>CM065670.1:3064687-4347187 GCA_033220385.1 Triplophysa yarkandensis | reverse complement strand
AATCCAGTACACATTTTTATAAGAATCCTATAGGCATGGCTTCAAAATATGATTGAAATTCTTATTAGAATCTGAAATAAATTTCTTAGAAGAATCCAGTATTTTCTTGACAGGGGTTAACTGAATAAAGTAATTGAAATGTTTTTTTCTAGAATGGGTGAGATGGGGGGTGAAAGTTCACGAGTCGGACAACCCATAATAACGGATGTGCATACGCCGTTACAAATAGTCAATATTAAAGTGAGGGTTCACCACAAATGAAAATGATGTCATCATTTACTCACTTTTGAAACCTTTATGGCTTTTCCAGACAGCACAAAAGGAAATATTTTGAAGAATGTCTGAATCCGAACCGCAGTGGCACCCATGTATAGACACTAAACCAATTCAAGCGGAGGCGGTGCCGGTTACCAACATGTATAAAATATATTTTATTCACTGCTGAAGAAAGAAAAAACACACATGGTGACAATTTTCATTGAAGGGTGAACTGACATATTGTAACATGTTGAATTATGTTACAACTTTAACAATGGAAAGCACACCAAACACTTTTCAAGAATTGTTTAAAAGTGAGATTTTATACGGTGTAAAGGGATTCTGGAAGTGTAAAGTGGGCCTGTCAGGTATATAATTAGATATTAAAAAGAGGAGAATTACCATTGGTTGGCTCAATAGGCCGGTTAACATTAATGCGTGAGCAACATTAATCTACGATCTAAAAAAAAGAAAGAAAGAAGGAGAGGTCTGACTGTCCTTGATCAAGGACTGAAATGCACAATTCAAGATGGTTTATTTGTCATGGTTGCATCTCTATGGGACAGAGCCCAGTTCCCCATGTGGTTGTGTTACATGGATAAAGAGCGCCACCCTCTGGATTTCTCTGCATCCTACACAATACTAAAGATGCATTACATAAATTATGATCTTATTGTTATTATAAATATTAGTAAAGTATATATAAATGCACATGCCCATTAGACATACATCTGTCACCTTAAAGTGACCCAAAAATCTGTATTGTGATATTATTCATTTTGCATTCTTTCACAGAACACAAAAGAAGATATTTTGAACACAACGTTGGTTACCCATTCAATGCATTGGTTTTGCTTCTACATAGATGTAAAATAAATGCCACTGCTGTTTGGTTGTCAACCTTCTTCCAAATATCTTCCTTTGTGATTTGCACAACAAAGGAACTCCTCCCGGTTTGAAACTACAATAGTGACAGATTTTGTTATTTTGGGGTGAGCTATCAATTTAAGAACTGTATGTATCTATGACATTTGTAGAGTACAAAGGCATTAATGTTCTTTCTCCCTGGACATAGGGATGTGACATCTAATGTCAGGGGGCCTCACTGCCCTATATTCTTATCCAGAAAACAGCACTGCCCGTAGGCACAAGACGAATACATCAATCTCGCATACACCCTTTGTTGAGACAAACTATATTTTGTCTACCTCATTCAGCGGGAAATAATCATATAGACAGTTCTTAAAATTAGATGTCATAAACAGTAAGTGTTTAAAAACTAAGCCTTTTTAGTTTTTTATATTTTATATTTACATTTATTCATTTGGCATACGCTTTTATCCAAAGCGAATATAGTATTATGGAGTAGTCAATCATAACCGCAGAGCAAGCAGGGTTAAGGTGTCTTGCTCAAGGACACATTAGTGCACGGGGATCACAACCAGCAACCTTCTGCTTACAAGTCCAACTCTCTAACCACCTCTCTAACCATTTATTCTACATATTTTAACAAATAGTTCACTAAACATTATGCATGCACTTTGATACTACACTTAAAAAGATATATGAACAAATTCAATTCAACAGCTTATACTATCTATGCAAAACTGGTTTATTCAATCTACTTAATTTGAATACAGTCTGTAACAATAGCCATTAAAACTGGTGCCACAAGAGCGTAAACACAAATTATATTCATTTTTACAAGATTCTGGCATCTGGATATGAAATATTAATGTGCATAATACAGCATGCTTCTATGTCAATGTAATTAAACACATATATCTTTATTAAAGTGATAGTTAATAAAAAAAATGAAAATGTCCAACTCAAATTCTTGAACACAAAAAGAATATTTTTAAAAGAATGTTAATGCTGGTACTAATTGACTTGCATTGGTGCTCTGTGTAGAATAGAAGTGTTAAGGTAGTTGCCACTGTTTACTCACTTTCTTCAAATTATCTTCTTTAGTATTCTGTGGAGGATAGAAAGTCATACAGGTTTAAAATGACACCTATTATATAATATTAGTTAATATTTAGCATTACACGTTATCAATTTTACCACGTTTCATACTCTCTATCAGCATTTGTATTTGTAGTGCGATTCTTACATCAAATAAAAGGCAACACAACACAAAATAAACAAAAGGAAAGATGAATTTGACTGACAGGAAAAGTTAACACACATTCAAATAATATTATTATTGCACATTTTTAGCCACAATAATTGTGTAGTGAAAATCATACTTTTTGAAACCCTAAAGTACTTTGAGTCTTATTTCAAAAAGACAAAAGTACAAAATGCATCTGCCTCATACTCACAGATTGTTTTGTCAAAGGGAAAGGACAAAAGGAATCCAAAATTAATCTTGACATTATAGATTTGGCATGACTGATGCTTTGTGGATTTGTATTGATATGATAGAGAAGCATTCTGAAACAACTGAATTTAGGATTACTGTAAATTATGCAGTCTCAATCTGCAATCGTGCTTAAAGAGAGAGTAATTAGAGTTCTGTTAATAAGATAATTAAGCAAATGAAACGAGATGACTCTCATTCTATTTAATCTTCTTATGCATATCCTCCCCTGCAGCTCGAATCACAAAAAACACAATGGATGCCATTCGCCATTTGTGTTTCAAAGAATCCGCTTTATCTCATTGTGACATGGCATGAATTGGACATCTCACCTGTTTGTTATTCCTGACCCTTGGACAAAGGGATGACTTTGACCTTGTAATTATTATCATCCAGGTAATACATACTGTATGAAGGACCACATGGAGAAATTCTTGTATGCATACCAAGTCAATGTATCAATAAAACCATGAAGAAAAATAGATCCCAATAAACCTACAGCTTACTGTTCATGTGTTTCACATATGTTTTTATCCAGTGACTTACGGTGCATTTCATCTATATAATGTATGCAGAAAATCAAAACCATGACACATTACCAGATGAGCTACTGGGACATTATATTTTGTCACAATGAAGTATTGAATAAATAATTATCAGTTAAAATTAGGTTAATATCAGTTTATTACTGGCTGAAATTTTCTCAGTGTTTCAGTTATCACAGAGTATGGGAGTTGGGAATAAATGAATGAATGTAAGGGAATGTAGGGTAATATTTTAGGTTTGTAACTGGGAAGCCTTCATAAGTGTTTAAATAACCATTGAATCATAGTAAAATATAATTATGAAATAATGAGTAAAATTCAGTTGAACACTTAATGAAAACTGTTGTAGGATAAAGGCTGTGCTACATCATACATCAGCCACTAGGTGGTGACAAAGATCTGTAGATCTTGCATTAGAATAAATGCATTAGAAACATCAAAAAGACTGATTTTATATTTAAAGATAAACTTTAGTCAGTAAATCTGAAAAATTAAATTTATAAAAATCAAAATAATAAACTAAAATATGAAGGTTTTCTAGTAGCTTCACTTCACTGCAAAACTAAAAATGGAAAGCTTTTATTTAGGAATAAAAATAGTTTCCAAATTGTTCACAATCCCCCTTTAGACACTACCAAAGCATTAGCCCCACCCCCAAGTCAAGGTAGACATTTTTATTGGCTAACACGTTACAGTGTTGCTATTTCAAAGTGTATTTCCAAAGCAATTTATGAGTGATGATATTATATAAGCTTAAATACATCAGACTACTTACATGTGACCTCAACTATAAAGTTTCTTTGATTTCAGCCATTACTATGTTTTGTTGAACTTAAAGGGATAGTTCAACCAAAAATGAACATTCTGTGGTGAACAACTTGTAGTTACTCATCTAGTTATTTGTCTAAAATGAAAAAAAGAGATTTAGAAGAGATTTAGAAGAATGCTTGTTATCAAACGGTTCTTGGACCTGATTTGCCCCCATAGTTGTAGCAAAGTTCCCTAAAACTTTTTCTTGTACTGCATTCTTTAAAATATCTGATTTTGCGTTCAAAAGAATATGAATTTAAAAAAAAGTTTTCTGCTATGGTGATCGATTGGTAAACAAGAACCGATTTTTTATAAGCATTTTTCTAAATATCTTTCTCTTTGTTAATCAGAAAATTTCTCATGTTTCACATCTTTGGGAAATAATGTAAATAATGGCAGAATTTTATTTTTAGGTTACAAGTGCCTTTAAATGTAATCTTTTCTCATCCTTCAGTTTTACAAACCTTTATACATTTCTATACATCTTTGTTGTGGTAAATTTCATAAGAAAAAATAGCCATTAAAGCCACAAGAGCGTAAACACAAATTACATTCATTTTTACAAGATCCTGGCATCTGAAATATTAATGAGCGTTATACAACATGCTTCTATGTCAATGTAAGTAAACACATATATCTGTATTTAAATCAGATTTATCACAGCCTGGAAGTACTTTGAGTCTTATTTCAAAATTATTACTGACCGGGATAAAATGCGTCTGCCTTATACTCACAGATCGCAGATTGTTTTCTCAAAAGGAAAGGACGAGAGGAAACCATAATGAATCCTGACATTATAGATTTGACATGACGGATGCTTTGTGGATTTGATCTTGCTTTGATAGAGAATGCAAATAATGCCAGGTTTTTTTGGGGGGGGTTACAAATGCCTTTATATATGATCTTATTTCATCCTCCAGTATTTAAAAAATCTTTATAGATATTGGTTGTGGTGAATTTCATAAAAAAATTGTGTCCAAGTCATTTCAGGGTCACAATTGACTCCCATAGACAAAATTCCAATATCAAAGTCAATGATGGCTAAGAACTAACTGTGGACTTGTATGTGAAATTATGTCAAAAGGATAACTTAAATGTGTCTCTTCCCCCAAAAAAATAGAAATATATTGCGAAAGGTATTTGCTTACCCATCCAAATAATGAAAATCAGGAGTTTCAATCACTCTGACTCTGAATGCTTCAGCATACCAAGACATTTCAGACAATTCTATGTTAATAACTTTGTGGGAACAGTTTGATGCTGACCCCTTCCTCTGCCAACATGACATCAGTACACAAAGCAAGGTCCATTATTACATGGATGACAGAGTCTGGTGTGGATGAACTTGACTGGCCTGACCTCAACCCGATAGAACACCTTTGGGATGAATTAAAGCAGAGACTGAGAGTCAGGCCTTCTCGTCCAACATCAGTGTGTGACCTCACAAATGCACTTCTGGGAGAATGGTGAACATTTCTAATAAACACACTAAACCTAAACCTTGTGGACAGACTTCCCAGAAGAGTTAAAGCTGTTATAAACGGTGGACAGATATCATATTGAACCCTATGGATTAGGAATATGATGTCACTGTAGTTCATATGCGAGTCAGGTGAGTGGAAACTTTGGGCAATATAGTGTGTGTGTGTGTGTGTGTGTGTGTGTGTGTGTGTGTGTGTGTGTGTGTGTGTGTGTGTGTGTGTGTGTGTGTGTGTGTGTGTGTGTGTGTGTGTGTGTGTGTGTGTGTGTGTGTGTGTGTGTGTGTGTGTGTGTGTTTACAGCAGTGACATTAATACATTTTAAGTGAGGTTAACTGTACTAAAAGCACATTTTGTGTTACTTTTAACACAACCTGTGTTGTCACCTGCAATTCCTCAATACAAGACCAACACAAACTGTGCCACAAGCACATCCTTCATAGAATTGTATAGCACCTTTGACAGGGCAATATATTGTACCAATAAAACAGAATATTTGTAATGTTCACGAAACAAAGGAGGAGTCGTGGCCTGGTGGTCCGAGTGTTGTACTTGTGATCCCAAGCGGATACCCCGACTGAGGTGAGTCCCTTGAGCAAGGCACCGTCCCCTCCACTCCCGGGCACTTCAGCATGGATGCCCACTGCTCCGGGTGTGTGTTCACCGTGTGTGTGGGTTAAAAGCAGAGCACAAATTCCAAGTATGGAACACCACCCAGTTCCGCTCAATTCACAAGGGAAGGTGTATAAAATAAGCCCCTAAATTCTACAACCATACATAAACACCAGAGGACGCCCTGGATCACAAACCTGTGGATGAAATCATCACTTATAGAGTCGGCACACCTCACACAGTTAAGAGATCTTTCTGTACATCACGTTATGGAGATGATTGACAGATATATGTCATGATGACACACTTCAGTACAGCATCACTCCCACACAGCATGAATGCACCAACCATGATCCATGTGTTCAGTCTGAATCAAAGACAATCTTGAACATGTATCAGATTAAGTAAAACAGAACAAATCTATACCCCACCCTCCCTCCATCCCCCCTGAAACCGAAGAGCATCCCTCACCAAGCCCATCACACCCTCTGGAGGCTCGACGGTGTCCCCCCCTGAACAAGAGGCAAGGCACGCGCATCGCCATGGACCGGGATGCGGTCGCGACGGACAGGACCCAAATGCATCGGATGTCGGGACCACACCATGACGACCCACATCGAGGTGTGACAGCACGTACCGACACCGCTCAATGTGGGTCTGCTTGACGCCGGAGAACCACGCACATGGCGAACGCAAGTGACCCGGGAGAGAGCATCCCGTCACTCCATGCCGTCCCAGCGTCGGCCGTCAAGCTCGCATCTTTGGGTCTCATCACCGGCGTCAGCCTCCTCGGGAACCTGCTGCTCTCCATCCTGGTGCTGAAGGACAGCTCCCTCCGCAGAGCGCCCTATTATTTCCTGCTGGACCTCTGCGCGGCGGACATCCTCCGCGCGGCCGTCTGCTTCCCCGTCGTCATGGTTTCCATCGGAAGCGGGTCGTCATGGAGATTCAGCATCCTCAGCTGCAAGATCGTGGCGTTCATGGCCGTGCTGTTCTGCTTCCACGTCGCCTTCTTGCTCTTCTGCGTCAGCGTGACTCGGTACATGGCCATCGCGCACCACCGGTTCTACTCGAAGCGCATGACGCCGTGGACCTGCGCCGCGGTCGTGTGCATGGTGTGGACCCTGTCCGTGGCCATGGCCTTCCCCCCGGTGTTCGACGTCGGAACCTACAAGTTCATCCGCGAGGAAGAGCAGTGCATTTTCGAGCACAGGTTCGTGAAAGCCAACGACACGTTGGGCTTCATTCTGATGCTGGCCGTGATCGTGGGCACGACCCACGTCGTGTACGTCAAAATGCTGTGCTTCGTGTACGACCACCGCAAGATGAAACCCGCGCAGCTGGTGCCGGCCATCAGCCAGAACTGGACGTTCCACGGGCCGGGCGCGACGGGTCAGGCCGCCGCCAACTGGATCGCGGGGTTCGGACGCGGCCCGACGCCGCCGACGTTGGTGGGCATCAGGCAGGCGGGCACTGCCGCCCGCAGGCTGCTCGTGCTGGACGAGTTCAAGACGGAGAAGCGGATCGGGAAGATGTATTACATGATCACGTTGGTGTTCCTGTTGTTCTGGGCCCCGTACATCGTGTCGTGTTATATTCGGGTGTTCGTGAAGGGGAACGCCGTGCCCCAGGTGTACCTGACGGCGGCCGTGTGGATGACGTTCGCCCAGGCTGGCCTGAACCCCATCGTTTGTTTTGTGTTCAACAAAGAGTTGAGGATGAGATTTAGGGCTTGTTTTCCCTGTTGCCTGACCACACAGACACCGATGGAGCCCTATTGTGTCATCTGATGTCTTTATAAACTCTGTGTCTGGGTTTGGGTTGAGCCTTTTTTGTGGTTCTGTCTTGATTTTCTACATGCAGGGTTCTGCAACATGAGCATTGGAGACAAGTTTAATATGGATCATTCATGAGCATTTCTTTGTTGGAAATGGAAACATTGTTTTGCTCTTTGGTGCAAATTTAAGTTAGGATTAATCACGATTAATCGGATCCAGAATAAAGTTTAATATGGATCATTCATGAGCATTTCATGTCGGAAATGAAAACACTCTTTTGCTCTTTGGTGCACATTAAAGTTAGGATTAATCACGATTAATCGGATCTAGAATAAAGTTTAATATGGATCATTCATGAGCATTGGAGACAAGTTTGATATGGAGCATTCATGAGCATTTCATGTCGGAAATGAAAACACTCTTTTGCTCTTTGGTGCAAATTTAAGTTAGGATTAATCACGATTAATCAGATCCAGAATAAAGTTTGATATGGAACATTCATGAGCATTTCATTGTTTGAATTGAAAACACTCTTTTGCTCTTTGGTGCACATTAAAGTTAGGATTAATCACGATTAATCGGATCCAGAATAAAGTTTAATATGGATCATTCATGAGCATTTCATGTCGGAAATGAAAACACTCTTTTGCTCTTTGGTGCACATTAAAGTTAGGATTAATCACGATTAATCGGATCTAGAATAAAGTTTAATATGGATCATTCATGAGCATTGGAGACAAGTTTGATATGGAGCATTCATGAGCATTTCTTTGTTGGCAATGGAACACTCTTTCGCTTTTTTGTGCACATTTAAGTTAGGATTAATCACGATTAATCGGATCCAGAATAAAGTTTGATATGGAACATTCATGAGCATTTCTTTGTTGGAAATGAAAACACTGTTTTGCTCTTTTGTGCACATTAAAGTTAGGATTAATCACGATTAATCAGATCCAAAATAAAGTTTAATATGGATCATTCATGAGCATTTCATGTTGGAAATGAAAACACTGTTTTGCTCTTTTGTGTACATTAAAGTTAGGATTAATCACAATTAATCGGATCCAGAATAAAGTTTAATATGGATCATTCATGAGCATTTCATGTTGGAAATGAAAACACTGTTTTGCTCTTTTGTGTACATTAAAGTTAGGATTAATCACAATTAATCGGATCCAGAATAAAGTTTAATATGGATCATTCATGAGCATTTCATGTTGGCAATGAAAACACTGTTTTGCTCTTTTGTGCAAATTAAAGTTAGGATTAATCACGATTAATCGGATCCAGAATAAAGTTTAATATGGATCATTCATGAGCATTTCATGTTGGAAATGAAAACACTGTTTTGCTCTTTTGTGCAAATTAAAGTTAGGATTAATCACGATTAATCGGATCCAGAATAAAGTTTAATATGGAGCAAACATGAGCATTTCTTTGTTGGAAATGAAAACACTCTTTTGTTTTTTGTGCACATTAAAGTTAGGATTAATCACGACTAATCGGATCTAGAATAAAGTTTAATATGGAACATTCATGAGCATTTCATGTTGGAAATGAAAACACTGTTTTGCTTTTTTGTGCACATTAAAGTTAGGATTAATCACGTTTAATCCGATCCAGAATAAAGTTTGATATGGAACATTCATGAACATGTCGTTGTTGGAAATTAAAAAACGTTTTTTTGCTTTTTTGTGCACATTAAAGTTAGGGTTAATCACGATTAATCGGATCCAGAATAAAGTTTAATATGGAGCATTCATGAGCATTTCTTTGTTTGAAATGAAAAAATTGTTTTGTTCTTTTGTGCACATTAAAGTTAGGATTAATCACGATTAATCGGATCCAGAATAAATTTTGATATGGAACATTCATGAACATTTCGTTGTTTGAATTGAAAACACTGTTTCGCTTTTTTGTGCACATTAAAGTTAGGATTAATCACGATAAATCGCATCCAGAATAAAGTTTGATATGGAACATTCATGAACATGTCGTTGTTGGAAATTAAAAAACGGTTTCGCTTTTTTGTGCACATTAAAGTTAGGGTTAATCACGATTAATCGGATCCAGAATAAAGTTTGATATGGAACATTCATTAACATGTCGTTGTTGGAAATTAAAAAACGTTTTCGCTTTTTTGTGCACATTAAAGTTAGGGTTAATCACGATTAATCGGATCCAGAATAAAGTTTAATATGGAACATTCATGAACATTTCATTGTTTGAATTGAAAACACTGTTTCGCTTTTTTGTGCACATTTAAGATAGGATTAATTACGATTAATCGGATCCAGAATAAAATTTGATATGGAACATTCATGAACATTTCATTGTTTGAATTGAAAACACTGTTTCGCTTTTTTGTGCACATTTAAGTTAGGGTTAATCACGATTAATCGGATGCAGAATAAAATTTAATATGGATCATTCATGGGCATTTCTTTGTTGGAAAGGAAAAAACTGTTTTTCTTTCTTGTGCACATTTAAGTTAGGGTTGTAATTATTAACCACGATTAATCGCTTCCAGAATAAAGTTTGTGTTTATATGTTTTTATAATATTTTCACAATGATGTGTTCTGCGCAAGTGCTGTTTTATAGGTAATTTAAATATTTTACATTTGATGAAGTGAAAAAATGTTAGAAGCATTAATTTATCCAATTTACAATTTTTTAATTCACAATCGTTTGTTTGTTTGTTTGTTTGTTTGTTTGTTTCAACTTAAATTCTTTCGTTCGAAACATTGGATATTGGATCAATAAAATATACATGTAAAGCATAAACCTAAACATATATTTCAGTACACATTTAATATTTTTCCTATATGCTATATGTATGTATAGGTATTAATGAATACAAAATGCACAGACATGCATTATGTTGAAACAAACTTTTATTCTGAATGCGATTTATCTTGATTAATAGTTTTATAGCCCTTATTTAAGTTGTCCATGTACATTGGATTTCCTGAAGGATTTCACCTTTGCACATCAAAAATCCAAGATTCAGAGCAGTTTATGCAAACCACATGTTACTGTTAATAATGTAAAAAGAGTTTTTATTTATAATCCTGGAGCTCCTCTTTATAACCGATATGTATTATATTTGCTATGACCTTGACTTTTTTGTGTGAATAAAGTGTTCAGCGACTTTTTACTGTCACATGAACTTCACATTAATACCGGACAACCTTGTTCAATGGATGGGGAAATCAATCATTTGTAATTTAATTCTATAATAAACAATTCATTTTATGCCGTGTTGTGTGCTAAAGTAACACACAAAGGTCCAATGCAATAAACAGGCATTAGAAAGGTTACGAGGGGATTGTGTTGTCAACTGAGCCTAAAGGCTCTAGTCTTTGTTCATGTTTTCCTAAGCCTCTGTTTTCTTGCTTTTTTGATGGGGAAAACAAGCAGAGCCATAATGTGATATTTCAGACACATTCATCCAGGGAGAATTTGGGCTGTGTTTCTACCTCCCCCCCCTCCCTGTAGACAGTTATATAATACCGATAGCTTTTTTTCCTGAACCTCCCCACAACAAAACTACATCTCTGTATTTCTAGGATCTCATGTGCTGTTCTGACAGAATGAATAGAAGCCACTTGAGATTGTTGTGTAATTAGATCAATTGCTTTTAATAATTGTAAACACAGCATCAAAAATGCGTAAAAAAGCCAGTGTGATCGCAGAGAAAATGGTATTATTCACTCCTTGTTGTGATCAATGGATTGTCTATGGGTCTACATCTATATAGATTTCGTAAAAGCATAAATGTATTTTTTTTTACGAAATTTGTGATGAAATTGTTATTTGGATATTTAATTGCTATCCAGTGGCAAGTCAGAATTTAATGGATACATGGTGCTTGAAGAACTTGTGTGTGGTTTCCATAACTTGAAATGCATCCCATATAAACCCTTAATTCCTGTTTGGTCTGGAGCCATCTGGTGCATTAATACAGCTATATAGTCTAATGGAAAAACACTTGCAGTATATAAAAATGAGGCCATTAATGTTTCATTTAACATTTAGTGTACATTTATCCTTATTGTTTAAATCGTCAAGGCTCTTGAGTTTTAAATTGATAGTTTTCCCAGGAATTAAAATTCTGTCATGAATAGCTGTCTAGTTGTATCAAACCTGCATACTTTTCTTTGTTTGGTTGAACACAGAAAAGAATATTTGGATGAATACTTGTAAGAAATTTCTATTAAAAATAAAATACTATTCTTCTCTAATATGGTAGTCAGTAATGTCCAAGATGTACAAGAACTGACTGATTTCAAGCATTCCTTCAATGATCTTTCTCTGTGTTCATCGGAGATGTACTAAGATATGGAACAACTCAAAGGTGATTGAAAGATGACAGAATGTTTACTGTATTCAAAAGAATAATTTTTAAAACTCATTAATATTAATAAATAACATTTATACTCCTCACTTGTCAAGTTTCGACATCCACAGCTTTCTTTGAGAACTCTAGTTAAAATAACTAAAGAATAAACATAATAAAGTGAAATCATCTAATATGGACTTTTTATATACCACAGCTTGGGTAGTATGTTTATTGTGGTCACACAAAGACATTTGTGTGTGTATATATGCATTTTAAGAACTAACATGTTCCAAAAAGATTAAATAATTAATTAAAATAATAATTAATAAAGGACACATTCCTATTCACTTTATACAAGGGTTAGGCAATACCGGCACACTTTACATCAGAGGTAATCATCTTGAAATGGAATGGGAGGGAGACATTTCGATTTTCCATCGTCTGCG
This sequence comes from Triplophysa yarkandensis, assembly GCA_033220385.1. Taxonomy (NCBI): domain Eukaryota; kingdom Metazoa; phylum Chordata; class Actinopteri; order Cypriniformes; family Nemacheilidae; genus Triplophysa; species Triplophysa yarkandensis. The sequence goes on along the minus strand of CM065670.1, from coordinate 4,334,555 downwards.
GTGATGCAAGCAAGGTTGGGCAAACATGGGCATGTATGATGGAGTCTCTTGCCAAAAAATGGGACCTAAAATTAAGCAGAAAATCAGATTTTTGTCAGAAACAGTCTTTATTTATTGTCCCTCTTTATTCAATACATCATTCTACAGTAAAAATTAAATATCCCTTCATTTCCATACAATAAAAATGAATGGTAGCCAATATTGTCAGTCCCTACACTAGAAAAATATTTCATATGGCTTCATAATTATCACAAAAATAAACAAGTATGTTACCTTGACAAAATCTGTAAAAACATTAAATTAACTTATTTACTTATAACTTAAATAAACACAACATTTAAACAGTATATTTACTTAATTCCAAAGCTTTAAAAATAAATGTAGTGTAAATTCTGACTAATAACATTTCTAACAATGACAGATGTTTAAAAGAAAGTGAGATCATGAACCTTGTGGCTCATTGGATGACACTCCTCTCCCTCCTGACCCATTGGAACGCACATTCGCAAGCTCCGGATCCACAGGCTGATGGCACAACACATGCCACCTCCACACTGTGAGTCCTTCTCACATGCCTACACACACACACACAAACACGTTTCAGGACCTCTTCTCATAAAAAATACATGAATATTTGAAATTCATAAGCATTCAATGATGCAATGAACAATGTCCACTTTAAATAGCATCATGCTGATGCAACATTTTGAATGCTATAGGGCCACAAGGGTGACACGACATCTCTTGCATGAATCCAGCCAACTGATTTGCCCTGACAGTGTGTTGGATGAAGTTCTCTGCATGTTTGAGAGTGCCATACATCCGTCTGTCTCAATATCCCTTAGACTGGGGGTTTCCTGACAGCAATTTCACATAATGTGGTAGTACTGCAGACTTTCCTGTTGTGACAGGTGTGGAGGAAATGCATCCCAGCACATTCATGTCAAACTATACTGTGCATTTTTTAGAGTGCAGATATTTGAGGAATGTTTTTTGTTAACTGTCAGGCATATTTAAAAAATATTTTTTAATATTTTCTCTCTTTAAATAAATTAATTACCTGTTTATGAATTTAGAAATTTCTATAAAATACAATGTGAATTCCAATAGATTGTATTTATATTTTTTGGATGATTTGGCCAGAAAAATACAGTTGGTACCAGTTGCATAGACATCTAACTTTAATTAAAATCCACCAACAGTCAAATAAGAACTTTAAATTATGCAAATTATACTTTTCCTCCAATTTACACCCAATCTGCAATACAATCTGAACCCAAGGTTAGAAATAATATTAAATGTTTTATTTTTTTATTTAATAAAATAAATAAATAAAATAATTTACATATTTAGTCTTATATCCCATATTTATCATTTAAATTCTTTTAGAAAATGTGGATTTATAAATACAATATCGATTAATCTGTCTGTCTGTATACATACTGCCCTCTCTCGTTCTCTCTATTTAGAAAGTTGTTGTAAAAAATGGTTGAAATTACTCAATTCAATTCTGTGGGGCCGTTGTCCATGATTAAGTTGAGTTCCTCCACTAACTCTTTTTTTTAATGTATGTGCATATGTATATATATAATCAAACACAGATTGGGTCACTCACCCCCGTAATAACTGCAGTCGAAGAATACGACACCAGCATCAGGCAGAGAAGAAACGATATTCTGAGCCTCATGGTCTTCAAGCGGTTTTCACCTCTGGTTTTTCTCCCCCAGGGGGTCCAAGAACTTAACTGTCTTTTGTTTAGAGACGCAAATATCTATATTTTGGTTTTTCTTCAGTTGTCAAAGTCTGGCAAAAATAAAAGGTACGTAGTGTGGTGAGCGTAAATGTACATACACCCTTAAACCTGAAGAGACGTTTTGAAGGTCTGATGCTGTGGGATGGACGGTTTATAAGCATTGTCCTTCATTCAAAATTATCAGTGAGTCACCCTCTCACGTCTTCATTTCGTGAAAAGGACGAAGGTTGAAAAAGGAACAAAGAGGAGCCAAGGTAAAATCGCAAGACCCACTCCAAACTTCCAAATTATGGCTTTCTATACAGCTGATAGACTTCAACGGTTTATTTTCAACAACATTTAACAAAATAATGATTAAAAAAATAATCATAAAAAAAATGTAATAAAATTATCTAAAGTTAAAGGGTTAATAACCTTGTCAACCATTTTCATAAAGAAAGTGTTTTACTTCTGCACATCTATGCAAATAGAACTAAAATATTCAAAAATGTTCCCTAGGCTACCAAATTCTTCACACGCAAACATAGTTGTTTTTTGCATTCTCGGGGTCATGTGTAATAATATTTCTTTTGTGCAGAAAATATGAAATAGCATTGAGAAAAATTGAGGCAAAAACGATGGAGCAATGCAATGAATTGCTATGGGTTGCACAGTCCAAGGATGAGAACGTCAGCTGCGAATGTCCTTGTGCATTATGAACACAAGTTCAAGGTGGAGACGCGGAAAACATCTTTTACGCAAAAGAAAAGTGAAAAAGACTATCAAAATTGGTTCACATTCAAGTGTTTGAATTGGCACTCTGAAAGATGAATGCACAATTCCTTCATATTTTACTTAAAGAACTTCCCAAATTACTATGCTATCAGGAATATAAAGGTGATGTGGCTTTTACAGAGACACTTGAGACACCATTACACCAAGTTATGGTTTATGTTATATATGTCAGCATGTCTATATGTATTGTTGTCATTCCATTCTAGTTTCTGTTGAATTCCAACAAAATCAAAGATCAGGATACCCACAAAGTCATTGTGAAAGACTGACCGGATGAAGAGTAAATGTTGTTTTCCTAGATACATGGACAAATGTTTTTGTTGTGTTGATTAATTGTGAATTTAACTTTATTTTCAGTATTTTAGGTCTGAAAAATACAAATATCTATTCTGATATTTTGACATATTTCTGCAAACAAGAGTAGAAATAAAGTTTTATGTCCACAGAATAAAACATTAAATACATATATTTAGTAATTCATAAAAACTGAAAATGGTCTTTAAAATGATCTCTACATTATTCTTGTAAATAAGATTTCATGGCATATGATACCAGACCTTCTGTTTCATAGCTTCTTTCACAGATAAGACTATGTGTAGTTTATTACATAAACTATGGTACTGTTCGACTATATTTGGCATTGAGAGAATTTCAACTCTCATATTTTACTGTAAAGTTACTTCTTGCTTTACGTTTTTGTGCAAGCCTTAAAACAAATGCCAACTGATTAACTATTTAAGTAACAAATGTCATGGCATGTTTTCATTTTTATATGTGCAAGCACAATTTACTTTTTTTATGTACTGGCATTATAAAAAATTCCTGCATTACATTATTGGCTTATTCCAGTTATGTTATCCATCCTTTGACAATTTTTTTTTAGAGTATTCGCAAGGTGACTTGCCAAAGACTTCTGATGCTACACGTTGGAAATTGCAACCAATAACCGCAGCAGATCCTTTGCCTCACACAATAAAATCTGAAGTTTTATTAAAATCACATATTGAAAAATAAAAGTAAATACTTTAATATTTGTGGTCACTGTGTTCTTTCAACAGCAGTGGGTGAGTTTTTGGCCTAGTCATCAAGTTATGGTTAAACATGGCTTTCAAAAAAGCAAACATTAATGAAGTTTCAAGTCTATAAAGGGACTTATTAATATCCCATTAGTGCCATGTCTTCCTCTCTTTCGCTCTCCCTCTCCATGTCAGGTATGTGAATTGCCATCCTTTCTCTACATCATCCATGAGTTATTTTTACGCACATTTTGGTACCATGACTTCAAACGAAGAGTAATACGAATGTTTTCAAAGTTTCATACGAACTGAGACCTGGCAGAACAGCGGTCCTGCATGATCAAATTCGGTGATACATATTTCAGTCATCTGTCCATGTGGTATCATAGATTGTTAACAAGAAGCACATAATCCAGTGCCATAATCCTTTTGTATGCTTGAGTTACCAGAACAGATGGTCTAGAGATAGATTTAAACAAACCGCAGTAAAGATGATTACATAGAACCTCTTTTGTAGCTGATGTAGCATTTATGAAGAATTATTTGGAAACATAAATATTTAATACTACACAGACTCGCCAACATCACTAAACAGGCCGTTAATTTAACTTCTGCAATCCATATTCTGAAGAGGAAATTGCACATGTTAGGAGTCATTCATACATGAATTTATTGTCTTATTTAATAACAGCTTTTTAGTTAAAAGTATGCAGTATTCCTTTTATAGTCGCATACTGAAAGAGTGTCACAGTCACAAAAGCATTCCCAGAATGCAGAGAGGTGAGCTCAAAAAAAAGATATGATACATCTTTTTATATCAACTGCTAAAAATGTCAATTATTTTAAATTTATCAAAATGACTTTTTCTAAAAAGGCCTGTTAAACCATTAATCTTGATTAATGGCATCCAGAATACATCTTTGTGTTTATGTCTGTGTACTTTAATCCTTTAAAAGATTTAAAGACTCCAATAAAAAACATCAATGTTATCACATAAACACATTTGTTGAACTTTTCCTAAATATGTGTATAATATAACTAATGTACTTAAAGTTGATTGAAAATTGCAGTGTTTTCTTTGCAGTGTTTTAAGTTTGAAAAAATCAAAAGCGTCTTATTTTTAGCCTGGTTCTCCGGTATTCATGTCCTGCAAATAAATACAAATAAAAACCACACTCTTGTTTGACATTCGGGAGAAATGTAGGTAAAAATTATAATTTTAACTTAAGACATAGCTATTAAAAAGGGTTGTCTCTAAATTTCTTCCGTGGCTGTTTATATAAACACAAACTTTTATTCTGGATGCGATTTTTCACAATGAATGGTTTTAAAATTGTTTAAAAACTGTATTTGTTTATGCCTGTTAATTGTCTTTTTACATTAGTAACATGACTTGGAAATCATAATGAGTCAATGAAAACTGGGACAAAATACCTCACGACTTTGAATCTTTTTTAGGCTATCCTTCTGTTCACTAGAACATCTCAAAATGAAGTTACAAAGAAACTTGCTGCGTGGGATAAATAAATTTCCTTTCCCTCAAACTAAAACAGACAAGCTGGTAAACAGAAACCTTATAATAGCTTATGTTCTCTTATGGAAATATGTTTGACTGTCTATATCCTGTTGAATATTATGTACTTGCGTCACAAAGAAACAAAAGCTCAAAGCGAGCATATCAATGACTTGTTGTTAGGATGTCAGTGCTGTTGGGATGGTTTGTGTGGGTGTTTGGCAGGCGGTTTGATGTAGAGAAAGTGTACATGTCAAAACAGATTATTGCATGCCCAACTAAATTGTGGATTCTAATAAATACTAAAATTGACATTTGTTTAAATAAAACACAGTATTGCCAACTTTTTAATGTAAATTAAAGACTAACATGATGAATTCAAATTGAATAAAGAGTCAGGACATCAAAACTGTTACATTTCATCAAGTATCATATCCTACCTGGGTATGTACATTAATAAGCTTCGACAGCCGGACACAAAGATAATTTGTCTAACATTTCCCATTTACAGCCTTTGCCAAATAAATTTTCTATTACCAAAAAATGAAAACTACATTTGTACAGGTTTGTACCCCTTTCCCTACCCTTTGCCCCTTGACACGAAATGGCAAGGGGAGGGTCAAAAATGTTTCTCAAGAAATGGGACACCACTACTACTTTGTGTTTTAGGTTATCATACGTCGTCACTAACTCCTACCATTCCGTCAGAGGACATGCGCCAAGATATATCTCAAATACAAAGAGATCACCATCAGTTAAAGCAGTATTGTGAATTTAACACATTTTTTGGATTTGTATTTAGTAAATTGCATCAAACGAAATTGATAATTTCGACTGTTTTCGAAATTCGATGATTTGACTTTCAATAAAGACGCCTTAAACGTTTGAGCCTTTGGATTTCCTTCTATTCCTCGCTATTCAGACTATAAATTACAAAAACTTTGTCATATTGCAATAAGCAGGAATAGTGTTGGCAATGTTTATTTTATATGCAAGCTGGCTTACACATATAGGTGTATGCAAAACCCAAAAATACGTTAACAAAACAAATTTACTTCATATATGTTTTTATATCATGCAACCTGCCCTGTTGGCTATCAAACTTAAGCAAATTTTTTGCAAATGTTTCTTTAAAGAATATGTCCTTAAGAATAAATTAGAATTAATATAACATGAACAACATGAAAATTGTCATAAAAAGGTTTTATTTGCGACAAAAGGTATAATTGGGATTCAGCCTCCAAAGTTTTCTTCTTCTTTTGTTTCAAAGATTTTGGTTCCTCGGAAACCAGGTCTTAGAATCTTCTTTCAAGTTCTTAGTTGGGAACACTGAGCCATATTTTCTGCAGTTCGTAAAAGGTTCAATGGTCAGTTAATCTCCCTCATGAGTCATTCATTTTGGGATGCTTTATCATACTTTGTTGGCTCTTAAGAAAGCAACTGCAATATATTTTTATAAGTATATTTATATTAGGGTTCTAATAGCCTGCAACCAGGATAACATTTTTAAAGAGCTGAGGCAATACATTTATTACACACTTTTTAGAATAAATAAATCTATAAAGTTAAAAACTAGAAACAAACTGCAAAACTAATAATTTGCTTTACAGATTTCATAATTTATTAATACCAAATGCTGAAACTAACCTGAACTGAGATTAATACATCCGAAGTGATGGTTCACCAAAAAACTTTACATTTTGTCATCATTTAATCAACCTCTTATTTCCAACATGTTTGACTTTTTATCCGCAGAAAACAGAAAAAAAATATTTTGAAAAATCTCAGTATGCACCCATTTACTTGCATTGTTTTTGTATCTAAACGACAGAAGTGAACAACTACAACTTAAATGTAGAGTATTATCAATAGTTCTAAACACTTATTAACTTTTGCTATAATGAAAGATATCAGAAAAGACTATTTTTACCCATATTAAAAACAATACTTTAAAATGGCTGATCTTGAATACAAGCTATTTAAAAGAATACATATTTTTAAATTAAACTCCTTTCCTGAAATGTATTCTAGCATAAATCCATAAACACCACTCCAGTGAAGATACTTTTATTATGGGCTTTAATTAAATAAAGAGAAGTGAATTGCTCCCAGACTACCCACTGGGTCTTCTCCGATCATCTTCATTCTTTTAATTTACCATCTCTGTAAAACCTTAATCCTGCTGACATTGTGTTTATCATCCGACCAGCAAAAAAAAGTTTCAAAGGAGAACACAACTAATAAAAAATGAATGGCATTGAACAAAAGACAACACGGGTATTTTAATAGCCGCAGACAAATATATGCTCTCAAGTATTTTCTAATTGCTTTTTGTTTGTTTCTAATTTTATTTTGCATTGTTTGGATTCTTGGCAATACAGCAAGTCTGAGTAACATAGGCAGAAGAAAATAGATTTTATTGATTTGCATTTGTTGCCACTCTTTATCAGCAGCGACAATGTAAGCCACACGTCCAAACAGACTGTTTGAAAGCACCCCATGGAAAAATAACACTGGGTTCAACAAGGGTAGAAATTCGTGTCCTCCTGTCTTACAATCTGACAGCCTTGGCTGTGTCTGCCATAATAGAGGAACAATATGTACAAGACAACATGAAGGTCTCCAAAACAGCTGCAAAATTGGCCACAGGCATGCTTTTAGTTGACAGCAAGGTACAGTGTGAACCCATTGTCACATTTTCCTCTTGAACTGAAAATTGATGATAATTATAATATCCATTATTCATGTTGCATCATTATGCATCTCTATAACAATTGCATTTACAGTATTGTCATTCCATGAACAATAAAATGGGCAAAACATGTCCGGAGCCATATCAGTTTGATTTTATGGAAGTTCTAATTCATGTTTTTTAGGTATTGTAAATGTAATCAATTACTAGAAAAATGGCATACAGAAAAAACCTAACGTCAATAGTGCGAATGAGGGTGGGCTCTCTTGAATTTTGCCAGTGCGGTAACCTAGCAACTCCTTAGCAACTACACAAAAAATCACAGATCTCTTGGACTTCTAAATAACTTCTTACAGACATCAGTGAGAATAAATGGTGGCCAAATGTAAAAGTCTTCAGCATCTTAATTTTTTCTCAATAAAAGATGCAGATATCTAAGAACTAATCAGAAATACCTGTTAAAATGGGTACGAAGATTAGTTTCCGGGGAGGTTCCTGGGGTTTATGCCTTTTGGTCCCCGCCGTTTCCAACAACGTTCCAGAAGTTTTGCAGGAGAATAAACAAAAAAAGGGAAAAATAGAACAGAAGAAAATATCTCAATAAACATGAGCTCAAATTTGCGACGTCTCCATTTAAAAGTCAATATTAATACATTTTTCAGAATGAACTAGATTTGAGTAAATTTAATGAGAAATGTTTATTTTACCTTTAAACTGTACATTATCTTTAAACCATTTTAGACCCAATATTAACAATTGTGACCCTGCCTTTAAAACCAGGCTTAAGAAGGAAAATCTTATTCATAGATAATGAGCATCAAAGACAATGTTAAACAAATCAAGATTTTCACACAAAGTTTTCCATTTTCGAATGATTTTTGTAGAACACACTTATTTTCAAAAAATTACTTTAGCCTGATTTTAATTGGCAGGGTCACAATTGTATTTGACAGCTGTTTTAGAAAATAAAAAAATGCAAGAAATAACATAAGACCATAAATGAGAATGGCATGCCTATATTGTGTCTTACAAAGAAAAAGAGACTTATTGTCTTCTGTAATTTACCATAAAGGAAAGAATTTGCCATTGAGCTGATGACATTATTATTAGCTTTTCTTCTGGAAGGCTGGTGTTCGTGATGTGGTAAGAACATTATAATAAAGGTGAAGCAATACATGCAATACCAGATGCTTTAAAAAATGATACACTGAAATTACAACAGCCTATCATTGTTGAAAAACCCTTTAAACAAGACCACAGGCCTGTCAAACAGATAAATATTTGCCCTTAGTTTTTTCATGCTTTCTCTGCAAAGACATTCAAAACGATTCTGACGTCTTCTACACCGCCCACCAGGTCATAAATCCATCAATTTTGATAAAGAGAAAGACCTTGAATTATCTGTTACCACTCATTGTAATTTAGTCTCAAAGAAATGTGGCATTTCAAGAGTTCCTAAGCACAAAACCTAACGACAATTTCTACACCAAAAAATACACAAAATAGGCATTGCGGTTTAAAAAAGCTTTATCTTAGTAAGCATAATATAACAAAAAGCGCTGACTAGTACACAACTCCTGTATTATTTTTCATAGCGATCTCATTATTGTGCATCATATTTTACATGGAACACATTTCTAGGGCATGTGAAGCAGCACTGAACCATAACCGAATGGATTCCGTTCTTCTAGAAACCCAACACTTCAGGGGAGGGTCACCTACTTGACTCCAACAGCTTCAAACAAACATCACGTAACAGAGAAGGCTGCTACTTATTTTGATTCTCATTCCCTATTTGAGGACTGTGAAATATCCATGACCTGAGTTTGAACCGTCTGTCTGTCATATCAACAAAGATGTCACTTAAATCCACCATTTCCCCTGAAGTTTTAATAAAGCCGGCAACAACCTCCAAGCCAACATCTGTCAACAGCTTCGGAAATATAAATAGCAGATACTGTATGTTCAAATGAAGTGACTTAGACAATAATTGTAGCTGTCATGCATTGGTTATACCATAAATTATTCATAAACTACATATGTATGGCTGATGTTTATGAAACACAATCTCACAACCTTTGAGCACTTTGTAACCTTTAAATAATAAATCTAATTTACTAATAAATAAAAGTTATTTCACCATAATGTTTTTCCAAACTCCAATGGCCTTATTTTCGAATGGAACATACAAAACAATAATATACTGACTATTCAAGTATTCAAGCAAAGACAGCAGATGCTAAGCTTCACGGTCACATATACAGCACATAGAAGGTATATAAAAATTTTCCAAATCGCTTCTGTGCTACATTCACCAAAAAAAGAAACACATTTAAAGGACTTTAGTCATTGTTGTTTCATAACCTTTAAAAACTTTGACATGTTCAGTAAGAATAGATACAAAATCAAAACCCACAAATAAATAATTATTTAGAGGTTTGAGATACTTTGAATGACAATTATGAATTAAACTGTTTTCACAAGACTATTCACAGTCACAGACTAATAGAGGCACGTGGACATCCCAGGGTTATGGAAGTGACACTTTTGGTCAAAACTTCAAGCATGTAATCTATTAATAACAATAAATTTAACTATCTGTTCATATTGTTCCCGACTTCAGTCAAATATCCACTGAAAAACAGCTACTAAAAAGGGTTACTCTTGATTAAAGGGAGTTGTTTTAACATATATTTTGGAAAATGCTTGAAAAATAAAATGTGTTAAAGAATTAAATTGTGTGGAACCAATGCACATTATTAAATGATGTGATTCTAAAGGAGCCTATTCTTTCAGTATTTTTTTTCCTTTACAAGCTCTCTATTTTAAAAAAGGGAAGACAACACGCAAGGTCAAGAATGTTCTTAGTGTGTGACCTCGGTACAAACTTGGTATGGTTGATCGATTGCAATTTTGACAAAAAATGAAGTTGAGTTAGGCAGATGACAATGTAGAATTTAACAAAATTCTCTTTATTTCTTTGGGTGAAGAAACTTCATGTATGCAGAACCCTGGCTGTAAAACCTGTATTTATACATACACGGCTGTTATGGACTGAGAGTGTGACGGTAAAGTGGGCTGACAGGAAGGGCTAACAGGACCTGCGGCGTCACATGGTAGTCAGAAAAGAGTCACTAATGATTAAATCTTCTACACCTTCACATACACCAGATCCTGCAAAATCTTAGATGATATTTTTATAAAGTTTTGGTAAAATGCATCATTGTGGCGTGAATTTGGAAGATTAAAAAATGTGTAATATGTCATCTGTACATTAGCATCTTGTTTTGTGATGAAATAATAGAAGTTATATGACTTCCAGCGGAAAGCGTCCAAAACCAATCTGATTCATCTTTTCCCCCATTTTTCTTTCATCTACGACTTCCAATTCCTCTGCAGTCTGTTTATCCTTGACACAAGCCCCCATAGCTTATAGAAGAAAATGTGAAATTCTTCAAAATTAGCTCAAACTTTAAAAAGTGAATATTGCACTCATTCGAACAATTCATTTAACAGTCCCTTGATCAAGACCAACCATCAGAAATCAGCAAACCAGAACTCCAACATTTATTCAGAAATTAACAATGGAGCATGGCTCCATTTACACGTCACAACATTTATAGCAATGTCTATAATTTTGTTATTACATTATTAAATAATTTCAGGTTTAGGAATATGAAACTGCTCTTTTATTTAATCTGGCAAACTGAGGACTACTTGCTTTTCTTTAAGGGTCTGAACAGACGAAACACTCCTCTCCCTCCTGCTGAGTAAAAGACAACTTTATTACACAAAAAGGAGAAAGAGAGAAAGGGAAGAGAAAGAAAGTGAGAGATGAGAGAGGTTAACTCAGTACAACGTGAGCTGAGATTTGTGGGAATAAATCATTGTCTTTTCATGACACAGTGGAGGCTGTCAAGCCAGAAACTGAGGCAGTTTAGAAAAACACAAGGAACTGTCACACTGAATTTTTTGGGTGATTTTCTTTGATGATAACTGTTTTTAACAACCAGCTCTTAAAACACATATCTTCCACCTTTGCTGATGTAATAGTTCTGTTTGGCTATGACAAAGATGTGTATAGAATTTATATATATTTGAGCTATTGTAATTATTTTGTTTGTTTAAGAACGTTTCTTGTAGTTCAATGGTTAGGTGCATGGAGCAAGCAATGCCATGGTCATGGATTTGATCCCAGGGTTTTCGCATATATATTCACAACAATTTAAGTAGAGAAGGTTTAATTAAATCTCCAATAGCAAAACACCAAATGTTACAAAAGTATGAATTTATTAATAATGAAATACTAACAAAAATTAACAGGCAACAGGAAGTCATGAACACCTCTTTGTCATGAAAGAACAAAGACAGGAGGATTTGATTACATTGTGCCATTCGGAATTTGGTTTTTACATTAAAGCCCAATTTTTAATTTGTTTTCTGTGAAACAATTTTAACATTTTGTGTAAATGCACATAAATATGCCAATCTATTTATATTAGAATTCAAAAAATACATTGGAGTATATTTCAAATAAATATTTTTTTAAATTAATCCCATAACATAAAAGTATTTGTATATTTTAGAGAAATCTGAAATTATTTTTTGTGAAGTTAATAAAACTGATTATTTTGCGATATTCACCATGCCACATTAAATATTTTGCAATGTATTTTCTAACTCACAGTGTATCATCTGCATGTAATCGCAAACAATAATATTTTAAGGAATTGTAAAATATAATCCACTGCCTTGACATCTGGGATTGAAAATTCAATTTTTTATGAAAAAGTATAATGAATAGATTATTTCATGTCCGTTTCAAGATTTTCTTTAAATAGAAATCAATGTCAAAATACAATAAAACCAACACTTATCAAAGTCAAGAATAATATCTTTATGAGCTTATGAAGATAATACAGATTGTTAGCCATTCTTTGACCTACAATATCAGGTATCCTGTGGGCATCTTAATCCCTCTCTGCCACACTCCGCATTATAGGTCACTATAGAACAGCAATGATGGATGTTTGTTTGAGTTTGGCAATGGAGCGTACCCAAATCTATTTTCCCATATGCCCAAAAACCAAAAAGTGGTACCTCAACATCATTCCCACCCATACATGCAAAAAAACATGATGTACACACATATATCCGCCCCTTAGAAATGAGAGATTAGTAGTAGTTTTTCATCTTTGTCCATATTTCTCCTGCCAAGGGCTGCTACTTTATTACCTGTGATAGCTTCCCTGTTCTCTAGCTGATAACCTTACTTCCTGGTTCTTAGTCAATGTCACCCTATTGGGTAAAATCTCATTTGTCAATGCCATCTCTTCCCCTCGAGTCTGTTGGCCTTTGCAGAAACCTAGAGGTATATCTCTAATCTGTCCTTCAGTCCAATATTGCTTCCATTAAGGATTCTTGAAGATTTCCGGCACTGTTGCATACCAAATAAAAATCCCAAAGTATGTGAGCACTTAATATCTGAGTGGTGTCTACTAGACAGTAATGGAATAAAAAGTGAGCAAATAGGATCTTCAGAGAATGTTTATTTATTCCTTCATGTATTTCTATTTAAGAGAAAGTTATCTAAACAATGACAACAATGTTCAATCCTGTGTTTTTTTCATGTTCAAATTATCCATTTAAATGGCTGATTATGTAAACCTGTCTATAAAATCTCATCCAAAGTCCTTTTTCTAACTATGACTAACGTAAACTTATCCAAACAGACCCCCAAATACGACCTGAGCGGCTGCGGGTCTCGAACAATACTTATGCAGTAAACACATTTGTCTCATCCGATTGTTATATCTGACATTTAATTAAGACAATACACAAGGCACAAAGAAGTCTTTAAACACAAGGTGACAGCAGATGATTTGTAATAGGGCACTAATTAAAAAGATAATTATACATGCACCTGCTAAAATATGGACGCCAGCAGAAGTTCCCTTTAATTAACCTCCCAAGGACACTTAGTTAATAAAGCTGTTAAATAAAGACAGAAAGAGGGAGGAAGAGAGAGAGAGAGAGAGAGAGAGAGAGAGAGAGAGAGAGAGAGAGAGAGAGAGAGAGAGAGAGAGAGAGAGAGAGAGAGAGAGAGAGAGAGAGAGAGAGAGAGAGAGAAATCAAGGAAGTCGGAATGTGCATGTCTACATAATTCATAAAGTGCAGCAGGATTTCCTGTTCTGTAATCTCAGGACAGAAGAGAATAATAGATAAAAAAGGTGTAAAAAAGTGTTCTTAATGGATTTTTTTCTTTAAAAAGAGCAGCAAACACACACACTCATGTACACTTGCTGAGACTGGAGACAAATTCACCGACCACAAGCACACAGCACGTAGAAACACACGATGCATTTGTACACATTATTCAACAAAATTTCCAAGGCAATCGGCTAAAAATAACCTGGCCAGCAGACAGCCTGAGAGGACAGAATGCAAGGGTACAACTACTATTCCTTTTATAGCGAAGAAAGAAACATGTTTTTTATAAGTAAGGAAATACTGTACAAAGCAATCATACTTTCATTATACAACAATAAATATAATTGAGACAACCTCAGTTTTACAATCATTATTAATTACTAATAATTAAGTCAATGTCATTTTATTCTAATGTTATGTTTGTGTCACCATTAGAAATATATTATATAAAATATTTACACGTTTTCAAAAAATGTTGTACAAAATATTCATGCTGATAAAGTTTTGGAGATTTGCAGACAGTTGCTGAACAAGGGTTTATTTTAATTATACACAATACCTTTAAAAGTCTCATTTGTAAAGTTTAGCAACATTTAACAGTGAGATTATGAATGGCAAGCAAGCAAAGGCTCAGTCCACTGCTCACTGCTCTCTTCCAAATCTTAGGTGTGCTTCTTTATAGAAAGAGTTGAAATATTTATTTTGTTTGTATGATTCGGCTACTGTAGAAATATGCAGATAAAAACAAGAACTTGTAGAGTATGTAGACTTAAATAGATCTAATGCTGTGTTCACACAGACACAAATCAACTGATTTTACAAGTAAATTACATGAAAGTAGACGCAAAGATGTGAATAGATCAAAACAGGTGATGCAAATCTTTGGATATTTCAACTTGAGCAAGAAACTTGTTATGAAGAGCTCATTGACACCCACTACTTGAAGGACATGGACAAGTTGACCAAAGACTTTTAGTTGCGTGATGTTTTTTTGCTTCACTCCCACAAAAATAACGGACTTTCAATGCAAGTTATTAAGATGAACGCAATTGTTCGCATATGGTGTTGAGACTGCATAAAGTAATAAAAACATATTGAGTTATTATTTAAGGCCTTTATACACCTTTGAAGACAGTTATGTTTATTAAGGCACTTTTATTTTCCTTAGTAAGTAAGCGCACACATACATGATCGCAAACATAAGACTAGGTACATTTATAGATCTCATCAAGCCAAGCGACATTCACGCTGGTATCTATAGGCTCTGCCCAGTAAAAAGTAAGCTTTATCGGATTGTTTGAAAAGTGCATGTCTTTTGGATACTTCCAGGGAATTTATCCCATATGCACAAAACTTACTGAACATGATGTCAAAACATCTAGGATAATAAATTGCGAAGGAATTTTTGATATCTTGAACGGTTCACAATGAAGTCAAGGGATATGCTTTAACAAAGTGTATCATTTACATACAAGATAATCTACTACAATTTATTTGTTAAAGATGTGATTTAAATATAGTTGTTGTGTCAAGTGTTGAAAAGCAATACAATACTAAATTATTATAAATTATAAACAATACTAATTATCGACCTCAATTATAAACAGAGATATGTATTTATTGGGTTGGATAACGTTTAATTTATGCATCATCCCACAACACTGCCGCTACCAAATTAAGGGGTGCTGACACCAACTGTACATCTCAGTAGCACCAGTGCCACCTCTCCAAAATGTTAGTCTAGAGCCCTGTCATGGCATCAAAACTTTAATTCAATATGTATTGTTTATACAAATACTCGTTTTCAAGACTTGACACACTCTGTACTTAAAATTAGCGTCATGAATTTTGGCACAAACAATAGTTTTTAAGGAACTGAAAAGAGGCCTCCCAGGAGGGAAAGATTGTAATTTGCATAACAATTTTTAATCTCTTGAATTATGTTGCCACGGTGATGCAGTTATGGCAACAAGAGGAGCAGAAAATGTTTCAAATTTCGGTGGACATTGCATGAACCAGACCACTTAAATTCACATGCCCATCATCCATTGTTTATCCGAGAACCACCATGTAGCAGTGGCACAGTAGTGCAAGGGCGCTTCATCGCTGCTTGGCAGCTATATTATATATTGCATTTTCGTCAATATCTCTTTAATATGCCACATTTCACTATATACAACCATAGTACATTGTTTATGTTTCCAAAAAGAACTTGCATTATAGTTAGTTTGCACTGGTTTTCTTTTCCTCAATTGAGTTTCTGAAGGCAGGCGAATTGCTAGAAAAGTCTGAAAGCTTAAGCACTATGCTGAGCCTTTAAGGTTACATTCCCCACTATTTCTACTGCAAAATACACACATAAATATTTTAACAGTGCTCTTTACTCAAGTAAAAATATTCAGCACCATACTCAGGTCTTCCCAGACTTGTATTGTCCTAAAATAACCACACACTCAACCTAAATGTACTCTCTGAGTCTTCTCAGCTGTTTTTCGAACAGCATTAGATACTGCCATTTACTAGCATCTTGCAAACAGATGTTTAACGTTTCTCTTCATTAGAATTCAAATGTGCGGCATCATGATCTAGATTACAGTGTTTGTGGGGAAGAGATGCGTGAACAGCATTTGCAAAATCCAACAGTACAGACGGCATGCTCTTGAGTCGAGCTGTTGCCGTATGATGTTGCATGGTTGTGGCAGACGCTCTTGATAAGAAACAGAAGGCTCCTGAAAAACAGTGCTGTTGAAGGAAATGAATTTTATGTGTTTTGATGTTTTGAACATTGTTGCAGAGATTTGAAAGCATGACACACGAGTCACATATGATTACGTCTAATAATATAATCTTTTATTTAACAGATGTTAATGATGTGTACAGACATCAAGTCATATCACTGTATTTTTAAAGATTATACGTCCATGTGGGATTGGGTGCAAAAAAATTCCATGCATATTGAAAGTCAATATATTAATAGATCATTTTTTATTTGAAAATATATAAAATAATAGATTGTGAAAGTGATAGTTCCCACGAAAGAAAATTCTGTAATAATTTATTCAATCTCTAGTTATTCCAGACTTGTATTCGAGATTGAAAATCATTTACATTCCTCTGACATTCTATACTCACATTTGAGTTCTTATAAATCTGTATAAATGTTTTTTTTCTGATGGGCACATAAAAATGTACTTGGAAGAATGCTTGTAACCAAACAGTTCTTGGACCCCATTGATTACCGTAGAATAAAGAAATTTTTACAGATTTGCAACAACTCAAAGATGAGTAACTAATGACGGAATTTTTATTTCTAGGTTAACTATGCCTTTAGTGATATAACAAAACTACATCATTTTAAAATAAGAATATGGTGCTTTTAAAATACACACTGAGTGTTGGTAAATGCAAGCACTTGATTTCAATATATGGAATATGATTATATTGCCTTAAATTTCCTTATATATTTTTGTTTCATACGGTTGGTATAAATTTACATTTACATATCCAATGCAACTTACAGTATTATGAGAGGTCAATCATCACTGCAGAGCAAACAGGGATAAGATGCCTTCCTCATGAACACTACAGTTATTGTCTTCATGAACTGAGGTTACAACATGCAACTTTCTGCTTACAAGTCCAAATCTCTAACCCCCAGACCACGACTGACCAAATGATTGGGGATTTTCAAGTCTGTGTTATGAAAATAAATAGTAATGCATCCTTATCGTTTTTCTCACATGCATGAGCAGTGTATTTTAATAGATCATTTATAAACAATTATGGTCATTGTCTGAAAGTTCCTAATGGAAATTTCAAGTGGTATTAAAATAATAAAACACCTCTGCAAAGTATTGGCCTGAAAAGGGTAACGAACAAACCGGCGGTCTTAACGCAATGTAAACATTTCAAAGGATCTTGAAGAAATGTTTGATACTAACCCTGTTCTACAGCATTACTCTGCACCTGGACGTGGGCAGCCGGGCCCGATCATTAAACACACGCTTTTCTGCGTGACATCTAGCTGAAGCTGCTGGGGTTTGCACTAATTGAGTGGAGAATTTCTTCTTGCTTGGCGTTAATGAGAGGTTTTCACTTGAATGACCATGAGATCACAAAATCTCAACAACCAGCTACTAATGAGAGTGCAATTGCGAAACGGCACATGAGCGTCTACTCTCCATGATCATGTGCTGTCTTCTGTACAACTAACAAAACCTTTGTAAAGATCTAAAATATATCTCTTAAATGTTTTGGAGAAAAGGGACATGTGAAACATTGTTGAGACACCTGAGGAAATGAACTGTTATTTAGGACCTCTGTCTTTTTCATGGGTTATTTAAAGTATGTATCAAATGAGTTTGGTGGCTTTCATTGACTTGAGTTGGCACTGTGCTAACAGATAGCATATCAGACAGCCAGTTTGCCTGGAGGCTGATGGTCCTCCCTTAAGAGAGAGATGAGAAGATTTTCAAAGGGAGTTATTGGAGTCAGACTGGTATAAAAGGGAGTTAAAGATTCATCACAAAGCGCCACTGGGGGATATTCCCCTCGAAATCTTGCCTGAAATCAACCTTACGCCCCCTTTGAACCCTCCCTTTAAGTCTCAGTGAGGTTTCACAAAATGCACGAAACAGTTGCGTCACTATTGCAAACTATAATTGACTTAGTCTACTACATTGAATTGTGGATATAAATATGTTCTTTATATACACAATATTAAAAATAAACATCACAAATTTGAAACCAAATGATTCATAATATCTTATAGCTAAACCATCTATGATTCTTTCAACTAAAAGTCATATATTGACTTCATTGGGCCAAATGATACAGAGCGACAGAGAAAATCAATGACATGCATGAAGCCATCACGACAAGAGATGACTCTAGGCAACAGATGCCCAATTACCATCTTTACATAATTATGGGGATGTGGCAGAATTTAAATGAAGTTTTAAGAGCACAGCTGTTGTTGTCCAGCTTAGGCACATAGTTCGGCATAAGAGCGACCTGAATATCTATGTGACATTTGAAGATATTTCAATCGTGAGGTGCTTATCACAGTCAAAATGTTGTTGAGACCAACAGATTTTACCAGCTTGAATACATCTGCACCGAGATTTCATGTAAATAATGTTCTAAAGAAAATCATAACCACTTTTTAGTGGTTTGTTGTGACAAATATATGGGTAATGTGGAAATGCTGCCATAGAAAGATAAAACAAGTAAAAAATCGAATAACACTACGTTTTATTGAGGTTTACTGAGGTTTATCTTTTGGGGTTGACTCTCTGGATCACTTGTTACATTTCAGCAACACCCAAGCATCCTACACTCAGAAAAATGTGCTGTGTTTGTGATTGAAACAATTTAAGCCAAAAAGAAAGTAAATTTAAACGCTTCGAAATTAAGTAAATACACTGTTTAAATTCCCGCTATATATAAGTAAAAACACTCATTAGATCTGATAAAATCAAATATTTCTATTAAAATTCACACAAAAATATTGCTGTATATTACAAATATATATTTGATAAATAAATCCTTTCTTTTTACATAAATCTTTTTTAATATTTCCACTGAAAACATCTATTTAATGTTTTTAAAAGATTTTATTAAGTAAACGCAAGTGTTTATGCAATATTTACTAAGCGAAACATTTTTTACAATGTAAAAGTAACATTATAAAAACCCTTGGCCATCAAGCAACCACATCCCAACATAACTAGTTTTCATAGATCTACTTTCTGAATATTGGCTTCTTTATACTGAATTATTCATCGCAAAATCATTCAGCACACACAATAATAGAAGCCTGCCTTCAACACAGACAACCAGCACAGTGAAAAATGATCAAACCTAAATGTATCTGAAACACGCAGAAGCATCTCACTTAAGGCGAGTAATCAGAGGATGAAATGAAACAGACAAAAGCCTCTCCTGCGTTTCAACCCATCGCTTTATGTTTCCCCTTTGAAGACAGCTTGTGCTCTAATAACTTCATCTATGGGCCTGCTGTTCACAGGCTCACGGTTCTAGTCGGCGTTCGGCCCGAGCCTTTTCAACTTTCAGATAAATTATTCAGACAGTCAGCCTATAAATATGTTTCTGTTTTAATGGAATCCTGGTGAGGCTCTGCAGAATGTACCAACCGTTGCTTTGCTGGCTACAATGTCTATCAATGCAAATGGGTCTATTATAGCTGAACATAAGACTTTACTTCTGTTAGGTTTGTCTAATAGAGATAAAAATAGGCAGGTCTGGGTTATTAAAACATGGAAATAATTTGAAGGATGCATTGTGTATGGATTGCGCAAAATGTAATTTCTGACATTACTACTTGACATTTTAAACCTGTATGAATGTCATAGCTGCAGAACACAAGAGAAGATACTTAGAAGAATGATACCTGACACCCAATTACTTGCATTTGTTTTACAGTTTGTGTCCTCACAATATTAGTAAATGGGCGCCGCTGTTGCTTAGTTTTCAAAATATCTTCTTTTGTGAACTGAGGATGAAAGAAAGGAATGGAATTCATTTGTATTTATGTTATGTTACTCTAACATTTATAGTGAAGTCGAAAATGATTAGCTATCTAAGAGTCTTTAATTGTTATTGCAATGCTTAGGTTACATGTAATGCTCATTACATGCTTAGGAAAAGAAGTGTTTAGTTAACACCCAGATTACGTCTTTAAAACCTTTTTATAGAAAAATCTCCTTTTAAAGTTTGTTTTTGCCAAACAAAGAAAGTCAATACAACAAACTTGCACTCCTCGCATGTGCATCTCATTCTCGTAAGAAACCAAACTGTTCTGTGCCGAAGGTTAAAAGTCAAGATAACACAAACTCTTCTGATTGTGAATGACAGGATTTGGCTTTCTCATTTATCAACGCAGCATGGGGTGCTGATGAACATGCGGTAGGACATCTGCTATGCTCCCAATGATGTCTTGACTTTAATATCTTTCCAGCTAAGACTAAAAGGCTTTGTCATGGGTTCGTCTGCCAAAAAATAAACAATGTGAGCCCGAATGAGGACACAGGACCGGTTTTCGTGGCTCATGAATGGTGAGGGAGGAGGACAGAGACATGATGTGTGTGGTGATGCGGCAGCTAGACATTGGACTGTCAGCTATGACGATGATGATGATGATGATGATGATGAAATTGAAAGAAATGGAGATGATATTGGCAAAAAGTGGCATCGACTGTCGCAAGCCATCAAGTCACCCGAGCTATTTTCAGTAAAAAGGCAATCAATGACGTAATGAAGCCATGGCCACTGTCTGTCACACTCGTGTGCAACAACAAACACACAAACATAAGAAATATCTTGATTTTTAAAATTGTTTTGCTACCACTAGATGGCAGAGCAATACCATGGTAACAACAATAGGGGCATTTTAATAACTACCTTTCCTAAATTTTTTTCAAGATATTTAACAAAATTATATCTAAAAAATCGGGAAATATTTTTTTAAAATATAAAATATAAATATAATCATGTAAACAAAACCACATGAACACAACTACAGATTATTTACAATCACATGCTGCTTTTCAGGTTGATTTCTAAAACCTTGTTTAGGGTAAATGGGCTTTTAAAGACATTTTATGTCTTATATTGGGAGCATTTTTACACAGAAATAAATAATACTTAATAAAAACTTACTGTTGTCATACAACATTTTCATCTGGCTTCCGTTACAAGGCCCAACTGTAACGTTACTGACAGGATCGTCTTGCAGTGTTTTGATTGGTCAACGCGCCGGCCACAGCAAATGACGTCATTTCATCTTATTAAGAAGTTATTCTTTATCAAAATGTCCAATAATGATGACATTGATTATGCATATAGTTGCATTTGCCTATTTGTTTAATTAAAGTATAAGAACACATATATATAATTTTATAATTTGTTTTTCATTTTGCATAATACTCTTATGCACATTAGAGAAAAATGTAGGTTATGACATCATGTTTGTATGTTGTTTTATGATCAATTATTGTTCATTTTGTGTGTTTAAATGATAAACTGGCTTTCATAACTTGATTTATAAATTATTATTTTTTGCACTTTCACATTTTATTTTATTATTATATGAAACACATTCTGTAATTTTGCATCAAATAGTTTTGAGTGACATCCACGCGTTCACATTCAAGCCTCTCTCTCTCTCTCTCTCTCTCTCTCTCTCTCTCTCTCTCTCTCTCTCTCTCTCTCTCTCTCTCTCTCTCTCTCTCTCTCTCTCTCTCACTCTCTCTCTCCCTCTGTCTCTCTCTCTCTCGCTCTCTCTCTCTCTCTCTCTCTCTCTCTCTCTCTCTCTCTCTCCACCATATCTGCCATATCATCTACATATTCACTAAGCATGCTTACGCGTCACCCAGTTATTCTTGTTTGGTTGCCAAGTCGAGCTGCTTTTACATTCATGAAAATCCCAGCCATTAATTCCCTAGGATGGAGGCGAGGCAGGGCCACTGATGAAATATATGCCACAAGCCCTGCCAATTTCTATCTGAAAGCCAACAGACATCTCATTCACTTAATGCTGTTTTAGAGAGGGGAATGGGGATGATTTTCTTCTAGACCGTGGACTTATGCATCGTGATCAGCAGAAGGGAGAGAATGAAAAAACTGTGCCCGAGGTGGGTCATTTCTCTCTCTGAATTCTGATCAGCTTTCATAGAATAACGGCAATCTCACAGATATTGAAAAAATGTCAAGAGGTTAAAAGAGAATTCTGCATTTAAAAATATGTATAATAGTTATTTATAAGTACCATAATTCCCAAATCAATATGTAAAATAAAGATATATTTTTTCACTTTTGTAGAATCCCATACTCCCAAACTATGTGTGTTTTTCACCAAAACCTATATTGAATTGTGAGAAGAACAAAAACAAAGAATTTCTATGAGCAGTGCCCATCTGTGTGATCCTTTGAAATATGCCATAATGTCATTTTTGCGTCTAAAACTTAAATGAAATCCTGCTGTTGCGGTAGTGGAATTTCTCAGTGTACTCTGTAGAGTTGCTACGGCAGTGACCGTGCCAGCTGGCAGTGAAATGCTGCAGGTTGGCATAACACGTTGCACTTGTAGTTACTGATATTTCAGACAGGCCTTCCTGCGAATCCTCATATAAACTCTACTGAGGCTCTCCACTGGCCCACAGAAAAGCTCCAAATAAACCCACATGCTTTCTGCACATTTTAAACCCACCCTTTAAAGGCCTCTTGCAGCTTGTCGAGTTGATAAAGCAATGGAAATACTTTGTTGTCTGTAAACTAGTTTTGTAAGAGCAAACAAGTTTAAATAAAAGCACCATGCTACATGATGTCATGTCCAAAGGGAAAGTTTACATAAAAACAATCAAAGCCTACTGTATATGATTATTTTTCCCCTGTGTTACACAAAAGAAGATATTTTGAGGAATGTATAAAAGAATAAAAATGAATGGGTTCGAGTGTTGTTTGCTTCCTGGCAAAATATCTTCTTTTGTGTTCCGCGGATGAAAGAAACTCATATAATAATAAAGGTTTTAAGATACCAGCATGGCTTCTATTTAAACTGCAGGTTGTTTACTCCAATATTTGAACAGATGCTATAAAGACTCTGCAAGCCCTGAGAAAAAAGTCCAAACATAAAATCTGTGATATTAAAAGATACGTGCCTCAGAGCGGGAGAATACAAAGAAGTGCTATAATTCTCTGACCGTACAGCAGAACTGTCTCCTTAAAGTTCTCTCTCTGTTGGAAAGCGGATGATTGGTATGCCTGTGAAATACTAAAGGCTCCCGAGAGAGGTGGCGCCTAGAGATGATAAGATCCATTCCCATCAAAGGTCAGAGCTGGTGAAGAATAATATGGTCAACGGAGAGCGAAATCGCATCACACGCTTGCCTCATTAGCATTTTTCTGATAGCTGGATTGCTGGAGAGTGTCGTTCGGGAAGCGGGAACATTAAGACTGTGTTGTCACCGAAAATAGGTGAAGGTCACATGAAAATGATCATTTTGATGGATGTTTGAAAACTTCTTCTTCATCATACAATAAAGGCCTTAAAACAACATTGGTTTCATGGCTTTTTATATCGGTGTAAGGATAACAGAGGTCCTCAATTCATCCTCATAGTAGCCGATCGCCACGGAAACAACCCTCACATCCTGAGAGGATGAAGTGAATGAGTTTATGTTGCCTTACCTCATCCTTTCTCTCTCTCTCGCTCTCCTCCTCCCTTCCTAACTCATAAGATTTTTTGGCTGAGCCTTGGAAAAGTTTAGATTGATCATGACTCATATTTCTACAGTATGTAGTGGGCTGCCGGAGTCTATAAGGCCCACATATGCGTGATCCAGCCTCTTTAAGGCTATATACAACCAGATGCAATGTCAACGATGCAGAGAAAGTCTTAACACGGATAAAGGAAATTAAAATGAACGTGTGCCACGTGGATGAAGCAAGACGATTGAAGAGGTCTTTATGTGCATCCTGGATGGGTTAAGTTGGTTAACATTAAAGCACAGCTATGCCATTTAATGTTACCACCATTTACAAATGTTTATTAATTATTAATACAGTTTCATTAAAATAAAAACTACTAAGCGAGTTGTTAATCACAATATATTTAGAAAATTGTACACAATTATGTACACAAAAATTGTACACATATATGTGTGGTTGAACCACATTTACCCAGCTTTAAATGTAATGGATTGGTGACCCATACTCAGAATTCCTGCTTTCCATTTAACCCATTTAAAGTGCACACACACACCAACCGTGAACACACACCCAGAGCAATGGCAAGCCATTTATGCTGTGGTGCCCAAAGAGTTCGGTGCCTTGCTCAAGAGCATCTAAGACATGATATTGTCGATCTGGGACTTCAACCCACAACCCTAGTGTTAGGATTCAGACTCTCTAACCATGAGACCATTTTCAACCAGAAATTCGAATTCTGTGATAAATGACTCAACCTTAAGTTGATCAGTTTAACGCAAAAGGAGATATTTGGAAGAATGTCCGCAACTTAGATTTCAGAAGCACCACAGACTACCAAAGTAGAAACATTTTCTGGGTATACTTCTGTCTACCATTTGTTTATTTATTTCATAGATACATTAATTTATTATTCACTGATTCATTTATACATGAGTGTGTGTTTGTGAAGTTATGCACTCACTGGCCAGTGGTGAGTTTGGAGCCAGGCCTGTGAAATCTCAGTTATTAGCACTCAGATAAATGGAGGTTGCGTTGGGTGCAATTTATTCTCATTAATTATTTAGCGGCCGGCGCCTCACATTATGCAGTTCAGATACTTAACTGTCATGATTCTGCCTATCTTGGTCATGTTTTTCCTGTTTTTGGCAGAGTCATGGCAGACCTGTGTTGTGTGAGTGTCACATGGTATTGTTTTCTTACATGCCATGTGCTCTCTTGTCTCGTCTCTTGACCCCGCCCCCTTGTTATCCTGTCTATCTTCCCGCCATTGTTTCATTCCCCACACCTGCCCTGTGTCGTTATCCCTTGTTGTGTTTACCCTATTTAAAGCCCTTGTGTTTTCTGTCCTGTGCTGGTTCATCACCTACCTGTCTGTGGTTTTTTGGTCAAGTTAAGTTTTTGTTAATCTTGTTTACCCCCTTGAGGGATTTTTTTATGTATTTTTTTGTGAAAATAAACCTTTTGTTTACGAGTTGTCTGCATTTGGGTTCTGTCAACACAAACCTCATGACACTTAACAGAAGCAGATTACAGAGAGGGTCAGGAATGATTACACATTGCACCGGCTGGCAATGAGAAAGCAGTTGTTCAAGGATAATTACTTCAAATGATAAAGCACTCGCTTTAAATGCGATAAATGCATGTAATGCGATAAAGTTGCTCATGGCAAAATTAAAAGAATTAGCAAGAATTTTTCCATCTAACGCTTTATGTTGCCATTACCACACGGACCATCAAAAACCACAATAGGTTTTAAACCCATTCATATATATTGGTTGAACAAAGTGGATGGTGTTAGTGGTGTTTAAAAGGATGAGCCACCCCAAACGTGAAAACTCTATCACTCTTCGATCATGTTCTTGTCCTTTAAATCCTATATGTCCTTCTTTCTTCTGCCGAACACCAAAGAAGATATTTTGAAGAACGTTGGCAAACGTTGAAAATGAGCCATTGCATTGGTCGATACATTAGAAATGAATGGGTACATCAGTTCTGTTACCAACACTCTTCAAAATATCTTCTCATGTGTTTCAAAAACATGTCTTAAAAATATCGTAAATTTAATAAATCTGCTTTCTTGTTGCATTTTACATTTCAAAGTAATTATTTGCTTACACATTTTTTGTCTTGCTATCTGGTAAAATATCTGAACATCCAAACACAGTCTTTATTTAACTAAACATGTTTGCTTTGGATAATTGGAACACAAGAAATATAAAAAAATGGCAGTGTGTTAAAGCAATAAAATCTGCTGTTGTGATTCTGGGCCTCTAAAGATCCTCGTCCAGATCGCAACGAACACAAAGACAAGTCCACATGAGACGTAGCAAATTAAGACAAATAAAGATACGACCAGCAGTGGAGTTATTACTGCAGACCTGCAGATACGCCTCTCACACGCTACAAAGGCATCCGGTTTTCAATTATTAATACCAGCTCAGGCGTGAGTTCAACATTTGTGCATGTTTTAATTCATGCAACATTCTCAATATCTGTCTGAGAATTCCCTCGTTTGTCACTATCTCGTTCATACATAATGACTTGTCTCTCCACAGGCCTTTCTTTCCCCTCACACACATTGTCTTGTCAGCCAGGTCGGCATTTATCACGGTGCGGTGAAGCAGCGATTCACAAAGGCAAACAAAGATCAAACATTGAGAAGTGTTCTTAGAAATCACATTCTGTTACTCAGCATGACAACAACAGCTCAGATCATCGGATAAGCGTACCGTTTTTACACCAGCACTGGGATTGCAGAATAAATATGTCCTGTCATGTTGTAGGAAGGAAAGATTTAGTGGGAATTTATTTATTATGAGGATGTGTTGTCAGAGAGAGCATCTTTGGTTATAACTGGCAACCTTAAAGTCCCCATTTTTATATAAACATTTTTTTTTCATTACTTAAAACTAATCTTTGACAATCACAATGATATGTTAAAAAATTTTTTTTCTGATTTTAAAATAGCTTGTATGTTACATGACCTCAAGTTTCATTTAGCATATAAAGATATAGGAATCTGCAAATATATGTACATATAAACAGGTTCCACATGATTTAATTGAGTTATTTACCAGAATTTTTCTTTAAATGGTTTGAATTGTGCAATTGTTTGTAAAACCTTTTTTTTCATATAATATATATGTAGCATGAATATATGCATATATGTATGTTTCTGTATATGAACATGCACATAAACATTACATTACATTATATTGTAATATAATATGTATATATGTCAGAAAATATGTAAGCAAATATATGCGGTTCACAATGCTTAAGGAAAACGTGATGGATGACAGAGTAAGTATGATAAAACAGCTTCTCCAAACATTTAACCAAACAGACCACCATGGCTATCTCATTCCCAACCGCTGCATTGTTCTAAACCGTCGAAACCATAATTGTCTCGAATCCATCAAACCGTGTGTGTGAATCCATGAAAGAAACAAAGCCAAGATCCAAGCGTGCAGGAATGTCTTCCCCGCAACGTGGAGATCAATTTTACATCGACCAGCACTCATCAGATAAATGATTTTGCTTATTGATTCTGCTATAAGACTGACATGCCCAAGCTGGATCAGGCGTGCTGCTTTACGGCGGGCCCTGTGAGGGTATTTTTGCGAATGTAAACAAAAAGATATGCTTGGTCATAAATTCTCAACCCCAATTCATAGAGATCACAGGTGTAAGGAAATCAATTCACGTCAAATATGCTTTTGGACAACATGTGGTGAGCATGTTTAACTTAGTTTAAGCAT
This sequence comes from Triplophysa yarkandensis, assembly GCA_033220385.1. Classification (NCBI taxonomy): domain Eukaryota; kingdom Metazoa; phylum Chordata; class Actinopteri; order Cypriniformes; family Nemacheilidae; genus Triplophysa; species Triplophysa yarkandensis. The sequence continues at coordinate 4,306,606 of CM065670.1, read as the reverse complement.
ATATTGAAGGGGTGGATAGGTGATAAAGGATCACAGATTTTCATTTTTTTTTTTTGTAGTAGTGCAAAGTGATTTCACCCCAAAATAAAAGTGCTTTCATTGTCTGCTCATTTGATCTTCTCATTTCAAACCTGGACTATCTTTCTTCAAAAGAACAAACAGAAGATATTTTAAAGGAATAAAGCTCCAGCATCCACTCACTTCTATTATATGGACACAATGAAACTGAACGGAAAGCACCACTCTTTGGCTACCAACGTTCTTCAAACTATCTTCTGTGTTGTATGGTAATAACCCCCTTTAAAAACCATTCAATTTAATTCTTAAATTTGTTTTTTTCTATTTTGTCCCGTCAGGGGTATATGTCCCTTGTCCAATCTTAACAAGCCTCCCATTCGCAATCGAAACCAGATTTTTACGGGGCTTATTCAAACACTTTCTTTTTTAACTCACCAGCTCTCAATCATAAATCCAAAGATGTAAATAACTCACTCCAGTTTATATACAGATCTCTAAACACCTATTATTGTACTAATAAACATTCATCTTTTCTTTGTCTCCACAGAGGCTCTGGTAAACACGTTCTGCAACCCATTGGAACCATGCCTGTTGATTTCCTCTCTGTATTAAAAGCTTTTCCTTATCTGCAGTTGTTCCCCCCTCTTCGCCGGCATATGGAATTCCTCACCCTGTGGTCTGGAGGGAGGGAATGCTGCGGAAAAGACCCATCTGGAGTGAGAACAAGGTGGGGAATGGTAGGGATGAGGCCCCCCTCTCCATCTGGCTCTCTGGAGAACCCTGAGGCTTGTCTGGAAACGCATCAGTCAGGACGGCACAGCGGGCCGAAGCAGAGCCCGTCACCGGATACCCCAGGAATAGAAGTTAAATCTACAATTGGTTTTGCCATGTAATGATAGAAACGACCAGGACACTGGAGACCAGACATGTGCCACTTAAGGATTATGGGAGATTTGGGGTGATGATGGAGGGGAAGCGTTTTGAGGGCGAGTCAAACTCGAACTGTCTTCATGATTACTCAGGTTGATTGTCACATTTAAGTGTGTGTTAAAGTCCTTTAAGGCGACTTTCAAAATATCTTCCACAAACCCTTCAAGTGAAGGGACAGTTCACCCCAAAAGAAAATTGTCTCATCATTAACTCTCTGTCATTTCAAACCTTCACGAGAATCTTTTTTTCTGCAAAACACAACAGATTATATTTTAAAGAATTTTGGAAACAAAAATTGTTTGTCCCCATTTACTTGTACTGTATGAACACATAAATAGCAAAAATCAATAGGAATCAACAGTTTGGGTCAAAACATGTTTTTGTGTTCTGCAAAAGAAAAATTTGCATTTTGATTGGTATAAATAAATAAATAGATTTTTAAATACAATTAATTTAGAGATAATGAAAACAACTTCGTACATGGAAAGAACTTTTGAAACATTTTAACCAAAACAAATGTAGATCACCTCTAATGCACATTATCACATTTTTCGTTATTGGTAGGCAATGATCAAATGGGTATTTTGTTCCCTTTGTTAGCTGGTTGATCTGTACAATGAAGGTATATAGAGTTCAATGCATCCCGGAACATTTAACTAGAGAAAGAAAGGGAGTTTGAAGTAACGGTTTCCTCAAAAGCAAAAAGTTTTTCATTCAATACAAGAGATTAGACACTTTTTTCAAAATATCCATCAAAAATTGTTTAACTGTGTTTGTAGCGTTCAATTACTATAAGGGGCTATGGCTGTGTAGATGTAAAAATGAAAAAAAAGGACCAACACCAACCTGTTAAATTGAACATTTTATTTGTGGAAAAACACAAGCAAAATGCATTAATAGACATTTCTACTGGAAGCAAGGGAAATTATAAAATGCTTCTAAAAGCAAAGTCGTGCACATGCCAAAAGTCGTGTCGAGTGTTAGCGCCACATGAGCTATAGACAAGGAGCCTTTAAAAAAATAAAGGAAAATGCGCAAAAAATCCCAAAATAGAGTTACACAACATATACCCCACAAAATTACCAAAAACACAGCAACTAGCAAGAAACCAAAGATAAAACCAACACATTCAAAATGTAATATGCAAACGATATCACAGAAGCATTTCTACAAGATAATCACAAAATGAAAGAAGCAATGACTATACAGCTACACTGAAATTACACAAAGTTTAACGCTATCATATGTAAACAAGCATTCTATATTTGGGTTTCTGACAAACAAAGTAAAAAAAAATGTAACCATCTTTACACAGTAAATTAAGGTTACTGGTCGTACACAAGAACAGAACTGCTTGCGTGTAAAAAGAAAAGAAATCGTTTAGCTCCATTGCCATTCATAGCCTGTTATGTTGGCTTTTGCACCATTTGAGTTATACATAAGCACAGCAAATCTTGTTTTTCCCTCTTCGAAATTCAATAAATTAAGATACAATTTATTGTTCTTTGTTCTCTTTACAATTTTATAAAATTCAGGTAACCGTTTATGACAGCGTAAGGAAAGTGAAAAAATGGCTCTTCATAAAATTTAAGAAACGTTCCACAGGCTATACATTGCTTTGAAAATTTGTTGGGTTTGTAGGGTTAGTGTTGTAAAATCTTAAACATTCTCTAAACTGGTTACCAATTTGCATACTTCTATAAAAAAAATTAAAGAAAAAAAATAGTGCCTTAACAGTGTGTATGTTTGCACATACTGATTTAATTTGGTCTTAATCTATAAACCTTATCAAAATCAATACAATTCAAGTGCTTTGTATCCAACAATCAACACCTGTTTGGCTGGTCAACATCACAAATACATCAAAAGACACAACAGAACCGATTCAGTAAAGCCTTCATTTATATGTGACGCATGTAGACCTTACTTCAGTGATACATAGCAGTTGCCATTACTACAATTTCAACCTAAAGTTGATGAAGCAAGCTGTTACAAATGCCCATTTCTTCATTTCGAAAACATATGCTGGAACACAATTCAGGTGGAAAACAGCCTGATGAGATTTCACTGCACGTTATGCAATAGATCAACTGATGTCTTAACACAAAGAACAATGACGGATCATTGTCCTAACAGATTCGACATCAATGAATTTACAATTGTACAAATATTCTGCATAAGTGGGCCACATTAAGTGGACAAGAATTACACGATTGAAATGGATTATATTAGACTTTATTTAGATGTTATATCACACATATGGTAATTACATTATGAATTATTTATTTGCCTAGCATGTCATCAATATCAAATTCCTTTGGTCCTTCAATAAATAAAACTCATATCATATACACAAACTTTGTACAAGTTTAATACAGTTTGAAAGGAGGAAACCTTTAAATTTGAGGGCCTGCTAGCTAGACTTATTTTAAATTGATGATAAGGGGAATATCCTGTGAAATCATGCTTTTGAATCAGTTAAAAAAGCAAGACATGAGTACAAAAGTAAATGTTTTCTGCTTATACATCAAACTGCTCAAATGTCTCATACTTGTTTTACTTAAAACACCACAACTCATCAACATCCGAGAAGAGTGGAACAATTACACGCATGTCAGATTAAAACAGCCTAGGACGACCATAATGTTAAACCGGTTGAAGGATCCACAATGTAGTTTAAGGCCTACAGTCCAGATGATCCGTCAATCCCTTGTAGTGTTATTACAATACATCATATGTATTCCAGGATGGACAACAAACTAAAAAGTTATGTTTGCGTAACCAGACGTTAAGCTGTTAGAGAATCACTGAAGTTTAGTTACGAACAGCTGAACACCATGCGTCTCTTCGCAGTTTGTGAATCCTCTCTGCACCAAACAAAAGCAAAATGTTGTTTTGTTTAGTTAGTCAAAGAAGTGTTTGCAGGTGAAGTCAGAGACACCTGTGCACTGTCTTGTATAATGGAAATATCCCAAAACCGAAGAACGCAACCTTCACACTAGGATGCAAATATTTCCTTTGTCTTCGCTTGTGGAGTTAGCGGCATCTGTTTCAAGGGTGTGGACTCCAGTCGGAGGGCTGAAACCATTTCACAGTGTATCTAGCACCATTGTGGGAAGTTTCTCAGGAGTTTTCGGTAAAACGGTTCAACACAAAGGGGGCGGCCGTCGGCTTGAGCTACTTCGGCTGAGCAAAGTATCAACAAAACGAAATGAACAAACGTCTAAAAGTAGAAAGAAGCCAGCTTAATAAATAAGAGCAACAATGATCCAAAACGTTAAAATGTAGGTGGGTATTGTGCACAGCGGACAGTTACAGATATATATTTTTTAACCAAACGGAATAATCCTTGATTCAGCTGCACTTCCACTCACAAATATAAAACAATACATACAACACTGGGACGTCTCCAGGAAAGCAAGGGAGGGAGTTTGCCTGAAGGCCCAAATCCATGCTCCAGTGATATGCACCATCCTCATGAGTGTTTTTTAAATGTGTGTTTAAAACAGCATATCCTTCTTCTCCGTGAAAAATGAGTAGGTGATGGAGAAAAAAAATATCCCTTGGAGTTTCCACAGTTTAGACAGTGTCCGTCGTGCTCAGAACGACTCGTCGTGCCCGATCGAGATGTCTCCCTTTGGGGTTGAAGCACGGGATGAACCCTTGTCCATGCTCTCGGAACCGGAGCTCTGGTGTTGCTGTTCCGAGCCGGTGCTAGAGGTGACTGTGGAGGAAGAGGTGGAGGAGGTACGAGTCTTCTCCTTAAAGTCTGTTATGATCACTGTGACATTCCCCACCGTGATGGCCAGCTGCTGGGCAGTGCTCCTGTCGATGTTCTTCAGTTTGGGCCTGTGGAAGTCAAATATAATTATTTACTATCTTCAAAAAGTAAAAAGCAGGGCTGCTCGATTATGACTAATATTATAATCTTGATTATTTTGTGCAGTATTAAGATGACAGTTATTACACATAGATATTGGATAAATTATGAATTAATACATTTCCAACAAAGTTTTCAACAGTAACTCAACTTTTCTGATTTAAAAATAAATGAAAAAAAATCTTAAATTAAATTTAAATGCATAGATATAATAATGAACTGAAATTGGACTGTATTGATTTTTGTCTGTCGAAAGCCAAAAATCCAAATTTAAAATTGGAAATTGATAACGATTGCACAGCCCTTGGAAGAAGGATCAAGACCAAAGTGTAATCGGGTCATATAAAGTAAAATCATCGAAATGATTGAGAAAAAAAAACCAATTTGATGATTTTTAATCTAGCTAAACTATAACTACAAGTTCCTTCTAAAATGTTTGTGGAAAAATTTGATTCACAGATCAGAAGGATTGTGATTAATCGGCGCAAACATCAAATGTTAAACACCACCAAAACTGACATTCACACAAAAATCACTTCCATGGCAAAAGCTGAATCTCATTGATTGGCATTAGACTCAATTGTTAGCTGCCTCCAAGACAATGTGACACAATGAGCTCTTCTGGCAGCGGCACACAGAAGCAGAATGACGGGAAGCCAGCCAACAGGGCGTGTGTGGGGGAGTAAAACTGTGCTGCTCATTTGAGATCAGCCCACGACTCATTCAGAGAGAAAGAGACAGACACGAAGAGAGAAAGAGAGCCGTTTTACAGTGACTTGTGCTGTGTCTGCCAGCTTTGTTCACTGTCAAAATGACTTACAACAGATTCTCAGGATGACAAGCTAGATCTTCAACTGCAGTTATTTTCATTATACTTCCGTTATTCTGGCTTTTATAAAGAGCCATTCAGAAAAGGAAAGAGGGGATACTTCTGGAACTACATTATAAAATTGTAAGAATTTAGAAATTCTTGTTCAATTTGGTTTCATGTTCTCCACTAAATGTCACAAAAATGTTTTTAAATAAATGAAACTGGTGCTGAAATTGTTCTTAAATACCTTGAAGTGTGAGAGTTCTTGGTCTTGGTTGTGGATTTGCCGGACTGAAAGCTGTTTCTTTCACTGGGTGGGCTTTGATGGCTGTCTGACTTGGGTCTATAAAGAGATCAGAGAGACCCTTGAGGATTTGTGCTATAAAGCAGAACATCTGAGGGCTCACACACATACTGTTACTTGTGACAAACCTGTTCTTTTTGCTGTTGGGTTTTTTAGTAATGGCTGGTGTGATTTCTCTGTCTTTCTTCTCTTTGTCAGGTTGCTCCTTCTCGATTTTCTCCTTGTCCACGTGCTCGCCGTCGGGCGGATTTCTGTCGGGTCGCTCCCCCTCGACTCGTTCCTTGTCAGGCTTTTCCTTCTTCTCTTTCTTTGGGGGAGGAGGGGTGGCGTATTGCTGGGCCACCTGCTGAGCTACCAGCTGGGAGTTTATCCGGGGTTTCCTATGAGAACGAAATGAATTGACAGTCAGTATAAGAGTGGCCAGCCAATACAGTGAAATGTGCTGAGTCGGGATGATAACCGAAAAAACTAAACCTTAATACAGAATTACACACAAGACAGACAATTGTGATATCACCGAATTAGCACCTTAAGGACAATATTTTCAACTCAATAACATGTTTGTATAAGAATCAATGTGAATTTATATGTGCTTAAACAAAATTCAAGTTGCGTTCCTGTAACCACAATTTTGTTCTTACGAATCAAGGAACAATATTCAGCTACAAATGCTGAAACAACGAAAATGTCATCTTTTGCTCACCCTTGTGTCAATCTCAAACCTGTATAGCTTTCCTTTTTTCCACAGAACACATTAGAAGATATTTCAAAGAATGTTAGTCACTGGTACCCCTTGGCTTGCTTTAGTTTTGTGTCTATTCAATAGAACTTAATGTGTGCCACCTGCTGCTCGTTTCCTGTTTCCTAACTTTCTTCGAAATAGTTTCTTTTGCATTAGAAAGTAAATCCAGTATGAAGCAACACCTTAAACATTAAAAACTGCAAAAGCAAAACTTAAGCAGATTAATAATATGGTCCTTCCCCTTGAACATATTGCATCGCCAACAGACATAATTTGCCGTACCTGAATGCATCTGTTCATGCATAGTTTACACAAAACCCATTGAAATAGTCTGTGGATAGCACTATGGATATTAAGACATACCTATCAAGGAAATTGCCCTTTGCAGGCATTCCAGAACTAAAACCCTTTCTCTAGTGCCATGTATGTAATGACGGCCTTTCAGCAGCCACATAAACCGACAGGAGTGTAATCTCATAACTCTACTGCTTTAATAAATAATTGTATGGGTCACAGGATGGGACAATTCCAGCACTTCTGTCATAGGGATTAATACGATTAGTAGGAACGTTTGGCCCCATCTGTCACAAAAAGGACAGAAAGCAGTTTTTAATCTAATGGCCTTGTTGCGGTAGCATAAGGTTTTGGGGTCATTTGGTCACCATCACACCCCTCAAACCTTCATCATCACAGACTGAAAGGTCATATAAATATATTTTCTTATTTAAATGCATACCAACAATGACAAAAATTAGATAGTGGTTAAAATAGTTTTGGGATCTTCTCTTCATCTTTTATACAGTCAACACTTTTAAACAGCAGGAAGACATGCAGTGGCAGTGAGCTGGAGTCTCTCTCTCCTGTGCCGTGTTGAGTTAATTGAAAGCCGAGGGGCTGTGTCTGAGATCTGAGGCGCAACGTCACGCAGCCCGCGCCAGCTCACGTTCCTCAAGCATAATGATCAACATCTGGCAGAAGCTGGGGGTATCCAAAAATTTCGGCTGAGCTACATCCCACCAGTGTTTTTCGCTTATGTAAACATTTTGACATGGGAGTCCTCCTTAGCTTAATATATCAGACCGGTTGTGGTTGTGCATGTTTAGCTCTTGTTGTTTGTGGGTAATTTTTAAGCTTAGAGCCAGCAACGTTCTCCATGAGAGTATGCTGATGCTAATGCATTTCATCCATGCGGTCATGTTGTACGTGCTCAACCTTCTTTCTAGCGTTACTGTGGTACTAACAAATCCTTAGAAATGAAAGGATGGGGTTACCTTGAAGTGACCATTAAACCAGTAGTGGCATAAAAAAAACATAACCAGTCATAAACATGTCAACAACTTCATCTTATTTGGCAATCTGCCTTGACAGTGGCTGACCTGCAAGAGTAGTCAAATATCAGTCGTACTGCAGAAAAGAGTGTTCAGCTTAAGTAACAATAACAACGATAATCAAACTTTATGACTCCATCACTACTTCCTAAACTTGGCCGATTTTACGAATAAACCTTAATTGATTGAACATCTGTGGTATAACTTTATCTTAAGGAAAGATAAACAGTGATTAGTGTGCATCCATATAAGTTATATAAATTTGATGTTATTTTGGTGGGGAGCAACTAGCGTCATTGTTAGCTTCCTATTTTGAACCCTGTAAAATGTCCTGACACAGTTTAAAAACCCCTTCACTAAAAGATGCACTTTAGGAATTTCTGCCAAAGTACCTTGAAGCTAATTTTTGGATACATCGGTCGATCACCATGAAAAATATCAGTACCGTCTTGATGGCAAAATCCTGATTGAAGCATCCCTACTACCAACGCAACTGTTTCGCATAGAAAAATTACATCTAGTCATTAATGTCCGAATCGTCCGCAGATGCAAACAGCTGCTAAATAATTATATGGCTAAAAACACTGCAAAATTTTGTCCGATCTTATCAACACACTTTACCTCAAATAATTAGTCAAATGATATCCCTAGATAAAGGTAGGGCTATCTTTGTTTTCAAGAAAGCCTGTAGCCCTTAGATAGTGGCGATGTCCCTTTCACTCTCCATGAGTGATGGGACATAGTCTGTGTTCTCGCAGAAACCAGCCAGTGAGTAGCAATCAATCCCTCATAATGGCCAATCATGTTGAAGAGGCCAGCACAACACCAATCAATAGAAACTCTGAGAGGAATCCTGATGAGCTTCAAGGTCCTTCGTCAGAAATTCGCAAAGAGAATCTTCTAGTGAAGGGGTTTTTAAACTGGGTCAGGACATTTTACGGGGTACAAAATAGGAAGCTAACAACAATGCTAGTTGCTCCCCACCAAAATAACATCAAGCAACAGGTAAAAAGCAGCTGTAGGTAACTCTGGAGGTATTAATACTTGGCACATAGAACTTGATGGGTGAGTCCTCTTGTACAACAGTTAATGGTTTCAGGGAAAGTAATTGTTAGCTAGTCAACAACAGTTGCCAATGTTACTGTATAGTGCCTGGCAGGTTACGAGCCTAAGATGTCTAAGGATGTGCTGGTGTCACAGGCTTCCAAATGGTGCGGAAAAATCTGTTAAATTGCTCCAATTTTTTGTTGCAATATATTTTTACTTAACAAGTAGCCATTTAATTACAGATAACAAAATCATTATATTTAATCATCACATCCACATTACATTAGAGTACTTAACATCTGTGTTGCCAGTTATAAAGAATATAAGGCAAGAAATGAGACCAGAAACCGAACTCAATCAGTCCTATCCGCCGTAGCACACTTGGGAACCAACTCTAATCCAGCCCAGGGATTTGTCAAAAGTACACGATCCTCCACTTAACAGGTACTTGGCTCAGCTTGCCTCCTGAAGGGGATCCAAAAATCCCTTCCAACCAGAGGTTAGTCTTGGAGTCTAGCGCTGGATAGGTTTGTGATTGATTTGATTAACCTCCCTATGGTGGATCCCCTGCCACGCAGAGAGATTTGTATCAGGGCACATGATCAAGATGGGCCCAGTGCTGGAGCGCTGAATCGGTGCCAGCTGTAACTCAGCCATGAGAACTCACTGGCATGTCGTGACTGCTGTCAACACTCCCAGAGCACGAAAAAACCACACACGCAACCCACATAACAACCTCGTCATGTTTATTAGAAGAAATCTGAGAGTTATATTTCTAGGCAAATGGGACTAAATGTCAATGAACTCACTTTGTTACTTGTCAACTGCTAACAATTTGAGCCAACAGTCAGGGCTAAGGTAAAAAAGGTCTCAAAGGTTTTTGGGTCAATGGCATGAGGACTATTACATCATTTGACCAATTTTAGATGCATGAATGAACACCTCTGTAAGTCAATAATACTTAAACCACAGTAATCAAAGTCCATTTATCTATAAACATAATTAAATATTTACATTTAAAAAAAAAAGCTAATTACATCAATCGAAATTCATGAATGTATTATTCACAATGATAAACTTTCAGAATCTCATTGCATTGAATCTGTAATTTCTTGGCAGCATATTTAACAATAACTCTCAGCTCTACATATCAGACAATTCTGTTGTTGATAATTAGATTTACAAACAGAGCTGCTCATAAGGGAGATGAATATCCTACATCAGGCGGTCTTCTTTATCACAGTGTCCCTTTGAAATTTTCCCTTTAATTATGTTTTTAATATTGCCAGACAATTCACATTAGTCATTTAATAACTGTTACAAGCCTTATCACCAGGCATGCATATCTTAAAGCTGAGCTCTCGTAGCATTTTAAAGATGGTATTCTGTAATCAAACACTCCACACACAGAGACTTTTTCATTCAAAGAGTGTCAAACATTTTTAAGATTCTTCTAAAGGCTTCAGTTATACATCAGCTGTGCGGTAAATTATTGCAGCGTTAAATAAAACAGATTGCTTGTAGAGGCAAGACAGAATGAGAGAATGCTCCAGTGAATTGAGGCAAAAAACCCTCAATTAACAGCTCTCCATTTCAAGTACAATAGAACCAGGCAGTCATGCCCATTGACTCATGCATGCTCTGGTTGTTCTACAGACTGTACAGTCGGGTCAATAGATCAGATCTCTCAATGACAACTGTTAACAACCTACTTATAAACAACATCAGAACAAAAGGCTGTAGCTTCATACATGATGATATCATATTAGGGATGGTCAGATCGATCAGCCAGAGGTAGGTATATATCGGCTCATAATTACATTTTAAGAAACAATCTGTACTCACTAAACTTGGCCAATTCTGCAAACAGATCTTAATTGAAAACGTCAACACGTGAAGATACATGATGAATGGGGACTAACTATCTAACTAGGACTAGAATTATTTGACCTATGTGTGCTTTGTAACCTCTTTTACATATTGCTTCTTCTGTGAAACTCACTTTTAAGTCGATTTGGATAAAACCATCAGCTAAATGACTAAACGTAAATGTAAATGAAGTGAAGCATCAGAATCGGCATTGGGCAATCATAAAAAATTGTACGCTGTATCTGGTTGAATTACATACAGATTGTGTTTACAAAGAAAAATTCTTCTGAATATATGAGAATATGATTCATCTCATTTAGAGCATTACTGAAATGCGCAAACTTGTGCATGATTTTCTTAAGTGCAATTCCCTTTCATGCAATAAAGCACACGTCAACCTCTAGGAAAGCTGCATCGAGAAACGCCAAATACATTTTAAGATGACACATTTTTAGGTAATTAGGGGAAATTATGTAGAAAAAGGAAAATTAATATTTTGCATAGTTAATTATCATGACAACCCAGATCAGTAGATACTATTGAAAAGTGTGCATATTTCTGTAACAATGTTTTCATTAAAATTCACATAGCATTCATTTAAACACTAATAAATAATAAATGGACTTTTAGTGAAATTTGAATGTCATTTTTAATGGCTTGTGCTTAATTTATACAACAATGTCAAAACATTGCATTATAACAAGCTTCAATTACACACAATTATTTAGGGGGAAAAACACAACTAAAACATTTCCTGACAGTTTCTGGTAAAGTCGCTCATAGATGTAACACTCTGCATCAAAACAGATCTCTGCTTTGAAGACGCCTCTTACATCACTCCCTTACCGAATGCGACAGCTATGCGAGTTGATAGTTTGCAAAAAGCCTTGATCGCACGGTGAGCAGCGTTTGGCTGGTGGGGGATGATGAAGCTGCCGTGTTGAACAAGCTTGGACTGGGCTCACCATAAGCCATTCTACTAAGAGATTAGTGGCTCTGTGCCTGCTGCACAGAGCAGAGATAGAGCGATGAGTACAGGACCAGCCTGGGGTACTTGCGCTGTCAATCTCGACTGGGCGGAGGGACATTAAACATTCATCTCCACCTTCAGAAGGGATTCTGCCCTCGTTCTACCCTGAGGAAATTGCTCTCTGGGGAGGAGATCTCAGCAGCGCAAAAAATCTAACCGTGTCATATAACTGTTCTCTGTGGATGTGAATTGCAATGGAAAAACGGTACAGTTAGCTGATAGTGTGAGGAAGAAAAAGTAAGATGGAATCTAAATATTGAGTAAAAAAAAAAGAGTATACACTCTAATTGTACATTTAAAACATAATCAAACTAGACACTCAAACAATCAACCATCTGCTCCATCCAAGAGAAGGTTTCCTATATTGTATGACCTTTCATCACAGGAAACCACACAACTGCCCTCATCACTCAGACTGCTTAAACAGGTGTAGTGTTTGTGTTTAGCACACATAGGGATCTATCTATCACCAAGGAATTGTCACATTCCGTTTCATTAGACAACCTGGAAAAGTGATCCATTTCCTTACAGACTCACTCAACCTTGTGTCCTGGCTTCACTTTTGACCTGTTTTAGGGCTGCACAATTAATCGGAAAACTAATCGTAAATACAATTATGGGTGAACAATTGCACAAAAGCCATGATTACAGTTGTATGTTTGTGCTCATTGCTTTCCATTTTAATAAGTGGGGAATCAAAGATTGAAATAGTCCTAATATTGAATATTCATATTATATTATTTAGTGTTGTATGTTTAGATTTAATCATGCAGCTGTTTCACACAAAGTTATAAAACATTTCCAAACTTCTATGTAAAATTTATTAATCAACAATAATAATCTCAATTACAATATCAAGGCGAATAGTCGACAATTATGATTTTTGGCATAATCATCCAGCCCTATCTGTACAATTGCTCTACAAAACGTACCCTATTCAAGACAACAACTTACTGAATATTTATGTCCAGACTGGCTTTCTCTGTTAAACTAATAAGGAGAAATTCAGAGAAATTGTGGTTGTATGCCCACGCTGGATGAAAAAGAACATGAGTTCAAAACGATTTAGTGAATAAAGACAAACTTAATTTGTCATATATTTTAAGAACTTTGCCTTATTTGATGCTTGTCAAACTTAAGACATGTCCACAATTTTGTGATTAAAATCATCTATGATTCATTGGCTTGGCCAGGTCAGCAGTGTAACTTAAAAACCTGGGCCCGTTTGGTTGGAACAAAAACCCCAGAGGAAAGCCTTATTTGATATTTAGATTATGGTTCACTAAAAACACTTTTTAATGCCTCAATATAGAGTAATGTTTCCACACCATGACCTACAAACCTTGTTTGAGAAAGCATACCCTTATTGCTCTGAAGAATTTCAATGTGTCATAGAAAAATACATCAGCAAGCAATAAAGTAAGCTGCCTAATCCTCTTAGCTCTAACATCTATATACAAGCAAAGCTGGAGATGCAATAGCTTTATTTTTCCTCCAGCGAAAACAGATTCCAGCTCATATCAAGGGGGGCTGTCATTCACGTCAGCTTCCATTGACTGTTGTGCTATCTTCATTAAAAAGCCACTCAGCGGTGTCGAGCATCCCGCGATCGGAACAGCTTTGGTTCCTACTCGGTTATCTGATTAAGTGCGGTTGCTAAATGTCACTGGCTGCAGTTATGTGTTCTACACATGAGTCAGCCAAACTGCAGTCTGCTCTGTTCCACTGAGTGAAAGACATGTGGCTGAGAGGATGGGAGATCTGAAGGAGAGAGCGTCCAGTGCATCCCTGCGCAGAGTAATGATGTGCTCCATTCCGCATTCCCTCTTGAGAGCCTCTCGGCTGAGCGAGCGCGTCCCAACAGAGCCGTCCATCAAACTCGCCATGCAGTTCCCCAAAACCCCCCCCTCACCACACGTACAACACGCTCTCTCACCCGCACTCATTCACTCTCTAGCCTCTCTTTTTGTCCCTCTCCCGTCTCTGCTCATTGGTCCCTTGTAATCAACCTCCCTCTAGAATCACGGAACCACTGATTTTGCCAAACTACAACACTGCAGTCAAAAGGTCCCAAGAATGCATATTTGGAAATGAATATGAAGATTCTGTGCCATTACGCGTCATTACAGAAAAAGGAAAAAATACCAAACATTTGAAAAACTAAAGTTAACATTTGCTATCTAGCTTTATACTGAAATTATACCATTTATAATAAAATGTGTATGAATGTAGGACCACAACATTCAAAAAAATCTATTTAACAGTACATTTAAGCCAAAACTAAAAAAAACTTTCAATGTTTTTACATGGTTACATCATTCAACAAGAGAGAGATATCTATGTTCTTGAATATCTTCTCAATAACTGGGGTTTAAAACTTCTTTTCACAGTGATAAAGATTAAAAGCTTATGCCTGTGGTTTGGAGGGGGTCATTTAAGCGTGTTTGTATAGGCATAGCAAAATGACACAGAAATGAACCGTGTTAACGCAGCCCGATTATGTAATTCCATTATCCTCAGCAATCTGCACTCAAGCAATGGAAATGAAATTTACTGGATTGTTAATCTCTGCTCCATCAGTTTTACACAGAATCTGATCCTTGTCAATATTAGACACACAATATTATCTTATTTCAGGCAAACTAGGCATTTCCAATCTGAATTACCCTTAAAACTATTAACAAAAATCACTATTTTTTATATATTCTTGAAATCTCATGCGTTTAACATGTTGGATGCACAACTTTGTCAAATAAAGACAAATTGAATAAATTTTTGACAGCTCTGTGTATACAATTCATATTTGACCAAATCCTTAGGCAACTCCTGATAGGGTTTTCTGAAACAATTCTTAATGCATCTCAATCTTTTAGTAAAAACATAAATCATATTGAAAGGGGTCTGGGTTGTTTAAGAACAAATTACGGGGTACAAAATCCATTGTTAAATGTCAATTGCACCTGCTGACAAATGAACAATGGTGAACCACAGGCAAAACATTTGCAGGTTTCATTATATGTGAATAAAATAAAATCGCATACAATTTAAGAAAAACTTTAAAAGACCTCTTTTGCAACATTTCATCTTGTGATTTTTGGACAAAAATGTTTTCAATCTATCTAGGCCGAAAAACAGCCTTTTCAAAGGGAAGAGTGAAACTTTGGCCTGGATCTTGCAAAGCCCTTCAGGGGAGTAATAGTAACGTACACCCGTGCTGAAGATCAAGGTAACACAAAGCCCAAACGGCACTTCCCCCTGATCCGGCACATCAATCAACTTAAGAAAAGCCCTAATGGATTCTTCCCTCTAACCTGTAGGTGTCTGATATAGATCTTGAAACACAGCAACCGCAGAATCTGATACTGAAGCAAGGTGTTGCATGCTTGTCTTCTGTTCTGGGGATTCCAAGGCAAAATTAATACACACTGCTTTAAAGGGATAGTCTACCTAACTGAAATTCACTCTGCCCATTAGATAAATTACTTGATGAAAACATGGCAATTTTAATTTGATTCCAGGAAGAGATCTTCCTAACGTTTGTTTTGACTGCATTTGAAAACTGTCGTAGACATTCCTTCTTATAACCTTCTATTCAAACACCAGATTTCTCTCAATCCAAACCACATCTCTCGACAAACAGCAATCCAGTATGGATTTCTGCCTACTTGACAGTACAGCGACCCTAGATAACCTCCACTGCCATGGAAACACAAGGTGAGCGAGACTATGCAGTGTGCAGCTGTTGAGTGGGAAAAACAGCCAGAGATATACCCTTCAGCTAGGCTGTCATCCAACGTACACAATTGTGCACACAAGGATGCCCCAAAGTGACATACACAAATATAACTCATTCAAAAACAGTGAAGGAACACAGTCAGAACATCTTCGAGTGTTGAACTGCGGTGTCTTTGCATTAATGAACATCCTAATCTTTTTGAGGTTGAATGCAGGATCAATTAGGCAAAAAGACCTGCTCGCTTCCTTTCCGCTCAGTTAACCTCTTTATTCTAAAGTTGCTTTTAATTATCATCTTAACATACTGACACTGGCAAATACATTACAAATAACCACATCACAGTGAAAAAACAGCCGCTCTTCCTGAATCTAATAAGATCAAGGTACGCAAAGATCCCGAGGCTACTAACAGACCTTTTGACACAACAAAAACACACTTTGCTAATCTGGAACACCATTACACAGGGGGGATGCCGCATTCTTTGAACTCCAAACAAAGATAAAATAATGGTTGAGTGGAATGCGTTATCACACCACAAAAGCCCATTCATTGGGCCAAGAGATAATAGGTGCTCTGACGAGAGCGTAAACCCCTACACACTTGTAGGAGAGAGTATCATTTCTCTGCGAGCACCCCACGCTGCCTCCCGTGCACCGCTGGAATACACCACGCGTGGACAAGATGGCTAATTAGTCCTCATTACACAGGGAGCCAGGCTTCTTACATCAGCAAACAATCGCATCCATCAAAGGATGACAGCGGAGATCAAACAGATACAGAGCGGCCCTCATCAGCAACGTCGTGAGATTCTATTTGGCAGACTGATAGGAGCTTGGCTTCTGCCAGCGAGAGAGCGATGAGGCTTTCCAACGCACGTAGCGTCATTTCCTGTCACAACTACCAACGTTTGCGTGCTGTGAACACTTCCATGAGTCCCGCTTGGTTAAAAAGGGGAATAAACAAACTAATCGTTGCTGCTTGACAATCACACCGCTCTGGAGGTTCTGACTTATCCCGACACCTCTTTGTTTCTCCAAATGTCAGAAAAGCACTGAGTGTAAAAGACCAGATGAAAAGGTTACGGCTTGGGGATTACTGTGCACGGTGTATTACTCATAGCTGTAGACACCACATCAGTCAGCTGATGAGAAGTGTTGGCGGGTTCACACATCATAAACACGGCGGAGCTCAAACAGACGTAAAACATGCGAAACCGAGGATAAACGGCAACATTTTCTTTACAGGAAAAGGGCCGTGATGATATTTCAGGCGAGCCAAGCAGACTCATACAAAAACTTTTGCTGAATTTATCGACCTTTATGAATATGTCCGCTCCTCCAGACTCGTTAATAACACCTCTGAAAACTGAAAAGCAAAGAAATGAGAGCAATTAAATCATCAGGTTAGACCAGAAAGACGACCTCAAGTCTGTCTCTTTGACCTCAGGTTAATAAGATATCAAAGAATGTTAACAGGTGAACAGCACGCCAAGATTAACTCGACTTGAGATTTCCATGCCGTATGACGCCAACAAAACCCTCAATCATTTCGTTCCCGACGCCTGATTGCCCCACGCACATTTCCAGCCGCTTCAAGCCCAAAACATGTGTTCCTCGTCCAGTGCAAGATCCTCGAATATCTCTCTAGGAATTTTCAGGAGAGGCAAACATAACATCACCATAAACACACCCAGACATGAAATCCGTTCATCAACCTCAACAAATTCCAGCCGAGAAAGAAAACGAACTCGATCCATCAACCACCCCAAGATCAGCATGCCGCAAGCGCCGTAAGCGTCGCAACGCCAACAGCGCGACGCGTGATGACGGGGCAGCATGGGAACGAATCCCCAAACGTCTGCGACGGTGCAAGACAAAGAAGGGCACAAAGTTTGCCAACCACGGCAGTGCCTGAACCTGTGTGCCGAGCGGAAATGCCCGAACGCCCGCGGCCTCCGTGGATCCTAATGAGCAGATCAACAAGTACAGCGGATGCATGAATGATGAGAGCTGGATGTGACGCTGCAGGTGCAAGAGATGCCCGTACCTGGTCGACGTGCCCTTTCTGACGTCACAGATGCTGCATTTAAACGCTTCTGCGCCGTTCCTGAAAGTGCAAACGCTACAGTCCCAAAATCCGTCGTCCAGTGATGGTTTGGCTTGTCGTTTTGGCCTTGGAAATGAAGAGAGAGACAAGCATTAGGGTCAACTTTCACATTTCATACCGTGACAGCGTGTCCGACGTGACGTATCCGGTTCGCACTGGAATTAAACGCTAACCGGCTAACTAGCCCGGGTTATCCTCCGCATCACACCGGGTTTAACCCAGACACGCTTCATGGGTGTAGATGCGTCCGCGGCTAGCGTTAGCCGGCGAGCTAAACGCGTCGCCGAACGGCGTGAAAACGAACGCGACGCCGCGAGAACTCCCAAAAATGGCGAGGCCGGGCGTTTCCTGAGGTAAAAACGACCCTCGTCGCCAAAAAAGCCCGCCATAATCATGTCGCGCGAGCGCCACAAACTGAGAGAAAAGAGACGCGTCGACGCAGCGTCCGAACGTCCGTCGCCACGGAAACTGCGCGTCCTTACCTGGTCGGGCTCTTTTTGTCGCCCATTGTGATGAGAAATGTTGAAAGAGCGATTCGGGTTCGGTTCCGAACGATATTCGCGCGTGTGCGTCCACACAGTGTTCTCGGGCTGGCTCGCCTTCCCCCGACTGACTGGCTGACTCGAGGCAGGGCGAAGCGACTGCGGACCCCGTGACTCCGCCGCCCAATCACCGCTGTGTTCGGTTTAAAAGTGTCGACGGGAGATGGTACCGCGATACCGTCCCGAAAGTCGAGCTGAGGGGTTCTGTGGGGTGAGTTCAAACCGGGACATGTGTATGTTGTGCGTGGGTGTGTATACCCCAGGGGTGTGAACATAGGGGTGAGGATATCATGAGGGATACTTTAGGATATCATCATGCTTTTAAACTTTAAAATGTACGAGTTATTTTAAAGGCGATGAGCGAGGAACCCGGGGGAACCCATGTCGCTCCTCGCTTCATTGGCTTCTCATTGAATGGAGATCTTTCCTACAGGACCGACGCAGAATTCAGATCTTTCCTACAGGACCGACGCAGAATTCAGATCTTTCTTACAGGACCGACGCAGAATTCAGATCTTTCCTACAGGACCGACGCAGAATTCAGATCTTACCTACAGGACCGACGCAGAATTCAGATCTTTCCTACAGGACCGACGCAGAATTCAGATCTTTCCTACAGGACAGACGCAGAATTCAGATCTTTCCTACAGGACCGACGCAGAATTCAGATCTTTCCTACAGAACCGACGCGGAATTCAGATCTTTCTTACAGGACCGACGCAGAATTCAGATCTTTCCTACAGGACCGACGCAGAATTCAGATCTTTCTTACAGGACCGACGCAGAATTCAGATCTTTCCTACAGGACCGACGCAGAATTCAGATCTTTCTTACAGGACCGACGCAGAATTCAGATCTTTCTTACAGGACCGACGCAGAATTCAGATCTTTCTTACAGGACCGACGCAGAATTCAGATCTTTCCTACAGAACCGACGCGGAATTCAGATCTTTCTTACAGGACCGACGCAGAATTCAGATCTTTCCTACAGGACCGACGCAGAATTCAGATCTTTCTTACAGGACCGACGCAGAATTCAGATCTTTCCTACAGGACCGACGCAGAATTCAGATCTTTCTTACAGGACCGACGCTGAATTCAGATCTTTCCTACAGGACCGACGCAGAATTCAGATCTTTCCTACAGAACCGACGCAGAATTCAGATCTTTCTTACAGGACCGACGCAGAATTCAGATCTTTCTTACAGGACCGACGCAGAATTCAGATCTTTCTTACAGGACCGACGCAGAATTCAGATCTTTCCTACAGAACCGACGCAGAATTCAGATCTTTCCTACAGGACCGACGCAGAATTCAGATCTTTCCTACAGGACCGACGCTGAATTCAGATCTTTCTTACAGGACCGACGCAGAATTCAGATCTTTCTTACAGGACCGACGCAGAATTCGGATCTTTCCTACAGGACCTACGCGGAATTCAGATCTTTCCTACAGGACCGACGCGGAATTCAGATCTTTCCTACAGGACCGACGCAAAATTCAGATCTTTCCTACAGGACAAATGCAGAATTCAGATCTTACCTACAGGACCGACGCAGAATTCAGATCTTTCCTACAGGACCGACGCAGAATTCAGATCTTTCCTACAGGACCGACGCAGAATTCAGATCTTTCTTACAGGACCGACGCAGAATTCAGATCTTTCCTACAGGACCGACGCAAAATTCAGATCTTTCCTACAGGACAAATGCAGAATTCAGATCTTACCTACAGGACCGACGCAGAATTCAGATCTTACCTACAGGACCGACGCAGAATTCAGATCTTTCCTACAGGACCGACGCAGAATTCAGATCTTTCCTACAGAACCGACACAGAATTCAGATCTTTCCTACAGAACCGACACAGAATTCAGATCTTTCCTACAGGACCGACGCTGAATTCAGATCTTTCCTACAGGACCGACGCTGAATTCAGATCTTTCCGCAGGACCGACGCAGGCGATGCGTCCAGCTATCTTCACTCGCTGATTTAAAGGTTTATCCCTTCCAGATCTGGTGCTCTGCAGGCGAGAAACGTCTTGTTGTGCCGTGTCAAAAGGGTAAGAAATCGGTCTCTCGCACCTTCTCTGCATTGGTTCCTCGATGGTTCCTCGATGGTGGCGGACCTCGGTCTCTAAAACACCTAAAACTCATCTCTTCCGTCTACACCTAACCCACTAGGAAACCTTCTTTACCCACTCATTATTTATAAAAAACAAAAAATCAAACACTTTTTCCTCTTCAGGTTTTATCTCGCTTCTTGTAATTTAGTTGTCTCCTTGTTACTCTTTGTAAGTCGCTTTGGATTAAAGCGTCTGCTAAATGCCTAAATGTAAATGTGCTATCCACAAGTACTACTTAAATGTTTTATGTAGTGAGTCAAAGAGAAAAAAACATGGTGACCTTATGATTTGTCGCCCAATCACTGAGGAAAATGAGTGTGCGGCTCTTATTGTTGAGCCCTGTGCATGGGGGGCACCTCAAAAAGATCATGCGGGGCACCAGGTGCCACCACGTTGGAGACCCCTGGTGCGGACTTTATAGGAGGCTACTCTGCTGGAATGGGTGTAATTTAATCATTTGGCCGATGCTTTTATCCTTACACGTATTTTGCAGTCGCCTATCATCACTTAGAGCAAACAGGGGTAAGGTGTCATTCAGTCATTGTCTGCTGACGCTGGATCACAAACCCGCAACCTTCAGCTGATATTTACATTTATTCATTTGGCAGACCCTTTTATCCAAAGCGATTTACAGTATTATGAGAGGACAATCATCACTGCAGAGCAAACAGGGGTAAGATGTCTTGCTCAAGGACACTTCAGTCATTATCTGCTGACACTGGGATTCAAACCCACAACCTTCTGCTTACAAATCCAACTCTCTAACCACGGGACCACAACTGTCATGGAAATAAAAACTGAATAGAATAGAGGAATCGAATGCATACATTTCAAAGAATCCAAAATAAAAGTTTGTATTTCCTGTGAGTTAATGCGGTGCTTTTTAATTCAGTTTGTTTGCAGGGTAAATAAGATTTCATTATACATTTAAGGGGGCACTAAGTACACTACTCACAAAGTACACAGTTGTGTAAATGGTTGGGTCAAAAAAAAAATGAATGACCCGTAGATCCCCTCATTCTGTCTGTGTGGGGAAAATGCATAAATGTTAAACGAGAAAGGGTTTCACATGAAAGAATTGTGCTAAAATTGAGTAGTCTGAAAATATTACAAAAGAGCTGTCAAATCGATTATTCGCATCCAGAATTCAAGTTTGCATACTGTGCACATTAATTTATAAATACAAACACATACACATATATGTATTTAGTAACAGTTAGATATTTTTATATCTAGCGTACAAAGACAGCATACAAAGACATTTTGGACAATTCCAGGATCCCAACTTTGTGGGAACAGTTTGGAGCTGACCCCTTCCTCTTCCAACATGACATCAGTACACAATGCAAGGTCCATAAAGACATGGATCACAGAGTCTTGTGTGGATGAACTTGACTGGCCTGCACAGAGTCCTGACCTTAAACACCTTTGGGATGAATTAGAGCGGAGACTGAGAGTCAGGCCTTCTCGTTCAACATCAGTGTGTGACTTCACAAATGCGCTTCTGGAAGAATGGAAAAAAATTCCCATAAACACACTCCTAAACCTTGTGGACAGCCTTCCCAGAAGTATTGAAGCTGTTATAGCTGCAAAGGGTGGACCGACATCAATTGGAACCCTATGAATTAGGATTATAATGTCACTTAAATTCATATGCAAATCAATGCAGGTGACTGAATACTTTTGGCAATATAGTGTATTTGTATATACAAAACTACTGTGCACAATCCACGGCCATACAGAAACTTTTTGCTGGATGAGATAAACCGTTTTGATAGCCCTAACTTAAAAACACCACATGTTTTTGTAGCTCAAATTTCGTATCAGCAGCCGCTTGGTTATGGGTTTTATGCGTAGAAAACACACATATTAATAAAATGTTAATACGCTGTAAGTTTGAAAAAAATCATTTATCAAATTTATTTAATGTAAACGACACCTGTTACACGTGGTTTGTAAAAACAAACCACCAGCATCCCACGGCTGAAATGAACCCACATAATGATCACCAGACTATGATATGAGTGGCCCTTTATTTTACTTGCGGACGTCGTGAGTTCGATTCCTCAAGTGGCTGGCCTTCATCCTCGGCTCCCATTTATTTTAATGTGCACAGTGAAAACAAACCCTCGAAGAGGCCCCTCATGCCAGAGACAAGAGCCCCTGTGTGGAGGATATGAAATGTGAATCATTAGCTGCTCTCGAGGGTTCCCGCCTCCTCGGTGCCCCCTTTTCTCTCCGTGGAGAATCAGCGCTGTTGGGTCTCTTTTATAACGTCATGACAGACTCTCATAAGTTTATTACTGACTGATGTTGATGGAAGCTCTGAAATGGCAGATGTTAAGAAATGGCACATATTGAACGAGTTACAGCCGCGATTGAAAGATATCAGCTATCAGCTGAGAAAAAAAATAAGAATGATGTAGAGTTACAGTCACAAAGATCAAGTCCACATTTTGTGTCTTGTCTCGAGCAGGAAACTTGGAGAAAGGATTGAAAATACCTGCCAGATTCCTGATTCAGACAAGTCTGTCTGTGATGTCTTAAAATTAGAACAGTACATTTGGCTGTCACCTCTGCTGTAGCAGATTGGTGTCACAGAATGTCGAACTCTGTCGTGCTGTCTCTCGAGTGATGAGATGTGATGTTGGAGTGGGTGAATTAGAGAGATGAATCAGAAAATCAGAACTGAGATTAAAGAGACAAAACTGAAAAACATGGTTTGTTTGATCAATGCGTCTGGTCGACTCTTAACATGAAACAGTTGACGTTGTTCGGCCACAAAAATCTTTTTTTGATGCAAACAAGAATAAAATATGGATGTTCGTTTCCACCAATATGAAAGTAAATTGGAAAAAATGTAGAGCTGTGTAATAAACCATGACCCGTAATTTAGAGAGCGTGGGATACTTTCTTCAAATGCAGAATGATTTCCACCATGAAGATAGCAGAGTTTTTGCACTTTTTTCATATTATACATACCAAATAATACACAATTTTTGTACTTTGAGGGGTAACAGGGTTGTACAAAACCACTCGACAAAGACATTTTGCACTGGATTTCAGAAGATTTTTATATTAATTAAGCTTCCAGATAAAGTACCACTATAGCACTCAGAATCAATAAACTAATAAAGTTAAAAGACTGGCTTGCAGTTACACATTCTTTCATACGGTTATCTGATCAGCTACTGTAGCTTCATGCCGATTTTTTAATTCTTTAAAATGTTTCTTTGTCCAGGATAAATTGGATAGTTATTAATTTAAGAGGAGTCATATAAATATAAGAACACTACTTACACAGTACACAGTTCTGTGTGTATTCAGTTCTGTGCCACAACCTTTACTGGCTGATTTACATCTATACTTTATGCCCCCAGATCCCTGCGCTTCGCTACATTGGGACGTCTTGTGCGGCAATACTAAAAGGGTAAGAAATCGCTCTCTCGCACCTTCACTGGATTGGTTCCTCGATGGTTGAACTTTTTTTCTCCTAACAGGGTTTGTCTTAACTTGTGTGACTTGGTAACATGTTGAAGAACCTATTTATCTTTGTTAATTACCTCTTCATTATCTCCTCGAGCTTTGTAACTCACTTTGGATAAAAGCGTCTGCATAGTGCCTATCTATAGATGTAAAAGTTAATGTTAACCTATGCCAAAAAGACGAAATAGGGGTGACCCGTAGATCCCTTTTATTTTGTTAGTTTAAACCAGTAATTCAACACATGACTATCATCTTGATGAAGTGTTATTCCTCTAAATCTTAATAATATTTAAGATTGTTTCTTTTTGCTGAATGTTCTTAAAGCCAAGCTTATGCATATCTGCGGCCCTGTGAAAAGTTTCCTGGCTACTGGGAATGAGTTTATGCAATTTGTTCTACTTGACCCTTCACCTTCCAGATAAAACGCATTTGTCTGACGCCCTCTGGGTTCCTTCTTGTTGGCTAAACTTGCCGTGCATGCATGTGTGCTTGTTTTGGACTTCAAACGTGTTTTCTGCATTCAGTTGAATGCGACTACGCTTAACAGACACTGAGCCTTTTTTCTAGATTGTTAAAAGAATTAAAAACAATTAAAATATGAACCAAGCTGAAAGTCACCCCTTTTTGACCTATTAGTGCATGAAAAAACCCTATTATAGTCTGTACCCGACATACGTAAATGGTTTGTAAAAGGAAAGAAAAAAAACCACTGAAAATAAGAATTTTCCAATGATGAAGGTGTTTTCTCACTGCAAGTTGTTCAGTTAAAACAACTATACATTTTTCATTATGTTTATAGAAATTATTGAGTAATCTGTCGAAATGTAGGGGTTCAGCGTTATTTTGAAGGGGCACGAGATTCTTTCAAGGTCTTAAGGGGGGGAGACACCAAAATAGATTGAGAACCACTGCCTTAAAAGAATGTAAAATTGTTACAGCCATTGGTCAGTTTACATGTCAGACATAGAAAAAGGTTTTGCATTTATTCAAAGTAACAGGATTCACTGTGGCACATGTGTTTAAAAACATGCATGTGTATGCATACGTGCACTGAAAGCATAGAGTGTGTGAGGGGGGGACATGATTTCCTTTTCCCAACGAGGAATGTCTCCATGAAAGTTCCTGTTTAGAAAGTGGATCTCCATGTATGGTAGAAAGCCAAGAGCCGCCTTTTCTCTGCCGAATCTAAATAAGTGAAGAACAGTCAAAACTTCGGGAAGGTAGAATATCCAACTGAGGTTAAGATAGCACACATATTCTTTACAGTGAGAGAGAGAGAGAGAGAGAGAGAGAGAGAGAGGGGGAGAGAGAGGGGGAGAGAGAGAGAGAGAGAGAGAGAGAGAGAGAGAGAGAGAGAGAGAGAGAGAGAGAGAGAGAGAGAGAGAGAGAGAGAGAGAGAGAGAGAGAGAGAGAGAGAGAGAGAGAGAGAGAGAGAGAGAGAGAGAGAGGCAGACGGCTTGAGTAAGGTGAACAGACAGCACAAAATGTTGGGGGTGCAGGAGAAGAAACTGAGTGAGAGAGTGAAAGAGAGAGACTCCTTTAGTCTCACTCAACAACACTGAGCTTTGCTGAATCCAGGGCAAGCATCACAAAAGGTTGCAGAACAAAGACCTACAGGCTGAGTGTGTGTGCTGGAGGATGCCTATGCACGCAGGCTGTGGAGGAAGGCTCAATCCCATGCTTTGTTAACTCAGAGGCTCACTGTAACTTTAAACAAGAAAACGAGACGCTTTGCGTCAGCTGCCAGCTCCCGCTCTCGCTTTCAGATGTCGCTTCGCTCTTTGAAAGGAAAAGCACTCGCTTATCTTTCAAATCGTCATTCTTCACACTTTAAGGGCCGCTTAAAAGGTTTATCCATACCAAAGTGGCTCGGAAACATAAGTACGCTGCGGGACGAGAATTGTGGCACGTTTTCGATCAGAAATCAAAATCCAAAATTAAGATGTTTAGACATTTGGAGAAGCTTTTATGTGGCACTTTTGATGTTTTTATAAAAGAGCTTTGAAATTGATTTTGAAGAATTTTTATGCGTACTTCCTTCAGCCTTTTGTACTTTTCTGTCAAGTGGTAAAATTAAAAAAATCATTACATGAAATCTGAACAATTAATAGGACTAGGACAAAGAAGAGGCCTTAGTGGTTCTCCATCGGCTTCATTCATGCATGATTACCAATCCAGCCCTGGCTTTTACATAAATAAGTGGATAAATATACAGGGAAAACAAAATCAACACGTCTACTTTAAAATGTTTAAATTTTTTTTAATCTTATGTTTTATTGGTTTTATTTTCACATATTGTAAAATACAGTCATATTTTCAAATGACAAAATGGACAGCAAAATTAAAACTTTGTTTTATTATTTTTACAGAATAATGTCAGTATTTTTTTAATAACTGAATATACATTTTATACCTATAGAAGATTTTTAAACAATGTGTGAAATGCTATCTCATGCCACTGATTCGTGATCAGCGGTCACTGTTACGCATCCATGCTCCAAAACTAATTTGAAAACATCACGTTTAAGCTGACCCTGCGGTGAGGTCAAGGAGACTTTGTCTTGCACGGTTTACGTTTAGGTTCAATCTAGTAGTACAATCACACAAGATGTAGCTGAGGGTTCCACTTCAATTTAACTGATTTGCACGTTGACGGCTGTAACGCAATCAAGCAGGCAATCAATTTGTGTGATTGATTCATTTAACAGCCAACGAAACTCGGAGGACTCTCACCATGAGTCCTTCTCTCTCTCTAATACTCTCTTTATACTTCTGCTGACTCACCTAAACCCTACATGAACTGCAACAAAACTTCCTGGTCTTCCTTTTCAATTCTCCAGATTTTAGAGCATGTCAGCGGAATGGTATTATCAGTAAACATCCATCAGGCTGAGACGGCAAACAAGATGGTTTGTGTCATTATAACCATTGGGCTTCATTATTATGTCTACAACAGTCTGGGACGGCAACATGCCACCACATCAGACTTACATTATTCCGTGTGATAAATGCGAGAAAATGCAGAAGAGGGGGAGCTTGAGAGAGACGTGGGTGAGAAAATGCATTAAAAGCCGTAAACAGAAGCTGAGAAAGGCAGAGAAGGGAGAACAATAGGTTAAGTGGGTACGAATAATGGAGAAAGTGTTTCATCACAGAAGAGATGGTGGGACGTTGATGCTGAGATGAAATAGGACCAAAGGTTTTTCTGGCTTCTATAACAACATTATGCATTATACATCTGACATTTTCTGCGCAAACAGAAACCTTTTATAATGGCAAAAAAAAGCTTTTGTGTTTAAAGACTGCTTGACAAAGCAACCTCAGACGCAGGTTTTCAAATACCTGCATCTACTTTCCAGAAAACGCCCATTCAAATAGGACTTGCTGATCTCAAGTGCTCTTGCTTTAATGAACTTAATTTCAACATTGGTTTTCTGGGTATTTAATGATGATCGGTGGCTGAACAAGTTTTCCACGCCTCATAACTAAGTCATCTGTCATTGTTTTGCTGTCAGGAAGAATGTGCTGATGTCATCAAAGCAATCTTTCAAAGAGCGACTGAAGTCTGCAGTTTGGGAGACCGCAGAGCTTCTAAAGGAGCCAAAAGAAAAGAAATTGAATGATTTATCTCAGGCAGCGACACAAAATTAACACTTGCCAAATGTCACATGTGGGGAAAATGGCAACGCTGCAGTAGAATGGCAATGCAAGAATGACACCATGAATGCCAAAGATAAAAATGAATCGCTTACTAGATCAGTGTATTAAGAGGGGAAAATATATCTTTAAAAAAAGGCCCTAAAAAGCATTCCCATGGGACAACATTAACAGAACGTTTGACTCAAAGATTATTTAAGGAACTATTTTAGTTTAACCATTTTATGTTCTGAAGAATCTGTATCGCCAATAACCTTTTTGGAAAAGAAAGGCTCTATGGATGTTGAAGGATTTTTATGGAACCATCTTCTTCTAAGGAATTATAAAGCAGTGAGTGTAGAATAAGCTTTTAAATCATGTTTACTTGAGAACAACACCACAGTCTTACCATGTAAAACATGAAAAAATCACATTTGTTAAAATAGTGCTAAATACAGTTTAAGGTGCCACATTGGTGTCTTTAAAAGTCCCCCAAAAACCCAGGATTTTAGAATATGTCAAAGTATATATATACCATTGCTTTAAACCTTTAAAAAAATGCTTTGTGGAATTATAACTGCAATATCAATATTTGACATTAATATTAATTTATGGATTCTTTAAATAAAACATCGGGGCCAATCTTACTGAAAGGATGGAATTTGTTAAAGCAAAAATTTAAGTACATAAAACAACACGGAATATGAATCAGAATGAGCTTTATTGCCAGGTGTGCTTTCACACGGGATAGAAGCTTCCAGTGGAATGTAAAGTAACAAAAAATAAAAAAATATGTAACACAACACACACTGGTAGAAATGTGATACGACAGAAGAGCTCCGGATGGAATGAGAAATGTACAGATGTGTGACTTGTTTGAATTACTTACTTTTTCATGTATATCAGCTTCACATGATTAATTTGTGCAAAACATATATTTTTTACATAATTGAGAAGAAATGTTATGTTTAAACAAAATTAGGCAGTCATGTAAAACTGATGTACATGAAAAAAGTAAGTAATCCAACAACTTGGTTTTTTTCAGTGTGGGTGTAAGAAGAATGAAGTGCTATTCTCATTGCAGAAGAAAAATGGCAATTTGACCATATAAACGGACTAATAAAACTACAATTATGCAGCCAGGAGCAGTACACGATCCTATTGAAGGGTGGTATTATTTGTATTGCAAATGAGTCTAGTACTTCTATTAGAGCACCCGCTTGCGTGAGTGACTGGTTTGCCGAGCACTTGCCCCTCAGGAGAGTTCATTTGGCTGTAATTGAAACACCACCTGCAGCTTCGAGTGAAATCATTAACCAAGGTCACATGTGTCCGCAGTGAGATTACCCACACATGGTGTTAGCATTGACTTGCTAATCCACCTGGCCGAGCTTGCCGGGTTTGGAGTTTGGCCTTTCCTCCCAGTAAGGGAATTCATGGCACAGCGTGCCTGCGTCATGCATTAAACAGTTGTGCTCTGCGACTGGGCCTTCAGATGTGTTACATGCACATAAAAGATGTGTATTCTTGTTGTTACTATTCTATAATGCACAACACCATATGGATTTACAACTCATGTTGTCTACGATGGTGTTGTTCACATTGTTCACATCTTTAAAGTACTGCATGACGTCATTTCACAGACATCATGTAAAAACGTATTCTGGGATATTGAACCACAGATCAATAAGTCGTAGATTGTTCTTATAACAACAGATTGGTAAGCTGTGATTGGATAGTTTCGAACAAAAATTGCAGTACATGGTTTTCATCACTGGTTGTGAGACTGGGAGCGAAAAGCAAGGAAGGGACTGAAAGAGAGTCGCTAGAGCGAGTTATTTCAACTATAAAACATGTGCCCCGGGCATGTCATGCGTTATGCATTGATCCATGAAACTGTGGAAGGAAAACTCCACATGTTGATTCCATGCTCCAGTCAAATTTGGTCTTTTAAGATTGGAATAGTGGCCAATTCAGGTAGGCAACACAGTTCATATGCACAATGAAAGAAAAGATTTTGTGCAATATTAAAATATACTCAAAGGAATTATGCTCCTGTTTTTTAACCAAAAATAAAAATAACATTAAACATCTTGAGAAAAATATTAATGTTTTGTTAAATTCAACTTTGTTTGAGGTTAATTCAAACAAATCATTTTTTTTAATATAAATTCAACTTATTATTATTTTCAAGAATATTTTTTGTGTTGAGACTGCATAGACGTCTATTGTTGATTTAACAAACTTGGCAATTTATCGGTAGCACCCAGCATGCTTTGCATCTGACTGCATCAATAGAATGATAAAATGACAACAGATTGGTGTTTCTGTTCATTTATCTTTAAGATTTAGTAATGTTTTTTTTAAGTGGTTACCGTTTTAAAGAAGAGTGGTGTTTGTGTATAGTGTGAGGGAGGCACAATATTAGTCATAAAGTGTGTTACTTTATTTATTGAGCAGTATCTGTGCTAAAAGCAGTACAGACACCACCAGTAACCTCTCACTTGGTCTATCTCACTAAGAAATATTATACTACAATTTATTACAAAAATATGTTTGAAAGTCCAGTTAGACATGTTTCCATTTGAATTGAAAAAAAAAAATTAAGATACACTCATGAATACAATCAGAAATGCTAAAATTAAGTTTACTTTCTTAACAATTTTTATATCAACAAACTAACTTTAGTTTGGTTTTGTTTGAGCTACATTACAAAATTGTGCAAAAGAATTAGTCGAACCTTTTGAGTACATCAAGCGTAATTTTTTTTACCAGGGCAGTAAAACCAGTGTGATATGAAGCTCTTAACCAGGCAAATTTGTTTTAAAAAAGCAATGTTGGAAAGCCATATTTGGTTTAATACACATCTAATTTCAGAGAGGCTTGTCCATAATTTTTCACAAAGCAAAAAGTTCCTAGCAAAGCAAATATTTAAATAAAACAATAAACAAAACAATAAACAATAAACTAAAACAAACAAATGAAGATCATACTCTTGATTAGATTTCAAAGCTTATGCAAAAGCTTAAGGATTTAAGCAGCTTCTCACTTCCATCTTGGATTCTGTAAACCGGACTAAACTGTTGATCCGATGCAATGGTATCTTCAATGAGATGTTTCATATTTATAGGTCTACTCGGCTTTGCAGTATTTCAGAGGAAGAAACCTTTGCATTCGCAGGATTCACAGCGTGCTTGTAAATCTCTCAGAGATCCTAATGCTGTACAGATGTGCGGTGGGTGAGGTTTCTGCTAGAGCTAAGAACAAGTCCGTGGTCGACCACAGCAGATGAATCGCGCTTGGGTGGGCGGTTTATTGATTTGGTGTCACAGGCAGATTAGAGTATGTTAGGGTTACACACATTCACGCACGAGATGAATTAGAGGGAAATTGACCCTCAATCCGCTTTATAGATCCTGTCAGCTCATTAGAGATCACAGGAGGAAATAAAGCATAATGCCATCGCATAATTAGATGTTTATGAAGGTTGGAATCAGGGAAAGTTTATTTAAAAAGGAAAATAAAACCATCACTTATATTTAAACTCTTCTCTTATAAAAAATTGTCTTAAAGTTCTAACTTATCATCTTTCATTTATTTCTACAAACACAATGTCTAGTCTGTAGATTTCAAATGGAAATAAAAGGTGAAAATGACAATGAATGTAATGTCAATCCTTTATGACGTTCTTTGTCCTGCACAGCACGAATGAAGATATTTTGAAGAAAGTTTGCAACCAAACGCCGGTGGCACCCATTCACTTCTATTGTATTGACAAAAAAACGATGCAAGTGAATGGGTGTGTCGGCGTTTGTTTTTCCAATATTTTTCCAAATAACTTCTGTATCCTGTGGAACAACAACAGCAATTACAGGATTTTCATTTTGATTGAACTATAAGATTTTAATGTCTACATTTTAGTGATTTTGGAAGTATCGGCCCGTATACAAATTCATAAAAGTTCATTTCAATGTCAATGTCACCTTTATTTATTTAGCGCATTAGACAAAATACATTGCATCAAAGCAGCTTAACAACAATAATAAGTAAAACCATGTGTCATAATGCTTAATGTTTAAAGTTAATACATTATTGAATTCGGGGATGTTATCTCTGTTCAGTTTAATGGTGTCTATGCATTCATTTTCAATTCGTTGATGTCCTCTTTGTTTCTTTAAAAAGTTTCTGTGCGTTCAAATTCAATCAAATCAACGATATCGTTGTAAATGAGGGTACCCCAACTAAGCAAGCCAGAGGCGACAGTGGCAAGGAAACCATAACAACGGTGACAGAAATGGAGAAAAAAACCTTGGGAGAAACCAGGCTCAGTTGGGGTGCCAGTTCTCCTCTGACCAGACGAATCCAGCAGTTCAAGTCCAGGCTTCAGCAGAATGAAGAAGGCACATCTGTGTGCTGTGGTCGTATCCTGATGATCCTCAAAGACGAGGTCTTCTGGTGTTCTTGTCCTGGACTTCGCTTTGTTCGAGGGCTGTAGAGGGCTTTTCTAGTTCTGGACCCACCACCTGGTCCAGAGAAGAATCATCTGTCTCCTGTGGTCCCATCCTGATGGTCATCTGAGGCAAGGTCTTGCGAGGGATCTGCATCTGGGGTTCTAGTCAAGATCATGTGTAACATTCTTTGTTATAAACAGATTGAAAAAAATCTTTAAACCAACAACCAAAGAAGCAATTTAACCTTTCTTTAAAATTCAAGTTTTTATTGTTAACAAACAAATTGTTTTATTTTTAACTGTCCCTGGTTTAATGTTGTGCTTTGGGCAGAAACATCAGGAGTGCCAGAGAAGAAGATCCACAGAAAAATGAACAAGCATTAGCCTATTTAATCTTTCTATGAATGTCAGCAGCCTGTAACAATCGCTTATTGGGTTTAAAGGTCAACATTCACCTTGAGAATGTAAAACACTCAGTTATAATTCATTCAGAGATAACGAAAGGTTATAAAACAAATTCCACTAAACTGTATTATTGCATCTTATCTCACTTGACACACATTCCAGAGCTTAAAGTCACAGTCCTGAGTTACTCATCGCACTTCTCTGAAAAAGACTTTTAACATCTTTGACCCTGTAAGCCAATTCAATACTTCAAATATATGACTTTATAAATATTGGTCTTGGCTCATGGCCTGCTAGAAAAGTAAGATGATTACAACTTCAAACACAGGTCAAAACCAACATCAGAAGTTGTTCCACAACGGCTATTTAAATTGAACAACATTGCATCATGAGTCAAAATGTCTACATTTAAAATCCAGGACACTGTTATTCTACACATGCAAAGCGTCTGATTTAACCAGAGAATTCTGCCAGCAATGACAAGACAAGGGATGTCCTTGAAAATCCAAAGAATCCTTGAGAAGGGAAGAAATGAAAGCCACCCAGACGACATGGGAGTGACATTATAATGGTGTATTGGGCTGATGAAAGGCACTGAAGCAGCTCCTCACACATTCCCTTCATCACATACAAACTTGTGTGACATTGACTGAATATGTTTACAACTTTGTTAGCGGCACAATAAAGTATGATTGATGGATATGACTTTTAAAATATACACGCTGATCCGATATGTGTAGCCTACATGTGTACAAAATTCTTAACGCTGTGCTAAAATCTATCAAGTTGATAACCTATATAGCAATAAAAACGCTTTATGTCACGCTCCTAATGTGAGAGGTGTTCAACCTGATCTCCAAGGAATTTGTAAGTGTTTTACAAGATGGCTAATTTGTGATGTGAATCTCTCAAAAACGTCCGATTTTTAGAAAAAAGCAACACAGACGCATCTTCCCAACCTCCTCCCTTAAACCGATTTCTCTGGCACGACAGCAAATCATACTAAAATTAGTTACAGTAAGTTGTCTCAACAACATGAAATACGCAATATTTCAGAATATTCTCAAGAAGTCCTTTAAAACCATTACAATTATGTTTCTTAATGTAACATATTAAAAGAACTTTGTAATTCCAACAGTTAAATTCTCTAACATTTCTAAAGTATGAAAGTTTATTTAATTAAAAAAGTATTTATGTACAAAATATTTTTTGTAATATAAACCTTGTATTTTTGGTGAATAAAAAGTAAAACAGATTGATTTTTTTTACTTATAGATACAATCTTTAAACAGTATATTTCATTAATTTTAAAGCTTTAAAAGTGCTATTTTTTGTGTAAATTGCAGTAAAGTTATTTTAATTGTTCTGTAATATGTACACATTTTTCCATAATAAATTTTTTAATATGTTGTTTTACAGGTATTTAACATTCTGCACTTCATTAAATAACAGTTTAGCATTAACTTAAAGTGAAAATGTACTGGTATTTTCTTCCATACACTTTTATCAAACCCATTGTTTCTCATGAGTCCTGCATGCTTAACATATGAAACACTAAAGTAATGCCATGTGGAGTTGCTCCAAATTCCAAACTTTACCCAGGCAGTGGACGGCCTATGAGATTTGGAAGCATGTTTTGGCTGGGCTTCCTGGTTTAATCCATGTGTACTAGCACAATTGTGTGGTGTGCAGATGTAATGCACACCGCTGAGGGACTGAGAGCAGTGCCACAGGAGTCAGAGAGCAGTCCGGGGGGTGACAAGCTAACACATTCAGCAATGCACATGTAAGGAGATCTGTCTCTCTACACTATATCCCTGGTGGCACTAGGGCACTCTATGTGTGTGTGTGTGTGTGTGTGTGTGTGTGTGTGTGTGTGTGTGTGTGTGTGTGTGTGTGTGTGTGTGTGTGTGTGTGTGTGCGTGTGCGTGTGCGTGTGCGTGTGTGGAATAAGAAAACAGACACTAAGCCAAGCATGTGACAGCACTGCAACCTTGCAAACTATGAACAGATAACAAGGCATGGGTGGAGTGAATTCAAGCAATGCCACATATCAATATAGTTTTTCAGTTGTTGTGAGCACAAAAGGAGACAGAAGTGTACTTGTGTAACCTTTGTTCCTTTGCTGATAGGAAATAAAGTAAATACGAAGAGATTATGCTTATCCCTGCAAGTACTTTAAAGACCATGTTCATTGATTTATATTGCATATTTTATATAATTCTTCAACTTTGTACATGTTAACCTACAGTTTAATCTTTAAGATCACATAATTATTGATCACAACAATATTCGATATTTGTAAAATTACGGTTTACGTTCTTTCGAATGCATTGATTTCTTCAAAGCTGCTTTGGAATGCATTATGAAATGCGATATGCAAACCAACATTAATTGGATTCATCATACGCCAGATGCCAAAGGAAGCATATCTTTCAGATGCAAGAAGACAAACACGCACTGTGGCTTAGTAAATATTACAAAAATGAACAGTTTTATCTAGTTTATAATATCTATTAAAAAATGATTGTGACACATTAAAAAATGTGACTCTCGGAGTTTGACCCTACTTAGTTTCCTAAACTATTTTTCATAGACCCTGCCATTAAATAGATTTTTCAGTAGAAAATACTAAAACAAATTGATAACAAATACAACATTTCATTTATCTAAAGAGATTCAACTATTTTTTAAGTTGTAACAAAAAGAATGAGTATTAACTAAGGACATATACATTTGTTATAACCATATATTTTTGGTTATTTCAAATTAAAAACTTTGAGTTAATAGGGTTAAAGTTTCATTTTACTTACATATACTCAAGATTTAAGCCTCATATTTAATGAATTTATAAAGATTAAGGATCTATACATTTTTTTGTGCAAATTTCTTCATGTGACAACACAGTAAAAATGTTTGAGTGTGGTTTGGAAGTAAACATGCAAACAAATTCTAAATCCTCAACAAAGAACGTAAGCTCTCAGGATTAAACTGTACGCACAAATCCAGCATTGTTCCTTAATTTATGAAAATAAGAGTGAAACTTAGAATGAGAAGAACGTTGACAGGTTGGCGTGGTGATTTGTGGCTTCCAATTCCCCATTCTGTTCCAACAAACTTCTCTCTTCCAATAACAACTTGGGCTTAAATATTAATAATCTCTGACTTTTGTTTCGAATGGAAAACAAATAAGAGACTGCGGCTTTTCTCAAAGCAGCAATTCTTAAGTCGAGATTTATAGCGCGGTTCAGAGCTCTGCGGACAGAAATGAATTTTTGGTAAGACTACATTGACTTTGCCATGCTGACTTATGAAGCCTTTACACAAATATGACGCTCTTGAAAAGCTGAATGAACGTAACTAAGAGTCCTTTGGCACGATAGAGGAAGACAGTTTTTTTCAAGACTGAAAATATCTTCAGTGTCTCAGACAATGGGAGTATATTCACATTTCAGTCAGGATACTTGAACCTGACACCTCGGCTAATTGTTACCGTGGCCATGGGAGTCAGGATGTACTGCTCGAGATTCAGTGCAGAGGAGAGTGTCTCTTATATCTGTGAGCGAACAATGTCACAATGGCTAAAAGACACTCATTTTTATTATCATACACAAGAAACGGACCATGTTTGATATGCAGACGAAAATTTTTCCACTTGGAACACTAATACTATATATGTATCGTAAGTAAGGAATGATTCAACACACTTTTGTTATACTCAACCCAATTGTTTCCACG
The DNA here is from genome assembly GCA_033220385.1 of Triplophysa yarkandensis. NCBI lineage: Eukaryota > Metazoa > Chordata > Actinopteri > Cypriniformes > Nemacheilidae > Triplophysa > Triplophysa yarkandensis. The sequence goes on along the minus strand of CM065670.1, from coordinate 4,270,422 downwards.
TGGTTTCAAAAAGGTCTTTATTAACTTATTGCCCATGACTGTTATACCACTACAGGCTACAAAATCAAATATTTTGAAGAATGTTGGTTCCTGGCAACCGTTCACTTGTATTGGTTTTATGTCAATATAATAAAAGGGAATTTGTGCCACTGCTCTTTGGTTATACACATTTGCCAAAATGACTTTTAGAATGAAAAGAGTGTGAATAAATGTGACCCTGCAAAAAAAAACAGCTGAACCTTTTTTTTGTGTTTTACTGTTTTCTACATAAAATCATTCTACATAATGTAAAGACAATTTTGTGAAAATATAATCTTGATATATTTAATGTAGTCTAAACAAGCTCATGTCAAAGTTAAAAATTATAGTGAAATTACTGGAGGAAATCAAAATTTGATCATCATCTCAGAATTTCTTTTCCGACTTAATAATACCACAATTGTCACTTTTTGGTTAACAGTCAATGTGAAGGATCCCCTTCAAATTTTCATCAAGGCCAAAAATGATTGTCAAAATAATGGAAAACATTTGGGTAAAGACACGTCAGATATACACATATGAGTTTTACTAAATTGCCTGTGTGTAAAGTCGCTTTTAATTTTCTCATTTAAAGAAATGTTTAAAATATGCAGCCTGAAAACAACATAATCGGAAATCATCGATCATTAACCTCAGATCTCAAATTGGGTCTGTGCTAAGAAGTCTATGGAATAAATTAATGAGTTACATTAACGAACCGATTTAATTCCACTATCAATTGAAGTGACAAAAAACAAGCTCACCAAACTGATAAACACAGAGAACAATGAGACAGATGGTAAAAGAAAGAAAGAAGTCATCGGAGAAGTCAAGCCCTTGAGAGCAACAGATTCATTTCTCCTTAAGGGTTATTCGTCTGCTCAAGTACCGGAATCACATCACTTAAAAGAGAACGAGATGGAGTTTTCTATTAGTATAGCACACAGGGGATCCTACGTCTGAGGTGAACACGTTGTCCTTGTTCTATCTGCATTATACCTAGTGCACTTCAGGACAATCTGAGTCAATGTGTTATCCAGATTTCAGAAAAGACTGTGGAGTTATTTAATGTTGTTTGACAGAATCTCACTTTTTTAAGAAGTACATAATATGCTACAATACTCTCAAATCCATATCTAATGTGCAAGGATAAAAATAGAAAATACAAATACTGTAATGCCTTAACATTGCTTCTTCTTGTCTGGGCACTTAAATAACTGAAACCAGAATTCACAAATTGTTCGTTGTACAAAAACATTGGTGCTATTAGTTAATATGAGTAAATGCATTAACTAACAATATGTTTTTTCAGCATTAAGTAATCCTTGTTTATGTTTAGCTCAATATGTTTCCATCAATTGTTATTGATCTTAGTTCAAGGTGCATTAACAAAATCTTAAAAGGGACTTCTGTTCATTCGAACGTGTTCATAAATAGGAAAATGAATGTAAAATTACATTCATAAATTAGTATTATTCGCTGTTAGTTCATTTCATCTCATGCATTTAGTCATTGTTAACCGATAGCACCAAAGTGTTCGCAAAACATTTTGAGATAAGCATATCTGGAATTTACAAGAACCTTGCACCAGGCCGTCAACAATGGTCGTTATTACAGCACAAGGCAAGAAACGCTCTGGAAACTCGACCATTCATCTGGTTATGTCAGCGAAATACATTCACAATGCACAAATGTCCTCTAACAGCTGGTGAAATCTATTCAAGGAAACTGGGAAAAGCACAAACCAGCATAAGGTGTGACACACCAGCTCGGCTCCCAGGGGTGGGCATCATGATGGCAAACATAGGCACCTCTTTACTTTGAAAAACAGTGATTCAACAGACTGTCACTTAATCAATGAAGGAGCCCACAGGGAGAGAATGCTACAGCCTGTGGGCTCCCACAAACTACTGAGCAATGAAGTGAGAATAAAGAATGGAGCCATGAAGGAGGAGGGTTTGATAGAGGTCGGACAAATGATCGGGCTCCCAAAGTGCCGCAGGAGAGCCCGGTCGGATGTGCTCCGAGGGAGCCGATTTAACGACATCATCCATCCTTAACGCAGAGGGACGGAGAGGGGAAAGAGAGAGAGGGAAAATAGAAAAATGAGAATCTGGAAGATGGAGAGAGACTGACAGACGTGCAGCTCTCTAGTTACGGAGACTGTCTCTGAGGTATTAGACAGAATTACTCTGTGACTGAGAAGGGCACAACGCCAAGAGCTCGCTGCCTATTACATCGTGGAAGCTGCTGCAGGGTTTGCAGCTAAAAGACAAAGAGCCTTTTATACTATAGATATGAAATCACATCCTCAACCCGATTTTAAAGAAAAACATTTAGGAAGGACTTTTTGGTAACTTTTCAACTATTTACCATCACAATTTTTTCAATGTATACTTTGGTCTTGAAATTTCAACAACTTTCAGGCCTTGGGTTTAGAATTACAATTTTCTTCTAAGTTTATAAGTAACTCTACTTATAAAACATTTACATTTTTATTCAAAGCAACTTACAAGAATTGTGCAGTGGGCCACTATCACTGCAAACAGGGGTAAGATGTCTTGCTCAAGGACACTTCAGCGTTGTCTGCTGGTCCTGGGATTCGAACCCACAACCTTCTGCTTACAAGTGCAGCTCTCTAACTACCAGACCACGACTGACACACAACTTGAAATTTTGTTGGAATCTGCTGTGAAACAGTCAAAAGTTGGTACATGTTCTTTTAAGATTGTAGATCTGCAGTATACAAATCTTTACAAATTAGCCACCTACTATTTGGATTCCAATGGTCTGATCGTGGAGGACCACTTGAAATATGATACAAATGCAAAAACATTTTAAGAAATAGTACAGCCAAAAGTCTCATTATTTACGTAAAAGTACATGTTTATTATGTTCATAAATTGTTTCTTCAGCATAATGCATCAGAAGATATTTGGAAGAATGTTGTTTACTGGCACCCACTCTCTTGCATTGGTTTTGGTATTCAAGAAGAAAGGGGTGCCACTGCTGTCGGAAGACATCAACTTTCTTCAAAATACCTTCTTTCGCAAAGAAAGTCATACAGGTTTAATATGACAAGAGGGTAAGTAAATGAGGACAGTTTTGGCAAAGTTACTTAAGGAAATATAGATGAATACTAAAGTAATGACAGGCAACTCTGCAAAGGAGCATCATTGAACTTTAAATATCATCTCAAGCAAAAATCTTTTCTGACATTCCCAGTTTTAACCGGGTTTCAAGTCTTGTAGGTACTTTAATTAAAACTGCTTTAGAAAATCATTTGTTAAAGTAAGGTGTGAATGCTGACTGCTGTGTCAGTTAAATTCATCTGCTGTCAGAAGCTATTTGGGTTGCATCCTGCCATCTCATCTCTTTAATTCCCACTTGCACATTTCACAACCCCAATCTTTCCACCTGACAAGTGCTTCTCTTTTTGCCTTCTTGGCTCTCTACAACATCGAACTGTTTTCACAGGACCCCATTCCCACAGGATTGATCAATCCATCAATTAAAATTGCTTAGCAAATTTATTTTTGTGAAATTCAATTTTACATCGGACAATAAAATAAAATTAAAGCATATCTGTATTTCTGCATATCTGACATTAATTCAAAAACAAAACCTAAATATCAAAACAGCCTAATCGAAACAAAAGTAAGGGTTCTTCCCTGCCAAATTGTTTTGTTGACCTTATCACAACAGAATCACTGAGTCTCACAAGGAAACTATCATTTCCTGTAGATATACTCCCACCCCCACTTGTGTATGTTGTGTACGTTTACATCAAACAACAACCTCCCACTCTTTCACTTCCAAGGAAATGACAGCGTGCAGTTGAAAAATACTGATCTCACGCACTTCAGTACGAACGTCAGGGCAGGATGAGCGTCTAACAGCATCATCGCAGGTGGCAGAAACTCACTGTAAAGATTCGATCCGATAATAAACCTCAAACATGTCTTTGAAAAGCCACAGGACTGGAGACTTTCGAATTGAGTATTGTGTGAAAAACAAACCCTGTTAAATTGAGTTGTTTGTGTAGGTTGAACCATTTTATGTCACTTCGCACTGTATTTAAAAACTGTATCTAAAAAGTGTTATAAATGTACAGGAACCACAAAACATAACATTTTTTAGATTCATTATTGTATAAGAAGGATCTTTTCTGAAATAAGAAACTTTGGATACCTACAAAGTGACAAAACCTTTTAAGTCTGGTTTAATACTGAAAAATATTTAAAGTATTGTTTTTAAATTATGGCTGATAGTGGAATAATTAAAAAATAACTTTATAATGGAAAAAATATTGTTTTATATCATATTTAAATAAAATAACAGCTATAATAAAAAATAATAAAAAAATAAAAATAAATATGGAAATAAAACATTTGAATGCAAAGCAGGGTTTAAGAAATGCATGTATAAAAGGTAAAAATGTTTGATACGACACTTGCCAGAGTAACAAACAGTTTCGATGACACAAATATATCCATCATTTTTAATGAAAAAAGCACAAGGTTCGTGATAGATTAAGGAACACATCCATTGATCCCAAAGTAAGAAATCTTAACGTCAAAGTCCCAAGATTCCCACTAAAGTCTTTTATTTTCCTCTGTGAGAACATCATCTTCATCATCACTGTCCAGTCCGTCAGCAGTTACGATACGGAGAGGGTTCCTCCGAAGGCAGACATCAAGTAGCTCTCTACTGGTGGCTCTCTCCCTGGTTTCTCCTTCCTTCCCCACCGCACATTCGTGGTGGTCTCTCTCTCCCCCGCTCTCTCCCTGCGTGTTTCTGCTGCTAATAGATTGTGTTGCCCGAGGCACATCCTCCTCAATCCTGAGCCCCTCCCCCAACCTCTCTCCCAGCTCCTCCATCATCCACCCAGGCACACGTGCCTCTACGTCTCCGCTCCGGAGCTGCACAAGGAGGGGTGAGTCTGCCCCGTCAGTCCCTGTGTCTTGTTCCAGGACCTCATAGCTGACCCCGGGTTCAAGAGGTCGGACATCTGTTAACTTTTCTGTGCTTTCTTCATGCTGAGTGACAGGGCTGGTGTCTGCTTGCTCTTCTTCACTCCCCTCTTCAGAGTCGTCATCACTGTCTTCTTCTTCTTCTTCTTCTTCTTCATCTTCTTCTTCTTCTTCTTCTTTCACCACGAGTTCAGCAGCATGCTCCAGTAGTTCCAGCTCCAGGTCTAGATGGCTCTTCTGCAGCTGGGCTTTACGTAGGGGTTCGGCCAGGGCGACCACATGTTTGGATCTGGTGGATGAATAAAGAAATTATATTCAAATGAGATTTTACAAAGACAAATAGATTTCAAAGATACACACTCTCACAGAGGAAGTTTTTTTTATGTAGGATCTATTTATAGAAATACAATATAGCTTACATAACTATGTATTCATATGTGAACTACGACCTTACTAAACAAACTGTTACGTTTTTCTTACCTTAGAGGAGTCAAGCTAGATGTAAGATTTAAGATTGAGTGTCAATCAGATGATGTCTTTCAGTTTTAACTAAGCATCATCTTTTGCAATCCACAGAAATGTGAAGTTTTCAACCTGAAGTAAACTATTCTGTTAATAAAGAGAGTATTTACAGGCTACCTGTGGAAGCATGAACCAAAAAATTGTGTTTTGGCTGTTTGAGGACATTTTTGCATTCTGCTCAAGTTCAGTCACCATGGCTACAGAAGGAAGAACTCTGTAGAATTTCAGCATGCTTATGAGCTCTGCTTCCTAGTGAAGAAACCCTTCTGAACTGACGCTAACACAAACCAGAGGTACTACATGGACTTTTGGAACACGTTTACAAACATTTTTGAGCAATGTTTGACGAACTGTATATCAATTGGACGAAAAATGTCTTTATAAATGTAATGCTGTAACCTCATTCAATAATAACAATAAAATTAAACATGTATACGGTTGTACACAAAAGCATATTTAAAACGGAGAAAGAAATTTTTTTTTTGACACAAATAGGAAATAAAAAGCTTTGGGAAATGAGAAAGCAGAGCAAAATACAGCATTAAGAATATTGGTAGATGTTGATACTTTACATGTAAATGTTTTTTGCATAAAGACAATATGTTGTATACTGCTTTTAATTGTTGTTTTTGATAAAAATCTAATGTCAAGACGTTTTTTTCCTGATTTACATAAGATGGCCACTAAAAATAAAAGATTGATTGATTGATTGAAATGTCATACAATTTAACAGTCTTGCCATTCAAATTTATGACAAAAATATTTAATATTTATAAAAACTGAATACATTTACCACTACTTTTATTTTTTGCCATTCATAAGATTTAGCCTATTTGTCAATCTTTTTTATTATTATTTAAAGCACTACAAAATGTAGAATGGGGCCTTAATGTGAATGAGTAATAACAAACAAACATTAATTCAATACCACAAATTGGACTTATATTCTCCAAAAACTAATTTGAAACAATAATTTTAACATTTCCTTATATTTGATGAGCTTTTTATTTTATTGTAAATATCTTTTAATGGGGACATCTTAACTTCTTTGACCCTGATATTAAAGGAATAGTGTTAGAGGCGGTTGCTGAACAAGCGCAAAACATCTTAAACAGGTTTAAAATGTTAACAATAAAACGCAGGCCATTCAGTCAACAAACATGCAACATAAACAAGATTAAATAGCTGCTGACCAAAATAAATACATCTTCGTAACCACCCGTCGACGCAAACTTCCTCTGGATACGTAATATGCAAAGCGACCTGACAAAGCCTCCCTCTCGCTGAAAAAATATTGCTATAAACCACACAGTTCTTGATGTAAAGATGCCGGTAGCGTAAGAGCTAGCATGCATTATTAATGTAGCAAATGCGTCTGGGTGCTGCAAAACTCAAGTGGCTTTTCAAAGCAATTCAAGCCACTGGAAGCCTTCATTGCCATGGTGATTAGTGACAACACGTGGGTCATGCTCCCGATGGTTGTGAGGTCGCGGTCATTCACAAAAATAAAGCTTGTGGGTTGGGGTTGCCTCGTCTCTCTGTGCTTCAATTAACCCAAAGTTGAAAACCAGATTCCTCCTAATGATCTCCTGAACCGCCGGCAGACACAGATTCAGAGGACTACATCATCTCATGAGGATACAAACTACACAACATGCCCCGTGCCTTCAGGATGTACTTATCTTAGATAAAGAGGCAGACAGTGATTTATTGACGAAAGTGGAGGTTAGAGGAATGGACTAAATCTGCAACTTACAAGTTTTGTTTATTTATGTGATAAATGACACATGCAAATCATAAATGCATTTAAAATACCACATGTGAAATGATCCACGACCTGTTCAAAAGCCTTCCAGTTAAAAAGAAATATTGGAAACACTACAATCATTTTTGAAGGGTTTTTGAGAAAATGGAATTAAATATTGGATGCTAGGAAAGGAATATTATCATATGTGGATCAATGATTTTCTGCCACAAAACACAATGTATTTTCTCTAATGGCACAAAAAATTTATATTATGAATATTTTTCTGGACAAAATGGAAACATTCAACTTGCACCTGACCCCTGAGCCATATTAAATGTAGGTGTTATTTGTTCAGCCTTAAAAAAAGAGGATATTTTAAGAAATGTGGTTTCGTGTTCACACAATGGAAGGCAAAGCGAGGGAAAATTTTTTTGGTTAACAACATTTTTCAAATCATCTTCTTTTGTGTTCTGCCGAAGGACTGCAGTCATTCAGGTCTACAATGACAAAAGGGTGAGTACATTCTGATAGTATGAAGCCCCCAATGCCCTGTGTGGACTGCTCTCTCCTTGGCTCTCTAAATAAAATTTCACTGGTTTTAAGTTGTGAAATGTGTTTTCAAACACATGTGGACATCTCTGGGCCAAGTTCCTTATGATAAAACTGATGCATGTTACTCAAAGTAAGCATCAGCATTTCACATTAATCATTTTAGCTGAAGACTCCAACCAATGCACAAACATAATGCATTTTTCTTTTCGTTTCTGGGGAAATGTTTTTCGGAAGAAATCTTGTTGAAGCAATGGCGCTTTAGACATTTTAAGTATTCCTTTCTCCCTGTGGGAAGTCATTATTGAGTTAAGCATTGTAGAAGCTCACGTGTTTTCTCTGCCTCTCTCTCTATTCTCCTTTATTTGAGCGGTAAGAGAACGCTGGCTTGCGGTTGAAACAAAGGCCTCTTTTGGGGCAAAGGATAATGTTCTTCACAATTCAGTCATTACGATGGCACTGTTGTGGTTCGCCTTAATTAACCGAGAAGAGGAGGCTTTCAAGGTTGGGAAAAGGGGGAAATAAAAACGGGCCTACCGCGACAAAGACGCACCAGAGGCAGCTTGAGAAACGAGTGCAAACCTTTCTGTCTGGAGAGAGCTTGCTGTGAATTACTTATCTACTTCAAACAAAAGCGCTTAGAACGATTCCACATTGAGCTCTTAAAGTGTACAAATTAAGGACCCAAAAGGATAAAACATACCTCTGCTTTTCAAACAAGATAATGAGTGTTTTATAACAGCTACATTGGTAAAACACCGTCTGAAAAAAACTCAGTAATCACTTCTTTATTGTTAGATGTCTATCTTTTTACGTTTAAACCATGCAACGAAGAAAACTATTCTTTCTAAAAGTCTAAGAGCACAGTTCAACCAATAATGTAAATTCTGTCATTATTTATCCACCCTTAAATTTTGGAAACTACATCTTGATGATAAACAGTCTCAGATAAATGTCATTATATGTAGATTAATGATTTCCCTCGACATAACTTGAATTCAAACTTTCACACAACATTTACATTGTATTTCCTTAAATGCAAATAAAATTCACAAATTCCAATATCCTTCGTGAATTAGGTGAACGAAATGAAAACATTTGTCTTGTTAACATATCAAGTGCCGAGTTAAATGTATAGTTCTTGCTTTATTCACCCGTATGTATTTTTTTTTCTTGAGAAAAACAAATGTAGATATTTTAAGTGGTTTTGTGTCCATACAACAAAAGTATAAGAGAGAGAAAGGTTGGTTCCAAACATTCTTCAAAATATCTTTGATTGGACCTGACCCCTTCCTCTTTCAACATGACATCAGTGCACAAAGCAAGGTCCATAAAGGCATGAATGACAGGATGAACTTGACTGGCCTGCACGAGTCCGGACCTCAACCCGATAGAACACTTTTGGGATGAATTAGAGCGGAGACTGTGACCTGAGAAATGCGCTTCTGGAAGAATGGTCAGAAATTACCATAAACACACTCTTAAACCTTGTGTACAGCCTTCCCAGAAGAGTTGAAGCTGTAATAGCGGCAAAGGGTGGACCCTATTTATAAATAATTTAATCTTTTTGTTTATGAATCAAACCCATACACAATGCATATTTAGCGATATGCTTTACCGTTTAAGCTGAAAATCCACAACACTGCTATGGTCAATCTTATACAGTACATGTCCCAAGACAAGAGAATTCTGGGAAGTCAGAAGGGAGAGAAGACTGTCGTAGCCAAGGCCGACTGTACAAGCCAGAGTGTTGGAATGGTGCTAAACCACACACTGAGAGCGAATATGATCCAGTTATCCGCAAGAGCCCAAAGACCCGGATCAGTTTCCTCATACCAGCGGGACACTCAAATCCATCCCCTCTCTCTCTCTCTGTGTGCACATTCAAACAAGACACTACAGTCCTCTCCAAGGCAAGAGAAACCAATGTTCACAAGACTTTTCTAAACCAAATAAAAGCTATAGAAATAGAAAAGCAATATCTGTTTAAGCTTTTAGCAAAATGATAACGGTCTATAAATTAAACGAGAGAAAATATCCTTTAACTTTCATTCATCTGAAGAACAGAAGCTGGTATTTTGAAAAATGTTGGGAAACTTTCCATTGGTTTGTGCTGTTCTTTAGCCAAAACCATAAAGCTTCTACTCACGTAAGGTGTCTCATAAGACATTACATGTCTGTAAAACTTTATTTCAGCTTGTTGAAAAATCTGTTATCATTTATTCATCCTCCTGTCATTTCAAACCCATTTTTTCCTGATATTTAGAATAATGCCCCGATTAACTTATCGTATACACACAAAGTTAATGGGAACTGCCCTTGTGTAGTTACCAACATTCTACTAAATATCTTATTTTGTGTTTTGCTGAAAAAAGAAAGTCATACAGGTTTGAAATGATTACATAAGTATATAGCTGAAATAAATAAATGTGCTACAGTTATCCCATACAGACAACATTTCTAATATTTTTGTCAAACCAGTATGACTCTCCTCTGTAGAAGACAAAAGAACATACTTAGAAGAATGTTGGTAAGTGAACAACACAGTACCCACTTAGTGATCATTGGATTTTTTGGCTCTTATTTGATTCAAAATATCTTTGTTCCGCATTAGCATTACATCCTCACTGTGCAGCAAAGAATACCCATCATATATCAATCATGTCTAAATATATGTCAGTTAGATGCTACAGACAACATGAAGTTCTGACATTTTGTCAAACTTTTTTTCTCTGGGGAACACAAAGAAGAGATTTTGAAGAATGTAGAGAAGCGAACATCCACTGTACCCACTGACTTATCATTGGTTTTGTGCTACTGTTTGGTTGCCAACATTCTTCAAAATATCTACTGTTGTGTTTTGCACATCAGCAAAAAATCAAATGTCAGTTACATTCAACAGACAACATGTAGTTTTGAAAATTCTGCATCATGACACAAAAACCGAAGAATTAAATTAAACCAACTAAACAAGCCTAAAAAAACCAACCTGTGAAATGTCAAACCACAAAACTAAAAATGTCAAGGATAAATTCAAAGCCATGCAAGCCTCACAATCCACTTACCAACTGAAGCAAGAAGTGACAGAGAACAGTAGTTCCCACACCGCTTCAATGTGTCATGATTTAACGCTAACTGACAACACAAATGTCCACTCTCGGGGCAACTGACCGCAAGCTTTATGAAACCTCTGACCCATGTGTCCTCCGGAGACCCCTATTCCCCTCCAGCCGGAGGCCTGAGTCCCCTGAATAAAGAAAACACACTTGTCTGAGGGTCAATACTGTGCGAAGAAAACGTTCTCATCCTATCAAAACACAAACCCTTAAGATCACCTTTAACAGGTTGCCATGGATGCTGTTCAGAATCCTAGTCGCTGGAACACAAACCTCAAGCTTCTGTTAGTGAAACACAGTAAGTTTACTTTATCTCATCTGCTTTCTGAACGAGCTAAAGAGTCGTTTCACTGGAGTGATTCTAAAAGCCAAATGGATGGAAAAAGATAAGAAAATGCCAATGGGGTTCTCATAGTTCTAAGAGTTCGATGGGTCCGTAGAACGTTCAAGACACATTAAAATCCCTAGTAGATCTTTAGCTTATCTGCAATCTGTCTGCTTGACTCCGTCTATATTTGACAGCAAAGCTTCAACTCACCTAAGGTGTCTTACAAGAGTCTTAATAACTAAGATTACAAGAAACATACATAAAAAGCTTCCATTAGCTTGTTACTTTTAGTCCACAAATAGTAAAATTTCATACCTAACTTTTCTGAAGATATTTAGAAGAATGTTGGTAGCTGAACAACTGATACAATACCAATGCAATTCAATGGTTATAGCCATTGTTTGTTTCCCAACATTCTTCAAAATATTATTTAAAAAATGAAAAAAAATGATATATTTTCACAAATGTATTGTTATCTATGAAAAAAAGCAATTTAATTAAATTACAGGCCTTTGGATCAAGAAGTATAATTAGATATTATACAAATATGAAAATAAATATCTCAAACATGTCAAAGAGTTAAGCTGTGACAAAAGCCAGGGAACCCCTGCAATAGCACTCTGATATAAAACAAATTGCCTGAAGCTTCCAACCATATGTCATTGCTCTGAGCGATTGTGGCCATGTGTCAGGCCTGCAGTCGCCATCAGTACGACACGAGCAGATTCATGAAGCGCTGTCAATCAAACTGCCATACACAAGAGCGTTCAACTCAATCCACTTTGTTACGTTCCCGATCTAAGAGACGGCACAGCGGTTTAAATCATGCGTGATGTCTTTAAGGCGACATAAATTCCAGCGTGACATTCCGGCACTCGGTGAGATTTCGAGAGCAGGAACGCCTGTGGGATGGCAGAGAGACATTATAAATCATCCCCCGGGGGCAGCGTTCATTAATCCTGGCATGCATCAAGAACAGCTGATCACGTCCGTCTGCCGATAAGAGATTTGAGGAGGAACTGCTTCCACGGATAACATCAATAACCTGGAGATCCCCCAAAGACGGATCGCTCGGCTGGACCCGGGAGGAACACTGGAAGACAGCGTTGTTTAAATAATCTGAAAGTGGAGGTGTCAGATGTTGAAAACGCTGTCACAACAAACAGGCTCTGATAACTGGGACTTGTCTACATAAACCAGAGCTGTTGGGATTTCATCAAAAGCTCCGGAGCTCCAAAGTGAAAGCGACTCTCTTTCCGTCGTTGTTCATGAAAGGAACAGTTCTGACTGAACTTAAGGAAAAGTTTTAACACTGTTTTTTTAAGACTAAAGACAACGGGATGTGAATTGGAAATCAATTTTCAGCGTGATGTTGGGAAACACCTCAATGCAAGATTGCCTGCGGAGCACGGCAGAAAACACACTTGCGGATTCTAAAGAATGTCCTTTTTTAAAGCTCTAAAGTCTGTTTTTATCTTTTGTTCTGCGCTATAAAACGGCAAACAAGGAGAGTGAGTAAACACACATATTCATTCCCAGGTCAACGATTGCGACTCCGTACATTTTGTGAACAATGAAGGCGGTCGGGAATGATATTTAGCTCAAACCAAGGGTTTAAGGTTAGGCTGTTTAGTGTATGTTGATCCACACAATGTGGATCCAAGAAAATCATTCAGTTTGCCATCTAATCCAAACATGTATATTATGAAAGACCATGTTAAAGAGACAGTTCACTAAGAATTTAAAAGCCAAATCCAAACCTTTAAGACTTTCTTTCTTCTGAAGAACAATAAAAGAAGATTTTTTGAAGAAAGTCAGCAAACAGACAACACTGGCCTCCATGCATAGACAAAACCACAAAGACATTCCTCAAAATATCTTCTTTTGTGTCACATATATGGTTTATTTAAAGGGTACCTTATTTCTCATTATGACAAGCACACTTCAGAGAATATAAATATGAGAAAACGCCATGCCTCTTTCCCATTACTCGGAGGTCCAGGCAAACCTGCTTGAGTTTTCCAGAACACTGAAGATGGATCTGTGCAGTTCTCTGCTGAACGTGAATGGAGTATTCGTACCAACCTCTGCACGCTCTCCAACCCTCTCTTGCTTTCTCAATTTTGACTCATTCAGAAAACAGGCGCTGTGCACCTCTGAACCTCCCTGACATTTTACACATCTATTATTAATTAGCTGTCAAAGGCTCGTACTAGCCAGAAAAACAAGATTTCTGTCGGGACTCCCGGCGGGGTGTTTAACGTTTCTCTATCTGGGCATGGGGCCTATAACTTCATATGTGCATTTTCAACCTTATTTTTCAAGACAAGCATACAACTCAGGCTGAACTCCAGCCAACTTCTGTGTAAATCACATTGCTGAATTATGCACCGGCTGTAAATTATGTCTGGTGTAGATCAGGATACCGCCAACATTTATCAAGTTTAACCTGCTGTGAACGAAGACCATAAAACTGAGTTCTGACTTAAAATTCTGATAAATGAGCCATGTGTTAGGCTTCTGTAAAAAAGCCATATACACATTCCTATCCTGTATTACAGTAATGAAACCTAATTCCCTTATTAATTTCAAGAATCAGTCATTTATGAGCAATGTTATATCACATATTTAAGCTTAACCTTTATATCCTTAGGTGTACACTACATTTGCTAGTTTCAGGGAATCTCTGACGTCAAAGTTTTAATAAATGATAAAAATCTCGTCAGCCAATCGGAAAGTTATGAAGATAAAGGTAAGGGTTGTGTTTTTAGCAATTACCAGCAAGACATAACTATAAATAAGCATTTTAGTTGTCTGACAGAGCTTTTGGTGCTGGAGGCCGTGGTGTATGATGTCAGACTCAATGGGTTATTTTAATGCTTACCTTTCATGTCATTTTAAACATGTATGACTTTCTTCTGCAGAACACAATAGAAGATATTTTGAAGAATGTAGGTAACCATTATCTCTGCTATTTACCACTTCATTGTTGCCACTGTTATTTTTTAAGTCGCTTTGAAGTGTCTTCTAAATGCCGAAATGTAAATATAAGTGTAAAAACAATTGGTCCGCAATTGAATTTTATGGACAAAAAAATGTCCATTTGGATCAATCACTTTCTTTTAGAAACATTTTATGTAAAATGTTCTTTTTACTATCATGTGTTTGCTTGTATACTTATTTATAATGGTTTTGTCTGCTCCAAAAATACTCCATATGACATTATGTGGGACTGAACTTACTTGACCCTTTGGATCCAGATGCAATAGTCGGTGATGTAGAGATCATTGAGGATATACGCAGGATCATTTTCTCTGAAGATCTTATGGATGGCCAGCAGACATTTTAGGACGCAAGCTTTCCCTGAGAAAAAGGTAAAACAGCAGGATTTTTTCTTGAGTAGGACATTTGAAATAAATATAATTCACATGAGCATCAAAACTGCTAAAGATATTAAATATATAGTTAAACCAAAATTAAAAATCTGTCATCATATACTTACCTTTGCGCTGCTACAAATCTGTATATATTTCTTTGTCCTTAGGAACACAGAGAAATATTTAGAAGAATGTTCATAGCCACAAAGTTATTGGACCCCATTGACTATCGTAGAAGGAAAATTACTTTATAAATTATTTTGTTCTGTTAAAGACAAAATTATTTATTTTGAAGAATGTAGGACAACAAAAAGTTCTGGGGTATGACACTACAATTTTTACTTTTTCTAAAATGGTTGTCAATGCGGACCAAGAAGTCTCTGTTTACAATCCTTTCTCAAAATATCCTTCTCTGCGTCCAACCAAACAAAGAAATGTGTACATGTATAAAACAACTAGAGAAATGACAGAATGTTCACTTATGGGCAACTATCCCTTTTAGACTCATTTGTAGATTATACATGTTGGAACTCCACCACAAAACGGTTTCAACATGATTCTCAACAATTGTTTTCTTTAAAAAGAGATTAACCCAATTAAACATAATGAAGCATTAAACAAAACCTAATATCTTCTGTCATTTTTCTTCTCCAATACATTTACTTTAGTTTAAGTGTGTATGAATCTGTTTACTTGAACACATGACAGAAATGCTGATTAAGAAAATGACTTGCAGTAATGACAGCTTGAGATGAACTTTTGCTGGAGCTGAGTGAGAATTCTGTGCAGAGCAGATGTTTTTATATCATTCAAGAAGATAACTCTGTTTAACATTACAGCATCTGCTAGATGCAAAACACCTTAAGGGTTCTGCGTGGTGTTGATATTTGTTGGCACAACACAGTTTTCCAAATAACGTGCAAAAATATCCCCTCCGTCGCGAACTGCAAAAAAGGCAGCGAGGCTTCTCAAATCGCCCACAGAATAGCCTGGCAGCCGACGCAGACATTCCGAGCGGCTCAGAAAACAAACAGAGCGCTCGCACCGAGGAAAACCTTACACAAACATTTGGTTCCCATTTAAGCTGGAGCTCTCAGGCGGAAAAACGCGAGCGGCCTTCCAGCTTTGAAAAAAACTCCAGGAACCCAAAGTGCCTTTTTTCTTCCCTGACTTTCGTCCATCTATAATTGAAGGATTTCTGCTTTTCCTCTACTTTCATTCTTAACGCTTAAAAAAGAAACATCTTTGGGTTCTTCCGATGACCAGCTGAGGCACTTCTGCAGTCCATGCTGGGATTTGGATTGCACATCGGGTTGGATAATCACGTCCTGCAATCATGAGCCTCTAGGGAAAAGCAAGAGGAACTCTTCGAGGTCAGAATGGATGACAAGGAAGCCCGTTTAATCCCAATCTGGAACTATTTCGACAACAGAAGATGTGACCCTGAGATGGAGATAAACTGTTGTTCTCTGATCAGAAACCATAATCCCAGTCCTCCCAGGTCTTCAGCAGCCGACTAAAGGATCTCCAGACAAGATGCCAGAGGGCTGTTCAAATATTTACCCCTGATAACATTTCCATCGTCGCTTTGCTCTTGTCGAATCATTAATGGGCTTGTTTTACTACTACCTACAACAGTTTGCTTTCACAGCCGCTTAAATGAAGTGCTTCAAATTAGAGAGTGCACACATCAGATACACACCTCCGTTTCTGCTCCGCTGACAAATTAATTACGCGGCGGTCTGACAAGCCGACCCGAGTTACGCTTCTTTAAAGGGGAGCCTTATTGCTTACGGCTGTAAATCTACAAATTGTAGACTCGGGCGAAATGTCACAGAGACTCTGCGTGAAAACATAAGCAAGCGGGAGGATGACGGCTCTGGGGGATGTGAACAAATCTCTACCTTGTGTAAAAGAGTGTAAACTACTCTTATTGGTCGTCACTGCCTATTTGCAATAAACATGTGTCACATTGGGGACCGACTGCTGCTTTTAATGCTCCTTTTAAAAGATGATGGATGTCTTTAAAATACAAGAACTAATGATAAATTGCACTGGGATGCTATTGCAAAAAGTTGTTCCTTTAGGTACCATTCACTTTCTTTTTAATGTTTTACAGATTGGCAACAAATTACAAAATAGAATGCTCAGCAGTTCACTAGCTTTCAAAAGATTAAATCAAGTATAAAATAAATATTTATTTTCTATTTAATTAAATTAAATGGTTTAATGGTTTTAATGTTGACTTAACCCTAAACTAATTTTTATGAACAAGACACAAAAGTAGGTATTTTGAAGAATCTTAGTATATAAACAACGTGCCCCGTTGACTTCAATTGTATGGATGCAAAACCTGAGACATTTCTCAAATTATCTTCTTTTTTGTACCACAGAACCCAATATCCTTACATAAAGAAGATAATTTGAAGAATTTCGTTAAACAAACAACATTGCAACCCATTGACTTCCACTGTATGGATGCAATATTTCACAAAATATCTTTATTGTTTTAGAGAAAAAGTCCTATACCAGGCGAAGGGCTGAATATATGATAACATTTTTGGGTGAACTATCCCTTTAAAGAAACCTCCGCAAGAACATGTCATTCTCCTGTCAGCTTCCCGAACATCACACAAATCTTCGATCATTGTAAACACAGTTTTTCAGCCGTGTCTCTGTTGACTTAACTTTCCCATAAACCGGAACCTTACAGACCCTTAACATGCAGTTATTTATAAGTTCTAATATCAACACGTGTCAGATAATCTCACCCTGCCCTTCAAATCATGTTTACCCCGTTCTTCTACCTCTCCTACAGATGGGATGTTTGATATAAAGGTTGCTCTTCTGTCTGAGACATCAAAGCTGAAAGACTCCGCTCGGCAGAATGCGATTCCTTCAGAAGTGAAGAGACAACTCTCTTGCATTCCCTCCGCCTCAACCTGCCTCCCACTCGATAAAACAGCGAGACTAAACACACGAGACATGACCAATCTGTTGACTTTCCTGTCATGGTGAACATCTCTTCCCGCAGCACCCCGCTGTTAGGGGGTGAGCGCAGTATGTTGTTAAAGTTTGTCCCATGAGTCAACAGCTTTGTCTGCTGTGGATAAATATGGATTGCATGATGATCTCTTTCTGTAATTAATCTCTTAAACGTAACAATAAGATCCTTTGTAAAGCAGAAAAGTGATCGATTGGGATGTAAAATATGGGGGATGAGAAGACTAGACGTGAGAGGCAATCTGCAGATGGTTATATTTGTCCTATTACCTTTCTTAAAAACAGCAGGCACCCAATTTTAAGAAGACTCTTTATTCCAGGATGCAGAGGTCAAAGGTCAAGTGCACCTTCAAGAGCATATCTTTTAATTTTTTAGAAATGTAAGTATGATATTTTTTGTTTACTTTACATGCCTATAATTTCCTGGGTTACAATATCTTTTATTTGAATGAGTCCAAAATAAAAGAAATGTTTAAGCAGTAGCAGAAAGTAATTCATTGAAGAGTGTCATCGTTTACTCATTCTGTCATGATTAAAAACCTGTATGGATATCCTCCAAGAAAAAATTAGCAAGATATCCTCCAAGAAAAAAAGAAGATAATTTGAAGAATTTGGTAACCAACCAACTACAGTTCCTATTGGTTTTCTGTGCATGCAATAGAAGTTAAAAGGCAGTGCAACTGTTCGGTTGCCAACATCCTTCAAAATATCTTCTTCTGTATTCTGAAGAAGGTAGAAAGAAAAATGAGTGATTGACCAATTGATGACAGAAAAAAATTTGTATAATTATCCTGCTGTGACACCTGCACTTATATATTTTGTAGAACATGTTAAAAATGTAAAACCTTTACAACAAGGAATGTCCATTATGATTTCACACTAAAGCTAATTGTAAATCCTAACAGTCTTATTAACAAAATTATAGTCATAACTGTATAATTTAAAAAAAACCAGATTCCACAGAACCTTGAAGCTTAAAGAGATCTGCCGTCCTTCAATGCCACAGATTTTCATAATGAGGGGAAAGCACCACAGGGTTTATAGGGTGAGGACGAGGTCATGAGTTTATTCCTGACCCTTGACCTCACCCGTGGTGGCCTGGAAAAGACCGGTCTGGTTTAACTGAAGACTCACCGGATTGAAAAATATGAGCCGCGTCTTTCACTGCGCTTGTGATCAGAGAGAAATGACGATAGAGAGGGTAACACAAACACCTTCTGCCGAAAGACACCAGAACGTCATGTAGCGAGTGATACGTCTGTAATACACACATATTTTTTATTAGCAAACATCTGATTGGCATCCACTGTTCCTATCTTAATAATATACAGCATATACAATAAAATATAATGTGATGGTTCAACCCCCCCAAAAATCATCCTCTTGTCTTTTCAAATATGTATGCTGTTCTTTCTTTTGCATAACACAAATTTATATTTTAAGAAAATTGGTAATTGAATAGCAGGGATACCTATTAACTTCTATTGTATGGGAACAAAACAAATGCATGTGAATAGGTGCCGGTGACCAAAATTCTTTTTTTAAATTTTCTATTTAAAGTTTTGTTCGATTCAGGACACGTTTTTAAACGTGTGCATCACACACATATCTGAAACTTTATGTACACACGGGGTTTGTAAATTGCTCCGAATCTGTCTATGCATATTACATCAATCAATTTTAACTCCGCTCGTAATTACAGCAATTTGCTCTAATTATTCCCATCCACTTCATGTTTTATTAGGAGGCTAAATACTGGGTCAACTTTTAACACCTTGGCAAATGGTGCGCTTAATTGTAAGCTGTGTTTAATCGCAGGCCTCCGAGTTCTTTGCGGCACAGACAAGTGCTTTGGGGAAAGAAAACATGTCTTTCTTTCCTCTCGCGCCTCCTCGTCGTGTTTTCCAACCTCCCACAGGTCCTCCCCTCCTTTTTCTCTCAGCAGCTTGTTAAGAGAGCACCCGGAGTCATTCGAGCATCTCATCACAGCTCATGCATTCCCCCAGGCTATTAAACACTGGTGTAAATAAGCCTACTGAAGGGAGGAGGGGGATGCTGGTCGGGGGTTTACAGCGGTTAAGCTGAACTAAGGGGGGGGAGAGGAAAAGAAATAAGAGAAGGAAAGAAAATAAGGGTGTCAGGGATAAAATAGATTTGCATTTCCTGCAGGAAATATGAGCAAAACAAGGGGAAAAATGAAGTTTTTGATTAGACAAGGTTTTGGTTCTGTGTAAATAGATTGGCGCATCTATGGGTGCCGTTAACACAAAGTACAATGCGTGCCTTGATTTCTGGTATTATTTTTATTAAAAATGTGATAAATCGCTGCATATAATTAAAATTTTTTATAAAATTACATTTCTTTTTTCAAAATTGTCTACAGGCGTTTGGTTAATATGAGATTTCACCCTAAAGTAATAATTCTGCCATCATTTACTCACCCTTTGGTCATTTCATATCTGTATGACTATTTCTTTTGCAGAACACAAAAGAAGATGTTTTGAAGAATACTGTTTACCAAACAGATGCATGCTTTACTGTTTTGAAAAAAAACAATGCAAGTCATTGGTCACTGCTGGTGTGTTCAGTTTCCAAGATATTTCCAAATATCTTCCTTTGGGTGCTGTAGACTAAGTAGTCATTAGGTTTATTGGGGTGAGTAAATTATTGCAAAATTTCACTTCACAATTTAAATTTTTTGGGTGAAATTTAGTAAGTAAACATTATAGGCCATATTTTAATTTATTTTTTATTGACCAATACTACAGTAAGAAAAATATATTTTTATCAGTAAGTTTGTTCCTTGAGACTCGAAATCAATGCTTTCCCGGCTAAGCTTTAGGGAAACAATTTTTCTATGTTCGGCTTTTCAAAAGATCTTCTTTTGTGTTCTGTAGAACAAAGAAATCATACAGATTTAAAATTCTTGTACAGCTTAAACTGAGTTCAATTTTTCATATTTACTTTATTCCTAAATTCATTTAAATTATTCAGCCATTCAGTAGTACATCACAATGATTTGTTAACGTTTTACATTTGTCTGACACGTTAATCCAAAGCGACTTCAGGACAATTATATATTTTCCTGGGATTTAAACCTATGACCTTAGTGCTGCTAAACCAATGCTCCAACAGTTTAGTTATGGCAATGTGTACTTAATCCAAACAGAACAGTCATTGTGAAAAAATGCCGACTCAAAAGAACTGCAAAAGGCAAACAGTGAGACAATGAGGGGGCAGAGAGTGTTGTATGTGTGTGCGTGTTGAGAGTACACAGTTGGAGGATGTCATTACCGCCCGTCCATTATCAGTATTACCGTGAAGTGCTGGCTCTCAGCGTGCTGAGCTAGAAGAGGTGTTGGGTTATTCACCCTTATTGTCACACTCGATGTAGAATTGTGGAAGATTAGGGACCATCGCCGCCTCGGAAGCCCGGATTCATGCACACACGCAAAGTTTGGACCTTTTACTGTAACCACGCATGCATTAGTTTTATCCAAATCTCTGCTATTCGCTTTTTAAATTTTTCCTGAAGTGATACTTTAGCAAAATATAAAAACTTACGTTCTGTTAACACAAAAGAAGATATTTTGAGAAATGACACTGTTGTTTGATACAGTGACACTTTGTTTTGCTTAAGGTTTTAAAGAAGTAGCCAACCCACAAACAAAACATCCTTTCATCATTTACCAATTTGGTAAGGTGTTTCAAATCTGTTTACAGTTTTTGTTCTAAAGAATACAGAGAAAGATATCAAAAAGAATTAAGTTCTGCAAAAAGTTTTGGTGCACGTTTTATTACAATTTCACTTTTTCCTTCTTTGGTTGTTATTTGGTGTCCAAGAACTGTTGGTTTACAAGCATTCTTCCAGATATCTTTAACTGTGTTCAAAAAACTAATATTATTAAAAAAATATAAACTAGCAATTGACACTGAAATATTATTACATTTGTATAGCAAATTTAGCAATATAAAAACAGTTAAATAATAAAATATAAAAATAGCAAAAAAGATCATAATGAAAAAAAACTTTATTCTATTATTTCTAAATATATTTATTAAAACTACAATAAAATTAATAGTTTAAGATGTTTTGAACAAGAAAATCTGATTGACAGCCAGATTTGAACTTGTGTTACATTAAACTCCCTGCTTTAAAAATGCCAACCCTGAAATTACAGGCCACGACCTATTTGTATAAATCATGTTTTGCTTAATTAAGCGTGCAGTTCTGGGCCTCTGACCTAAAATCTGATCTAGGATCAGGTTCTTCTACATCCATCTTTACTTGCAATGCAAGGAGTAAAGAATCTGAGAGGTTTTCTGAGCATGGTTTATTAAGCAAGAGTGCTGATGCCGTATCAGATTGTATCGAGATCGTATTTATGTTTCTCACTCTACACCCACATCTGAAAAACTGCATTCATGTGGGCCCCCTCGGTCAAGATCTTGTATACAATTTTTTGCTCATTCAGTCACTGATGTGTGCAGTTATGCTGTGTTTCTTATAACATTGTAAAGTTGATCACATACCTCAAACCAGCTGAGAGTTCCGCTGAGCTTCCTTATGGTCCAAGCAGATTCTACCTGCACACACAACAGCATAAATCAATACAGAAATCAATTAACTTATACATTTAAGAAAAAAGAATAGTAAAAATATATAGATAAAACTATTAAGTTATTATGGTTTACCAAAATAAAAATATACTTCTGTTAAAACCCTTTAAAACCCGAGATAGTTTACTAAACTGCTGTCATTTTAAAATAATGATGCTTTAATGGCACATTGTGTTAAAATGTTACAGTAAAAATAGAAAAAAAGTAGAAAAATAGCTAGAACATAAAAATTGTGCTTTATTAAAAATGAAATAATTTCCTGAAAATAAATAAGAACGGAAAATGACATAAAAATAAATTATGCTTATACGACAATACAAAATAAAATGTTAAACATTTCAACTAAAGTGATTTAAAAAATATACAAATATTTATTCAATTAATTAAAAATATTAATAAAACTACAATGATAAACAAACATTAAAGAACAATGGGGAAATCAAATTGACAGCAAGATTTGAACTTTTCTATGCAGATTTTTAACTTTATTACATGCACAACAACTATGACTAAATGTGTAAAAGTATGTGTTAACATCTGAACCACTGTGAAAAAAATCATATTCTTTCTTAAATTACCAAGATATCATGTCAGTTGTTCATGCATGTAAAAAATCATATGCCACAAACCTGGGCAATAACCCAACATTCGCAGTTACGTATAACTTTATAGCACTGTGTCTTCAAACCCATTGTTGAAAACTTAATCATATAAAAACACCATTTTCATACTTATGTTACAGTTTCTAGCTTGTGCACTGGCTTTCCAGGATGAATGTCTGGAAAACATTACAGGAACGTATCAACTTCCTGGAACCTCAAAGTCAGGGTTAACATCTCAACTCTCGAGCCAGACATCTGCAGCTTACAAACTGCCACTTACGTTGTGCTCTCCTTCCGTAGTGCGCACATCATAGATGTACGCGAGTATGATGTCCACCAAACTAAGCCAAACATGAAACTGTGTATTCTTATCCAGCAGGTACGAACGGTTTGTGAACTTCCTCATCTGCTCCTTTTCTTCCTCTGTGAACGTAGCAGCTACAAAAAGAGAAAGGTCATAACGTTGTTTATCGAGTCTCTTTATCTTCTAATATCGCAGGAAGGGATAGTCAATGCCAACCTCTCCCGTGAAAACAAGTTAAGCTCAGAGCCCCAGCAGGGTATGATTGATGCCTCTGATCGGCAGAGAGCTTTTGAAAACAAAGCGAAAAGAGCCGGTGGTGAGACATTAAAAATGTTCTCAAGCACATGAGTGGAGCGAGATAAGCAAAGTTTGATTGATGCCTAAAACTGTCTCGATGATACACGGGAGGAGAAGAGAGCAAGAGAGAAATTGAAATGGTCCAGTCAGCATTTTGGTAGCAAGTGAAAGCCATCCCCTGCTTGACTGGAGCGCTTAACCCGACATAACCCCTAACATCCACGCTTGCATGTCCACACACATGTGTACTTTAACACGCATATCCCAACATAACTAGAGGTTGAGTTCTGGTTCTAGCTGCTGGATTCCAGAGACATGACGACTGAATAACTCCCCCGTTTTCTCCTCTCTCTACCTGATTTACCCTTTAACAAAGCTGCCTCGGCCTGGCAGGAAATATGGACCCCTGGGAGACCAAAACCAGGAGCTGGCAGTGAGGGGGAGGGAGAGTTCAGCTCAGGGTTCACCCTTCACACACACACACACACACACACACACACACACACACACACACACACACACACACACACACACACACACACACACACACACACACACACACACACACACACACACACACACACACACACACACACACACACACACACACACACACACACACACACACACACACACACACACACACACACACACACACACACACACACACACACACACACACACACACACACACACACACACACACACACACACACACACACACACACACACACACACACACACACTTATATTCCAGTGTTTCTTTCTCAAATAACTTTTTTTATTTTGGTTTGTTTTGTAATTTGACAAACTAAACAGAGGTTCAGACGGCCAATGTAAACAGCTGAAGAAAGAGTTGACGAAAGAAGGTTGTGTATATACATGAACCAAAACGAGGAAGATGTCCACAGGGACAGAGAGCGTGAAGATACTTGATACACACGGGGACACAAGCACACTCATAAACACACACAAGAGAAAGAAGAGCCTACTAGGGCTTGAATAAATATATCTTTTGAGATTTGAGTTTATGTTTTGCGATGCGGCCAGCTACAAAGAATTCTACTTAATAACATTCTATTAAAACTGTTCATGGTTTTAATAGACTAGAATAAAGACTTGAATAAAGACTATATTTGTGCTATATACAGTTATGATTAATAGTTCACTGTATAACCAGTATTCCTTTTTTTCCCTCAGAACACAAAAAAGGACACTTTGAAGAATGTTGGTAAGTGGTGCCACTTGCAGTTTGGTTACCAACTTTCTTTAAAATATCTTCTTTTTCTCTGGCTACTTCCGTTTAGTTATGCCTAATTTTTTAAAAGCTCTAAAAACACATAAATCCTAGAAGAACTAATGCATATGACTACAAAGGTTTAGTAAATATATTTTACTTACAAATGTATAAAGTGTATTGGATTGAACATGTATCTCTAAGAAAGGGCAATGCATGACCGTTCACTGTCCCCAAAGGATGAATTTTGTTGGAATGTATCTTACAGTGAATTTGTTGTCTTCCTTCATACAGCATTCAGTTTTTTTAAACTTCTGTGTACCAGCTGCAAGGTGCACAGCTGACAACCTGTCGAAACAACACATAATGCCACAACCTTAAAAAAAAGAGTTCTATTATAGAATCCAGTGTAGTTTGTTATGTCTTGTCATCCTGGCTGGAGTGTGCTCGAAATAATATGAAAAAGATACTTTTTCGAATGTGTTAGGATGTCACATTGTCTCTGTCAATGTAACTGATTACATTACAGCCTCAAAACCAACAATCTTGAATAAGAATACATGCATATGAATGCAATGGTTTTGAAATAGCCAATAATTTATGGACTGGAGACTAAGTCCATAAAGCATAAGACTCTGTCTTTTAAGCAGTTAATCTCGTTTATCAGCATTATTTATTAAATATTTTAAGTTGCGACTGGCTGCATACACGTGTGCACAGGTGCTTCGCTGAATCGTGATCTGCCCCCAGGGGACAATTGGCCAGAAGGCAGCAGGAGGCCAGCTGGTGATTTATCTAAATAGCTGTAAGGATTAAAGTGGTGGGTTTAAATTCTGTCATCATTTGCTCACCTTCTTGCCTTATAAAACCTGTGTTACTTTCTTTCGCACAACACAAATAGATATTTTGAAGAGAGTTGGTAACTGGCACCCAGTCACTTGCATTGGTTTTGTTCCCATAGAAGTCAATTAAATTCAATCTGCTGTTCAATATCTTCTTTTGAGTTCTATGGAAAAAATTTCATATGAGTTCAGAGTGACAAGAGGTTGAGTAATTGCATACGGCATTTTCATTTTAGGGTGACCTACCGCTTTAAACAATCTTCATGTTCTTTGCATTGCCTGAAAATATGTATGAAGCAGACAGCCTGGATGAGCAGTCAGATAAGTGATAAGTGTTGCTATTGGCAACATACACTATTAATTGAAAGCTTTAAATTCTTCTATATAAAGCTATATGAAAAAATGTGACAAATAAGAAATTCACAGTTGACCACACCCTCTTTGTTGTAAAAAAGATGATCAAAAGTTCAAAATGTCGAGTCCTATACTAAGCAATCCCAAAACCTAAAGAGGAAATAACCCAATTAACTCTAATGGCTTAACCAGACGCATACAGACAGGAAACACTCAGCAATAAGGAGAGAGATTTTGGCAGCGACTGCCAGACTCTTCAGGACGGCCCGTCTTGGCAATTTGTAAAAATTATACTTCTCTACGTATCCATTGTACGAAAATAATGAAAATAGAGAGAGAAGAGAAGCAGTGACTCCATGCCAGCTCAAAAACCCATCGACTGATTGAAAGATTGATGTCACCTGACAGACAGGCGTTTTGGAACACACACACACATATCTGAATGATCTCCATCTCTTTCTGTATCTATAGCAGCCTATCTTTTCTTTTGTGATATGAGCAGCTGTTTTACCCCCCTGGAGTAACATATGGTAGCGGCTCAGAGTAATTTCCTCATTCTGTAATCGGGCACTGAGGAATTAGCAGACGACACCAGCGATAAAGAGCGCGCGCTGGTGTGGATGCTCCTGCACGTATCACACTTGTCTCTTACACATGAACACATTTATAACCCCACACTATTCCATGTGTCTGATTAGCTTTTTACATTTCTAAATGTATTGAATGTATTTACCATAAAAGCCAAACAGACCGACAGAGAGACAGAGACAGGAAACATCATAGACAGAGAGACAGACTGACAAGAGGCAGCAAAAAGACAGATATAGATGGATCAACAGACAAGAGAAAGAAAGAAAGACAGACAGATAGAACGAGACATAAATAAAACACGCAGACAGACAAAAAGAGGTAAAATGAAAAAGAAATATAGGAACGATAGACAGCATAAGGCAGTGTTAGATGGACCAACCAACAAGAAGTGAAAGACAGACGGACACAAATAGAAGAAGATAGGTAAATAAAGAAAAAGGAAAAGGCACATGTGGACGGACAGACAAGATGAAAAAGACAGACAGATAGATAGACAGACAGACAGATAGAATGAAACAGACAGACAGAAAAGAAGAGACAACTATAAACAGAGAGGCAGGTAGAGAGAGACGGAAAGAGACAGGCAAACAAAATGAAAAAGACATATAGGGACAGATAGACAGAATAAGGCAGCGTCTCTAGATAGATGGACCAACCAACAAGAAGAGAAAGACAGACGGAGCAAATAGAAGGAGACAAGAAAACAAAACAAAAAAGGATATAGGAAGAGACAGACAGAGAAGAAGAGACAGACAGATAGAGGGAACATGGCAGAGAGATAGGCGTAGATGGACTGACAGGAAAGAAGGAAAGATAGACCAAAAGAAAGCAACAGACAAACTAGAGGAGATAGAAAGAAAGAAACAGACAAGAAGAGAAGGACACATATGGATGGACAGACAAGATGAAAAAGACAGATAGATAGACAGACAGACAGATTGAATGAGACAGACAGATAGACAAGAAGAGACGGATACATATGGACAGACAGACAAGATGAAAAAGACAGACAGACAGACAAACAGAAAGATGGAAAGAGACAGACATATGAAAACATTTAAATGACACAGAAGGACAGAGAAAGAAAGGGAGATTGATAGAAAAAGATAGACCAACAAAAAGGAGAAAGAAATAGAAAAACTCAAACAGACAGAAAGAAAAAGACAGACAAAAGACAAAGAAAGATAAAAAGAAAGAGAAAGACAAACAAGATAATACAGAACAAAGCAAGTAAGTAATTAAGAATGTAATTAAGAATGTAAGTGAGAAAGAAAGAAAGAGAGAAAGAAAGAAAGAACAGACCATCTGCCTTGAGTGTCATGAGTGGACAGCGAGGTGGTTTGTCCCTCTCTGACTAAACTAAGTCTATGAATCACTCACAGCCTCTCATTGTGACTCAGCAGTTACAAAACAAATGACAAATACTTATATATCGCCAAATAGTCCACATGAGTCTTAAAAAAGCTCTGGCATTCAAAGACCTTATAAATACATCCAACACAAACCCAATATCCCCACACAGCACCATTACTTTCCCTACTCATGGGTCTCTGGACGACAATTGGTTTTCAGCCGAGGTTTGCCACCTGCTGGCAGACATCAGAGAACTGAACGTCCAGAAACAATCCTGCTTAGACTGTCAATTTGCTGACCTCAAATCACCCTGACCCACTTCCCTATCCCCACCCACCGATATGTCAGGAAAAAGCATTTGTAATGTACAGGATGTGTAAACACATTTGGAGAGTAAATGTATTTAAAGATGGTGATTGATCACATACAATTTCTACATATAATCTTTAAATTATTAGATACATAAATATATTTAATGTAAATATATTTAACGTAAAAGTTCTCACTGGGATCGGAGTGTTCTGATCGACCCGCATCCAGTTCTCTCCACCACGGCTTAAACTTCAGCATGGTGTCTATCATCTCTTTGTCTTCATACAGGCTCACGCTGTGTCAATCAAACAAAGCTTTCAATCAATCAATTTGACTCCAAATTAATGTTGTGATGTCAAACATTGTTATGTCAGATATTACATTAAGTCATGTTTTAATGTCAAAGCTGTAAAGGAAACTGGCCTTAATTGAGACACTATTTGATCTTGTAAATTGTTGTATTATTATTGAAGACATTGAAGAAGAAAAGAATTGAGAGTTGAAAAATGTGACCCTATCTGTAAAACACAGGTTAAGTTTTTGTGATTTACTTTTTTTAAAGAAAATCATGCCACACAACGTAAAAAACATTCTGTAAGAATTTAACGTTAATATCTTTAATATTGACTGATTAAGACCATGTTGAAGATTGAAATCATGGTGAAATAAAATGTAGAATCAACTTTAGAATTAAAGAATAAGATTTTCCGGCTTTAGCATGGTTTTCGCAAACAGGATCACAAATAAAAACATAAGACTGTCCCTCTCATGTTGTTTGAAATCTGTATGATTCCTTCTTCTGGGAAAGAAATAAGAAGATATTTTGAAAAATCCCTCACTGGTTTTGCGTCTAAATGAAAGATAAGTGTTGTTTGGTTACCAACGTTTTCAAAAAACCTTCTTGTCCTTAAGAGGAAAGAAAGTTTGCAGCTGTTTCTTAAAGGGAATGAGAGAGGAGTTGGACACGCAAAACTGGGCACAGAATCTTTTATTCAACTAATTCGTGCCAACTAGCCCTTCTTTTGAATATATCATTGTATCGTTTATATATCAATGGAGCAGCAGACTTACAAATAGTGGTCTGCAGAGAATGTCCTAGTCTCCGTGTCAAGTCGTCTGGATCGCCTGAGTTCAGGAGCAGTGTTGTCTGGATTGTCCAGATCAATAACTTCACTCAATTCTTCCTGTTATCGCAAAACATAACATAGGAGAGGTCAAATGAACACAAACTGCGAAACACAACTTACAGAATAACGATAACATTTATTTTAAATCAATAAAGATACAGAGGTACAATATCACTTAGAATTTCATAGCACTGTTCCATATCTAAAATGCAAAACTGCAGAATCCTGGCTTAGTATAAATAAAATAACCATCTGTCAGAACACTAATTTTGACAACTGTATTTTTTTCTTGTGGATTTAAAATGAATTACAGCTCATCACATCACATTCTATTGGAAACTTTTCTTACTTGCAGTCTGGCAAACACACCGGACCGGAGGTTTCCAAAGCCATACTTGTGGTATTCTTTTAAAGTCTCAGCTGGGGGTTCAGTGTAAACCTCTTGCTCTATCTGCCAATCAAACTCCTCCTCTTCATCTTCCTCCTCACATATTTCTCCACCACAGGCCCCTGGGACAGACAAGAATTATTATTATAACCCCACAAGAGCTGGCAGGAAGAGCAGCAGCTTTTGAGGAACCAACCTTCACCCGTGTCCTCCACCAGCGGTTTGGCGGATCTCGATCCCTTGGGAGCTAAGAGACTGGTGAGCATCTCCAGGCCTTCAAAGTGTTCTCCAGGTGTCTCTTTAGGGACGTGCAGCGTAAAGATACCTGATGCATACACATACATTATTTTCAACTCATCTTCATCTCCATATGCAGAATGTAAATACATTTCCAGATTTTTTATCTTGTTAGAAAAGTAATAGTAATGGCCTCACAATTAAAAGGAACAGTTCAACCTAAAATAAAAATCTGTAAAAAAAACCTTAGGTTTTTCCAAACCTGTATACATATCTTTGTGTGGTTGAGCATGATGAAAGATATTTGGAAGAATGTTAGCAACTGAGATTTCTGGGACACCGGTGACTGATATTTTTTGTTCTGTTGAGAATGAAAGGCATTTTGAGACTTTAAAAAAACAAATTATTATTTTTTTCTACTGTGGTAGTCTCCCTAGAAATCTCAGTTGCTACCCTTCTTCTAAATATTTTTTTTTCATTAACACAGGTTTGAAACTTGAGGGTTTAAAGAATTCTTGACAACAATTATTTTTGGGTGAACTATCCTTTTAAGATATCTATTTGACAAGCATATACTGTATGTTTAGTTTTTATAGAACAGGTTAATAAAATCACAGAGGATATGATTTATGAGCTGAATTTATAAACTGGAATTCTTAAACCAAATTACGTTAAAAGAAAATGACTTCACCACAAATTAAAGAATGATTTATGGTCTTTTAAACACAAATAGCAATTACAGCTTCATTACATTATTAAAAATGACTGCTAAAACATTCACTAACTGTCGATAAAAGACGCCTTGCTGAAATGAGGCCAATGAGATGTCAAGCAGAAGATCCTGTGGCCATTTGGTATAATTAAAAGTGCTAATTGAAAAGTCATTAAAGACGTGTCGGGACTACGGCATATCAGTCAGAAACAATCACGTTGCTGTTTATATATAAATAAAATTCTGCCATCATTTACTCTCCGTCTTGTCTTTCAAACCTCTAACTTTCTTTCGCAGAAAACAAAAGAAAATACTTTGAAGAATGTTTGTAACTTGCACCTATTGTCTTGCACTGGTTTTGTGCCAATACACTTTAAGCTTTTGTTATGAAGATAAGAGCTATTTTTTATGTATGCCATAAAAAGCACCTGTCTATTTAAAGCATAGCAAGCACCTGTCTATTTAAATTTATTGGATGAAAAAGTGAAAATATAATATCATGCAATTAACTGTGTGTTCAATTTCAAAGCACAAAGCTGCAATATATATCTTCTGACACAGCAGGAATGTTAAACATTACAAAGGATTTATGCTAAAATGACAATAATTGCCTTGACTGTATTCCATATACATGAATGATTTATAATTACTTGTGTAAACACAGACAGCAATTATAGGTCCCTTATGACAGAATGTTCATGAATTATTCACCGGCTGTCGATCAAAGAGGACATTTTGAAACCTGGCCAATGAGATGTCAAGCATAAGATCCTTTTACTCCACAAGCAGCGGAAAAACTTCATTCCTATATTTTATTTCATAAAAAACATTTTTCAGGCCAACTGCTATGGAAACTGTGAATTCACAAGTGCTTTAAAAAAACATTAAAGGGCCATGCATGTATGTGTTGGCAACTGTAAGAAACTGCAAGACTTATGATTTACATTAGCCAGCAAGTTAAAACTATGTCTCGCCAGATATTATTTTTGGGTTTTAAGTAAAACCATAACACTAAATGTAAATGCAATACAGTTACACGACCCACTCAACATTTTTTGTTAATATTAGTGTAAATAAATTTAAACAGAATGCACAATAAAGTTATTATTAAATAAAATAAAATATAAATAAAATATAAATAGCACAAGCCCGACTGATCAAACACTGAAGGAAATACGTTTTTGGTCCAGGGACATGACATATTATAAAAAAAATTGCTATTTCTGCTTATTTATTTATAATTACAATTATTATCATTATCATTACACAGTTAAATTCACACAGTTAAAAATTAAGGGTTTTAAAAGGCAATGGTATATAAAGACTCGTTACCAGGATATTGTAAGTCAAATTTTTTTTAAACTTAGTAGACCAAATGTGTGATTTTTTTGGCGGGAATTTTATATAAATTCAAAGGTGCCTGCACAATAAACTATAACGGAGATGTATTGTTACCTTTTTCGATATCGAATGAAGCCTGTTCACGGCCATCTTCTACTATTCTCCCAGGTAGCGACAACCTTCATGGTGCATTTATAACAAAGACATTTTTGATAAAACATTCTCAAAATAAACATTAGCATCAAGTTGTGTTTTATCTAATTGTGGTAATAAGCAGGACACACACCTGAGAAAGTAAGGCTTGGCATAGAACTTCAAGGCTTCTCCTTGGATGTAGATATCAAACTCTGATGTTCTCGTGTAGGGTACACGGATCATAAGAATGAGGAAATCTAAATCTTGACTCAGTTCAAATGCCGGGGTTATCATGATTCAGATGCATATACACACTGAAATACTGTTGAAAGATAACAGATAGGAAAAATGATTCCATAGACATTTAAAAGTGGCTGGCAGAAAAATTAAGTTTTATTGTGTTTCTTAAGGCAGTCATTCACTGCTATAAAGGGGTAAGTGAGAAAGAAAACTATATGAATTTACGATGAAAGTACAAAACAAAAGTTCCTTATGTTATATCTAACAAGCTGAGGTCGGGTTATCCCATCAATACTGGCTAAAAAATGATAAATGGATTTACTTACAAACAAATGAATGTTGTATTTGTATAGCACTTAGTATACTAGAGGCTTTGAGACATGACTTAGAAAAAGAATATATGGGCTGTTTCAATCAATTACTCGGTTAAACGATTGCAGAATAGATTTGTGTTTACATATGTCTGTGTACTGTGTATTAATGTTGCATTCATAACTTTATACATGTAAACATGCATATATCTAAAATGATAGGAGATTTTTGAATGCATTTTTTTAACATTTAATAACTCTAAGTGATACATTAAAAATGTTGTTTAAATATTTGATTGTTCTAAATACATGGATGTATTTATAAATAACATTTTTTATTCACAAAACACAGAAGTATATTATGTTAACCCAAATCTTCGCTCGGCAATTGATTGATTGATTCCTACAGCTGTGAAGTACACAAGACATTAGAGGACATAAGACTTCGGTGTGCAGTGCATCTTGCTTAATTTTCTCAAAATGTTTGAATATTCTATGCATCTGAAACTTATCATTTAAAGTCAAACCCAATACAAAACCTACAAAGTAAAGTTTACATTGTTTGGAAATAACTTATTAGTAATTATTATTAATCGTTAAAGGGAGAATCTTTAACTTGACATAAATTATACACTCAATTTGACTTTAAACTTCCGACATGAAGAACCACGAAACCTCCAAGCACGCATACATGTGACAGACATCTATTTAACATCTGCATTTTCATCTTCAAGACATCTGGAAGATTCTGACTGCACATCTGCGATCTCTGAGGCGTCTAGAAGATGTCTGGTAGATGTAAGATCTTAAATAAATGTACAACAGCTCTAACATGTTTATCAGATGATTTTACACAGCAGATGTTTTCCAGATCTTTAGCAGATTTACTTCCTAACATCCTGTCAATTTAGACTAAAATGGGAAAAATTGAGAAGCTTGTAACGCCCTCGTGTGGCTGCTCAATCTGACCTCTTACATTATACATTAAAACAAGAATATGCTAAATTTGAATAATAAAATGTTTACTTTTTAACACAATATTGTTAGTTATACAGTTGTTTATCAAATTTATCACAGTACACATTGTCAAAAAATGCTACTGGATTTTCATAAGAAATTTGTTTTAGATTCTAATAAGAATTTCATCATATTTTGGAACATTTCTTATGGGATTTTTATAAGAAATTTAAACTGGATTCTAATAAGAACTTCTATTATATTTTGGAACATTTCTTATGGGATTTTTATAAGAAATTTAAACTGGATTCTAA
Organism: Triplophysa yarkandensis; assembly: GCA_033220385.1. Taxonomy (NCBI): domain Eukaryota; kingdom Metazoa; phylum Chordata; class Actinopteri; order Cypriniformes; family Nemacheilidae; genus Triplophysa; species Triplophysa yarkandensis. The sequence continues at coordinate 4,236,515 of CM065670.1, read as the reverse complement.
TAAGAATTTCTATTATATTTTGGCCCATTTCAATAAGATTTTTATAAGAAATTTAAACTGGATTCTAATAAGAACTTCTATTATATTTTGGAACCATTTCTATGGGATTTTTATAAGAAATTTAAACTGGATTCTAATAAGAATTTCTATTATATTTTGGAACCATTTCTATGGGATTTTTATAAGAAATTTAAACTGGATTCTAATAAGAATTTCTATTATATTTTGGAACCATTTCTATGGGATTTTTATAAGAAATTTGAACTGGATTCTAATAAGAATTTCTATTATATTTTAGAACATTTCTTATAGGATTTTTATAAGAAATTTAAACTGGATTCTAATAAGAACTTCTATTATATTTTAGAACATTTCTATAGACTTCTTTTAAGAAATTAAAACTGGATTCTAATAAGAATTTAATTTTTCATTTAATTTTTTTAGTATTCTATTTTCTATTTTATTTTTTCTTATAATAAATTTGAATCCAGTGCAAATTTTGAAACCATTTCTATAGGATTCCCATAAGAAATTACACACATACATACATACATACATACATACACACATACATACATACATATATATATAACTTATCATAAACTTCCCTTAGAATTTTAAGAACAATCCAATAGGATCTCAGGAATCAATTAGGATCATAAAGGTTAAACAGAATTTCTGGAGGATTTTTTGACAAGGGATGTTTGGATAAACAGACTGAATAAATAAACAACATGTGATAACACGTCACAGTCTCCACACACACTGTTATAAACTCAAAACACACTCAAAGCTGTCAAAAGTGTGTCCATGTCATTAGTGTAAACATTCTTGTGGTAACACACAAGTCTTCATGTGTGTTTTAAACATTGTTAATAAAACAACAACAAATAATAACTCAAAAGTTGTTTACCTTCATGTATTTCTGTGCACAGAACTCGTTTTATAGGAGAAACACGTGGTCTACTTCCGGCTTTCTCCACGGTTGATGTTTTTACCGTAATGCGCGGTATAGACAGGACAAAGCTGTATCAGACACTGAAAAATGAATTTAAACGCTTTTGAAATTAAAACGTATTAGTTTTCGTATTCGTATTCGTATGTTTAAATATAAGAGTAAATGCATATTATTATTTGCCCCAAAAAAATATTGTATAGAAATAATGTGTAACATCTACTAACTACCGTAATGTTTCTAAATAATTTCACTATTTACAATATCAACTTTGTTAAACAAGACGTACACATACATTTAAACCCAAAGTCGACTTTTCTACCGTCTTTACGGTATTATCCCAGCGTTACGGCAATGCACGCGTCTTCCATGTATTACGGTACAAAGCTAAAGGTCCGCCTTTAGAGCGACTCTCTCACTCTGTGATGTACAGCAGCAGCTTCATCACAACACAAATGAAGACAAACATCCCGAGCGTTTAACCACAATCATGGTTAAAACGTTTCCAAACGGCCGGAACGCATTTTAACCATGAGAATACATTGCAGAATCGTGACGATCGCGGTTTGTTTCGGAGTTTTTTTACTTTTGTACTTCTTCGGGGGCAATGCCGCGGACGAGCCGCCGCTGAGAGAAGTTCCGAAAGAAAAACATTTCCCGTCATCGCGTTATAATGACGACATTTCACGAGTGAAGGAACCGAGACGAACCCACGGAGAGCCGCCGAAACTCATCCGCAGACAGCCGAAGTTCAGACGGGGGAACGTCATCACTAAAGCTCGGTAACAACCTGTTTAATGTTATACATGCATACATTTACTATACATATAATGCATGTGTTATATTATACATGCATACATTTACTATACATATAATGCATGTGTTATATTATACATGCATACATTTTCTATACATATAATGCATGTGTTATATTATACATGCATACATTTACTATACATATAATGCATGTGTTATATTATACATGCATATATTTACTATACATATAATGCATGTGTTATATTATACATGCATACATTTACTATACATATAATGCATGTGTTATATTATACATGCATATATTTACTATACATATAATGCATGTGTTATATTATACATGCATACATTTACTATACATATAATGCATGTGTTATATTATACATGCATATATTTACTATACATATAATGCATGTGTTATATTATACATGCATATATTTACTATACATATAATGCATGTGTTATATTATACATGTATACATTTACTATACATATAATGCATGTGTTATATTATACATGCATACATTTACTATACATATAATGCATGTGTTATATTATACATGCATACAGTTACTATACATATAATGCATGTGTTATATTATACATGCATACAGTTACTATACATATAATGCATGTGTTATATTATACATGCATACATTTACTATACATATAATGCATGTGTTATATTATACATGCATACATTTACTATACATATAATGCATGTGTTATATTATACATGCATACATTTACTATACATATAATGCATGTGTTATATTATACATGCATATATTTTCTATACATATAATGCATGTGTTATATTATACATGCATACAGTTACTATACATATAATGCATGTGTTATATTATACATGCATACATTTACTATACATATAATGCATGTGTTATATTATACATGCATATATTTACTATACATATAATGCATGTGTTATATTATACATGCATATATTTTCTATACATATAATGCATGTGTCATATTATACATGCATACATTTACTAAACATATAATGCATGTGTTATATTATACATGTATACATTTACTATACATATAATGCATGTGTTATATTATACATGCATACATTTACTACACATATAATGCATGTGTTATATTATACATGCATATATTTACTATACATATAATGCATGTGTTATATTATACATGCATATATTTACTATACATATAATGCATGTGTTATATTATACATGCATACATTTACTATACATATAATGCATGTGTTATATTATACATGCATACATTTACTATACATATAATGCATTTGTCATGTTATACATGCATATATTTACTAAACATATAATGCATGTGTTATATTATACATGTATACATTTACTATACATATAATGCATGTGTTATATTATACATGCATACATTTACTATACATATAATGCATGTGTTATATTATACATGCATATATTTACTATACATATAATGCATGTGTTATATTATACATGCATATATTTACTAAACATATAATGCATGTGTTATATTATACATGCATACAGTTACTATACATATAATGCATGTGTTATATTATACATGCATATATTTACTATACATATAATGCATGTGTTATATTATACATGCATACATTTATTATACAAATAATGCATGTGTTAAATTATACATGCATACATTTACTATACATATAATGCATGTGTTATATTATACATGCATACATTTACTATACATATAATGCATTTGTCATGTTATACATGCATATATTTACTAAACATATAATGCATGTGTCATGTTATACATGCATATATTTACTAAACATATAATGCATGTGTTATATTATACATGTATACATTTACTATACATATAATGCATGTGTTATATTATACATGCATACATTTACTATACATATAGTGCATGTGTTATATTATACATGCATATATTTACTATACATATAATGCATGTGTTATATTATACATGTATACATTTACTATACATATAATGCATGTGTTATATTATACATGCATATATTTACTATACATATAATGCATGTGTTATATTATACATGCATATATTTACAATACATATAATGCATGTGTTATATTATACATGCATACATTTACTATACATATAATGCATGTGTTATATTAAACATGCATATATTTACTATACATATAATGCATGTGTTATATTATACATGCATACATTTACTATACATATAATGCATGTGTTATATTATACATGCATACATTTACTATACATATAATGCATGTGTTATATTATACATGCATACATTTACTATACATATAATGCATTTGTCATGTTATACATGCATATATTTACTAAACATATAATGCATGTGTTATATTATACATGCATATATTTACTATACATATAATGCATTTGTCATGTTATACATGCATATATTTACTAAACATATAATGCATGTGTTATATTATACATGCATATATTTACTAAACATATAATGCATGTGTTATATTATACATGCATATATTTACTAAACATATAATGCATGTGTTATATTATACATGCATATATTTACTAAACATATAATGCATGTGTTATATTATACATGCATATATTTACTAAACATATAATGATGTGTTATATTATACATGCATACAGTTACTATACATATAATGCATGTGTGATATTATACAATATAAATATAATGCATGTGTTATATTATACATGCTTACATTTACTATACATATAATGCATGTGTTATATTATACATGCATACATTTACTATAATTATAAAATGCATGTGTTATGATATAAATGCATACATCTACTATACATATAATGCATGTGCTATAATATAAATGCATACATTTGCAATAAATATAATGCATGTGTTATGATATAAATGCCTATATCTAAAGTTAATATAATGCATGTGTTGTGATATAAATGCATACATCTACTATACATATAATGCATGTGCTATGATATAAATGCCTACATCTACAGTAAATATAATGCATGTGTTATGATATAAATGCATACATCTACTTTACATATAATGCATGTGTTATAATATATATGCATGCACTGCTACACTGAATATAATGCATGTGCACGATATAAATGGATAACGATACAATAAATAATATGCAAGGAATGAAAACATTGCATGTATTGATTTTTCTTATCACAAGGAAATCATTTATCTACAAGGCAAAATAATATCTCATAAAAATATCTGTTATTATTTGCTTACTTATTGTTTGACATAAGCACAGCCTTCCCAACAAGATTTGCCTGCCAATTTCAGCTATCACAATGAAAGATTTGGCAGAAATGCTTTGTTGTTCTCCATGGATTGTGCAACAGATGCAATCTTAGATTTCTTAATAAATCCTGCAAACATCTATCTAAGATTTGACATGCACCGCATGCACATTACATTAGAGGTTAAATGCCTTTAAAATGACAAAGTTCTCTCTGTTAAGACCGTGACCGCCTGCTTGCATCTCTGCCACGATTTCCTCAATTGCATTTTCATTATGGCCTTATTAGAAAGGTCACCTTGAATGCAATTGCCTTATTCCCAAAGGGTCGCATATGCTTAAACAACAGAGGACAAAATCAATGATGTGTTGTTCTGAGAGAATGCTCACGGTCCCTTTTGACTCCACAGATGGAGCAGTTTATTCATCAAGATGAGCCGCCCTTTTTTAGGACATAATTAAAAGGAGCTGTCTGAATTATCGTTAAAGCGTTCATTTTGATAGTGCAAAATCCATCGATGATCTGCTCGTTTTGAGACCATCTTGGACATAAACATCTTAAAATACCTGGAAAATCTGATAACGCCGTCACACCAATTTAGGCTTAGTTTATAAAGGGAGCTTGGATTAACTATGAGGTTAGACCTTTCTGGTGTAACTTGAAAATCAATAACGATAATGTCGGCATGAGATGAACATTCATTGCTTGCATTCTATCAGCAGGGACTGTATCGCTGTTTGGACAGCTTCACATAAACGGCACTAATTGAGACTGTGAGATATCTCAACACTTTGACCCTCCTGGTGGGTTTCCAGCAGCGATTTGTCTCGATGTCCACACCCCTGTTACTGCTCTCTGCTGATAAACCCGGAATGCAGTGGGCCGATGCAGCCACAGGCAATAGTTAAACAGACCCACTGCACAAGCGGGAGGCATGAGAGGGTGTGATTTGGAAAATGGCTCGGTGCATTTAATTTCTGGCTCCCTGTTTGTCTGCGAAGAGGAAAGGGGGGTGAAGCTGTCTCCCTCCGTACGACCTGTTGTTTTATTTAGAAATGTGATTAACCCTTCCGCACAAGTTTTTCCTTTTTACGGCGCATCCTCCAGACGTGCTTCCTGCCTCACTAGTGCAAAACAGACAAACGTGCCCCTTAAGATGCATCATGTTTGTTGACCAAACAGGGTTTGTTTGGTCGTTCTAACCAAGCTATTTTATATCGCATTTTTGGTTGTTAGAAGTTCGTAGAGACATTTAGAAATGTCAGGTAAATTGTTCGTTCATATGTAAATAGTCACTTTCTTGTTAAATTACAATGTTTTACCAGAACCCTTCCTTAAACATCAACTTAAATATTTCAATGGTTATTATGGGAATTGTATTAGTTGTTAACTGGTAAATGATGGATTCTATTGGTGGGATGTGATCTTGCAGCTGGGATTTATTAGGGCCATTTAATCCTATTGAATATTGCCCAACACATACTGGTTTTACAGTATTTGGGATTGTTTTTTCAGCAGGGTTTATCTGTTAATGACAGATTGTGACTATACATACATGGTTTTATCACGCCAGTCTCCTGAGGAAGTCTTTTGCTTTTGAAAGATAATTTTTTTTAACATTTAACAATGACATTCCCCATAGCGTGTTATATTGTATTCATTGCGAAACAGCCTTTGCTATTCATCATTTGAAGCTGCAGAGTGTTTGGTCCCGAATACATAAAAATGATAAAATGATTCACTCTTGATAAAAGTCTCTGCCAAGCTAATGCAACTCTCCAAACACCCCTGCAGTTCATCCAGAAGGAGCAAAAAGTGTTTCCTAAGTGTCATTCATTCGTAATGCAGCTGTAACCAAAGGCCGTCGCATTATATAAAGCCATAAACATGTCTTGAAGCGAAGAAAAAGAGCCTTTACTTTGTCTCGCTCGCTTTCTCTCTATAGCTTTCTTTGTCTCATCTCTGGCAGTTTCTGCACGTAGAGCCGAATATCTCTTCATTGTCTCCTGTGCTTCCCAATGTGTTGACTCCCGGTCTGCAGTCTTATCAGCTCGGAGCTGTGGAACAAACTGTTCGCTGCGAGCTTTAAAAGTCAAATATGCCCCCAGAAAGCTGACTGTGTCAGAGCAGACATTCTGCGGTGGAAGAATGTAGGAATAATTTGGTTGTGGAGCAGGAGGTGCATAGCTTAAGCAAAAGCGCTGGCTGGATTCCATACACACAGCCTTGGGGTCGGCCTGAATCATCCGGCGTATTTCATTCTGATTATGCATTTGGTGGATGTTTTAGAAAAGTTCTCTGTATTTCTAAAGACTGCTCCAGCTGGATTAACAGGTTGTTGAAGTTTGATGGATTGGAAGTGAATTAGAATTCAGTTTGTGTCGTTCCAAGTTTGTATCCAAATTGCAGTATGGATGTTTAAATCATAAAATGGCATAAGAAAGTTTTGTTTTTTTATTGTTATTATTTTGTCAATATTGTTGCTGTCATGACAAATTTTGCACAATAATCTGTTAACCCTCATACCAAAGTTTGAATGTTTTTTTAGCTATGTTTTAAAAAAGGGAAGGAATAGCGAAGGAAAAGCAGCGATGCATAAATTAATACTCCTTCAGTTCTGTTCCAGGTGGTTAGTCGTGAGTTTTCGGTTGCTGCATACTTTTAATACTTTTTTATTAAACTTTAACATATTAAGGCATTAAAGCAATAGTAGGTAAAATAATAAAAAGATACAGTTGTGTCATCATTGACCACCCTTACTACATTTCACAACCTGTATGAAATACCCGTACCCACGTCCACAGAACACAAAAAAAGATACTTGAAAGAATGTTGGTAACTGGAACCTTTTCACTTGCATTGGTTCATGATCCATACGATAGAAGTAAATGAGTGCCACAGCTTTTCAGTTATCATTTTTCTTCTAAATAGCTTATTTGCTGTTCTGCAGAATAAAGAGAGTCAACCAGGTTTGAAGTTGAGTAGATGATGACAGAATTTCAATTTTGGGGTTAACTATTACTTTAACATAAATGTAAACAGAACAGCAAACAAATGTTTTGACATAACTAACATTATCCAAGATAATAAATACGGAACAACTCTATTGGTCATTAGTTCTTAGACTGAAACGGCATTAGTTCATTTAGCGTTTATCTTGACTAAATCTTTCCAGATGGATCTACTCATACTGCAAGAATGTTTACAGGCGCCAAGTACAGAGCAGGGTAGTAGTCATATGCTGATGTTCAAAACAATTTGTACAAATGATCACAAAAGATTTCTTGTTTAATATTTGTTCACTTTGTGATGTCTTATTGGTTGTGGTGTAAACAAAGAAGCATTTTTTACCATAAGCAGAAGCCTTCAAAATGTACTTTTTTAATACTCGACATTTCATATCTGAAAAGAAGAGATCTGACAATGAACTGTCAGTGTGTGAAGACATTTCTAATTCCCCGCTGTCAAAACCCTCTTGTTTTTCATATTCGCATATCTCCATATCAAGGTCTATGTTTGATTTTAAAATGGGATTTGGAGTGTTTGCCTGTCCTTGGCCTAATAGAAGCTCTTTGATGTCTGTCTAAAAAGGCTGCGTGCCTCTCTTGCAGGCTTGATTCCTCTACCAAAGCCTCGTATAAACGGAGTTTTCTTCTCCAAAGGTTGTCTCTGGGGTAGAGCTTAGAGCGTTAGAGAGCTTTACTTCCCTGGAGCGATGGAGACTCGACATGAATCGCAAACCAAACGCCAAACCAATAATAATTATGATAGACGCTTGACACAAGAAATTGTGTGTTTATGGAAATTTACAGGGAATTCGGAGTCGGGCATCTTTAGTTATGGGGAAAGTTCAGCAAATATGAAAGTTGTGGCATCATTTATTCACCCTCTTGTCATTTCATACCCTCTTTCTTAAACCAAAACACAAAAGAACATATTTTGAGAATGTTGGTCACCAAACAAGGATAGTAACCAAAGAAAGAAAATGAATGCCATCACGTTGAGTAAATAATGTTCCTTCTGTCTTAACTGTGTTTTATTTCCTTGTGCTGCCTTTATTTGTGCTGTATGTTCCCCCTTCTGTTCATCTGAAATCTCTGTAATTACATGTCTTCTCATACGATATACAAAATATTTCAAGAGCGTGTGCTCATGGTTGGGCGCAGCTCATCCGGGCCAGATGTTTTTGTTGTCGACGGCATGGTTCAGATAAGTTTCAGATCCTCTTTTTTTACCTCTAGGCATATAAGTGAAGCAGGGCGTTCTGGGTCAAAGGTCACCCGACCAGAGGACGCTATGCACCTGGCAGTAGTGGCTTGTGGGAACCGTGTGGATGAAACGCTTACCATGGTCAAGTCGGCGCTGCTTTTCAGCATAAAAAAGATCAAATTTCACATCTTCGCGGAGGAGGACCTGACTGAACAGTTTCAAAAGGGGGTGAGGAGGATCCTGGGAATCTTTTATTTTTGCACAATCAAAAACTACGTGATGTAATATTTGGACTTGATTTTGCCTATAATGGAAACTGTTGGATACTGAATGCACTGTCGTATTGTTGTTAAAAAGATTTCCTCAAGATAATTTCAAGCAGCTTCTTGTTTAGGTACCAGCTGGAGTTGCTAAATTATAATATGACCCCAATTTTAACTGTCAGCCACTGACTTTCCAAGAACAACAGTGTCATAACTTGCAATCTGAGACATGTTTTCTAAATCTTTTCGATCTTTCCTTGGATCGGACACACATAAAACCTTGCCAATAATGCTTGAACAAAATATTGCGGAATGTTTCAGGTTAATTTGAAGGACGGGTACAGATTTCGTTGTATTTTGGTTCCCAGACACCTGCATGCCATAGATAAAGTGTTTGGATGCTGATGGCTAATTTGCAGTTTACCAAAGCGTGACAGTCTCGACGTTGACTGATTCATTCAATTTCCCCACACAGTTCAGCCAGTGGCCTCAGACGGCATCCTCAAAGTTTCAGTACACCATATATCCAATCACGTTCTCCGTGGGGAACGCGGAAGAATGGAAGAAACTGTTCAAGCCATGTGCCGCCCAGAGACTATTTCTTCCCGTAAGCCTCTTTCCATATTTATTCTTGACTTTTTTTCTCCATTTTTTTAAAGCCTATTTCTCAATCCACTTTCATTATATTTCTGTCCTTCACTGTGTAACCCAATATTTCCTCAGGTTATTCTAAAAGACGTAGATTCCCTGTTGTACGTGGACACTGACGTTCTATTTCTCCGTCCTATGGATGACATCTGGAAGTTTCTGAAGGAATTCAACAGCACTCAGCTAGCTGCCATGGCCCCTGAGCATGAGATCCCCAAAATCGGCTGGTATAGTCGCTTTGCGAGACATCCCTACTATGGAGTGACAGGGGTCAATTCAGGGGTCATGTTAATGAACCTCACGCGGATTCGTAGCACTCTGTTCAGGGTGAGCAAGAATGTTTTTCTTTATTCAAAGACCTTGGTAGGTGACATATTTGGATGATTATACGTATCATTGATCTGTTGGAATCTGTTTAGCCACAACCAGCTTCACGTGAGATTTCAAGTTGGTACATTATTTCTTTTTAGTGCGCCACACCAATTAAATCGGATTGGTCCAAAATCCAAAATGGAAAATACTGGTCAAAAGTTCTGGGACACTAGGAGGAAATGTTTCTCATTATATAAAAAAGTGATTGAAGTGTATTTTGCCCTAAAATGTGTTTAATAGACAAAAAATATATTTAAGCAAACATACATGTTTTTAATGAGAAAGCTTGTATTTATTAAAAAATGTTTATGAAATAAATGACTGACTGAATATTAAAGAAAGAACAGCCAATAAGATTGCAGAATAGACAGGCCCTCCTTAGAAATTATTTAAAGGTGAAGTTATAGCCCTGTTTTATGCATTATAAGTGCTTTAGATTGTTAAATGTGTTGAGTTCTCACGTTCAACGTGGTCCAGTTGTTAAAAACTGAATTAGATGCATGACGTAGTATTTCGATGCTCAATACAATCCCCCAACACTGTGTCTAAACGTCTGTCCAGTGGTGTACAATTTATTTCAGTTGCTTTCTTTTTAGTATCATCCTTCTAATTGCTAGTTTTACTCCTTTGCTTTCCTTATCTTCTTATTCCTTTTGGCAGTCTCTCGCATTTTCGTCCTGTAAGCCTGGGGCTGTTTTAGCCAGCAGTGTAACCACAACGATCGCTGTCCACCACTTGAATTAGCATTTTTCTGTTACTCATCTCAGAACTGTAATTTTTAACCCAAGCGCATTTTTAAGGCCATCTAGGGTGGAGGTAATTTTTGCTTGTGAAAGAAAGCTAAATTTCCATATCAACAGCTGTCTGAAGAGTGCCTGCCAGGCTCAGTGTTGAGGAAAATAACCTGCCAGTATTGATTTTACAGAACAGCATGATCGCCAGCGGCCTGTCATGGGAAAATCTGCTTCACCCTCTCTATCAGAAATACAAGAACCACATCACGTGGGGGGATCAAGACCTCCTCAACATCATCTTTCACTACAATCCAGGTACATATGTGCTTTTTTATTTATTTATGTGGGATCATATCGTCACAAACAAAAAAGCACAAGTGTGTTTTTACATCGTGACTGCTATCGTGACACAAAAGATTTTTTTAAACGAGTGACAAGACAGCATTTCCTTGTTGTGAATACATATGTACCAAAAGATGTCCAAAACTATAGATTTTATTTATTATGGGTGCTAAAGGAGGCTTCCAAAAAAGTACGTAATGTTTGTGTTGAGAAACAATGAGCCAGGGAAATGAAACCGAAGGTAGAGGTGTCAAGAGAGAGAAATGCTTTAAAAAGGAAATAAAAACAATGAAGTCATAATGCAAAGACGTTTTACATAAGTATGGCCATAACATCAGTTTGGGTGAATGAAAAATAAAAATGACTTGTAAATCACTTAAACCATATCTTAACGTTAAGCATAGAGCAAGAAATTAAGATTTTCCTGTTTGCGCTCTTCCCCCAAAAAGTTCTGACAATGGACCATTTTTCCAGTTCTGTCTCCTTCCTTGTCTTCCTGAAATTTGCGGTTTAATCCTGTTGGTGTAGATAAACGCTGTTGTTGACCTGAACAGGTGTGACAGATACTTCTGCGGTTATTCCTTGTTATATTAGCCAGACTTGGCAAGCGCAGTGTTTGTAATGGAATTCATCCAGTATACTCGTAAATCTGCAAGCGCCAAACATAATAGATGCAACATTTATTTGACTACCTCCCTAAAATAACTGACAGTTCAGCTCTGGTAGGTGCACATATTTTTGGAAAAACATGTCAATAATATACCCCTTTTCCTATATTACACGCGGGAGTAAAACATTACACTTTATTGTGTCCACCAGAGTGTCTTTATACATTTCCCTGCCAATGGAACTACAGACCAGATCACTGCATGTATGGAAGCAACTGCAAATCAGCAGAAGAAGAAGGGGTGTCCATCCTTCATGGTAACCGTGGAGTTTACCATGACAACAAGCAGCCCGCCTTCAGGGTGGTGTATGATGCTATACATGAAGTAAGTACCTCCTATTAAATATATCAAAATTATGCAGAAATAGCTAATATTTGTTTATTGCTATAAATTAAACCCCATACTGTAGATTTTGTTTGCAATATTGGAATATGTAATGTAAATAAAAATAGATTGACGCTATTTTAGTTTCGAAGAAAATTTATTATAAAAATCTTATAGAATCTAAGTTGGCTTCTGAAAACATAGTTTTTAATTTTTTACAAATATCCTTAATTAATATTAATGATATCAATGTATTATAATTTAATTTGTGCTTTCAAATCGATTAATAGCAAGTAATTAAAATTGTTACAAATATCACACAATTATACATCAACATCTAATCACATTTACATTTAATATTTCTGAAATGTTAACATGTATGTTTGTGTTTGTGAATTTATATTGGGGCTGTGAAATTACTAAATTATGAATAATCGCATCCAGAATAAAAATGTGTGTCTACAAAGTGACTGTTTATGTACTTAGCATGTTGGTTTTGTATTCATTAATACATTTGAGTTTCTAAACACAACACAAATACATTTATATACAAGGAAATATTTACATGTATTTATTTTTATTAACCAATAATACAATTCTAGAATTAATTTATAATAGATTTTAATAATATATCACTCACATATTTATTATATAAATAACCATTTATTTTGGAATCAGTTTATCTGTACCTCAAGTAGATTAATCACAACTAATTAATTTGACATCACTAAACGTCACTGAATGTTCCTTGCGTCATGAAGAATTGTTTTATTTAGTAAGAGTTTATTTTCCAAACAATAAATCACAAAATTGACTTAAACTGGGTTTTCGCAGACTGGCCTACAAATGTTTTAAATAGAATTATAAGTAAATATTACTGGTGTCAACATACTTTTACCCTTATTAAAAACATTTATGTTATGCCTTTGCTAGAGCATTTTTTATATATTTTTAAGGTAGTTAAGCAAGATTAAGGGTTTGTAGGACACTGGGATAAACAGAGGCACTGCATTGTTCATTTATAATGCAGTCTCCTTGAAGATCTCCTTGAAGGCTAGTACCAGGAAACCTCAAGAGGAAACCTTTTGTCTTCTAAAATCACATGAGCCCATCTGCTGCAGTAAATGTATTCAGATATGAGATAAGAACAACATGCCTACAGTTATTCCAGTTCAGTCGCTTGAACTCTAAAGTGTTTTTGTTCCCTTTCAGTATCCTTATGAGGAAAGCATGTTCCAGTCTTTGTTTTTCCCCCTTGAAACCAAGTTCCTAGAGACGGTTAACACCCTTTGTGGAAGGATTCCGCAAGTCTTCCTCAAACAGATAGAGAAGACCATGAGGGCGGCTTATGAGAAAAAGGTTGTCCGCCATGTCCGACCGCCGCATGAGTAATGAATGTTGAGAGCTCGGAGTGTGGTTTTGACATCACAAGAAAAATCTCAACCTGCTGCTTAGATAAAAGTGGATATTTAATGCGTGATGTGCAATGCCAAGGGCAAGCGGCACGTGGTCCACCAGCTTCAGTCTAAGGGTCATGAGCTAGAAGAGCCGGGACTGGGTTGCGACTTTGGAATTTTTGAGTCTGGAGAAAAGGTCTGTTGGAAATGACTTGACGGGTGGATGCAGCTAAAAAATAATTTCCAACAAAGCTATGTATGTTCCTTTTCAAAAACTGATATAGAGGAGTAACCAGAGTGCATTATTCTCGGGTAACCAACCACCTGAATGCTCCAGAAAATTATTTAAGACAAATATCATAGACTCCTTGAGCTCCTCATGTGTAAGGAGCTTTTGATATATTTAAAAACTGTTACACCACCTGGCAGCATCTGGTGTCTTATGTCTAGCATTTTACTATTATACTTTTTGTGTTTGTTGAAAATGTTGGAATATGTTATTCAGTAGGGCTACATCAGTTTGTGCATTATGCTACATAATGAATGTGACCACAAAAATGAATGTAGCATGCACAAACAACCAAAGAGTACTAACATGTCAGCCCTTTTAGAGTTGACAGGTACACAAATGTTTCCACAAAAGCCATATAGATAAATAAAGTATTTTTAAATCTTCGTTTTGATACTACAGGTCTATACAAAAGGACAAAATCAACTTGATGTTGAAAATGTGGTAGATTGACCCTTTAAGTGTAATATACCGTAGTTCACTACACTGTGATGTTATTTGCAAGAGCATGTGGAAACTGGGGGAAATGTTTTTATTTAAAGTACAAAAACAAGTGATTTCCAGGTTTGGCTTTTAGTTAGTTTGACAGTTTTCACTGGGGACGGATTAACAGAACTTCGAAAAGCATTTATCGACTAAACTCTCAAAACCTTGGCCCTGGGTTTTGTTAGACATTTAAACTCCGAATGCCAAACTGGGACCAGATCAATGCCATACATTTTGTGTGAACTATGTGTCCTACCACATTTATGTGTTGCCAAATGAACATGATGTTCCAATTAGAAATATTGCACATCATGACAGTGTTATATAAAGACAAACAATGCGTGGTTAAGAGTTAAGTGCACTTTTAATTTTTGAAACCAAGAAAATGAAATTCATTAAAAGTATTTTAACAAAAATAAAAAAGCTCTGATCAAAGCAAGATCAGTTTACCCGTACATATCAAGATTTTTTATCCAGAATTGCTTTGATTTTGTGTGATCTCAGCGTTTGTATTTGTTGAATGTGCCTCTGTGTATCTCAAAGAGTCTTTGTGATGTGTATTGAAGACTGTTTGTGTGTTTGTCAGCACCATGTGCTAACTCTTTATACGTGTGACCAGTTTCCAGCATCTTCTCACTGGTCTGGAATCAGTGATGAGATATTTTTTAACTGGAAACTCATGGAGACTGTATTATACATCTCATGTTATCTTTGTTTGAAGAAACGCTACAGTGATGTCAATTTTATTCAGTATGCTTTCTGTCTCATTCATTGTGTATCATTGTGCTTTTATACAGAAGTGTTTATGTGTCGTAAATGTAATAAATGAGAGTGATTTTACATTTACATTTATTTATTTGGTAGACGCTTTTATTCAAAGCGACTTACAGTATTGTGCAGCGGTCGACCATCACTACAGAGCGAGCAGGGGTAAGATGTCTTGCTCAAGGACACTTAAGTCATTGTCTGCTGACCCTGAGATTAGAACCCACAACCTTCTGCTTACAAGTCCAACTCTCTATCGACCAGACCACGACTGTTAATATAACCGTAAAGCTCATCTTTCCTTTACTATTGATTCTGTACTAGGCCCGTAATTATGCAATTCCATGATTTCAAATTTATCAGGAAAATATCCAGTTTTTACCAAAGGTTTATTAGTAAAATAATAGCAATGATGTCAACACTTGATGGTTAAAATACAAATGTGAGGTTTCTTTACATTATTGAGATTTATTTGTATTTAAGTGCATGTTTTTTCACCGTCAAGTGAAGGCTATTTTTCACATCCATAGCTCTATGTTTTGCTCATTAACAGACAAATTAATATTAAAATATAGTAATTATTTTATGGTCTATAAAGACATAACCCGAGGCCAATTGTTGGATATTTTTGATTCTGGTTTGTACATTTTAAGTCACATAAATCTTAAGAAGTTCCTGTCTTGGTTCAGTTTACCGGTCAGAATGAACATTTTTATGTGAAAAATGTCACGTCCATAATTGCAAAAAGTGTTTTAACACCATCAAGACTATATAAGAGATTGCTGTAAGGAATGTATATAAAAATGTCTAATATTATTTATTTATTTATTGATGTTTTTCCCAAAAATACTCTATATATCAAAATACAGATATTGAACAAAAAAACTTTTAAATTAAAAAAAAATATTTTATTTATGAATTTGTACATCAACTACCCAAGATTGCTCATTTTTCATAGGTTTAAATAATATTAAAAATATAAAAATAAACACAATGAATAAAATAAGATGTATGTCTACATTCATCATTATTTTACTTTAGATAAAATATTTGTGTGTTTCAAGCACACAATTTTAAACTTTAATGTACTTTGGTAGACCAAAGTGTTCTGCACTCGTTGCGCAACATCCAAGTGAGCTAGAGAAGCGCCAGCCGGAAGTGACGTAGGCGCTGCCGCCATATTGAAATGTTTCCCCTGTCCTCTTGTTCACTGAGCCCGACAGCAGCCATCAGCTCTCGGTGTGTAGCAAGAGAAAGTGACAACAGCAGAGAAATGGAGATAGACGCTCTTCTGGAAGCCCTTAAAGGTGAACATCTGTGCGTGTGAGGTCAAAGTGTGCGAGTTCAGAGAGGCTTTATATGACCGGAAAGCCGGATGTCAGTTAGCAGTGTTAGCATGCTAGCATGTAGCTAAATGGCTTTTCCTGTTTTTCGAAGTCTGTTGTGTGTTCACAGTTGTGTTGCACAGATTTCGGTTATTTATATTCGTTTTTCCCTCGGATAAAATCATTTTTTATTATTTAACACGTTTTATAAGTACACATTATCGTTTTGGAGAGGTGCATTGTGGTTTAGGATGATATAACTGTGAGTAGTTTAAATAAACACACTGTTTATTTTTAATATCTGTTTGTTTATTTTTGTGTCGTTGTTTTTTTTTGTAGAAGTCTTTTTTATTTTTTTAATGATGTGTATTGGAGATGTGTCGAATATCATTGTAATAATTAAGGGATTTTACACCATTCTCATCCCATAATAGGATAAAGTTCTTGTGCACGTGGAATGTTGCCAAAATATAATATTTAAAACTGACCTTAAGACCAGAAACCAAAGTTTTCAAGTTCACCAAACATGCTTGGTCAGCTTTACTCTGTTTGGTTAATTATTACTCACAGATTTTCTGTTTGTCTGCCATCAAAACACAAATCAAATCAAATAGATTCACTTTCTTCACTTCTATAATCTTTTATAATAAATCTATCATGATTTTATATATATATGATTAAACCAATTATTAAAAGTCCAATGATTAAAAGTCTTGTAAATAAATACAGCCCTGTTTTATTCTTCCAAAGCTTAAGTCGGTAAATAAAATTCTGGGACAAATTGCACAAAAGTTTGATATTGGCCATTAAAGTCACTATGATTTTAATCTTTGTCATGGTCTTACTGGGCCAATATTTAATAAATAACCATACGTATGAGCGATAATCTGCATCCTCGATATCGGCCGATTAATGCTATTTTAATATTACGGTTATCGGTTCGATATTAAAATTTGGTACATATCTTAATGCCGATAAATTAGGTTTATTTCTGCTGGCTTAACCACTAAACATGCTTGCTACTGGACACTGATTTAATCCTCACTTGCTTTATTTGTTATATTTTTTTGTTAATCAATTGATTTTATGCATGCAAACATAGAAATGTACAGTTACTATTGTTCAGAGGTCATTTCAAAGTTTTTAAATCAAATAAGATGTTTACTGTATGTGTTTGCCTTCTTTTCATGCTAAGAAAAAAGATTAATCTGCCTATATATCGGATATCAGTCTCAAAATTTAAAAGAGTTTTCGGTAATCGGCCCAAATCTCCATAGAAGTGCATCCCTTAATCATGGCTATTTTCACTACATTTTCTACATTATGTGGAATTGATTTTGTTAATAAAAGAAATAGGGTTTTCATAGGCCTGGTCACAAATGTATGTATACATTTCTGGAGGTGGCTAAACAATCTATAAATGTGTCACTTTGTGATTTGTATTTTTATGAAATCATACATTGGACATTGAACTTTTAAATCATGGCTCATAATTAATGTCACTGAAGATGGTAACCCATCACGCAAGTCTCTTTCAAATAAAAAGGAATATTCTTATGTTAGTTTTCATGAACTTCTCATTAAAATGATCAAATGGAAATCAAACACTGACCGTTAAAAAGTTTGAATTGTTGTAACAATATTTCTGTCTGTCAATGCCAGGCTTTAAACTTTACTTCAACTACATTTTATCTGCAGATTTTGACAAGAAGGGCAAGAAAGAAGTGTGTCCCGTGTTGGACCAGTTTTTGTCTCATATTGCAAAGACTGGGGAAACCCTGTGAGTAAACGCAATTAAATCTAATTATTGAACCACACATACTGATGCACATAAAGATATTTAATAGTTGTTTTCTACAATGACAATTTGTGTATTGTCATCTCTACAGGGTGTCATGGTCACAGTTTAAAAGCTACTTCATATTCAAACTCGAGAAAGTAATGGAGGATTTCCAAGCGTCAGCTCCAGAGCAGAGAGGACCAGCTAATCCTAATGTGGAGTCTATTCCTTTTGAAGAAATGAAGGAGAGGATTCTTAAAATTGTCAATGGATACAATGGGCAAGTAACTCCCATATTGTAAATAGTATGGTTTGGCTCAGAGTTGTAATGTTGTGGAAGTCTGACACCTGGTTGTTTATGGTGTGTTTTTAAAACACAAACTTTGCTTGTAAGCTCTCTAAATGCAACAAGGCAGCTGTTTTTAGTTTCCGCTCAGTCCTAGTAAAACATCATTTAGACATGTTTTAACAGTGTTTTACATTTGAAATATATATGATGTAAAGGATATCTAATTTGGTTTCTTTATGAATGCGCTTTTCATCATTAATAATGCTCTTCCATTATTTTCATGCTTACATTTTTTTATACATTTGAACTCATGGGGGAAAAAATTCTGTCATTTACTCACATTTGAGTTGCTCAAATCTGTATACGTTTCTTTGTTTTCATGAACACAGAGAAAGATATTTGGAAGTATGGTTATTGGCAAATATAGAAATAGAAATTACTTGATAATTGTTTTGTTCTGAATATCACAATATGAAATATTATGGAGAATGTAGTACAGCAAAAAGTTCTGGGGTACAAAAACTGTTACGGAACTGGAAGCGTTAATCCAAATACATTACTTTGAAATCAACTAAAGAGTGAGTCATTTATGACAGAATTTAGTTTTTTACTCATCAACCCAACTGTATATTAAAAAATGTAAAATACAGGGACCTGGCAACCACCCCAAAATTCTTACTTTATTAAACTTTCTACAAAGTATTTGCCCCAAAGAAAGTGTGCCATCTTCTGGCTATTGAATATAACTATTTTTGCTGTATTTTTTTGGGATGCAGTTAAATTAATTTCCATTGGGATTTTTCTGTGGTCTTTCATGGATAAAGTTTGAGCTCATTCAAATATTGTGTTTTCTATACAGGATTCCTTTTACAATCCAGCGCCTGTGTGAGCTTCTCATAGAACCCAAGAGGAACTATACAGGAACAGAGAAATTTCTAAGAGGGGTAGAGAAGGTCAGTAGGGTTTAGTTTCACACATCTTGTTTAACAAGCAACAATCACTTTATAGAATCTGATCTGTTCACCTTAGTGAGTGAGTCTGGTTTTAAGTTAGCAAGACGGAAAGTGTATTGTATTCATAATGTATTTTCTCCCCCAGAATGTTATGGTGGTCAGTTGCATCTATCCAGCATCTGAGTAAGTACTCAGCTGTTCAATATTAAATGCTGTATACATTAAATGACATTACAAATTTAATTTTGTATAACAAATATATAAATAATGATATTGTATGAATATGCATGGATCAAGTGTTTTGTCTTTGCTAGGAAAAATGGCTGCAGTGGTGTTAACAGAATGAATGGAGTCATGTTGTCAGGGAACACATCTGCATTCACAGAGAGGTGAGAAATGTATATGATGCTTATGATTAGCTGTAAGAAAGTGGATATAAGCCCCTGCTGTGTTGCAGGAAAGTAAATGGTCCAGGAACACCCAGGCCATTAAACCGACTGAAACCCTCTGTATCCAGTTCACTGTCTACGAACGGCCTTCCAGACAGCACAGAAAATAAAGATCCAAACACAGCACAGGGACACATCAAAACATCCAGGTACAGTTGTGTGAGCTCACAATGCGAAAAATAATGTACTCAGAATTATAACATGCTAGCTGATGACTAAATGCTAAATGCTTTCATGATAGGTTTTCATGATTGATTACTTCCATGAAGCAATGCTAACATGTATATTTTCTTCACAGTGATGCATCATCATCAGGCATTGGTGGTCCTCTTGGTAACGCTGTTAAGAACAAACATCTAGATGACGGAGAAGATGAGGGAATGGAGGCAGAGGAACATGAAGTAAAGCGACTCAAGTTCAACCAGGATGGAGAGGAGGACATAGAAGATGAACATGTGGAGGCACACAGGTCTACGTCGAGCGAGAGTTCCTCAGATAAATCAGAGGATGCCAACTCGCCCTCATCCATGTCTCAGGAGGTGAACGAAGAAGAGGAGGGTAACCCTTCTGCTTCAGCCAGAGACTGCGAGGACCAAGGTAACATATTGTTTGACACTGAAGGTGTTAAATGGTGCACATGACAATTAGAACTGCATAACAAATCAAATTTCTCAATCACAGAGCCTTCCAGCACACAGTCCGAGTGTACGGCTGCCGACTCCCGCGAAGTTCCATGTGGCTCGGACTCTTCTGTGGAGGAGCCCAGCGATATGGACCAATCAGAACAGAGAGCTCCGGCAGGTGTGGCCTCTAGCCCTGATGTTAGGGAGGGGGAGGAGCCAAGCGAGCAGGTCAGCAGCAGCAGTAGCGCTGATGAAAATGCTTCAGGACCCTCATCCAGCAGTAGTAGCGTAGACTCGCCCACAGAGGGCGACTCTGGGTCAGGGGCCCAGGACTCTGAAAGCGCAGAGGAGCCTATGGAACAAGACTAAAGGCTTCCTGTACAACTTTTGTGGAGATTGAGATGACACACTTAAGTGGCCTTGAAGGCTATCAGAAACACCCAACTTGCCACTCTGCGCCTTCTGGTGGAGACTCACCTTTTCCAACTTTCCCAAATGGACTCTTTATGCAGATGTACATATGATTTTATTTCTGAAGTGAAGGTTTTAAACTGACTAGTTTTGTATACAGTTTTCCCTCTATTTCATACCTGTTATGGACTTCTTCCTGTCTGTTGTTTGGGCTGAGGCTTAAATCAGTTTGACTGAAGGTGTCAGGAAACATCTGGTAGACATCATCCGTGATAACACTTAACAGTTAACACTTTAGTTTTGGTCCAGGAAAGCAGTGATGTTTTATGTTTGAAGCTTTAGGTTGTCAGAGACAGTCTAGACTGTATATGATTTGATCACATTAGCATCACATAGGGAGTGGAGTTTATAGTCTTGCCCTGAGCACTGAGTCTCTATAAAGACTCATAAAGAGTCACTGTTCATAATTACGTTCCAAACCAAAACAAGTCATAGCTGTTTTTGTTTATTAAATAATTAAAACGGTAGCTTTGTTTACTTTTTAACATGTATTCCATTTGTTCTTTGTGTTGTGTGTAAGTGACAGGTTGTAGAATCATTTTCATCCTCTTCTACCATCCTACATGTTTTACATCAGTGAGTGCGGCTCACTGATCTCATGATTAATATTAATTTATACCAGTATTTCAAACTGTTGTTTTTGAATGCTGTTTTCTTATTAATGACTGCAGTCATTTGTGACAGTTCAATCCCAGATTGTCTCACCGACAACAGCTGGCTGCCGTTTCGCAGCTGTACGTTTTTGATATTTAGAGTTTTTAAATTTCTGTAAAGTAGTGTTTTGTAGAGCGTTGTGTTTTCTGCCTTTCGTGCATCCATATATAATTGTATAATTTTCTTTCTGTGTATACTGAATGCGTGTGGTTTCAATACAGTATTCAGAGGAAGCAATAAATGTTATGGTTTCATATGTTTGCATGACCCTTAATTTAAGAATGAATATTATTATTCTTCATGTTTACAAAAGATTTTTGTGCTCTAGGAGGATGAATTTAATTTAGGTGTTTGTAAAATCTATTTTAGATTTCCTGCAGATGCAGTAGACTATTTACCTATGCAGATATAACAATTATGATTTTATATGGTATAACTGTAATTTTTAAAATGTTTTCTGTGGTTGACTTTAATCATAAACCGCATAAAAGTAAAATAGCCTGGTTAGACAACCCCCTACAATGCAAGTTAATGGATCTCAGAGGCAGGACGTTTTTGCTAAACCAGCTAAATGGTGTGTTGCGTTCCTTTCACATACATTTAAATGACTGTGGTGCATCTTATCTTGTTTTAATAGAAAAAAGGTAAACTGAGAAATTTACTAGCAAATGGTGAATAAAGCTGTATTGTATCTTTAGAGGGTTGTTAGTACTAACATCTCTCACGTCGAATGTCAAGCTCAAATTTAAAGGCCTTGTTCATTTGCAGCTATTAAGTTTCATTTTTTGGAGTTTTCCGACAAAGTTTTATACCATGCAAGTATCACTAACTAGAAGAACATTATTCATGTAAGGATTATGAATTGCATAATGTCTCTTACCCTTTCATCCAGGCCAGTTCATAATCCTTTAATAATTGTGTTCCTCATATTAATGCCCTGATCACTTTGCACTCAAGTGCAAATCCCTTTCTGCTTCGTTTCCTAAGTACAAGTGTCCCTTCATATTAATGCCAGTCATATGACTCAACACTTTTCTTTTGAAAACAGTGCTTTTTGCATTCTTACCAATGAAACAATGCCTTTCCCATGTCTGTTTGACTCATTTTAGGGTTGCGCCTTATTCCTGTGAAATTTACTCAACCCTCTCTGAGGAAATAAAAAGTGGATCGTCTAAAGTCTTCCCTGATGCCCAGCAGGAGGTGACGTTTAACTGTCGGCTTTGAAGGAGCATCTCTTGGGAAATAACCCTGCCCGCTGTGGGAATTGAACAAGTCTTATATTAATGAATGACTTGATCCACAAGCTCAAAAACTAAAGTGCTTATTAATAATATTGAACTCTAGACATGGCATATGTCTACACAGCTGAGAAAATAGATTGCAATTTCATCGACCGTTTTAAGCTCTAATATAAATATTTCTTCATAGGGGAACTCAGGTCAGCCGATCCACAATTTAAGAGAGAAAGCAGCATAAAGAAAGTCAAAAAGTTGACTGCACTGGTTTATTCAACCTGATCACACTAGAATTTATAACTGTTCTACAAAATGCCAGATTTTTATTGTTATTACTAAAACACCAGAAGCCTGTATCCTAAACCTAACCATTACTAAAGCAAAAGCAGATTGCACGAGATAAAATCCAATGAATTATCCAACTCGTAAAAAATGAATTCCCAAGAGATTACATCGGCTAACTGTAAATGCCAGTTCAGACTCAAAATGAGGTTCAATAACCGAAGAAGCACCTTGATATTTACAAAGCTCAAATAAATGACAGATGTCGTCTTAATGTTATTGTAATTGTGTAGCAGCTGATGCATGGGATTGTTGATGTCAGATTGGTGGTTGAATCTAAGCTTGCCCAACTTACAAGGCCTTTCTGTATAGTTTCTTTTAGTCCAATCTTCTTAATAAATTTGTACATTTCTCTTCAAAAAGAGAATTTTTTTTTTTTTTGACTACACGTCAAAAAAATGAAAATTGGGTTAAATTAACCAAGCAAATTGTTTATATTCAACCTAATATTAAAACAATCCAGCAGGGGCCTATGTATTACCCAAATGTTGAGTTTGTCCATTTGTGACCCATCGTTGTGTTGAAGTTGGTCTACACACTGAAGTTTTTTTTGTTCAACTTCTCTGTTCTTTCCGTAGAACCAATCACACCCGTGGCCAATTCATCATTTGCGATTACCACCGGCCTCCTTAATAAGCGTCATGTCTAATTTTCACATTATTCCCAACAGAGAAGGTGTTAAAATGACAAAGGGATGAAAGCGACTGAAAAGTTCAGAACATTGATTTACGGAGAATTGGTCATGCATATGTGTTATTCTGAAAGTGGAAGCCCTTATCTTGTCATGAGGACAATATAAATGCAAGATTGGGATAAGTAACTATGAGTCACTGGATTCTTCTATTCTTCAAAGTCGCAAACGAATTTCTCAATGTCATTAACAAATTTGTCCTTAGAAACAAGACTTAATCAAAAATTAAAACTAGCGTATGCCCCTCATGCACATGCTCGAACGTGCGATTTAGACAAGGATTGGCAAGGATTGGATTGGATTGAAGTTCACTGCCAGGTCATCATTCTCATTGCTGGAACAGCTCGGGTTTAAATGAAGGTTAAGCCCCACCATGCACAATCTCTGTATCATCCAATAGAGGGTGATGTTTGGTCTCTCATTCAGGCATTATGTGATTTACCCTCACCCCAGGATGAAAGGGAGGGCTGACAGCCACAGGGCTTCAGATATGAGCTGCTGTCCTCTGTTTTGCCTCTATATTCCTTTGGCCGGCATATAGACTTGATGACCCTTGAACTGCCAGGAGCACCGTGTCCAATGCAACCTTCATCTGAAATTTCCACATGGGCATCAGATTAAAGAGCTTCTGTAAACAATGTAAAAGCTCAGAAAAAATTATCCCTTTTTTAAACATGTTGGGGATAATTCTCCCTAAACAAAAATTCTATAATTCAGAAGATATTTATAGAATTGTTTAAAGGGTTCAGTCCATACAGGGCGAGTCAATGGGATTCAGTGTTGTGTGGTTACCAGCATTCTTCAAAATATATTCTGCAGATAAAAGTTAGACATACTCAGCAGAAACTCATCAATCTTTCGTATGCATGAGTTTTCAGTTATATTATTATAAAGGTATGGAAAAATAACCCATAAATCTTCCAAAGTGTGCAAGTCTTTAGAAGTTTTGTGAGAGTAAAGGTAGAAAGAAAATGAAGGCTTTCATATCAAATCCATTCGACATCTTTTAGACCCATATGATTTCTGCGGCATAAACACGTGGCTGCTTGGCTCCATACTTCACAGGGTAGTTAGGTGATAGAATCGGTGGCAAAATGCCCGTCATGTATGCAAAGTGCCCTCAATCGTGTTGTTATATACACACCTACATTTAAAATAGTTCCCATAGTTACCATTATAATACAATAATGACTATCATTTTGTGACTACTGTAAAATTATAATAAAAGCTGTAATGTCGACTGATGAATGTTTTGATGACAGTTTCGGATAATGAAGAGAAGTGTAGCAATTATGGTATTTTGGCATAAACAATGCCATTCCCATGGTAAATTGCGTTTACCATTGACCGCATCAAACATAAAGCTCATATAAAAACCTATTTTAGCAGTTCATGCATTCATTTTTACTTTACACAATGTATTATATCTATTTAATCCGCCTACGGATGTTTGACATGTCAGTGGCCTGTTGCCAGCATAGTTTCTTTTTTTTAACCTCAGTGTCTGAAACGTGACGTTCTTGATGACTGTCTTCAGATGTCCTCAAATGCCTTAAGTAGAGAGGTGAAGGATTACTTTTTAAACTTCAGATGCTGAAATTGTGGCATTTTATAAATTAAACATTTATGTATTTACATACAATTAGGTATTTTGAAGAACGTAGGGAGAGGTACCCTTTATTTGCATGGGTTTTGTGTCCAAATAATACAAGTTAATGGTTAACATAGCTGTTTATTTTTTTTTATATTTTCTTTTGGTGGAATTTTTGGAGTTATGTTGATTTAGTCTCAAATGTTTCTCCAGCAAACTTTTAGGAGAAATGTTGGAATACATTTATAAGTATGGAGCTTTGAAACAAATAGATATTCTGGATTTGGGTCAATTTGATGAGAAATATTGAATATTCAATATATCATATTGAAATTTCACTTTTGATCACAGACTTGACAAATCTGGATTCAGTTTGTGACACCGTCGATATCTCATTTATGAGGTTTCTTCGTGGTTGTCTCAGGAAAGCAGACAAATTTAATCTAACATATGTCAAATAGATATAACTGAAATATTAAAAACATCTTTCTTGTGATTTTTACATTTTGCACATACATTTATAATCGCACCTCTTTACAATACCAACAAATATTTTACAGAATTATTAAAAAGGTGCAGTTTAGTGTACAGTGTATTACAGCGAATAAAGAATCAATTATTTTTGGGGTTCTTCGGCCCAGCGTCCATCATTAAGTTAATATCCAGTTCTCTGTCGGAGAGCTGCTGACTAGTTTAAAGTTATACACACATTGATTGGTCTCATTATGGGGTTGGTGGGCCTGTGGCCTCTGTTGTAGTATTACAGTGTAATGAAGTGCTTTAATTGACTCTTGTGGAGGCTGTTCCATCATTGCTCCATTTATAGATGTACCCTCAACCTCTCACACTAATAGCAGCAGAGGGCCTGGTGAACCACACAGATAGGCTTTTAGCAGACATTTTATAATAAGAATTCTGCTTTTTGCAAAAGGCTGTTAAAAGTGTAAATGGAGACTAATAAAGAAGCAATCTGGGAGAGTTCAGCCCTCACATACAACAGGTGTGTGTCTGTATTCCTGTTTAGGGAACAGGCCCGCTATTTTTCCCCTATTGGATGGCCCAGAAGAGTTCTCAGTTATGTTTATTTTTGTCTTGGAATCAGAATTTTCTCCGGATATCACTTGAAGTATTAGACGATGAAACAT
Organism: Triplophysa yarkandensis; assembly: GCA_033220385.1. Taxonomy (NCBI): domain Eukaryota; kingdom Metazoa; phylum Chordata; class Actinopteri; order Cypriniformes; family Nemacheilidae; genus Triplophysa; species Triplophysa yarkandensis. The sequence goes on along the minus strand of CM065670.1, from coordinate 4,209,495 downwards.
AAAAAACATAAAGTCTGCTAAATGACTAAATGTAAATGTAAATGAAACATGATTTTTTTAAATACAAGAGTCTGAAATAAATCATTTTTGTTAAAAATTATTTTTTTTGTATTTAATCATCTTCGGTTTACTCATTTTGTGACTAGAATTTGATTTGCAGAAATCAAATTTTTTTCTCATAACTTTCTCAAGCATCTTCTTAAGTTCTCGCCCTGAGATGCTTTTTAAAAGTATTTTAAAGAACTTGCCTTCTATTCTGCGTATTTGTTGATGGTTCCTTCTTCGATATTCAGTCAAAGTCATAGATTTGAGGACCATTTAATGATATTTAAAGAATACGTTTTGTCATGAAAAAACATGTGTGTCGGCCAAATGTTTGTCAATTAAACTAATTTTAGACATTTAGATATTCACCTTCAGTTCCAATAGAAGTACCTTCTTATCTAACCCACTCATCTAAAAAAAAAATAAAAAAAATAAAAAAATCATCTTCCCACCTACAGGTTTTATCTTGCTTTGTGTAACTTGGTGACCTTCTTGTAACACTTGTACAGCTATTGTTATATCTGCTATTTATCGCTTCATTGTCTCATCGACTATTTGTAAGTCGCTTTGCATAAAAGCCTGCTTAATGCCTAAATGTGATGTGATGTAAATGTAGTTCAAAAGTATTTTTTGAAATAATGAGAAACATTATTTTTGAACAATTCAGCCAACTATCCCAAAACTTTTGACCCATAGTACACATTGAGCGTGGCCAATGCCTGTATCTGGATTTGGGTAAATCAGATAATATTTAAGTGAAATCTTCTGTAATATTCACACTCAAGTGCAGACATGACAAATCTGAGCTCAGTTTGTGACATTTTTGAGATCTCTCGGAAACTTGGATAGAGACTTGAGATTTCTTGCCATTGTAATCAGAAGAAACATCTGAGATGCAGAAGACTTTTAATTTTCTAGCTAGAAGAACAAAGATATAATAAAAAGATCTAATTTGTTGTGTTTTGATTGATGGGAAAAGAAACATTAACAATCTAAATATACTGTAGATATTAATATTTATATTTTTTCTTCTTAAATTGTGAGATATAACTTAATGATTTATAATAAAATATCCCTAAGCAATGCTTTTTACCCAACACATACTGGCTATAAACCACTAAAAACACCATACATTTATAATGTAACACAAAATGATTTTATACGTTTGCAAAGCAGAAACGACCTCATAGTCAATGTACACAAAAGGTCAATCGACCTCAACTTCCAATGTTAGAATGTGCACCAGATTGCTTCAATTATTGCAGTAAGTGCACAATCTTCATCAGGAGGATGACAGTATATATCACTAAATATACCTCTTAAAAACCAAGCACTCCATCACTTTTCTGACGCAAGCACATTTACTGTTCACTAGTTCAATATGTGATGTAATACGCTATAGCAAATAGAGGTTGGTCTTAAGTAAAGACCTGACAAGTAAAAACCAATAAAGCCAATAACATCTAAATACAGCAACTGGTTATTTGTCACCAACCTGGAGGATTTAAGACTCACACAATCGTTACGTCACTGTTTGAAGCGGTGTGTTGGACTTCTGGGTTTGACGTCAATACTGTATCACCTCCCGAGGGGCCTGTTATGAGTTCTGAAGGTGAATAAAGCAAATCAACCCCAGATTACACCCCTGTTGCTGTACAATCTGACATAGACCGCCAAACTTATCCACCAAGTAAAAACGTCTTAATAAAACTATGCACATTTTAAATTCAGAAGAAATATGTAATTGAGAATCCCCAATTTAATTTTTATTAGAGTTCACCAAAATATTGGTGAATATTACAAATGTAGATTTTTTTCTAATTACATATACATAATAGGCAAGTCCTTTAAAAAATATTTTTTGTTTCTAATAGATTTATAGTAAGTAACTGTATAACTGTTCATTTTTTATTAAGCCATATTAAACATTCTTTACAGTGTTTCTTTCCACGATGGAGCATTCCACCAAATTCCACTTTCCCAACAAATTCAAAGGCAGTAAATCTAGTCCACTTTGACTTTAACCTCGAAAAGGGCCGCAGTAAGCTCAATGAGACCTTTTAGCGAAGGCCTTTTAAAGAAATAGCTTTATTTATTGAAAGAGGGCCACCCCTTCTGTTTTGTTCTATTTTAAGAATGCAAACTCAAGAAAATTGTAAAAGCAATGAAAAAAATCTACATATTATAATCTAATACTAAAGTGATAGTTCAACAGGGAATTTCAAATATTATCATTTACTCAAACTATTGTGATTTCCAACCTGTATGCCAGAACAAAAAACTATATATTTTGAAACATGTCTGGAGCTGGCATTGGTTTTGTGTCCATACAATAAAAGTAAACGGGTGCAACTGTTATCTTTCTTCCAAATATCTTCTTTTGTTTTCTGCAGAAGAGAGTCATACAGGATTTAAATGACAAGAGGCTGAGTAAAGATGACAACATTTCATTTTTTTAGGTGTTTTGTTTGTCAGTTGAGTGACAGATCTTGGTTTGATGCCTCGGGGTATCCAGGGTAAACAAAATGGAATGATGTTGTACAAACAAGCACAGTCTCTGTTGCCGGGAGAAACCAGAGCACCTTTCACATCTCTGACAGTTTTGACACAACATTGCTCATGGTTGCTATTGAGCAGAGCAGCAGCTTGTCTTACCTAGTTGTCATTTGAACAGTAACCCTAAAACTAAATCCCTTCATAATTCCAAACCTGTACTATCTTCTGTAGAACACACAATAGGATATTTTGAAGAATGTTGACAAACAACACCGCCCCTTATTGACTTATATATCATATGAAAATAAAACCACTGAGAAATATCTTCCTTGTGTTCCCCGGAAGAAAGATGTCACGTTTTGAACCATATTGGGGCAACCAATCTCATTCAAATAGATCAGTATTGTCTTCCTAAAACCAAGACCTTGGAATTTAATCTGGTCCAATCTAGTTTAAGCTTGAATACAAATTCCTTTTTGTATTCTAGTTCTTTTCAATGACTTGAGCACCGCTGTAGCAGCGAAGAGAAAGCAGCGATGTGAGTTACTGCAATGGTAAGCCATAAACAACATCGCTAAACAGACCTTTGAACCAAACATGTCTTCCTTTGGTTCAAGGGTCAGATGTCTAGCGGGGATACATTTGGTTTGCAGTCATGCACAGGGTCAAGAACATTCTTCAGCCTTTGTATTCACATCTGCACAGATTGCACATTTTCTGACTTTGATCATTTCCTGAATTGCACGTTGGGGACAAATAAAGAACATGTTTCATTTGGGATTTGCGTAAATACAACACTTCTTGAATGATTATAGGGATAGGTCAACCAAAAATAAAGATCTTGACTCACCCTCATGCCATTCCAAACTTGACTTGTAGTTGAGCAAAACACAAAAGAAGATATTGTGAGGAATGTTATTTCGCTTGGCTTCCACTGTATGGACACCAAACCACATTTCTCAAATATATTTTTTGTATTTTTACTTAGTGATGGATTGTCACATAAATATAAGTCTTCACCACAATTAAGAGTTACAATACAATTTAAAATGCTTTTGTGCATTGCTATGCGGTTGCTGGGTGGTTACCTAAAGGCCACATCCTTAACTTCTGTAAGCATTGGACAGAATGCCTTGGGCCCTGACAACCATCCACAGCATCCAAGAATCCCCACAACTTTTGCAAGCCACAACACTTCAAATGCAACAATTCCTTAAATGCAAAAATTTCCTTAAAACAGACATTTCTAATGTATTTCCTGTGATTCAGTTTCGATGAAAACGTTGTTTTTAAATTTCCTGTATAGCAAGGTAACATTTCAGAACTCTATTAGGGCTGTGAGGATTATAGGTGTTTACATCAAACAATAAGGAAATCTTAATGTTTGACTTATTTCTCTTTGAATTAGGATTTGAAAACTAAGCATGTTACATGCAGTCATGTTGGACACGGATGGTAAAACATTAAGCACTCTCTAAGAATTGCACATAAACTACCTCTGTCCTAGTTTTGAGATGATTAAAGTGCCTCTGAACATTGACAGTGAGCTCTTTCAGAAACTACAGCATATTAAGAATATTGTAATGCCATTCTTCAGAATTCAGGATAAGATGGAGGGTGTGTTGCTCTTTTATGGCAGTGGCATCAGATGGGTCAACATTTCTGCTGTCAGTCATTCACCTGTGTAATATGGTAAATGCAGTTTATATGGCATGTGCAGATCATACATTTACTGCCATGCATCTGATTATACAAGGTCAGATGGCTTTTTATCATGTGAATAAATTATTAAATGAAAAGTGCCTTTGAAAAAAAAGCAGTTCTGCAGGAACATAATTGTGGTCTACTATAAAATCCTTCGTTTTGTAAGGCCGGATATTTTCTCAAGGGAAATGCTGGGAAGTAATCCGATCCCTGATTGAATTTGTGGTTTATAAGTGCAGGTTACTGTTTATACCGCTGTGATCATGTAAAAAAGACACAAGCAGTGAACATCTGATGTTTTTCATGTTGAAATATATTCTGGATGTAACTGCGACATTCGTTGTAAAATACACCTGCTATGATATTTTCATTCAAGATGGAAACTATAAAATCAATAAACCGAATAGCAGGCACTGCATATACAGGTTAATGTGTACATTCGATTTAAAATATATTTAATCAAACAATGAATTAAATTGATCTAAAACCGTTAACAGTCTTCACAGTTTGTGTTAACACATCCTTATTTATAGGTGTGGGTTTGGGTATATTTTTGTAAAAATTTTACAAAAAGATTCTCTGAATATTGCAGAGTAATGAATATTGATGAATATTGTAAGGCTCTCAGCCAATCAGTTTCAAGAAACAGACAAAATAACTTCAAGGCAACGCAACATTAATAGTTGTGCAGATCATGCGTTTCAGAGAAAAGTTGTTAGATAAAAATATTTGATATGATAGCCAGTTGTCATGCTGTCAGTCTCAAACATGGCTTTTGGATGACCTTGTCACTCATGAGGTTTGACTTTGTCGAACAGGAATGACCACAAATCTGTTTAAGCGAAAACAAAATTATGCAGCTGTAAAAGTCTCTGAATGAACCATATTAAATATAGTTAAATGGCTTAATTTAGAAAGACTCAACATAGTTTTACATCATATCCAAGAACAATGATTTGCTTTTTGCTCTGGGAGATTCTAGAGACTAGTCTAGAGAGAATAAGAAAAATGTGCTATGCAGCTGTCCAAGAAAAATGGCTCATACAGCATTGTTGTTGTTCCATCTTAACGCAGCAGGCCATGTTAAAACATCACTAAAATCAATGTAGGTCATGGATTGTGTTTTACCACTTGTTCATCTGACACAGGGTCCGCTACAAACCTATTATAGTGGGGTTGATTTCTACAGCAGCACAATACAAGCATTGATCCTCAACAATAAAATCCCCATCACCGTATTTTCTCTCGCAGAGCTGAATGGGAGCCAAGGACAGAAACAGCGGTCTTATCGGTCAAGAGCCGATTTTCTCTAAAGCCTCTCTTTTTCTTCCGCCGTGGCATTTAGACAAATGAGAGGAGCTCTGAAAGTTACACCAGAGGACGGCCATGCGCTGCCCACCTTCATTCATTCCCAATGTAAAAACAAAGCGGAGGAGTGTGATCAAAGTAATCTCTCTTCCTGCCCCGGACAGACAAAGGCTCCAAATTGATTGCTGCTGTTTCAGTTTTGTTTGCCTTTGCATTGGACACTGTTATCTTTTGTTAAAACTGCGTGTGAAGATGTCTCCACAGACATAAATCTTATAAACAGCCGTCCTTCAGGAGAAGCATAGCTATCTATTACACACAAGCATCAGAAGCTTTTTTATGCACAATGTTTGACGGAATAGGTTTCTTGGCAGAGAATCAGAATATTAAATTATAAACTAAGTTGTTTCATTTTTGGGTAAATTAATTTTGACAATAACCATTATAGTTTTTCATTTATTAATGGTTATTAAAGGTATAGCTCACCACACAATGAAAATTCATTATTTTTTCAAGATTTCTGAAGAACACAAGAAAATAGTAACCAAACAGCAGTGGACACAAAACCAATAGAGTTAACAGTGCCATGACCATTGGTTGGCAACATTCTTCAAAATATCTTCCCTTTGAAAAAGATAAAAGTTGAAATGACACAAGGGTCTTTTTCCGTTGATATGCGACTTAATTTCTGCACAGAAAAAAATGGGTTTTTGGAATTCATTTTATTGTGTACATCTGTTCCCTGTGATTAAAATTTTATTTAAGTGTCAAGAGACGTTATGATAAAACATCTTCATTTAATCGTGTGGAGCCAAAGTAGATAATAAAATAATATATAATTCCAGTTTTTCATTGAAGAAAAAGACCAACAAGTAATAGCAAAATTGGCAATTTATAGTGAAGTTGTAACATCATTTTTGTGAGGTTGAATATTCCCTTTTATCCAATGCATCAAAAGGCATTAATTTTAGACCCCTGAATACCAAAAAAAGACTACTCTGTCACATTGCACAGCGTGCTGCAAACATTCAGAGACTGCAGCTGTGGCACAACAGACCTATCTGTGTGATTGTTATGAGACAGAGGTCTGTTCACTGACCTGAGCTCTATGTTTCAGAGTAACACCCAGCTGGGGACAGATAAGCAGAAACAGAGGCCGCGTGGGTCAACGGCCCTGGGGTCGAGTGGTCAGTGAAGTGTGGATCTCACTCACCCACAACCCCCAGACACCCAAAAACACATGCACACACGATCACACACACATCTACAATTTCACATATCAAAACACATTCCCTTTGCAAGAAAAAGACAAAAGATATCTTGTCTTCTTTTAGGAAACACATATAAGAAGTTAATGTATGTTTTAAACAAGCAAAATAATCTACCAACATAAATTAGGCATTTAAGAAAAAGTACAATTGATTTTGAGTTTATTTTTCTCCCCCCTTTGGCAGCTTATTTTGTGTTTTTAATGATAGATGTCCAAAGTTTAAACATATTATCTCCCAAAATCCGTCAAAACAACTTGGGTCACTTTTCTTGTAGTGTCAATATGTCTTATTGAGTATTTAGATATTTCTACCCAAAAGAATACAAAATGCTTAATAAGGAATTAATTTTTTTGTTTCACAGCAAATGAAAAGCGCAACACCACATTTTGGAATTTCATAAAATATAAAACAATAATTTATTATTTCTCTCATTGTACATAACATCAAATTGCGTTTCTAACGTATGATTTGTTAAACTGTATAATCTTGTTGCCACACAACCGAAACCTACACAAAAGGCTTTTTGGACAATGATACAGACCATACAAACAGATTTAAATTTCAATAAATGTTTTCACTTTAATGCGTGTCTAATGTAACAGTTGGAACAAACAAGGGCTGTTTAAAGAAAGACTTTTAGAAAAACAGCACCTTGGCGTTAGTTTTGTTAAAAAAACACCTGCAAAGCATATGATGTACCTGTAAAACAATCCTTGATGACCTTGATGCTAAATATTTGGATGACTTTAATAAGCAATATGTGTGCATACAAAAGTTAAATACTGTTGAACTTTACTTGTTGGAAAAAAATAAAACGCTGATGATTGATTATGGCACTTTGTCCTTGCAGAATGTGAAATGTAATTATTAATTTCTGTATAGAATATTCAATACCTCAAGCTCCAAAAAACAAAAAAGAAAAGAAGCTCCAGCCATCCTATTCGATCTCAGACCCCTCCACTGTACCTTCGGATGAACGACTAAGTTCCTTCAACAAGACGTTCACGTTCCTATTTACAAATATTGCCGCATTGAACGAGGCAGGATTGTCTACCCCATCGGTAGTGTCCTATTTACAACACGTTACACATGTCTACACCGTGGTCACAGAAAGTAGGGAGTTGTACACCCGCGTGCCGTCTGGAGACTTTGTACCGTGGGTCAACAGTTCCTGGATGGTCATCCAGTTGTCGAAGATTTTCTTATTCCGCTTTTTCATCATCTTTTTGTTACTCAGTTCTATGATGTTGACTTCCTTCTTATCGTCTGTGATTCCGCCTTGATCCTTAAGACAATCCATACGACTCTGCTTCATAAACTCCCTCCTCTGACGCTGCTCTTTGGCCCGGACAGCGTGTTGCTTACGCTCCTCTTTGCTCCAGTAGCGTCCCATCTTCAGTTCACTGACGGCGTCATCGTCCGTGGTCATCCCGCTGCGCTCCTCTCGGATCCGTATGGCCCGCTCTTTAAGGAGCTTGTCCCGGACGGGACGTTTGGTGATGTATCGTGTCCCGTCACTGCGGATCTTAACCTTCCATTCCATTTTAGGTCCCAAGTCAGCCGAAGCGACGGGGTCCCGGCACATGCTGGCCAAACTCATTTGGCTTTGGGCGTACTCCACAGACTTTTGTTGGATCAGTTGCATGTAGCTCTGATAGTGCTGGGCATGTGCGGGGATGTGGGCATGTTTGTAGGGTGAATGGCGGTTCGGTTTGCGTTCTTTAATTTCAGGCTGGGACATTGTATCGAATTCTTTCGATGGAGTCGAGCGAGTACTCCTGCTAGGGCTGCACGCCTCTTGAACGGGCGACAGGAGGGGCTTTGGAATTCTACCACCGGTGCTACTCGCTCCCGCCAGGTTTTCGTTTTCACGCCGCAAGGAATTATCAGGTGAGAGCTCAAGCGTAAGCGGCGTGCTGCGGCAACTTTCTCCGGTGTTGTATGCGCTGGAGCTGTCCTTGTCAGACTTCTCCGGCAGTTCGCTGATGTCGGCCAGCTCGTGGCGTCTGGCATCCACACTGGTGTTGTAGTTGCGGAATCCACTGTTGTGCAGCATCCATGACTGTTCGCGGCACTGCTCACGCAGCTGCTGCATGCGATGTGCTCTCACTATGCTCAGGCACTCCAGCTCGATGCTGCGAAGCTCCTCGTTCAGAAGCTCCAGTTCTTTATCCACGCTGTCCTCTCCTCCCCCGCCCTGTCCACCGGCAACGCAGCCGCCGGGCCAAAGCAGGCTCTGCTGTGGGCTTCCGCAGCTCTGCACCCTGCACTTAAGCTCCAGCAACTCACGAAAGCGCTCGCACTCGTCCACAGGAAAGTCTACCAGGAAGTCAGCATCTGGATAGTCTGCAGAGATGAAGGACTCGCTGCTGAAGGGTAAGTCGCTGCTGCCCAGGGTGTCCTGACTGTAGGCGAGTCTGCAGCGGCTGCCCAGCGTGGTGGAGGCGCTGGTTTGGTCATCTGCAAGGTTCTCCTGCTCAGAGCTCTCATCGTTACGAGTGCTGTCGTCCGTGCGGCCCAGACCGCTGTCCTTCTCATGTTGGTGGGATAGAAGTGTTGCAGTGTCTGTCGTACCTCCGTCTTCTTCATGCTTCTTCTGTGGTGAAAACAAGTGTTAATGTTATTTCCTGGGATTGAAAATACCGTCCAAATCACTTTGAGTAGGTTTTTCTAACTAACAATGTTTTTTTTACTTTAAAAAAATAATTATTTACATATGTAACTTTCTCTTAACATCATCATCTCCGTAATAAACCAAATAAATGACTCTTAATTTCATGTTAAATCAAGCCTTTTCATTAAAGTTTTTAACAAAACAGAAATTATGGATTGCCGTTTTTAGCAAGAAATTCGTAAGTTTTAACTCAAATCATGGTTGTGCTCTGTTGGAAGTCCTGGCAGTACTTGAACAGCTCAGTGGAACTAAGATTGATATTCTGGCTGTATCATCATGACAGGTGGAGTTATGATTGACGTTATGATGGATGTGCTGTACCTGCTGAAGCATGCTTGCTGTGAACTGCATAGCCTGATGGTGCTGTTGCTCCAACATATCCATATGGAGGTCATCTAGGTAATCGTTCCTGTCATCATCCATCCATCCCTCATCCAACTTCAACAACAAGAGCAGGAGAAATACTTTCAGCTGTCCTTCAATGTTGGTCTGTAAAAACCAAGTTGTAAAAGTACAAGAGTTGTTTGATGTCCTCACCTGTATCTCCGGCCGAGCCAACAGCAGACAGACATTTGGGTGTTCTTCACTGGTTAAAAGAGCTACGGCCTCCTCGCGATTCTGGATCTCAATGCCATTGATCTGAATTGTGGATGGGAGATGAGATTTGTTACCTTAAATGACTATGACATAATATAAGACAAACGACATCAATTAGTGTCAAACCTGAATGATTCGATCGCCTTCACGGATTCGTCCGTCTTTCGCAGCGATGCTGTTGGGATCAATCTGCAAGACGAGGAAGATTTGTCAATGAAAGAACAAAGCTTCCATATGAAATGTATCGCATTGTATCTTAGAAGAAACCTACCTCACTGACGTAGATTCCCGTCTCATCCTCATCATCTGTCCTGTAGCATACGGTTAAACCTAACTTATCCTGGATATTAGTTCTGTATAAATCCACTTCCTAAATCAAGAGAGCAGAAACCAATTACTTACCCATATAAAAAAACACTGTATGGTATTGACATAGACCATGCGTTGTTTATCATGTGTCAGCGACTGTAATCTACAAGACACGGGTGCAAAACAAAGGTCTCATAGTTTTGGAAAAAAGCAGAGAAGGAAGGGGTGAATTTTAATGACGACCAATCAAACAACCCAATGCAGAAATGCAATAAAATTAAAGGTACACCCTCTTTTCAAGACTAACTTTTAAGGTGGCTAGTTTGTATGCATAAATAAGATCTCTATTACAGATTAGGCTGTACACAATTAAAATGATAGTTTAACTCAAAATGATATATTATGCAATAATTTATGACTTTGTGTCCATAAAAATCTGCCTTTGGCAAATGAAAGAAGATGTTATGAAGACTGACAGGAACACAAAAACAATGGGACTATCTGACTTGCATCAGTTTTCTGTACATACAAAAGAAGTCATCTTTTTAATAGTCTTTCTCTGTGTTTTACAAAAAAATAATACAGGTTAGAATTGACGGAGAAGATGAGAAAATTATTATAATTTTAAGTCTAAATTACTTTGAGTCTTGGTCTTCCATCCACACCGAGATGTTTTGTTCTTCGACACTGAGTGTTTTGGTCAGTGGTAAAAGATGCTCAAGTGGATGAATAAAACAAAAACTTACTTTATTTTAAAATATCTTCATAAACAGTGACCCAATTTTTGCTATTTCTTTAGACCCCAACTAAGAGGCAGTCCTATATTAACTGTGTCTCTCTATTCAAAAAAACGTAAAAAAGGAAAGTAATAAATTGCTGACCAAAATATTCTGTTAAAACATATTAAAAAAGTTACCAAGATGTGATGTTTTTTTATTTTAAACTTAAAAACATTAGCATGACTTAATATCACTTTTAACTAAAAACAGCTTTTTATCTACTATGCATAATTTTATGAGGTAATACGAAATTGTCCCCTTTTAAAAACTGTAAATTTTTATATCCAAGTCAAACAACAAAATAACCAGCTGCGCAGAATTTATGTCCAGCAAAATCTTTGTCCCCATGAACTCTTTAAGCTTTGGTGTGTGGTAAGCCGTTTATTTTCTACCTAAGGCGATTATGAACTTCTGCCCTACATCACCAAAAGACCAAACATTAAAGATTAGCATATTTCGCCTTTTTACTGACCAATGAGCTTTTCTTTTGTCTTTGAAGTACAAAAGTCGACAGAGTAAACAAGTCAGAGAGCCTGCATTGGTCTGAACATTGAGATCCATGCCATCATAATCATTGATGTCTGTCTAGTAAACCCCCACCACGGCTGCTTCCGAAGGCCCACTGGGGCTGAGCTTGAGGTCGTGGAAAGTGCTTCATGCCGAGCATCTGCCGCTATAAGTCACTGAACTTCATCTCTTTATGGACTGGATCTCGTAACTCTCTGTCTGCCATTGTAATTACAACCAAATCCGTCTCTGCTTAACCGTACACAATCAGATCCATCACGGCAGCCGCTCTTCTAATACAAACCCATTCAATTATCATCTCAAGCCAATGTGCAAGTCAATGACGGGGTAAATAATGATATCACCGTCTGGCATCTGTTCGAGGAAACTGTGCAAGTCGATATCAGTACTGACCGCTTCAGAGCCTCCGTGTGAGGTTGCAGAAGAACATTTCGGAGATGGAAGATGCTTGAAGTGTACATCTCATTGTTTGTTTAAAATCAAACCTCATTACCTCATATTCCAGCTCCTCTCTTTCTATCTCATGCTGCATGCCCTCTAGGAAATCATTGGGGTCGAAGTACTCATGACCAGCAGAGTGTCTGCAAAACAAAAATACACATCATAAAGATATTAAAAAGAACTGTGAGAGAGCCTGAAGACAACAGGAATCTCTCTATTGTCTATAAAACAAATGACTGGAAAAAAGTTAATATAATCAGATAAACATTATATGAAAAACACTGAACCTAAATCTTAAGTTTAAATTACAAAAAGATTTTTAAGGAGAATATAATGTAGTAATTCGTCGATTAGGGCCAAAACTTGCCAGTGTTAAATATATTAAAGTCTAAATGTGCTGGTGAAACTGAACATCTACAACCAAACTGTATTGTTTGCTACAATAACATCTTTTCTAGTTCCTTTATCTGAAGTCTGCATTCTTATTGGTCTATTCAGCTGTCACTTACCCTTCTGGCATCAGGTATTGCTCAAGAACATCTACAGGTGTGGAGGCGACAGGCAGCTTGCTAAGAGCCATGATATGTTGGAAGGTAATGTCCGTCTGGGTGCAGATGTCCACTAGTTGGGCGTCTCCGTTCGGGCATGTGGGTTTGGGCCTGGGTGCCCGGCGTAGAACCTGTACCATGATGGGTTCTTTAGCCATTCGGAAGGCCTCCACCGCCTGGTCGTGGGTCGCCTTTGATAGGTCCTTGCCATTGACCTTGTGAAACAAACAACACCAATGTTAAAATATATATTAGCTTGTTTTGAGTCAGAAAACGATCAAAATATTAATGATCATACAGCTCATCAGGTAAGGATTTTTACCAATGCCAAAATTAAAGCTGTAGTCCATGACTTTGTCAGGGTAAACCTTTGCTTAATTCTATTCCATCTACACGTAACCCAAGAGGAAAATTTCTTTCTAACCTACTCACTCTATATAAAAAAAAACTTAACCTTAACAAAAAAACCTAAAAACTAAATTTAACCCATTTCCTCCCCTAAAGGTTTTATCTCGCTTTCTGTAACATGGTAACCTGGTTGTAGCACTTGTTCACCTATTGTTGTATCGGCTATTTACCGCTTCATTGTCTCCTCGACTATTTGTAGGTCACTTTGGATAAAAGCGTCTGCGAAATGCCTGAATGTAAATGTAATGTAAATCGGTACAAATACACAAAAAGAAAAACAAAGTCCACAAAAGTAAAGTTGAAAACTACACTACCAGTCAAAGGTTTTTGGACACATTCACTTATGCATTTATAATTTTTCAACATTTAAAATCATAAATTCATCAATATCAAGAATTAAAGATGGAAAGTATGAGAATAAGGTTATTAAAAAAACATGTTATGTTTGAGGATCTTTAGTGTAGTCATCCTTTGATTTGCAGAAATATTTTCTTGTTATTTTTCAAAGAGCTTCTCAAGGTCTCCCCCTGAGAAGCTATTTAAAGAATTTTAAAGAATTTGCCGTCTATTCTGCACTCTCATTGGCTGTTGTTTCTTCAAAATTAAGTCAAAGTCCTCCATTTCTAAAACATTCTACTTAAATAAAAGGAAAGTTTTGCCATGAAAGAACACATTCCTTTGCTAAATCCTGTTTTTGACTATTAATGTAATTTCCAGCATTTAAGCATACACCTTTAGATCAGTTTATTTCAAATAATGAGAATCCAAACTTTCGACCGGTGGTGTACAGTAATGTTCATGATGAATGTGATTTACAATGTTAAGCATATAAGCCTGTGTACAATTTTGTAGTTTGACATCACTTGACTTTACAAAAACAAAGATGGGTTGCAGAAGGAATTTAAGATATCTAAATGCTAACATAAATTCAGAAAACCTGAACAAACCATAGCAATGCCATGTCAACCACTCACAAAACCCGAGCATCACAGACCCAGATACACATTAAAGCAACCCTCACATTTCGCAAAGGGCTTGTTAATAAAACCTACTCCACCGTAAACAATAAAACAGCACAGTGATGACAAAATCCTTGAAATTAAAAACCCAGCGGTTAAAAACGAATAAAGCCTCGGAAATGCTTTCGGGGGGTACACTCGGCAAAACAAGAACATAAATTTGAAAGCGCTCTATTGCTAATTCATCAAGGCCTTTACACAAACCCAAAAGAGAGGGGGGGGGGTAGTTATTTAGTTAAGTAATTTAGCAGCGAGGGCCACCCTAGAAGACAGCGGGTGCGGAGCGGTAACATTAGGAAATGAGTATGACGGGCCAAAACATTGACACAACAATTAAGAACTGAATTCTGCTGATGAGGATGGAAGAAATGAGAAACAAGAGCAATCTTTTAGCACGGGAAGCGAGGACACGTGAGGTCAGGGTATCCAAAAATAGATGCTTCTATGAAACTCTACAGAATTGAAGTCGCTTTTAAGAATTACAATTGATCTTGAAAAATCTTGGTGAAAAATCTTGGTGGTACAGTACAATGTTTTCATAAAGAAATGCCACGTTATCTCTTATAATATTGAGAAGTTATTACCGTATTTGCAGTTATATTTAGATTAAAGATTAATCAAAAAGGGATTTCAATGCATTATTTAAGGCATCGACCAAACTAAATATCCAATACAAGTGTTCTGGAAAACGTTAGACTGACGTGATGCTAAACCTCATTACGATGTACAAAGCACAATAGTCCATGTTAGCTTGACTGCAAACAGGGTGTTTGACCTTGAGTGAACTATCTCTTATCTCTGAGCTTACAGGGCTTTACCCTCAATACTCATCACAACACAGTATTTCCCATTTGTTCATTTGCTTCCTAGACGAGCGAGAGCTGTGATAGGATCAGAGTTCCAGGCAATAACAACCACATGTGTAAACCACACACACACACAAGCACGCACTCACGCACGCAAACACACATGCACGCACGCACGCACACAAACACACACACACACACACACACACACACACACACACACACACACACACACACACACACACACACACACACACACACACACACACACACACACACACACACACACAAAAACCAATGATGGCCAGTGACTTATTTTCTATAGTATGGACACAAAACCAATTTAAGTCAACTTGTTACACCAACTTGTTGACCAAAATTATTAAAAATATCTTTGGTTTTTGCAAGAGAATGGAAGTCCTACAGGTTTGAAATGCCATATATGCAAAATAATGCAAAATAATTTAAATGTATATCCTGATTTCACAATCACTGTGAATTCTTTTGACCACAATAACCATAAGGCAACATCCTGAAATAACCAATAAATCAGTTGTGAGAAACTTATAGTTTGTATTTCCCAGGCTGTTGGATTTTTCTTTCGGGTTGAAATAAGGACTCTTTGAGAGGGAAAATGCTAACTTAAATAAAAAAGGATTAAAACTAATCCCAGCCTGAGGTGTAACTTTAATATCTAATTTGACTTTACATTTTCAGACATCAAATGGTGTAATGGTATTGTGTCTAATTTTTGCATGTCCAAAATAAATGTAGTCATATGATCCACCAAAGTACCATATTTAAAATTTTACTTAGCCCAATTTTAAAATCATTATTATTTAACATGACTACACTTTGAAAAACAAGTTGAAAAACGAATAATAAATACATTTCCAGCATAATTTTGAACTGGTTAACCCATACATTAGATTACAAATATGTGAATAAATTGATTTAAATAAATATATAATTAAGAAAAAAGGAAATTAAAATAGTTTATTATCATTATAAGTTTTAATATGTTTTATATTCAAAACATATAAAATTTGATTTTATTTAATATTTTTCATTTAAATAATCCTGTATTTCTACACACATTAACAATCTAACACAATCCTCCCTTTCTGTTCGTCTGTCTCTGACATGAGAAACACAGTGTGTAGGAATCCCTCTCCTCCTTGTAGCCCGTGACCCTGAAACAAAGCCCCGACCCTGGCAACGTTCTGCCCGACTGGCCCTCCGCTGGGTCTTCCAGCATGAAGGAGGCGGTCAAGAAGCCCCTATTCACTCCCATCACCTCTGACACGTCCCGTAATCGCCTCACTGAGGTGCAATACACCAGAACGCTGCAAACTGAGAGTCTTTACCCTCTGTTTAACACAGACCCAGTGGGACGGCCAATCACGGCTGACACATGCACTCTTCTATTACAGCTCCATTGACAGACTCGGCAAACAGAAATAATATTGACACAGAACACAGAAAGACACAGTATGAGAAGTCTGAAGCATTAAAATATGTCTAAATTTAGCCACCATCAGCTTTTGATTTGACCTCACAGAGATTGCTTTAGAACTAGGGATGCTCAGATACAGATTTTTTTTGCCTCCAATACATGTTTGGGTACCTATCTGATGTCAATTGTGATGCTTCAAGTTTATATAACCGATGTAAACACCTTTAACTTTTTTAGATCAGGTTATTCCCTTTTTGCATTTGTATATTTGTATATTTTTGTTTAATATTACAGTAATGATGAAATACATAATTATTCCATAAATATTATTTCTTTTAAAACTACTAAATAATTAGAAATAAGTATCATCATGTACGTCCTCACGCTTTGTCATCACTTGAGATCGATTCTTAGGATCAGCCAAGTATACAGAGTATCAATCCAGTGATGAAATGGGATTACTAGCTGATACCGATCTCTGGCCGATCGATAGGAGCATCCCTATTTAGAACACTTGATCCTGATTTGTCAGGTCAAAATGACCTTTCACATTACATTTAAAGTTTCTAATTAACCAATTAAATTCCCAACTTCTTTTTGTATAATAATTATAATACATCATAATTAAACTAGACATAGTTTAAGATTCATTGTGTTCCCAAAATCCCTCAAAGAACATTCTCGATGTGTGCACGTCGCATTTAATTCCTCTTTTTCTTTCCAAACCCAACAACCCTGAACAGTTCGGAAGAGCTTGCATTGATGTGTTTATATGTGTGTGTTATTTCAATTAAAATCATACAAGGTAAACCTTATGAGAAGGTCTAAGAACAAGATTTCTTGGCCGACTAAATCACCGCGGCATGCTGTCCCAGCGTGGATTAAGCAAGGTAAAGAAGCAATGTAATGCGCGTGATAAGCATGGACGCCTTTTAAGAGATGCTGCTGTTTACTCGCTCCTAATCCTGCTAAAGCATGAGTCTTTCTGTTATCCAGCGAGAATCAATAGTGAAAAGCTAAATCATTTCCTTCACGCTTCCGGAGTTCTTGTTTTCATCTTATAATGAGTAATCCCTCGCTTTCCGTCGGAGGAAAACATAATTCTCTGTGCTCTTCAGTAGTGTGTTTGGACACTAGAGTTGAGAACCAGAGATTTTTTAATTGATTACTTGACATGTTCTTATTCGTTTAGAAAAAATTTAAAATGTAAAAATTTTAATCTAATTGATAATAATTTAATTGATAATAATAATCGCAATAAGAATATCAGGGTGAATATTTAATAATCATGCCTTTTTTCATAACTCTGATTTCGATTTTTTTGGCAAATGTTATTGAAACACAAAATTGTTTGACATTGGCTTTTGAAAATAAGTAAATTGATAAATTATTAATTAATTAATAACACAACTACTTTTAATCTAACAAAATAAAAAATAAATGTTATAAAACAGACATGAATACCAAGATTCAAATAAATAATTTATAAATGATAAAACGTAATGCGAAACCCAATATCATTATTGAATGACAATAATGGTTTAAACCAAAACATTGGAGCCAAAATGTTTTACTAAAAATAATATTATTATGATTATTTGCACATCCCTAGAACATGAAAAAGAAGATATTTTGAAGAACATTGGTTAGCAAACATTATTACACTCCATTACACCCCACTGACTTCCACTCTATGGACACAAAACCACAAACACACTTCCCAGAATATCTTCTTTTGCATCCCAAGGTAATCAGAGTCACGTACAGGTTTGGAGTGACATAAGGGTGAATAAATGACTGCGATTTTCTTTTTAGAGGAACTAAAATTTTTAACTCGTTAGACTCAATTGATTTAAACTAGCATTATGTATCATTATGCAATCTGCTATACAGTAAATAAAACAGTACATAAATGTAATAAAGCCTAACAGCGTTATCATTGTCATTCATGGCCAGTCAACTGCTTCAGTGGGATCAATCTTCCCTGTTATCATGTTCAATTCATTACTCAGCACTGACACCAGGGACGCATGTACCTATTCAACCGCCAACACGAACACGCACTGCATTTATGCTGTTAATCCTGTCCCATCACATCCTACAAATTGGCGAATCCCTCTAGTGGAACCCCAGATATGTTAATGGTGATTTAGCCTCTTAGAATCGGGCCTATTAATGTAAATGACTTTGAATGAAGTCATCAGGAACAGATAAAGGTTGGCATGCTTTCGTTTCACTGATCCCATCCTATTACAAAAGAGATGAACAGACGAAACAAGCGAAAGCAGACTTAATAACAGCGAAAGCAAAACCAGTCGAGGCATGTTATCTGGTCTCATTTCATTTTAATTGAGGAGGATCTGATGCATCTGTGCAAACAAAACTGTCCGGAAAAAGATGCAGACGCACCTGTGTTTGGCTGTCACTGTATGACATCACATCTGTGCTCGACTTATGAAGACCAATGATCCAACAATGCTTATCTATTCATAGTCTGTCTAGAGCCTTGGTGATCCATGCATCATGCCATTATATTAACGTAATGCAGTAACAATATCACACAGCCGTTGTCTGACCTAACTCGATTTATCTTTATAATAAGAAAGCTAATTGTGTTAATGCCAGACTTCATCCGCATCAAATGTTTCATTTTAAGCATTTCTTGGATTTTGTTAATATAATCCAAAATATGGCAGATTTCCACATACAGAACATATTAGGGTTGGAAACATAATAACGCCACATTATAAAAACTCATTTTAGCCAAAACACTGCTTGTACCTTTCGGCAATAAGGCACAAAAACAAAAGTTCACCCAAACACTGACATAAACACTCTGACATTACCTATTCACTCTCTAATTGTTCCTAACCACTACAAATGTCTTTGTTTGGTTGAACACAGAGAAAGATATTTAGATAAATGTTTGTAACCGACAAGACCCCATGGATTACCACAGTGGGACAAAATGACAACCGAACTGCCTGCCCTACATTCTTCAAAATATCTTATTTTGTGTTTAACAGAAATAAAAATAATTTTATATAGCATGTTAGAGGCAAACTTGGGGGTCCACAGAGACTTTTGCCCTTTGCAGTAAGTTTAAATTAACCTTATCTTTTCCATTTGCTGTCAGTCAGTCCATAACACCACATGTCAAAATTGACATGTTATGTCTGGGTCCCATCTGTATCATGTAACTTACATGTCTGTCTCGTTCCATTCATGCTTTGTCTACACATCACATATGCGGCAGTGATCTCTCTAGAATGAATGTTGGCCACCTGCTATAATGTAAGACAGCTGTGGCGACACAGAAGAGAGAACCTGATGGTGATTTAGATGACTACACTGCACCTTTACTATTTCTGTCTCACAGTTCATTTGAACTGTCTCATTAAAGAAGTTTGGTCTTCATACATTGAATGGATAAAGAGTAGTTTGGTTGCTAACATTCTTCAAAATATCTTCTTTGTGTTCTGCAAAACAAGAAAGTCGTTTAGGTTTAGAATGATATTAGAATGAATAATGACTTCCCTTGCTTACTTTTATAAAGACTGTAAAGTACTGTAAAGGCTCTATCTTCTGTTAAACACCAAAGAAGATAATTTGATAAATGTCTCACTGTTTTGTTTCCAACCCTCCAGACATTGAATGACTATAGGAGATCACGTAGGTTACATACCATTTCTCAAAATATCTACTTTTGTGTTCTGCAACAGTAAGCAGATCATATAGGTTTAGCATGATATAAGGATGAGTAAATGATGAATTTAATTTGTTGTCTGCTTACTTCTGAGTGAATGGACACAAACAAGTTAAAAATTATATAATGAAGACTAGTATTCTTGGTGTAACAGGTTATAAAACTAGAGACAGAATTTTACCACTGAAAAAAGCGACACTAGCTTTTAATAATTTGAATCTAATCTAATGTGTATAATTTAGTTTGAGATTGAAATTATGGGAAAATCGCCAATGTTAGGAATTGTTAATGAATTATCCAGCACTTATTCCCAACTTCACCAAATTTTCATGCAGGTGATTGTTTTCATTCTCTAATTATAAAGAAAGTCTCATACATGCTGCAGGCAGGCGCCACAACCATTACAGTCCACTTCTATGAAGATTAGGAGCCACAAGTCTGTCAAACCCCATCTTCTCAGGTCAGCCAACATGGACTCATCAGGGACAAAGGAGCCTCCATCTCCACATGGTGCATGCCTGTCCTGCTTTGAAGCTAAGAGCAT
The DNA here is from genome assembly GCA_033220385.1 of Triplophysa yarkandensis. Lineage (NCBI taxonomy): Eukaryota > Metazoa > Chordata > Actinopteri > Cypriniformes > Nemacheilidae > Triplophysa > Triplophysa yarkandensis. The sequence goes on along the minus strand of CM065670.1, from coordinate 4,188,856 downwards.
CGAGTTCAGCACAGTTAGAGACAGATCAAGTTTACACAGGGACCGCCGGGCTCACTCGCACCGAATCCTACCTCGCTTCTAATTATTTTAACTGAAGGAGAAAATGACCTTCTCTTGACCTGTTTAAGGTACGGGAAGACTAATTCTCTTCTTCTCTGAGTGTTTTTTTGTAAATGTGGGCCCTATGCTGAAATCAATAGCTTTGAGAGAGTTTTTGGCAAATTGTTTGTCATGGAAGCAAAGCTCTTCTTCCATGATAAATACTTGGCACTGCAGTAAAAATGAGAAAAATGACTGTAGTTATAGGGATGTTATTTATCCTAAAACTGAAAACTGTCATCATTTACTCTCCCACCTGTATGGCCTTCTTTCTTCTACAGAACACAAAAGGAGATATTTTGAAGAATGTTGGGAACTGGCCACCATTCCCTTGCATTGGTTTGTGTCTATACAACAGAAATAAAAGGGTGCCACTGCTTCTTGGTTATACTCTAAAAATCCTCTTTGCTTTCTGCGGAAGAAGATAAAACAGGTTTAAAATCAAATGAGTAAATGATGACACAGTTTACATTTCGGGGTGACTTGCTGAAGCCCAACTTGTAGAAAACATTTCTGTCCATGAAATCTCTCTCCAAGGGGTGTGTGTGTGAAGAGAAGGCATCCTTCTGGACCAGTTAATCTCAGGGGAGCTTTAAGAGATGCGAAAGAGCGAAACAGAGAGGGAGAGAGAGCAGGCATAGTGCCAGACTCCCTAATGATGAGGATCTGTGTTTATTATCTAGGAATGGGGCCAGTGTGTATCCCATCCAATACCCTGTGGTAAAGGTGCAAACGCACTCCTGTCCTCCTACAGAATCACAAAAAAGCATATTTCCAGCAAATCTGTTTACAATCTTACACTCAATTCCAATTCATCTCTTCCCTGACAAAGACACGTGTTGGTGTACGCACATGATGTAGACAGGTCAGCTGGACACAAGAGTAAACGGACGCCAGGGAAAGGATGAGTCAACAGATCGCTTTCGCACTTCAAAAGAGTCTTTCTCTCTATTCATTAGAGCCCTGCGACTTCCTGCCGCCGCTCAGACCTTAATTGTGAGCGACCCCAATCCTGGCCAAAAGTGCGCCATTACTCTACGAACATCAACCCACTCTTTCAAATGCTGCCGCATGTCGATCACAAAGACACCATTAGATGTCTGTAGTATTTATACCAACAATATATGTTATTACATGCTGACGGTTATTTAAGGTGTAGTAACACGCTATTTCAAGCATTATAAGTGCTTTGGGCAGTTAAACATATTGAGGTTTCATGTTTATTTGTTAAAAAAACCAATTCCAATTTGGTGTATTTAACTTTTTTGCTGGTGCACCAAGGACAAAAGGTTAGGCACACAAACCAGTGCAAAAAGTAAGTCTAGAGCCCTTAAACCTGTATAAAGTTCTTTGTTTGAACACAGAGAAATATATTTGGAGGAATGCTTGAAACAGTTCTAGGACCCTATCGACTGCCTAATAAGAAAATAAAACTTGTAGTACAAAGTGCATCACAACTTTTTGCTGTCCTACAATGTTCAATGTCTTCTTTTGTGTTCAACAGAACAATTGGGTCAGTTGTGGTCTGGTGTTTAGAGAGTTGGACTTGTAGGCAGAAGGTTGAATAAATGTTAATGTAAATTCTAGAAAAAGTATAATGTAATTTATCCTATTATGGTAGTCAAAGAGGTCCAAGAACTGGTGACAATATTTATTTCTAATATATTTCTCTCTATATATCAGAACAAAGAAGTACACCGATTTGAAACAACTATGAGTGAGTAAATAATGGCAGGATATTTGTGCAAACGATTTCTTATTAGCTATAAATTATTTATTAACATATAAAAAGCACTTCGAAAAAGACTGAGGATGTTTGGACACACAGCTACAATTATTACTGGAGACCGGAAATATAAAAAAATGAATGGATATATTCATCCCCACCAGCACAGAAAAAAACAGACAGATATCAAAGCTTTCCAGGTGACTTATCAAGTGTGACAAACAAGATTAGACGTTAAACGTGCAATTTAAAATCTTTGCTTGTGGCGGTCTCGCTGTAAAATTGAGAAATGCGTTACCAAATCCAGCATGGTCTCCTCAACTGACAACCTGTCAATCAAATGTATTGACAGCAGCCTGACATGTATAAAGACCTTGTGTGATGGGCCTGATATGCCTTTGTATCTTCTTTTATTCAATTTCCAACAGGGATTTTAAAAGGCTGACGGTTCCTTTGAAGCTCAGCGCTGTCTGTTGGGTTGTTAACACACAGAGACCATTTGCTGTTGTAGGACCCAAACACACAGATTTATACACTCGGCTCTTAACAGCCGAAAAGCTTTTAGTCCCGCTTTCACACAGCCTGTGCGATCAAAGCCGAGCCTTCAGAATACCTCCCAAAAGCTAATGCAGAGAAACAGCCACTATAGAAAATTGTAAAAGGAGGCGACAAAGTGGCCACTCATTGGGTCTACTGAAAGCATTCCTAATGTAGTTCTCAGAACTAAACAGAAGTTCTGACAATGTGATCATACACTCTTGATTAGTTGTAGTCCTCGCAACTCATTTTCAGAATTCCTATAGAATTGCTCTGTCTATAATATCATCAAGCATGCGTCTTGAGAAGAACACTGTCATCTCAGAAGCCCCCTACTGGTTTTAATCTACAGACCCCAAACAATATGATTACAGACACCCTCAAGTTGTCTGAGATCATACAAACCACAGGGTTTAACATCTTGCATACAACATGGTTGTGTGACAGGATCAGGAACAAATAAACAAATAAAAACATTCTACACAATGTACCGAACATTATGGGAATAACACAGATACATTGATTAATATCATATTAATTCACAGTGAAATGTATGTGTAGATGTTGTGTTTTGGTGTATGCCGCAGATTTTTATAAAATTCTCAATTCTAAAGTAGATATCTTAAGTATGAAAACCAGCAATGGAGTCTCCAAACAATTTTATGATATTAAAAATAACTTTATAAATCTCTATTTAAATTTTTTTTTAAATGTGTTGCGTATGGAAACATGCTGCCTTAAAACAGGATTTTCTAATATACTTTTCTGAAAAATTCGGATTTCAAAGCTGTTTGATGGAGAACACAAATACATATATTTCGAAGAACGTTGTAATCATACAATAGAATGAGAGACACTGCTGTTCTGTTTCCAACTTTTTTCCAAATATCTTCATTTGTGTTCTGTTGGAGAAAGAAGTCATGCAGGTTTCAAATAACTAGAGGGTGAGAAAATGCCAATAATTGGGTGAAATATCCTTTTAAACCATCATCCATTAAAAATGAACATAATTTAATCTAAATAGCTTGTAACCTATGTTAAGAATACATTTTAAAAAACACATCTAAGATAGGGCATAACATACATCCACATAATCTACTAACATTAAGACCAACCACAACTTCCTGAAGACACAAAGGCAGCAGTTACCTGGCAAACTTCATACAGTAGTTTGTACTGCTCTGGAGGTTTCTGTAGAGTACAAACTCTGCATCCCATGATGGACAGATCACACCATGTAGTAAAACTCAGAACAATTCCTCTCTCTGCCTCTTTCACATGTGCACCTCTTCCTCCCCCTTCTTCTCTCTTTATTCTGTCGGATTCACGTAAGCTCCCCGGGAAGCATGAGCGTATGCTTGGAGGTCCTTCTCAGTCCCCCAATGTTCTCTCTCTGGATCTCCACGTCTGCCTCAGCTGCTTACACAGGGACCACGCTGCTGTTGATGCACGCCCACTCATGCCTATTAAGCAGCTGAATATCCATAGGGACGGCCCCAAACCATGTTGTGCCAATGAAATAGTGTGTTTGTGGATATTATGCAAATCTTAAAAATAAAACATTTATTTTTTACAAAACAAGAGAGAAACACATATGCCACGAATCAACCAAAGCAAATCCGTTGCTTCTATTCTAAATGTAAAAATGTATAATACCGTAGATGATTAAAAAAAGAACGTTTTACTGGGTTTGTTCAAGAGCACATGTGTCATTACATCTGTATTTTGATCTTTATTCCTATATGAGAAAAAGTGAACAAACACTTCGATTTTAGGTGTCTTCTCTCCACTAATAAGTAGGCCGTCAACCAAACAAACTCCGAACTCTTAATTTGCCCCATGACTGATACAAAACGACGTGATGCTCTTGGTGTCCTGCTCATTCATGAGTTGCCCTTTAGGGCACCATAGTTGACAATAGGGCAGCACAGACCTGGCATCGAATATGCCCGCTACCGTGGTGCCACTCAGCCAACCAAACATAATTGCCAATTAAAGGAACACTGAACCGTGCTGAGGTCACTATCCTTCTTCATGTGAAAACTATGATATCATTTCACACGCTGATACATAAACTCAACAAATCACACGTGGCATAAGCAACACAAAACTTAAATAATATAATCAAATAATAATAATAATAACAATAATAATCATATGAAAAAACAATCATCATCATCATCATAATTCTATTATTATTATTATCATTTTAATTATTATTTTAAGACGCATACACTCAACCACTCAAACAAAAAAAAACACACCACAAAACTAATAAATAAGTGAACAAAACAAAACAAGACAAAACAAAACAAAACAAAAAACAAAACAAACAATAAATATTGTGTTTTATACCTATATATTTTATTTTGATATTGTTTATTCCTTCTGTTAGTTTAAATTTTTTTTGTTCTTTATATGTTGTTTTTGTAAATTACTTTTGGCCTCGTCATTCATAAATAATCTGCAATTAAACACATGATATTCTTTTATGCCATGAGACAGGAAAGCATTCCACATCTCTCTGTTTTAGCAAACACATGTTTTGCCCTCCTCAAATATCAGGAAAGCCTGAATGGATTCCCATGTGGCACGCAGGGTTATCAAATGTAACAATATTATTTCAGATCCAGGTTTAAGCCGCTTCTGCCCACCATGAGCCATCATCTCATTGACTGGGAATGTCTCGCCAGGGAGAAAGACAGGAAATCAGCTGGCACCTCTTTTTCAACTGCCTGTGACATGCTAGCATGACAAACCAGAGTGGACACATTTATGTTCAGTCTGGTGGCAGCAGTGGGATTTCCTCACAGCAGATGTTTGCAGAAGATACCAGATTCCTGATATTTCCCTGCCTGGTGGGGTGAGGGTCCCCAAGGCTTCCACGGAGTACTGTCATTCCAGTACCATACAGTAATCCTCGACTTCATTTCTTTACACAGAATCTTTTTTCAGCATCGTGGTCTCTGAATGCTTGATGATCCTGAATGGCTGAGATCAAATGATTTTATCAAAGCTCTCCAAATACAAAGAACCACAAGAGGCTTCAAGTGGAGCAGAAAATGAAGGTTTACTTTACTTAGGTAAAGTGCCATCATTTTAATACCTTTCTTTTATCATCTTTGTTTCTAAATTCAGTGCCTAGAGGAACTGTTCAGCCTTGATAGAAATCGTTGCGTGTAGGCATAGATTAGTCTCTAAACTATTAAAGGACGAGATGATCAAAGATACACAGACCTTCAACTTTTCATCAAATCTAAAGCTAGAGGATTACTATACAAGCACGACCAAGAAAATCTCAAGCATTAAACTTTACCACACCCACCAACAAACAAAACACTTAAAAATCTTTCCAAACACAGCTAACACACGTTGTTAACACATTTTACTTTTCATCGGAATTTGAATTAATTTTAATAAAAAAATGCAATGATTATAATTGTACATTTATTTGAATTTTATTTATTTAATTTAATTGAACAGAGTAAACACATTTACTTAATTCAAAATACCGAATTCATATAATTTTTACCTGCACTATAAGAAATGCTGTTGCTTAGTCCTGTAAACATTAAAAAATGAACAGAGATATTGCCTTAATCAAATATTTTAAAAACAATAAACTGATTTTTTTAGTGGGAAATATTAATAGAATTAATAAAAACTACTTTCCTCAAACTGGAAAAAAATCAGTTTAGGAAATAAAAATACGTATTCTACAAGTAAATATTTATAGTATACAGCAAATGTTTGACTCATACACAAATTTAAAAAGTATAGGTAATAACTTTAAAGCATTAAAATGTTAATTGGCTGGTGTAAATTGTTTCACGAAAAGTCATAGTTATTCATCCACCCTAATGTGTACAAATTAACAATCCATGCCACAACAAATAAAACACAAAACAGTGTTTTAACCACATTCGTCATGATACCATTCTGTTGCCGTGCCAACGCTGTTCCCTAACTCCATCCCTGGAGAGCTCATTTAATCCATATACAGGGGCTACACTGGCTTTGATTATTATTTGATCTCTAAATTCTGGAACCCCCCAAAATGGCAAAAATTGACCATTAGAGGTAGAGGGACACATTTTCTTATCCCAACAAAAGAAAAAGCCCAAGTCTCAGATAATGATGTTTGGTGGGGTGTCACAAGGGCCACACGGGATTTGGAGGAAGGGTCGGTGAGGAGGTGACTTGACAGAAGGGGGGACGGAGGCTACATCATCCCCACTTTAATTAAGATGACACAGACACCAAGAAAGCAGTGTCCTCACGTTCTAAGCTCGGATGTAAACATTCATATTCATCGCCTGCTCCTCCAGATGTCTCGCCTTGGCCCCATCGGACCCAGTTTAACAGTTGTCTATGTTGAACCGCCACAACGGGGGGCCGAACAGATCTCCGTTGCATGCTCTCTTTGTTTAAGGCTCTCTTTCAATTCAACCCTCAAAGGGTGCATACAGACTAGGGAATGACAGTATAGTTAAAAAGTAAAAAGCATATTAGTTTATGATATGAACCAATATGAAATTCAAGCTAAGCAACCTACACTCCTTCTTTTTTCCCTATATGTCATTTAGTTCATTTCCAAAAATGTATTTGTTCAATTTTACATTAATTAAAGTGATAGTTCACAGCAAAATGAAAATGATGTCATTTACTCAATGTCTAAACCTATAACTGGCACCCATTCATTTTCATTGGATCTGTGTCCATTCAATAGAAGTGAATGGTTCCATTGCTGCTTAGTTACCAACTTTAAAATATCTTTTATTGTGTTTAGAAGACAAAATGTTAGACAGGTTTCAAATGTCAAGAGGATAAGTAAATGAAATAATTTTCATTTATGGGTGGACTATCACTAAATTGATAATAAACCTCCTAAATTAACAACCAGATACAAATTGCTTGCAGTTCTCAAGATATATTTAGTATTAATTTGGCGTCGAACACCAGGTCCCCATCAGCACATTGGAGAAAACTGTAACCTTAAAACTCTCTTTGCTGGGATCAAAGTTCAGTGCAGGTTTGGTTGGGAGTTAATAGAGTCGTGCTCCGGCATTTCTAACACAGCGATGGGCTAAATGTCACCCTATCAGTCTCTCCATCTGACAGCTTAAGCTCTTAGAGGATGAGCAAGAGAGAGATTTGGAGGTGCTCTTCACTTTTATAGAGGGGTTAAGTTTTAAGGGCAGGTGACCCTCGATCCGAGGACAATCTGCACCACTAAAACATAAACAGGGAGAGGGAGAAACTAGGAGAAATCAAATGTTCACTGTATCTCGTATTGACTGAAAGGATGCTTGGATGTTTGAGGTCTAGCACTCCAGACAAGCACTACAATTTCCTGTTATATACAGCTTTCAGAATTCTGGAAATTCTTTTGTTCATAAACACAAAAATCCTTGTGACAACAAAGACTCTAGTTGCAATCTTCTATGAAAGGTTGAAATTTACATTTTTTTTGTCCTTTTCGTGAAACATGAACAACCTGCAATTCAGGTAGTTTAGGCAATATGACATTGATGTAATAATCGTCTTGTGAACGGTTTGCAAAGAAAAGGGTTTTGCTCGTGAGGCCCAACAATGTTGTCCTAAACATTGGAAATCATTCTAAATCCCATCCAGAAGACAAAACACTGATGGAAAGGTTACTAAGCACAACAAATTGATTGGGTACCGACCATGTTTGCTCCCAACATTTTTCAAAATATCTTTTGTGTTCTTCAGCAGAAAGCATGACCGTTTTTTGTGAACTGTTCCTGTAATGAAAACTTGGAAAGCAAATCAAACCTGTCACGATATCTCACAAGAGCCAAGAAAAAGCAAACATGATAGCGTTAAATACACCATACATTTGAGAAGGATTCTAGCGCAACAAAGCCACATAAGTCGTAAAAAAGGGTTTGAGGACTCACACTAAATGAAAAACTGACAGTGAAAAGCTGTCAGGCTCCAGGTTGAGCGGATAAAAGCGGATTTAGATGTGAATAAATTGGCGGAGGTGATGACAGAGGTGGGGCTTAACAGAGGATAGTTCATTCTCCGTCTATGACTGGCACATCTAATATGTCTTGGGCCCTGGATGGACTCCAGCTAGCAGTCATCTGCCCTTGCCGTGCACAAAATTAAGCACTATAATAAGGGCATTAAAATCTGAGCCTAACCTTTGCCACAATAAAACCTCTGACTGCAAACCCAAGCCTAATAAAATAATATATATGGTTCATTATCTAAATGCCATGACATTCCTTTATAAAGCTAACTCCTGATGCTTGTCACCAACACTATTAAACTGGATATTAAAAGAATTCATATTCAGTCTGAGGCTCTTGATGGGAGAGGGTGGGAGAGAGAGGCTTGGCATTTTTACAAAAGCACAGCTGGTTCTGGATTAGTTCTGTCTTCTGTTTTAGAGTCAGAGTAAATAACTGATTAAGGATAAAATTTATATATAACATACATACATAATCATTTTTGTACTCTTCAATACAATATCATTACATCTTAGGTAATAAACTGTATAACATGATTATTCACCCAAAAATACAAATCTGTCATCATTAAGTCACCCATAAGTGGTTTCAAATTTGTATTATTTTCTTTTTTTCTTTTGAACACAGAAAATATTTATTGGACCCATTGACTACTATAGTAGGAACAATTACTTCTTTTGTTGGACACAAGATATGATATTTTGTACAATGTAGAACAGCTACATATAAAGTACCAATATAAGGGTAGAAATGTGTATTACACACAAATTTGTTCTATTAAACTGATTAACAGTAGTTCATTTATTAAGAAGTACATAATTTGGGTTGATATAACATGTGTGGCATATGTTTTAATTGTCTATAAAAACCTCTTTTCCAAATTGAGATTTATCCATTTGAATAGTTTTCTGAAAATTACGTTTTCAAAAAACGTTTTCAGCTGGCTGACCCATAAATTTTGTTAATATTCAATTTATACTATCAAAATTGTCTGTTGTCTCCGTCTGAAGATGACAAACAATTTATTAGTTATATTATCTATTAATAGGCTATAAATTCAAAATTTTCCTGATTTGTAATGTTTTCCTGAAAACATTACAAATCTATAATTAAAATTTTTTTTTACATTTAATAAATTCAAATGTCCAGTCTGCCATTATTACCCCCAGGTGTAGATCTCACTAGTCATTCATGCCATCAAAAGTGTTAATAGAGTTTAAAGCACTCATTTTAAAAGATAAAACACAAATAAACACTTCAAGTCGTTGTCACGTTGGATTGCATTAATGAAATTCTGATTGGTCGACAGGACAAAATAGGTTTGGGATTTATAGTGTTTTGGAAAAAACTGCATCTTGCAGTACATTTTTAACCAGAAAACACAGTGATTTGGCATGAAACATTGATGGAGAAGAGAACAGGTATTCTACACAACAAAATGGCATGACAAACTCTATATTTTTGAATTTGGCACTTATCTCATTTAGGAAAAGAGCTCCTCATATAAATAAATATAAAACATCTTTACATTTTAGAACAATATATAAAATATAGGTTATATATTAGATTATAAAGGTTATAGAATTTAAAAATGCTTGGTTACATTCCTTAATTCTGATCGGTAAGCAGTTGTGTTGAATTCATAGTGAACTCATTGAATCTTCAGCGTGAAATTGAAAGTTATTGTAAAATAGAGCGATTAGGCATGACCTTGTTATGACCAGATTGTCCGACCTTACTAACTTTCGTCCAAGCAAGATCCCTTTTACTGTGTCTTTGTAAAAGAATGATATGGAGTAATAAAGGTCCGGGTGTCATCTCACAGCAAAGATGAGTTTCTCCTCCATGTTTGTTTAAGTTTTTTTCATATGTTTGAAATGTAACCACATCACGTCCCTGCTAGAGCAAGATGCTGATTTGTTAACGTGGCGCGAATTTCAACCACACTTCCATTCCCGCCGCGCCATTCCATGTGTACACGAAAACAAACTCTGACAGGCTGAATCAAAGCATACCAACTTAACATCCGACCCATCTAATGTCTACAAGGTATCAAACATGGTCGTCTAGAGGTAAAGAAGACCAAAACAAACCCAAAGCTTTACCAAACCCATCCTGAAACATCAACCCAACTGTACCATCACATTTCCTTCCACTTCCAAACATCATCTCTCCATACACATCCACACCAGACAATACAAACCTTGTTAGCCGGTCGGTTTAAATCGGATAACACGTCCAAATAAAATCAGATAAGAATCAAAGTGCAATTCATCAAATCTGCACCTCTCATGTGCCTTTCTGTATCGAATCTCAAATGTCTGGAGATTCAGAAGTCAGTCTCAAATCACATCAGCATACATGAAAAAGACATTTGTAACAATTGCCATTATTTAACGTCTCAATTTGCCTTTCAGAGTGCAGTTAAGCCAATCTTATATTGACTTTCTTAACAGGGGTTGAAGAAGAAGACGTGGATAATGATTTCTTTAAAAGAAAAACGCACATTGGTATTTAAATCTACATTTAGGAAAAAGCAACCAATGATCTGAAGCGGCCTGTGGTAAAGAACACTTCTTTATTTAGAAGATGCCTTCAAAGCAATAAATGCAAATCAACGGATTGATTTGGAAGTGTTGGATTGAATCTATTGTTCTTCTAAACCTCTTTAACAGAGGAACCAGCTAAAAAGAAAGGGTTTGCCCATTAGTGAACGCTGCAGTGTTCCTTTCCTTCGGGTTATTAGCGTTGCTCTTAAATTCCCCCAGAGCTGTTTCCCCACACACAGTTACAGAGAGCTGGCTGTTTGTTTGAAGATAATTCTACCTCAGTCCTCTTACTGAGCTGGGAACGGGGGGAAAATGGATGTCTAGGGCTTTTAAAAAGACCCCGGGTCCTATAATTTTCATCCAATTCAAACTTCATTTATGGTGAAGTACTCGGCAAATGCAGTCATTACGGGATACAATACTATGGCTCGGCTGGAGGGGCATACGAATCCATTAGGAAGGAGAAAGGAGGAGGGTCTTAACCATCTTTTGCTGCCTGACAAAGAAAGAGCGAGCAAGTGAAGAAAAGGAGAGAAAGGATGTTTTGCAAATACAGAAATGAGCGTCGTACCTGCCGCAAATTTGCTGACACATTTTGAAATAGTTCCCTAGGGGCAGACACTTCTGTAATGTCTAATATTGCCTGATGTGTGTGTGTGTGTGTGTGTGTGTGTGTGTGTGTGTGTGTGTATATGTGTGTGTGTCTATTATATAGTTTTTACAATATTAAACAAATCTCATGGGACAGTTTGTGTCAGAGATAAATGTGTCTGTGTGTGTGTGTGTGTGTGTGTGTGTGTGTGTGTGTGTGTGTGTGTGTGTTTAACTGCTGGGAAAACTTTTATTACAGAAAGGCTTGAATAGATTGGGTCTCTTGAACTAAATCTAATAAATGAGCCAAAGACAATAAAAAGAATATGAAGAAGAAAATGTAATGTGTACTTTTTCTTGCATTTTCATGCACTCCAAAAATCATATGTCGTCTAGAAATTTAGTTATTAGTATACTGAACATTTAAATAGAAGAATACAATAATATCTTAGTAATAATAGTTAAATATTTGATTGAAAAATATAATCATCATAAACATTGCATTATATTTTTTTAGTAAAATATTTGAATACATTTGTGAATAACAAAATAATGTTAAAAATATTCTAAAACATAAAGATAATAAAATGACTATACGGTTATAAAACATATATTGTAATATAATGTAAAACAATATTATACTGGATAAAAATATATGTCATGAAATACTTACAATTATATGTTACTATATAATGAAATAAAAATAAAGAAATATTAAATACACAGATAATGAAATGGTAAATAGATAACACATATTAAATAATATAAAACAAGCAATAAATAATACAAATGTAGAATATCTGGTGCTTTTATTTTGGAACAATTTTTTCAGCATTCCTTATCTTAAATCATTCACCGCCTATAAAGCGAGAGCCGAGAAATAAAATCACATATGACACACCTCACTTATTCTCCACCCATAGTGCCTCAAAGACAGTTTAAAGCTTGTTTAAACCTAAAACTCCAAAACATTCAGTTCCTCAAACAACCCTGTTCTTCTCTAATATTAATTGCAACACCTCTCTCTGAGTTCTCCTTCTCTAATGGAGTCATGTTCACTGGAGCAAATCCTCTTTCCATTCCCTGCCTTTTCTGTCACATGTTTTCAATTACGATTGCCGGAACACACAAAGAGAGCCAGTGCCATAATTCAATAAGAACACAATGGGAAGAGGGCAGAAGGAGCCCCGGTTATTGTCGCCGCGACGGCTGAGTGACAGTGGCCGTTCAGCATCTTTCTTCCAGACCCTATAACAATGAATTCTAGCTTTGTACCCGCCATTCAAACGTGACACCGGGACCCCGTAGGGCCCTCAAGGCTTGCGTAATACGTGAGGGTGTGGAGTAAAAGGGTCTTGGACTGTGGCCTTTCAAAAGGCCGGCTTCGTAAAATAGAGATGCATACTTTGCAGCTGGTCTGTTGTGGAAAAATAACTGGAGAAGAGCAGAAGCTATTAAGAAAACCAAAGACAATGGCCTTTAAAAAATATCATGAGGCCTTAACGGAAAGTTCACCCAAAAACATTCTGTCACCATATAAAATAAAAAAAAAAAAATTTTGTAGAATGTTTGTAACAACAAACGGTGGTATCCATTGCATTGGTTTTGTGTCTATACCAAAGAAGTGAATGTTTACCGCCATGGTTTGCATTCTTCCAAATATCGTCATTTTTGTTCTGCAGAAGAAAGAACAATAAATTAGTTAGGCGTGATGTGGCTTTATTACACTTTAACTTTGCTTTTATGTTTCTTTACACAACACCACACACAAAACCCACAGAGACGAACAGGTGAGCAGATTTTCTTTCTCTCTGGTATATACAAAGATAGAACATTGTGCTAAATAATCCATCTCTACATAAACAATGCAAGTCTAGAATCCACACCACATCCAAGTCATCATTTGTTAAACCTTCAGTTGTTAAAAACCTGTTAAGCTGCTTGATTATGAAAAGAATCATAATCACGATTATTTTGTCCTATATTGATAATTATTCAAGTAAAAAGTATAAATTATAAAACAAATAAATGTAGAAAAAATATGATTTGAGGTGATATTTTATTTATTAATTAAAAAAAAGAAATAATTATAAATAACAAAATGAATTACAAAAACTAAAGGCAGTAATAATCGTTTAACCCAATTAGGATTATTCGAAGATAATGTTATCTAAGTTTGTATCCAAATCACTTCCCTAGAAGGATGAAAGACTACGTGGATAGTTCACTCAAAAATGTATTCATTTTATGATTTGTTCAAGATTAAGAAATATAAAAAATTATTTGATTTTGTTATTTATTTTGTTTTTGGAAATAACTGACCACTTCAGTCATAAACTTGGTAAAAAAGGTATTCAAAGATTTGTAGAAAAGTTTTTTTTTAATTCCAAAAAATGTGTCTTCATTGTGTGTTCAACAGAACAAAACATTAAACTAATTGAAAAGAATCAACTTTGGTAGTCGAATTTGCTCTAGAAATGTAACGTTCAACAAAATGTCCATCTTTTGGTGAACCATACCTTTAACTTCCATGAACCATTTCTCTGATCATCCTTTCTGGGATGCGGTTTTCTACGTAATTGTAATAAAATTGTTCTGAGCAAGGCAATAAAATCTACTCTACACCCTAGCAACCGCATAGCAGCACCCTGATAACAACTCGGAACCATAGAATTTCGACCATTTGCTATAAAACATAATCATAATTGTTTGTGAAAACAGACACTGAAATGGTGGTAACCAGTTTCCAAGGAAACATGGACACATCCACTGCAGTCTGCATCTTAGATAAATGGGGTCTTATACATCAAGAATACGGACTGCAAGGAGTTCAAGAGTACCAGTATTGCATGGTTGAATGAAGACACATGTAATATCTCACTAATAAGCAAATGGGACATCAGAAATTTGGTACTGAAAATAGTCAACAATTCAGAGCTTAAGTAAAATGGATCTTGTAATCAGATTATGGATGGGAGGTCCAGAATCCATGGAAAGTGCAACAGCATACATGTTCAATAAAAGAACAAAGGCTTTGTCAAAAAGTTATTCATAACAATTATAAAAACAAGTTATCAAATAAGGCAGAGTTGCACATTTGTCACTGTAAATAAACAATAGACATTCTGATCTTATTTTTAAAGCTCTAGCTCCCTCTATAGGAGGCTTTATTACATAATACATGAAACTATGCAACAGAAGTTCCATCTGAAAGTGAATTCTTTGTTATTTCAGACATTCCTCATGCTTAAAATTGTTAAAAAGTTCACGTAAAAATGAACTGTCATTAGAACGCACCTTTTTAGACATGTGTGACATATTTTGAAGAATGTTGATAACCGAACAGCACCGAACAGCACTTCTCTTATATGGACATAAAACCAATACAAGTGAATGGGTGCCATTTAACAATATTCTTCAAAATATCTGCTTTAAGGCTTTGCAAAGAAAGAAAGAAAGTCACACACGCCTGGAATATCATTTTTTGATGACTATCATTTTGGCAAACTATTATTTTATTTCATAATAACATCATAGTTGAAAGCAACCTCATATAGCATTTACTTGCTAAATACATTTTTAGGAATTGGCAACCAAGTGCAAAGTTTTTTCTTTAAGTATTATATTCCTCCCAGAATGTTTTAGATGTCTCCCTTCTTAACACATTAACAAACGGATGGGTTATATATAGAGAGACATCTGAAGTATTCTGAGAAAGGGGGCAGAGCACAGGCACGTCAGAGAAGCCAAATTAAATCTGAGTCAGCTGTTCAGCTATTACAGCATTTCAACAATTTACATTTTTAAAAATTAAATATTTTTCCATTAACAAACCTACCAAGAAAGTCTAAACAAGCTTACAGATTCTGAGTTTAAACTACATTTAGACATTCAAAATCTTGTCTTGATTTCAATTTTTTCTTCTCCATTCCTACACACCTTAGACCTCAATCTTCCAGCTCACCAGAAAAGATCTTCGGCAGGTAACCAGAAAAAAAACTCAATGTTCACATGAAACCTTTCAAATAAGAATACCTGAAAGGCACATACCATGAGAGGTGTGATCTTCAAGTCTTTATTATGAAGGAATTACAGAACAGAATGAATTGATCAGGTGGCCGGAGGACACTTCGGTAATGGGAATGGACCACAAGACAGAATTTGAACTTCAATTTAACTCTTGTCAAACAGAAGGGCATTAAAATCAGAGCCACAAGGAGATGCTAAAGGGTCTGTGACAAATTCAAAAAGATTCTACAAAAAGCATTTTGATATTGGGTAGAAAATACATACAATAATTCAGTAAGCATGGCCAAGACAATATTTTAATATTGATGTGTCATTATGTCACATTATGTCTTGATGTTGATTTGATGAAGTATGACCTGAACATCTTATTGAAAAACTCACATGTTTGTTATTTTTCTCTTTAGTAAAAACATGCATTTTCTAATACAGGCTTAACTGAATCGACTATGCTTTGGTCGAAATGTCTCATTTTTGGCGGAGACTTGCAATCCTGTCTTCTCTCACAAGTCACTTCAAACCAATCTTTACACAGAGACAGATGGGGGCCAGTCCACAAAAGCATTGCTGAACTTTCTATTACCGGGTTTGTTTGGTTAAACAGGGCCCTTGAGTCAGCCAAAGGAATATTTTGTAATGGCTGCGAGTTGTTTGGGGTCAAATACAGAACAAATGCCATTGTCTGCTCTGAGTTTGACCCCTGGATTCCACAAGCCGTACAATAGTACATTTACACTTAACAAACATTGTCTCAGACCACCATAGTCAGCTTTACAATTCAAGCTCCTCAACCACAGACCGTCTATTAAACACAATTACTTACAGAAATGCGATGAAATCAAATGCCAATAGCGATACATGGCCTGCATCCAACTAACAATGGAAACAAACTGAACAGATAAAAATAATAATGTTAAATGACTTTTGATATTGATTTTGTACAATAGTAAAACTCCAACAGCTCATTTCTCTAAAATGTACAAATATTTATTAAGTCTAGTAATGAAAAAACAAGAATTTATTCAACAAATATATATTTGTAATATCCACCAATACTTTTGGTGAATTCTAATAGACATATTCAAGCTACAGAGATTAACCAAATTGTTTTACTTAAATATACACAATATTTTAACAGTATGACAACTAAGTGTACATTGTTTCACATGAAAGCAGGGTCGAATTTTTAGAATGTAGGAACTTCAATTCAGTATCAGATATTTTGTAAGCAATTTAAGAAAAACCTAACAATACTGTTCTGTTTTAGTGGCCAAAGCTGGCATAAAGATATTCGGTATACCTTTGGAAAAACTCAGAACCACTAGAGGGACATCTTCCACCTTTCCCTCTGCTTTATCTCCACCGAAGGGGTTGAACCCAGCTGGTCTCTTGGCAGAGTTTGGGGAAACATCACATTTTCTCGGTCTCTTAAAAACAAGGTATTCTAACAGGTCAACGGAGACCTGCTATAACAGACAACAGCGCAACCTAAACGCCAAAGCACATTTTTCAGTGAGCACATAAATATTTTACAGTAGAGGCACACCTGGCAACTAACAGCCCATAAATCCTCCCGCACTGACAAACAAAGTTGTGTAATGTAATGTTTCTTTCATTATGTTGGTGAATGTTGTACCAAACTTCTTTTGCCTTGCAACATATCTGACTTTAAGTTGAAAAGCATACTATGCCAATAAAGTTTACATTTCATACAAATCCTTTAAATTGTTTGCAGTATGTTCCACATTGAAATGACCAGAATTCCATTTTATGTGATTTTTATGTGTGTCGCATTTGAGATTTATAACATTCTTACACACAAGTTGGTAAACGATAGACAGGAAGCACATGAGCCCAGGGGCCTTCTGCCCCCATACACCAGTCCAGCTGGAACATTTGTACAGTATACAGTTGCCCAGCCGTTCCACTACACACAAACATCTCTACCCCATCCCTCATACAGAGACTCTTCTGTCTCCACTGAACCTTGTCATATGAAGAGTAGTACGAACATATGTGCTTATCGTTGAGAGAGAGCAAGCTACAGTCGAAAGAATGTCAATAAGATCAAAAATGAAAACCGTCTTTTAATATAAAATAGTTGAATTCAAAATGTCAATCTCAAGGACGAAAAAGATCAAACTAAACAGCAAAAAACTGCTCTCGTTCCACACTTCTCAAATGTTTGACGTCAGATGAATACATTCACACTTGACAGCTGACATTCTGCACGTCAATGATGCACATTTATTATTTTAAAACTTGGCCCGTCTGATCGTACTCTGACCATGAGCTGACAAGCCAAGTTTTCGAATAGGAAAAACAGGAAAAGGTGGGATGCACAAACATGAAAAGAACTTTGTGCCCATAAATCTATTTCAAAATATACAACTTCATGAAACCGGAATGCGTAAATCAAAAATTTCACGACAATGACATTTAACCAGTTTAAATGATCTTATACAAGAAAAGTGGGAAATGTTCACAGTTTAAGTTATAGTTTACCAAAAAATGAATATTCTGACATTTACTAGCCCTCTTGTCATTTTTAAATCTGCATGCCTTTCCTCTAAGAATGTTGGCAACCAAGCAGTAGTGGCACACATTCATTTATTCTGTATGGACCATCATTCTTCCAAATATCTTTTTTATGTTCCCAAGAAGAAAATCCTATCGGTTTAAATTGATGAGATGGTAAAAAATGATGACATCATTTTCAATTTTGGGTGAATTATCACTTTAAGTTCTCTAAAACGGTACATTTCTTTAGTTTTTCATTGTTTGAATCATTTTGTTTTAGATTACTTTTAATTTATGATACACTCACACTGGTTTAGAATTCCAGTTCAAAAGAACAGTTCACCTCACAAAGACATAAAAAATCTGTCATGATTTTTCTCTCCCATGTGTCATTCAAAGCCCACATATGACCTTTTTGGATATAAAACAAAGAGATTTTGAAAAATGTCTCACTTTCGTGCCTATGCAACGTAAATCACCTAGATCTAATTTTGTGACGTTCCAGACAATTGTATCTGGGTGATTAAAGCATGATGGTTTTCCTTCTGTGTGTTTGTGTGGCATCAGAACAGGACCGCCGCTTATGCCGGCCTTTGCAGAAGTGTGTCGTCGTGCCGGCTGTATGGTGTGTGGCTTGGCTTTATGGAGGCAGGAAAAGGATCTGAATGTGGCGACTGCAGCCAGAGTCCAGCAGTCTAGAATAAACAGCTTCATCTGCACCAGTAATCACCACCATCTCCAACACAGGCCATCTGTGGCCTTAAAAGCAGCCTCCACAACGACAACTGCGCCTGTGTGTGTGTTACGGCCTGTTTATGTGAGCAGGGAGGCTAAGTATACATGACTTAGCCTTGCTAAACTTCTCTTTCAAAGAAGAGCGTTCGGTGGCACAGCTTCTGAAAGCAGCCATGTCTGAGGCACACGAATAGAGAAAAATGTTGGAAGAACAAAGTCAGATACTATATTCTGCACAGTTTACCCGTATGTTTTTCTTTGCCTTGGACTTGGTTATATTTTAACTTGGAATAATAACTTCTTTAACTAGAAGGGCTCTGATGTTAGTCATTTCTCAAAGCAATGGAGGTTAGTACAAGCAACTTATGCGACAACAGACGACTGTGTAAACTTCAATAGCGGCATAACAATCTGATGCTAAATAAAATGAAAGTGAAAGAATGAGAGAGCCTGCCTGTCTCTATACGCTTCACAGAACATGGGTTAAACAGTACAGAATTTTGATTTATGCGTGAATTGTTAGTAATATAAGAGTGGTTACCTAATACAGAACCCTACTTTGATGTCAGTGGTCAAAGGTTACATGTGTGAGCACAGACAGGTGTAATGAGCAGGAGGAAAAGATCAATGTCTGATCCAGATCGGCCTGTAAAGTCTTAACACAAGATTACACCCAGTGTACCTGCTGGGATGAAGGAGCACTGAGATCCACATCACAACCTGGACATCAGGAACAAAAGATGCCATGTACGCTTATGAATGTGACAAACTGTCAATCAAATGTTGACCAAATTATCAAGCAATTATTAGTAAAAAACACATTTTTTTCATTGCATAAACCTATTAAATAAAATTTATACAATTTAGATATCTTAATATTGATAACTTAAAACCAATTTCATGTTTTAAAGGTTTTATTACATTCATATCTTTGTTATATTTACTAAACCACTTAAAATATGTTTTATAGTGTAGGACAGTCAACTCAAAAATAGTATTCTGTCATCAATAACTCGCCCTCATGTCATTCAAAACTTGTACATGTGTGAGACAAAGAAGATATTT
This sequence comes from Triplophysa yarkandensis, assembly GCA_033220385.1. Lineage (NCBI taxonomy): Eukaryota > Metazoa > Chordata > Actinopteri > Cypriniformes > Nemacheilidae > Triplophysa > Triplophysa yarkandensis. The sequence goes on along the minus strand of CM065670.1, from coordinate 4,169,006 downwards.
TGTGATATGGTTTTGTGTCCACACAATTGAAATCAATATAAAGTGTACCTTGGTGTCCCTTGGTTACCAACATTCTCTTAAATTTCTTCCTTTGTATTTTGCACAGCAAAGTAAGTAATTCATGTTTGTAACAACATGGGGTTGAATAAACAATGATCGAATGTAGATTTTTGATTTTTAGGTGATCACACCCTTTAAGATCACTGCTGTAATGATTTATGACTTCAATGCCGTGCTACACATACCCCCCTTCTCTAAGTCCCCTGTGTCCAATTACCAAATTACCTACTAGTCATCTTGATGCCCGATCAGGTCTTGAGTTAGTTAGTGCTGTGACCTCTCCAATCGCAGTAATCCCCTCTTACACCCACATTACACCCGCTTTCTGTCCGACAATGAACGTCAGGTGCGCACCAGCAGATTAGCGATAATCTGCTTTCTAATGATCGCAGGGGTATACAAAGAGGGTGTACTGCAGGCCCCACGCCGCCTTTGAAGTCAGATCAGCGGGGCGGAATAAAAGGTATTCCCACCGGCTAGACCTGACTCACGGCCTGATAAGGCAAGCCTGGGATTAGCGGAATCTTTCGCACCCCCCGCAACTCTTAATTTCCCCGTCTCCGTTGCTCCTGGCTTTTAATTGAATTATCGTCTGAATGGGCGAGCTCTGGAACATCTCGAGATCTTTGATGTTCCGTAATGGTATTTTTGAAGTCTAATGGGAGCATATTGCTTGGAGGACATCCAACTCTTTATGAGGTCAGCGAGAAAAATAAAGGGCGAAGGATATCGGAGAGGAGGAAAATATCAGAAAACCCATGTGTGGAAACCCGCAGGCTCTTTAAGACACAGACCCTTCTTCATAGAGCTGGCACAAAACGAAGGTCATAATAGCAAAAACAGTAGGAAACCGAAGACCCTACTGAGACCTCCAGAGTAGAACACAACCCGAAACCAGAACATTTCACTTGAAATGTAAATTGTGACACCACTGTACCATCTTAAATAACCCTACACAAATCCAATAAAAACTTGGAAGAATTCAGTCCTACGTTCTCATTTACAACAACGCATTACTCGTCTCGGCCACAACGTGCGCACATTCTGACAGATCTGTATCGTTCTGATGTTCTTACGCTCTCAGAAACATAAACCCATTCACTTTCATATGTGTCTACAATCCAACTGCCCTTTACTTTCTTTTAAACAACGTTACTCAAAGCTGCCAGACCAATCCTACACCTCTTGACTCGAGGGCTATCACAGCTTAGCAGGAGAGCTTAGGACAAGCCACGGGAACACATCAAGCCACAGAGAGCCATTAATATCCAGCCAAAGACATCAAGAGCAACTTTCATGTTGGTCCACTCCACCAACGTCTTCCTCGGTTTCTACATTTCCCCTGGCCTTTACGATCTTCTATCCACATGATGGTGTGCGCACTAAATTACCATCTTCATACAAAAATAGAGCAGGATGGATGGTATGGGTGTCCATTTCTTGGAAATCAGGAGTGCTGGTCTAAGCAGAGCAAGATTGAGGGCCTAGTGTGGAAAAAACTAGCAACCTGTCTAAAACCAACACATGCCAGCTACAATAAAAAAAGCCAAATATCACCTGAGCTTACACTTATTCGAAATGTATACTTGGATGAGAAATATTGTGAGGTTTAGGATTCAAGGGGTTCAAGGGGGGCATGCGTATGAGTTTTGAAAAACACAACCGTATTTATTTGACAAGGTGAATCCCCTCATTTGTCAGTTTGTGGGAATATGGAATATAGGAGTCACTCTTGAACCCACAATGGATGACATGGCAATAACTATATAAGTGACTCACAGTTTTAAACACCATGTTTTATCTGGACCTTAATATGAGGGTTGGTAGACCGCAGAGAAGATGGGAACAACAACATTGGAGAAAGATATACCTCCCTATTTTGCACTGAATTTAGTGTAAAAAGTAGTGATTTATGTAAGTGACGGTTTGGTGCAACCATTGGTGGGTACAGAAAACAAATAAGCACTCAAGACTGAGAGGGGGGGCATATGTGTTGAATTGCCATTGTGAATTGGTGTGTGGCTGAGGTTAAATGTATACAGTTTACTGTTGCATGATCGCATACATACACGCATACATGGAAGATAGAAAGAAAGAAATCATGAAATGGATGTAAAGATGGATGGATACATGACAGGTAGAAAAAGAAGACAGAGCGATGGTTAGACTAAATGAATAATATGAAAAAAAGAGAGAAAGAAAGAAAGAAATAGAGAAAAAACAGCAGATGGCTGAGCCCTCTAGAGTTTATTATCCTCTCTATCTTGTGGCGTCTTATTCAATGTTGTCTCACTACATACAAATGTAATCACACATCTTCCGTCCTGCTGATTTCTCTGCTGTTTGCCTGGAGCTTTAAAGCTCCTCAAACATTTCCAGGGTCGTTGTTCGCCCCACGGTTTGTTATCCTCACCCTTGATTCTCGCCAGATGCTTCGTTCTACTCTTAATAAAGTCAATCCATCATAATTCCTCACAGAGCTCAGAGCTTCAGACATCCGGTGTTTTTCCTGACCCAAAATGCTGGAGCTTCTGCAACGCTACATCAAGAAAAGCATGCAGGCCGGAAGTAAACATGTGCTGCCTGACACGCATGTCATTTATGACCTCACCCATCAGCAGCTGCTTACTAATAAGGGAGATTGTCCTAGAAAAATAAGCCAACACATTTTCTCCAAGGGCAAGTGGCGCTTACTAAAGGAGAAGGGACTTAGGATGGGATGGCAGTAGCAGTGTTTAGTGCCATATGGGTCTTATTTGACTTAAGCTATAGCAGAGACCTCTTAGCTGTTTACCAAACCACTCTTACCAAACTGTTACTTGTTAGTTGGCTTATTAGGAAACAACCGTCTAATGAGAGGAAAAGACAAACGGCTCAAACTTTCCTAAAGCTTACGATGACTTCGCCAAGTAGGACATGTTCCTGAATCAACATCCTCCTTGGTCATTAAACTACCATTCCTATCAGATTTTAGGGATGGGTTTGAGGTTTGGACTCAGTAACATTATCAATCTTTTATCATGACTCTACCATTAGGAGCTTTTAAAAGCAGGGGAAAAACAATGTTTCTTTAACAGGAATGTTGTTGTAGAAACAAAAGATGTTGACCCAGGAATATGCCAAAATCACTGTCAGATTTAGAAAAGTTCTACATATAGAGTTGATGCAGTGTATAATTTGTTTTATAATAATGTGGATTAGGGCTGTTGTAATCAATTACCATATGACAGAATAAAGTTTTGTGTTTCCATAATATATGTCTGTGTATTGTGCAAATTATGTTGTATGTAAATGAGTTCATACAAAAAGTATTATATTATTATTATATTATTTAAATGTTGGCAAAACTACAGAAATGCATGCAAAATGTAAATATATATGTATGTATGTGTTTATTTATAATTTTTTTAATGCATATTAAAAAAACATGTATATTTTTGCAAATAGTTAATCTAGTAACTGAATACAACAGCCCTAGTGTGGATTGTAAAGTTGTTGTCAAAATAAACATACATTTTGTAACCAAGTAATTTACTTGTTGGATTGTTTGTCACAGTTTTCTAAGAGTAAAAAAATATTTAAATTTAATTCATTTTAAATTAAAATATTGATATGATTTCTCGTGAGATTTCCTTTGCCCCATGTAATGATGTGTACAGTATAGTAAACCACAATTTATTTAAAGTAAAAAAACTTTTGTATTTATTAATGTTTTATAAAAGTATAATATAAAAATGACAACATTTAATGTTTGTGTGGTATTTTTGAAGCAGACTTTGTCTAATGTGACTTGATATGGATTGGAACACACTTTTTCTCCAATCAATGCAGAAATCTTAGTGATCTCAAAGGGTAAACATATTTTTTTTGTGTGTGTGTGTGTGTGTATATGTATATATATATATATATATATATATATACAATGTATCATTAAGGAACATTTAATCCATGCTTCAAGTCTCGCCAGTCTGGAAACGGTTAAAACAGTCAATTTTATTTTTCAATTCTACTTGACTTTAATAAACTGCATTGCTGAAAAACATGTAATAAACTCCTATAACCTTATCACGGCTCACTGCACTCCAATCTCCCGCCTGTCTTTTTCTGTCCACCACCAGACAGTAGGCAGCTGTGCGTTTCTTTTCCTATCCTCGTCTTCTCTTGAATATCTCTTATCTCTCCTGCTTTTTAGACAAGCGCGTTTTCCCAGGTAACGTCTGCTGCAGATAATGCTGCGTGTGCAGCTGGGTGCAGGGGGCGAGGGTCTCTCAATCTGAGGTTAAGTGCTCAACACAATGCCCCCGTGACCCGAAGCTCACCATCCCTTTATACCTGCACAAGCATGGCTTTCAGACTCTGCGCGTTTGGCCCCAGAAGCGAGAAGCGCACTAACGCTCTCAAAGGCCTGCTCTCGTTCTTTTATCCCTTAAATCTTGACACATCGGTTTCTCAGAATCCCAGTATTCCCCCGATGGTCTACCTCCGCCGTATCGTCTCGGCTGCAATTACAAAACCCTGGGAAGTTGCTACTTAACCAGCGATTATGCAAATGAGGCGGTCAATAAAGGTTAAGGATGCATTATGGCTGTGCCGTTGGCGCTCTCAGAAGATTACAGGTGGTTAATCGGCTCCTTTTTGTGAAAGCAGACGAACAGAGAGAGAGATGGTATCATCTCACGTTCGCATTGAGGCTTTGTTTGCCTGACAGCAGGATTACAAGATAGTTAAGAGGTGGGGGGGGTAAGTGTAGCTCTCGACGTTCAGATCCACACAACTGCCCAAGGGTTTGTCAAAACAACATTATCCAGGGTATATTACATGCTGGCAGTGAATAAGGTACAGTAGAAACTACAATGCTACTTACATGGAAACCGAGTGCTTTTATTTAGGTGAGAAGATTCAGATTTCAATTCTTACCTGGAGAGAGAAACAGAGAAACAAAAACAAGAGATTAAAAATCGACAAACACAAAACTGTCAACACATGGGAAATGTGAACGCTTCCATCGCCAAAAGTGGTCGACTATTGTAAGTGGTTGAATGGACACTATTATTTTAACTACTTTATCCATAGCTATAAAAAAAAAAAGACTTTCGCCTCAACCAAGATGCATATTTGGACACGCAAATATGCACTACTTTCGGGATGGATTTGAACCAATCTCTTACCCAACATAAGCAATAAAAACAAAAGCACTTTTCTCTTGAAAATGGATGGTAAATAGCAGTGTGCTGAGGTTTGGAGGGTCTGCTTTTATACTGGTGTTAAATGCACTCTTGTTGGCAGTACAGCGGGGGGCTGGAAGAGTATGAAGGGCACAGTGTTTGCCTTATTTGGAGTTGACTGACTGTGTTTAATGAAGGATCCTGGCCTTAACAGAGCGTGCGTGCACATATCCAGATTTTCATATTTTCTCGTCAAATACCAAACTAAGATTTTGGGTAAGATCACGTTTGTCATGTCTGTCCCCACAGAAAACATTTACTCAACAAAACGTCAAATACTGTGCCATACTTTGCCCACCAAGGATTGCAACCAATAATTGTTTACGAACATACATGAACAAAATCTACAACTGTCCAAATTTCTTTTAGAGATGCACCGATTAGGTTTCACCTAAGATGAACATGCATTTTCTGATTTCTTCTCATTGTATTTTTTTATTGACAGGACAGCCAATAACCGATTACTGGGCGATATATCAGTGTTTCTCTAATGTATACCGCATCTAAAGATGATTCATTTATTTTTTGACAACATGGCGGTTTACTGGATGATTTACTGAATTCTTATGTAACTGGCTCTAAAGAGTTGTTAATAAAGAAAAACACAGACAAATTAAATTACCTCAATAAGCTTATTCAGAAAATAATTCCTGTACTTTTTGAATTATTAAATACACATTTTTAGTTGTCAAAGTGGACACACACTGTTTCACACATATTATACGGTAAATATCTTTCAAAACCCAGAGACAAACATAAAGACAGACTAGAGAGTAATTATTTATTAATTATTTATTAAATAATAAAAAATAATCAATCAATAAATATAAAGATCCAAGGTTACACAAAGACAGAAAAGACCTCTTAACCTCTTAACTTAAAAAACAATCTTTTGAGAAGAGATTTTGTACACTTTCTTGTTTTAGCAAGGCAACAATTATTCCAAACAGGTTTTGCAAACACACCTTTCGCCCCTATGCCACTTACTTCTAATAGAAAGTTTCCACGCCCCAAACTTAAAGTCAGCATGTTGGACCACTCAAACTTAACATTAACCTAAAACGGTTTACTTTTGTTGTCTCAACACTCTAAAGTGGGTTTTCAGATGACAGTATCCAAGCTGTAGTATCTCATGTCAACAACTATTGTCTATTAAATGAGGCGACATCTACACAGAGGGAAGGATTAGTTTGTCAGTTTCTTTTCAAGAACACTTGTAAAAAGCCACTGTCTGACTGAGGGTTATCAGACCCGCCTCCCCTTCTATACACATTCACCAGTGACTGATGTTGTAACAACAGGGATCTGTTTTAATCCTTGCCGTCTCCTTCAAAGACAGATTAGGGGTCTCGTAATGAAGAGGTAGAGACCGAGAGAGAGAGAGAGAGAGAGAGAGAGACACAAAGACAGACACAAGGCGAGAATGCACACTTTTTTGTTCAAAGTGACAATATGAATATAACATAAGTCAGCAAGTAGGGATTTTACTAGCTTAAAGCTTTTGAATGATATAAATTTCTCAAGCTTTACTGTAATGATATGATGATGTAGGTTAAGGGATGCCTTGCATTATATAAAGATAAGATTATACTATAAACACACAAGGAAGACACTTCATTTTAACTTGAAAAGCTATTTAATAAAAAAAAATTGCAATATCCATTTCAATTAAACTCTTTATAATTGAACTGATTTGTAAATTGAAGTCATAACGTATTAGATTAAACAATCTGTTATCAATGAGTTACCCTTCTTATCTGCAGGCCACAAAAGAGAATATTTAGGAGAATGTTGGTTACAAACAGTAAAGACACAAAACAATGCAGGTCAATGAGTGCTGACACTCTTCCCCTACAAAAAATCTAAAAAATATATTTTTGTGTTACGAAGAGAAGAGAAAATCATACAGGTTTGAAATGATAAAAGGATTAATAAATGATGACACATATTCATTTTTGCATGAACTATAACTTTCAAGCCTGTTAACAAAAAAGTAAAAAAAATATGGTAGAAAAAACAAGTCACATTTCAAGGAATTTCACAGGGTCTTAAAAGATGATGATCTACATTTTTTACTCCACTCTCTAACATGAAAAGACCCTTTCCATTTTCTCTCAAATCCCATCATATTACATAACCCTCTTGAAACGCACCAAAAGATCCCTTAACTTGATATACAGAACGCTATAGAAATGTAAAGAGTCATGCCCAGCGAGCCGAGTGCGGAATGGAGACGTGCACCGCTGGCGCGTCATGTCTGTCCGCAAGTTTAAATTTAGCCTGGATCAGTTTATCTCAAGCTTGCCTCGCCATCGTCCAGTGAAAGGAGTATTATCATCATCTCCGCTGGACGAGACGCTACTAGACAAATTACACTTTAAACATTGGCCCGCAAAAGGGAATACTCCTCTTATTACGCCCAGACAGAGGGCCTTCTAGCATAAAATTTGTTATTATTATTTCAATCACGTCGAAGTGAACGTTCTGAACTGTTTAAAGAAAACCTCTGGCGAGATTTAAAATTGTGTATATTTGAAACAGCCTCCACGTTAAGTCGGCTGTCAAGCGATGACAAAAACGAAAAATTCATGTGTGTGAGTTCTTTGTCCTTAACATGTGCTTCGGAGAAATATGTCTGGTAAACAAACGGGATTCGACCCGGCCTTTATGAGATTTTTGCTTTACATCAAAGCACTCTCTATGAAGTGTTTGTTTACCGGCAATTTCTCATTTCCTCTTGTGCCGGCCCGTTGTCCTCGGGCCGCTATCTCTTTTATAATTGTGCGTTATTATACAGGCGAGATAAGGGTGAGTAAAGTAGCGCGGCAGCCTCTTATTTAAACATTGCGATGGGATTCTGACTTCTTATCAAACTTTTGCAGTTTGCTCTTTCTTGTCGTTCCATCATTCTCTCCCACACTATGTGTGTGCGCGCGTGTTTTGGACTCAGAGGGGGCCCGGCTCTATCCTGGTCTTAACAGACTCAGTGGAGTCATTGCAGCTGTTTCGGCCCGGCCACAAAGGGGAGCATTTAATTGGTACTGAATGCAGGGACAGAGGCTTTCAATTTGGCCAGGGCTGCAGAGACACGCACAATATTTGGCAGTGTGTGTGCCGTTTGTTATGTTTGTCTTGGATTCTCGAGTAATTAATTTCAACCCCCCACAAAGCATTGCATCCCCAACCCCACCAGCACACACAACTATATATAGCCCAGTCATGCACAGCGAAACGAAACATCGGCTGGAACCAGCAGTTAATGATTGTACCCCATATGTTAGGGATTGTAAATCGAGCGGTGTTAACTGGACAGACTTATAGGCTCATTAACCTATTTCTCCACAATATTTTGTTGAGTTTATATGCCTGATTTTGACATTGGGAATGTGCATTGCCAGTAAGGGGATGATGTCATATTATGTTACACCTCTCTTGACAAATCACTTCTCCCCTCTAATCATACGACACACCCCTCGGATAAAACCCAACTCTTGGAAAACAATGGGAAACAGTGCATGAGTCATTTTGATGACTTGGGCTTCGTCGGACATCATATGGAGTTCATTTGAAGCTTACTAGTAGGTAAGAGAAGAAGAGGTCTGATGTCATGTATTTTGTGACAGAAGACTCTTCACATGGTCAGGCGTGTGCAACTGGGAGAGAAAAACTTTCCCCAAGAAAAAATATTCCCAAACAACAAATGTTGATGCATTTTTACAGCTGCCATCCTCATTTTATTCCAAACCTGGTACACAGAAGAACATATTTTGAGTCTCTGTGGTTTCCGTCCATACAATGGAATTCAATAGTGTCGTTTGGCAACCAACATTCTTCAAAGTATCTCCTTTTGTGTTCTGAAGGTAAAATATAGGATCTTAAATGAAAGTCACAATAAAGTAAATACAAAAGTTCATAAAAGTAAATAATGAAAGATTTTTAAAAGTTATCATTTTAAGTAACTAAAAGGTCCTACTTTAAAAACTGTGTGTATTCTTACAAAGCTTCAAAGGACCGTGTCTAAAAGAATCGTCAGAGGAATTTAATCCATCAACTCTCAACTGTACTTATTCAACTCTACTAATGCAGACCTCCTTACAGAAGAGCACAAGATTTCTGAAAAAACAGTCAGCATGTGCCATAGCCTGCCAAAGTGAAGTTGTTTCGAGTCAGCAAGTGAGATGTCGACCATAGCTGCTTTTGAATGTAATGACTAAATATAGCCCAGAGGTTTGACTCCAATGTGAAACTGTTTAACTTTCCTCATGAGCTCAGTCTGTTTTACTGTCTCCTCCCCTTCAGAGAGAACCACACTCCTACTGCTCACACACACTTGCACTTACATGACTAGACTGTGCATTAGTGTAAATAAGACACCCTCTGTGTTTGAACCATTGACAGGCAACTGGAGACAGAGACGCTTTTTTATGGTTCTTCAAACACAAAGTGTGTCATTTTCCTGAGACTGGGCCTGAAAAATGGCTGTTGGAATGCAAACTGCAGACTGCGTCGTTTAACATATTTCTATGTAAGCTGCAAAAAAATGTTTGTCTTGCTTTTTTCCGCAAAAGCCTAAAATCAGGATATACTTAAAAAGCAAAGATGTCCTCCAAGTTTATTAACATGCACCACATTTCTCCTTGTATTCGATTTATTTATGTAAAAATATATATTTTGCCCTGATAAAATGTATCTTCATTTCATTTTAAAGAACTTTGTCTTATTTGTATATTTTATTAAATTTCATTTTTTTAACTTGTGTATCGCCATGTCAGCACCAAAGCTTCTTGTTCCTACATAGAAATATATATTTTTGCATTAGAAGATATGAGCCCAGTTCAGCCAAAAAATAACATTTTGTCATAATTTACTCACCATCCTTTCATTTCAAATCTGAAAGACCATAATCAAAAAGAAGACGTTTTGAAGAATGTTGGTAACTGAACAACATCAGTCCCTATTGATTATGCAATTGTGCTTGAAGTAACATTGTTGCTCGGTTAGCAACATTCTTCAAAATATCCTCTTTATTGGTCTTGTCATACAGATTTGAAATGGCAAGTTTGTGAGTAAAAATATTTCTATTATGAAATGGCCTTTAATGCTTATTGAACAAATAAATTATTAATTAACAAATTAACAACATCTAATATTTAAATACTTTACTAAACTTGGCATGCATATATATTTTTACAATAATCACAATAAAGTTTTTCCCCAGAAATAAACAAAGACAACAACCACAACATTATAATGCCACTATAATGGATTGAGGTTGTGTTAACTTTGTTAAAACTGTAGTTAACGGTAAATCTTTGTAAGCGAGCAAATTTGTTTCCTTTCGAGGCCAGTATATAAATAATGGCCATCAAGAAAACCGCCAGGGAATGAGAAAAGGTCTTGCATGGCCCGACAAGCGACGCTCAAAAAGGAGCGTGAAACCGCAAACCCTCCAGCTAACGTTTGTGCAAAATGCATCTGGAGATGTTTAAATATTATTAAAATGTGTGCAGGGTGAGGACCGATCAAGTTACGTCTAAAAAACGTACTGGCAAGAGTCTCAGGGATGCTGTTTTTCTCGAACGAATGAGAAAAACGGAGGTGTGTGAGGAGACGGCGATGAAAAAGAGGCAGGAGAAAAACAGAGGACGGCTCAGACAGGAGTTCTACACGAGCGTCTGTGCGCGGCCCGTGCCAAGAAAAACAAGGGCCGAGGTTTGGAATCTGATTTCAACTGAGAGGCATGGCAGGAAACATTGCTTCTCCGGGGGGAGGGGTGCAGATCCTCACTCGAGGAGCGCTCCCAAAATCTCCATTCCTCAAAACACCTCCTCTTTGTCTTTCTCCTTCATCCAAGTTTCACCCAGGTCAAGCTCTGTATCTTCTCCGGCTCTAAGCTTGGACTGGAAGGCATCACATTTCACACTGCATTGTGTCACCCTGAAATGGGGTGAAGGACAATGAAAACCAGGTCCCATATGTCACGTGAAGGTCACGCCGGTCGAGGTATTCCCAGCGAAATGTGGATATCTCCATCTGGATCGTATAACCAGCCCTAAACCGTGGATTGGACATTATCAAGGCGTTCTGATGGCTATAAAAGAGCTCGATTCAGAGGCTAGGTTGGGTTAACTGGCTAAAGCCACAATCTCAATAAGATGTCCGCTTTTGGGGTCTAAATGTGGCAGTAAAGATGTCAGATGTGGCCAATCAAAGCCGTAAAGAAACCAGACTGCCCCATCACACCTTCAGCTGTGCCAATCCATCTATACCTTTTTCCTATTTTCATCTCTTCTGACTTTGCCTGGCCGATCATTTCACGATTATCCCTTACAGCTGATCACGATGACTTATGTGGAAGGGGTGATGTTGATCACTTTTGCAGGGCCCAAGGAAATACACCTTTAAAACGTAGTGACACAAGAGCGGTCATTCCAAAGTTGGACGTCCGACTCGAGAACGAGCGAGAAGAGCGGAAAACATTCGTCCGATTTAGTATCCGATGAATACTCATGTAGGCAAGAGTAGGCATCTGAAGACCTGTCAAAACACGTTTCTTTAAGTATTTACCAATAAAAACCATTCCAACATCATAACGCGCCCAAATTGCAGGGCAGCTAGTTAAAGGTGTGATACAGTTTAACAACAGGAAGAGAGATCACCCCAATCGCTCCATAATGCATGCCACCCGACGGTTTTTACAGCACCGACCGCGATGTATTTCACAGAAAACAGACTTGACTGTTAGGACACGGCATTTCTCAATTTTTTTCCCGAGAGAGCTGACGCGTTTGCTCGCCGGCCTCACAAGAACCTCTCTGTTCGTGGCCTCCGTGAGGAGCTAAGATGTGCAAGGCTCTAGCTAGTATGAATGTGGACATTCGAAAAAAGAAAACTATTCACAGACTCGGCCGTAATTAAAGCCCCATGTCACGGGGAGCGGGCTGGATGTTTGCAGCAGCCCATAGCTGGTGAAGAACACATGTTGTAAACAAACACAGGAACCCAAGTCACAAAACCGTTATGAGCTAGGGTCCGCCAACCGCAGAGTGATGCCTAAAGTTGACGGATGTAACACATGTTCACAGTTGGTGCTTTCTGCGTTGGGCATTATAGTATAGTTTTTAAACATTCAACTAAAATTCATAAAAGCATTCATTTTTAAGCAAATTATCAAGTTTGGAACTTGAGGGTAAGTAGTTCATGATTGTCATATTTGGGTGGGATATCTCTTTCATACTATGCAAGGAGCATTTCAAGTGTGTCTTTTATGATCTCTGTGGCGATTTGTTCGACATGTCAGAAGCGCATGCCAGTAACTGAGGTCTGCTAATAATAAAATCTGTTAATGAGCAGTCAGCAGGCTTCTCAGATGTTCCCGAGCATCGGCCGTGCCAAAAGAATGAACCGTATCATTGGTGGTTATCAGCATAAATCTACAAAGTAAGGCATGCATGTAGATAAAATTACATGGCGTGCCAGTGTGCGCTCTTCAACCATATTGGTTTTCTAGCATTGGTGACTACCGCTTCTCAGAGACCTGAAGGTAAAGCAACTTACTTTCTTAGGACTTAAATTAATATTTTACCCCAAAATAAAAGTTCTTCTACGAAACACAAACACCAACAACCATTGAACCCTGCCACCTTGTATTGGAGAGACGCAAAACTATGGGAGTCAAAGGGAAATAGCATTTTTTAAAATATCTTTCCATCAGTAGATGAAAATCCTGAAATCCTGTACATGTGTATTCTGTCCGTGAAACTCAAAGGAAGATATTTAGAGGAATGTCTCAGTTGTTTGGCGTCTATATAATGGACGTTAATGTGAGCCAATGCTGTTTTATGACAAATCTTTGAGCTCATATACTCATATAGGTTTGGCATGAAATGACGTGTTCTAGCAATAAGCAACATCACAGAAATGCAAAAGTAATTTCTCAAATACATAAAACCGGATCTGACACAGGACGGATCAGGCCTGCGAGTGCTTTATATAAAAGTCTCTGCTGGGCAGAGCGGTCGGTTAGTTTCCGTGTCCGGGACGACTTCTGGTCTCAGCTTCAAACACTCAGGCCACCCACTATAAAATAGTTTGAAGCCAGTCTGGAATAAATGATGTTAATGTACCTACAGCGCAGCCAAAAATAAGATCATCTGCTTCTCCTATTAGAAATGACTCAGCCTAAGCAAAACGCTGTCTGGGGTCCAGCTGGACGTAAAGACTGCGATCATAACTCAGGCCTTCCACTTGCAACTTCGCAAAGTGGGCCCGCATGAGACGTCAACTCAGCAAATACGTAAATCTGGAGAAATGAAAAATCATCAAACGGTGAAAAACGTGGACAGAGTATTTCAGTTGCATGCTGAGTTTCCAACAGAAGGAGCGGAGGCTGGTCTGCTAATGAAATCATAGCCGTGGTCTGCACGTGTGAAGGAGCCGCACTGCGTGTTCCTTTCCTCGCCATGCGGGACGGGATGGTCATTAGATTTACGGGTTCCTGAGGGGTACGGGTGCATTTTTGTGTGAATCCTAATCATGCTGGTAACAGCATGTTGCTAATTGGGAGAACAGGAATTGATTTTATTTCTTTGTAATTTTTAGACATGCACCCAGACTTTGTGTACAGCATCACAAAAGCAGACCGAATACATGCAGGAGGATAACGGGACTGTCCTATAATATCCTTCATATTCTGGACCTATGACTGAGACAGAAAACAATAAGATAAACAGCATCAAGCAATTAAGAAAACTAACTTTAAAATGACTAAATGTAATTTTTGATTTGGTTGCTTTCATTAGACATACAAAACTAAGCATGCCTATTTAAAGGGATAGTTCCACAAAGTTAAAATTCTGTTTTCGTATCCTACTTACTTGGAGTTTAAAACTTTGGGTTTGGTTATAAACATTCGTTCAAATATCTTTCTTTGTGTTCAATCAAACATAGATAGGTACAGATTTAGAACTATTAGAAATTGAATAATTCATTACAGGATTTTCCATTTAAACAGAGTTCATCCATCGTTCTTCTGCAGAACCCACAAGAACATATTTTGAAGAATGCTGGAAATCAAACCATACCAGCCCCCATTGACTTTTACCATTGTACACACATACCACAGAAACAAAATTTCTTTTATTGTGTTTCATATAAAGTCATTTTTCAGGGATTTTATTGTTGCTTGCTTTTGGTGGGACTTTCAGGCACTGGCCTGAAGTAAGTGGGCAGCATGTGTTGGTAATTTGCAGGGAGTTGATGTTGATTAGTACAGGCATGACATCTCTGGACCTCAGCTGTTATTGTGTACAAGGAGAGAAGATCATCTCAATTAGCTTCAGTGTGTTAGCAAATCAGGCTTTACAAGACCTCCAGCAACACCTAAAACGTTTACCGCAAGAGAAGTTAGACTTCTCAAATAATTAAAATAGTTTAATATTATGCTGTTGAGTCAAAAGTCATACTACCAACTATTTTACAGCACTACTACCTCTAAAAATACAATTGGAACTTTTTTCTTCCCTCCCTTGTCTTATTCCCATGCCTTTCTCATTCCTCTTGGCCTAAAACCCGCTTGAGAGTGAATTTGATTCCTCACCGTGATAAACGGTCACATAAAAGCGCCGTCCCAGCCACAGTTTAGATGTGATAATGTCACTTGGAACAGCGAACCCCCCTCTGGCTTTTTAAAAGTAGGATGAAGCATCCAGATTTGGACGATTACAGAATGCTATGATTTAACAAACCTGACTCTACATTTAGAGCGGTAATGTGGAAGATGTACGCTTAATGGTTCGAAACCTTTCCGTGCTTTATTTACCGTCCAGCTGTGTGCTCGCGGGATCATGAGAACCTGTTTCTTGGAGGAACATCAAACGGGTTTGTTGCGTCCCACTGGGGCCAGACTTGGCTCTGAAGTGGACCCAGCCCACGAGGCTTCCCCTTTTCCCCAATCCACTTCCTCTTTGGATTGTTTGGAGAACCCCTGCCCATTCTTTAGGGACCTGACTGAATGACATCTCTGTGTCTGACAGCCACATATTTTGCTCATCCGATATTGTGCAAAGGTCTAGCTCCCCTCCTCCATCACTGAAGCCCAGACCTCTTCTGATAGACAGATACCATGAAGGTCATCCTCTGAGAACGGAGGCTCCGGGCAAGAATGTAAAGCATGACCCTTTCTAAGCCGATGGACAGAAAGGCTATCTGTAAATCAACATACGTCAGACACAAGGACTTAAGTGTTTGACCATTATTGAATCCTCCTTCTTGATCATTTTAATCAAATCTTCTAATCTCGAAAAAGCACGGGGAACTTCCAGTTAACACTTAAAAATATTTTTCCTTACATGCAAACATCTCTAAACAACCTTAAAAGAACGAGTTAACAGTAAAAAAAATATTCAAGATAAATTTCCTGTGTCTTATACAGTTTTGTTTTATGCATATTATTTATAGTTTTGATTTATATTTACAGTATTTTTAAAGCAATGTTTCCACTAAAAGCTATATATGGCAAATATATTTCATTAAAAACATATCATAAAATCAACCAACAATCTTGACAATCAAATATCATTATTCACAATATATACATTTAAAAACGATGTAAAATGTTAACAAAACCAAAGTAAAAGTTCGCGCATGTATGTTTTCATATTTTTTATATGAACTTCAAACTGTATTCACTTGCACTAAAGGACTTGTGGCATGTGCTTTATTTTTTTCGCAATTTGGGCTGAGCCATTTGTGTAAGCGAACGTTTCACAACCTTTAATCCTAACAAAGGCAACAAACTATGATTCCAAGACATCAAAGCAAAAGAACAAACAAAATCCACTTGCCGGAATTATAATAAAACCATTTACAAAGTCTGTACTCATAACCCGGTGTTTCGTAAGGGAATGAGATGTGTTGCCTGTGAACCCAATTATTCTTAAGTGGATTAAGAAAACAACTTTGACCATATGTAAAACTACTGCATCGGGCTAGGGAGTCGTACATGGTTGCCAGGAGGTTTCTTAAGGGTTGCTAAAGTGGTTGCAACAGGTTAAAGTGAAAAAAAAATGCACATAAAGGACGATCTCTAACCTGCTGACTTTTAACTTAAAAGCGCCATATATTCACAGAAGTGTTTTTAAGATTTTCCTCCATATACAAGAACCATATAAGCAATTTGGTTAGACTAATCAACTTTCACTATATGTCAATCCAACAGGAAAGGAATTGGCAACAATCTGTCTAGCCTTATCTGTCACTTCTTTTAATATAAATTTAACAGATATAAGTTACAGTGCTGGAGCCAGGTACAGTATGAGAAAACATATTCAAGGAGAAAGACAAATTAGAGCGGGGCAATCCTTCAAAATTCATTCATAAACAACACATCTAATGATGCTCAGACAGCAATGGATGGCTGCGGTGAACTCTACCTTTCAATAACAACTCGATAATAGCTATCATTATATATGTACAGCTGTACGTGAAAATGTATACCTAGTACCAGCTGTTTTTATTCCAAAGTTGGTCAAAAATCCTTGGGCTGTTAAAACGATTGAGATCAATCACATCCAAAATAAAAGTTTAAGTTTACATAATGAGTATTTTTGGATTGTTCATATTAATTTTGTATTTATATATACATATATACACATATATATAATTTTAATTGTTTAAATAAACAAAACACATCTAAATATTTTCTGAATATATATATACACATGTATGTGTATGTGTTTATTATTAAGAAGTAAACATGCACAGAAACACAAACATTTATGTGGATGTGTCATCTGGATGTGATTAATTGTGATTAATCATTTTGACAGCCCTAAGCCCTATAGATTTGCATCTATAATGCATCTATATTACCATCTTTGAAATCGATCTATATGCACTTGTGAAAGAAAATAGTTCCTGACTACTTTTAAGATTGCAGTTAGTTTATTTAGACCAAAGTATGACAGAGGTAAGAACCCAGAATCTCTCAATAGCCCTAGTGCTCTCAGAAAGAGACCTTAAAGTTTATTCCAAAATGGCAAGATGACATTTTTAACTAGGACTTTGACATTCGCAATTTTTTTTACCACCGCGATGGGAAATCACCAACAACCTTTATGCGACGCTTTAGTGCGAAATTGATGCATGCAAGATTATTTTTCATTCAATCCTCACTCTTTGAATGTCATTTTTGCATGATCAGAATTCCAAACCAAACCAACTTGGTGTAAACTCAACATGTCGTTGTTCGACTACAGCTCTTTATCCCATCGAATGTAAACACTGCAAATCCTTCTATCAGCTAATAATCCTTCAGACACTACATCTTCTGTTCACTGGAGAAACTCGCTGGCAGCGAGTTGGGAATCTTTCCCCCGTCACTGGTGCTCTTTTGTGCTGCGTGTCAATGTGGTAACAGCGGACCACACAGCCAGCCGAATAACAGCTGAGTTTGGCTTTAAATGAGCAGCGATTCGAAGCTCAATCCGATATGAGAAGATAAGCAAAGCATGAGCCGTTTGGCCAGGCCGACCAGAACAGCCGAAGAGAACTCTGGGCTGAAGTTCAGCTCAGGCTGGATCAGGACATCTGGAGTGATTTTGATGATTCATCCAGATCTGAGCAATTTTAACCCCTGATGTGACTCCAGCACACCCATTGTGTTCCTCTAGAAGCTTCCATATTTCAATGTGGGTTTTTGCGTGTGGTGATGCCTCCACAGACCAACATCTAAGAGCAATGAAACAGTCTAGTCTAGTGCGACACGGCAAACACACCAGACTATTGTAAAAATAACAAATAAATGAATAGCAATAAGAAAACTGCTAATACTGTTGAGATGTTGAACGACTTGACGTTTTAATTTCCACCAGATGTTTAAAAAATGAGCTTAAAAATAGCTGAAACACTACTAAAATAGGGTGCTTTTTGTTAAAGCTAACTTGTTGCATAGCTAACTACGAACAACATGGTTTTTTTTGTATTTATTGATCCTTGTTAATGTTTGTTCATGTCAATAAAGTTATTAATGTAAGTTTATGGTGCATTGACTAACAACATTTATTTTGAATAATTTATAAGAAAACGCTGAATTTACATAAACAAACATGAATAAATGCGACATTAGTATTGTTCATATAAGTTAATTTTAGCTAATGCATTAAGTCATTGTTAACAAATAGCATCTAATTGTAAAGGGTTACCAAACTTGTCCAGAAAAATCGCCCGATCGCTTTGAAGTGTTTCACACCTCTGTTGCAATGTCTTATCTGCTTACCGCGCATGATTTCACCCTTGGTCTCCTCGGGGAAAGTGCGAGACAGATTCCTGATTAAGTTTAATGTATTGAGCTAATCACCAGCAACGGTTCGGAGGCTTAAGGAGCTTTCGTCTCATTGTCGAAACCAGGGAATATTCTGCCTCATTACCCAAAAGCCCAAGGTGTTTAACAACCGCGTTTCACGTGTATGCTGTTGGAAAGCACACACGTTCAATTAACGATAACCCTCGCAAGAAACCGAAGTTGCAATACTGTTGCTGCTTCATTTAGCTTTGACCCAAAGGGTTTTAACGCTCAAAATTTGTTCGCTCCCTTTGCTCTTCTATGTTAGCACCATCAGCTTTGGGATCTTCGGGTTGACGAATGAAGAGATCTGTCTACAAGCATCCATAAGAAATGGTAAGAAAGAGCAGTAAAAACAAAGCTTTAATTGAGTCAACACATCATGTGTTTCACCATTGGCCGATGCATGCTGCATTCCGTGCAAGTCTGATATGGGATGTTCCAACTAATGTCTTTGACCTCTGACCCTGAAGCTATTCAAATGCATGTCGCACAGACGATTGCCAACAAAGAGGATTACCTACATTGTTACACACCTGTCTCTGCAAGAGTGATAAATGGATTTACTCATCACCCATCACTCAATGCACTTGATTTGCTTTGTGCTGCCGTGTTTGCGTGACATCACACACTTGCATAATACACTCAACGTAATCATAGTTTCCAAATGAGCATTCAAGTTTGAAATCCAGCCTGCTTGTGGTTTTGCTCTTTTCCCAAAACGGAAGTTTGAAAATGTGATTTTGAGTGAAATGGCATGCGACACAAAATCTAGATGAATTATTCCTCTGCCACCATGAAATGTGAAAAATTGTGGGTTTTGAAGAGAAATAATTTTCCTTCTATGTCAGAATATGTGACTGTGCATAATGTGTCTGTAATGTGTGTGGGAGAGAATTCTGGGAAGAGGCACAGAGTCATCTGGGAACGCAGAACTGTCAGGCGCAGATAATCCACGTGCAGACCTCTGAAGTTACACAGCAGACCAGAGCCAACACAAACAGCCCATATGGGCTTTACACAGCCTAAAAGTACGCAAATACAACTCAAAGTTCTGCACAAAAGTCTAGTTATGACAGAAATACTCACTACATTCATGTGGTCCTAATTTGAGAGTACATTCACTGCGAAATTCATCATGCAAAAGCACTAACAAAACACTTGGATCTTTGGAGACTATCATAGTTTTACTCCATGTTGACTTTTTCCAGATTGTTAAGCAGTGAATTCGAAGAATTTATGATCTCAGGAAACCCCGCAAAATCTTTATTTAGGTATACTGGTCAAATTTAAATACCTAATTTAAAAAAAAAGTTTAGAAGTAATTTCAGTCTACTTTAAAAATGGTACAAAATTTTGTATTTGCACATCAAAAGCTCTCTAAAATCTGGAATTTTGATTTTGGTTTGAATATAAAATACGTCAACAAAGAAAATTAAATTTCATTAATCAACCATTCCGTGATTTCTAGCGTTTTTTACTGTAGATGTCTTCAACATGAAAATGTTGAGATTGCATGATGCATCTCATACCTCATTCATCTTAAATACACTTTCCAAAAAGAAAAAAGTAAGAAAATCTATACTACATAGAAAACAAGTGATGATTTTTCGGACCATTACCGAGGCTGGAATCCCATGACACCCACGAGCGCAAAAACAAACCGCTCATGGAGGATTACTAAAACGTTTAAATCTGCACATGGATGCACCGGGTCCAAACTGGAGTCAGTAGTCTGGATCCCCACAGCTCGTGAATCACGTCATCTCATTCATCGACCGCACGTCACGGCTAGCAGCCACATGCCACTGTGCGGCCAAAGAGTTCGCCTAGCACAACCATTTAACAAAGAACCACCTCTCATATTCCTAAATTACAGTCTCTTCTACTTACCAAGCCAGTCTGTGGCCTTCTATCTAATTGACTTCATGATAAACGAGACCATCGAACCACAGGCAAAACATTTCCAGGAGTCGCGAGAGTGTGTTTTATCCTCCGTACGGTTGCCAGACATTTCTTAAGGATTTCAGTGGTCCTCCTAAGCTATTCTTTGAAAAATATATGACCTGTTGGATTACAAGTTCTGAAAAAGCCTTTGCCACAATGGAATAAGTGAAACTTGCAGTCGGGTCACGAAATTCACTGTCCAACTTGCGGTTTTGAATATACGTCGGTCCAGATCCGATACAATACAGCATACAGCAACCTTTATGCTGACTAAGGCCATTGAGACTTTATTTGAAAAATTGTAGTACATTATCGGTTAACATGAGTCAAAGACAGAATCAAGATCATTCCTCTGCAGAACGAAAAATTATATTTCAAAAAACATTGGTCCAAACAAAACAGGACCCTTCCACTGTATGAACACAAAACCACACAAAACCAACAAGACATTTCTCAAAATATCTACATTTGTGGCCATAGAAAATCATTTATTATTTAAAATTAATGACAACAATTCTATTTTTGAGTAAACTTTTAATTTCAATTTTGGTATATTTGTGTCTCTTTTAGGGAAGGACAAAAATTACCCTCAA
Organism: Triplophysa yarkandensis; assembly: GCA_033220385.1. NCBI lineage: Eukaryota > Metazoa > Chordata > Actinopteri > Cypriniformes > Nemacheilidae > Triplophysa > Triplophysa yarkandensis. The sequence continues at coordinate 4,147,839 of CM065670.1, read as the reverse complement.
CATCATCAGTTCTACTTTAAGGCCTCGGTCATCCAAAGGTCACATATTATAGAAGCATTTGATCCCACCGACATAAACATATAAAAATATTGACCAACATTCCAAAAACCAGACAATTCGTTCCTAGGTTGACAGTCAGGACATGTTAGATGTTATTCATGGTCTTTGAAAGCGTTGACAATCGGTTTTTGCAATGTCTGAACCACTTCCAAGAAATCATCATCCATTCTTTCAAAAAGATTTTCATCTATTACAAAACTGCTGTTTGCTGTGGATGCATGAAATAGTGTTTTCATTAAATGTCATCGGCAGTCTATAAAAAATTGTTTCTCAAGCTTTTCCAGGCCGCACACACCCTTGTTATCACTGCCAATGTTAAAGGACCCGCATCATCCTGTCTGGCTTAAAACAAGAATCACTTAAACCGTGATACAACTTGTCACATGAACATGTTGAAAGTGGACAGAATTTAAACAAGCCAGAATTAAAGACAGACTGATATGAATGGAGAGAGTCCTGAAAAAGCTTAAAGAAAATAGATATCTAATGATATCCAACTCAAGAAGAAAGATGTTTTTACACTCAACTAAAGAGATTAAACAATTATTTTATTCTTTCATATAACATTCAATGATGAATCATGAACAGTAAGACCTGAATTATAAAAAAATATACACAAAAGAAAATAATACATTAATGCCTTGGATCTCAAAAGCATTTCATAACTACATTTGGATGGAAAATATCTGCTGACTTCCACCAAAACTGTGTTCCGAAAAAAACAGACAGTCACATTTTCCAACCTGCCAAAACAAAGATGCATGGCCAGACTATTCAAGACATTCTTTGCAGAGACACACCGCGAGAGACTTGAACAATACCCTAATACCTTCCACACATACACTTAAGAATCACACATTTGGCATTGATTGAAAAGGCCACAACCCGCTCTGGGTTTATTTGAACCCCGCACAGCAAAATAATCAAAGTTCTGACGTTCATCCGAGGTCAGCGCTTGTGGCTTGAACTTCTTTTTCCACGTTGAGATGAGAAAGTCAAAGCACAGATGAAAAACAGATTAGCGTTCGCTCCCTGGTCAACCGGATTAAAAATGTCCCACCAGAAAGTAAGCAAAGGGCCTTCGGAGAAGAATGTGGACACTGCGGTTAGGCACATCTGTTTAGGAAAGGTACGTGAAAAAGGGTCTCGCTCTCCTCCTGTTTTCTTACATGCATACCTTTCACCTTCCGATGGTGGCCAAACATGTGGTTCTTATTTTGTGAGCTTAGCAAATGTGATAATGGTTGAAAATATTAAAGTAGATACAAACCACAGTGAAATAAATAGGATATTTAAATCAAATTTAATGTGAGGGTTAGGTCAAGGACTTAATACTTTCTAGAAATGCTGTTTTTGTAAAAAATGATAACTAAGTTATAGTTTACCCAAAAATGTTGTTATCATTAACTGGTCATCTTTTTTATTTAAAAAATAAGACTTTCTTTTGCAGAACACAAAAGAAGAAATTTTGAAGAATGTTGGTAACGGTACCTTGGTTTTGTGTCCATACAGTAGATTAATGGAAGTAGATTTATACATTTCATTAAAAATGTTCACTCTGCCAAGATCGTACACACAATGTTGGCACGTCTGTCCAGCTCTCACCATTTCATAAAAAAGGGATTTGCTTCCACTTCTGTCCATGACATTTGTGGTCTTTGAGGTGTAGTTTCATTATTCATGCAGAGTATCTCTCAAAATAGACTGAATATGAGGGACTAACTATCATGTTTTGTTGCTTTAAATTATATTTCTGATAAAGACAAACAGGAAAGCAGTCAATGGAATATTAAACAATCTCAAATAATCTCGAATCTCACATAAGTAAATAAATTGATGGCACTTGTTAAGGCATTCCTACATTGTTTCTCTTTGGTCAATTTTTAAGCCGTTCACCATCCCACCAAACTGGCATATATAAATAAATAACAAAAATATATCTATTGTTTTACAATTTACATTTACGATATAAAACAAACATTTTGTTTATAAATGTTTTTAAATATCCCTGCTGTCAATAGAAATGGTTCAATTACATAAGACATAGAAATAAAGAGAAGGAGAGCAAGAAGGAAGTAAGAAAGGAAGGGAGGAAGCAAAGAGCAGGCTGGAACAAAAAGAAAGTTCTAAAGAACTGGACAGTGGTGTGGAGAAATTGTTCAGAGAGAGAGAGAGAGAGAGAGAGAGAGAGAGAGAGAGAGAGAGAGAGAGAGAGAGAGAGAGAGAGAGAGACAGAGAGAGAGACAGAGAGAGAGAGAGAGAGAGAGAGAGAGAGAGAGAGAGAGAGAGAGAGAGAGAGAGAGAGAGAGAGAGAGAGAGACAGAGAGAGAGAGACAGAGAGAGAGAGAGAGAGAGAGAGAGAGAGAGAGAGGAGAGAGAGAGAGTCTACAAAGGAGTGTTTGTCCGACTGCCTGGCGTGTGAGAAACCTGATGCCTCTCTGCAGATGTGTCCAGGTTTCTTTAACACCAGCTCAACAGGACCCTCCATCTCCATTCATATTCTGCGCCGCCCCCAATCACCCTTCTCAGCCCCTAAACCCACCTCCCACCACAACAAGCGACGGTCTTGCTCTCTATCCATCTGTTTCATGTCTGACCATTCCTTTCCTCAACCTCACCAAGGTCTGGCACTAAATATATCCTCAGTTGCGCAGGGCCAAACCTCACTGTGAGGGCTCGTCTGCCCCCTCCATGTGAAGCCTGACAGCTTTGCCCAGCGACTACGAGACTTTGACCAAAGCCTCTTTTGTTTGCCTCTCATCGAACCTTAAAACCAGAAGTTCCACTGTGCTTTATTCTCTTTCACGTCCTTCTACGGTGACGCCATAGAAAACATCAAAATGACTGTTTTTATAAAGCAAGGGCAACATGTGATGTCAAAGACAAATGGGAAAGAATGAAAATGAGTAATACAATCTCATTGCATTTCCCTTGGAAAACTAATAAATTCAATCTTGGACACGGGAGAGCTTTTCTACAAGTGAAAATTTCTACCCTGCCCTTATTTGTCGCATCAAATCATTTCTTTGTGACTCACCTGAACGATGTAGGAAGTCTACGACTGAATGGAGATGGTACGTGTGCAGGAAAACGACTCTTTCAATTGAAAAGGGAAGCACACGGTAGATCCACCGGGACAATGCGACTCAGGAATAGTGTTTTCTGATGGGGCTCATTTGCATGAGAAGGGTGCACAGTGGTAGCTGGTTTCACTTTGTTTGCCGTGTGAAAGACCGTTTTCTCAAATGCCTCTTGAAAGGAAAGCTTGTCAGGATAGGAGTGAAGGAATTCTATGGCCGACCCATGTTGTATGGATCTAAACGGAGTTTGATTATCAGAGCTTGCCAACACAATGATGGGGATCGTCAAACTTGGACCAACTTTGTGTCAATTGTGTCAAGTAGGCTTCACTAGAGTAATATTGACTTCACTTGTCCCTGAACTAGAAGATGAGTCTCGTTCGAAACAAAGAGAAAAACATTACAATGTAAATACATTTCCAGAGTATACGAATATACAACATCATTTTGATAAAAATGTCAAGGCAACCAACAGTCCGCAAGTGTTCAGCAAAAGATTGCCAACACATTGCCAACTGTTGCCATGTCATTAAAATGTCATGCCTGAAACAGTAGTGCAGCAAAATGTTATATCTTCTGTACTTAATGACGAATAAAAATTCTTGACATTTATGTCAGGAAATAAGACTCCAGTGCGGGTGTTGGACTGTACAGTTATTATGGAAAGACTTTAATAACAGATTAGCATCTTACATTTCGGTGAAAACCCTAAATTACAGATTAAATTACAGTACGGGTGTTCAATAAATGCATTTACAAGATCACTGCGGCCGTGCGTCCATAAAAACAAGCAGGAACAGTGAGTAAGAGGTTTACGACCTGAAGTTTTAAAACAGGAAGACGGCATTCGTGCGTGCTCATAAAAATAGTCGGATTCATAAATGATCTTGACTCTTTTATACCATATTTGGCGAAAATCACAGACAAACAACAGTCTCTGTTAAAGTCTAAACTGAGACACTCAGCCACCATCAAATTGCAAAATTCCTTATATGAATAAAAATGTAATAATGATTCTCCCATTTCTGTTGATTTACAGTTACAAAGCCACAAGTTGAAATCTCGCAAGTCGTACGAAATGCCTCGGTTTGCATTTTGCATTACGGATGGCTGAAGAAATCCTGAGACTGTTTTGTTTCAACATCCACCACGCTTTCATGACATGGACAGGCGACATTTTGCAGGGTCCCGCTGCGGGCACTGAAAGCAGGCTATGATTAACAGAGGCCAGGCCTGCATTAAAGAGGGGAACTAAAAGGAAATGACCGGCTATTACTTGACGACTGTACTTCTGTTAATCAGCCTATTAGCATTTAATTGAGGGTAGTTCATTAGAGAGGCTTTAGGGGTGGGCAGCTTGCGTGGTTAACAGGGTCTGACTGTAAAAGCAGCTGGCAGCGCAACCCGAGACTGTTGTTACTGATGTGTTTACACAAGACTGGTGATTGATTGGATAGACAATTAGCTTTATTACACCTGCCCTTTCCCTTTCTCTAAGCCCTTTAAGTACTGGGAATAATACCATCAACTTCCATGACAACAGAAAAGCTAGGAGAATAAAACACAAAAGAAATGTACAGTAGCCTTTGTTGGGTTTCAGAGCCATTTTTTGATAAACAGCAGTGTTTTGGCGATGTAGGTTTGAGTCCCGGCTCGCAGTCCTTTCCCGAATCTTGTTCTCCTCCAATTCCCCTGATATCACTTCCTGTGATCTCTTCTCTATTTTTGAAACAAAAAACTAAAAAAATTACAAAATGTACTTTCTTAAAGCATGTGTATAATTGTATGAGTTATTTATGTAGAAAAAGTATTTGTTCGCAATTTTGTATTCGCCTCATTAGTCATCATTGAGTTGTGTTACTTTAACATTATCTCGGCCACCCTGCTTTTGGCATTTGCCATTGGATAAACATTTCAACTTATTGGTCAGTGCAATTTTAAATCCATTTTTGTCCAGCCTTGCCTTTCTTTCCCTAACACATGCAAGCAGACGCACACATGCCACCGAGCTGTCCATCCACGTGTTGCTTGACAGAAACCAAGGAGTGCATTACAGTACAACCAGTTTAAAACTTCCATGTGTTTATGTTACAGCAAAGCGTTCTGCTGGAATTAACAGTCCGTCGTGAAGCAGTCTCCAATGAGTCTAGAAGAGAGACTCAAGCACAAATCGAATAAAGTCTTTGACAAAGGTCTTCTTCTTGCAATAAGATGCCGAATAACATGTGACACCTCCCAGAGCCCGTTAGTCAGAAATAACACGAGAATCTTGTGACATTCCTCACTCTGGATGACCAGTGTTGTGACATCTTAGTCGTAAGGAGATGAGGGTGGAGACTGGACGCTGGGCCCCATGCAGCCTTGACCTGACTCCTGACTTTGTATCCCATGGGAAACTAAGAATGAGGCCTCCTGCTTCGAAAATGTCCAAGTTGCCCATAAAGTTCAGAGGGGGATAGATTAAGGTTAATGTCTTTTTCAATAGAGGTCATATTGGCTGCATTAAAGTTGTGCAGAACTCGTTAAAATTATTCAGTGATGAGTTTATCGACATTTACATCCAAGGGTCAGTAATATGTTTAGGATACATCACAAAATATCATATGAAATGATTTTTTTTACAAGGATATGTTTGTCTCTCATCTCAAACATTTGAGACATCCTTAATTTCCTCCTCATGAAGTGCATGTTTTGCACTTCTGGCCTTCATTACATCTGTCTGACCTACTAGGATTCTCTTTATAACAAAAAGACAAGAATGCTAACAAACCCAGAACTTATCCCCATTCGAGCGACGGGCCCCATCCTCTCAAGACTCTTCACGTATCAATTCAAGCTGCCAGTCTTTTCATGTTGCCACTCACCCTTCACGCCATTTAACGCCACATCTGACAGCGAGTGCACACTGAAATAACTAAAGGCACCGTTGGGTGTTAAGTGGTGCACTGTTGGTAACCTCACAGCTATATGGAGGCAGGAGGAGATAATAAAAATACCCACAGTATTACTAGAAATCGGAGATAAAGGGTGTTCCTGTCATGGCTTCGGTCCCAGGAAACAAACACTTATTAAAAATGTATTGCCTAAATGCCTGTAGAGGAAAAAACTAGTGCTAAAAGTATAAATATTAAAATATTATTTTGCTCAATAAATATCTGTTAACAACAAAATATAATAGACAAATCAAATCAAATCAAATCTACTGGTATGTCATTTAATAGTCAAATAAATGGGAATTAAATTATTCACAACATAACTTAATTTTATTACACATCTCCTAGTATTACTTTAAATATGATTCATTTTACAATGTATTCCTAAAAAGACACTTGTCTTGTTGAATAGGAACAACACTCTTCTGTTAATGTTGGTGCTCTTCCTTCACAGATCTTTCTTTCAGATGGCAAACACACTAGTGCTGTTTTTAAAGCCTGGTTGTTGTTCAACCTCTGACCTTTGTCTGTTTGCAAGCTTTTACAAGGTGACATTTACAACCCCAGTCCATCTCCATGGCCTTTTCCTACCCAAAACCCCCAATTCTTTTCTGAGCAGCCCGTATCCACACATGGACACGATGAGACATTATTCCATAGTGCTCTAATAGAAAGACTGTTTAATTCACTTATAATTTAGATATCTATAAGGGAAGTATTTAAAGGTCAAGTATAGCCTTGAGTTGCTCCAATTGCTCAACCATGGCAACAAAATCAATTTTCTGTGATTTTTTCAAGCGAGATCCAAAAACATGACAGACAATTTGCTCTTGGCCTCCCAAAGCTATACACCCGTGATCGCTTTTTAAAGTGTCGTCTGGCCTAAAGATGTTTCTTTACCACAAGCCTTGTGTTAACTCTGATTCCGTCATAAATCAAACCCACATCTAGTTTAGTGCGAAAGAGCACGGAGAGCGAACGCTGCACCATTTTACATCTTTTTTATTACTAAATAAATGTCTCTGCTGTACAAGGCCACTATTCATTCCCGAATCGTTCAAACTTGCCACTCCAGAGCTGAACGCGAACATCTGTCACGACACTTCTCACTTAGACGTCTGTGAGAGATTTTTGATCTTTATGGACATGCAACGTATACACGCATGTAACCTCTTTAAGGCTAACACGGCCGAGTGAATGCGAGTAATGAAACGCTATTTGACTTTCCAGGTCTACTCGCAGTAAGATTTGAGCAATTAAATATTCTTCTTCCTGTAAAGTCGGGCAGTAAAATATATTTGTGCATGTTTATGAGGGCCAGATGATCCGTGCAGTGGGTTCCTGGCTGAAATCTCTCTTGTTCTGTCAGTGATTCACTCTGCTGTCAGAAACATGTGCGTAAGGCATGTTGACTACCGCAATGGCCCCGGTCACCCTATGACACAAATTCACACGCTTCGTATGAACATGCACTCACAGGGATGATGATGCAACTAGATGAAAGTTAGTCACCCGTGTGGGTCTTGTGTGAATGGTAAACAGCACAAAATGGAGTTTGGATCCGAGACTATTTTGACTTTTTATAAGAAAATGTTGTAAATTAATACTTTGTACATAGATTTTTATTTATAGCCTATTCTTGTGTTATTGTTCTTATATGGCGGTTTCTTTTTCTTATGCTGTTGACGTCTCGGGCAGCCCTTGAAGAAATACTTCCCTTGTGGCTATACAGGCCTTGACCCTTTAACAACTGCTTGCAGCTATATATTTTATAAACTTCATTTTTGAGTTACATCTGAGGCCTTAATATGCTGAGTGGTTTGATACATCAACACTACAGCTACATCACAGCACCCACCCATCTACAACTGCCAAAGAATACATATGGAACCTGTTGTAAAAAAGACGAGATGAGTGGATAATCCAGATGATGGATGTAAAACGGAAAGAGTAGCGTGGGGATTTAAAGTGTTCTTCAATCCACCGTGACAACAAAGGATGGGACTACAGGGTGTTGGTCTAGCTATGGGCAACTGAGATCACAATAGCAAGAAAACCGCTGCAAGCATTTTTGCATTAAGTCTTCCCCTATGATTATATTTCTACAAAAAGTCATTTCTCAAGTCGACATAATTAAGTATGTGATACCACCAAGGCCCTAAAGTAAAACTAGAATTCATGTTTCAGTCTTAAAGAGTACAACGTGACCTCAGATTTCAACCACAGATTGAGCTTTATTACAGCCCTTTATATAAAAACAAGTACATTTACAAAGTGTCAATAAATCATAAGAAACAGAAAACTTCACATGTACACATGATCCAAATGTTTTTACTGGGTGGGATACTTCTGACAGTAAATTATGAAGGTCATTCAATAGATTGACCTACGGCTTTATGTTCTTCCCTTTATAATTCCATCCCTGGCATGCATGCTGACTCATTCTAATGCTAAGAGAAAAAGACAAAATTGACTTTCTAGGTCTTGTGCCATCCTAGAGCAATCCTTCCTTTGTTAAAACACTACTATGTAAAAAGCCTAACATGTCACTGATAACCCTTCTTGAATTTCTGTGTATTGTTAAACTGAAAAGCAGAATGTAAGTGACATCTATGGAAACCACAAGGATCGCTCGGATGTCATAGTAGAGAAGCAGTTGGCATGCTGAATTAGACTTTTTCATCCATGTAAGTCACACTTGCACACTTCCGCCACATGCATTACCCTGGTTCTCATCCGTTGCATTGACAGGGCCAGTACACTAGTCTTAAGTCACCAGGCGCCGACTGCATTACTGTCGCCTTTGCAAGTTCAATCTATCTATTGTCTCAAAGGCTGTCGGCATATCTGTACGACCAGCGGGATTTAAGACGCTTATGTTTAGTGCAACACATGGTCCTAAAAACCAGTGTCGTTTTTCTTCACTTTAGTACAGGAAATACAGCACATATTGATGTCAAAGCGCAAATAAGTCAACTTAACAACTGAAAAGTAATGCTGTCAATTAATCTTGGGGGGAATCTGGCTAAAGGGTTGACATGAAATCTGCCTTTCTTATGAATAATGATTTCACTATGTGATGTGAAAATATTTACATAAAGTTGGCTAAACAATCGTAGAGCCCTGGGTCATATTTATAACACGCAACATCAACTTCAATGCATCCGTTGTTGCACATTCACGCTGCTATACAAGCAACCTTTGTAGATTCTACGCACCCTTAGTGAGCGCCACGAAAGCTAGACCTTTTAAAGGGTTTTGACCAACGCCAGACAGGAAGTATTCCTTCACAAGTCTGTAAAAGCCATATCCTGAATTACACTGAAACACCAAATGGAGATTTTCTTCTCAGGTTTGTAACATTCTCTACTTAAGCACTACATTAAAAAAGTAACTGAACCTCTTCCATTTAAATCTCAGTATGTCCTAAGGAACTTGGCTTCTATTTCAAGAGCATCATTAAGATCCGCCCAGAGCAAAACTTCATTGGTCCAATCCAGATGAGCATCTCTATGCCGCTGCAAAGGCCTCCACTTGCGTCACACAGAATTTCAACGTGTACAGAAAAACGACGTCTTCCAAAAACATTGCGGTGTCAGGCTTAAAACACACGCATTTACCTCCATTATCCTGTCATGGATCTGCAATCCCCCTTCCTTGTCGGCAGGCCCGTTCTCCACAATCTTCGACACGAATATTCCTTCATTTGAAGTGCCATCTTTATTATCCTGTAACCCAACAGCAGAAGAGTGAAAATAAATCCAAACCAACAGAAGTAAAAGTAGAATTGGCTAAAGCGGGATATTTTAGTAAAGGCAGATGTACACATGACCAGTTGCGTAACGCTGGGACACATTTACCACGGAAATTCCGAAAAAACAGTTAATTGTTATCAGCTGCATACGGTTCTGCAGGTCGTGTAGCTCTACTGTAAATAGGTTGAGTTTGTAAAACATGTGACTGAAAAGCGTGATGCATGTGTGGGAAAACTATTTAGCATTCATTAGATCAAAATAAAACCTGGACAGGAAGGTTACAACAAAGCCTACAGCAAGATTGTTTAAGCCGCCTCAACCACATCAAACCACATTAACCTTGTGCCATGTTGCGCGACACTGTGTTGTAATTTTTAATGGAATACTTAAGAAACCACAGGAAGTCAAACTGTGAACTCGGCAGTTCATTACTGTATACAGTCTTTCCTCTTTCCCCATCACAGCAACAACAACATCCTTGTTTACCGCAGGATTATATTTCCCAAGAATGACTGTAATGTTGCAGAATAAAATTACACCGGTAAATGGGGGGAAAATGGAACACTCTTGGCCAAAACGGCAGTGTTGACAGGTGTGATTTTGACCAAAATTGATCGAATTGTTAAACTTGTTTGTTGATCACATTTTGGATTCTTCTTTAAATATGTGTCTAAAGGTAGGCACTAGGCATCATTTTAAGTTTTGAAAAGAGTTTTGTTCTCACAAGCAGACAGGTCAGGAGCCATGTCAACCATTTGCTAGAAAGGGGTCATGGCCAGGTTGAAGTAGTTGTACAGTTGCTTAGAGACAGAGCCATTTGTGTTACACTTATTAGTGACTGACCTCTTCTACTCGTGTTAACTAAACTCAACCGTAGCAACTACATCTATGTCTTAAAGTCCTAAGTTGCAGTTTCGATAGTTTCCCCTGCAAAGGTTTTGCTATTACAGTCTGGTTTAGGGCTTTAAAGGGCGTCACATTTTTATTTTGGACAAACCACTTAGAAGCCCATCAAAACGGGTTTGGTCCTCATTCACACTGATATGGACGCCGCAACCACCAGGGTCGACCATATGCCCTGTGAATATACTCCTTTCATTCTTGGTTGTCAAGCCACATCACACATGATTTATCAAATGCTCTAGAGATACTGTACTAAATGAACAGTTTATCATGTGCTTTGAATTCCTTTTTTCTGGTCACATGGACATTTTTCTGAAGGTCACTTAAAAACAGCGTTAGGCTGTAAATAAATCTCTAATTGCATAGGAAAGTAAAAACAAAAAAACAAAGGGAGTCTAAAGATGTTGTAAATCCTACTGTACTTACTGTACATGGTCTTCCTCCAACAATATTAAATCCTAAAGATCCAGACTCCCGATTGAGTATAACGGTGACATTTTTGGTCTCTCCACCCTGAAAAGAGGAAACAATCCTAAGTTGTTTACACTGAACACAAACTGATTTGGTTTTGGAAACATTTATTCACAACATTGGGACTGTCAAAGAATTAAATTCTAAGATTACTGTATTTGGAGACTCTACAACATACACATTACGTACCATATTGATAAAAGAAATTTAAGACCTGACTCTTTTAAATGAGACTCATTCCAAAAATCTGATTTTAATCTGATTCCAAACCACATTTGGATGTGGTTTGGAGCTTGTTTGAAAGCGTTGGATTTTATGTGGTTTTGTTCAGACAAAACTCTAAACAGTTTAGGAAAATTATATTTTCGTTGCTTTCGAGAAGCCCTTTAAGACAAATTATTTTGCACATAACTGACTTGAATTTAAAACCTACACAACAGAAAATAATAAAGATCCAAACATTGGATTTCCATCTGGAAATTGAACACACTTGAACATTTAAAATGCCAGCGTTTCACATTTAAACCTTCGGGACCACATATGTAAGTTTAAAGCCCAAGTTCTTAAATCATCCCCAGGTATTGGCTTTACATTTAACTGTTACCAAAAGTGGTGTGGGAGCAGAAGGACATAGGCGCACCTGTTACAGTCATTAAACATGCTCTGCGATCTACATCAATCTTAAAGGCTTAAAGCATATTGGGACAGGAGCTGTCAATTGACCGGTGGCTTACAGGGTTAAGGCCTTCTTGCCTGTTCGTTTGGTGGCGTTTATTAATACATTTACACCGAACGGCACTCTCAACAGATGAACGTTGGAACGTGTAAAAGCGAATGGTGTCAGCATTTTATCCCCTGCTGAAAAAGACGAACGCAGCTGCCACAGCATACAGTGTCTAAATATAATACAGACATCGGTGGCATGTACAGTGTCCCCTTTGCTATCTTTGCTGCATGTATGCAACGGATGTGTCCTACCGAGGAATGCACCAAGCAGGTCAGGGTAACAAACGTCGTTCCATCCGAAATAATTGGTCTTAAAGAACGTATTGACAACCCTTAAATATGGCACTCTGTATCCGAATCAAGGAGTGAAACTGTTGCGGCAAAATAAAAGAAAGGCTTGATCCCGACATGCTACAGAAGCAACAACAAATCTAAGTGGTGTCACTTTTTCTCCGAGAGCAGCTGGATCAACAGGCCAGCATTCAGTAGACAGGCCCGATCCTGCATTTGTCAGCTCCCCATCATCACCTTCCTTTCTCCAGTACTGCGCCGCCTTAACTCACTTGACCGATGAACCATATGATGAGAATAACAAGGGAGACTACATTCCCCATCAGGAAGGCAGTCGCTGGTACATCATTTTGGGCCCATAAACACGTTTGCTCAGTGGGAGATTTAAGATTGTGTGCTCCCCTATAGAGCGGTTGAGTAAGGTTATCCATCCGTTATCCGTCTTTCCATCCTTGTGTACGAGGACATAAGACAAGCTGAAAATTCTCACAGCTCTTTGTTTAAGGCTTGGGAGGCACTAGCAAATGATTTAAGACATGGTATCCCAACAATGCCATAGTATGACAAGTTATTTAATCCATAACAACTATAAAACCATTACAACATTTGTTTTGATGTGCGTTTTGGGCCTTGTTGTAGTGGTGCCCGACAATCCGCCCTATTTCAACAAGAGGACCAAAGTAGAATCATTAGAGACCCACAAAGAACCAAACAGGTTATAAAAAAATTACAATGATAGTTACTATTGGAATATTTCACGAGTATCATGATAATTTCATGATATTCTCAACATGATCTGAGGCCAAGTTTTTATACTAAAAAAGTTTGAATGCAATCGTTGTGTTTTGTAGCAGAGCTGTGCAAAAATATTGATACGGATAATGGATGCAATAACTTTGAGTATGGATATTCCGATCCATAGTTTCTCTGTTATGATTTAAACAGATTTAAAAGTTGTATAGATTTTTTTTTACTAATTTCATTGAATTTTAATTCACAAAATCTATAAACAGTTGGTTTTATAAATGTTTACAAAATGTCTTAAATTGTCATATGATTTTACTGTGCATTATGCATTTAATAAAAAGGGTTTTCTGACATAATATGAATTTTGTACAGTTTGGTGTGTTCACAAATATTTGTTAAAGCCGTAAAAGCAGGATTTCAACAACCTTTAAGAATAATCGTGTAAATCAAATTGAATTCAATTAAATTTTTTGTTAATAAAACGAAATGAAATTATTTTATTTGTATGCCGAGTTTTCAAAATAAAGCAATACATAAGATTCGGAATTTCATAGATTGCACACAACAATGTTGTGCTCACTCTTTAATTGATTTTTTTAAACAAAATATTCCAATATATAGAAAGTTTAAATCATTATTCTATCGTAACCAAACTATCGTGGTATGTATTGTATTGTGAGGCCCTTGCCAATACACTGCCCTACTCCTTGCATACGCAATTTGGACATTATTGTGTATATTATTATTGGCTAAAGCCAAAATGATTTGTCTATAATATGGAGAGATTCGTTCCTTGCTCTATTAGCAATACATAACAAAATGCCATATATCTACCCATAGAGAATTTCGCAGGAAACCCTTGTCACACGTAAGTGACCAATCACAAACATCTTTTCCCTTGCTCTTGATGCGACATCCAGAAGCATCTCTGTTTCAAGTAGTATCGAGAGTCCGGTTTAGCATGAGAGTCTCCGGTTGAAGTATGAGATTCCCACAGACACTAATCTAAACTAAATTTCTCGCTAAATCTTAAGTAAATAACTAGACAGCGACTGAGTGTAGTATTTCAGAATGATCAAAGGGTATACACATACAAATATAGTAGGGCAATTCTGTTAGAATGTCAACCTTACCATGGAAATATAGCGTTTTTACTATACATATATCACATTTGTGAACATTTGGTGTTTCAGATCCTCATGTTACATCTTTCTTTAAGTTTTGTAGAATTATTTTAATTTTTAGGGCATGATTTTTCATATTTAAGTAAGGGCTACTTCAAGGATTGTAATTGGACACGTGATAATAATAATTTAGTATATATTCTATGTTCTATAAAGACATATTCCTTGGCCACTTGTTTGAAATGTTTTATTCTGGTTCGTACATTTTAATTCAAATAAACATTAATAAGTTTGTTGTCTCCCAAAAACGGTGTCCTTTTGTCACATCTATAACGCAGGTTTATTGAACTTTTTTAAAATAGAAAACTTGTTCATAGAGTGATATTTTTCTGATGTTTAAACACTGTCATCAAGGGTTTTGTGTAATCAAAACAGTTGGTTCGGTTTACTGGTAATAACTACATTCAAAGAGATTTTATGTGACGTCCATAACGCTGGAACTGCCCAACTACTACAAGAACAAAACTACCAAAACAAATCTTTGTGCCAACAATTTACGAAAATATAGTAAATACACCAAATAAAGTTACCTTAGTCACATCTTACACCACAATAAACACAACGACTGTTCTTTGGTTGATTTTATCTACCGAAAAAATCAGGCTACAGAGTAAGGTCACCATGGTAATTCTCAATATATTTTCATGACTCACAAAATATTATAATTTTGCAAGCAAAATTAGGGGGTTCAGTCGTGGTGTTGGGGGGTCAGTGTGGTCTGGGGGTCTGTTGTGGACTGGAGGTCGGGTCAGTCATGGTGTGGGGGTCAATTGTAGTGTGGGGGTCAGTTGTGATCTGGGGGTCTGTTTTGGTGCGGGGGTCAATCGTGGTGTGGGGGACAGTGGTGATCTGGGGGTCTGTTTTGGTGCGGGGTCAATTGTGGTCTGGGGCTCAGTGTGGCCACGGACATGGTGGTGGTTTTGGGGTCAGTGTGGTCTGGGGGTCAGTCATAGTGTTGCGGTCAGTCTTGATCCGGGGGTCAGTCGTGATTTTGGGGTCAGTCATGGTGTGGCTGTGAATTGTGATCGGGGGTCTGGGAGTCACTTGTGGTCTGGGGTCAGTCGTGATCTGGGGGTCAGTGTGGTCTGGGGTCGGTCCTGGTCTGGGGGTCTGTCGTGATCTGGGTTCAGTGTGTATGTGCGGTCTTGGGTCGGTCATGGTGTGGGGGTCATGCATGATCTGGGGGTCAGTGTGGTCTGGGGGTCTGTCATGGTCTGGGGGTCTGTCATGATCTGGGGTCAGTGTGTAGGTGCGGTCTGGGGTCGGTCATGGTGTGGGGGTCATGCGTGATCTGGGGGTCAGTGTGGTCTGGGGGTCTGTCATGGTCTGGGGGTCTGTCATGATCTGGGGTCAGTGTGTAGATGGTCTGTCATGGTCTGGGAGTCAGTCAGGGTCTGGGGGCCAGTGAATTCTCGGGCTCAGTCGTGGTCTGGGGGTCTGTCATGATGTGTGGGTGTGTCGTGATCTGGGGTCAGTGTGTCGGTGCGGCCTGGGAGTCAGTCCTGGTCTGGGAGTCAGTGAATTCTGGGGGTCAGTCACGGGCTGGGGGTCTGTCGTTGTCTGGGGGTCTGTCTTGATCCGGGGGTCAGTCCTGACCTTGACGTTACAGAGCTGGACTTTCAATCAGCAGGTTGCGAGCTCGAATCCCCGTGGCAGCATAACCGAAGTATCCTCGAGCAACACCTTACCTCCACATCCTCCGCAACCGTCCCTTTGGATAAAGGTCAACCAAATACATTAAAACACAAAAACAGACGTCTCACCTTGCACGGCGGAGCAAGACTCTTGGACAGCGAGTCAATCCTGGCACTGTATTCAGTGAACTTCTTCTGGTACTTCAGAGCAGTCATCTGAAGCTCGTTCTGAACAGCAGACAGCTGGGCCAAGAGGGACTTCTCTCTCTTGCCAGACTTCAGAGCTTGTTTCTTCAGCTCTTTATCCAGACTGACCACTTTCCCCTGGAGGGCACCGTTGTGCACCTTGAGGGCTTTCAAGCAGCAATGGTTCTTCAACTTCTGCTCCCTGTGGGTGAGCATCAAGCCACATCCAGTCTCGCAGATCCCCACAGCCCTGTGATCACAAGCTTCACGCATGTGAGCATCCATGTCCTTGAGGTTCAGGACCTCGCTGCATCCCTTATTCCTGCATCTGGCTGGGGAATAATCGCACATCTCCGCATGTTCTCCAAGATGCTGCAGCTGGACGATCTTCTCGCAGCCTCTTGCGTGGTTGTCACATCTGATGTCTAACTTCAATATTAAGTTTTTCAGAGGAAGGACGTGGTTGAGCTCCTTGGTGGACATCCTTTGGCATTTCACGGGGCAGCTGCTCTTCTGCACGACCCACGGCAGCACGCAGCCGGCGCAGAAGACGTGACCGCACGGGGTGGTGAGCGGATCCTCCAGAACTTTGTTGCACAAGTTGCATTTAAAGTCCGGGTCCACGGCTCCTTTGAAGCGGTCCAACTCGAACCCCATTGCGTCAAAAGTAAGTCCCACGAAAAAAAAAACAAGGGCGCCGGTGGAGGAGAAGGGGCTTTAAGGCATTTGGAGAGCTCGGAGAGACGGCGTTGAGTACGAGCGCTTCTACCGTACTGACTGGTCTGATGCACACTTCCTAGGGGGAGTGAAGGGCTGCGCGTCTGGGTACCGTAACGTTTCGAAGAGCGGCGCAGACACATGGTGGGAATTGTGTTGGAAGTTTTCATTTTTGGAATTTTGTTTGTCCAATTTGGTTCTTTAAATGCTTTTGGATAGTACTTCAAGATCTGTGGGAAATGTATGTTTATTAATGTGTGTGTGTGTGTGTGTGTGTGTGTGTGTGTGTGTGTGTGTGTGTGTGTGTGTGTGTGTGTGTGTGTGTGTGTGTGTGTGTGTGTGTGTGTGTGTGTGTGTGTGTGTGTGTGTGAGTGTGTGTGTGTGAGTGTGTGTGTGTCGGTGTGTGTCGGTGTGTCGGTCTAATCTGGGGGTTTAATGTTGTCTGGGGGTCTGTCATATGTGTTGGTCTGGGGGTCTGTCATGTGTGTGTGTGTCGGTGTGTGTGTGTGTGTGTGTGTGTGTGTCGGTGTAATCTGGGGGTTTAATGTGGTCTGGGGGTCTGTCATGTGTGTGTGTGTCTGTGTGTGTGTGTGTGTGTGTGTGTGTGTGTGTGTGTGTGTGTGTGTGTGTGTGTGTGTGTGTGTGTGTGTGTGTGTGTGTGTCGGTGTAATCTGGGGGTTTAATGTGGTCTGGGGGTCTGTCATGTGTGTGTGTGTCTGTGTGTGTGTGTGTGTGTGTGTCGGTGTAATCTGGGGGTTTAATGTGGTCTGGGGGTCTGTCATGTGTGTGTGTGTGTGTGTGTGTGTGTGTGTGTGTGTGTGTGTGTGTGTGTGTGTGTGTGTGTGTGTGTGTGTGTCGGTGTAATCTGGGGGTTTAATGTGGTCTGGGGGTCTGTCGTGTGTGTGTGTGTGTGTGTGTGTGTGTGTGTGTGTGTGTGTGTGTGTGTGTGTGTGTGTGTGTGTGTGTGTGTGTGTGTGAATCCTATAGCAATGGTTTCAAAAGTTGTACTGGATTCCTATTAGAATTAATCATGCCTTAAAGGAATATTTTTAAAATAAAAAATTGACATTTTAATTAAAACACAGTACAAATTTCTTATAAAAAATCTAATAGGAATGGCTCCAAAATATGATAGACATTCTTGTTATGATCCGAGACAAATGTCTTATAAAAATCCAGCAATGTCTTTTGACAAAGGCTCACTGAAATGAATGACCAACCCTCGGGACACTTACTTTGAAATTTTTTTTACATTTTAGAAAATTAACTTACCAAAATTTAGTTCAACAAAGGTCAAAAACAGACACTATGTTACAAAAAAAACATGTAATATTTGATATCCTAGAATTTACAATATTTAATTATTGTAATGTTATCAAGGTTTTACCCTGAAATGATTTTTAAAGAATTTAAAGGAGTCCTGGTCTATTCTGCGCTTTTATTCATTGTTCCTTCTTAAATATTCAGTTAAAGTTATCGATTCCTGAATAATTTTGTATTAATTACAATGTTATTTTTTTTTCATGAAAAAACATGTACATTTGCATTTACATTTATTCATTTGGCAAACGCTTTTATCCAAAGTGACAGTATTATGCAGCAGTCAATCACTGCAGAGTTAACAGGTGTCTATCTAAAGGACACTTCAGTCATTGTCTGCTGACACCGGGATTGAAACCCACAACCTTCTGCTTACAAGTCCAACTCTAACAAACGGACCACGACTGACTCCCTGTTTGCTAAATTATACTTTTGTGTATAAAACTGATTGCACTCATTTAGATACACAGCATAAAATATATTTTTCAATAAGAAGAAACTTTTCATTCAAGTTTCGCAAAACTTTTGACCAATGGTGTACTTTGCATCAATTTTTTGTTGAACCTTATATGCAATCCCTGGGATCAAACCTATGACCGGCATTGCTGGTGTCGTGCACTAAACACTGCAAAAAAGAATACATTGCATTCATTTATTTCTCTTTTTAGCATGTTTCGCCTCCAAATGTTAAACTTTGTATCTGAGCACTTCATCTTTATGCCCCTAAGATGAATCACTTCATTGTTCTCTTTAGTTTTTACGATCAGATGAAGGCATCTGCTAAACACTTCAATGTAAATAAAGACATATCTGTGTGTGTGTGCTTATGCAGAACAGCTGAGAAACTCAAACAAGCTTAAATTTCAAACCCTAAAAGCCCCAAAGCTTAAGATTATCCTTCACATACTTCCAGTCTGCATGAGTGGCCAATGATGCTGTTTGGGGGCAAATAATCATCTGTCTAAATGCTTTCTAAATCCAGTAAATAGAATCTTGTGAGCGTATGATTTGCCTAAAATGTGTATTTGTGCAGTGTATTTTGCGTGGAAAGAAACCTGGAGTCCATTTGAATAAAGACATTTTCCATCACGGTAGGAAGCACCACAGTCATAAAAGCATTTGAATTGTAAATGATGAGATCCAAAGACAGGGTCAGTGACAGCTATGTGCAGTGAAGGGAGGCCTTTTGCAGATTAACTATGCTTGGTGTGCAGTGTCCATCTTTTATTATTTTCACTCATTAATATTCTGGGAAATCAAACTTCTTTCATCTGAACCTCATGTTCAAAAACAAAAGACAGAACATTTAGTTCATCAGCGACCCTTGGGAAAAGAAAAGAGAAAAATGAAACATGCAATTTGCAACCAGGCGCAAAATTGTGACTTTCTTTTTTCCTGTGATGAAAGAAAATGTGCAGTTTAGAGAAATCGTATTATGCAAACTTACAGTAAGAGTTTTCTCTATTTATTCACCTTAAGGAGCTGGACAGGATTTCAAGAGATTACTTTAAGAATTTCAATCAATCTCTCATTCATCTGTATCATGCAACATGAATTCCTCTGTATTTCGGTCAACAGATCCTCCTAAAAATGACACGCAGTTCCTTTAAAATAAAAATAAAATTTTGTCACAACTTGAGATTTTCTTTTACAACTTAAATAAAAAACTATGTATTATGTGATTTTTAAACATAAATTGCCTTAATTCTTTTTATAAATACTGATTGCTATGTTGAACGCTGATAATAAGAGTACTACTCAAAAAATGATGTGATGAATTACTTACATTTCAAATCTTGTCATTTCAAACCTTTTTCTCTACTACCTCAGAACACACAATAAGTTATTTTAAAGAATGTTTTGTATCACTGCTGTACTTTCTTCAAAATATATTATTTTGTGTTTTAAGTACACTGAAAGAAAGGTTCAGTTGGAATTACATAATTTTATTATGTACACCCTTTCCACACAGTTGAAATATGTAATTTTTTAATCGAGGAATTATGTTTAAATAAATAATGTATTAAATCATGTAGCCATTTCAGTTGAAAAATGTCGACACAACGTTTATTTTGAGTAAGCTCTAACTTTAAGTACAAATAGCATTTAAAAATATTACACTTTAAGTACATTAAAGTTCATTAAAGCGCAGGGAACTTTTACCTGGGAGGGAAGGGAAGCGTCAAATGTGTTCAGATGACCACGAAAACAAGTGTATAATGACAAAATTATAATTTTTGCCTTTACTGCACAAGTTCAGCCCTTCTTCATTAATCTTCATTTGTTCTACATTTTCATTGGTAAGTTATCAAGTATGTGACAAGTGGTGAATCAAAAACACCTTTGAACAGAGAGTGTAACATTAACTCAGTATAATATTAACCCTGATGTAGTATTACTAATGCCTTGACCTTGATTTAACCATCTCAGAGTTGGTCTTCCAATCCGTAATGTGACCAGATAATTACATTACGAATGCAGAGTTTAGATCCCCATCATTACTTGGAAAAGATCTTTGTAACATGAAGCGTGCAAAATAAACAATTTTGCATTCACTTAACATAATCCTTGTTAAATTAAGAAAGTGTTTATTTGGTGGCGGTGGCACAGGACTCAATTGACTTACATAAAGCTATGCAATGTTAAAAATATAGATCAACTGTGTTGTATTTGAAGTAAGACTTGTTGTGGCTCTTAGATTTCAGGATGAATTGAGGGGATACTGAAGCATTACTCACGCTGTGCATTTGTTCCATCTGAGCTCAGATATGACCCTAACCTTCAATATCTAATGACCTTCTCATTTAATAAAGACAATGAGCAATTTTGATATTCTTTTGTTTTTTTGACAGTGTAATATATATTAGAATATAAGAGCAATCAGATTTTTAATGCCTTAAAAGCATTAAAGCAATCGCATCAACTCCTACTGGCAATACAGTATCATTTTGAAAAAATTGGGTGGCATGACAGAATGGTGACCCCTTGTTGAATTGTGTATTATTTTATTATTTTCAAAGAACACCCAGGCCATGAAATTCTGTAATTATTGTTAACTTTAAAACCTCTGCCTTTTATTTCATATGAGGACTTAAACGGGACAGCTTTGTTCCCTATGCACTTCCATTGTACAATTGAATTAATTGAAAAGTCATCTTGTCATTCCAAACCTACTTCTGTTCTATCTTGCGCCCTTTCACTTACATTGGTTTAGACATTTAGTTACAACAATACTTGAAAATAGAACACAAGTTATTTAAGTGCATTAAGAACATAAATGGGACACATATGGGATACTCCAGACAAAAAGAATCTGTCATCATTTAAACAATACATACATTTTGCTTTACATCATTGCATTTTAAATGGCGTGAGTAAATGATGTAATAGTTTTATATATTTAGGGCAACTATCCCATAATTGCTTTTAAATAAATACCTCTACATCAACATGTCATATTTTTTCATACACTTAGCTCAAATGATGAATAACTGCAGATGATGAAAACCAAAACCCCACTAAATCATCTTTCAAGATGCTGTCAGTTTAAAAAAAAAGCTTTGTGAAAGATCCTGTATTGTAAGTGTATAATGTTATAGAATTGTAATCCCAGAAGTCTTTGTTCCGCTGATGCTGGAGAGACACAGAAAGATCTGCATTTTTAATACATGAGGGCTTCATTTGGAGCTTTGGAGCTCAGCCATACTGCAGTCAACACCGCTCTGATATAGTGACAAAAAGACAAATCTATAAGGGGGATGCGGGATTGTGGGATCTTGTGAAGACCAATTGCCTTTTTGAATATATCCTTTCATCTTACATTGTGGCAGATGTTTTGTCTGTCAAAGGCAACGAGTGAAATGAGAGAATAAAATGTTTAACCTAGTCCTTCATAATTTAATTTTCACTAATTATGATTTGTTTTTTGATTATTGTAGACAAAGGAGTGCATGACAATAAACAGTGTGTTACGGCTTCCATGAAAATGCCCTAGATTTTCTTCTTGATCTTCTTCTAACCTACGAACCCACTTCAAGGTTTTGACTTTTCAACTTTTTGAAACAAAAGAAGTTCACACACAAACTGTGAAACCGTATGCATAAATTTAACCTCGCCTTCGGTCATGTCATGTGCATCCATGCTTGTACTCTGTATGTTTGCATTGTTCCATATGCTCACATGTTCGATGCATCACGTGAGATTCAGTTAAAAGCAACTGTACTTGGTTATCCATTCGTTTAATTTTATTAGGTCTGTGGCCCTCTGTCGTTGACCCCAATCGGAGACTGTTAGCAGTGAGCCCATGTTGTCTCCACCTGAGGTTAAAACAGCTGGTTTCTATAATGCGCTGCATTTCTTGACATTCCCTTATATTCCCATACCAGTTTCTGGTTTTAAAAGTCTGCCAATTGTCTGTGAAGGTTTTCAGTCATGCAGGTCATCAAGAAATGCTGGTTAGAAATCAGTTTAAAGGAACCAGCACTGGAACTGACCGTCTTAAATTTTAAGACATGTGGGTCCTTATGAGGAGTGTCTCATTGTTATGAAACCTATAGTTCCTAAACAAAAAAGATAAACACATGAAAATAAATAGTACGTCAAATTTATTTAGGACAAAAAGTGAATTCCATATGAGTTATTATCATGTCATAAAGGGTAGCTTGTTAAGTTTTGGAAAAGGCATGTCAAGACCGGTCTTACTCTGACCCTTGATCTCAAAAACTGATTTGGGTCTTGATAGAGCACAGGCAAGGCCACACTTGTCTTGGGTAAGTATAATCCAAAACACCTACTCACCTCCCATCCAACATCAAAGTAATCTTTCTTATATGTCAATGATTACATGTGGACTATTTAACATTTCTATCTAGGACACCAACATGAGAATTCATGCTCAGTTGTGCTTGCCATTTCTGCAGAAAAAAATCGAGTTTTCTCTTTATGGAACGAAATGCAAATCTATCATATCACATACATCTAAATTGTTTGAGAGACCTGGACTTTGCCAAAAGTGCAAATATCCTTCCATAGGGAACCTGCGAACAAAATGCACACTTTCTGGGAAAAGCCAAAGTTGATCCAAAACTAATTAAAAGGAGATGTTGTTCATAGGACAGCTGCTTTAAGAGAAAAAGTTCATTGAATAGAATCTTTTGCAAAGATGCTTTGAGGCAGATACAGGGATGACATAAGTCTTACTTTAGTGTTGATGTAATGTCAAGATACAATAGGGTTTGGAACCCCTGTACCTCCTCCGCAAAATCTTTCATCTACAGAGCCGGTCTGCGCTGGATCTCGTATTAAATGCTTTTGGCAACTGTGCTCAACACTGGATATACAACGTGTGTTTAATATTAGAACCAGATGACTCTATTAAGGGTAGACAACTGAAAAAGTTCACAGTAAGCAACAAATGGCATTTAAGAACCTTGTTTTTGCTGCACCCACAAACAAAAGGACTTTACCTTTTTGGCATTACATCGGGCTCTGAAAACTTGGCCATTTTCACTTTCACTTGTGGGTCAAAAAGGGATAAGTCGACGCAAAATTGTGGACATTAAAGTCTTAAATGTCTCTTATCTCCACATCTATCCGTCTGCTTGAGACGTTTGATAATGTTTTGGAAAAGCTGCCATAGCTTGAGTTACACATATTTCTCATTCGGCCTAATGAGAATAGCAGTGCTGGTAAGTGGCTAAGCTGTTAAAACTGCTGAGAAGTCAACAGGAAGGCTCAGGCTTTAGGGTAGTGTCTATGAATCGGAGGAAACCATTTCGCGGGGCTAATGGGATACAATACCACCATTAAGCATTTATCAAAGATGATTAAATAATGCCTTTTTTGCCCTTTGGATCAGCTTTGTTAAACCTCATCCGTTCAAAAACACATTGCGGGTTAATGAAAATGTACATTGGGGCTTTGATGGTATAGTTTTAACATATGTTCTTCAGGGACTCTCATTGCAACAATGTACAAAACAGATGCAGCACCTTATAGGGACTTTTTTCCACGTACGCATAAAACATAAGCATTTTCCAGACTTGAAGTATGCCAAACATTTCTCGGACTAAATAAAAGCCCTGGTTAAAATGGGTCAGAAACATCACTAAATGCATTAATGTGTCATGTGTTAAATGTCGTATTCAGAAGGGGGAGGGGGGATACATCAGGAACAGGATCAGGGTCGAGTCGAACCAGTTTGCCACAATGAGATTGTTTGGACCACTGCCCGAAGGACATTGAGCTTCTTGTGTAAACAACACAAACATCGTCTTTGTTATCCAGGGTTTTTGTCATTTAGGGAACAAGATGCCGAGAGTATCTGCATTTATGTATGATTTATCTTCGACAGGCCATATTACTTGAGGATGTCCTTCATTATTGTCCTAATATCATGTTTATAGACCAAGACTGGTCTAAAATGATCTCTTGCAAGAAAGAGGATTAAAAGGAAAGTTTGTTCTGCAGAGCACAATTGTTTTTGGAAAATGGTGTTACCCCTTGACTTTAACTTATTAGATGTAAATAGCCAACTTTCTTCAAAATATCTTCCCTACCCCACAAATTTAAAGGAATTACATGGCCAAACATGCATTATGAATTCCAACTAGAACCAAATGGCTCATATAAAAGCAAGAGAACTTCTCAAACCCTAGTGGACGATATTAAGCTGAGTTTCAGCTGCAGGACTATAGCAGTGGCTCACAGCAGTATAATTGTATCAGCACGGAAACAAGGCAACGGTCCGCCTGTGTAACATGAGGAGCTAATCGGAAACAACCCTGTTCTAATTATCCATTACAAAAATAACCAGCTTAAGTCACGTCCATTGTTACTGTCCCTTGCGGGAAATTCTCTGCCAGGTCAGGCTTCATCAAATAGTCCCAGGCAACAATTTCTTCTAACTGCATTTTGAACCATATGTGTCTGCTTGTTAAAGCAATGAGAAGGAGAACATTCTTCATTTCATTATGTGAACAGTTTACCAACTCGAGGGTTTAAAGAGAATGGTAAAAAGTAAATATCAAGTCAGTTGCAGTTGCAGTTAGATAAAAAGGTCTTGTTATTGCTGAAGTACACATATAATATACGCTCAAAAAAAAAGGAATACTCAGTATTTCCATTAAACAATTAAAACACAAAAAGAGTACATTTAATAGCTTTGAATATACTGTTAAAATTTTAAGTTTATGTTAGTGAAAGAAATAAGTAAATCTGTATATTTCAAATCAGTTTTATGTGATGTACCAAAAAAGTAAGTGTTTTTGAGAAATAAATACATATTTTTCAATACTTAAACATTTTTTTGGGTATATATTGGGAAAGTTATATGTTTCATTTTTACTCAATTAATATAATATTTTATAATAAAAATCTATTTATTATTTTTTAAATATTTTATTTATATTATTTTATATATTTAAGTTCACATAACTGTTTAATTTATGTGACATTTACTAAGCCACATGAAACATACAATGTAATTCTCTTCAGAAAAATAAGTTTACCTAAAGATTATTTTTAAAAGAATACTTAAGTAAAGGTCAAGTAAAGCATACTTTAAGTATACTATTATAAATATACTAGTAGTGTACTTGGTAGCACTTGGAACTAAATTGGCCCTCTATATAAAATAAATTTTCTATATTAAGTTTGAAATAAGTATACATATAAGCACACTCCATAAACTTCTTCTACATAGGGGTTTGCTCAAAGCATCCTTGAAGTAACTAAGCTCCCTGACAAAACGAAGATGCCTCAGAGGCAAATACCTTGACTCCATCTTCTGCTTGTGTCCTGCCTCCTGCCCCAGATGAGACGACAGATAGTGACTCACCTCTCAGCATGCTGCACAAATGCAAATTATACAGCTGACATCAAGAACATTTACGTTTCCTTTATGACTGTTTGAACAGAGAGTATGTTTTTATGTTATACGTTTTGTCTTTTTATTCAAACATCCACATTTTAAAAAAGCCATAACATCTTAAAGACGATCACATTTGTTAAGGACCACACCCCTTAAACATCTTTCTGCAGTTCGGAAAATTGTTCATCTATTTAGGTCATCCAATCTATCAGGAAGCTTTTGCAATATGAACCTCAACCTTTTTCCCCTTATGAACCTCCTTCACCCAAAGATATTCAATATATCCTACATAATTAAAAACCTTCAAAAATTTAGCTTAGACTGGACAAGAAAAGATTAAACTCAAATTTTTTTGTTTTTGCATGAATCAATTTGCAACCCCCACCAAAAAAGAAAAGTACATTTGAAAGCTTTGGAGTAAATTAAATATACTGTATAAATTTGTGTGTACATGAGTAAAAAAATTAAAATAAGTCTATTTCACGCAACTTTTTATGTTAGAATTTTTTTATGTCAGTTCATAGAAATATGAGTTTACATTACAAAACATATTTGTTGAAATATCCTTTTTCGTTTTTAAATGTTGTGTACATGTTATTAACATTTACTCAAATATTTCTTACAGTATAACCAAAAATATGTGTTTTTTGTTACAATGATTTTTGTTTCATTACATAAAACTAATTTTATAACAATTATTGTACATGTATTTCCTATTTTACATTTATTCATTAGCCAGAGGCTTTTGTCCAAAGCGATTTTACAGATGCCAACTATCACTGCATAGCAAGGTGTCTTACTCAAGGACACTTCCGCATCGTCTGCTGGCACTGGGATTCAAACCCACAACCTTCAGCTTACAAGTCCAACTCTCTGACCACCAGACCACTGCTGACTCCCCACTCAACCTTTTTTGTGATTAGTTTACAGTGTATTGTCACATCCTTTACATCATTAACATTGTCATCCATCCTCACTTCATCTCCAGATAGTTTGAGTGACATTTAGAACCTGGCCCACACCGATATTCTCATTTCCACATCAAATGGGGCAGATGTCTCCTCACCTTCTGCTCGGTGCTGGTAAACATATGGCCTCATAGAAACAAATTAATTCTTTCCAGCCCACATAAACAGGAAACATTAACCGCATGTAAGCATGTCCTCCCTGCTTGACATCTTATTTTCTCTTTTTATTTACTTATTTTAGTGAGTAGCACAAAGCTGCTCCTGCCAGATGCCATGAGTATCCATAAAACGTTGATCGTACCCCTAATTCATAGCAATACAAACTCACAATACTATGGCATGAAACTAATAAAAGGCAAGCAAATTTGATTGGTACCATCATATTACAGGAAGTTTTTCCTCCTGTATGAATCTGTCTGCTAATCTGTCCCATACGCATATAAATGTAAAGCATTTGGACATAAGGTTAAGTAACTCAAGCTTAACATCTGCATGGGATTTAGATACAGCGTCACATGTGAGAGGATTCAAGTAATTAAATAAGACTAATTAAGAGATTTAAGGCTTTAAAAGATCTGTGTTAATGAAGTTATGAGGCCTGAACTAGGTACCGTCTGCCTTTAAAAGCACGAGAAACCATAAAATAGTTTAATAAAGGAAGAAACACTTGCAGCGGTTTCCGGTTTTAATGAGTCTTAAAGTCTTCCTTTCACACACACAATAAAAAAAGGTTCAAGGGTGCATCCCTGACATGTTTTTTTGGGGTAAAATACAAAACAATTGTTCAAAAATGCATCCTGTAAATGCATACAAAGAAAGATATCTGAAAGAATGTAAGGAACTGTGATTTCAAGTCCACTATTGACTACTTTAGCAAAAAATTACATTTTAATTACAGCCGACCCCAAATCTGTTCCTAAATTCTTTAAATATCTTCTGTAATGTTTAAAACAAAACAATTATAAAAAGTTCATCTTAACACAATGAGAAATATTTAATGTGGCATAGTAAATATCACAAAACACTTATATTAACTATATAAAATAATACAAAAAGAATATTAACATAATAAAAAAAATTTAATAAAACAGTACAATTCTCTTAAATTTTATTTTTTTTAGCTTTATGTAATAAAATAAATTTGTATTTACATACTGTATGTATTTGCAACTTCCACTTAATATTTGTTGTGAATTCTAATATAAATATTTGAGTTAATCAGATTTACTTAATCTTTTTTACTTACATATACAAAAAATTTAACAGTATATATAAAACTAATTGCAAAGCTTTAAAAGTATTTTTTTTTGAGTGTAAACTGTTTCGCTTAAAATCATAGCAAGTATTGTATGTTGTGTATTTAATGGTGCCCCAAAAAATCTCACTTACATTCTTTCAAATATCATAAGATTAAAATGTATGTCAGGGGTTTGGAACAATATCTGGGACAGGAACTTCAAAGGCTAGAAACATTGAAAGCTAATCTTATCAGCTAGCATGGCAGGCCTGTTGCTGAAAGCAGGGATCTTTAGGTCAATGAGTGTAAACAACTGCTATATAGGGACCTGTCATATTCATGTGCTATGATGTCATATTGTAAAAATGGTTGGGTTACAGCTTTTTATTGATTTTTATTTTATTTTTATTATTATTATTATTATAATTATAATTATAATAATAATAATAATTATTATTTATTAGAATTATAATTATTATCATCATTATTATTACAAGTATTATTGTTCATTTAAATAATATTCAAATATTCACAACATATATGAAAACATAAATATATCCATAAAGATATATTATAAACATATGATAAATATATTTATGATCTTCTCAAGAGATTTTTAGTTCCATGGCCCCGAAAAGCAGGATCAGATATTTTAATGGATTGCACATTGAGCAAACAAACTTCTGGTTATGGTGGTACTGATTTCAGGAACATTTGAGCCTAAACATTCAAGATTATCTATCTTTCTCTCTCTTTAGACTATGATTTGCAAAAACAATTTACATTAAAACTGTTTTGTTGCATGCTGTTTGGCAGCAGAAATATCCTTCTCATTTTAGCATGCTAAAGACATCTGACAATAAACCGCAGTGGATAAGCAGGAAAGATCTCAAAGCCCAGTGGTCAACCCCTTTCTCATTACACTACTGGATGCTCCCCAGCAATAACTGAACATTTCCATAGTTGCTAAGGGATGCAAACCGAACATACAAAACAGACCATTCAAATCCTTAAACATTCTGGAAGCTCAGAAGATACACATACACTCTAAAAAGAATAAATGTGGCTTAGTCAATATCACAAAAAAATGGACGGTAATATTAACTTAATCAAATCTTTTAAAAACAATAAATGGATATTAAAAGAATTTATAAAACATCCAACAGTCATCTTCTCAAATTTTATAAATACTTTTAAGTTTAATGCAATGCAATTTTGACAAATATTCATGTTAACATACACCTGATATCACATACATATTTTATATACAGCATTATTAACATAATATTTGTACTTACATAAACACAAATTTTAAACAATATATTGAATTCATTTCAAAGCTCATTTTTTCAATGTAAATTGTTTACAAATAGCTCTAAAATCAATTATTAGAGTGTAGCTTTTAAAAACCTCTTTTTTTTGTGCTTGTATGTTTAAACACACACAGGAGAAATTTCTGCATCTGACATTGTTCAAAATCTGTCAAACTTTTTCCTGTCGAACACAATTAGAGACAGTCGCTGTCTACAATGACGGTGTATGGGGTAGCAGGGCTTTTAAATAAAAAATCACCGTTGCACGATGTAGCACATTTCATATAGAACACTGTATCTTGAAAGTAATTCAGCTGTCGATTGAGATCGTGCCAGAGGAAGCTTTGAGTTTTTCCAGTTAAACCAGACAGCATTGAGGCGCAAACCTCTGACCCAACAGTTTGTAAACTATCTTTACCGCATGATTTCAGACATGCAGCTGGAACACATGATGGTGGCTGTGAGAAGATGATTGGTTAATCAGAAAGCCCAAAGTTTATGTACCGCAACCCAGGATGAAGCCCAGCCAAAATCAATTTGATTTTCCTGACACAAACAGCAACGATCACTTACGAAAATAACTTACAGTATTTGTGTTGTATATATTTGATGTCTATATATATATATATATATATATATATATATATATATATATATATATATATATATTGTGAAGAGCACACATATGTTTTGGACATACAAACCACACTTAAAATAAATGAAATGTCATTGACAGTGGAAATATCAGTACTCGCAAAATTATTAGTTTTAAAGGCACATGTCACCTATAAATGAACATTCTGTCATCATTTACCCTTACATTTGTCATTGCAAACCTATACGATTTTGAAACAAGTCAATAGGTGTCGTGTTTTCTGTCGGAGAAAGAAAGTCAAGAAGTCATAATCTTAAAAAGTTTAAAATGCTAACAGAATTTTCATCAAAAAATAAGTTCAAAAGTAATTCTTATATATTAATGTACACTGAAATTAAAGGTTCCTTTGGAATTACTTATTTTACTCATGTATATAGATTCCACTCAATTTCAATAGGTTTCTTTAACATTGATATCTTTAGCTCCCAACATTCTTCTTATTACCCTCTTTGTGTTCTTACAAATAAAGAAGTTCATACAGGCTGAAATTACTATTGAGTGAATCATTACAGAAACTATTATACAATTTTGCATTTGCTGAACTAGCCTCCTTTAAGGGTCCAGATTTGTAAAGCCACAATATTCAACGTACCATCCCCCTGGTACCTTTCTAAAAGGCATTGCTGGATAAGGAGTGTTCCTGCTTCACATCTAAGACACTTTTGGCTTCAAGCCCTCACCATCTGAAGTTAAGCAGTGGTAGATACAAGGTTCCCAAAGGCCCTGTCTGTGTGACATATGCGTTCTATTACTATATACCTCAAACATTTCTCCAGAACTTGTGGCTTTCCAGTCTGCTTGAGTTGAGGATTAGGCACTACTGAAATTGATTTATTTCGGCACTAAAACTGTTTATTAAATATAATAGACCATCAAAGTTGTCAGGGAAAGGAAGAGAGAAATAGTGAGCCATCATTATTTACCACAAAAGTGAACTTTTAAAAATAGGCAGTCCAGAACCGAAATGTCTTGGTAACCAGGATTACACGTCTATCTTAAACTCATTCCAGAAGAGACTAAGCAGTTTTGAAGTAATGACTCTATCCACACACTGTAAATTTGGATTTCTGAATATTAAGCTAATAAACCTCAAACTGGATATCCAGAAATAATTGGATTTCTTACTAGTTCATGCTAGTTTTGTAAAAATGAATTGTGTTCAAGGCACAGTTCACAAAGTTAAAAAAAATATTGTCATTATTTACTCCTGACTTTCATTCGAATGCATAAGATTTTCTTTCTTTTGCAGAACAGAAAAAAATATATTTTGAAGAAAGTTGGTAACCGAAGAGCAGTGACACCTTTTCTCTTCTATTGTATGCACGAAACCGTTCAAATCAATGGGTGCCATTAACAATTACATTTTTTCATTTGGCTCATTGTTTTATCCAAAGCGACTCGCAAGAATTATGCAGTGGTCAACAGTTATTGCAGTGTAAACAGGGGTAAGATGTCTTGCCTAAGGACACTTCAGCATTGTCTGCCGGCACTGGGATTCAAACCCACAATCTTCTGCTTGCAAGTCCAACTCTCTAACCCCCAGAGCACGACTGTCCCCATTTAGTAATATTCTTTAAAATATCTTCTTTTGTGGAGAGTGGAAGAAAGAAAGTTTTTTTTGAAATGTCATCAACAAAAATGTTTTCTTTAATCTTGTTTTGTATTCCCTTTCACTCAAAAACAACATATGATAAAATCGATAGAATATTGATACTGCTGATCCATAAAATGAAAGTGAATGGAGACTGAGTCTTTCACTACATAACAGTCTAGGCAGTCAATGCACTCACATTTATGTTTTAATGCCTGGAAACAAAAAGAGAATGTTTATTTAAATATTTCACATGTCTTTTATCGCACAGCAGCATATCTGTGCCATACATTTCAACAGCAGAAAAACATATCAGGGCATATGCATCAAAGTGTCTGCTATCCAAATCTAGAAAAGGCCTTTGAGTCTGCCCTGCATCAGACGTATCAACAAACAGAGCACGCCAACCTATGGGTGGTCTGATTACCATTATTTGTGTTTAAAACAAGTCTAGAATCTTCAAATATGTGTCAGATGCCAGGCTATGAAAGCGCCCAGAGTATTGTTTGTCCTGAGATAGCTTCTTCATTTCATGCAACGCTTTCCCTTTCCCTAAAGCATTTGTGCTGGATTTGAACTACTTTGAAAATGAATCAATTTTAATCTGAGCCAATGTTATGACACAACGGTTAAACTGCGGGGAATTACAGCGATAACATGTAAACAGAGATAAAATAAGACACACTGATGTTACTTGTGACAAGCAACTGTGGTCACGGGAAAAATGCGTCACGACGCCAATGTTTTGATAGAAAAATACTAACAAATAAAGGCCACCGCATTTGTGGAACTTTCCCCCGGCAGCGAGCTGTTTTTCTATATACGACATCCCAGGGAGAATGACTTTGAGATGTGGACACAGTCGCAGACGTCATCTTTAATGATGCATATTATCGATAAAAGCTTTGGATGCAAAAGTATTTTAAGCAGTTTATCAGAATGCATACTTTTATTTTCCTGGAACATCTGGAACAAACACAGCGTATGTAAACTAGTGGAGTCAGAGAGTGTGTCTGCGTGTTGGAATGTAAACTTAAACCCTGGTACTTTCATGAAGCAATCGGTCATACAAGAGACATTACAAAAGATTTTTTCCCCATACAATGGCTTGGACTGAAATGAAAATGACCTCTTGCTAATATTTAGAACTTTCTTTTATAAACCAAATTATTCTCCCTATTGTCACTTCAAACCTGTATAACTTCTGCAAACACAAATGAAGATATTTTGAAGACTGTCGGTTAAATCATGTTGGCTCCTATTGACTTTGGCATTGGTTTTGTATCTATTAGAAGCGAATGGGTACTAACGCTTTTCTGGTTATCATTATATCTTCTGTGTTTTGCAGGAGAAAGAAAGTCATTCAGATTTGAAATGTCAAGAGGGTAAGTAAATAATGACAAAAGGTTTTGGCAAAGTATCTTTTTAAGTATTAAGATCTGTTTAAACGTAATTTCTTTAATTGTCATTTCAAACCTTTATGATATTTTCCTGCAGAACACAATAGAAGATATTGTTAACCTAATAACATAGTCCCTATCCACTTGCTATGTATGGTAAAACAACGACATTTTTCATTATATCTTCTTGTGTAACACAGAAGAAACCTACTTGCAGATTTTGAAAAAAGTAGATTTTTTGTTTTGTTTGAGCTATCCCTTTAAAGTTGGACACATAACTGTTTAAATTATACAACAAATGGAACTTGTGTAGCTTAAGTTTACTTTTAATATGGAGAATATATTAAGAAAGAAAATTAAACAAGTGGAAAATGGGGCCTTATAAAAGAGCCTTTTCCATCCAATGTCAAAGTCGCTTATGATACAACAAAAATAAAAAAAATCTATAAAGCAATATCATAGACGATTTGGGTTACTGTTTTAACTGCTTCCAGTAAGAAATCACCCACGACAGCCTAGCAACCAATACTAAAACAAATACCACACAACCACATTACGGCATCCACCCAGTTTGCCTTTGGATTATTGCGATAAGTTTTGACAGACAGGTGCCACTAAGATTTTCACAAGCAAAAGAAGACCAGGTTCAGGCTACGCTGTCCAAACATACGGTTTCCAAAATCTCCATGACTACCTCTAAAACAAAATCAGATCAGAAGGCTATAACACGACTCCAAGGAAGAGAGTGACAGTGATGTTATCTTCACTCCAACGAATCAGGAACACATGTTATCATTGAAAAACGGAACAAAGAGAATAAAATTCCATCAAGCCAAAAACCAGATCAGCAGACATATGAAAGAATTCTAAATGAGTTTTGGGAAGACGTCCAGGACGGAAAAGACGTTATCGTGGCCTCTCATCAAGCCTGAGTTATGAGAAACATCAGTGATCTCTTGTTCCTCGTGCAGGAATCAAGCGCTCTATCTCCATATTTTGCACGGCGCTCACCTGAAAACGCACACAGATGCAGGGATGCATGCGGGGGAGCGAGGACACGCTCATGTCAGCTCTTGTACCTCTGAGATGGAGAAGACAAGAAGTCTGTCAGGTTAAAGCCTGTCAGCTGCAGATGGTTTTATGTAAACAGGTGGCACAGATCCATGACAGATTCCATGTCAACACGACCCATGTGCTTTAAAATCCTGGGAGTTTTGAAATGGTATTAATATGATATACAGTAAATACACAGCTCTTTATAGAATCCAGTATACTCAATATATATATAGTGTGAATGATGTTTCTTTCGTTCTTTACTCCCCTACTTACCTAATTTCTTTCTTTTACAAAACACAAGAGAAGATATGAGTTGGTGACTGAATAGCCACAGCACCCAAATTTATTCTTGTGTATGGATATATAAAATGTTTTATTTTCATTCTTGGGTAAAATATTACCACTTCAACCAACAACAATGCTTCCCCTTTTGAGACTTAAATGGAAGCAAAACATCACAATCATGTTTCTACATCAAGCTTTTATAAAAGAGTGAAAAGTGTTTTTATAGCAGCAAAGGAAGGACTAACACCTCATTAATGCCTATGGTTTTAAAATTGAACGCTCTACCAGCATATATGGGTGCGGTTGTCCGCATTTTTATGACCATGTAGCGTAGCTATATATATATTTCACGCTTCGTAGAAAAGGTGGTTTTCTAATCTTATAAGAATAATTACAGAACAACTGTTTGAAAAGTCTATAATCATAATCTTGCAGGTCAACAGTCCAAATACTTGTGTTTGTCAAGTATGAAATCCTCCTTCAACATATAAGAAACATCTCTGCATTCATACCCTCCTAAACAATATGAATCAATGTATAGTAGTTGCCAAGTTGTCTCATGAATAACAACCTGAATAGTTTTGTGCAAAGGAAGATTAGGCAAACCGAACGATGATGCGTAAACCTTTATGATGCATGTCACTAATTCTTTCTTCAGGAGGACAGCTGGGTTAGATACAAGCCAAGAGACCTCGACTATCCGGATCGCTTTCACAAGCCTCGCTCTGTACCCCAAATGCAGTAAAATAAAGCGTCTCAGCGTGAAGGCAAACCAACGTGTCCTTCAAAACAAGAGTGAGCGATACAGACTGATCTGAAACAGCTGGGTGGCTCTCCTGAGAAACAGGACCAATGACACACTAGACGGGCTATGTGTTTTAAATGTAAACACATGGACTTTCCGGTTCTTTTTGATCGTGCACTTCATTTCGCGAAAAGTGTCATTTACAATCAACAGCCCGTGGTGGTAATTCCTAACAGATGCCTGGTTAAACCGTGTTTTACTGACAACCCCAATGCAGGTCATTCAATGCTCAGTTTGGTCCACAAATGGGGTATTTAGTTAGAACAATGATGGAGACAACTGAAGAAACAGATGGAAACGCATCAGACAAGGAATTGGTGGAAGGGACCTAGGGCCTTTTTTGCCTCAGATTAACCTCAAAACACATCTGCTTTCTGGTGCAGAGAGAGTGAAAGCACAGTTGAGCAGCTGTCCATTTCAATAAACTAATTTTAAAGTGGAACTATCACACGCAGTTTCTGCCAATCTTGTATTTATCTTTAGTATCTGTAGTGTAGATCAGCATTGTTCAAATCTCTGGAAAGTCTTTGGCCTGCTCACATTAACAGAAGATAGTTACAGTTTTGAGAAAAAGTTGGGTACCTACGGGCGTTTTGTGAGCAGCATCTCCTAATGAGGCCCTCTCCTGGAATCTATGCCGTGATGCTCGTGTTCTTCCAAGATTCTGGAATGGTGCATGGGCGGGATTTCATGGCTAATGGACATAAATATCTAGGGACTTTCTGAAGGTCCAAATTTTAAGATTTAAAGAAAAAGGAAACGAGTTTCAGTGCTGGAGAAGCGTGTTGAGCACAGAAACACTATGTATGTGTCTGACTTGGTGTTTAACAATTGGACCATGTTGAGCCTCAGCAGACGCTTTTATCTAAAGCTAACGACAATCAAACATACTATTTATTATAGTATATAATGCACAACATTACTCAAATTAAAGCCGTGCAACATGCAGAGCAAAAAAACCCCGGATATTTCACAAAATAATATTTAAGACTCACCTGGTAATAAGAAGGATGAACATGGCTTTGTGATAAAGAAAGGTTGCTGTGAATCCTTATCCATTCAGAAGAGTTTAAGACATTTGAAGATAAACTGTATATCACGCTAGACCAACACGGGTTGTCAGCATCAAAGGTTCAAATTTACATTCATTTTGAATGGGTGACGTCAAGAGTTGTCGAACTGCTGTTGCTCATGGCAGATATTGAACATATCTCAACTTTTCAAGTGCCAACGCAAAGCGTCACAATCCAGTGTTCAGATTGAAACACCTTAGAAATACATGAACGCCACGGAAAGTGCTTCGGACCATGGCTGCGATGTGTCAAGTGTGCCGCCATTTTGGGGAAGACAAGACGGCCATATTGTACGAAAACTAGTATCTGCGTATCTGATTGAAATAAAACAGTTTTTACACCAAGCTCACATATAATTGAAACAGATGAATAGA
Organism: Triplophysa yarkandensis; assembly: GCA_033220385.1. Lineage (NCBI taxonomy): Eukaryota > Metazoa > Chordata > Actinopteri > Cypriniformes > Nemacheilidae > Triplophysa > Triplophysa yarkandensis. The sequence continues at coordinate 4,111,205 of CM065670.1, read as the reverse complement.
AATGTAAGATGTGTTTCTTTTATTTAAAAAAGCTGCATGTATAGTAAAGGCTCGCCCTGTTCAATATGGCTTTGACCCGTAGACCCGCGTGCCCAGTTTATCGCTGTATGTTGCTAAGCGCAGGTCAGGTAGACAACAAACTTCACATCAAAAATATTGAGAATCACAAGATTGAGTAAAGCTATTAAAAATACTGTTCTGAGAAGTCCCTCAAAATTGGTGTACTCAGGGACTAACACCAACATAAGCGGAATGGTTAAAGGTTTTTTTCAACTGAATACTTGAATATTTACATTTTCATGACATGTTTAGTGGACATGTTCATGTTTTTTGGAACAGCACCAATGTTGTGTCTGGTCAAGATTGCAAACTTGTAAATAAAACACAGTATAGTTTAGTAAAAAAATTGATACAATTGAATATAAAGGGCGCATGTTAATGTTGACAAGACAGCCGAACGTAAATAAATTTAAATATTTCAATATTTGAGTTAAACATATTACTTTACACCTGCGTATACACTAAATGTAAAGAGTACATTTGCTTAATTTCAACAATTTTAAATTTCCTCATTTTTTTAATTGTAAATTCTTTCACTTTGTAAAACAATAAAAAAATGTATGTAGTTATAAATGTTTGAAGAGGTTCTTTATAGTGTTAAGAAAAGCTACTTTAAGTTGCCCTATGGTGTTCTGATGTTGGAAGGCCATTTATAGCCATTCCATTTCTAGGCCAATGTCTCTCAGGCAGCGGAAGAGAGATCGGGCTGCATTGAGAATAATTAAAACCTTTAGATAACATTGAGGCCGTACCCAATGGCCATTATAAGGACTTTTCCCTTTTGAACACAGCAAGAGTAATGAGGAGTTAGTGGTGAGCTCTGACAAAATTAGCCAAGCAGAGGTCAACGTGGTTTGATTCTAATAGTTAATACTTTTAACAGTTTGTCCTTTCCATCTCCTGGTTTCTTACATGATGTTATTGTGAAGGTATTGATAGAGTGACCGAAATCATAACCTACAGGAGTCTCTCTGTCTCTCGCCGTCTTCTGCTTCAAATATTTCTGTCTCGTAAAGTCGGCAGCCGCACCGCCGAACAAGCATGCGGGCCAAGTTCAAAGAGTACGCTTGTGAGGGTGGGCACTTCTGCCCCATGGCGAGAGTCGACAATAGTTATGGAAGATTTACAAGGCTGACGTATCGGATAAAACTTTCATCAGAAAGGGCAAATGGTAAGCAAAGAGTTACAAAGGGGATACAGAGAGAGAGCATCCTTAATACTGCCCGGACAGAAGCATTCAAACCGTCTTCGGTTCTCTTTCTGTCTGGATGTCTCTCAAAACAAACATTTATTGACCTGAAAAATTCTCTCTCTTTTGGAGATATCAGATAGCGTGATCCATCAGTCCGCAGACCACAAAATTATACAGCAAATACTCCGTCGGCCAGGCAGCTCAATATGACTAAATGTGAAAATCAGCTAAAAGAAGCAGGCATGAGACATCCCGGCACCAAATAATTGAACGTTGAGATTCGATTGAATGAGCAAGACCTGTCAGTTAGGCTCAAATGAAACAACAATAACGTCAAAACGGGACAACGAACACTCATCTGTTAGAAAGATGTTGTCTTAGCTTAGGTGGCTTGTGGTAGCTGGACTTATCCTGACAAACCTTTTCCTCTCCCAGTGGATAGAAATGATTAACAAAAAATCACAGTTTAAGTATCCTTCATGACCAGATTTTGATTCGCATGCAAAATCTAAGAGTGTAATTCCAAAATTAAAGATGGAGAGGTCGTTGTGTTTATTTAGAATAAAAGTAGGTTGTAATAATAATTTAAAGTTGAAATAAAATGGATTTTGAGAAAGTGCATGAATCAGAGGTCTACATTTACTAAACAGTATCACTTGTTTAAAATGATTATATCTGTCTATGTTTAATGTGCACTTAAAATCACTCTTAATGTCAGTTTATCAAGATAATTCACCCAAAAAATTAAATCCTGTCATTATTGATTCACCCACCTGTCAATCCACATCTGATAGACTTTTATTCTTTTGCATAACTTAAAAAAGATATTTTAAAGAATGTAAATAAACTAACTAACTCAAGAGACATTTCTCGAAATATCTTTTTTTCTTTTTGATCCACTGAATAAATAGTCTTATATACAGTATATACATGATTGGAATGACATGGGGGAAATAAATTATGACTGCATTTTACTCTTGGTTGAGCTTTCTTTAAAATGCCATAAGTGAAATGTTCTTTACATAAAACTAAAAGATTGAATAAGTATGGCACAAAAATACAAAATAATTTAAATTTAAAAATCTTTTCAAATGCAAATGATCACTAATCTCGGGGCATTTAGAATTGTTATACCCTTTTTTTAATGTCGTCCAAGGAGATAGATCCCTATGGTTGTTAAAATTTCCATGAACAATCCTAGAAGACATAAAGAGACAGACACATAAAAAATCTGCGTGGAATGTTGGAATTTCACAGGTTTTGAAGTAAAAGAATGTGGCTGGAGACACAGATTCAGATCTGCGTAGGAAACCGATGCATGTCTGAACAAAAATAGGAAAAAGAATCCAGCTGTAAGTACATGGTTTGGGTGTCACTCCCCTATAGCTGCAGGGTTTTTCCTATAATGAAATAATTTATATGTTCAATATTACAGACTAACAAGTAAAACAAAACACTGTAACCGGTTAGCCGCTGAATGATGTTTTGGATGTGCTTACTGTTTACTTAAGATGGTTTTAGAAGCACCAGGTTAAATTTAATGGGATTAAGTCCTTTAGGTAGATCCGAACCCATGACCTTTCCGATATGTATGAATTCAAGCTAATTTTCCTTATTAAAAAAGTGGCGTCTTCAATGAAAGATACTATAAGAGCATCACTTAATATTTCATAATCTTTACAAAGAACTGATTATTATGTGCCAACAATCCAACTCAATAGTTGGTGCTATGTCTCCACACCTCACCATCCTCAACATTCATGCATCACCGGCTCTAAAGAGATAACATTCACGCTTCACTAAACCGCCGCTCCATTTACGTGCCTAAACTCTTTCTCATTCTCTTAGCGTACTTCTTCTCCTTTTCATTGCACCCATTGTGAACCTGCGACACCGCTTTTGTCTTCCCAAACCCTTAACTGTCACTTTTTTATAAGTGCTAGAGTGCTTCTCATGTACCAGTGGAGGAAAAAGCAAAGGGCGGAAAGATATCTTAAACATGACCCCTTAAAAGGATACGCGTCATCTGGCCTTTTATGTGGGCTTTGGGTGATGGAGACCAGGTGCAGGTTCATCTGTCAGAAGAGAGATGCAGTGGGTGAGATGGTTGAGATGAACTGATGCTTCAGTTCGACCCATGAAATGTAACATGCCTAAGAAATTAAGATTTTTCAGTTTCTGAACATGTTCACTTGATTTCTCTAGATGTCCAAATATCTGGAATACCAACATAGTCTGCTTTTCTCTTAATTCTATTTTAATTCTGCACACTGTTTTACAGGGCGGCTGCAAAACTTTATAATGTTTTCGCATTATGATTGTGTTGAGAGACGGGATGCTTTTATTGAGTTTTTACACTCAAAAATGAATCAGAATCAGATGATTTATTGCACAAAGATTTATTTCCAGGTGTGCTTACACATAAGGAATTTGTCTTGGTGAGAGAAGCTTCCAGAGAACATAAAGTGTGAAGTGATATGACAAGTGACAAGTACCAGAAAACATAAGGTAAAAAATAAAAATGATGACACAGATTGGTAGAAATGCAATAGCTGATTGAAGAATACTTTCTTATTTTAGGTTTAAAATAAGTATAATAATAGCACTTTTCAATAAATGTTCATTACACACAATTTATATGCAACAGTTTGGGGTTTCCTCTTTTGACTCAACGCTGGGTTGGAAGTCACCCAGCATTATTTTTATGCATAAACCTCAAAACAGTTATAAAGTCTTATGAGATCAAGCTGAATTTCTGAAATGTTTGTCTGTGTGCATTTAGATTTTTAATGCATTCCTAATTTAACCGAGTGCTCGGCTTCAAAATACCAGACTAAAGTAGACTAAAGATTCTGTTCCACTGTTGCAGAGACAACTTTAGAAACACACAAAAAAACATGAATGAGCAGTTTCTCTTTAAAGTGTAATGGGTTTTAGGTCACCTGCTCAACCCACAAACTAATGAAAATAAAGAAAAAAGTAAAGAAGGAGCCCAAATGGTGTTGCTTCTTTCAAGTGCCAATAAGATAAATCACTCTCTGAATTCAGTTCTAGTTGTCTTACAAAAACCCATGGAAAACCCTCCATGATTTAATTCACCTCTCCTGCAAGTATGTATTGGCCACAAATGTGTTTTGATAGAACTGTGAAGTCCATAAAAGCACCCTGGCGTGTTCCTTTCACCGAGACGGCCCAGATAGGAGTGTTTGAGTCTTTAAATCGGCATGAAGGAAGGTGAATGTCTATCCGAGCATTCTTTCCTTAGCAAAGCCAGTCGTATCCCAGTGGGCCTTATAATATGTTCACTGGATGTTAACGTCCGAACGTGCATGTATTTGCGTGTATAAAACATGTGCACTGAATGTACCAGATTGATAAATTTAATCGTTTGAGGATTTGGTGATGCCGGCCGAGACTTTAGATTCTTTGTTGTGTTTCCAAGGTCTGTGCATTTCTTTTCCTCTCCCAAGCTGTAAGCATCAGGGTGGATTTGTTCCGTGCGGCTGGTGCAATTTGAGCACAATAAGAGAACAAATAAATCGTGATGGTATAACAAGCCAAATAGGCTGTCAGAGGTTTAACTGGCCCGTCTCGATTTAATTGGTTTGGGCAGAGTTGGTACACTGATGGATGCGTCCATCATATTATCTGAATGGCAGTAGGGTTGTGCCCTGCCTGCTGGCATGTGTGCTCATTGGCACTCAGTTAAAAAAGTTATTTGGGAGCCATTCACCTGAACCATAATTGTGTAGAGATGACCATGGCGTGATTACTGTTCTGATTGGCTGAGTGGTTGCCTTGTTTTGTGGCTGGTAAAATGGTGCAAGCAGCACCAAGGCACGAGTACAGTGTTTAGGAAATGTGTCCGGTGAAGACATCACAAGATGTCTTATTGCCTTTAAACAGCTTTCCAAAATTTAGTTACTAATAAAAAATTCACATAAAAAATACACATAATAAATACACGTGTTGGTTGTCAATATGTTATCACCAATTCACCTAATAAAAAAAAAGATTTATAATGGGAAAATATTACAATTCCTAATATAAAAATCCAACAGTAAATTTCTTAAAATTTTACAAATATTTTTAAATTATATTTAATGAAATATTTTCAAATTTACATTCGTAATATGCAACTGATCATTTTGTGAATTGTAATAGAAATTATTTGGGAAATCAGAAAACTTTTTTTACCTTCATATGCACAAAAATTTACAGTATTTTCAATTAATTACCAAGTTTACTCTTTGTGTAAATTAAGGAAAGTGTACATTGTTTCACGTCAAAACCCAGAAATAATGTTTTAAGGTTACTCATCTTCTTCTGAATGACCTTCAATGTAGAAATGTGATTTTTAGAGCAGAAAATTATACAATTATTAAACAGGATGTGCAAGCAGGGGCTTTCTGTGCCAAATCCCAACCCTTTAGTTCTGCATTATGTAAGGCAACCCTTAACAATGTGATGGCAAAGCAAGCCAAAGTATAAATGGGATGCACACATTTACAGTAATATATCACCCCCTATTGGCTAGCAGTTCACAGCAGTTGTGCCTGTTCACCATCATATTACAGATTCAGGCCTCATTAAGATTGTCCTTGCTCACCACCCTCTATATCTAGAAATGCTCTTAAAGGGATAGTCCTCCCTTAAATCAAAATACTGTCATCAAATAAACACCCAGTCATATCAAACCTGTATAGTAAATATTTTGTAAAGTAAATATTTTGAAGACGGCGACACCTTACTTATATTGAACGGATGCAAGTCAATGGGTGCTGTTTGGTTTCCAACATTCTTCAAAATATCTAATTTCTTTACTGCGGAATACTGTGATATGGGTGATAAATGACAAGACAAGTTGTGTATGATACAATATAAGATTCATTTTGGGTCGAACTATCCTTAAACAAGCGTGTTACCCCAGAGTTGTGTTATTGTATTCCATAAATGTTCAGTAAGGACAAAGCCACAGTATCACATCTGTGTCTGGTTTACCAAGATGTATTTGACATCATCCTGGACATTTTTGCTGAATGTAAGATCATCTTATTCACATCACAGACTTCCGTATTGCCTAATATTTGGATATTTGTGATGAATGAGTTTTCAGGTCGTAATCCATATGAAATAAATATAATTTTACTGAAGAAATGTTGTTTATTTTGGATTGAAAGAAGTTTGGTTTTTGAATTCTCAACTCTGTTGTTTGCACCAGAAGGTGGCAGTGAAAGATCACTTGACTATTCCTTAAGGCAGTTACTTCAGATTGATGTGCTTGTTCCTCTGGAGGACAATCAGCAGGTTGTCAAATAAGAATTATGCATCTGTCATCAGGGAGTAATCCCTCCGTCCTTTTCTCCTCAATACCAGCCGACGGTGCTTTGTGTTCAAGAAGCGTCGCAGTGATATGTTTTGTAATCATTGATCAGTGTATTCCGGGAATTGCTCACTATTGAGGAATGATACTGTAATTCCGTAATGATTTACCCACACTTGAGTAGTTTAAATTTAAACCACATGCTGTTCTTTCCCAAAGAAAGACAAACGTTGAATTTCTTGAGGAACACTTGAAAACATTAGAATAACATTATAGCTGTAATTCACCCCAAATGAAAATGATGTCATCACATTTTTGCCATGTCACACCTGTGTGAACTTTATCTTAAGCAGAACACGAAAAGAAGATATTTTGAAGGAAGTCGGTAACCAACAGTAGCTGCATACTTTAACTTTCGGACACGAAACCAATGCAGGGGAAAAGATTCCAGTTACCAACCTTCTTCGAAGTATCATCTTTATCTTCAACTCCTTAGAAAACAGAATTCTACTTTTCACTTTAATTCTTATTAAATATCCAGGTACTCAACATGCATTACTTAACCGAGGTGAAAAAGTCCTTTGCTTAGCTTCAAAAACCAAGTTGATGTTGCTAACTATAAAAGGTTTTTAATAAGCACCATTTTGCTTTGCTTAATTGGAAAACACTCTTTGAATAAGCACCGGCGAATAAATATTTCTCCTCCGCTGGAGCCATTGTGTTATATTTGCCCAAATTGAAAAACTATGGCATAATTGGAAAAGGGTAACCTTTAGACTCAAGGCCTGCAGATGCGTCACATTGTTCGATTTCAAATGTCCTTTTCTTCAGAGAGAATTGAAGAATCATGAATGTTGAAAAGGACGCATAAAGCGAACTTCATGTTGGTGAGAATTTCTCAATTTAAAGAAGAAGAGCAAGGTATTAAAAAAGGTAGGGGGTTGGAAGCCTGACGGCCTCTTCGATATAAAGCGCCGTCCTTCTAAAACTGGCCTGAAAAGAGGTTTTTAGTTAGTGCCAGATTGCATTCCACACAGTTCATTACACCGCACTTACAGAGAGGACAAAGGTATCCCTTTATATTATACATTCAAGACTGATGGGACCAAATTCCATTTCAAGTCAGGGAGTCAGATGCCGAAAGGAAAGACCGGTTGAGGGGTGAAAAATGAGAATTGGTTGCGGGGATTAAACCCGATCAGGAGGAATTGTATGCGGGCTTGGCAAAACTTTTAAACTTTCTCATCAAATGGGAGCACTTGCTTTCTTCAAGAGCTGAACATGTGCAAGGGCAAACTGTAGAAGCTCTGACAGACATTAAATATTTATTTAAAGTAAAAATGCAATGACTTGTTCTGCTAGGTTTACTGTATATATAACTAGAATGTGGAATCTAAACCTTCTGGGTATTTTTGTCGTTTGTATTCAATCAAGAATTATAACAAAATCAAGAACATTCTGAATATGTGAGGTTTTCTGTCTCTTGAATACACAATAATGAATATTTAATTTATTATTTACAGCGTGAATTTTCTCAATATTGTAAATGCTCGTTCTCATATTGGTATAATGTGCAGATATATTTTCTAACGTAAAGTAAGTAAAATATCTGAATATTTTCATTATTTTATTTACGTACTATACAGTACAATACAGTTCAATTATCAAAAATAGGGAAATCACGTTTGACTATTTTTTTGTTGTAATTTTTAAATTTAAAATATTTATTTTATTGAAAAATGTATTTGCTCACCCCCTTGACTTCTCAAATCTGTGTGACTTTTTTAATTCACAAAAAAGCACGAAAAAGATACTTTAAAGTATGTTGGTAACCGGCACCCACAGTCTTGCATTTGATTTGCTGTCCATACTATAGAAATTCCTTTATTAAAAAAAATATATGGATCATATATAATTCACAATATTCTTATTAATTATGTTAAAAATTAACATGTTGTTATCATATTGTGTTTTTTAATTTTATTTGTATTTTATGTTATTATTAGTCACCCCTCATGTCGATGAAGGGTAGAATGTGTTCATAACAGGGTGTCAACTTTATCGGAAAAGTGTTTAATTGTTGTTTTTCATTGCTTGTTAAGGTGCAGTTTGGCAGCTGACAAAAATGGTTTGAGACATGTGTGACACCTAGCCCTGGTCTTCCACACCTACCATTATCAGACTGTGATCTTTTCCAAGAAAAGCACATCTTGATCTAGAAGTTTCTCTTTTTACTCATCCCAAAATGTGTTTCTCCTACTCTGTTATCTCCTCTGGTAATTATTGTCAGGTTCTGTTTTGGAAAGCTGGCCGCTCTTATCCTGTAAGATCCAATTTAGTTTCTGTCCAGCACTTTGCTCTCCAAATGGCTTTGTCTGATTGATTAGTCCTTTCTTGGCCCCTATAAAGTACAGCAGAACTCTGGCTGTCTAGCCAAAAGTATTTGGATGTTTAAAAAGTTGTTCGAGAACATCTGTGAAGGTCTGGGTCTTCTTTAAGACGCGATATCAGGGTCTTTTGAGGAAAACCGCAAGGTTACTTCATCGGATACATCTGACAATCCATCCACAATGTGTTTTATACATTTTATCATGTGAATTCTGAAAATCATTGACATGCTTATGTTTTCTACGCAGGACTTGACCTTGAAGATTCGAGGCCGGGAAAAATTCATCATTGTAAAAACGTGGCAATACAACTCAACTGGGCTCGAGAGGACACTCGGAGCTTGGGTAAATTGCGCCATCATTTTAATCAGGATAATGATGGTGGCACTTGGTTATATGGTTTCACAATTTCCTAATGTTAGTGATTATACTGTGAACGGCACATAGTTTCATGCTGTTGGGATTATTGGTGCATACTAATAATGAAGATTTGATGAGAAAGGTTATGTAAGTGTACATAAACTTTAACCTGATTTATATTCACGGCACCCTAGCATTAAAACCTCACATCTGTCATATGGTAAGTGGCTGGACAGTACGGTAGTTTCCTTATTTATTTCCTATTTTCTTACTACAAATTTTAGGCTTCATTTTAAAGAAATTAGGGCTTTAGAATGAAGCCTAAAATTTGTAGCAAGGAAAAGGAAAATAGAAATAGGAAATAAATAAGGAAACAACCATACTGTCCAGAATATAAGGCCACCTTAATGAAATATTTTTTAATACCAAATCTTGTCTTACAAAAGAGTGGACTTAGCTGAATATTATTCATATGGCATGTTTCATTGTGTAATATGGAACAGAAACTCTTATTGTACGGACACAAATACCAGGGGGTTCCCATCATTTTTCCACATATCTTCATTTGTGTTCTGCAGAAAAGAGACAACATTTTTATTATCGGGTTCACTTGAAGTATCTGATTGCATGGCTTATTTTATTGTTGAATTTAATTAAAAATGTATTATAAATTAAAGTTTAATTATATTCTGTAATAGTAAAACCCTGATGAAATGTGCCATCAGTAACTTTTAAAAACTTACAGAAGAACTGAAGAAATAATAGCCTGTAGAGCTCTTTAACCTGTTACTACCCAGAATGATTTACATGATTACATTTACAATCAAACCTATATTCGTGATGTGTTTCAATGAATAAAACTTCTTATATTTGAAATAATTACAGTATATCGACAATTACATCTGTGTAGATGAATGTATATCTTAAGGTATAATGAACACAACACAAGCCGTTGAGCAGATAGTCTTGAGGCATCACATGGAGAGCAGAGCCTGGAGAAAATGTAAGGGCTCATGTTACCCGGGAAGAAGATTCACCAGCTATGTGATACAGATGATCCTGCAAGATAAGAGAACCAAAGATTCCTTTTTAAATCCCTGCTAAATCCATCAGTTTTCTGCAAGGCGGTATTTCTCATGTTTCCCGGTCTGGAGATTCGAGGCTCTATCCAACACATCTCTTTGAGGTGGTAAAGAGTGAAATGTTGAATATCTACAGTATGTTAGAGAATAATAATGATGGCTTACACCTCAAACCAGCAGTTTGTGAGATCTTTGGCAGTTAGCTTTTTTTAAAGTGTGTCTTTAGTTGTAAAGAATATTTTTTTTATTAATTTAAAAACAGTCGATTTAACATTTTTTCCATGTGTTCTAATTATTTTCAATATTCATATATTGCATTGCATAACCTGTGTGAGTTTTGTATGCAAAACACTAAAGAAGATATTCTGAATAATGTCACCATCCAGGGGTATGAATGAAATGTATGAAACCCAATCGGTTCACTGTTCTTCACTGTTACAAATTTGACATGTAGTTGTGGGTGTACTATCCCACAATTAGGTCAAAGCAGTCTGAATTCATAGCATAAATTACTGTTTAATTTTTTTAATTGTAGATGCAGTTATAAACATGTAGTGTTTTAACAATTAAATTGAAAGTAACCAAAGATAATGTGTCAATGTTTTATTTGAATTTTTTTAAACAGTCGATTTGTCGTTTTTTGCATTGTTCTAATGATTCCTAATATTCATGCACTGTAGGTATTTCAGAAATGTTTACATTCTTGTATGGAAACAAAAAACAACGCAATTCAATAGGTACCATTGTTCAATTCCTCAAAATGTAATATCCGACACTCTTCAAAACATCTTCTTTTAAGTTCTGCAGAAGATAGTCAGACAAGCTTATCATATAAGTGGTTGACAACATTAAACTTTTTGGATGAACTGACCCTTTAAGTTGAAGCATGTGACTTCTGCTCCTTACAGCACCAAATTTTTGAATTTGTTGAATTTGTGCTGGCAATGGCATGGAAGACTGCTTGTCCAAACCATGGTAGACGAGTGAAGCATTTGAAATGTATGCCAATGTTCATTACATAGAAAACGTTGTTTAGTGGTGCTAGCGGTGCAGAAATGATTCGCTTCAGAAGTTGTTTAGAAGTTTGCTTCTTATTGACTTGAATTGTAAGTGATTAGGAATGCAGGGTTTGTATACTGATCCAAAACCTCCCGGTTGATACATGTATGCTTTGATACTCAGTGACTGGGGCAAGCATCTAGTATACTGCTGAGTAGGACACGTCTGGACATTTTACATCAGATGAATAAATTATGCATTGGGATGTCTGCTTCCATCAAATTAGCTTGAGATGTTTCTGTGTATCTCCTATGCGATACACTAGGTCAGTAAATCTGTTGCCAGAACACATGGTTTGGGTTTAAATTTGAAGGAATGTTAAGGTCTCCATCCCTGGAAAGAGAAATGTATTAATATTGGAATAAAAAACAGTGGATGGGATGAGTAGAAGATGCAACCTCTTTTTATTATCCAAATTTGTCATAGGTGATCTATTTTCTGTATATTCTTTAATCTTGTTTTCTTTAATCTTTGATTTGGGCTTTCAATGGATGCGTTCCAATATATAACCAGCTTCGCTACACCAATCCTTTGAGCAGCCAATCACTCGAGTGCTGTATATATTATTCTGTTCATCATTTTCTTTTGCCATACGAACGCTGAAGCTTTGATGTTCTTGCATTGTGTCCGTGTGACTCCCAATATGAGGCGAAATGAGCGTCTGGAGCCACCACAAACATATCGATGTGATGTTCATTCGTCATTTCTTTCGTCTCTTTTATTCCGTCTTATTGTGGTTGTCCTTCTATCAGAAAACGGATGTTACATAAGCCACAAAGACATTTCATAAAAGCTGTATTCAGATAGCTGTAGAAGGTAAGATCCAATTCCAAACACAACCTTGGACGTCACTGCCAATGCTTTAGCCGGAAAATAAGGAAAATATAGTAGAAAAGGAAAAATGGCAATGACATTTTGTTTTACAAAATTTGAATGCATAATGAGTTGTTTCCATTTGTGAAAAATGTCCCAAATGTTTTTAGAACATTTAAATAGATTTTAACTGTGGAAAAAAATATTGAGGAAGAAATTTATGGTTAATTTGTATAAATGTAAACTTTTTGAGTTTATGTAATAAAATTATTCAACAAATATATAATTGCAATACACCCAATGGTTTGAATGGTTTAGAAAAATTTACTTGCATAAAACAAATACACCAACCTTTAACAATAAATTTACTTAATTTCTTCTAAATTCTAAAAGTAATTCTTGGTTTAAATAGTTTCATGTAAAAACACAGTAACATTTTGTTGAGTGTAACATTCGCAATACAAGTCAGACTAGCAATTTTATGACCCCGAATCTCCTGTGAGTTTGGGATTACCCCAGCTTGGGGAAACACGAGAGGTTCAACAAAACACATGACGGTAGTCACCACAATATGACAGGCAATAAAAGTTACCCTCCCACGTCCCATATTATAATGTATTATGGAGGCTGCGTTCCACCGCGACATCTGCTCGAGACTCCCCATGCCACTCGCCCTGGTCCCGGGGCTGCGGGATACTGTGACATATTGGCAAATGCTGCATGCCTCTTCTGAAAGCTTTCATCTCCTGACAGTTGACAGCTGATATCCCGCCACAGATGCTGCGTTTCGCCAGCCATAAATCATTCAACCAGACCTCAGCCTGCCATCATTTAAGTTATTATAGCTTTCAAACAATGTCACAAGGTCATCTTCTCTTCCGACTTCGTCGCTCTTGAAAGTCAAGCAAGATGCACACTTTGGGCATTAGTGACAAGCAGGGTCTTTATTTTGCAGATAGACCAGGACTCACTGGTCCTGATGAGGATCTCGGTGATGGGCTGAGAGACTGGATTTGATTGCATGCTGTAGAGTCAGAGGGGCTTTCCACTTGATTAAAGCTGAGCTGATGCGTCGAGTGCCTGCTTTAATTTCAAAGAGCCAAATAGAGGAGTGCTGAAAACTGTAATGAGAAAATAAAATGCATAGATACAAAGTAATTGACTTTTCTCGATCATCAAGGAATCAAGCCAGGTTTTATTAGTGGACCCTAATTGTACTTTAATTACCAAATTTCAAGTAACCCTTAACTATGGCAAGTGGTGCGGGGCATGTCATCTTCACAAAGTTCAGGAATGCACTTGATGTACACCGTATATAATGTAAACCTGCAGAAAAAAATGAAAAGATAGTTCCATATTAAGTTTTCTCATTTGAACATTTACTTTAGGTTTTTTTGTTTCATCCTATGGACTATTAAAAGTATTTCTACCAAGTTTCTAATCTCATCTGTATACAGAAATTGAAAAATGGGACGCTCTCTTCTTTTCAGACTTGGTATACTGCAAGAAAACAAGTAATACAATAGACATGTGTATACGTATTTGAAATAAAAAAAGTGCAAGAGTGTCATATCATCCATTTTATCACTCTTTTCATGTGTTTTTTATTGGATGACTTTGTCCTGAGGTTTGATTTTGTTCAAATACAACAGATATCAGTCTGGAATGACCACAATACATCTAGAAATGCTGATTTAAATAAAAATATTGATTTTGTTCCAAAAAGAGATTTACACTTTTTTTGTGTATTCCATATAATATATATCAAACTGCAGTTGGTTTGTTTCAATGTTTGATCTTTATTAGATAATACCATCTTAAGGATGAGGGGGTCTCTTGTACTTTGCAAGAAGTTTTTGGAAGATCTTGCGGTAATTAACTATCTTTGTTTTTCTTCAGGCCATCGATGAATTCCACATTTTTGTCACGCATATCTTCCACCATATTCTCTCTCCGTTACGGGTTTTAAAACTTCTCACATGTGCTCTCACGTTTAACGGACACACCTCAATAAAGACATGAGGATGACAGATGTGTCATTGAAACAAATTATGCAGTGAAGCCCAAAGTACTTCCCACCTGTTCAGAACACCCAGTCCTTGTGTGCAGAATACACAATGTGATAGAATTTTAGGAGGTGGATTGTTTTAAGTGTGCCAGTTGTCCCTCCAGTCTTTACACAATAGGTTTTAATGCATTCTGTTCTACACCTTTAAATCGACAGTCAATGTTCTTCACAGGTCTACACCTACACTAAATGTGAAATGACACATTCTCAGATCTGGATTATAAACTTGGCTGTTACCTCGGAAAATCTTTTATATCCGTGAAAATGCTCTGTGTGCCGCGTACGGTTATCTGTATGGCTGCGTATTAGGAAGGAAATTGTATTTTCCCCACTCGAACCTCTAATAAATGACATGAGAGGATTATGATGCTGTAAATACCATGTGACAAATCATTCTAGAGCCACAGGTGATGTGAAAATGCAGAACTCAATTTCACGCTTATAAGAGCCGCTGCACACAACTGAAGGTACAGGAAATGGCACTTATTTGAAAAATATAATATTTTATTTAAATGATGTATGCATTTGGCATACTGTAATACAGAGCAACATACAATATATTTAACTTACAGCATATTCAATGTACAAATGTGAGTCAAAATTAAAGATTTCAGGCATGTATTTTCAAAGTAATCACATTTAAATTATGTCGGATGATTTTAGATAACAGTAGATCACAATGCGAATTTTTTTCCAATACTCTTGAATTACACTGAAAAATATTTCTCTGGAGTTACATAATTAAATCATGTAAGTTGATACAACACAATTGAATCAAGTTTCTTTAAGAAATTTGATTTTTTCATATTTCAACAAGATTCTTTGTTTTTAAAATACCTCAACTTTATTCTGTTGAATTCTTTTCAGTTGCAGTATTTTTTTTTAACATAGGTAAGTATTTCTTTTTTAGAATTTCAGATATTCCAAGGAAAGTTGGTTTGAATATGGATTTTAAAGTATGTGGTAAGAGGTTTAGCTTTAAAGATCCACTCACATTACACTTAAATGTACAGATTGAATAATAAAATAAAAACTGAGGTCCGAAGACCCACGGCGGGGCTTCAGGGGGTTCTAGAGGGTCCTTAGATAATCTTTAAAAAAAGACAAATTAACAACATGTGTATAGGAATTTTATGTTCCATAGTTTTCTGAGCTTTTCCAGTAATGCTTATCACCCAAAAAAAATATATAGAATAAATGTTTTGAATTAGATTTTTTTTCTTTTCATGTCCAAATTCAAATTTAAATACAAATTTATTTATCACATACACATTCAGAAACAGTATCATAGGAAGTAAAATGCTTTTTAATACTTTTGATAACAAAAGACTTAAAGTCTAAGAGAATTAAAGTTCCAGTCTAAATGTAATATGAAAATAGAAATATGAGATACGCTTTCCAAATATATAAATAAGACATATTCAAGTTGTGGAGGTCTTATAAATTTACATTTGTACAATAAACCATAAAATGTAATAAATACATCAAATATACAATTCGGATCAACCAGTTGTGCAAGATAATGTGCAAATGTAGAGAAATGTGCAGATCAGCCAATTTAATATTTCTCAGGATATTCTCACACTTACTAATTATGTTACATAGCTTAAATGCTTCTTTTCAATATAATGTTACATACTGTATAGAACAATGACTTGATATGTATTTTGGAATGGGGGTCCTCAGAAAAGGTCCATCACCTTTGGGGTCACTAGTATTGAAATTATTTTAGCAAACCTAAAATGTCAAGTATTCACATAAATAGCACACTTCAATGATTTGAGTAAATTTACTACATTAAGCATACTTTAAATGTACTTTAATTATTGGTGAACAGAACACTAACAAGTAAACTTATGCAATTTTACGCATTAAATTTAGTTTTATTACACTTAAAACCTTAAAATGACCTTGAACAACACACAAGTACAATATCCTACTAAAGTTTAGTAATACTACAGCACCAAGGATACTCAAAATAGCACACTTAAGTGTACTTCTTCAATATTTTTATTAAATTTACCACCAAAAGTAGAGTTCAAATGTAGTTTAAATCTACTTGAATAGTGCACTTTCAAGTATACTGCTGCAATTTAAGTAAACTTAGCAAACTTAATACATTAAGTATACTTAAAAAATAACTTGTACAGTACACATAACAGTATACTAGAGTTTATTAAACTTGCACCATCAAGAAAATAAATAAAATTAACTTAATTATACCAAAAATCATGCAAATTCATATTAATTCTGTTAAATAATGATCAGCCGTCATAAGAATATGTTGAAAATGATGGGGATGCACAATTACATTTCAATATCTTTCAGTATGGTTTGTTTATGGCATCCTGACTTCCTGCAGATGCTGTATAACCACATGTCACGTTTCCTATTTTCTTCCCTTAGCTACAGTGAGTTCCTAATGCGATTGTAAAATAATATGACTCATCAATTATTTAGCTTAAGACAGGCTCTTTAAAAACTCTGCATAATAGACACATTGTTAAGCACATTTATGATATATTATCGATAAAGTGTCGTCCACAGTCAGTTTGCCTTAGGAATTTTTAACAGGCTTGAGACGGAGAGAGAGAGATAATGGATTAAATCATAGCTGACAGGTTTCATCGTATAAAACATCCATCTGACGGAGAATATACTGCAGTCATGAACCAACATGCAAAATCATTGACTCATAAATTGTACATCATAAACCTTGTCAATGCTAAACCCATACGTGCATTTGTACTTGTCTCTTTTTTTGCCTATAGCTTAATAGATTTTTACAGATAATTGAGTTCTTTTCCCAAACAATACCTGTCCTAGTCTTTTTGTAACTATCTTCACGCAGACTGCCGTTTTGGTGTTGTCATTGAAAACAGGTGTGACACCCACCCGGCAGCCGTACACATGGACGTGACACATCTGTTTAGGGTCAAAGCTCTGTCAAAAAACACACGCCATATGGAACGATCCTCTCACACGCACGTCATATTTTATCACTTGCTGCCTGTCAGGGGCGATGACGGAGACGTGTTATTCCTTAGGGTACCACACAGATGGGATGATGAGTTTTACACGTTTCAGATACATCATTTACACACGACTAAATTAGAGAGTTATCTGTTCTGGTTTTCTCAACCGTTTCAGGTGCTTGGAGTAAAAATCAGAGAAAAAGAGGTTTATGTATTTGCATGACATTTTGCTGGTTCATTCTAATCAAAAGCGATTAAATACTAATGCAATAAATTACATCCACTGCTTGTTACGCGTAATGTTCTGTGTCAGCAGAATCAATGTGATGGCTGTCATCCCACCCGGACTATTGGAATGAACTTAATCAAGAAATTTAATGTCCTCATTTCTTCAACCTGATTTGCTTTGTAGAAACCAAATGACACTTCATGTTTCATAATTTCCATGACCAATTTCGTAGCGGGTGTTTCTGTCATCTGAGATTGCGACCTCATTACTTAAGCAAACTCTTTTTCTCTTTTGCTTGTGACATGGCTTACACCCAAAGGGTTAGCGGTGTGGGCCGATGGGTGTGTTTTTATCCATTTTTGTATGACCAGCTGTATTAAATGTAGGCCTGGACAGTTCCTGTTACTCAAGGTAAAATGATAAATAAACCAAAAATTTAAATTGTGTCATAATTTCCTCACCCTATTGTCCAACCTGTCTGACATTCTTCAAAATATCTTCTTTTACGTTCGGCGACTTTGGGAGCTGGCACCTATTCACTTGCAATGGTTTTGTGTCCATAAAATGCCACTGCTGTTTGGCTGTCAACTTTTTCCGAAATGATTTTAATTGTGTTCTCTAGAAAAAGAATATTGGGATCTGGCATCTATTAACTTATATTTTTTTTCTATACATTAGTGAATGGGTGCTACCGCTGTTCAGTTCTTCAAAATATCTTTTTTTTAATGGCTGTCCAACTTAGTGCTTTTAAATTTGTGCCTTGTGTTGTAAAGATATTTCTTGGGTTTAATTCGAAAAACTCTGTGAGATTGTCTATTTGTGACACGATGCCATCTCAGCTGGAACTGATGTTCTCCTCTATCATTACAGTGAACTCTATTAACCCGACTTGCATTACACTAACTGGCTCTAGATTGAGATCAAATGCCGCACATATGTTTCAAGCTGCTCTGAGTGCAGTCGAAAGTGCATGTTGTCTCCAATCATACAAGTCTAGCATGTAGTAGTAATCCTGGCCAATTGAACACACTTGCATCAGCTGCTCCATCATAAATATCATAATGAAAAATGGATGACATATTTCTGACGCGGTGGCTTAAATACATGATAAGATTATGTGGTGCGGATACTTTCAAATGGGCTTTAATATCAAATAAAGAGAACATGACAGATATATATTTAATCACACCACTCTTCACACTGTGTTCTGTTTTTTCAATCACTACTGAACCAAAATATTGTTGATTTGTCCTCTTGTTCAGGTCTAGTAGTCAATTATCCGAATGAACTCCTACTGCCTGGCGCTCCTCACACAGATTCCTTCAGGAACCTTTTGCTCTGCAAGTATTCTTTCACGTCTCTTTCATCTGGCTGAAAGGTCTCACCGCGCAAGGCAGCAAACAAACTTGACCTGGTACTTCAAGAGCGATGCCATGCCTTAACTCGCTTGCCCGCCGCCTCTCTAGACATGCACCTACTGTTGTTTCCTTACAGAAGAGAAGTCAACCCACCGTCTCTTCCTTTATCTTGCCAACTTTCCTCTGCATTTGTCAGGTTGCGAGATAACCATGGACCTCCACTGTCTTTTTTTCCCATGACACGAACAGAAAGATCATGTCGTAGATCATGATGCAGTCCTTCAGAATCAAAGGCAGAAGGATATGTAACACCTCTGAAATAGATTTACAATGAAATGTAGGATTCACTGCTGACAGGTTGTTGCAAACTATGGGTTTATTAAAAAGGTAAAGAATGATGTTCTGTAAAATAAAAAGTAAATGGGGATATATATCTGTGCTTTTCTGTTTGACATGCAAAAATGTTGCTATTAAAACAACTCTTTAAATAATGTCATTTTTTTATGTGAAAAAATTATGCATATGCAAGTAAATGATACTTGCATATGCATAAATAATAAAGCTATATTTATTGGAGGAAACAGATACATACAGGATATAATTTACAAAAATGTTTTATGTTGCTTGAAATAATCAGAAATATGTACACTTTTATTTACTTATTAAAATGTTTCAAGAATTGAGTTAAAATAAATGAGCAAAACGTTTGACAGTACATTTCTCTAAAAAAAAATGATGTACACGTGATGAAAAAACGTATTTATTTGACAAATATATAGTTGTAATATTAACCAATGTTTTGGGTGAATTCTAATATAGTTAAGTTAATGAGACTTACTCAATAGATAAACTCCTTATAGATAAACAAAACTTAAACTGTATTTTTACTTAATTTCAAAGCTTTTAAAACTACATCATTTGTTGAAATACTTAAGGCCTAATGCCATATAGATGAGTTCTGCACCTCTCAATTGCTTCTCTATAATAGTTCTCTATGGTAGTTTGCAGTGTGTGGATATGTTTCACTAGGTTATTTAATTTATCCCACTGCATTCTAAATGTGGCATTAATACTACTACTTTAATTTTAAAGCTTTTTTTACTGTACCATTGGTCATTTTAAGGTGTAGTTAATACTGCAGTATACACTATACTGGAAATACAGAATTCATGTTTATTGAGTCTCTATTATATTGTTTAACTTTAAAGGGGTTCCGTTCAATAAAAACATTTTTGACATGTTTATACTTTGGCATAATTTGTTTTATCTGCCCTTGATGTTTGCCAGTGTTCATTCATTAATCCTGTCGAAGAATGTGGGAGCTTCATTGTTATTAGTTTCCCGGTCGGAGTTAATGTGGGTTGACATGACTTAATTTCTGTTACTCTTTTTAAGCCTTTCTGCCATGCCTTTATATACAAATCTCACACTGTGATTAAGATTAAAGTTATTTAACCTAGTGATATTTGTACTTACAGATTCCATTTGATTTCATGCATGAAGTCAACTTAAATTGATAGTTCATCCATTAGAATTGGGTCATCATTTACTCACCTTATCTTCCTCAAGAAGAACACACAAGTAAATGCTGTTTTTTTTACCTTCACTTTGACTACTTTTTATGGCCAGTGTTCCTCAAGATTGTTCAAGATTTCTATATTTACATGACCATGTTCCTTCTGACACCATCTGAGTACCCATCATGCAACAGATTGCTCACTACTCACATCTTGATTGTCCTCCCGGGATATTCTTCCGATCTCCTCCTGTGAATGTCATCAACGTTTTCCTGATCAGTAGCTTTGCTCCATCTGCCTTTTTAAAAGTTTGAATAAGGTTTTAATCAATAGAGAAATATAACATTACAATTCATTTTTGCATTACATTACATTACACATCCGTAATGCCATTATTTCATGAAAATAATGTAATAGGTTTTGTATAGTTGATTAGTACACAGTATATACAATAAATAAACCATTATGTCAAAATTGACCAAATATTAACATACTAAAGAAATTAAATTGAAAAATTATCATAATTTCTTATTTTCTTTAACAGTACATTTCTATTTGAAATTAACTTTATTCCATTCTGCATCCAGACATTAATACAATATAAGCCATTATAGTCTAACAGAAGTACTACTGCACCGAATTGTTTGGAAATTAGTGCAATACATTATTCTTTTTACATCTTCCATTATTGTACCATTATATTTCTTAAAAGCCACATGAATACCAATTTGATAATATGTCAATCTGCACATGAAAACCCAGCTATGTTTTTGTGATTTACTTTTTTATACATAAACCATTCCACAATGTAAAGGACTTTCTGGTATGCACACACAGGGTCACATATGTATAAACATTTTTTTTAAATTAAACTTCAATTTACATAAACATTCCGAAACATTAAGCTTCAAATCAAACCATTTTGGAGCTCAGGATACACATCAATTACTCGTCATTTAAGAGTCTTTTAGGCATCATCATCATTAGAATAATACTCAAACATACAAGTGTGCTAAATAGACTCCCATCACA
This sequence comes from Triplophysa yarkandensis, assembly GCA_033220385.1. Lineage (NCBI taxonomy): Eukaryota > Metazoa > Chordata > Actinopteri > Cypriniformes > Nemacheilidae > Triplophysa > Triplophysa yarkandensis. The sequence goes on along the minus strand of CM065670.1, from coordinate 4,089,750 downwards.
AACAGAACAGTAATATACATCCCATTATACTATATTGTTAATGCTAATGTATAAAATTACATTCTTAGTCCCTTTGCACAGGTGTAATTTGCAAAAGTAAGTATTCATTTGTGGTAAAAGTCCCCCAAATCTGCCCGTGCCCAAATCCATTATCAGATCATTTCTCGTGGAAATTGGAGTCAATGCATTTTGAGTTGAAAATTAAGTAGGCACGGATGAGGAACTTAATCAATTTCATCAGGAGAGACTGTATCAGAGAACAATGAAAGCCAATCACCTAAGTGCACTAGCCATTCTAAAATAACCCCCTGACGATTAAAATCAGTCTGTAATGAGATATAATGTCTGCCATTCTAGGATGGGCCTTTTCATAAAACGCCAACGAACTGACGATTGAGATCTACTGTACCATAATGTACAAATGCACAAGTGCTATTGAAATTGACACTTTCTGTAGTGATGCATTTTCAAGCAAAAGGAAGATGAATTTGACAAGTCTGTACGAAATGTTCCAAGCCGATCTATAACTCATAGCTCATAAAAAGTACAATGGCAGATGCTGTGTGAAATAAAAAAGCCATTGCAATTCATCACAGGGATTGATTCACAGAGTCAGCATTTCTCGTGAGCTCGACTTGAATTTTATGAATGATAATTGCTTGATATTAACATCTATCATGATTGAAGTGACACTAGATTAATCTTTAGGACATCAGCCATAAATCCAAAGCCTTGATTTCGACTAATAACCAACACAATCTATTTATTAAAACTTTCCTGCTCAAGTTCTGTGTCCCTTGAGAATAAAAATCGCATCCAAGTTTCGCTGCTTGGCCCAATTTAAAAATCAATACCTATTACTATCCATACAATACAGTCAATACAGGAATGTATTGCTACTTTTCTGGGATGAAGGCGTCCAGGGTCTATGTCTACTAGCAAGACCTCTAAAAAGTCAGGGAACTTTTACCCTTCCACTATAAACAGCATAACACATTTTAGATGCACTGGGATCTCACTTTCTATCAGTTCATATAGATCCATCTTCCTCAAACTGATGCTGGAGCTCTCGAGACATCCTCAAATGCACGAGCCTTTGTATCACTCCCAAAAACATCATCCACTATGCTGTATGATCTCGCTCTCCGTGCCAACCCCGAGATGTCCAGCATATGCGAGATATACACACACCACACTCTCACTCGTTCTACCTTTCCCTCTCTCTATTTCTTTCTCATTCTTTATAATAAGCATATCAACAGCCATTAATGTGTAAAACACAGAGCGGTATTTACTCAATGTTGTAGCTTCATTTGGTCTGTGGGAGCAGCTTAGCCTTGAAAAATAAATACATGTCTAAGAAGTGTACAGAAGTTTGGTTGTGTAAAGACTATAGGGTTCAAAAGTCATGTGAGGTCATCTGTATATAAATCTGCCAATTGCACCGAACCAAACTCACATTCAAAGGAACAGAAATGTAAGATACAATTATCCAAACAAGTCCAATCTTTGCTAAAAAATATAATTAAGTACAATTACAGAATGTTAACAAAGTACGTATAATTTGGTCTTATTAAAGGAATATTGGAAAATATGCCCCTCAAATCTAAAAAAGTAACCTATTTTTACTTGAAATAATTTACACAAAAAATGAGTACATTTTAAAACTTTAAAATGAATTCCATATACTGTTTAGAATTTTGTGAATTTGCAAATATTAAAAAAGTCAGATAAACCAAATATTTCAATGAAAATATTGCTATTTAATGCAATAAATTGGTTCTCAAAATTATTTTTTGATATATTTTAGAGAAATTAATTGACTTTTTAACCAATTGTTTAAAGATATTCCCCTGAAGAATTGTATCAACTGTCTTTAAAATACTTTATCAAGTTATTGTGATTTTATACTTGAAAAATTGAGCCAGCTAATGCAACACCTTCACCAATTTGGCCCAAAGTTAAGAGGTCAAATGTTTTTTGTTGTTCTTAGTTCATCTTGTTTTATTCATCAATTGTGAAGACAAACAGTCTTGTACACCAAAGCAATCTGCAACCGTTTAAATCTTTTTAAGGCGTCAGGAGAGAAATTCATCCTTGGAAACTGGTTCAAATGAATTTAATCAGAAACGACAATTTGTCTCTATTTGTTATCAAAGTAAACATGTATTAAGGTGAGATGACAGTTTAACATTACTTCATAAGAGCCGTGTAGGAATTAATATTTTACAGGTGTGCCTGAAGTGACAGGCTAGACATTTAATTTTGGCATAAGCTACCTACTGCCAGACAAAACAACCGAGGACGGCCATAGTTAAACGCAATTAAATCAATAGACTTGACAGAAACAAGCATCTAAAATAATCGTATTTGCAGCTCTCACTTCATATCAGGTATGATTTAAGAAAATGTTTGCAGTTGGTTTGGTTGACTTAAAAAGAAATGGGGAGAACAGGGTAAGTTCTGATATATTGTATATAACAACCAGAGGATAATGTAAACCTAAAGGAAACCATGATTTATACAACAAGATATGTGTCATGATTTCGTGCCACTCAACTGCCACTCAACAGAAGGTAATCGCACTAGAGAGACTGTTTGCCTCCAGCTAAGCTCCGCCCGCAAATACACGTCACAATACACAAATACACAAAAAGATCATAAACACAACATGTCAATTGTCAATTTTGCAAAAATTCCCATAGAATAGCACAAAAAGTTTTACACTTGCATTAGGGGTCGCACAATTCAATAATGCAATATTTCACAAAGCTGGATTGGAAACAGTTTTGTTGCGTTTACCTGTAAACAGCATGAGATAAAGTCACATGATCATCCTTTAAGATGGTGCCGAATAGTTGGGATAAATTCCTTTTCACACTTTCTCAAAGTTCCTCATATCGCTCTACGTTGGAAAGGTTGTCATATCCCGAAAAAATGTAATAACTTTTCCGCCAAACTTTTAGCAGATATACAATGTACACTGTAAAAATATAAAGTTGGGAAAACTTACGTTTAACGCAACCAGCTTTAGAACATATAAGTACACAACTAACTAATTATATATATATATATATATATATATATATATATATATATATATATATATATATATATATATATATATATATATATATATATTTTACTACTAAGATAAATTTCAGCAAATCGTCAACACATTAAAGAAATATATAAAATTGAGCATTTGCCACCCTTTAAAAAGATTAAAAAAGCTTTCCATTTCTCCATCTTTTAGTAAGGCACATTAAACATACTTTAAACAATCATTTTAAAGGTTCACCTGTAGACTTCTTTTATTTCTTAATATTGTACAAAAAGAGACATTAATTGCAGCTATACAAGGAAACTTAAGTACAGGGAGCCGGATTTATTCATTTCAACTTTATTTATGTTGAGTGGGTTTGGGTCACAGCGGTATTTCTCAACACCGAGAAGAATGTCACGCCACCTCGACTTTTTCTTTTTTCACAATATGAATGTCACCGTGGGGTATGAGTGCTCAAATGTGGGTTTAGGAGAAAAAGACAAAAAAGGTCCTGCAAAGAGGAGTCTGGAAACTTTATTATATTTCACACGAGAATTTTTTTTACGAAAATGCCATTTAAAAGGGGAGTACTCTAAAATATGTCTCGAACTGCAAGCAGCCTTATTCTGTTTAGTTCAAGGCCTCAAAGTCTAAATAGTGTTTAGAAAAACTTCAAGTTCATTTTCAACCATCTCAGGAGATGTCAGAGTTTAATGTGTGAATGACACTTATCCTTTATTTGATAACTGAGAAGAATAAATTTTTTGATGGATTCATTTTTCCATAAAATACAAACTGATTAAATATGAATTTTTGTTTAGAAATTATCGGTCTAGCAGGTCTTTTGAAATAAAATAAAAACTGCATCAACGTTGGAAAATGCGTTTTGTACACAATAAATGATGTTATTTTGGTTAACATTTTGGTATTTTGCCATTACATGTAATCTCCATATTGAAATATACATTCACTTTTTAATACATTTCTCATTTGAAATGTATGTCGGTTTCCAAACTGACAACTTGCACTTCAGCCACTTTGTCATTTCTCTTGTTGGAAGATAACAGCATAATTCCAACAGATGGTTTAAAGTGGCACAACGCCAGCGAGACAGACTAATGACGCCTGCCATTTACAATATATTCCATAAAGCTGTACATTATCACTTGTTAAAATCAATTCTTGATCAAGAGCTCGCCTACAAGGAGATTCATCCTTCAAAAATGTTTATATTGTCTTGAAAAGCCGGGATGCTGTAACACGTTGTGAATAAGTCCATCCACCCGTACACTTTAATGACCAGGAGGTCTTCCCAAAGGATCGACATTCTGTCACAGCAAGGGCTGATGGGATGGCTGACTGGTGGAGGGGAAAGAACTGATCTGGTGTCTCATTAGACACAATATGATTTGACGTGTCTTGTCAAGGCTTGAACCCATAACACAACAACATGGTGTTCTGACCACATGCTGTACATCTGTGGCTTTTGACACACAAACAAATACACACACGCACAATGTGCAGTTTTGACATCTAAAAGAACATTCTAGACTTGTCTTTGTTAAATTGATGATTTTTATGTCCCATCTAGTTTTGTTAATACAGGATTCACATTATGAAGACATGTGGATGGGAGATAATTGGGATGTCTTCACAATGTATCAACAATTTCCCTTGTGTAGATGTAATCTCTTCTCAAGAGGGGTTTAGGACATCCAGTGGTGTGTTGAGACAGAGGCAGTGTGTTGTTGTCATATAAATCTAGACGCATCTGACTCATAAGTGCTGAGGATTTGTGTAGATGCTGTTGTGCATCTGGGCGCGTGTGTTTACATGTTTTTGTGGGAATGGCCATAAGGATGCCTGTCTGTCCTCCGTAAAATGTCAGTCTCCCATATCTTAATGAGTTGATTCGAAATGTCGTCCGAAACACATGCAATGCATGAGAATCTGTTGGGGATAAACCAAAATAAATAGGACGGTTACATGGAGGGAAAGGTCAAAGTAGGAAAAATGGAAAAAACGGATATGAACGTATGCCAAACACTAATTAAATGATGTGACGAATAGTCATTTTTGTGTCCTTAATTATGTACCATGTACAGAGGTTTAATTTCTTTTTATTCAACAATATCATTGTGACAAATAAACAAACAAAATAAATTAACAATATTTATGGCATCATGGTATCTAGAAAAAAATGACACATATACTGGTAATAACAATTAATATATCATTGAAATATGTATTGTACTTATTAATATTTAAATATAGATATACATATGAAAAAAATTTAATTCCAAAACCAAAGCATGTTTCTTCCAAATGTTTGTGCATTTCAAGTACCATCAATAAAACAGCAGCTGATTTTTTTTTACGTTTATTAGGTTTTTTAAGTTTTGAGAATCTCTTCAGATTTATAATCATAGTAATAATTATTATAATAATAATAGTAATAATAATAATGCATAATAAATATTAAAATATATTTTAGATTTCACATAAACACTTATTATATAATCATATTTTTAGCAAACATAATATTTTCAAGTATATTTATATGTATATACATAACTCATGTATAATTTCTTTCGCAAACATATACAGTATATAACTTTATAGTTATTACCTATTAATGCATAAAATATTTATTATATATTTAATGAAAACTTTAAACTCTGCAAATATTCATGTAGTATCAGAAGAAGTATATAATTATACTTAACCATGTATAATCCTGACAAATAACAATATAATAAGTAAACGGATATATAGATAAAAAACATTTAAACTAAAATTTAATTTGATAATAATTATACCATTATTAATCATATACTAATATATATATATATATATATATATATATATATATATATATATATATATATAAATATTAATATATATACATATACACTAACTGTTTTATTGATAATTGGAAACATTATTCTTGCAATATTATATTTTAATTAATACTTTTTTTAAATATAAAATTTTTGTATGTATTTTAGAATAGTCATATTACTTTTTTGTGTTTTTCTCTCATGTGTATTACAACTATCGTAATATTTTTTCAAGATTATTTTTTTGTACGTCTTTTTATTGAACCTCAAAACACATGTGTGACCTACAGGTCAAATGACAGAAACACAGTCTGTGACAGTGGGACCATCACACAGACGAACTGCAGGCGGTGTGGATGTTTATCATCACACTGAAGGGCATTTGTTGCTGTAGGTAAGTGAAGTACAGCGTGGCATCTTAAAGGGAGCGGTCTCTCTGTGTGTTTGTGTGTGTTTACTCTTTCAAGCAGACGTTCTTCACATCTGAACTGTGTAAATGAGTGTAGCCTGTAGAGCTACAGAGGTGACGGTCTGCACTGAAGTAATCTCAGACTGTCTGATAAGAGCTACGGCCTTCAGGACTTGTGTTTCTGTCTTATACCCAATCTCCGTCCCTCTCTCCGTCCGCGCCACCTTCCCTGCCACGGCTCGTGTCCTCTGGCTCAGTTTCAGCATCTAAAAATAGCCACGCTGGCACTCGTGTCAATGGAACCACAGTTCAGGGTCTTGTTCTCTACTCTCATTTCTTGATTTCTCTGCCTCTCGCCTCTTCCCAACACATTTTTTTCTAATAGACATCTGTTCACAAATTTTGTATGAAGAGAAAATAACAACTGATCAACTGAGAACGAAGGAAGAGAACAAAGAGAGATGAAAATCCCTGCGGCACAGAGACACAGAGGAGAAGAAGTGTCGCTGTAAGGTCTCGGTGTCAACTTAAATTCACTGGAAATGATTCAGTGCTTCACTTTCTGATGGTGAAAGAGGCACTTGTTATTCGATTTTTTATCACATCTTTTAAAAATAAAGACATGGAACTTGTTTTCGATATGAAGCAGTTTTAAAAGAAATCCGTCAAGAATGACTCACTCTCTAGTTCTTGCCAAACTATAACATGTTGAATACAGAGAACAATAGTTGGAAGAATGCTTCTAATCAGACAGGTCTTGAAAACCATTGACATCCATTGTAGGAAAAATTTCAATAGTCAAGTAACCTGGCCTAAATTCTACATATAAATTATAAAAGTTTCATGTTTCTTTAAACAGTTGAATTATCTGGATGAAGTCAGATTTTTATTCAGAATTTTCATTTAAATTTTTGTATTTCTATTTCCGTCTCACTTGCCCACTACATTGGGAATAAAGATGATGTTTAATGTAAAAATGGTGTCCTTTACTCTCTTTCTTGTCTTTTCCAACTTGTATGACACAAAAGATATTATGAAGAAAGTGGCACCCAATACATTTTACTGTATGGACACAAACCTAGTAAAAGTGCAAAAAAAAATCTTTAGTTCCACTCGTTTTAAGCGATAATTTCCTATATTTTTATGTTCTTGCAGCATGGTATTATAGCAAAAAATATTATTGTTTTTCAGATGAGACAGTGAAATCTCTGCACCTTCCAAACAAGGCCTGCTGTTTTTGTTTGTCTATAATAGGAATGGAAGCAGTCATGCTGAAAATATGCACCAGCACTAATATTTATAAAATGCCTGCTATTATAATCCAGACACCAGCCCTCTGATAGGACTTTCCAGCACTGTAATTGTGCTACAAATGTAGTGTGTATGCGTGTGCTTGTGTGTGTGTGTGTGTTAGGGTTGGTGGCATGGAGATGGCATATGTTTTGCTTTCAATGGCTTTTAAAATATTTTCATTTTACAATTGTTGATAATAGTCATTAATTTTAGCCAATTATTACTGGAGATTTGCGTCAAAGAATTTTACAATGCAGATCGTAAGCTTAAACCTTGAAGTTTTAACTTTGTTTTTATGTATACCAACTTACACTTAAAATAAGTTTATTTAACAAATAAAAATTTATTAGATGCTGATTACATATTTTTAACGTACAAGTAAAACAATTATATACATTTTTTTACAATCTTTATATATTCTATTAGAAATCACCAACAATATTAAGTTTATATTACTAATATATATATAATTGTTAAAAAACATTTCATTACATAAACGTAACTTTTTAATCAATTGTTTTGACTTCAAAGTTTGTTTCTTTAATATTTATCAAGATGTTTATTTTAATATATCAAAAATATTTTTATTAACAAAGACACGTGAAATAGTTTTTACAGTGTTCCTTAAGCGTTCTATTACAGACACACAGATTATTTCCTCAATACGAAATTATTTTATATCCAAAAATTACATATTGCAGCTTTGAAATACGTATAGCAGCTATGTACAAAATAATAGCTTCTAGAACAAATTTGATGAAATGGAAATGGGTAGACACCACAAAACAAACCAGCTTTTCTTTCCCCATTCCAATCCGTGCTCATCTTGGCAGTAATTATTTCTATGGATCTTGGGTTGAAAGCACTATCACGACGCTGGTGTTGTTTGGATATGAGCGAGCTCAACCCTATTAATTAAAGCCGGTCCCGTGTCTCATTCCAGGCCTGTAATTAGTTGTGAGTTAATGAGCTACAGGCTAATGACAGTGAGGCCTTATCAATCGAATAGCTTTCAGTATTAAAGGCCGTCTGGAATGAGCAGGTGAATGAAGAAAGGAAAGAAAGTGAGGATATTGATTCAAGCGAAAGGTGTTGATGATTCAGCCGGACTTCACAGACAAGTGAAGCCCATTAGGACGCCTTTAAGTAAGACACAAATCAAAATACTGAAGATGTGTTTGGAGCGAAAATTCAATGCGGGATAATTGTGAGCGATGATGTTTGCAAGCCTTCTGTTCTGTCTTTATATCTCTATTGTCAACTTTTTTCCATGGTCTTTCATTGCAAAATGAAATTACACACCTGTGTGCAAATATTATTTTAAACAATATTTGGAATATTCAAGCCTATAGTTCATTTTAAAAGATGTTATTATCAGCCCAGGTGAAATAAAAATCAGGATTCAATAAAAGTTTACTAGGTTTCTACGTGAGACAATTTTAACCTAAATTATATACATTTGAAATCGATTAAATTAAGTAAATATACTGTTAGAATTTTGGGTATATGCAAGTAAAAAAAAAGTATATCTGATTGACTTTCTTTTTTTACCAAAACATAAGGTGTATACTGCAAATATATATTTGTTAAAAATACTTATTTACTATTTAAACTAACTTGTAAAGTTTAGAGAAATGAACTGTCAGATTTATTAATTTTGAGATTTTACACACACAATAACTAGTAAATGTCTTAAAAAACCACTGTTTATTTTTTTATATTTTCTAAACCACATGATTGCATGTTGATGATATTTTGAAAAAGGTCGGAAACCAAAGCAGCGCAACTTGGACAATCATATGGATACAAAGCCAGAGCAGGTAATTAGGAGCCAGTTACTGACGTTCTTTAAAATATCTTCCTTTGTGTTTTGCGGAAGAAAGTTATACAGGTCTCAAATGACAAAAAATCTTTATCAAAAGTTTGAAAGATTTCATAAAGTTTTACATGCATTATAGTACACATCTATTCAGTGTGCAATATATACGCCATCTCATTCGACTACCTTGACTAAAGCCTGCGTGTCCTGCGGGGGGGCAAATTGCTAACAAAAGCTTTGCATGCATTTCATGCCTTTTTGATTCAGCCATTCATTTCCATCTGATGAAGTTGGACTTTAATTCCAAGAGCTATTCTGTGAGCTGACAAAGCCTGTTGTTTTGAAGCATTACTCGCCTGCTGTCAGAAAAAACATCCACTGCTCCTGTTACTTATCGTTTGTAAAAAGATGTCTTGTCAAGTTTGACAATTATTTTCTGAACATAATACATGTTAAAACCTATCAATGGATGATAACTGAACTTATGATTTTTTCCCTGCATTTCTTTTGCAGTGCAGAACAATCTTTGAACTCTTCTAGAATGTCATTACTCTGTGTTTGTGTGAGCTGTAGGGCTCCACGCTGTCGGGAAAACTGCTGACCAGTTTAGCGTGATGGACATGCTGTGTCCAGGGCCAGACCTCTGGGGGATCTGGGAGCCCCTTATGACAGGGGTATTTTTTACTAAGGGGAGGAGACAGAGGGCATGCCAAGAGCTCCCGAACAGGGGCAGAACTTTCCCATAAACCAAATTCCTATGAGACGAGGACAACAAGCAAGAGCAAACCGGGCTTATTAGGGAGGTCACTTGAGCAAATACTTTTTTCCCCGCCAGGATATACAGTAAATCCCCCTTTTCTTGCATTCTCGTTTAAGGATAATCTAATTTTAAAGGTCTACCGGTAAATGGGCATCTGAATTGCATTATATATTTATATACACATATATAGGAGCTTTTAAGAACACTGGAGGTCATATCTCAGGAAACCAACCCTTTTTGACATTAGGTTAAATCACTTCCTGTTGGTAAATGTGAATAAAAATGGCCTAAGGATAAAAATAACGTCCAGCTTATTTTTAGCGTTAATATTGTTATACATTTAAGTTGTTTTAAGGATGTGAAACCTCATTTGAAACTCTGCTAAAGTGAGTGACTAACAAGAAACCTCTCTGGCAGTTTCATGCATCACATGGATTGAAAATAGGACTTTATTGCTCACAGCGGATTTTTAAAGGCTTTAAAAGCCTGACTTCACTATGTTTGCAGAGTGTATGTCAGAGCACATTTTCAGAGCAGCGTTTTATGAATAAAATATTTCATTTGATATATTCTTTATCACCACCATTTTGAGTTTGCAATCTGCTATTATTTTATTCATTCCAGAAATTTCAAGGTAGTTGCAAGTTGCTCTCCAAAGCTTTGTGTGATTTGATGGAGTCCCCGCATGTTTTTCATCAACTTTTTAGTAACATTATTTTTGCTGGTGATCGAGAGTTTTTGGATTGTTTGCGTTTATTCGCATGCCATTTATGTTCGAAATGCTCTGTTCCAGGAGCGTGCTTTATTTAAATTCAGTGTATAGTAGTAAGAATTGCCCCCCGGCTGAAAGAAAATGCCGTCCAAGTGCTTGCAGATGGTTTTCTGCCATATAAAATGCCTTGATGAATCTGGAAGTCTAAAAATCTTGTAGTCAAAAAATGGAATATGTATTTAAATTAGGGATATGGAGCTGTAGGTATATAGGTGGAATATTTTGGCTAACTGACAAACAAAAAGTTTTGATTGCAGAATTGACAAATTGTTGATATCTCATCTTGAGTATCTCAACTTGAGACATGTGTAAGAGTTCTGCATCTTTATCATGATGATGAATATTTCGCAAATATTTCTAAGATTTCAGTTTTATTTTCCTTGGGTTTTTTCTCCTTTTGAGGATATTCATGTGCTTGCATTACCTGCTGCTATGAGAAGGAAATTACATCCTTATTTGATTTTTTAAATGTGATTTTATTTACTTATTAAAGCCTTAGGCTTGTGAGTATTTTCAGACACCAGAATATGTTTAAAAGTCAGTTTTAATTTAATTTGGGGTTGTTTGTCATTAGAACATTTGAGTTGACATTTCTAAACATTCATTTTACCATTATTCATAAAAATGTAAAGAGATTTTTGTATGCACATGTGTGACAACAGCCAGTGCTCCACACAGAGATCAGCTGTCATCAACCACTTGATCTCTTACATGATAAAAAAAGAGAACTCACACTTAGTTGTGTTAATGTCTTCAAGACGCTTCAAGACACCTGAAACAGTCCCAATGGAGGATGAAGTGCACTGAGGATTTATTAGAGGTGCTCAAAGTCCACAAAAACAGGCATTCCTCAACTTTCAAGAATAAACAGTGCCGACATCCACAGGACCAGAACAGGCATCCAAACAATAAACCAGATGTACATCACATTTACATTAAGAACCCACAAGCACTGCAAGACAAGACGGACTTAAATAAAAGAGGATGATGTGGATCAGGTGCAGATGAACTGGGAATGCAAACTGGTGTGGGGAAAATCTAAAATGGCAGGAAACTGGAAACAAAGGATGACGGGAAAGGAAGTCCAATGCGATAAACAGAAGAAAACTAAAATAGGAGCTAGATTAGACCAGCTAGACCAACTTGTAAAGTAAAAGCCTAAAAATATTAACTGATATTAAAACATTTCTGCAAATTATGTAAATACGGACAACTTTTTTTTTTACAAACTACTGTGTATCACGATACTTTACTATCATCATGACAGTTCTCGGATTTTGAAAAGAGAGAAGTTTGCAATAGCTTATATGTCATTCCCATTTTCTCCCAACATGCTGTATGAGCTCATTGAAGCAAGGAACTGCAGCTTTCCATGTTGAAGACTTCACATATGTTGGGTTCTTTCTCACAGAATAGAGGGGATGGTAAAGTGGGAATATGACGGGCTGGTTACACTGACACAGTCTTCTCCAGTGTTTCTGTTTTAATTAAGTGTTTGGAGAGGAATGGCAGCACTCCAGCCCCATTGTGTCAGTTTCATGATGTTGATCTAGAGGCTTCTGGTGCAGACATTCCGTAGCAATGTACATATTGATACCTCAATGCACACGGGTGTCTTTCTGTTTGCTTTCAACAGAGATGGGACAGCGGGTGACCCATTTACAGAAAACTTAAGAACGGCCAGTTAACTGATTATATGATATAATATTTACAAGAAAACAAACATGCAGATGAAATTCTTAACTATTTTATGTGGTGGCTTATTCGTAGGAATATATATGATCTTATTTGTTTGTATCTGATTTTTGATGATTGCTGTGATGTAGTGTAGATCTTTTCTAGTATATTGTTGCTTGATGTACATTGAACAAACTTATATGGACTAGCCATGTAATAATATAGTTATAGACTCCTTTGATATCAGTTTGGTGTAACTTTAAGTGATACCGTAGTTTGTTACAAAATAAAAAGGCTGTCATCATTTACTCACCCATCTTGTCATATAAGACGATATTTTGAAAAATGTTAGTAACCAAACAGTAGTGGCAACCAGTCACTTTTAATGTTTGGAAACACAACCAATACAAGTGAAAGGTGTAAGTTACCAATATTTAAAAAATTTTGTTTTAGTGAAAAAGTCGATTTGAATAAAAAATTTAACCAAATGCGTACATCTAAATGAAGACATTGCTTTAGAGCATTGATGAGATAAATAAAAAATAAATAAATATAAATAAATGTTTTTTTTGTCTTTTCTGAAAGGTGAAATAAAAATAAAACATATGTGCATTGCTTACACTGCAAATTTTATTCATTTTTAATATTTATATGTATAAAAAGAGCAATAAATAATATTCCATTTTGTTTACAGATGATTGTTTTATTGTTGTTTATTGCTCTTTGTTAGGAGACTTAAGTTTTTTAATTATATATCTCAACTAGACTAAGATGTTTCTCCTAGAAGCAATCTGGACACAAGTGAGACATGAGGTCTTCTTTTTCCCAGCATAAAAAAGCTGTAAGCTCAGAAACAAGAGACTTTAATGAGATCTAATCATTTAAACAATAGACAAATAAACATTTCATATTAATAAATGAGACGCCTGGGAAATGTGCCAGAAACACTTAAAAATCCAATACTGCACCGCGCAAACTCCCAAACAATTAAAACCCACCGACTGGAACTGTTATATGGAAGACAATTCCAGGTTCTTTCTTGTTTGTTGCGTGTATCTATTCCAGGGCTTTGATAGAAGAGAGCATGTAGCATGAATAATTGAAGACTGGGTCATACCTCATCCAGCGTTCACCGGATATCTCCTGCATGTGCCTACAATCTCAAAGCTTAAGATACATTCCTGCAGGCGATAATAACACCTGCAATCAAAAAAATGAAAACAGAACGATTGCAATCTTTATTTTCAACTAAACACCAGTAAAACTGATATAGATTGGAATCAGAGAAGGTGGTTCAATAGTTGGGTGTAGTTCTTGCCAAGCCGGAGTGCTTAGTAATGCAGAAAATTGGTGTGTTTGTTCGTTGCTGGTTGTAGTCGAGAGATATCCAAAGATCAGGTGTGGCTGTGGGCGAGACGTCTTTTGGCCCAGTTTCTTCCAAACACATTGAGCATATTAATCATCCTTCTCTAGACATCTCTGTCTGAACGAGCACAACTCTAAGGGCGAGATGACATTAACGTAGAATTTGTGAAATGTGATATTTTGAATGACTTTTACATGAAGTAGCTCTTATAAAATTATTTCAATTGATGTAAGACAAGAGGATAATTAATCAAAAATGAGGATTTCCACAGGTGCTCGAATTTTGGATTTTATGGAAATCCTGATGCAAGCAAAGGCAATCCCGTGAAATTTTCCCGAAGTGTCGTACGGCTTTTACTGGTAGCATTTGTACTGATGGCATCTGTGAGTGAGGAAACAGAAAGGATGCATAATGTCGGGTTATGTATATTCCATAGCAGTTTAGACTTTCATGTGTACGTACATGCAAGGTTTTTCATGTGGTTTTATGTAAAACAATTTACACTTAAAACGATGAGTAAATTTAAGCTTAAAAATCAATTATATACACTGTTTAAATTGTGTGTATATCTGAGTAACATTTACTTAAATATTTCAGAATTCATTAAAAATATAATTTTTTATTACAAATATATATATATATATATATATATATATATATATATATATATATATATATATATATATATATATATATGTATGTCACATAAATACATACTTTTCATTACATAAGTCTAAAAAACATCTGTAAATGTTTTTGAAATTAACTGTTGGACTTCTACTCAACTCTTTCAATATTTCCACTGACAAATCTATTTAATGTTTTGTTTAATTATATTAACTGGAATATAAATAGAACTATTTTTTTTGTTTATCTTCTTGTTTTACAATACAACTGTCAGATTCCTAAAGTGTTTTAATGCAAAATATTCATCCGTCATGTCGTTACATTAAAAACACAGTACGTTACCGTTTCGAGATGCTTAGTTAAGTAAACGAATTATATTGCATATTCATGTTGACATTTATTAACAAGCACAGGCTTCTGGATGTGCACGCTGAATCTGTCAAAATCACAGATGAACAAGCTGCCTGCCTCCTGTAACAGGGTGGTTACGCTTGACAACATGCCAATAATCCAGACTTCATTTTCCAACTAATGAGATTAAAGCCTATCAGCCTGTGAGGTGCATGTCGTGCTCTGTATTTAGCTACTTACTGTAGTTAAATCTCGGGGGAAATTTAAAAGAATGATGTCTACCATCATTCTTCATACTTCTTTGTCTACCATAGGTTATATAACTAGTTCTATAAAGTTATCAGATTTAACTACAAGCTTCTCAAGGCCAAAGAATAGCTAGCGGTATAATCCCGATTTCTGATCATTGTTTAAAAAGAAATAAATAACACGATGATCAAATTATCTTTTATTTAGTTTTTTACTTAACGGATTACACTCAAATACAAATGGCTCTGAATTATTTATGATCGTTTCCTGGGTTCTTGAAATTTCTTAATTTGATCAAGTTCCAGATGGAATTCTCTGTAAAACTGTTGTACAAGATTCAATTGAGTAATTCCAACAACCCAGTTTTTCAGTGTACTATGTTTGTTAAATGAGCAGGGTATCCACGACATGGTTTTAATAACTTGATTATTGTTAATTCTGATATATTCCAACACCCCTAACTTCAAGTTAACGAGTAAGTTAAAGAAGAATTATAAATAATAAATGACAGATGTATTTTCTCAAAATCTGCTGCTTTTCAGATATTTCTTTGCAAGGCCTTATCTCACACATCTCCAGAAGATCTGAAATCAATTCAATATTACTGAATATTTCAAAGCAAATGCACAGATTTCTCTTTAAATCTTTTTTAAACTTGATTTCACGGATCAGAAAAGTACTTTACAAAGGGCGAAAGCAATAAACATCTTAAACAACATTCATGTATTGCAGTAAAATGGATTATCTACATTATTTTTTTGCCTCACTAATCTTAATGTAATTGTTTTGCATAATTCCCCTGGAGAAAAACTAAATGTAATCATATGGAACCAGTGTACATACTAAAAATGAGAAAGCCAATTTTTCTTAGTGGTAATTTAATAATCTCGCTCATTTATGTTTATATTTCTCCAAGAAATCTTTACAGAACCCTGCTGAGATCTCCATCAAATCCCTTGAGCAACCTTGAAGCAACCTTTTCTCAGGGATGACTACATGCACAAGACTGTAAAGGGTCTAGCGTCTGCCAGGGGGCTGTCTTCCCGTGCGTGCTCTGAGCTTTTTAAGTCGTGCCTCAGGGCCTCAGTTTGGTGGCAGTTCCAGGCTACTCGAATACTGGCATGAAGTGTCTGTGTGTACATTGGCATTCAAGCTTGGCAGTACTATCCGTGGATGGATGCCTTGGTCGGAGTCATTCATCCGAGCTGTCGACTGTCTCAAAGAGATGAAAAAGAGAAAAAATCATATCATGTAGTATCTAGAGTAAAGGGAAAAACAGATACCTGAGTCTTAATATAGTCTGTAAAGTTGATTGTTGATTTGGTTATGACCACTCTAACTTGTCTGCAAGATACAAAAACTTTAGAATAAATCCGTAGTATGAAATAGACTGCACCTGGATTTGAATACTTAAAGGGATAGTTCACCTGAAAGTTGATATCATTCAGTCAGCCCCATGTAATCTCAAACCTGCATGACTTTCTTTCTTTCGCAGAGCAAAAACTGAGATATTTTAAAGAATGCTGGTAATCACCACTGGACCTAAATGACTTCCACTGTATGGACGCAAAACCAAAGACATTTTACAAAATATATTTTTTGTGTCAAAGATTTTGAACAATAATCAGGATAGAATTTTTTTTTAAAAAAGTTGTTGGGAAAAATGTTGCGAAAGAACACCAGTGCAGAACAATATAATAGATTTGTTTTAAATAACACAAAGCATCTGCTTTGCCCTTTGGGTTTAGAAAAGTCGATTACTTTTCTTCTTGTTATCAAAGACAAAAACCGTTCAAATTAGGACACAAAGCTCTTAGCCGGAGAGTGTTTTGTTGTTTGGGTCTGAATTTTTGCACTTTTAAAAACATTAATATTCAAGGACAAGAGGGGCTTTCATACATGTCCAAATAAAGAAAAGTACTTAATGAATGCACATGAGCTGTCATCTGACATTGAGATGATGATACATACCCAAATAATCCAAACCTGTGATGTCTATGAAAATATGAAATATTGCTCATTGCATTATGGATCTGTAATAAATTTGCTGTTATGCACCAATACCAATTTTTCATGAAGTATTTGTGACCCTGCCTGTGAAAACCAGGCTTAAGTCGGAAAATCCAATTCTGAGAAAACGAGCATTGAAGTTTTATTTTACATAATACTTTCACTGTGATTTCATTCTTTGACATGGTCTTACTCGGTCAATATTAATGATATCAATTTAACATTCTCACAGAAAGTTCTTGACATTGTCTAGAACAATTTTATGTATTAAATAGTAAATCACAAGAAATGACTCGCTCTCAATGGCGAGTCCCATGTCAAAACCACTGGAACTACACAAGCAAAAAGCCAAAAAGTGATACAGTTCAATATTCCGTATTAAACTCTAAGAAGAGTAAAATGTAAAATCATAAAAGCACATTTATCCAAGAAATGTAATATTTTCCCGAATAGAAACCGCTAGCTTCCCTCAAATATTGTCTTTGTATTGGAGTTGTCACTGTAAATAAAAAAGCTATTTATTTTTCCCCGCAATTTCTTTTTTAGGCGGCGTATGAGCAGTAAACTGTAGCATAGAGAGGAGTCTGACAGCACCTGAAATTTATTTCTTGATGGAAAAGTGTTTCCCAAAGGACTTTCTCAGAAGTGTTTCAGGAAGACAAGTGATGTTACACCGTCAGGTGGAGATAAGAGCTGCCTACCTGAACCCAAATCACACACATAAACATGTCAAAATTCATCCGCGTCTAAGGGAAACTGAGGGTGCTTGAGAGCATGAATCTGCAGGAGGCTTGTGCTCTAATAAACACAACAGGAGATATGTGCCATCATACACTATTGCTTTAAAGTTTATGGTCACTTCATTGCATATCTTTTTTTCACGCAGATAAAATCTTACCAATGCATCTTGGCTGCATCTAAACCTGGTTTTAAAGGTGGTTAAGTATGAGCCGAAAGCACATGTTGTGATTGGATCTGAAAGGTTGTGTATATGTGTTTGTGTACAGAGACTCAGCTGGGAAGGGAGAGCTTTCCCCAAGGCAGAGCTGATTCTAACTATGGCCCACAATCAAACACCTGTCATACGAGATGAATCCACCGTCACAGTCCTGGCGAGGTACACCCAACCGCGTGTGCTTTCCACACTGAGATGACTCTAAACTGCGGAGAAATCACCACATTCAGGTGCAAGAGAGATAACAGTTTAGTCTCATGTGCATTTTAAGCTCTGAAAGTGAGCTCTTATGGCTGTTTATACCTGATATTAATATTAA
The DNA here is from genome assembly GCA_033220385.1 of Triplophysa yarkandensis. Lineage (NCBI taxonomy): Eukaryota > Metazoa > Chordata > Actinopteri > Cypriniformes > Nemacheilidae > Triplophysa > Triplophysa yarkandensis. The sequence goes on along the minus strand of CM065670.1, from coordinate 4,071,257 downwards.
AGGAGGGATAATTTTTTTGAAATTACAATTAAAAATTGGAGGCGTGTTTATTTTGGTGATTTGAACATCAACAACGAATATATGAAATATTGACAACTCCACCTTTAAGTATGATATAATACCTAGGATAATACAATCACAAGAACATCACTTCAAACCTGATCGTAGCTATTTTAAGTCACCATTTACTCTCATGTTTACTTTGTTCTGTGGAAGACGAAAGAAGAAGACATTTCGGGAAAGGTTTCTATGTATAGTCAATAGCCCTGTGGTAAGAGGGCCGAAATACAGCAATCCTGCTCCACGGTCTATCTACTCCCCTGTCCCAATAAAGTCAAAAGCTACTCAAAATAAATCAAAAGAAGTGTAACTGTATTTTGTGTTTATCAATTCAATATCACTACACTGCAATGCTGATGGTTAACCACATTTATCAAAATATCCTCTTATTGTGTTGTGCAGAAAACAGAAAGTCAGGTCAGGTAGGACATGAGGGTGAATAAAAGAGAACATTTTGGTCTTAACAGCCAAGGACCACCTACTTGCCAAATGTCCTGCTCTTCGCAAATGAAATGAAAGCGGACGGGGCACCGGGGGTATCTACGGTCACCAGTTCCTTTATGTAGATCAATTCGCAAAATGTAATTCTTTTTTTCGCTTAAAAAAGTTTAATTTTCATTCATTTTATTTTAAATCTTACACTCTTAAAGGTGCTTGAAGGGTTCTTTTCAGCACTGCCATAGAAAAATCATTTTTGATTCCACAATAGAAGAATGCAGCTCTTTAATAAAAAATCTAGATTATAATTTGTAAAACCTTTTGTAAAACAGAAAGTTTTTCGGATGTTCAGGGTTCTTAATGGAACCATTGAGTGTGCAATAACAATAAATCCGTAACAGAATCATTTGTAAAACAATTAAACAGTAAGTTCTTATGGACCAGAGTTGTTTGTGTCTTCTGAAGTGATCAACATAAGCGACTCATATTGTGGCTGCCCTATGATTTTTTGAACGAAATTTTACTTAGCTGACCACTTGTGATGGGATTCCCTGAACTGAATGTTAACACATTACATAAACAGTGCCATTGACAACAAAACACAGCCTCAGGCAAATGCTAAAAGCAGTTTTTATTGCGATATCATCAAACTATAACAAGTGCTAAATTCAGCGCATGGTATGATAATCTCATAATGACAGATTCTCACTACATCCTCATTAGAGCCTCTCAGTATCATCTAATGCACAATACACTAAGGACAGACTGATAGCAGCGGAGCTTGCATATTTCTTTTTTTCTTTATTAAATTTGACTATTATCACTTTATCCCCTGTATGTCAAATACAGTCAACATTTTGCATCATATAACCATGCACATTGGCTATAATGATGTCTCGCAGTTGCAAGCTCACGGAAAAAAGGAAGCACGCACATCATCACTATCTTCATTTGCATACAAGCTTATAGCGTGTTTATCATTATGATCTGCATAGGCCGAACTGCTCTTCTGAGCAAGTTTGTCCTTATAGGCTGTGGATTGTGATAGACACCACTGATCTCAAGCTCTCTTGTGCTTGACGTCGGGGAATGATGCCACTTGAAGCTAACAATGAGTGTATTGTGTATGAGAGATGTTATAATGGCCTTCTCAATAGATCGCTCTACCTGTTTTTTCAGGATACGGACTGTCAGATGTGATGTTCAGCTACGCCGCACGCTTTGAATTATTTTCCCCCGTCTGTCTGCTTTTATCATCAAACTGCTGTGGAATTCCAGCATAAACTGCTTTGAAACGCCATATCAAATTAGGGCAAAACGAAACGCGATGATGTTGACAAAGAGATTTAAATGACAGCGTTTTCGTAGTACCGAGTTTAGTGTAGCACAGCGTTCCTTCGCTTGGAGTAAGTGTGCTGCGTTTGCTACTTCACAAACAGACATCACAAGTCATCCCGTCACATTTATGCAGCTTGTCCTGACAGAACGCTGATACTGTAAAGACATTCATATGTACTGTTTTGTAAAGAAACAATTTACTTAATATATAAGGAAGGGAGGAATTCAGAACGTAATTTGATGCAGATTTTGGCTGGAATTAACTAACATTATTTTAAATTGTATCATAAAAAAGCATACTAAAAAGATGAAAAAGCATTTTGAATTAAAAAAAACACTCTTTTTAAATATATTTTAAATATGTAAGTACATTTTGTAAATTTACTATATAACCTTTAAGTTTTGGAATATAACTGGGAATTTTAATGAAATCTAAGTAAATTTGAAAAAAAAATATATTTAATCTCTTTAAACATCTTTATTTAGTAAATAAATTTGCTTATTTTGGTGATATTTATCAAGCCACATTAAACATTTTTACAGAGTACTAATACAGCCGATTAATTTAATTATTGAAATTATTTTTCAGCTAGGACAGTTTAGCTTTTAATAAATATTTATAAATGTATTTCTTCAAAATTTAAAACCAAAATATTGTTTCTATTTGCATTTATCACTGTCACCTGAATACCAATTAGCTCCACGCCTGTTCCACATCACACTCCTCATCAGCACCACAATAAAACCACGGCTCACTGCACACTCAGTGTCCAGCCTGGTCTAGAAAACCAGGAAGGACTCAGCAGTTTGTGGTCAGTGGTGGCTTACTCCATAAGCCGTGGTGGTTAGAGAGTTGGACTTGTAAGATGAAGGTTGTGGGTTTGAATCCCAGGGCCGACAGACAATGACTGAAGTGTCCTTGAGCAAGACAGCTTAGGCCCGTTTGCTCCGCTGTGATGGCGGCCCACTGCATAATACTTGTAAGTCGCTTTGGATAAAAGCGTCTGCCAATTGAATAAATTAAAATTAAATATTTATGTGATAATCTTAATTTGTATCACGGGTCTTGTCATGCTGTCATTGGTAGTCATTCCTGAGATTAGATGTGGTTAAAATTCAACAGACACTGAACTAGATATCCTAATGGAAATTTGAAATGGTGTCTGTATATATGAGTTGCCAGCAATAACTTGTTTACTTACAACTAGATTAAACTGATCAAATCCGAGCTTTCTATTTTGAATATTGTAAACCCTAAAAACAATATTTTGTGACAAGGAAGAGTTTTCAGTGCAACATCAAAAAGGAAGCGTTTTCTCTTCTAAGCACAATGGCAACTACATGCAGCCTCCTAATAGACCTAAATGATATTTATAGTATGCTGACAGGATGATATTTTGTAGTGGACACTTCTGACCTTTCACCATCACTCCAATAAAACATTTCGTACACTATGACATTTTTGTCTTTGAAATGCTGGAATATATGAATCTGGAGTTTCAGGGTTTGTGATTTGAATGCCAATGACTTTGCGTTTTTTTCCAGAATATGTATAATTCATGTTTAATTCAAGTCCGAGTTTTGCTCGCTCGAGGCTTATGTGCAGAACAGCGAATAAGAGTGCCGCCAAAGAACATATTAACATATGTCACCCCTTGGATCTTGGTTTGCGCCATTCATTTTAATGCGAACCTTTGCCAGTGGCTTTCTTAAATGTTAAAAGAGTGTTTTATTCACAAGCAAACAATGTAATCTTGTAGCCTGTAAACAAATTCAACAGTTATTAAATATGTATTCTGTATAACTTGTGAACTGACATGTCTACTTTACTTTACTTTATAAAAAGCGCACTTATTTCAGACGCAGTAATAAAAATACGTGATCTCTTAATCTTCATAAAGATAATCAAATTAAATGAGAAAGTTTATACATTATGTTAATGCATTAATAAACATGTCTTTTTTTTTTGGTTTGGGTTGCAAAATCCATAGTTTTGAGCATGATGTTTTGTGAGGTTGGAACAAGGCTTTTCTGGCTTGAACTTACCAAGTCCCTCTTTTATTTTTTGCGTTAATGGTCACCAGACAGATGCTGTGAGATCCATGATTAACACAACGGAACTAATCACACTGTGTTGGCCATCAGTGTGTCCACCAAACTTGACAACCAGCTGTCCTCCATGTATCAAAATGTCCTGGTACTCAAATACAAAAAAGCGCATACTTACACAATAGCTCTGATAGGTCTGATTAGATTTCTCTTCCTATCTTTCAAACCTGAATGTAGATTGAACTATGGAGGACTTGCAGACCTAACAGATTTAAATTAGAGTATCAGGTAGACCCAGAGATAAAAAGATGTTATAATAAAATGAGCAGTTTATTAAAAAGGAAGAAAATCAAAGTTGCGTTGAGTTGCTTGTAGTCCATTGTAACTCCACCCAGCACTCTATCAGGAACTCTGACTCTGTCGAGCTTCATCTAGCTCGTTGTTGTTTGGTCCAGCTCATTCTTACTTCACACTAATGTCTTGTGTTGTTATTGAGAAACTTGAGAATGAGACCATTGAACATGCATGTATACTTGTGAAGAAAATAAAAATCCAAAATTCCACAAATTATAAAATAACAGTAGGAAAGTTACTTAAGAACAGAATATCTAATATACTAATGATTAAAACTAATAACTAAATAAAACTGTACAGAGCAATAATTACTTTGCTATGCCACACATTAATATTATGCCATCAGTTTAATTTAACTTGACAATTATCACTTTCAATTTCATCGCTGCATAATTATAATATTTTTTGCGTACTAAGCTTGTTTTTCACGTACAAATATCTTAAGATTGGTAAAACAAGACAACACTTACTTGAAGCTTATTTTAACAACTTATAACTTCTTAAGTCTTAAACAAAAAAATCAGTGGGGTTTAAAAAAAAAGTATTTCATTCATTTTTTTAAAATTATTTTTCTTACTCCAATGACAAGTCGTTCTTTTAAGCAACTACATTTTGCCCATTTTTCCAGGAAACTATACATAAGGTTTAACAATGCTCAGATATGACTAATTTATTCAATTTAAATTCAATTCAAATATCAAGAATATTTATAAACGAAAATGTTTATAGATGTTTTGAAAGCAAAAACGTATTGAAAAAAATTATTGCATGTGTGTGCTTTTTTATGTGTGTCCTGCTTAACACATCTACAAAGAATAGATTTTCCAGCAGACTGTTTCTGGAAACAAGCAAAGTTCATATTGGGTTACCAGTAAAACCACCTCTTAGCTAACACAGTTGTTGATGTTAGTTTAATAATATTCAAAATAACTCTACAAACTGTTTGATTTATATAATTATACATATTAAAATATTCAAACAAATTCCAGAAGGTATGTGAAGTGACGTGGACATAAAGCCAAGTATGGTGACACATACTCAGAATTTGTGATCAGCATTTAACCCATCCAGAATACACACACACACACACACACACACACACACACACACACACACACACACACACACACACACACACACACACACACACACACACACACACACACACACACACACACACACACACACACACACACACACACAGCAGTGAACACATATCCGGAGCAGTGGGCAGACATTTACTGTATACTGGTGTTAGGGATTCGATGCCCCCTGGGAGAAGCTGGGGATTCATGAAATTGCCAGCACGATTCTTGAACCCACAACCCTAGGGTTAGGAGTAGCTCTCTAACTTTTAGGCCAAGAGGTAATGGTGCAGTATGTAATTTCTGGAGGATCAATTAAAAGAAAGGCAATGTAATATACATTCCTGTCTTTCAGATGTATTTAACAAGCTTGCATAATGAAACATTATTTTATTATTACATCAGAATAACCGGGTCCCCTCACATGGAAATGGCTGCCATGTTTCTATATAAAAATGTTTCGTAAACGTTCTCAGAAAGAGCATTAAGTGTCAGTCACTTTAGTGTTTCGAAAAGAGGGGTGAAGGATGGACTAAACTTTTCGCCATTTCCAATCACTATGTTTAACAAACTGACCTTTTAGCTTTAGGCCAAACTGGACCTTTACCTTGTGTCTGATAAAATCTATGACCAACTTTTATACTTTGGTTACAAATAACTTTTTTTTACCATTTTGGACTTTACATCCCTGAGCTTGTCACAAGGCATTCTGGGATTAAAGATACTGTCTATAGTTGATGATATCTATAGGTATCAGGATTGATAACAATGTCTTGAAATCACCATAATGCAGGTAATTCATGTAAGATGCCAAAAAATGAGGGATGTGGGCATACTACAACAATCATTAATCTTTCAAAAGTGAAGGGACTTATGTATCTGTCCGACACAAAGGGCTTATTTGAACTCTAAGTAGTGACCTTGTCTGGCCCCAGAATTAAAAAACAAGGACATTGTGGGAAAACGGTGCTCTCAATCCTTCATCTAACTACACCCAATTTAGCATCTATGCTGCAATATCACAGAAAGAAAATCTGTGAAAATATTCATCAGACAGATTTGCAGAAATGTCATCTAACATTAAGATGTGCCCCTTTTTGCAAAAATTTAAAAATAGCTTTTTTTTTAAATGGCAGCTACTTGTGCACCCCTCCTCTCTCTTTATCTGCATCTTTTTCTTTTCTTTCTTTATTAGCATGAACAGCTGGTGTTTTCTCACACTATGAAATCCGGCCCAGAACCATTAACATGTTGTGTGGTGGACACGTGCCAAAAGATGCCGACCAATTAAAAAAGCGCCAAGTCTGCATTGATCTGTCTGACCGGGTTAAGCTAATTAATGGTGTTGAACAGAATCCAGAGAAGAAAATAATATTGCTCAGAAGTTGCTCTTTTATGGCTCGGGAGAATTAATGGAGGTCTCCGTTGTGTTTCATTATGGCGCGGTATTAAGGAAAAATTTAGTCTCGGGAGGATTCACTAAAAATAAATGTGTAATAAAAATGCAAATAAACCACTGATGACATGCATCAAGAACAGAGGAACATGGATTTTCGGAAAAGCTTGAAATGTTTATTGTGATGCGTTATACAAAAAATCAGGAATTGAATTCAATTGAACAGGGTTGTATAATAAATCTGCATAACATTTCTTATTCTACAGAGAAAGTGATGAGATCTCTTGAGATCATCTCAAAATTCAAAATCCTTTCATTATTTACTCACGCTCTTGTCACCTTTCTATTATTTTTATTCTAAGATTTTAATAAAAACACATATAAAAGAAACCATAGATTTCGCATCAATGGGGATCAACGGTTTTGTTCACCATCAGTCTTCAAAAAGAAGTCATACAGGTTAGGAAGAGACAACAAGGGTTATTACATTTTTCATCAAGAGAACTATTCCTTTAAGGTCTAAAAATCAATCATTTAATTTTTTGTCCCAAAATGATCAAAGGTTAAAATGTAAAGCTCAACTTTATCCCAACCATCACCCTCATCATGATCATTCCCATCATGTCCTCACTATCATTTAGTTCTGCTCAATAACATCCCAAACGCACCAAATAAAATGCATCGAATAAACAAATCTGTTCCTGTAAACCTCTCTCCACCCACGGGTTCCTACGCACCAGAAATCCAGCCATTTCCCAGTCAGAGCGAGGTTAAGGGTGTTTTGTTAAACAGAACAAGTGCACAACACAGTTACTCCATTCTCTGATCTTTGGTGGGCCACAATATGTCGTGTTTTAAATGTCACTGCGTCTTTTGAAATGCTGTCATTACTGTTAAATATGTTCAGAGCTAGCCTACCCACTGTATACTTCAAAGGGGTAGATGTAAAGATACCACCTGCCGCGAGAGAAGAAAATTCTGACAAAGCTAGGCAGGAAAATAACTCTGAGCGCTGCTTTGAAAAATACATTTAGACAACCAAACAAATACGCTGGAACCTGCCATTTCATTCATTTGATAACCTTTCATCACTCTTATGGATTATTATGATAATACTTCAAGCTCTCAGCCATGATTTACATAATCATATTCAACTTTAGTTGTGATTGCAATCTGAGTTGAAACCATTTTTATTTATGGTACACCTGTGTTTGTTCTAAAGCAAAGAGAGCATTAGAAATTGCTCTTTACGGACCCACTATTTATTATTAATGCCAACCAAACATTTATGACCTTTAAAGCGTAACAGGTGCAGAAATACAAGCAAGCGAGACAACAGTTGGGATAGTGTAAGAGTTTAAAGTTATAAGTTTGGAAACTAAAGCCCAAATCATTTAGACAGAGGAAGAAATAGTTAAGATGAAAATTAATACTGCATTATAGTTCTTTTCTTCAGAAGAACATAAAAGTAGATCGTTTGAAGAAGGCTGGTTACCGAAAAGCAGTGGCACCCATTCACTTCCATTGCATGAACACAAACTTGATTGCCAGTTACCAACATTGTTCAAAATATCTTATTTTTGTATTGATAACACAACCGACATCGATAGCTTTGTATTTGTAATTTACTTAAATCAATGCATTGCACTATTCTTTGACCTGTGGCATCTTCTCTTTACCGCAGCTGGAGACAAATAAATATGTTGGCATGTTGCACATAAACAGAGAATTTTAAATGTGATCAGTGCAACAGGGACTGGATATATGAAGGCGATTCAATTTGTGTCTTATTGACGCTTCCCTCCAGCAAGAAAAATTCAGTTCTATTGCTTCCTCACCCTGTCTGTCTTCCTTCTGCTGTAAAACACAAAAGCAGATCATTTGAGAAATGAACTCTAGCCATACTTATGTACTTGAATTGTTTTATTTTGTATACAACAGAAGTGAATTCGTTGTGTGGTTATTGGTGTTCTTCAAAATATCTTCTTTTGTGTTCTTCAAAAAGAGAGTCAAACTGTGTTGAATTGAGACAATGTTATTTCAAAGTTTTTTAGTTTTGGTTGAAAGATAACTTAAAAGTCTGCAAAATCGTGTCCTGGGAGCTCTGAGGCACGCGCCTAATACAGAATATGTTCTTCAGGTAGGAAATGCCCTTGGAGTGCTTTATCGAGTTACGGATTAGCATGTCACGGCTTAAGACAGGATGTCCAAGAAAAACTACCTTTGCCCTTGTTCAGAATGCCGCAACACGCTTAGTCTCTGTGACACACAAGCAGCGATTGCCAAAGAATAAGACAAGCAGTCACACTTACATCCCAAAAAACTAAATTTATGTACATTATTTTTTTCTATGTTGCTGCAATATCCTGCAGTCCCACACAAGATAATACACACATACATGACCTTCATCATTACATATCCCCTAAAGAATAACAAACAGACCATGAGTGAATTCGGAGGGGGATACAATTTTCGGGATCTGAAAAGCTAAAACGGGCATATGTGTGCATGGCAAAACTGCGACCTATAAAGCAAGATCAAGTTCTCAACCTTGTCAGTATGGGATCCATGTGAGAGAATTGTTCTCCGTCTTGATTTAATAGTGTCAGCGTGTCGTCGAGAAAGGGTATGAGGATGTCTAGCGAGAAGCAATCTGCAAGATAATTACCCTTGTGGGGAGTCTTACAACACTCAATATGGTAAACGGCCTCCTTCATGCGAGAATCACTAACAGATGCACAATGCAAAATCAGTGTGATATTTATTGAGGGCACAAAGCAAAACCTACCATCAGCATTAGAGCCTCTGTCGCACAGACCGGGAGCGAACCGCAATGGAGGCTACGGTAATCCTAATGGAAAATCGGTAATAAGAGGTTTGATGCGTCACGGGAAGACGCTCGCGATCAAGTCGCGAACATAGAGGCGGAATGTACATTTTTTCCTCAAAGTGACTCTGAGGAGACTTTCTCTGAATAAGGATGTGAACACAAGACAACCCCAAAAAGGTCTCGAGAGAGTCCTCATCGCCTTGAAAAGAAAATATTGAGAGATTTGGAATTCTCTTTCATGGATGCTGTACAGTATTTGCAGAGATTGCTTTAAAATGCAATGTGTATAGCCTGTCTTATACAAATGATAAAAAAAGCCTTTATTAAAACAAAGCAGAGTAATTACAACCAATTTTCTACACTTTTTTGACCTTTTGTGTATTTTGTGTGGAGCAGAGCCTTTTCTTAACTTGGTAACTTGTAAATTGGTCCATGTTAACTCACAAGGAAGATTAAAATCACACACTGTAAAAAATATTTAATGTGGCTTACTGAATTTCAGTTATATTAACTTGCTAACATTTATTTAAAAATATTGCAAAATATTAAAGTTATTGTGTAAATATCCAACTGTTAACTTCTGCAAAATGTGAATTTTTTGTATTTATTTAACAAATATATTTTGAATAGACACTAATATTTTTGTGTACCTATTTTTACTTGCATACACTCAAAAGTTAACCAACTTTTTAAGTGTAGTAAAACTAATAGACAAAATCCAACTTTGATGCTCAATTTCTCAGAATTGGATTTTCCAACTTCAGTCTGGTTTTCATAGGCAGGGTCACATATGAAATCTATATGACTTTTCACATTACACAAAAGAATATATATAAAAAAATGTTCGGTGATTCATTTACTTCAATTGTTTAGACACAAAACCAATGCAACTTTTTTCGACCTCCAGCATTCTTCACAATATCTTTTATTGTGTTCTGTGAAAAAAGGTTTGACATGACAAGCGAATGAATAAATTATGAACTACAACTTTAATTGTACTATATATATATACGGGGTCCTTACACTTTACTAGCTTTATTTAAATTAACACAAAATACAGCAATGACAAATGACAACATCTGGTTTTATTCCCATTGTTCTATGTGAAAGGAATCCAGTCTCTCATAGTCTTTGTGCAATTAAAATATCTAGTTCTTAATTCCCAAAAAGAGCCCTTAATTTCTCAAATAGACTACTCATACATTTGCTTAAATACATCTGTTTTCTGTATGTTCACACTGTCTTGGTTAAGTATATTGCATTTAATTCGAATAGAGTCCATGAGCAGTGACTACTTCATATGAATGTGAACTCTGTTTCATCGAACCAAAATATATATTGAACAATTTTCAGTGGCATTTAACGTAACATTTAACGTAATAACTAATACAAATAAATGGGTACTAACCTTGTTCGGTTGTCAGCATTCTTCGAAATATCTTCTTTTGTGTTCTGAGGAATAAAGCTATACAGGTTTGAAACTACAAGAGAGTGAGTTAATGAATACAGAAATTTGACAAAAAGAAATTTGTCCCTTATTTCTGATTTCAACAAGTATTCTGTAATAATGAGGAGTGAAGCCCCATGTCTTCGTTCATATGTCTGCTTCAAAAGGACAGACTTCTGTGTCTTCAGACTGTGTTTGGTTAAGAATATTACATCTAATTCTAGCAGAGCCCTACAGCAGCTTTCAACATGCCAACATGTCAGATGTTTTCAAGAGCAAACTGTGCCAGTGTATGATAGAATCTGTCATAAATCTTTGGAGGAGAGTACAGGAGGAGAGTACATGCCTGAAAACTTTTAAAGCTAATGAGTGAGTATATGTGTCTGAGACACAAAGCTAAAAGAATCCTAGAGAGACATGTAGTTATAATATAGACATGGCCTTTGTCAGGTTGACAGCAATGTTCCGTGTACTTGCTTTTTTTTCTTGCTTTGTTATATTTGTAAAAATTCATATTTTGACAACCGACATTTTGAAAATTCACACCTGCATGTTTATAAGCTTAATTTACACAGCAATCCTAAACATGAGAGCACTTTATGTATCAATCAGTATGATACCATTTACATGTCACTACCAAAATTACGATAGACTCTGTGATGTCATTAATGATAACGTAGTATGTATGAATTAAAAAAAAAATTAAATATTAAAATTAAAATATTAAAATTAAATTATAGTCAAAATTTAAAAAGGCTTTCAAATAAATCAAATATTCAACACAAAATACTCCAGAAAGAGAATTTTTAAAATCTTTTAAGTTTATTAAAACTATATAGAGGTTCGTTGTAGATATTAAATGCTTTAAAAAGTGTAAGTCTATTATATCGATGTGAATTTTTTACGGTCTTTGTCTCCTTAATGTATTCCTGCTTTCAACAACTCTGGTAAGATGATTCAGTGAATCATTTCTTTAAGACACTGAAGTAAATCAGCTGTTTTCAATGAATCAATCAACGATTCACTAATATTTTAGAAATTGCTGCCACCAATACTTACCATATTATTTTCATTTTTAAAAACAAGCCCATCAATTCATATTTTCAAACATTGCTTTATAAATGAAGTATGTTGACATTTTGATTTAGGTCCAACATACATTTTTTGGTGTACATTGGTATTTACTATAGTCAACTTGTTTTTAAGTGTTTTCATGGTAAGTATTAAGAAATACTACAGAATTTTCTGTATTTTATTCATTTACCATAGAAAATACTCAAAGTAATTTGGTGTACATACATTGAGTAAGTGTGGTACAACGTTAATATATTAGATTATTCCATTGTAAATACAAAATGATTACATCTAGATCTGTATATTTAGGAAAAGTGTTGTGTTTGAAAATTTGAATTGTAAACTTTGTACAATATTGTTATCCTACTTGACAATACTTGACAATACTTCGGTGCTGAATCTGCTGACCGAAAGTTCGACTAAAAGTTCATTCATGAGTCATTAAGCTTACTGTGTAAGATAATCTAGTGTACAGGGATAATATTTAAACAATTATAAAAAAAAAATTGCAAAGTGAAATAAAATAAAATAATAACATCTTTAAGATATTAAAATATTTTAATTACAATAATAAAATCTAAATAAAATAAATTGTTAAATGAGATAAAAGTATTGTTCAGCGTTTGCTCTTTTTTTGGATTTTCAGGACTAATCAGTTTGTATCATTAAAACAATAATTGCTCTACCAAATATCTGTTTTTTGAGTACAAATTAATAAAATGGGAATAGAGATTTTTCAGAAGTTTAAGCGGTAACAATATGTATTTTTTAGCTTTTAAATAGCTTTAAATTTCTGGAAACTGTGCACGTGCTTCCGAATTTCCAAACAATGAGGTTTTGCCATTATTCAAAATCATATGGTAAGGTAAAATCGAATTGACTCCTTTGTAAGGAACCATTGCTACACTTACCTTCACATTCACCCACAAAATACATCATCCCTGCACCATCTATTACTCTCTGACTTTCCCAAAATAGATTTGATTAAATAAAAAAGCAATTCTCACATCATCATATCCCGACCCCTTGTGTGCCTTATACTACGGTAGTTATCTTATTCTTCATTCACACATACTAAAAGGCTGTATCAAGCTTGATTGTGTAAAAACATGTTTAGTGTAGACTATGTGTGAACAGGCATACTTGTGTGTGTGTGTGTGTGTGTGTGTGTGTGTGCTATAAAAAAAATCAGAGCGAATTCTTTTAAACATGCTGTTCACTAATAATTTCTCTAGCTGGCATTAAGACAGAACCCGCGCCTCATCCTGACGGGCTTGGCATTTATACTTAATTAGGAAAACACTCCAGTCAGCTGAACCTTTAATTACACACCATTCATCCAGCCTTCAGATATGACCCACACCAACCACACTGATCTGAAGTCAGATCCGTTCGTAAGGGAGAAGCACCGGTGCATGCCCAACAAATGCACTATAACCCAATGAAAACAAGGTCATGTTACTTTACATGCAAATAAGGGTAGAGTTCATTCATTGGAGTCCTGGTCGGCTTCAGATATCGATCAGCGTGGCCGGCTAATTAAAAAACCATCAGTGCTATTATCAGTTCTCAAAGGAGCCCTTAAACTCTTTAACTACTCTCGACACTTTAAATGAACGTAAGTGATTGAATTCTTCTACAGTACTTTGTTTCACAGGCGGCTGTGGATTTGCTTGATCCCGTTTAGATCCCCCAGATTAAAGTGTTGGTATATTATTCATGCATAAACCCTTTGATTCTTGCTCAGTGATGATGTAAAGAACTTAACATTCTTGCATTAGATCACAGCTAAAGAAAGAAGCTACATGCACTTATCTCAAATATGCTGAGAAGGAGATGGCATCACCCTTTAAATGGATTTCGAAGGATCAAATTACTTTACGATGCCCCCCGCCACATAATTTGTAACCCCCCTTTGATATACGGCAACGAGTCGGTCTTTTGACATTTTTATTAAGTTTTCAACAGGATTATAAAACTCAACACATATTCACCAAACAATTTGCCACATGCACAGTTGAAGTATACAAGACAAAACGGTTACTTTTCAATGTGAAAATGTCAGTTTCTATGCAAGGCATCTCACAGAGATTATTCATTAATACATCAGTATTATATTCCCAGGGCCATGTGCTGTAGAAAAGGCTCTTCGGCCGAGTCTAAAAATATATAGCCGCTATTTACATCTGGCAAAGGTATACTCATTTTTCATTTCAGGTTACTTAGAAACATAATTGGATTGTATTGATAAGATCTCTTGTGTAATTAAGAGGTCCGATTCTCGACATATCATTAAAGTTTTGCTGAAGGGGAAACCATAATACGAAGAAATGAAACTCACTAGTTATACTTGTATACACAAAATTAGAGGAATTAGACTGCACTATTTGTATTTATAAAAAAAACATTAAACAACAATTATTATCCCAGCATTGGTATGCATTATTTGTGTACTAAACGGATGGCGGCCAGTTAAAACAAGAGGAACCAAAAAGGAAATGTAATAATCACCATTAAGTAACATGTCATTAGTGACGAGGTGCAATTAATAAGCAGCGCTTTGTCAATTGCTGTAATATAGAATAACACAAACTATGTTTTTTGTGTTGAATAAAATAGTCGCAAACAATAGACTTGTCTTTGAAGTCAACATGAACTGTTCATACTTGTATTATGTAGTGTGATTTATTCCTATAACAAAATGGTTTCCAAATTTAAGATAATCAACTTATGGGTGTAACTTTATTATTATTTGAAGGGGTAGTTTACAAAAAATAATTCTATCTTATTCCGGTCAGAATCTCATCCGAATCTTGAAGAATGTTGGTAACAGAAATCATTGACATGCTAGGTTTTTTGTCCATACAATAGAGGTCAATGAGGCCCAGATATTTTTGGTAATAAGAATTCTTCTCATTTCAGAATTCTGTCATACAGGACGATGAGGGAGAGGACATAATGACATAATTTTGTTTTAGGTGAACTATGCCAATGGGATTTATCCGACTTTGTTGTCAACACTTCATATACAACCTGAAATATGTGCTAAAGAGTAAATAGTGATTTCATGTTGACTTTAAAGATACCAAAACATACATCTGAAATTTGTCTTTTTATTTCATACCTGCAAGTACATAATAATTGTTCTTGCTTTTTTCTTCTCTGAAACCGGTTTGCTTGAAGTCCACCCAAGTACAGTTCGCCAAAAGAAGAAAGGGCAAGGACATCTTCGACACTCAAAGCGCAAACTCAATCCAAGATGGTGGAGAGCAGGCATCAATCCATCAAGAGTCGGCATTGTGACAGCCGCAGTACAGAGCAGAAAAATCGATATCCCATTGACTGGGCCACTGCAGTCTAATCAAGGTGCCCGGACCTTTATGAAAGCTTGAAGGAGAACAGATAGGCTGTCCTGATTGTGGGTGTGTAGCCTCTTTCTCACCCTCCTGCTAACTTTTTTATGAGCTGTACCGCACCTGTTCATGAGAGTTAGTGAGAAGGCTGTGTCACCTTGGTTCACTTGCTTGCGTCTGCTGACTTTCAACAGAATGGGTGCAATTATAGTCTCCACAGCCTGATGCTGCCATAAAAGTGCCTGAAACATATTGTCTGTTGACGGCACTACTGCCTGAAAGCCAACCTTGTGTTAAGGGTCGGTATCAAGGTGCCTTAGACTTATGTCTTACTGAGGGCTCGAATTTGCGATTCAGAATTAAAGATGCATGAGATGAGCATCACTGCATTTGGACATCGCAATGCGATGGTTCCAAAACCTCCCTCCAGTTACTGTAATGCGCTCCATTCCTGTCCAGTTACTTTTATCAAGGTATATCGATATCATCACAATATCAAATTTTGTAACAAAAAGTTAAAATCTAAACCGATCGATGGAAAATAAGCCCATGTTTAGCTAAATAATACAATTAATAAAGAACTTTACTGTATTTCAAGTTTGCACGATAACAATACTGTACATGTTCATAAATATATTGTTTTCTTAACACCAGCCCAGGTTTAGTGCCAACGAATAGTTAAACGAATCTCAATAGCTAAAGGCACCCAGATGCTAAAACATAACAATACATATTTAAAATGTCAATCATGCTTGAGCAAGTAAGTTTAGTTCTGGCTTCAATGCTTTACTAAGGCTTGGCCATGAATGTGGACCGAATCGCCAACCTTCAAGCCCAGTTCTTCTCTGCTCCACAATTGAGTACAATGTCCTATGCATGGTGAATAATGGTATTATTATTGACTGCAAGGGACCTCTCTTGGATTCACCTAACTTGTCCTCAAGGCTTTTACCCTTTTCACATCTGCACTGCCATTAGGGTTATAAAACTTTAAAGCTGGTCCCACTTTCAATAGCGTTCTGCATCTCGCCACTTTTGACAAAGTTTTTCGCGTCATTTCTTGCTTACTGATAAAGGTGCGCTTGCTTTCCAAAGTGCCGACACTTTCAAACCGTTCTAAGCAAATCCGGTGCTTTTGTATGAATTTTATGCTTTTGGCATTTTGCCTATTTTATAAAATATTAAAAGCATGAATGAGTTGATCGACGCGGTACAGCGGGACACCAACAGAATGGAAACTTAAATGTGGTTCAGCAAGTTGACGCTGCGAGCAAACATTCTCCAGAAAAGCCTTAACGCTTAACACATCTATAATTAAACCAGCACGAGTGGCAAACAAAACGCTAATACCCAGCAAAGAGACCAAGAGGAGCCTTTTTGAATTGATGGCTCTGTAATGAAAATGAAAGAGCAAATCTCATTTTTAACTACTGGCAGAGGATTAAACAAGTCCTGGTTGTGTTATTCCAGAACGAAGCACAGAAGAAACCATATTCAAAGCACAAAAGAACCACAAACAAATTCAAAATCAGCACATAAGAGCAAGTCTTGTCAGCCCTTGTCCTCTTTGAATCCTCAACCGCACGATTACTGTTAACTACTTTGGTGCGTACATAAATTTAAGGCATTTGTTCTCAAAGTTCGGAGCGCAAGATGAAGGATGCATACATTGGCACTGTACATAAAGAAAAAAACACTATGCATGGTATGTTGAGTGTTTTGGCTTGTTCAGACAGACAGCAAACCTCAGATGTCTTAGGGAAGATGTTCATAGTGTTAACAGCAAAAACGTGTATGAAACGTAATCTGAATGTTTAACATTTTTGCAAGTGTTCTTCTTAATATGGGATTCGAGCTGCAACTCAATTGCGCAAAAAAATCCACATCAAGCAATATTTTTTAAAGTTTACCTGCAAAACCCCCCCAAAACAAATCAGAATTGTGTGCAGTGTGAACAAAGCCGTTGCGTTTCTTATACCTGGGTTTAAAGTGCCAAACAAGCTGTTATCATACTAAAGCTCATCTGTGACAATCCAAATAACCCGATAAATTGGTTCCATGTTTACGAATGATGAATTCACCCATATTCCCATGAGGAGTTTCCACACCCCCGTATCTCCAACACGCATGCTGCCGGAATTGAGGAATCCCATCGGATAAGACTCAGTTGCGCAGAAGTTTTTACAAGTTTTTTTCAGTATCCCCGTGTCTGGTGCTCATGGGAGGCAAACATCAGGAGGCACTGAGCGTCGACAGAGCGCATATTAGCAGAGGAGAGAGAGAGAGTACACACAGCTTTCCCGCTCTGGATCCCCGAGCACCCATGCCTGCAACCCAAGGCAAACATTAACGTTAGGAACCACAATTTCACCTGTCGGATGGTAGAAAAAGAATCATTGTTTATGTCTCAATTGTCAGACAGCTCGCTGTAAATCAAAGAGGCATTGCGCATTGGGTCTGCAGCACTATCTACATTATTAATAGCTTCCAAGGGGAAAGAATCTTGCGATGATAAGGGCTCCCATCACATCTGAGAGCAGATCTCTGTAAGAAAAGGAAGAAAAGTCGAGTCTGATTGCCGCCCATCTTAGGAAGATTGTCGGGTGGTGGTGGGGTGGGTGATTTTCACTACTTTATATGCCACTCGGGCCCCACAGTCAACAAGGAATAAGCAAGTGACAGAGATAGATGGCGAATGAATGTGCATTTCTTAAAGGTCGGGCTCTGCTACTCCCTAAAAAGAGTCTAAGGAGAATTGACTGAAATATTTTGGTGCCCGGACTGACTAAATCCCCATTTGGAGCTTATCAATGCCTGCGGAAAGCAAAATGAAAGGTGGCAACAGGAAGACAACAGACTTACTCAATTGGTGGATGTGGATCGGCTCACTTCCTTCCCCCAGTCCTCCTTCACTGACGGACTTGATCTGGATGACGTAGTTGTCATTCGGGTTGAGGGTCAATTCCACGGATGTTTTAGTGGTGATGATGGAATACATGTCGTTATTTCGATGTCTTCTGTACAGTATCTATGGATGGTGAAACGGTATATTTTAAAATTAGATTTACAGTAATGAAATTTAAATGGTCAGTTTTCCATGCTTCCCAAACAATTAAATTCTTTCCTTATTCGTGCTCACATAATACTGGCACTTATAATTGGTATAAAACAATTTGTACACATAGAAATTTTTTAAAAGTAATTTTAAAGCATTGACATTATTGAGATACGGTTTAAATTCTGTGAATATGTAAGTAAAAATATTAGTAAATTTGAATCTAAACAATCTGAAAAACTGAAAAGGTACATTAGAATATACCACAGATATTATATGCTTATTACAAATATATATTTGTTAAATAAATACTTATTATTTCATTAAAATCACTTCATTTAAGAGTAATTAACTGTTGTATTTTCATCAATTGTTTCATTAATTTCCATTGAAAGAATCTATTTAAAATTAATTTCGCAGTTTATTTGGTGATATTTAGTAAGCCTTTTTTTTTTTAAGTCTATATAAATTTATTTCAGCAGAACCCAAAAGAAGAAATGCCGGTAACTACACAAAACCACTTCTCAAACGATCTTCCTTTGTGCTCTACGCAAGAAAGACTCAATTACATGATGAATATATGACCAAATCTTTAACATGTTTTGCTTGTTATCATCAACACATCTTTCCTCAACAAATCCCCTTTTTGGATTGATCGTTCATGTCTGAGAAACAGCTCATTCCACCCCACATGTTTGATCTGCAATAAGAGTAACATTGCCTTGCCAAACATCATTTATGATATCAAAGAGACATACGCGACTATATAATAACTAAACACAGGGTACTGGAGATAGTGTTCACCAATGCTGGTGGCTTATAAACTCTTTCCCCTAGGAGTAATGACTGTGTTCCCTTTTGAGGAAATTAGAACCGTGAGAGCTGTTAATAGTACACTTACAGTATAGCATATGATGTGCTCTTATCTATAAAAAACACATTAACAAATAACCTTAAGGGATTCAACTGCCATATATTTGTAGCTAGAGCAGAACGACTCTCATTTTTATCAAGAGTATCATCTGAAAATGTGTCATAGCTGTTTGTATGGGCCTTTGCCAAACAAAGGCGGAATTGAATCTGTTTCTGGGGTAAATGGAAAATGCTTTGGAAATGGATTTTCTATTGCATGCTGATAGACGGATGTCGCTTACTATGTAGCCGGTGACTTCCGATTCAGTTTCGAGAGCTATGACTGGATCCCACTGCAACATGAGCTGAGAACCAATCAGATTCCATTCCACATTTTGGGGGGGCTGTCCAGGCGCTGTTTTTTCAGAAACAAAGAAAAAAGAGATGAAGATTCAAGCAAAAACATACAAACAAAAACGTATTTATTACTAATGTACGAATTCAATAATTTATAAAGATTGTTGTATAAGTTGAAATGTATCAAAACATGTGTATTTATGTTCCACCTTTAAAAACATTCACAATTTTTAATCAGACTTTAATAATTTTTTTTAATTAATTTTATTATACGGTGGAAAGTATTGCTTTTCCACCGTAATAAAGTTCAATTACAGAATAACTTTTAAAATATTTTTATTGATTAATCAAAAATGTGATGGATAAATTTGGGTGACTTGAGAACTAAAATAACAAACCCAGTCTGAATTTAAGTATGATGGATAAAAACAAAGAAAACAGTGTGTAAATTTGATTGACACAATGTAAGGTCGTATGTGTTTTTAATGTGCAGAAACTCGATCGACTGACTCGAAATGCATCAATCTTTACTGTGCTAGTCCTTTTATAATGATTTCTTCTGAAATATTACTTTCCTTTATATTAAGTAAAATTCTTGTTTTGAAATGCCATGTTTTGACATGTTTTAAATAATATTTCTGAATTGTTTTCATTCAAATGATACTTTTAGATAATAGGATTTCTAAGATCACAAAATACTCCTGATACCTTTTTAGTGTGGTGAATAAGTGTTTTAAATTCAGAATGATATTTATTTCCACCCAATGAACACAAAAACAGCCGGTACAAACCCAATGGAATTGAAAGGAATTTCTAATTAGAATTGCTTTTTAATATTCAACTTTATAAGTAATCGTTCTTTGTAGAGTTTTTCAGAATTGAAAGGATCGACTTAATGGCAGAGCAAGAATGCGTGCTTTCATGGATATCTTTACAGAAAGTAAAAGCTGTAAGCTGTTAAGTTAACTGGACTGGGTACTTACGTGGTTTTTTAGTAGTGACGTTGACAGATCCGGACTGAGGGCCCGTCCCTGCAGTGTTAAAAGCACACACCGCTACATAATACTGAGTGTTCCCCTGCAGTCCACTAACATTCACCGCAGTGTAGTTTCCAGTAATCCTTACTTTTCCCACCGTATCCGGCTTGGTGTCATCTTCCCAGTACACCACCTGTTCGCCGGAGACACAACAAGGACATCGTACACATCCTTGACACTGATTTAGATGTGAACAGCTCTCTGCCAATATAATTAAACATTCTCGTAACCCGCGATGACCCTCAATATGCTGATTATTGTCAAAGTAAGTGCTGCTACCTGAATAAAGAGTTTCTGGCATATTTATAAAGCAAACTTCATTAATTACACACTTGTGTTTTTAATTGAATAAATAGTGTTTAAAGTGATGCATCTCTATAATTAATGACATCAAATTAAGAGCAAATGCCAGCAGTGTTTTATATGAATGCCACAGAAGATAACATGATGGAGAAAGAATTCATCATATCACTTATAATAATACAAATATACATTTTAAGACTCTGCTTCTGAAGTATTGTGTTAAAACCCCAACTGAAAGCTGTTTCGGATAAAAGCATCTATCAAATGTTATGTAAAATGCAACACCGAAGGCAGAGTTTGGATGAAAACATCAAAGGCATGAATGTAAATGAGATCCATAGAGATAAAATCATAAAAGAACGAGTTTCCGAATATAGCGAATTGATGACAGAGTCAAATGTGTCTTTTCTCACCACCTCTGGTTGGCATAAAATATGATACTCTTGTAAAGCGATATGTAATTGATTTCTTGAGGAAATGACATTTCAATTAACTTTTAGTCATGTGTTAGGTGAGAATCACTTAGATAAGGGAAATTAAATCATTACTTATTAAACTCTTGTCATTGGTTATATCAATATTTAGGTGTCAGAAGATTTAAGTCGATTTAAAAATTAGACAATTATCTCCCCAAGGGAGTAACATTTTTAAATGAGTAATTGTCCGGTTTTGGCTCTTACTCGAAAGTGCCGCACACACAGAAATGGAGTGACGGTTATACAAGACCATGGACTTTAATAGGTTTTTGTGATCACGAATACAAGATTTGATTGTTTTTACTCTTACTCTACATTTTAAAGCCGTGAAATCAAACTTGGTAACTTGGTAACATTGTTGTAGCACTTGTTCACCTATTGTTGTATCGGCTATTTACGGCTTCATTGTCCCCTCGACTATTGTAAGTCGCTTTGGATAAAAGCG
Source organism: Triplophysa yarkandensis (assembly GCA_033220385.1). NCBI lineage: Eukaryota > Metazoa > Chordata > Actinopteri > Cypriniformes > Nemacheilidae > Triplophysa > Triplophysa yarkandensis. Next base: position 4,049,308 of record CM065670.1, on the reverse strand, counting down.
TCTGCTAAATGACTAAATGTAAATGTAAATATAAATGAAATCAATGAGATACACTGTTAAAAAATTATCTAAAGAGTAAAGCTGAGTAACTCAGATAATTTTATTAGAATTCACCAAAAGTTATCTAACATATTTTAAAAATATAATTAGTTAAATAATGATTTCTTTTTATTTAATAAACTGAAATAATAATTACGTTTTGGGTTTTAATCTTTATAAAGTTTAATGATCTAAAAATATTTAATGTTGAAGGCGAAGTAACTGATTTTTAGAAATGCTTAAGAGTCGATTACCAAAACAAAGTTGTAGCCAATAAGCAGTAGGGGCGGAAACGGAGCAAACATACATTAGTAAAAATCTAGAAAGTGCTATGACGTTTGAAAGCAGAGCATTTTAAGTTCTATTGTGGATTTCAAAAACAGAAATCGGGTACCCTTTATTTAAAATAACATTCAATTTTTGGGATATTTAATGATTTATCTGTCATAGTGTCTATACATATTCATGCAGGGCTGTCTTTGATCTGGCGCAAAATCAAAACCAAAAAGTTTTCTTTTCACATCTAGAAAACCGATGACATGATAGCTCCATTCTTTCCAGACAATATGGCAGTTACCATGGCAACATGACGGTTTTGTGCCGCAGGGCAGGGGTGACAGAGATGGAGAGAGTGGCTTGTGAGAAAGACTCTCTTTGCATTCTTGAAAGGCCAGCTGAGAGCATTCGTCCAGTTTCTAAAACCGTGAGATGTTTAACTGTCTAATTCCTGTCATTCTCCATGTTTCAGATAGCATGGGAAGGCCAAGACACGCTCTAAACAGTTCTGCATCCCATGATTACAGAGAACAGTGATATACCACATCTTTGAGATGAGGTCACACCTGCCAGCCGTGATGTCAGGGGCGAATATTCTTCTCAAGATCGTCGAATATCTAGTGATGCTTTATAGGGGAATACATTTTTTTACAAAATGTATGAAATGCTATTTCTATTTGGAATTTAACTTAATTTTCCATACTTTTAATGCAAATACATATTTACTTTGGCACTTCAACAACATGCATTCAATCTTCCCTGCCTGTGAATGTAGTGATCTATACATAGAAAACTGATCCACACAGCAAATAAATACACAGACAAACAGCCTTCAACATCTGACATGGAAGGCAAAATAATTTCAAACCTCAAATCCCAGAACTCTTTCAGGCATCGATGGAATGGGCTCCCAGGTAACCTCGATGTCGGCCGCTGACAGACTTCTCACTGAAACTCTCTCCGGCGCAACGCTTGGCACTGCAGAGGAACGGGAAGGCGTTCAAAAGCTTTACACAGCCAACGAGGCGAAATTAGATTAAGGCTGAGTATAAAGGGCCCGGTCTCACCTGAGAGAGAGACACCCTACTTCATTTTAATAGGAACTGTGACTGACAGTGAAGGAGACGATCTGTTTGGAAAATTCAATTACCACTCCGGCACATCAATAGGCCCGTAAGTGTCTAGCAGGATTCGCAGTAACCTATAGCTGCAATAACTAATATAAGGTTGTCATTCGCGGCGTGAATTAAAGGGGAGGGGCGAAAACCTCTCTCAATCAACTTATTCCATCGTTTTCATTCAAGGTCACACCTGTATATGAGAGGGGAAGGAAGTGAGCATTTGAGAGCATGCTGGGATTACTGCTGTGCTCAAGTGCAATTGCGGGGAGCAAAAATATTAGGCATGCAAACTGTCTCTGCATTTTCATAACGGCTTCTTATTATGGCACATTTAGAAGTTGATGCTTTTTAGTTGTGCTTCCTAAGGTTGAAACATACAGCTATGCATTTGAAAAAACTCGGTGATAGTTCACACAAATATTTAATTATGCCTTCATTTACTCATTTAAAACCTGCATGGCTTTCTTCTGCAGAACAAAATCTAGATATTTTGAAGATTGTCGGTAACTGAAAATACCCACTCAACCACAAAATAATGCAAGTGGGTACCGCAGTTGGGTTTTTTCTGCAGAAAAAGGAAAACCATGTAAAGTGAACACAGCGAGGATAGAGTTCAACCATCCCTTTAATATTAAAATATATGGGTGCACTATCCACCCCTATAATTATATATGCTATGAACATCAATAACACTTGAAGTTAAATGAGACGTAGAATTTTTTATGCTGTCCTACATTGTTTGAAATCTTTAATTTTAACATATGAAAAAGCAATGGTTCCTAATTTGGTAGTTAATGGGATTCGACAACTGCTTGGTTATAAGCATTTTTCCAGTTACCTCTCTGTGTTTATCAGAACAAATTTATCCCGATTTGGTGTTATCCCGAACTTGTGTATAAAATATGACTTTTTATTATGGGTTATCTATCACATCATTATCTTCAAATCTAAAAAACTAACACAAAGTCCATGTGAATCTGTGTTGTTTACATCTTGTAAAATGGTCTATAAAAATGATCTTAAAAATGAAGGTTTGGCAGCCTGTAATCCGCATGTAGGCGGTTGTTATTGTGTGTAATGATGTAGATAAATCCATCTGTACCTTCTTCTGCCGAGAAGACGGTTGTTATGGAACTGAACGGCCCTTCCCCTCGGTTGTTGAATGCTCCCACTTTGACATTGAAGGGTGAGAAAGGCGGAATGGTGTCATTGCGGAAAACGTAACGGGTCACGCTGGGGGCTGAGATCACGACACGGGTCCAAGTGACCGTGCCCACCGGACGGAAAGCAATGATGTATCCGAAGCCCTCTCCATTCTGCAACTCTTCTGGAATAGGCTGTGAGTGGAACACAAAACTATAGTGATATTAAAACACATTGAGGCCAAAATACGGACTGACCCAACAGGGCTTAAGAAGAGCTTTGGATGGTTAAATGCAAATAATTTTGCACTTAATGGTCAGACACTTGTAAACCTTACCTAAAAGTATTTTAAATTATTATCCTTTTAAGGAACAGTTCCACCCCTAGAATAAAATTGTCATCACTTACTTGCCTTTTTATTTTAAAGCTGTATGACTATTCTTTCAGTATCACACAAAAATATATTTTGAAATATGTTGGTTAATGAAAGAATTTATTTCAACATTCTTAAAAATTTATTCTTTTTGTTCTGAAGAAGCAAGAAAGACATACAGTTTTAAACAGTCGTAGTGGGAATAAATGAATACAGAATTTTCATTCTGGGGCCGACTATACCTTTAAATTTAAATATTTTTATGGTTTTAAAAAGGTCAGATCTAACTTTACAAAGTGAGCTTTCTATCAACAGCAAAAAAAATCTCTGTCAGACCGTAGCCTATTTGTGGCTGATATAAACTTCAAAGCATTTCTGGCCATGAGCTGCCTTTCATTTGGTGGAGAGGAAATAAAGCCTAGAGTCCGAAGGCGTGGGGAGGGTCTTATTGCTGATCATAAAAGGCCTACATTTCATTCGACACAATTAAGCGCCGGCATTTAGCCCAGGCCGAAGGAGCAGTAAAATCTGACAGATAACTTACCTCCCACGTTATTACTAATTCCGACTTGGTCCCTCCTCCACCTCCAACTTCAGTGGGTGCTGTGTCAGGCACTATGTAGAAAAGCCAGAAAAGAGATCTTGACTTTTCTGATTAGTTGATTTCTTATTTGAGTATCAAAAGTTAGTTTTTATTGAGCAATTTCAGCGTTATGGGTTTGATGTGAAAACACTAAGGATATGCATTGTTCTCAAAACACTGAACTATCTGCTTATAATTTACTAAATTCCTAAAGATTGAGTTTAGCATCAAAATATCTATCTATGCAAGGGTTTTTTCTTTAAAATAATAAAAAAGCAAATATGGGGATAACAAACTTTGCAGAATTTCTGTGAATTAAAATGCACAAACAATAGACAATTATACCCATCAAAAAAGGGATATCACTTTAAAGAACATAAAATAGTTACTATATCTTCGTTTTTATGTCTATTTATAAAGAATATGTATGGATGTGACAATTCTTAAAACAGCCCTTCCTCGACTATTTTATTTTTAAAAATAAATGAAATTGATAAAGATACTTGAGTATTTGAATCCCCAAGGGCTGAAATCGGTGCTGCAACTTTTTTATACTACTATATTTACAGTAATTATAAAAATGATAGACATTAATAATGCAAAGTATTAAGACATTTTTGACAGAAAGACAGGATTGACCGTATTATTCCCAGATAGACTCATGGTCCTTCACCTGTCCTTTGGAAGTTTTTCTATGGAGTGAAATGCTAGTTTCATCGGTCGGGCACTTCTTCTTACACTTTGCCGTTAACCTTTCCTAGCACCAGCAAATGGTTGTCGTCAATTCAAATAACGTATTATTACATCACTTTTCAATTTCTTGTCACCTAGCAACGCCTCTACCAGCAAAGCTTTTTGTAAGGTGGAGGTCAAAGTGTCGTTTAAAGCTTGAGCTAAGTCTCGTGAAAGGACCTTCGTGGAGGTTCTTTCGCTTTTAAAAGCAATAAAGGAAAAATTCCGGAAAATATTTTCAAGTTGGTGTGTTGCATTTAGATCAAAAGGGTTAAAAGATGACAGTATGGTCTGACCCAGTTGTAGCGTCTTTCTTAAATATGGCTTAAAGATGCAGGGAAATAAATGCAAAACTCACTTGCGTCCTCTGTTCTGATCTTGGTGGATGGTGGACTAGGTTCTCCCATTCCAACACCATTACTGGCAAGAACTCTGAATTCATATTCCACCCATGCATTTAGACCCACCACTGTTGCAGTCAGAGTGTTCCCATTGATCAGCTCAGGAACTAAAGATAAAATGCCTAAATTATTTTGAGAGGATGGTTCAAAACCAAATAACCAAAAATTGGCCATTGACCCAAACTTTTAGACTTTTTTCTGTGGAATGCAAAATAAGATATTTGAAGAATGACTCTGTGGCATTCTGTCTGTACATTGGAAGGCAATGAGCCACTGTAGTTCTTCAAATAATCTTTATATTCTGCAGAAGACAGTCTTAGTCTTGATATGATCTATTAGCTGATTATGTGAGGTTATAATAATATCCACCGTGACATACCCGTGTCAACGGCTTGCCACCCCACTGTAAAAGGAGTCCTGCCCTGAATAACGTATCCTGTAATGGGACTTCCGTTGTCCTGGCCTGGGCTCCATGACAGTTGGGCCGTGCTATCCGTGACTTCTTCTACCACGACCAAATCTGGGGGACTGGGGGGACCTGACCCAATCACAAATCACAGAGCAGAATTCATTTAATTAGGAAACTAAAGTTCAAATCTGTATTATACATCTTGATGAAAAGAGTAGAAAAACATCTCATTCTGTTAAAGGGAAAGATTATTTGCTCAACAGTGCGTGCATGTGAGGTTCCCAAACAAACGGTCTGTGTTGTGTTTTTGCTTATATGCTTGTATAGAGTTCACACACAAAATGTAATGAATGCATTTCCTGTTTTCTTCAATAGCATGGCATTCTGGGACGCGTTGTGCTGCTTAGCTGATGTGTAAATGAGCCAATTAAAGACATCTTCTATGATAAACAAGCTGCTTTCCGAACACCTGGGACAGAACAGTGTTGTGCATCGGCAATGAATACCAATGCGACTCTTTAAAACACCGCAGAAAAGACATGGCACCATAAATTATCCCAAATGACACATTTAACACTATAAGTACTATTGGTACAACAGGCGTGCCCTTTTGTTAACACACACTCCTAGCGGGATGCCGTTAAGTGCATAAGATGCTTATAAATAAATAGAATGCAGGACTCAGGGGCAAAGGTTGCACATGTTGACGTATAAACTAAAAGACTTTCCTACCTTTAACGACCAATATTGCATCGGCCGACAAACTCTCAACATCAGTATCGATGAGGCAAACGTATTTCCCTCCATGGTTAAGCTGGATGTTTCGAACCATAAGGTCACCGGAAAAGCTCTGTTGCAATATAGAAAACAAAATGCAACATGTAAACGTTCTTCTGCAGAACACAAAAGAAGATATTTTGAAGAGCGTTGGAAGCTGAACTGCTCTGGCACACATTAACTTGTATTGCATTAAAACAAAACCACTGCAAGTCAATGAGTGCCAGTTACCAACATTCTTCAAAATATCTTATTTTGTTTGAAAGTGAGGAATGAAAAGAGTGTGAGTAAATGTTGACATATTTTAGTGAACTATCACTTTAACATACCAATGTATATACATACTTTTAAGTAACATTCATTTTAAACACATTTTAATAATAATTTAACAAATAAACATATAACAATAAATGCATTGCAACTGTTCAAACACTGTTTCCAAATGTAACTGTATTTAAAACAAAAGTAAGACCTGACGTTTACACTGACGTCTTTGGAAATACACAATACATACCTGATTTATTTACACATGAACGTGGCCCAGATCAGAATTGCAAATGTGACTTTTTCCTGTTCACACTGTCATCCCCAAGAAACTAATTTGTAAAAAACAGGATTTGGGTTCAGATCACCAGTAGTGTGAATTCCGGCAGAGTGACACCACGTCTGGTTTTAACATCAATGTGTCTAGTACTCTAGTATTTGTTATTTTCATGCGTATTTTGTAAGCACAATAATAAAGCTGAGTCTGGGATGCCGACGTTTCTTGTCGGAAACCTGTGCAGATTTCTGCCTACTCTGAAATACTGGAGATGGCGGCTGTGCTCAGGGAGACGGGAAGGAGCTAAATAAACATTCTCAGTAACTAGCCTCTGGGATTCATTCTGATCCAACTCTCTACGCCACACAGGAACGTAGTAAAACACACACACACCGGCTAATTGGCAAGACTGTGCTAATTATTACACAATTACATAAGTCAGTGGGTGCTAATATTGATCTAAATAAAACATACAGAACATAAGCCATAGGGAATATGGATTTTTCCATTGCAAAATATACTGCAAGTTATTATACCAAAGTATGTTGTAAGGAATCAAGTGGCAGAAACCAATATCTAAACTGATTATACTGGCCTACATGTAACTATGAAACTCATTGGTTGTTGCATCTTACCTTTCATCAAATAACACATCCAATGAGTATGTAATCGAAATGTATAAAATCTTTTTGACTACAATTACATTTTAAGCTCAATCAGTCTGTTTTGCCTCAAGACATTTTCTGGAGCTATACGGATGCATGTAGAACTTTGAACATTCTTTGAAAATGGAACGTGAAGTCATTTTAGATAGATTGAACTGGTTTGTCATCTTCTTAAGAAATTTTGTTCGATTTCTTCCGAAAACACAAACAAAGTGTTAAACAAGTATCTTTCAAAAAAGATTTAAAGTGATAGTTCACCCAAATATGAAAAATTATTTACTCAGACTCTTGATTTCAACCTTCATGACTTCCATTCTTTTGTGAAACACAAAAAGTTTTTTTAAAAAAAAAGCTAGTAATCAAACAGCGGTGGAACCCATTCACTTCTATTTTGTGGACAGAAAACCAATAATAGAAGATATTTTGAAGAATGTCATGCAGGTTTGAAATGTTGGCAAGGTTGGTAAATAAAGACAGGATTTTCCTGAATTAATCCTTCAATAAAACTATAAATTAAACCTGTGTCGGGTCTCCACAAAAATAAGCCCACTGAAATTCCACATTTGCGGACTGCAGTATGGGTGAGGTTTAATTATGATAATGCATCCATCAAAGGCTGTTGAGACAGAAGGTTGTAATCTTCATGAGCAGAGGAAGTGTGAGTTTGTGAAAACCGTCTCATTATAACCCTGATTTGCATATGTCAAAGTCATTTGTAATGGCCTTTGAGAGAAGATCCTTATGTATATCCTTTATATGACCAATGTCATATAAAGCAGAATTTCTTTCAATTTGTTTTAAAAAAGGTCCCTGAATGTACATTAAACTTATTAAAACATCTTTTGCTTCAACACTAAAAAAACACCAAAATTGTCTTATTGAAAAATGGAATGCACTTTGGCAAAACACAAAGCCTTTTTAAGGCCAGATTTCGATTAATTCGAGCGGTGCAGCACAAGAAATTGTCTCCCTCGAGATATGACAATGTCTTGTGGAGCTGTAAGGGTAAAATGGGAACAGGACATTTAATTGATGTGGCCTGTTTTCTTGGTTTATTCTATAGAGAGATTCTGTTTGGAATATGTTGAATCATTCACGTTCGATGTAGGTCAAATGAATAAATGACCCACAACAAGAAAGCAAAGTGAATCGCAAGAATACTGTTTTAAACATAGTGGCCATATAAACTCTTTTAAAGAGACGATTCGGTTCCAATAAACTCTAGTCCAGCACATCAGTATGTCCACTAAAACCAAAATAAAATAATTTTTTTGCTACTGTGCAGTTTAGAAGGATAGCTCACATAAATTGTAAATTCTGTCATAATTTCCACCCTCATGTTTTGGAACCTGTTTGTGACGCTTTCTTCTTTGAAACACATAAGAAGATTTTTTGAGAAATGTTTGAGTGGTTTTTTGTCCACACAATGGAAGACAATGGGGGCCAAAGCTGTTTAACTACAATTTTTTTCAAAATATCTCCCATGCTCTGCAGAAGAGAGAGTCATATATATTAAGAATGATATGAGGATGACTACCTGATGAGTTATCATTTCAGTCATTTCTGGAATACCATTATGTCAGTACAGTTCGTTATATATAATACAAATGTATCTCATACACCAGCATTACATTTTTGTGGTTAGAAGCGTTGGTGTGGGACGAGGGTGCTGAGGTTGCAAAAACGCTCAAAAACAATCCAATACTTACCCCCCCAACTCTCTCGAAGTGGTCAGCATCTTGATGAAAATCAATAGGCTGACCGTTGAAGGCCCAAGAGAAGGCCACGTCCAGGGCTGGATCAGCGGTCACCTGACAGGGCAACACGATACTCTCACCCACAGTGATCTCTGTGCTGCTAGGACCCTGGCTGATCCTTGTGGGCTCTGTTACAATGACAACACAATTTATTTATTCTCTGGGAGACAATTAACGTGAAGAAAGACCCTCTGTGACCGTGCAATCAGACCACAGTGATGTAATTTCATTAACAATTAAAATTAATAAAAGAAAACAAAGTTAATTTATTACTTATAATAAAGATTACAATTTAAATCAACTAAATCGCTGATGTTGATCTTTAACGAAAGTCGCTCAAGGCCATGTATGCAGTCTGGAAAATTCACCAGACCTTTTGCTCAACATGACTTTCTGGCTATTATAAACCAGGATGGTTTATTGCTGTATTAAATAATCGTATCTTGAAGGTACCGCATTTGGATTTCAGCTCCTGCCCCTCCATACAGAGATTGCCATTCGAGGAGAACATTATGTGAGATGTTTAATAAGAGCAAAATGAGTTGACGGAGCTGAAACGGTGGGTGACGCCACTTTGTAAAAGAAAGGTCATTCTTATTAAATTACATTAGGGGGTCAACTACCGTCGCATGAAAAAAACACACGTAACGAGGGAAAAATACAAGACTGAATATGGAATGTTATACGCATTCTCAATGATATAGTACAAAGCTAATGAGTTTCTCCAGATTTACATAAAAAATACTGCCCATTCAACGGCTAACCTATATAATGAACAATAAAAGTGAGAAATAACATTATTCTGTAGGGTAATGAGATGACAATCCGCATGGTAATGGCCAAAGCAATTAAGAATGACCTTAACTATGAGTAATTAGAGAAATGGATCCATGTGTAGGATCGAAGAAAGAGGGTGACGGTGCTTAATAAAACCCTACAGAAATTTGCAGTCCTACCATTATACAGACAGCTCTCTTAATGTGAGTCTTGTACATTTTTCAACGTTGAGACTGGATAACAAAAGCTACTTGTCTTGAAGTAGTGTAGAAGTATTGTGCAACACTCATCAGCGGTGGCTTGATTATATAAAACAAATCTTAAAGCGTGTGGTTTTTGCACTTAAAAAGCTCAAAGAAGCGAAGGTGGAAATTTGAAAGAACCGAGATGTCAGTTGGCTTATGAATTTTGTGAACAAGCTGGAGTGATGTGGCACGAAAAGAGACATTTCTTTTAAAACTATTTCTAGTTAAATGATCAGAAATGCTTTTTTTTAAGACCCAGCTTTGTTGTGTAATGCTGGCATTCAAAATAACGGTTTTCATAAAATAAAAGAAATCTTAATCTTTAAAAAGAAAGTGCAGAATTAATGTTTACTACATTTATTTTACTAAACAATTAATTTTTTTGTTTTACAATTTTTTATAAAGGGCAGTGGCTGAAAATAGAAAATGACAAGGGAATTAAGGCTCAACCGGATAGAACAAAAGTACTCACCAGTGATCAACAATTTTCCGGTTGTGCTTGCAGTGCCAAACTGGTTTTTCGCGATGCACGTATAACTACCCCCATCTCTCTTAGTTACATTGGCAATCTTAAGAGTCCCATTAGCAAAGAGTGAAACCCTTTAAGGAAAATAAATAATTGTCCAACATCAGACTTGTAAAAGACCAGCATGGACAAAAGACAGTCGTGGTAACGTCAATACCTTTCATTTCTTTGCAGTACCTCATTCCCTCTCTTCCACAGGGTAATGGCTCTCGGCGACGCACGTGGCCTGCAATCTAAGGTAACATCACTACCCATGCGGGCCTTAAGCGCCCGGCTCAAAGGATTCTGGGAAAAACTTGGAGGAGAGGCTGTAGGCGAAAGAAAGATTCGGTGCTTAGACTTGCACTCAAAGGCTCGAAGAAATCTGTGATGAACAGCAACTGACGTTCAAACAGCCTCTGGCAGAAGACGAGAAAAGCCTTTCATAGAAGTTGATAGGACTTAACAAATAGAGCTATCCGCTTCCACTGGTTTCTTCCGGGCCATTTATCTTCAACCAAACTTACATTTTACAGCATTCTCTGTCTCCGAAAGAAGCCATTCATTAGATACTGGCCCGCATACACAATACTGACCGATGTGTCATGATTAAAACGAATGAATGGATTAAGTACGTGCAGACATTCTGAAGTATCAGAATCAATATTGAGGGAAAAATGAGTTTGGGATGAAGCACTCAATCAGACGGACGTTTTCAATGCCGCCCAGAGTAACCTTTTGAGCGATGTGGCTCCGCAATTTGAGCCTGGGCCCTGACTAGAGAATAAAAGTTTTATCATTCAAATGAAGGATGGGGATGGTGCCGAAAAACAGAGCAACTCGCGGCCATACCAAGCACCAGCAGTTCGGCGCTGGAATAAATGATCCCATGCTTGTTCTCTGCCACACACTGGTACATCCCGCCGTCTGAGAGATTTAGCGAGGAGATGGAGAGGGCGCCATTCTCAATATGCACTCGGCCCTGGAAATCCAAAGACACAAACATAAAAAACCACAAGACTGATGCTAGTGACACTAGAATTGTTGCCAATAAGTCCTGTGTGCTTTTTAATGTGTTGCTAGGGTGCTTGCTTCTGGCCCATATAAAGGCCCATCCATGAGATTCTGTTATACTGTATCTGGGGCATGAGAGCGCATGCTGAAATTTAAAAGGGACAGCTTACGTCAAAATGAAATTTCTATCCTTTTCTATATTTTCAAACAAAAATAAGATGTTTTGAAGATTTTTGTTGCAAAAAATCTGTTGGTCCCCATTGACTTGCATTGCTTTGGTTCATAATAAAAATAAATGAAGACTAAGTGATTTTTGTTGACAACATTCTCTAAAATATATATTTTTTGTCTTCCGCAGAAGACAAGGAAGTCATACATGATTGAAAAGACAAGAGGGTGAGTAAATGATGAAATCATTTTTATCTCGGGGTGAACTTAAAGATCCTTTGCAATTTTTAAAATTTAATCTACGGAAAGGTTTATACATGAGGTTCCTGTTAAGCAAATTATAATATCTTTCAGATCTACCTTTAAGTCTTTGTTAGGGCTGTACAGATATAATTATTAAAATATCACCAATGTGGATATCCCAATGGAATAACTTCCTTACATGGTATAAAGGTGGCATATAAATACATTTAAATGCAGAAATAATTGATGCCCAAAGCGCAACCACTTTGTGTCAGAATGATGAAGACAGCGAAGAGGTGCATATAGATATTTTAGTGTAATCCCACCTCTCTAAAATTGCTTTGAATGCCTACAAAAAGAGTGGAAAAGAGTGAAGGTTATTAGAGAGAAAAAGCAAAACGCTGACCCATCGCTTCATTGAACAGAAAAGAAATGTTGAAAACAACTGTGAAATACTAATGGGCAGTTCATTTGGCATGAGCGCCCATTCGGAAAAGCGCGTGGGACAGGTAGAGAAGTGTCGAGCTGATGGTTCTGCTAATGGCATGGTGGACATTAAGCTTATCAGCTTTTCTTAAGGGCTGAACTCAGCACAAAGAGTAACAACCAGAGATTGACGTGATGTGGGACGAAAGGTCTGGGTGGAGGTATGAGCCCGCTCTCTGTCTGAATGCAGGTCACATCAAATGGAGTCTCTCTAAAGCCTTTTAACTACACCAATGTCATGAATGTCTTTATTAAACAGTTGTGGACAATGATCTTATTAAACTTATTTCAGTCTTTTCGTTTTTTAGCTATGGGCTTTTAAGCTCATGCATGAGAATTTCACCGGTCTCTGGCAGATTGTTTGTGTTGACCTTGAATTGAAGTAATGTTGTTCTCATTAGGTTCCTGCTATAGCCTTAAGGTACCTCAGACATGAGTGTCTCTCCGTTCTTCAGCCAACTGTAGGAGGGCTTTGGTTTTCCATTGGCCTTACACTCCCACAACAGATTTTCCTCTATGGACAATGCAGTGTCCGTCATCGTCTGCAGCCAATGAGGTGTTGCTATGGAAACAAATATAAAAGTATATTTTATCAAGCCAAGGATGATGGACAGGATTGAGAATAAACATAAATTGGTTATGATTGGACTTGGAAACCACTCATGTTACCAGAGGCTAATTTATTCAATAGCGTGGATGACAGTGAAAATTTAAGCACAAAACAAAAATGTCATGACCTCTCTCATTCTCTTTCCTTAAGAACGCTAGGACAAATTTTCAAGTTTGTTCCCTCACATACAATGTAAGTGAATAGGGCTTTCTAGCTCCAAATACGACAAACCCACATTATAAAAGAAGTTGATGACTCATGTGTTCTTGAGGTTCACTGCAGGTTTTGAAAATCATTTTTGTGATGTATATTCACCCATTCATTCTTAAAATGCATTACAGCAAGTCAAAACCATCAGCAGCGCCGCCAATGTCTTTAACAACGCCGTTTTCAAAACAAGAAAACTGTTTTCATAAAAGTAAAAATGTATAATAGATGATTGTGTAAAAGAAGAAACCACAACTTTTACAATAAATGGAACAATATCGTTGGGATCACTTTCACATTTTCATCAAAACAGCAGCCAATCAAAATCCAATCACAATTAAAGAGCTCCCTTATTTTAAATGTAAAGCTTGTGAGCTAAGAATAAATTTAACATTATTATCCAGTGATGTGGGCGCTAATACTGTTGTCAATACAGTTTTACACTTATTAGATTTGGTGTGCACAGGCAAGCCGCCACTATAGCAAAATTCATCCGCCTCGCAAGGATTGGCCACACACCCACTCACTAGTCAGGAAAATCTTGACAACACGCTTGCCGTTGAGACAAAAAGCCAACCTATTTCACAAGAGCCAAATGAATATAAATTTAACCACTGAAGTGAGACGCACAGTGAATATGTCAATTCTATCACACTCAGGGCACATGTTTGGTTCCATGCTACAAATCCTCTGACCTCTTTCTAAAAGCTTATTATCCTGAACATGGCAGACCCTCCAGTGCCTGTGTACCGAATCTTGAGTTCAATTAACAAAATCACATAATTGCTTTCCCCTCCAAAAATCTAATTTCAAAGGCATAGGATAAAACCACAGCTTCCTTTAATGCCAACACTAATCTAGTTTTTTTCACATTGCCTTTTGGAAATAAAACAGCGAAAGTGAAAATCTACTTTGACAAGACGAAATTGTACAATTATTTTACAAAACTGGTTTCTGTTGTATTGTACAAACTGCATTTGTACAATTACTACAGGGGGGGGGGGGGGTTCAGAAGGACTCTTACTATGGCTAACACGAGTGGGTTTTTTTTATATGGTAAACAGAATATAAGATTTTGAATGTAACAAAGGTGGCTGGTCTTGTAATCATATGCTAAAAGTTGCATATGACTTTTAATGGAATGTCATCCTGACCTTTAAGGCAGTGGTACTGTTAACATGTGATCACGTGAATGACAAAATGTCACGTCTCCTAAGGACAAGCAAGTCAAAGGGCACTTGTTATGTCATGCGGGTTAAAATAATGGGTAAAATAATGACTTCCGCTGTTTTTTAAACTTACAATCACATAATTTTTACTCCTGAAGCTATTCTTTTTTCTCTCTTAAACATTTGACATACTTTTGTTATTTTATTAAGGTCTTTTAAGATTTTACTATTTTTTAATCAATGTGTGTGTTCCTAAGTAGTTTACATTAACAAAAATGGCCAATACAAAAGGGCATTTTTTTATTTTCCCCTTAATATTCAGAACAGTCTCATAAAGGGCAATAATTATTGTGGGTGGAAGGAAATTTAATGAAAAATGTATAAAAAATAAACAACCTACCGTGAAAGGAAACACGACCCCGAGCCGCATTCTTCCCCCGGCTGTTTTCTGCCACGCACTCATACGTCCCAGTGTCCTCCTGCTGAAAATTGGGAATCTCCAAGATGGCGTTGGAGTTCTTCAGTTTGACCTTGCTTGGAAACGGAGCATCGCTAGTTTTTCTCCAACTGATTATAGGAACTGGACTGTGGAACCAGAAATGTCATCATTGATACACACACTAAGCACATCTTCCTAGCTCACATTTCCATCTTTGACAAATACCAAAGTAAAATTGTGGCCAAAGGTAACAAAATTGAAAACAAAAATTGATTTCTCTTTACTTCTTTATAGCATAAGTCTATTAAGGCAACCGGATTGTGAAGAGATCTGATTTATGTTTGGATGTGAGGTGATGTGCTTCTTGTATAATCTGAAAAGCTATCATCTCCAGTACTTTGAAAACCCGTATTTTCCCTCTGTCTAAGTGACAACCTTTCTGCCCTGCTTTGAAACGAAGCTTCCAGCTCAATTTCCACACTATTTAAGGAGTAAATCTTTTGGGTCATTGCTCTCTGCAAAGCGGGCCATTATAGTCCAAATCCTTTCCTAAAAATCCTCAATGGCGGACGGTAAACTGTATTAAGAGCCAACCTTTGGTGCAGATCGCAATAGTTGTGTATTAACATTTGTTATATCTAAGCTTCAGACACCTTACGTAGCTTGAAGCATTTATGAAAATAACAATGCAAAACAGAAGAATCAATACTGTTCAGTTTCGTAAGTGACAATAGTTCTGAACAGCTTTAACTAAAGATATACCTGTCATAACTTGTCATCGATCAATGTTTACTTATTTAAACAACTTCACGTTCTGACAAGTATTTAGAAACTATAGTGAACAATATTTCAGTGGCTCTTTATGTTTTTTGACAGGTGCAGTTTTACAGAGACTGACTCGTCTTATGTATGCACAATGACAGCCAGTGTCTCTTTCTTATAAAAGGAACTGACAACACAATCATGAAACACATGAAAATAAATCTACCTTTTATAAAATAATACAAAACCACAGTCTCTCTGCTCCTTAAGTAAGAACAATAGACTAAGTAGTTAGTCTCAATTGGAAAGTGTTGCAAGATATTGAAAGTCTCTACATCATACTTACTTTCCCAAAGCGAAACATTCCAGCTTCAGTGTCGATCCTTTAGCAGCCGGGATTGTGTCGGGAAAATGAAGTTCTATTTTGGGCTCATACTCTCCCATTGCTCCTACCGTGGGCAGACAACACACAGATGCAAACAGCTTCGTCATCTATGATTTATGATATACACGCTTTGTACTTCACAACACAAGCGAAACAACAACAAATTGTGAAACACATAGACCTGTCAATGAACAGTGAAGCTAAAGCTTGTGCTTAAAAAACACAGACACATTATTAAAGATTTATGGAACACATATTAAAAATAGGATCCATCTCGAATGGAAATGTGGTCTGTTTGAGGCGCTGTCAGGGGTATAGGTTACCCTTCTTTATAGAGCCAGTTTAGCTTCCAACAGAATGGCATTAAAACCATCCGTGACATTTACCAATAAAGAGCACTTATAAAAATGCCACTTGTTCCTTTGACCCATGTGAGATATTCTCTTATATGAGATTTCAACACCAGGGTGAAGTCATTTCTGTGGCATAAGTATATGCCATAAAATCAGTCCCCTTTGCTTAGAAGTTTAAATTGCACAATTTGGGTTTTGTTATCCAACACAAGCTCAACCTGAGAAGTTTTAAAATAGTAGAAAAAAATCCATTTATCCTGTACCTTTATTTTCCAATGTATGATCATGTATTCTTATTAAACCATTTAAATAATAATTTATTTTACAATTTGTCTCAATTACATTTATGAATAATTTTGTCTGAAAAAAAACATGAGAAACATTTTCATCAAGGAAAGCAATTGCGAACTTTCGACTGGTAGTTTATACATACGTACTCCACCATTTCTGTATCATTTGAAATCTGTGTAAATCTGAATGCTATCTTTCAATATTTGTCAATATTTGTTTATAAGTGGGTTTGGAACTTCTTATACAAAAATTCACCCATTCCCTTCAAATGTATCGAAACAAAACCATTGCAAGAAAATGGCTCCTACCATTTTTTCTTTTAGACATTCTTCGAAATATCTTCTATTTGAAGTGCTTTTCAAACTTAAAACAAACTTGAAGACTGTACATCCCTCTTACCATCATTTCTCAGCACTAAAGGTGTTGGTGAACTGAAGACTCTTTCTCTTGTAATTGTGTTGTTGACCACGCAGGTGTAATTCCCCACGTCCGACGGTTCCACTTTAGCTATGTACAAATTCCCCGTCTCTTGGGATACAAAGCGCCGACTGTCTTGCTGAACGAAGTGAGGGTACTCGTTGAAGACCCAGGTGAAGGTAAGCTCTAAAGACGACAAACACAAACAGAATATTTACTCATGACATGCACGCTCAAGCTTTTAGTTAGGTGTTGGCTCACTTTATCTGTAAACTATAACCTTGAATTGAAAGTAGGGATGACATGTCTCCTCTCTTAAAATTGCTCTCCTAAGGGTAGGTAAGGCTTAGAAACTGAGCATTCTTTGAGAGGAGGCAGGAAAGAGAGCGAAACAAACTAGATTAAAGCGCCTCGCTGGAGCTTTTATGACACAAGCTCTGTCCGGCTCACGGCGGTCGGGAATGAGGGCTTCTCCGCTAGTGTCATTCATGCCTGGCTACCCCTTACTGGAAAGGGCTGAACTAGAGACAACCAAAGGCCCTGCCATAGTGCATTAGCGTGTCATTTGCAGAACACGGGGTGGGGGGCGGTCAGGTACCAAGAAAATACAAGCTTATACAGATGATGCGAGTGCAGGCGTGGGATGTTTTCAGTGGCCTAGTGTCCAATCTTAAGCTATGGGAACCCCACCAAAATTGCAGAGAGAATGATTTTTGAATCAGATTTATGTTTGCTGTTAAAGCTTAACAGCTTTTCTCAAGCCGACAAATGAAAGCGAGAGAAAGCTGGTGCTTAAAAAAATATTTAACAAAAAATGGCACTCATAACTGAAAAGGGATAATTTCCTCCTGCCCATATCTACATTTTTACGAGGATGTCTA
The DNA here is from genome assembly GCA_033220385.1 of Triplophysa yarkandensis. NCBI lineage: Eukaryota > Metazoa > Chordata > Actinopteri > Cypriniformes > Nemacheilidae > Triplophysa > Triplophysa yarkandensis. The sequence continues at coordinate 4,031,539 of CM065670.1, read as the reverse complement.
ACAATTGCGCTTTTCACAGAAATAAAAATAGGCAATTGCTTTTTTAATGCATCATGGGTCATGAATCTATATGATGCCATTTTTACAAAGTTTAGTGCACAAAAAATGCGGACAAGATCGCATCATGAAAATAATCCCCGGACAAGATCAAAATGATAAGAAAATTGCCGGCTCTGAATGCTCCACACTCTCATTCTCCATTCAATAAACAAATGACAAAAGAAATGCATTTGAACAACAAAAAGAACATTTTAAGAGCACAGTTGCATTGAATTTTTTCTGAAACACACAGGAGGCATACAATTTAAAGTGTTACCACATTCAATAGACCAAAGTTAGAGTGGCTGTGAAAGCCGTGATTGTCTGAAACATTGTAGACAGGCATGGCACAACACAGCAGTCAAGTTTATCCACAGCCCTCATGGGCCAATCCAAATAAACCAACAGGAACACAGAAATCATGGAAAAGAAGATTATGGTTTGGTTTGATTTCACAAACTTTTTGATCTTGCAGATTTATTATGCAGAACAAAGAAATATTGCTTTTCAAGAAGTTTGATCACCTACTTTTTGTTTTCGTACATGGATCTTATTCAGCATTGCTCTAGGAAAAATAATACAGCTTGATATTTTCAATATAACAAGTGTAAAACAATATACCCAAGGTTCCTGCATAATGACAAAACAGGTTGGTAATAATAACCAATTTGTTTTTGAATTGCACAATCTGAATACACATCTATATCATGACGGATTTGATATCATGTCATTCTGGTGTTGCAGAAATGTCAAATGTGTAACAAGAAAACCACTCAGCATCTACTATTGGCTTTACAACAAAGAGCATATTCAGCACCGCCTTGGGAAAACTACGCTTAGATCTTTCCAATATTACAAGTGTATAATATAGCTTCCACTACGATGATAAAACAGGTTGGTAATAACAACGGATTTGTTTTTGAGTTCAGTAATCTAAACAGACAGCTGGCCAATGTGAAATGAAGGTTTAAAATCTGATGCGGAGCCAAAAAAATAGTTTGATTTCCCAAATTTCCAATAAAGAACGTATTCGGAATTGCCCTAAGAAATAAAAACGTAGTTTTAAACTTTACTCGTGTAAAACATTATAGCTTTTTCCAATAGGATAAAACAGGTTGGTAATATTAACAATTGTTCCTCTAAGATCAAATCAGATAGATAAAGAGCAACTATATTGTAATACTTAAAATAAAGTGCAGCGTTAGCGCTTTTCTTAAACTTCTAATACTTAAACAAAACACAACTAGAAAATCGGATCCGAAATTTGCAAAGCTTAGCATTCTCCACCGCACACTCAATTCTAAACAATTGATTACCTTCTCTGAGAAGAAAATGCACTCCTCTAAAAAACATATTTCCTACTAATTGGTTTGAGAATTCAGCTGCTTATTTCCATTTTCCTCTAGATTCAGGTCTGATTGAAAAGAAAGTGTTCCAAATGAGAACGCAAATTGAAGCCAAACAAACAAAGGCTGGATCCGCAATCCATATTAAATGAGTTTCTCCAGAAGCTCTGTAACCAACCGGCATGCTTGCACAGAGTCAAACGATCATCAGCGATTCAGAAACGTGTTTGCACACAACAAATTGTATTGATTACATTTCAGCCTTTTTAAGCACTTTTGAATTATTTATGTCTTCCAAGACAAAGTCACCCAACTGTAGCACGTTTTCAATTGCTGGTGACATAAAGGCCAAACACACGGGTATCCTCGTACCAAACATTCCTCTTCTGAGTTCTCTAATTAAACCGATGCTTAATTACAGATAAATCTCGGCAAACTATAATTGCACGCCTATGAAACAAATTCACATCTAATTTCAGACATCTCATTGTCGGAGTAATTGTTGTGACCTCTAATTGATATTGATGTCTCTCGCTGCATCGCTCCTGTTTGTACTGGAGTCTAATGACTTCTGTCCAATTATAGCTGGTTGAATTACCGCCTCAGTTTGAACCGCTGGGTACGGATGGGTTGGAAGCACAAATGTGACAGAACAGCCACATCGAAGGCCTTTGACTAAATGGATCACAACTTAAACGCCATGATTCGCATTGATGCCAACTTTAGGTCAAACTGTGCGAACAGGTGCCGATCCACATCTAAATTAATAACAGTGCAAAAACCTTTGAACAAAACAATTATACCAATATATACCAAATATACAAATAATTTCAATTTTTCTGTTGGTTTTTTGAGGACTGACATATCTCAAACTGAACAATGCTGTCTCAGTAAGGCAAAACACAAATATGTGTTATATAACATAAATACAGACGTAATACACAGACGTAATGTAATACACAGACTTACCTCCAGAGTACAAAGGTGTGCCACATAACAAAACGACACCTTGACCTTCCCTCACATTCACAGCACTTCTCATCTGCGTTTTAAAGTTTTCCAGATCTGTAGGAAAGAAATACATATGTTGTCTTATTATTTATTATATGATATTTATACAGGCACAGAGGACTTCCAAATGAAGAAAATAAAGGTATAGCATCTGATTAAGGAAAGTTATATGATAAATTGTATCGCAATTCAAGAAATTTTATTATACTATGTTAATATAATATAGGTCTGTGTACTGTGCATATAAATTGTTAATTTATACACACATGTACATATATTTCAGAAGAAATAATATACAATACAAATTTTATTAACATAAAGAAAAATATTTTACAACTTTTGTCTGACACATGAAATGTCGGTATAACCAGAAGGTAAAGGTTTGGCTGGATAGACAGACAGACATTCACAACCTGCTGACAGACACAATAACCGCATTACATGTGCCAAAAGCACTTTTCTCAATTCAAAGAGTTTTAAAAAGAAGCCGTATGAAATAGAAAATATTTCATTTACACTTAAGTAGAAGTTTTACCAGCGCGCAGTGTAGCTGAGGAGCTTTCAAAAACATGAAATGAAAAATATTCTTGGCTGCTCCTACTGATGATGCATTACTCAAAAAAACGTACAAAAGGTTTTCAGAACGGTTTTTGCTTATTTACATCAAGTTTTTTTCTTAACTTGCACCCTTTGTTGTGACTGACCGAATAATTTGACATGCAAAACATGCTTATTATGAAACCCAAACTTTATATAATAGCAAATCTAGAGACTTTGTTGTAATCACTTAACCGGTGTGAGTCATTCCGTTTTGAGACAGCAAAAACGGAGGAAAACAAAATCAGCAACAAAAATGCTTTTGTGGGCGTCTAAGAATGCCTGGTGTAGACAGAATGACGAGAATTATATGAGAACGGGTTGCTAACATCATCTCCACCTACAACAGCATCACGATGCATCATTACCGAACGTACTCTAATGTCCCAGCAGCCTCCACGTCAATACACGTCGACATGATACATCCCCGCAAATTAACAGATGGCAGTCAAGTTGTCTGCCAATCGGGATAAAAACCTTCTACTTGCTGCGTGATGTTGCGGTGGTTAAATCCGAACTCGCCGGGCCCTGAGCTGACAGCCAAGAGCCATGGCCCCTAACACAATCAGCAGAGTCAATGTGACCGATAAGACGAATTACAGAGGCAAGAAAAGAAAAAAACGAAAAACTAAAGCAGAAGAAAACCTCAGGATTAGAGAGAGGTGCTTAAGAACGGGGGAAAGATTAATGAGACGTCCCTGATGACCGAAAAAGAAGTCCCACACCACGGTGACACACTAATCCGTTGAGGAAGCTGAGAGAGCGGGACTCGGCCGGCTCGCTGTAACAGGATGAATGTCTCGATGCTGGAGAGCCAACGCCTCTGATTAATGGTCTCTTGTGTTCAAATCTATAAGGCTGGACTCATGTGACGGATGCAGACCGCAAGCCAGGCCAGACATCTTTACAGTGAATGGCATTGTTTTTTAAATCAAGGACATTAATATCAGTCTGGATGGTGAGGCTGAAAAACTTCGGGTCATAAACCTGCACGGTTTTATTTGCATAACTCTTTGCCACGCACATACAGCAATTACAGAGTTGTCGCAGCTTTTTAGAGAAATCCTGTATTGTAGAGACAGAGTTTGTTTATTTATTGGAGTGGCTACCGCACTCACTCCTGGAAAATCAAGGTAATGAGGAGCAAATTTGCATTCAGTCCACAGTCCGTGTACAGAGCCAAACCGAGCAAACAACAAAGTTGTTAATGACGTGATTAAAAAATCATTTGAGATGTGGGATTCACGTCTCCAAGTGCAGGAAATGGTACAGAAAAGATGGTAATTAAACTGCCATTGCAAAATTGTATGACTATTTCTTATACAAAGCTGAAATAGTTTTTGGATGATTAGAACATGCTGGTACCTTCAGTGACATTCTTCAAAATATCTTTTCTAAGTTTGACAATAGACCCACTTACAGGTATTGAACCACATGTGTCTAGATAATACTTTTGGGTGAACAATCTCTTTAAAGTTTGGTAGTATTTTCATTTGGTAACTATGCCTTTTCATACTTTTCTACAGGATTTATAGTTTGAAGACAAATGAAACAAAACTGACAGTTATGAACACAGATCTTTGCTGAAAGCGAACTTTTTGTTAAACCTTAAATGTGCATAAACAAAACACTGGTTTAATAACTTAATGACTTAACTAGCATTGCTGTTTATAATTAACTACAGTGAAAGTAAAAATGATAGTACATCTCTTATAGTGATAGTTCACTTAAAATCCAAATTGTGTCATCATTCACTCAGCATCTTCTCATTTCAGACTTTACTGACTTACCTTCTACAGCATCACACAAAAAAGATATCTCAAAAAAGCAGAACATCAGTGGCACCCATTCCATTCTATTGTATGTAACAAAAGTCTATATGTGCCAGTTACCAACATTCTTCAAAATATCAACATTTGCCTTCTGCGGAAGAAAGAAAGTCATACAAGTGTGAAATTAGAAAAGTATGAGTAAATAATAACATAATTAAATTTTTGGATGAACTATGACATTAAATGCTATTTCACCTACGAATAACCTGGGTCAATCCTCCGAACAATACAGTAGCATGTGTTTTAATATGACACTAATATAATAAAATCTTGCAAGACCTTTTAGTCAAATCAAGCTCTAAATTACACAATGTTCTTTTTATTAAGCAAAATGACGCTGCGGTCTTACAATCTGCTCAGCTGATTTAATGAACAACATCCTATGAATTATTCTGCCACACCGCACTTGAAATTGTCTCCTTTCATATTTCTCTTTCATCTCCCTCCTGCTGTTTTCATAGGGCATGAAAAGAAATCACAGAGGGTGATGACACACGGGAAAAACTGAAACATTTATAAAGAACCAAGTTTTTATACCCATTGTTATACTCTTTGAACATCTGACCAATCACAGTTGCATTGACTTTAAATTCTTGAACACTTTCGTCCACCAGAACCTGAGGGGTCTGTTAGGTCACAGATTCGCTCTGCTGCTACTACACCCTTGAGAAGGGGGCACAAACCAATCTCGCCCCGGGAAAGGATTACCCCAACAAACAGCCAGTGGAAAGCCACCGTGGCATAAATCTCCCGATGACAAATTTTATTTCAAACTGGATTGCGAAGGCAACTCCAGCCAGCCAGTCAGTTTACTGTCAAGGCAGCTGTCAGCGGATAAGAAATGAAGGAATGTTGGAAGCGGGCTGTGGAAGAATCAAACATGCATCAAGCTCCTGCACATTGACATATTATGAAAGTAAGCGGCATTATTGGCCTATTAAAACGATGATTTCCCTTTGACTCGCGAATGATCAATAAGGGAAATAAATGTCAAGCGTGTTCTGTTAAGCAATCCCCTGAACTGAGATTCATTATCTCACCCATGAAGTTGCAGCGTGTCTCCTATGGGAAATGTAGGATGCTCTCTTTATTTCAGCGGTTCAATCAATAGTTTTTGGAGGGCCTTTACTCTCGGACATAAAGAGGCATGATCCTTCTCCTTTCTATTAAAACATCTGATTTCTCTCAGCCACCACGAGGATGGCATTCACATCATCAGTGTAGCAGCCAGGTGTCTAGATTGTTCCAGCAATTTACATTGTGGAACAGACAGGACAGCAATTTATACTCAACGCACAAAGACGCCATTGAATGCATCAACTTGATGACTATTACGAATGACTGATAGAGTTTGAAGACGATAAAATGTTATTTTGCACTGTGAAACTGTTGTTTTTGACAGTTCTTTTGATTGCTGTTTCTGCAAGTATTAAACATCAATTCAGGAGCCTTTACAATATTAAGCCAGGACAGCTCTATACATTGTATATGTATATTTGATTAAAGTCTGTGACATATTGACCACATATTGTAAATTGCTATATCAGGTTGTGTTTAAACTCTTTTGGTAAGAAAACCAATGTGTTGTTTGTCATATTAAAATAAGGTATGCAAGAGATAAAAGAATAACTTTGGAATTTGGAAAAATATTTAGAAAATGTTGTTATTTACTTTGTAATGTTTTTATTGGATTTTATTGTGTTAGCTTGTTGTACTATTACTAAAGAAAAATGACTGCAATTTCATTTATATTAATTGCATAATAATTTTATATTTAATTATTCTTTAAATATTATTTAAATTACGTTTTTCTTTATATTGAAATTTAAGTTTAATCAAAACAAATCACATGTTACTGGATCATGTGACTAGTGGTAATATGATATTTCACATAAGAACCTGATAGATTTTAAGTTAGTGACACGTTAAATTTCAAACTTGCAATGTTTTCAATATATTGCTAAATAAGCTTAAAATATGAATAGGTTTAAACAAAGTACAAAAAGGTAGTCATCCGCGGGCTAACTTTAAGAGAATTTTCATATGTGGTTGAACAAAGAAAAAACTGGGGTCCAATGATGATCTTACATGATTCTCTAACTAAAACTTTGTAAAAGTTTTAATAAATTAATAAATAATCCCCAAAAATTAAACACCAGAATAAATAGCAATTAAAACGTTTTTAAAATAAATATAATTAGAAACAAATATGGTTGTTTTTAATTATTACTTTATATAAATCTTGTTTGTTTGTTATTATAAATTATGCATAAATAAAATGTTGTTTTAATAAATATCACTAGAAATGTCTGTTTATATGTTTACTATCTATGAGTTATTATAAATAAATAACACATAGATATATATAAAAAAAAGATTATGATTAATTACAAATCCCTATCAGCATGATTTGAATATTTTCATCAACACTCACATGCAAATTGCAGCGTGGCTCTCTGGCTGAGAACGGTTCCCCCGGCATTGAAGGCAGCGCACTGGTAGATGCCACTGTCTTGGTCTCGATCCAGGCCTGTAATGATCAGGTTACCTCCAGACAGCCGACGCCTCTCGTCACCACGAAGATCAATGAGCGTTCCGTTTAGAGACCATCTGGAGAGACGCAAACACAATCAGGACTGTGGTCTCCTGAGAAGCTAACTCACCAACACTCATCGCATGCATCGATCTGATTAAGCCAGCTTCATTATACAGCCCCATCCAGCAACAAAACAAAGCTCACTGTTGACATTTGTTTTCTCTTCTTTATTCTTCTGCGGTTCGGTCTGACTTATAACTGATGAAGACAAACAAAACAGTACTCAAGAACGATTGCATGATTGTTTAAGACCTGGTTCGGGGTAGGCTGGAAAACATTCAAGTTACACTATTTCGATTTCATTATTTTAATTCGGTTGTTTCAATTCAATTATTCACCTGCACTTGCTTGTGTCATGTTCTCCAATCCGGGTTAAACATTTTAATCTAAGTGTCACACGGTGTGATATAACGGAACAAATTAAATGCAACATTAATAAAAAATATTGGTTAATTAGAAATGTATTATTGGATTAAATTATAATCCAATGACCGAAGTGTCAAAGACAAACAAATAATACAACTTTTCTCTGTTTCTTCCCCCAAAAAGTCAATTGTCCATTTGTGTATTGATAAATTATAAGAAAAGGAATACATGAAAAATGCAAGTTATTAAAACCCTCAATAATTGCTCATGTTAAAACTAAAACTTAAAAAATAGATTAACTGTGAAAACTTGGCAAAGACATTTGGCACAACAAAAATGATTTTTTTTTTTGCCATTGACAAGACTTAACAACAGTCCACTAAACGAAAAAAAAAGAAATATATTTATATATAAATAAATATATATGGGACAATAAAGCTTAGATATACTACACATTCTCATATCTACGGGTTTATTTCTTGCTTATTTTAACAGCTTATTATTATAAATTCCAAGTCAAGTTCATTTCTCTGCTTAAGCCATTAATGGTGAATCTCATCATATATATGAATATCAGTCACAATCAATTGTGTTTTTCATTTACTAGGTAATTTATCTTCCATGTTTACACATTGGATTATTGTAAAATTGCTTGCTGTAAATACAATTCAAACAAATTCAAAGTTGCTGTTGTCAAATCATTGTCAAGAATATAATAATATTAAACTGTCAGATCAAATCTGCAGCATTACTTTGACAGTATATCATCACTGTCTATGGACATGTACAGCATACTCAACATATTATAATTCCAAACATAGAGCAGTGTGCTCCCTACATATTCCCTAGCTCTTTGTGATTCCTTTTGATGTTTGTGTGGGAGTTAAAGGTTGAGGTCACCACTGAGGGTAATACAGAAGGCCACTATGAAGCCCTCATGGTGTGGGTGAAGTTTATACTGCTTACATACTGTAGACCTTCATGTTAACAGAGATGTAACCACAAAAGGTGACCAACATGAAACATTGTAAGTCTGTGTATCTAACACTGTGTGTTATGCACAAAACTCTTCTGTTATATTATTCATGACAAAACAATAATACAACCGCATGCAACACACACTATATTGCACTATATAAGTTTTCGTTCACACTTCCAAATAATGAAAATCCGGTGTTTATTCCACTCTGACTCTGAATGCTTTAGCATACCAAGACATTTTGGACAATTCTACACTCCCAACTTTTTGGGAACAGTTTGGAGCTGACCCTTTCTCTTCCAACACGACATCAGTGCACAAAGCAAGATCCATAAAGACATGGATGAGTCTGGTGTGGATAAACATGACTGGCCTGTATAAGCGGAGACGGAGAGCCAGGCCTTCTTGTCCATCATCAGTGTGTGACCTCACAAATGTGCTTCTGGATGAAGGCTCAAAAATTCCCATATACACACTCCTAAACCTTGTTGATAACCTTCCCAGAAGAGTTGAAGCTGTTATGAAGGGTGGACCGACAACACATTGAACCCAATGGATTAGGAATAAGATGTCCATTAAAATCATATGAACCAATGCAAGTGAGCGAATACTTTTGGCAATAAAGTGTAATTTCTTTACATAAAGTCCCCAAAAAATACAAATTATCCGATTAACTCTCCGTAACGCCATCTAATTGAACCCAAATGTTAAAGCCCCAAAACAAATCACACGGGCAATGCAATGTGGTTCAACGCCATTTGCTGTCCAATGATAATGAGGAAAATTTGTGTGAGGTTAAAAATACCCGTAACACCTCACATTGTCCCTGCATCGGATGTGCAAACAAATCATATTTACGGCGCTCAGGATAACTAGTTTGTTACAATGTGTACACCACTGTTTTCTGACAACAGCAGCCGAGTTCATTAGAAACGCTTCCCAATGACAAATGGTGGGCTCATCCCTGTGCCCCAACTGCAAAGAAATTTGAAGTTTGATAATAAAAAGGACCTACACCATGTTTCTTGAGCTGCCCTTTTGTGTCATCGTCTAGTGCCCTCCGGATGATGATATATCCCATTCACGTTTGGAACACGCTGCAGGTTAATATGAGGGTGAGTGAGTTTATAAGATCATTTTTCCCACTCCAGTAAGGCAATATTCGACATGGTCTTTTGCGGTAAAATAAGGAGCCTTTATTCATGAAATTGTGTTTTCTCATAATTAACAAAATGACAAATGGGAGGGAACCTGCTGTCTATTGTAAACATATTTATGTAACCCCGTAGTTTTGATTACAGTTCTATGTTTTATATACATAACTGTGAAAAGTCTTTAGCTCAAAGCATTTCAGCTGCATTAAATGATGTCAAATCATGTATTAAAGGAATGAAAAACGCTTGGCTACGGGGATCCACAGTATTTTCAGATAATGAGAAAAAGGCGAAGCTTAGTTTTCAAACGGCCAAAGGTTTTCTGACACTTTTATTGGACAATAACTGCTCCCTCGCACCATACTGAGCTTCACTATTTTCATCCATATTACTGTCATTATGACCTTCATCATTGTTAGAACAGCCACGATCAACACGACCAGCATCATAACTGTCAGAGACGTCATTTAAAGCCCCTGCCTCGAAAAACCTCCATCGTTTCATCAGGCTACTTTAACAGAATACCCACCGGCACAACCTACACCTGCTCATTAAGACAGTAACTCCAAAAGACAAAAAAGCAGTGTGACTTTTCCAGTTATCTTTCTAAAAGACTGGTTCACATCTGTACTGAGAAAGCAACCTGCGTTGTCGTAGATCACACCCGAGCCGAATTAATGAGAGCCGACACCAGCGCACCTCTGACTCTCTCTGTGTAATAGCTGCATTTTAACCAGCTCTTCCTTACACTCCTGTCTCTGATGTCTGTCTGCTTCGCGGACTAGGGTTCAAATCCTCACATTCTCGCACCCACACCTGACAGGTTACAAATCTTGTCGAGTTAAATGAAGAATTGGGAAGATGGAATCAAAAGTTCATTGAGGTTATTTCAAAACGTTTAAAGCTGAATGACGGTACTACGGAACTTTTGGGGGCCAGAAGGAACTGTTATATTTGGCTTTTCTTTCATTTGCATTACTTATGGATGCATGACTGCTCCTGGGCATAAGAGAAATGGAGAATTGTGGGATGTATTCGTGGCTTTTCTGCGGCCTTAAACTGCAACTAACCTTCCCTCCCTGTGGACCCACAGAACCGTAATAATGCAATATCACTCCACTTTAAGATCTCTCTCTCTCAAGACCGAATAGGGCAAAACACAATCCACAAAACAAAAGAAAAATGGTTTGTTCTTGGAACCATCTCACAAGACTTATAAAGAACATGCCTGGGTCATTTAACACTAAACAGTAAATAAAACATACTTAAAAGCAACACCCTTTTGGTGTTGGTCATATGTTTGATCCAACGGAACACACACTCAGAAAGAAATATAAAATATAATGAAGGGAAGTGCAAGACATAATGTGCGCAATCTTTTTTTTTAATTATATGCAAAATCACATTATCAAATATGTCTCTCACTTTTATAAACCTATCAAAAATCCGCATTCATTGTCTACATATTCACTGTAGTCACGTGCTTCACCATCTATGTGTACGCATTCAGTATTCAACTTTAAGTGTTTTTGTATATTTTTTATGCAAAAATATTTTAATTGAGTTCTTTTTACTATCCTTATTCATTATTCTTTTTTTATTATAAATAATGGATGTTCTGTAAGCATGTTGTAAAGGAAGTACAGTTGCAGTACTTGCAGTACAATATAAGACATGCAAACACATTTTCTTAAAATAAAATTTTAATATTGTTTGGTTGTCGTTATCTGCAAAATACTAGATTACACCCATGTAATGTTTTTGGACAGTAATTAACATCCCTTGTGTAATGATTTGTTAATTTGGATTAAAGTGCCAAATGCTAATTTGCACATTTATGTATTTTTGTATATTGAAGTTGAGGTATTTACTACAGGAAAAATATTTGTGTAATTTTGATTGTCAAAATGGAAAATTTTTAAGGGATAAAATTGTTGACCACATAGCTTTACATAGTTTTCATAATTATTTGAAAAATCTGTAAAACCTCTTACCAAGTTTCACTGATGCTGCTCAAACATAATTTTTTCCAAAATGTCTTGAAATTATACTAATGAGAAGACATTTTTTGTACATTACCGTAATGACAATTTTGGGGAAGTGTGCTTAATTATCCAAAATGCTTCCATTTCATTAGACAATTTTTTGGAGGGATGAAAATATGCCCAAAACATTTCTTCGTGAGATCCCGCTAATGGTTCATGAAACTCTATTTTGCCATCTACAAACGTGACTGTATTAGTGTAAAAGATACAGAGAGCTATATTGCTCAGAGAAAAGCAAAAGCAGCCAAGTTCTCTCCTCTGACTCAGCTCCGAAATACTTTACTGTGGAATCTGATACCAAGACGCAAGGTCTTGCCATGTTGTGTTCTTCAAGTTCACGCTGGCCCCTCCAGACTCTCAAATACAACTACATTCAGCTGGAGGACTGTAGATTTGTTTTAACAAAGAAAGTCATTTCGTTTTGCGTTGAGTTCGCTACCTTTTCTGCCTCTGCTGTTCTTTTACTAACACACCTGAAATACTTGCTGCTCTAGACCTAACCTTTTGAGCTTTACTGTCAGATACGACTTATCAAAAGTCTTTCTTTTTTAACCCAAGCAATGATCTTTAAAGCACCACCTGTCTTATCTGTGTCTGATTGTATGGTGGTGAAGTGTATTGACAGATGGAGAAGGGTCAGGGTTAAAACCCAAAGAGAAAGTGACCCCAGAATCACAAGCAGCAGGTAACATCTAGGTGGTCTTTAAAGCAAGTCAATACCCAGTTTTATGGTCTTCTATTTTATAAAGCGATATGGACAACGAAATTACGTCATGATTAACTCAACCTTTTGACATTTTTAACCTGTATGAGTTTCTTTTTCTGCTGAACACAAAATTATTTTGAAGTTGATAACCGAACAGAAAGTGGCAAGTGTTTATTTCTATTGTAGAGACCATAAAACCAATGCAAGTGAACGGATGCCAGTTACCAACATTCTTCAAAATATGTAATTGTTCTGCAGAAGAAAAAAAGTTTGAAACGTCAAGATGGCGAGCAAATGATTGAATTGAATGCCTTATCCTGGTTCTGTGTTCTGTGTATTTTTGCTGTGACAGAGTTCAAAACAGCTATTTTGCATGTTGTTGAATATATGCATAAGTTACTCTGTTTCTTTATTTATGGTTGTATTTCTGCATAAATAAATGAAGAGCTGGGTCAAAAGTCAAACTTTTTTGACTTTGGAGAGTGTAACTTTTTGTGCAAAAGTAAGCTTAGAATAGATCAGCCTAAGATTTCAGTGTCTTTCATAATAAGTCACTTATTATGGAAAATTCCCATTTTTATTTTTGTATTAAAATCATTCAGGTTACCCACAAATGAACTTGTGTCATAAAAAAGGAATGGGTGCCACTGCTGTTTGACTACCAACTTTCTTCAAAATATTTCCGAGTTTTATAAACATACGAGTTTTAAATGAGTAATTGATGACACAATTTTCATTCATGGGTGAACTATCCCTGTCCTAGCAAATGTGCACTGATACATCCCTGCTGCTAATCTAGGTCTGCTTCTCTTTGAAGGGAACTCTAAAGGGAGATGTAAGCATTTAAATGGAATGTCACTCGCAAGGTTATTGCTTCTCTCCCTTGTGCTTGCCTGAGCATTTACATGTTGCTGACCCTAGCTAAGAAACACAATATACCACAGAGCTTGGTAAAGCACGCTTCTATTTTCAGACCAGACACCCCACGAGGGAATACGTGGGACAACGTCTTAGAATCTCAAGTGCATATTAGTCATTTAAGCGCCTCCCATTTTCAAGGCCGATTTCCGTCTTTGCATATTACCCTCTCAGAATTTGGAAAGCTAATTCCTTAAGGTTTGGCTGGCAAGCGCCCGCACCTAAAAGTAATGAGTCCGCAAATTCCTACGCCAGATTTTAGTAAGTAGGCTAAATTGTCATCTTTGTATTTCTGTTAGATCAGTCTTTGCAGGATGCACATCCAAAATGGTTGACATCGGTGAAACTGTGCAAAGCAAATGGAAAATGGGTGGCAATTTAAGATGGCACTGTAATAGTCTGCCCCCGATACTGCAGTTAACCAGAATTCTGGAATGGTTAACCAGACGGACAAATAAATTGCCTCTCACCTGGGAAATCAATAGCAATCAGTAGCATTACTTTTCAAGTTGAATCCCAAGGGAAAAAAGCTGCCGATATGGCAAATCCAGTCGCCTAAATGGTTTGACACTGAATGGATGCACGAATTGCTCAAGGATTGCAGGATCAGGATTCATTCTTACCTATATTGGGGAGATGGGACACCAGACGCCTCGCAGGCAAAAACAGCCTCTTGTTCAGAAGAATGGATGGGAAGTATCAGGTCCTCTGGCTCGGTCTTCCAGCTCGGGCCAAGAAACTCGGTATCTTCTCCTTGAGCTGATGAGACAAGATTTTTTTAGTCCCACTTAGTAAAAATAACACAGACTCCAGTGGCCAACTTCTTTCCGTTATTGCATTATAGGCTCCTTACGGGGTTGGATGCATCAAGTCAATGTACATTAAAGATTCTAAGGATGCATTGATTTAGGCCAATACCAATAGCCAATGATTATTTATAGAAAACGGTAAGCTGAGGTCCACTAATTTGATTGGATGACAAGCGTCCGGGAAATGCTCTTTCTATGGGATGTTTTGTAAAATGACTTCACTTGTGAGTTCATCTTTATTCATTTGTGGATCAAAACTAAACGAAATTGCTAAATGGTTTAATATAAACAATATAGAATATATATTGGAATAAAGCCTTTTAATTAGAAAAAAATATGAATAAATTTAATAATGAGATTAAGTATTCATAGCCATACATTTAAGATTATGTGATATGTTATAAAATTTACTAATTTTAATTCAATATGATAAAACGTAACATTAAGGATTTACCATTTTTTATTGTAACATGTATATTTAATGTTTAGGATGTTTTTATGTTTAAAACATTTGATAAAAAAAAGCTTTAGCTTTCGCTTTCACAGACTGTGAAAAATACAACAGAAGAGACACATTTACTTTTTTCGATTATTTTTCGATTTAAAGTAAGACTTTAATTAAAAATCTGTCATGAATTGTTCCAAACTTCTGTAAGATGCTTTATTTAGTTGAACGTCATGAAAGATATTTGGAAGTATGTTAATCACTGTAACTTTCGGGGCACTATTGACTTTAAGAGTAAAAATATATTATCTTCTTGTAGTCTCTTGAACACAAAATGTAATGTTTTAAATAATTAAAGAAAGCAAACGGTTTATTTTTGGTTGACCTATCTCTATTCTAATAGTTCTAATATTCTGATTTGCACTGCAAAATGTACAGTAAACACATCTTTAGTAGTTTCTTTCACTAAGCGTTTAGTCCCTATTGTTAAGTTTTATGTAATGTAGAGTATAAAAAATCTAAATAGATACCAGCTAGAGACTTGCAGACTTGCATGTACCAGTTATAAGTGTTTTGTGTTTCGGTTTCATGAATACAAGACAAAGAGGAAATGATTTAGTCTATATTTTTCCAAACAATAACATCTGTTCCTCCATTAATCAAACCTTCTGTTGCAGTAACTGAACTCTGTCACCGAGAAACTGAAATAAGTTGATGAGAAAAGATGCCTTTGAATTCCGAGTTTCATTTGTAATCTGCAGGGTCCAGAGAGGGAGGGCGAGAAAGGGACTGCTGCTGAGAAGCAGACGTGACTCCATTCCAAGGATCCCGATAATCATCTTTGACAAACACAGTATTAGTCTGCAATCTCACTTCAGCCTTCGGGGGAGCAGGAATGTAAACGAATATAGGAGGACTGGATGAAGAGAGCTAATAAAAAACTTCCTCGACAATCAATTAAAAACTCCCAGCCGCCTAAAATAAAATAATTAAAAGTTTTCATGTTGGGATGCCTTTCCTTTCGTAATTTCTGAAGGAACTTTGAGTGACCACACAAAACAATGCTATAGGTTGGTTTGGGTTTGCTATATGGTTGCTAGGGTATTTGGGTGGTTGCTAGGTTTATACTGGGGTATTTTGGATGGTTGAAATATGCATTCTGATAATCTACGTAGAATAGATCTTTACAATCAGGTACATTTACATTTAGGAATTCGGCAGACGCTTTTGTCCAAAGCGGCATAAAAAAAATTGAGAAGACAATGGAGTGATAAATAGTAGAGATAACAATAGGTGAAAAGGTGCGACCATGAGTAACCAAGTTACACAAGGTATAACAAAACCTGTTTGAAAAAAAGGGCATTTTTAAATTGTATTTCTTTTCGGATTGTAAGAAAGGTAAAAAAGTTGAGAATACTTTTGTATTCTGCAGAAGAAAGAATGTTAAACAGCTTTAAACCGACAAGAGCGTGAATACATGATGAGAGAAAATTTTCATTTTGGTGTGAATTATCGCTAATGTATTAATTTATTTGTATATGGTATAATGATAAAAAATATAGATTTAAAGGATGCAAAAGCTTCGGATCATACTTACATTTCCTTTTTGGTCAATTGACAAAAACGTGACAGTCCATAACATACACACATATTACAAAACAAAAACAACATGCCAAAACATTCGTTCTGAATGAAATCAGCAGCACAATAATTTACCTGCTAGGCAGCCAATGATTGATAGCACCACAAGTCGTTTCCATAGTAACGTCATCTTTAGTTGCCAAGGGCAAGTACGACTCTCATCCAATTGCTTGTGAATGGAATGATTTCTCCCTTGAATGCGAGACGTATAATCTGTGGGGGAAAGTAATTACAGAAATAATTAAAATGAGACATTTTGCTCCAAATATGACAGGCGCTTCGCTTTTATAGACTGATCTGACGGATTAAACCTCTCTTGAAATGATCACCTTAACTGTGGGGATAAATGTTGTGGGATATTGTTGAAGCAAAGGTGGAAATGTGACAGAAATAAATGGAATTGTTATCTAACAACAACTAAGATATGTATCCAAATATACAACATGCAATATGGATACATGTTAGATTCACATATTTAAAATGCCCCAAAGGGAAATTTGGTAGACACAATATATGATGTTATAAACGAATGAATCGAATATTTTTTGAATAATATTGACCTTTATATTATAAGATCTGAATATTATTTTCAGATTTTTTAAACCTTCTAAATACCATCTCATTATTGCAATTGGTACTTGCAGCAACACTACTTTCGGAAATATGTCAGTAGAAAACCGTTGGCCCCTGCACTATAAATTGCAGATTTACAATACTTTTGCCCTATAGACCAATGCGGTTTAGATTATGCAAAATCAAAGAAACAAACAAAACCCTGCAACATCAAAGAAATCAGGGGGTTGGAATTTGTTGACCTCAAAAGCTACTTTCTCTTGACTATTAATAGGAGCTAGCAGCCAACCTAAATACTGTTAGCTTCAAACTAGTGCTGCTTTCAGTAATACATAGGATTCCACCTACATACTGTATAGGCAAAATGACATCTTTGGATGCTCTGCGTGGGGTTGTTTCCAACAGAATAATTCCCCAAAAAAAAGGAAAATTACGCTGGAGAGACGGATAACATCTCCATTATTTCTCCAAGACGAAGGCACATTAACTGATGGAGCAAATGGAGACGTTTGCAATTTCAATTCAGGTTCTTCCAAGTCAAAATATTCTTACAATACTTTCTTCGTTTATTAGCTGTACCACATGCGCTTTGTCTCATTTTCTTCAATTATTTATTTTTAGAAAAATAGTCTTTCGACCTCTTTAGAAATATATTTTTTACTGGTAATGTTTCATTGTGATTACGTTTATTTTAAAGTACTTCCCTGTACTTTCTTTCTTCCTCGGAACACCAAAGAAGATATTTTGAAGAATATCGGGATCTCGCCCCCACTGGTTTTGTGTCCACACTATAGAAGTGAAAAGGGACCACTGCTGTTCAGTTACCAACATTCTTAAAAAATCTTCTTTTTTGTTCTGTGTTAGATTAAAAGTCATACAGGTTTGAAAAGACAAGATGATGAGAAAAGAATGTCAGAATTTCAGTTCAGGTGAACTCACTTCAAACAAAGCGTTACCAACATTCTTCAAAATATTTCTAATGTTTTCTGCTCAAGGCAGAATGTCATATATGTTCGAAATGACAAGAGGAGATGTCTATACCGAGACAACATTTTAAGCTGTAATAAAAACTAACATACAGTTTTTTCTTATACGTGCTAAACTAAACTATCAATCGAAAGAAACTTTTGGCTTTAGGAGGCAGCTGTAGGCAGCAGGCATTGTGCCAGCTCACTGCATTGTGGAACGAGGCTACCGTTTTGCCGGGAAGCCCACATTAGGATGACCAATCTGTTTGGCATATTAAAAGAAAGTCTGTGTTTCAAGTATTGTTTTGCTTATGAAAATAAAGGGATAATTCATAGGTAGCACTTCATCTATCTTGAGAAATCCTGCATCAAAAGGCTTTTGTTCTATTTTTAATGCTCCTAAAATTTATCTTGACGAGAGTGGGGTGTGCTTTGGGATTTTTACCGAATTTCACCAGGAGCTTCCGCCAGCGAGATGTGTCTTGCTTACTTTCCTTGCCTTTGAAAATCCCAAACTGTCACGGTTCCAGCTCTTTAGCCTGAGGCCATATCATTTTTTTTCCATTATATCTTCAGTTAGTCAGTCTTCACTGAGCACATAATGAATTGTCGCGAAGATCGTAACAACATCAACCCTGAGGTGTGAAATCAGTTGTGGACACATTTCAGCGCTGGCCCTTTAAATGAATAAATAAAAGGCCTGATCATTTAAAGGATGGTTACTCTGCTGTCATTTTCTTTTAATTGCACGATCTTTAGAGAAGAACGCTTGTTTTAATCCGTATTCTGCTGTGGAAAACTGTTGGCCGTCTGTTGTAATTGTATGGACAGGGGGTCTCCGGGTGGAGTTGCTCAGTGTCCTTTGAGTTTTGGGGACACATTACGCCTCAGGAAAAGCCTGTCAGATTAGATTGCACAGCTCGGCTTGTGACACTGGATGGAGAACCGTAGCCACAGTTCACCAAACGGCGCAATCTTAGTAGTGACCTCCAAATGCAACCTCTTGTGCAAAAATACCATAGGAAAGGCAGATTTGTTAAAGAGAAAAAAAAGAAAATGTAATGAAAGTATTCATGTCATTTCAAGAAAACTTGGGATAGGAAACAGTCATAATGAACTCACACTATTGTCATGTCAAACCAGTGTGACTTTCTTTTTTTCTGAACGACACAAATTAAGGTATTTGAAAGAATGTTGGTATCTGATCAGCTGTGGCAGTATCTTGGTAACTGGCATTCGTTGACTTGCTTTGTTTTCATAGCATAGAAGTATAAAGCTGTCACTTCTCGTTTGTTAAGTTACCAGCAATCTTCAAAATATCTTTTCTTGTGTTCTATTGGAAAAAGAAAGCCAGTCATGTTTAAAATGACATCAGAATGAGTAATTAATGTCAGAATTATAATTTCTGCGTGAACTCACTTTAAACAAAGCCACGAGTTTTGGATTGAGCTGGAAAACTAATAAGGCACCTTTGTAGTACTGCTTTGGAATAAAAAAAATCACAAGCTTCTTGTTTCCTAGTTAATGCGATGACTCTTTGGTTAGCAAGAACATTGTTTTGTCATAATTGATAGGAGAGGTTGTCAAAGGCGTTTGTTTCTCCCAAAGGACCGCTGTAATTGCAGAGAATCTGGTGGGCTGATTCCACACGTGTAAAAATACATTGAGGGCTAGAACAACACACACGACAATTTACACGTGATTACAACTGGACGATGGCATGTATTGCAAATGTGATCAGCAGTTTTGTGGCAGGCTCACAGCAAACATGGCAAGCAGTGTAGTTCTCGTGATTATAGCGCATGACGTGCCAACAACACACTGGATGATGATGAAAACCAAATTTTCTGCCAATCATCAAGTACTTCTTCCTCTTGACACTGATTGGTCTGTAGATATGCAGTTAACGTGTACATCTCACATTGATAACATCATTAAAGCATTTGAAGTGGTTTATGAAAATAGGTCAAATCTCTATAGGTATTTGAACAATAAGATCTTATGTTCAGATTTTCAAGATTTGGTTTAGAGCTGCAGTTGGTGGGATGTGACCCAAATCGTGTAATACATTTTTAATTGAGGGTAGTTTACAAATATACTGTTCTATGGAGTAACATAAACCTTTAATAACATTTATTGGTAACGCAGTTAATGATAACTTAATGTGTGAGTTAAAATTAACTAACAACGAACATTGTTAATGAAGCATTCATTATTCTCATGTTAGTTTACGTTCATTTCATAATTGACTAATACACTAAAATAATAGATGATTGCTTTGGAATCCCATGATTAAATCCTGTACATCAGTTCCACAAATTGTACTTATGATTGTTTATCATACTGACTTTAATGTACAATTTTTTTTTTTTTTAAGAGAACTACAATAGAACATTCAAATAATCAGTTGAATCTTCCCTTTAGAGTTAATTTTTCAAGCAAGCATAAGAAAAGGTCAAGTTTAAATAGTAAGTGTAGTAAACTCATTTTTTAGTAGTAGTAGTGTAGTTGTTAGTGTGTATATAGCACTTGGGACCAAATTGGCTCCCTTTCTAGTTTATAAAAGTATACTTTACTATTTTAAATTTAAATACTGATAGCACACTTCAAAAAATATATTTTTCATAAGGGGTTGTAGAGGGTTTCAACGTTTTCTTAGTGTACATTATTAAAATCAAAAGTTGTCCCAGTTATTATAAGTAAATACACCCTAAAGTTATATGAATTACTGTATTGATGTTAACATTCACAAGGATTAAAAATGCTTAAACCCAACATTTTACATTGTTAACTAAGGTTTACAAATCGCTCCCTTTTTGTAAAGTGTTACGTATGATTAATATTTGTGATCATATATAAATAGTAGATTTGTCATCTAATCAAAAAATAGAACAATAAAGCACGAAAGATAATTTCCTAATCTGTTTGATTGGATTAAACGCAGCGGGAGAAGCTTAATATGAGTAGCTATTAATAATATTTAACACATTTAAAATGTTAAAATATATATTTTTGTTGACATTTTCTTAATTTTGGATCTTGTGCTTATGCATATGCAGTTTGCGGGTGCAATGCTTATTTAAAAGTTCAAATGCTTTTGATATTTGGTTTATAGTTCCTTCTGCACCAACATTTTTTGTTCCGTGCTGAATTTAAACTTGATCATAAAATCTGGATTTTAAAGCTAACCACAACCACAGATTTTGCCTTAGGGAGAGTCTGGGGCATTGGGATGAGTCTGGAACAACATTCTTATAAAGCAATCATTTATCTCCAAATAGAAAACATCTTTGGTCATGGAATCATGGATAGAGTTAAGTATATGTTTGTTTGACAAGAATGAAAACCAGCAACTAATCTCGATTCAGGAATATGTCCTTTTTGATAAAATCGTGGTAAGCTTCTAAAAAACTAAAGTTGCCGGTGTACATAATCGCTGGGTGATGGCGGTTTGAACCCCACAAGAAAAGATCCTTAAACCGTCATTATTGTGCCCTAGAGCAATTCACTCAACCGTGCAATACTCCAGGCAGATTGGACCCATTACAAGTTCCGTAGGTCCCTTTGGATAAATGTGTCTGTTAAGTGAACACTAAGGCTCTGAATCTTCACACACTGCCTGTGAATGTTACTGTACACCATATTGTATATAAGCTGCGTCTTGAGGTTACATATTTTGATGTAAAATTGGTTTCATACTGCTGTTACTGTTTACTATAAATCATCCATCATTGTATTGACGGTGATGTGTGTTTTAGCCAACGATGATAAATCATGTTCCAGGCTGGACCATCAGACCATTAAATTCCAGTGAGAAGAGAACTGTGATGGTGTAAAATGCAACGAAAAGTCAGACACGTCAGCGTAAGATTTTTATGTCATTGTTTTGTGACATAAAAGAGCACACATAAAGAGGATGATTATTGACATGTGCAGTAAACCTGACTTCCATTCCCCTGCAGAACACAAAAGATGATATTTAAAGAAAGTCGATAACCAAACAGCAGCGGCACCCATTCACTTTTATAGTATGGACACAACCAATGCAAGTGAATGGGTGCAAGTTCCTGACATCTGTGTTCTGCAGAAGAAAGTCGTACATTTTTATAAATGTCACACATTTCTTTTTTTCTTAAAAACACACATTTTTCGTCCCACATAAAGTTTAAAATAACATGAATTATACAGAAAAAGTAGAATATATCAGAAGCAGTTGTGACAGTTTGGATAATGCATATGAAAGTGAAAGTATTGATTTAAAAATTAATATGAACTTTATTTTATATCCCTTCCTCTCCTTGAGCCCTGCAACAAAGTTTAGGACAGAAGCGATTCAAGCTAGTAAATTGGTAAAAATGTCTATAGATGATGTAAATTATGATTGATGATCAACAAAAGTTGAGTCCCTCAGGGGAAAAGATGGGCCAAAGAGGCCGAGATATATGTCAGGAAATTGTTTAAAAATCATGTTCCTCAAAGAAAGATACATTAGGAAGATATATGGTTACTTCAACTTCAACAGGGCACAACATTTCAGTGCATAAAGGTCAAAGGTTTAAACCAAGGCTGAACAACCTTGATCTCCAAACCCTCAGGCAGCCCTGCATCAAATTCGTCTATTGGTGATATCACCTCATGGGCTCCGGACTACTTTGGCAAACCTTTGTCAAAAACCCCAGTTTGTGGTGTCATCCACAAATGCCAGTTAAAACTTGACTGAGCCAAAAGGAAGCCCTAAATCAGCATTTCAGGTACTTTTGGGGAGATATAGAAGCCGTGTGCTCCGGACCAATGAAAAGAAGGGTCATTCAGACTGTTACCAGCAAAAAGACCAAAAGCCAAGGTATGTCGTGGAATGGGGTTTTGTCAGTGCCCCTGGCTATGGTCCCTTGCTCTTGTGTGATGGCACCATCAATGCTGAAAAGTACATAGAGATTTTGGAGCACAATATGCTGCCTTCAATAAGAATTTTTTTTCAGGGACACCCATGCATATATCAACAAGACAGAGACCATTTAGATTCTGCACACATTACAACGTCCTGGCTGTGGAGGAAGAGGGTACGGGTACTCGACAGGCCTGCCTGGCTCAGTCACAATAAAAAGTATGTGAATAAAGAAGAGCCAGTACTATTGCCCACCTAAAAACTTATTTGTGGGAAGAATGGGACAAAATTACACCTAAAAAACGTCATTATTTGGTGTTTCCAGTCCCTAAATGTATTTGGTGTTGTAAAAAAGGAATGGTAAATTTACAAAGTGGTAAATGCTTTTTCTTGCATTGTTCGAAATTGCATTATTTTCAATGTATTAAAGGTCAAAGATAATTTCGCTGTTATAGTTTCATTTTTAACTTTTTTTGATCTGGGGTGGTAGCTTTACTAGAAGTGTGCAGGTTTTAATACTTATAAACTTGTAGTGAATGCTACTGGTCAACTTTGAATGAATAGAGACAAAACATCTTCGGTGGAAGCCTTAAAACAAAACACAAAACATGCGCTCTCATCCACTCCAGCATTTCCAGTACATATTCCTCTTCTCAAGCATACAAGAAAGTAACCAAAAGCAACAAATAATGGAACAACATTCCTAGAAATCTACTCTCGCTGTCTATTGAACGCACTAGTGCGTTTCACAGAAATGTTGTGGAACCAGAGGAGTAGTTGAAGTGCACTTTACAGAGAGGAAGTTGTCAATTCAACCATTACGGCACATTCTAGCCTTTAGTTATGACATGAGCAAAAAAGTGGAATAGCACAGAAATACAAACAAATAACACAAGTACAAGTTGGCAGAACAGGCCGTAGCAACAACGATA
Source organism: Triplophysa yarkandensis (assembly GCA_033220385.1). Classification (NCBI taxonomy): domain Eukaryota; kingdom Metazoa; phylum Chordata; class Actinopteri; order Cypriniformes; family Nemacheilidae; genus Triplophysa; species Triplophysa yarkandensis. The sequence continues at coordinate 4,007,697 of CM065670.1, read as the reverse complement.
GATATTAGGAGCGACAGGGTTGGAAAAAATGCTGCATTATATAAACTAACAATGCATTCATCCACCCTTATTTTGAAAAGTTACCTTTGGTTGCACTTTAAATAAACTTTATGCAGCACATGAGAGATGTAAATAGTCCCAAAGGATGCCAGGCGGTGCCGTGGAGAGGTTCGGCTCTATTCCGCTCACCGCTGTTTCTCAATGTTCTCACCTCTAATTTGGCTGTGCTTGTTAGCAACAAAATGAGATGAGCCATAAATAAACATGAACACATGAGAGAAGGATCCCGTTGCTATTTGAATAGCAGATGTGGTGTGGCTAGATCCGGATATGCTTCTTATTCTCTCTCTCTCTCTCTCTCTCTCTCTCTCTCTCTCTCTCTCTCTCTCTCTCGCTCTCTCTCTCTCTCGCTCTCTCTCTCTCTCTCTCTCTCTCTCTCTCTCTCTCTCGCTCTCTCTCTCTCTCTCTCTCTCTCTCTCTCTCTCTCTCTCTCTCTCTCTCTCTCTCTCTCTCTCTCTCTCTCTCTCTCCCTCGCGAAAACACATAGTATAATGGTATTAAAGTTTCCATGGCGTAGTCACACCTTTAAGAGATTATAATCCATGGGAAGAGAGGCAGTGTTGGCATGTGGCTGATGGTTTATTGATTCACTTGTTTGGAGGTTGACTAAAGAAGAAACTATCTCACATCAGATTATAATCGGTGGAGAATTAATGGGTTATGCATGTTTTGATGTTATAGAGTTTATGAATAATACGAAGTTTATGACCAATTCATTAGACCTTTATAAATACTTTATCGATAAAGATTGACGATAAACCCTAAAAAATCTACCTTACCATAAAAATATAAAGTTTATACATAAGATATTTAGTATACTCACAGTACAGATGTCAACATTCAGTGGTTCCAATACCCATTTAAGTTTTTATAGCATAATTTTTAGGGCATGATTTCTCGGGATTGTCCATCCATAATAGTACATAAATAGACACATTGAATTCCAAATATAGTATTTATTATATATTCTATAGAGAGTCATGCCTCGGCCATTGTTGGATATTATGGCTTCTGGTTCGTCCATTTAAGAGAAATCTAAAAAAGTAAAAAAAAAAATGTCCTTTTTAGGCATGTTCATAGCGCAGGAAGGGTTTACATTTACATTTAGGCATTTAGCAGACACTGAAGCTGTAAATAACAGAGATAACAATAGGTGAACAAGTGCTATGACGAGGTTACTAGGTTACACACGGCGAGAGAAAACCTGTAAGGTGGGGGGTATTTTTTTATAAAGAGTGAGTAGGTTAGGAAGAAGGTTTATGGTGGGTTACGTGTAGATGGAAGAGATGAGTTTTTAGAGGTTTGTTAAAGATAGAGCCTGAGTCTGCCAAGCGTTTTGTAAGGGGAAGATCGTTCCACCATCGAGGAATCGATGCAGAGAGGGTTTCTAACCATTTTGGTTTAAAATGATTTGGCAATCACAAAAAGAAACATCTTATCATTTTTCAACAAATGACAACCAAGGGAATATCTGTTTGAGAATCCATAAACTCATTTTTTTAAATTTTCAGACGAGGAACATCAACATTCCCAGCCTCACACCTTCCATTATTACAGCATTCTTTATTTTCTCTTATTTTACATGCCCTAAAAAACCCATGTTCTTTCTATCCCATACCGTCCATACTATATGAGATAATGGAATACGTAAGTACAGTATGGACTTATGGCCTTTTTGCACCGGGTGACTAAACACAACCAATGGAGATGAAGACACGCAGCAGCTCAGTCATTTTAATTCTTCATCTTAAAATGAGCACTGAGTCTGAGGGAAAACTTGGTGATCTGCTGAAAGAGATTTGTGACCCCTGCATGCATCTGTACTGGGATCAGTGTGCAAGGTCCAAGACCCCTTAAATGAAGTCTCAATACAGAAGGACACATTCCTTTGAACTGCACAACCAGAATAAAAGAGCTTTCCTTTTTGAAAAAAGTGCTTTAAACTTCTCCAGCTTGGCAATTCTGGAGCCATAACGTCCATGACGCATGGGCAGACAATTAAGCAGAAGAAAGAACAGAACAGAATGTGTCTTATGTGAACGCCCCCCTTCCAAAAGGACAAAGTATAACCCTACTCTCCATTGCATAAGAGTGGAAATCCACAGGGATGGTGGACATACTCCATGCTTAAAAATAGTAATGTCTATGTATTGCAACATTATTATGTTTACTCAACCCTTTATTCACCAAATGCACAATCTATATAGGACACAATGCATAAGAAGGATCTAATGCAACTTGCTTATAATGAAGATGCTTGCAGTCTTAACTTATATATGTAACTGTCCCAATGTGTGAACTCACCAGGATGAGATGCTCTTGTACTGTATATCCACTTTAAAGAAGAAAATCCGTGGTGGTTACTCCATATTCACTGAGCCTCCTATCCTATTTCGTCGGAAGCATCTTTCCAATAACAGTTTCTCACTTTAGGTAACAAATAATGTTAATAAATGCGTTGAAAGGATGCGTATTCCCTCTAGAATGCAGAAGATGCTCCGCGTATTCCCGCAAGCGCCCCGACCCTCCGCGAATCAGAGATGCTGCGCAGCATCCAGCGGTCCTCCGGCAGAGTGGTCCAGAACACTGTAGTGCACAGAGGCAGACGCGCTTGCTTGGATATCTGCGATGCGCATCTCCTCCAGCTGACGCGCAGACGGATGCAGTGCGCACTTGTGCGCTGAGATGCTGTGGCTATCTCTAGTTGTGAGAATGGAAGCACGCCCTAATCTCAAGCAGCAAAGTGTCACAGCTTGGTGGCTTCATTATTGGATGGAGATATTTGCCTCATGTCCAATGCCTTGGATTCCTTCCTATGCTGGTTTGTCTTTGTGGGTTGATGCTGGAGGGTGTCAGGTGCTTCTAGAGATTTTGGAAGAGACTGCTGGTGCAAGGCATCACTGTCTCAGTGTCCTTTTTTAACCTATGATAGGTGACATGTTGGGCTGTTTGGATGCAGAGTAATATTGGGAGTATGGTACTCTTTATTCTATATACTGTCATGGTAATTTCAAATATCATACCATTTGTTTTGAAGAGTAATATTACATATGTTTGTACTGGTTATACCCTTTCAAATATAAAAGCATTACCATCTGTGTTGACAACTTTACATATGTATATGGGCATATAAATGTATATAATAAGAAATTATGTTAAAGGTTCAAAACACAGTGGATTGATGCAGATGCAAGTTGTTTTTGAAAAAGCATCTGCGAATACTATAGATAAGCTCAAGACTAAATAATAACCAAAAAAAACTGGAGGAGATTTTGGAGGAGACCTGACGGCTATCTGCAGTCTTATGTGTAAGGCATTGCTGTCTCAGTGTCAAAAGTATTTTTTTTTTTACCTATGACAGGTGACATGTTGGGCTGTTTGGATGCAGAGTAATGTTGGGAGTATGGTACTCTTTATTCTATATACTGTCATGGTAATTTCAAATATCATACCATTTGTTTTGAAGAGTAATATTACATATGTTTGTACTGGTTATACCCTTTTTATTTACTTTGCAAGTGAGTCATAAATAAGAAATGATGTTTAAAGGTTATAGGTTCAGAACACAGTGGATTAATGCAGATGCAAGTTGATTTTGAAGGTGGGGCTGTTTGAATGAAGAGCAATATTGGGAGTATGGTGATTTTTATTCTTTACTTTGTAATGGTAATTTCAATGGTAATAAAAGTATTACCATTTGCATTGACAACTTTAACTATGCATGTATTGTGTATACCCTTATTATTAACTTTGTAATGCAGTCATGAATAGGAAATTATGTTAAAGGTTCAAAACACAGTGGATTGATGCTAATTCAAGTTAATTTTGAAAAAGCATCTGCGAATAATATAGATAAGCTCAAGACTAAATAATAACCAAAAAAAACTGGAGGAGATTTTGGAGGAGACCTGACTGCTATCTGCAGTCTTATGTGTAAGGCATCACCATCTCAGGGTCAAATCTTTTTTTTTACCTATGATAGGTGACATGTTGGGCTGTTTGGATGCAGAGTAATGTTGGGAGTATGGTGCTTTTTATTGTTTATTCTGTCATGGTAATTTCAAATATCATACCATTTGTTTTGAAGAGTAATATTACATATGTTTGTACTGGTTATACCCTTTTTATTTACTTTGCAAGTGAGTCATAAATAACAAATGATGTTTAAAGGTTATAGGTTCAGAACACAGTGGATTAATGCAGATGCAAGTTGATTTTGAAGGTGGGGCTGTTTGAATGAAGAGCAATATTGGGAGTATGGTGATTTTTATTCTTTACTTTGTAATGGTAATTTCAAATATAAAAGTATTACCATTTGTATTGACAACTTTACATATGCATGTATTGTGTATACCCTTATTATTTACTTTGCAATGCAGTCATGAATAAGAAATAATGTTAAAGGTTCATAACACAGTGGATTGATGCTTATTCGCATCTGCGAATAATATAGATAAGCTCATGACTAAATAATTTAAAAAAAAACTGGAGGAGATTTTGTTTCTACTTTGCATTGCATTCATAAATAAGAATTTGTGCGGATCTGATGCGGATACAAGTTAATTTTGAAAAAAGCATCTGTAAATACTATAGATAAGCAAAAAACTAAATTATACTGTAAATATAATTTGTTTGGACTATACAGTTTACTACTGATTTCCAGGTCATGTTTAGATCTGCTACGGAACAGCACAACCTACTGCTGAATGCATCTATAACACATTTCAAGTGACTGCTGAATGCTTCCTAACCTTTGTCATTTTTATAATACCCTGTTGAAAATAACAAGCCAGGTCAGATGTGGTTTGTTTTTATTCGACCCCAAACTGGTTTTAAAAGGCAAGGTCCGTTTGGACTGATGGTCCTTCAGGGGTTTGGGCATTCACCAGTCAGTACCTTTGAAAGAATTTGTGTGAACCAACTGGGACCAAAAAGCAATCAGAGTTAAAGGAAAAGTTCACCCAAAAAACTCTGCCATGGATTACTCAATCTCCCATTGTTCAAAACCCCTATACATTTCTTTTATTCCATTAAACACATAGACATTAATGGAGCTCCAAGATTTCTGGAGTACCATTGACAACCACAGTAGAATAAATTAAATGCTGTTAGTGCCCAAAACTCTACAATTTCCCACATTCTTCAAAAAATCTTTTCTTGTGTTGAACAAAAGTAAAAACATCCACCATGGAAGTCAATCGTGCCTAGGTAAGCTCAGCTTCCCAACATTCTTCAAAATATCTTTCTTTGTGTCCAACTTAACATCTTGAGCATGTGTTATTCATAAAATAATTTTAATATTGTTGTGACCTACCCTTCAAGTTTGTTAGACATATATATTTTAAACATGTTATCTGAATGTACAAAAACGCTCTGTAAACAGTTTTTTATCCAAAGTCAAACTGCACATTGATTCAATGTTGTCTTTGAAATGTTTAGTTTTAAAGAGTTGTCATGAATAACTTTTTATGATATTGCAGCATAAACCAAACACTTACCAGCGTCAATCGATGAACCCCACATCTTAAGACCGAATTCATGGTTGGCGCTGCGGCCCGAGGATGGAGATTTTTCTTTGACCCGGTGTCGAAAAACAGAGTGCTTGCTAAAAATCCCAGAAAGATAGATGAGACACTGATGGGAGATGGAGCCAGAGGTCCTTGAAAAGTGTCTGGTAAATAATGGCACTCTTTTCATTTAACTATGTGCACTGGACCCTGAGGAGCTATGGAAGAAAACATCAGCTACTGACAACCGCATGACCTGCTACTTTGTGAAACGGTCGGTCAAACGCTTGACTGCGTTGGCCAGTGCCACTCGCGACATTTAGCTCACGGTATTTTACAGCTACGTAAACATTTATAAAGAGAAACTCGCCCGAAATCTGTCATTATTTACTCACCCTCGTGTCAGGCCAAACCAGCGTGCTGGGGTTGCCAGGTTCTTTGAAATTTTCATTTTGTGTTTAACTGGAATATAGAACTTCAGAGACTTAAAAGTAAAAGTCAATAATGACCGGAATTTTCATTTTGGATGAGGTACTGCTTTTGGTCACAGAAATATTAAAAGAACAGTGAGATGATATTTCCTGCAAATTCTGGTTAGTGGTTTTAAAGCTAATATAAATACAGCGGTTGTCTAACAGAATCACTTTTATTCCCTCCTAACTCGCTCAGCAATCCAGAAGTCTAAGCAAACAGTTTTATGAAATCTCAGATTTCATTATGCAGACTTCACCATCTTACACAGGCTACATGTAATAAAGACAAATATCCTTGTGTTGTTTTATCTCTTAACGCAGAGGGGAACAATGGCATCAAACAGAATATGGTCCCTCATTTGGTGGACATCCTGCTGAGGTTTGGGAGCATCAAAGCTGGGCAGGTGACGAAGATCCATCTGGTTCCCCTAGAGGCTTTGAGTAAATCAAGGGCACTTCAGTTCTCATTCGGCCTGGCTTTTACATTCAAGGTATTTTCTTGAGATTGAAAAAGCTAAAGTTTTGGGACAAAAATAAGATATCATAATTACATCTTTTTTCATTTTTGATTGATGACTGAGGACTGATTTACCAACCAAGCGTGAATAATTTTAAAAGTACCAATGAGAGTTGAGAAACAAAAGCACAGCCATCTTATTTCATTTTTATAATGATAAGCACAATCTACCAAAAGACCATTTAGAGTTTAAGGCCAGCTTTAAGGGAGTTAAAGGGATCAATTAAAAAAGCTGTCCTCACTTGAATATCCTTTTAACATTTTAAACCTGTATGACTTCGTATCTGATGCAAAACACTGAGGAAGATATTTCGAAGAATGCCAGTAAACTAAAAATCCATGAACTTCTGTTGAATGGACACAAAACCCAAGTCAAGGAGGATCAATGGTTTTCTTTTACCAACATTCTTTTAAATATTCTCTTGTGTTTTGCAGAAGAATTCATATGCTTAATGAAAGACATAAATTATGAAAAAGTTTTATTTTAAGTCAACTACCCTTTTTACTCCCCTAAAGCTAAAGTCAAGGAGGAAAAAGGGTTTACTTTTCCCAGTATTCTTCAAAATATATTCCTATATGTTTTGCAAAAGTAAGGTAGTCATATAGGTTTTAAATTACAAGAGGCTGAGTCAATTATAAAATAATTTAAATTTTTAGCTCTCACAAACCTGACTCAGGGAGAAAAACAATTTTTTCAATATCTTTTTGTGTTTTGCAGAAGAAGAAGTCATGTAGGATTTAATTTACAAGAGGGGGATTACATTCTGAAATAAATTTTATTTCAAATGTACAAGATATTTTTATTGATCTTTTCCATTGTTGGATGCTTTTCATAATACCACGATCTATTGTTCTATATAAAAATACATTGAGTAAAAAAACGTTGAGTTGTGTGTCAGCTGTGACTCACTGTTAATCATGACTAAATGAATCAGGAAACTTTTAATGAATCATCATCCATCATTGTCAGAATCTTGTGGAAACTTTTAATCAAATTTTGAATCATTTCATTTATATACACCTTTGACAGGCAAGTCAAAAGTGTTTTTCGGATTTTCTGAGAATGTATTTTTATTCATGAACACGGTAGATGCTTTTCTCTATAGCGACTTAAACAACACATTTGTGTTCTTTGTGAATCAAAACCTTGACCTTTAAATTTCTTGTACAATCCTGTAACAATTACTACATGAATTTTAAATTTGTGATAATAGAGCACATAGTTTAGTGTCGAAATGTATAATCTTTTTTTTGATAATCTTAAATCAAAGTACTCTTAATCATACAGAATGCCAGAATCATTTAATAGCATGTTAAACTGAACCCAGGTCATGGAAATTTATTGAAAAGATTGTTGTAGATCCATTCATTTCGACCGTAAAGGTTAAACACCACTGTTGCTGTTGTTCACGACAGCCTTCAATTTGAATCAACTTCAGGTCAACATTTTTTGCATTATTCCACACTTCATCTAGAGTGACATTCAACAGTTTGAATAATACCGAACACAATCACATCAGCAGTTTTACATCATTCAACATCAGTCACAAAATCCTTCTCTCCACTGCATTGTTATTTCTCAGCAAAGCAAATCGATCAAAGCTGCGTCAGTCAGTCCTTTTTTAAAAATATCTTCATCCATAAAAGACAGAAAATCAGGCATCAAGCTCATGTTGTTTTTACGTGGCTAAATGCTTGACTTGTCTTTCATGACTTTACATTTAAAGACTATCACTGCCCACTGATATCACCAAAGAAACATTTATTCAGCACACATCTGACCCACGACAGGCATTGATTCTAATTAGGTTCCCTCTGAATTCTTTCTCACCGAGGCTTCTTTGATAATTTGAGTTTTGAGGAAATGATTTGAAATTGTAAATGAAAGCATTGATGGGTTTGTATCTCTAATGTGAATCGGGATGTGGATTCCATTTCACGCTCTCTCCAAATAAAGTCAGAGTGAGTTAGAGTTGTTGTTTGTTGGTATCCCTTTTTAACATGCAGATGTTTTAGTAAAGCTAATTTTAAAGAAGTTTAATGTTATTGAATGATCATGGAAGGTGCATATAACTTTTGTAGTGTTTTACTCAAATCTTAAATCTTTAAGATTTGTTTGTAACATGAGCAAGAAGAAATATTTCTCTTTACTCATAAACGTTGAAGGGGTGTTCTTGCCAAGTCTTTGTGGAATCCTTTGTGTTTTTTAAATGTGTTGTCAATTTGAATCCTATTTCTGAAGAGTCTGGGTTTGTTTGGTTTGTTTTGGGCAGAAGAATTTTCCTCTCGGCTGAACATGTTTGAAACAGTCACTTAAAAAATCCAGCACGATGGTCTTCAACTACATCTTGACATAAAACAATCTTTAAATGTGTAGCTTTTGGTTTCCAGCTCTATAGCAGAAGATATGGAACATGTTATAATATAGATTAAAATATAGTTTGCTAAGGGCTTCATCATCATTAATATTTGGAAATGTGGAGAAAGAAAAATCACATATGGGATATTTTCCATATTTCAGTTATTTGTCCATAACGTGAAGGAGCTTAAAGTGGTATTTAACCCTAAAATAAAACTTCTGTTAACAGTTACAAGACCTTGTCATTTCAAACCTGAGCAGAGTAAGGAGAAAATATTTTTAAGAATGTGGTGAAACAAATACCATTGGCTTTCATTTTCTTCCATTGTATTAAAACAAAACCAATAAAACTGCCACATATTTTGCAAAAATAATTTTCAAAAATATCTTCTTTTGTTTACTGTGGGAGAAGGAAAGTCCTACATGTTTGATGACACAATTTTCATATTTTTCTGATTCTTTACTACGACAGTCTTGTGGGTCAGATGTTCTCCTGAGAACAGAGACAATATCTGACAAATGTTTTTTTGTTTACTTAGAGATCTTTACAATATTTTAAAATCAGCAAGTTCAACATGCTTTGAACAACAAAATGATAAAAATGTAAAATGTTTTCCTTGCTACAGCGATAGTAGAAAAGCCGAAAAAACAGTCTTTTATTTATTAACTATAATCCCTTCCTAATCTTTAAATATTTGTTTCCACAGCTATTCCAAACCACCGTCCAAATAGTTTCATTCCACTGAGTCTTTCTCAGGCTTTACAGGGTCACTGTCAAATATAAATGTACTGTATTCTACATATCCGCTTGCATCTGCAGCGTGTGTATCATCACTAGGGATTCCATATCTCCTAAGGGGATCTTTAAAACTGGATCATATCCCTGGAGACCTTTGCCAGGCTCCAACAGACAGCTGAAAGATCACTATTTATACACTCGACAACAAATAATATAGACACACAGGGCAGAAAAATGAGGCCTTAATGCAAACTAGCGTTTGAATTCATCTCATTATCCTGATGTTTGTAATAGCAAGTGTTAGACGCGCTGCTGTATTCCCATGGAGCTGTTCTATCCTTAGGTGGAAACAATGGAAAGTGAATGATCTTATGACGTTTACTTCACTCTCTCGATGTAGGTTAGAGGAGAAGTGCGGCCCTGGCAACATTTTCTATACCAGTACGAATGTTGTTACATTTTTGGTTGTCACTTTTGTCTTGTTATGGCTTTGAAATGAAAATGAAGTATGAAGGCACTGAACAAGTCTCTCTGTTAGTATACAGTATAATGTACCGTACTGTATATACAGTATTGTATGAGTATATGCATGTAAGTGTTAGATGGCTGGCTACCTTCCAAGATTGAAGAAACAGCATATAGGATTTGCCATGAATTCTCACAAACATTGAATTCTCTCTCTCTCTCTCTCTCTCTCTCTCTCTCTCTCTCTCTCTCTCTCCATGCATGTGTATATCTTATGGGAACATAGACTACTTAAAGTTATAAATAAAGATTCTGCCATTATTTATTAACCTCTGGTCCTTTCAAACTTGTAATACTTTCTTTCTTCTGCCGAACACAGAAAAAAGAAATTTTGAAGAATGTTAGAAAACTAATACTGATTTAGCAGTTTTATGTTGATACAATAAACAATTACCAGCATCCCGACAGGAAGACCAGAGGCTGTTCTGTAAGTTGATTGGGGAAATGCTTTAGTGTTCTGAACAAACAGCTTTTGTACGGAACAGTTTGTCACAATTAACTTCCCTGCAGCTAATCTTTGATACACACATTTTGTGAGTTAGATTATATTTGAGCTTTGCAATGAAATATCTAAAACATAACTTGTCATAAAGGGTTAGTTTACCCAAATCTTTCATTATTTACTCATTTATGCTTGTTCCAAATCTGGATACATTTCTTCGTTCTGATAAACACAGAGAAACATATTTTAAGGAATGTTTGTAACCAAACAGGTCTTGGACCAAATTGATTTTGGAATAATAACTTACATTTTCTTGTTCTGTAGAACACAAAATAAAGAATGTCAGAAAAACTTTTTTGGGTACTTTTGATTGCCATGGTAATTCTTCCCAGGATGGTAGTCAATGCGGTCCAACAACTGTTTGGTTACAAAATTTGTCCAAATATCTTTCCCTGTATCCATCAAACATCACAGTAAGTCATTTGAGGTCATGGCTTTAATACATAGCTTGCTTATTGACAATAACTGTATATTGTGTCTTGAATGCACTGTAAGTTACTTTGGATAAAAGCATCTTCCAAAGCAGCAGTTGTGAATGGCTCACATCTCATCTGCATTGATTTCAAATTCGTCATTGCTCGGTATAAAAAAAAGACAATAAGGATGAGCTACAGTAACAAATATCCACTCCACACATTGTAGGCCCCATCACTCTTATCACACCTCCTGAGAAAGACACGTTCCTGCCACCCCCGATATCTTCACTTATTCAGCCCAGCATCCTCTCGAGCCGGGCTGCGCCATTCGCCTATTTATTTAAATGCCATCAATATTTAATTTGCGAACGTGTTGCAGAAGATCACAAGAGCACTCACAAAGGACCTCAGGCTGAATATGCATCGCCTTAATAAATATTTCAAGACTCCATTTCGCCAGCACCCCCACCGTCTCGCTGCATGCCTCGAGCTGATGCATGCTAGAATTAAACATGTTATATGTGCCGTATTTATTCTTGGGACAAAGACGAAACAAGCAGGGCATTGCTGAGGTGAGGCGTTTGGCCGAGGAGCGTTTGGGATTGATATTGCTTTATTGTCGTGAAGCAATTACTGTATCAACATGAGCATTATGCGCACACACACCAAACCAAAACACTCTCATACGCTGGCTGAAAATCAATTCATTTAACTCAGTCCTTGCTCTCGTGCACATCCTCTTCTGTGCCCATCACAGCACACTGGATATAATCACACATTTACAAAAGGTTACAGAGGCACTTGCACCTAATAACATGTCATTACCCAGAATTTACATATAAAGAACACGGTCCTGCAGACAATAATAGTTTGCATAGCTTATGAAAAACACGGCCCCAAACGCTTAAAGACAAAGATATTTGGACATGGTGAAAAATATAGTATTATAATACAAAACAGTAAAGTGTGCACTAAATCAAGGAAAACATTGCAGAATTATTACTATAGTAAACTTTGGTAAAATTATTGTGATTTTTTTTAACCTTACTATACTAAATGTTGAAGTATACTAAGATTTGTCTAATGGCCATAAATTATACTACAAAAATACATTTACATTTACATTTAGGCAGTTAGCAGACGCTTTTATCCAAAGCGACTTACAATAGTCGAGGAGACAATGAAGCCGTAAATAGCCGATAGAACAATAGGTTAACAAGTGCTACAACAATGTTACCAAGTTACACAGAGAGAGAAGTTACAAAAGTATTATTATTATTTTTTTTGATAGAGTGAGTAGGTTAGAAAAGAAGACACTTAGATTAAGCCATACTAGCCATACATTCCAGCGTTATGGACTTCAAATTTTGCGTTATGGAGGTGACATAAAAACAATCTTAGAATGTAGTTGTTACCAGTAAACTGAACCAATCGTTTATATTACACAAAACCCTTGTTTATGGTGTTTAAACATCAGAAAAATATCCGTCTATGCACAAGTTTTCTATTTTAAAAAAGGTAAATAAAGCTTCGTTATGGATGTGACAAAAAAAGGACTCTATATTTGGGAGACAAAAATTACGTAATATTTATGTGAATTAAAATGTACAAACCAGAATCAAAATGATCCAACAGATGGCCAAGGGATAGCTCTTTATAGAACATAAAATACTTACTATATTTATATATTTCTATGATAGTATTTTTTTATACAAAATGTAGCGTTATGGATGTGACAATCCAGAAAATAGCCTTTAAATTAAGTACTACTTAAAATGAAAATAATGCTATAAAATTGTAAATAGAGACCTGACATGGGTATTTGAACAACCAGATGTTGACTTCTGGGTTATAAGTATACGGAAAACTTTCAGTATAAACTAGATATTTTATCTATATTTTCTGACATTTTCACAGAATCGCCACTTTGCTTATTGTATTCTGGTGAAGCTGAGTGGATCATAAATATTGCATTTGTAATCATTAAACTGTATATAATTTTTAAGGGAAAGTAACATCCTGTTTTATGTATAATAAGTACTTGAGACTGTTAAACATCTTGACTTTTCATTATAATAATGGTCCATTTGTTATAAACAGAGTGAGATGCATTGGCCCAATACAATCCCCAATTACTGCAACTCGCATCGTAAAGTTTTTTTTAAACTGGAAATGTTGACCATTACAAAGCTTCTAGTTATAGTGGAAGAGCATAAGCATCAGCCTGTTTATTCCAGGAGATTTACCCAGTGAGAAGATTCGTAACGATCACTGCCCATGGTCTGCCAGCGGGAGCTCTGCTTTTCCTGAAACAATCATAAAGTTGCATATGTCTTCTGTGAATTTGAGAAAACCAAAGATTTTTCAGAGATATTAACAACAAGATTATACACTACAGGTAATCAAGAGTGGCAAAAACTGCAATAAAAATGTCATTTGAGTTTATAATCCAATTGAAGACAGTGGGAAATTATGGGGGAATGGGATTTTGTTAAAATTTGTTAAATTTTAAAATTAAAATTTGTTATAAATTAGTATATAAATAAGTTATACTTAATTAAATGAAGTAATTCCAACAGAATCTTTACCATTTTTCAAGAATATGCTTTAAATATAAGGAACTGTAACTTTCACTTCAAAACAAATAGTGAAAGACAAACATTTGCCTGTCTCCCCCAGCAGAACCTATTTGGTCCAGCAGGAGCTCGGCTCATATTTTTGGGAGTGTGTTCTTCATTCATTTTTTTAATTTAAATTAAAATAATGAGATAAAATGAAATGTAGTAATATTATTTCTAAATCACAAACTATGAAGGCTCAACCAAAAGTATCAACATGACATAAGAAAAGCCAAATAATTTTAAAATAATAAAAAAGCACACGTACATTAATTTCCGAGGCTTTATGTGGGCTTTTAAATTGATGACCCATGAGAACAGGCCTCCTACCCTTCCCATTAACAACAACTGCCCTATATAGCACCACTGAGCATCTATAATATTAAGTATTATGTATTCACATGTTAACATAATGCGAAATTTACAATGACCTATAAAACAAAAATATGTAGGGCTTATACCTTAAACATACCTTAAAGACACATAAGCAGTAAACTAGGAAATCAACACGGTTGTAAGTAGCAGCTCTTGTAATGCCTAACTCCCGCTCATACGTGGGCATCCATCAATAAGGCAATTGTTTAAGCTCCCAGTAGAGCTCAGCTCTGCCTGTGAAATTTATGAGAGCCAGAGCAAACAGACGAGCGGATGAATGGCGAGAGAGAGTCCCGCAGGCAGGCGGAACAGAGTCCTTAACAATAACAACACAATCAATCAGGTCATACACGCTTCACACTCCAGCCCAGAACTGCTCCCACAATCCCTTCTGAATCTTCACGGGAAGCACATCATTATGCTTCATGGTAAAAGGCCATTGAGATTGAATGATACTGCGTAGGTCGCTCTTGTTTTTACCAAATGTACTGAAATCACTGATAGGTGAAGTTTGACGGCATCTGAGGACACCTGCATGACTGATAATATTTTAGGGTTCACATTCTCAAAGCAAATATTTGATGCAACATTGGTTCGGAGATTATATAAAGCTGGTTTGTGCGAGAATTTCTGCTTTTGGGTGGTTTTGCTCAGAGAGGAAATGAAAAGAGAGCGTGTCTATTCAGGTTGAGCTTTAAGGCTTGACAGCACCGGGTCGGGCCGTATAGACTCATTTGACGGCTGGCTTCTGGGCTTCTGTGCTTCTTCTTGTTGTGAAACCGGACATCAACCTTATTCGATAGAGATAGCTACCAAGAAGTACAAAAGAACAACAATACATGATACAATGCTTTCCTAGTTACAAGGTTTAATTAAACAAATTAGAGGTAATAAAATATGTTTTTAGTTAAAATTTAATAAGGGCCTTAATGTCTTTTTTTATTTAGAAATGGTACTGTTGTAATCAGTTGGAACATGCTTTGGACACTGAAATGATTAACACAAAATAAATGGAAAATAATTATACATATTAATGAAGAATTCGATAATAACACCGGTCAAGAAGACCATGTGTTATTCATTTTGAGTGTCAGGGAATAACAAAGCTTGGATTGTTATCACCGGCCAACCAGAAATAAGCAATCCAGTGAGCTGTGTAATGCAATAAAACAATATAATAAACCTATAAATAATGAAATGGCCAAAGCACATAACAAATGCAAAAATGTCATCTTAATCATGACAAAAATTAATAAAATATGTGTTCAACATAAATAATACTACAGTGAAGTATGTTACAATACACTAGCTCTGGTTTATGATGAAATAACGGCACTTTTTGTTTTAAAAAATAAATATATATATATATTTATATATATAGATCTATAGATATATATGTCCATAATTAACTTTATTAATATTGATATTTATCTAATATTTTTAATAATTGATGTAGAAATTAAGTTATAAAATGGTATACATTTGTTGTAAACAATTCTACATTAAAACCTAAATTCTAAAATATGAATTCAAGAAAATACCTTATGGAAGTTCAAAATTATATCTAAACTAATAAAAAATATTGTTGATAGTTTGTTGGCAGCTCATCTGATAAGACTAAACAGACATCACAATGGCTACAGCTCAACGAAACAGCTTGTAGATAATGCGTCATGTCTCAAAATATCACTAAACCGTCAGAAACTTCCAAAACAAACCCAAGCTTTGTAACAATTTGCAATTTAATACAGAATAAAGTGACCAAACATTTTCCGCTTCCAAAAATGTTGTCGCCTTCTATCATGAAATTGGAAAGAAATGGTGCAGCAAAGTTCAAAGACCAAAAGGAAGCAAAGTCGGAAGAAAACTATCATCCGAGCAGATTTGCACTAAATTAAGCACATTTCCTCCATGTGAGCAAGATGTTAACATAGCGATATTGTTTTCACACTGGAAAGTCTCACGGATAGCCACATAGCCCCTGGCAGGTTAAAAGAAATCAGTCGCTGTACTTTCCTCATTATGCAGCCCACGGGCTCCAGAGAAAAGCACGGAGGAGGGCTTTATCCACATCCCAGCTGTGAAATGCTGAGCCAGGGAAGGGTGAAGGCTTTTGTATTTACAAAGGCTACAGAAGATAGCTATAACACTGCATAGATAACTACAGCAAGATGACTGGAGGCAATGCAGAAAATCTGAGGTCTAGGGTTACAATCACAAACACTCAAGCACCCACAAGGGCACGTGGAATAGAGGAACGGACCGTCGAGAGGAACTGGAAGTGTGTTTTGATAACATTTGTTGAGAGAGATATGATCCATCCCCTCGGCGCCACGACATCAGAGAGCGAGGGGACTTTATTACAGTGATGACCGTGAAACTTTATGATCACAGAGAATGTGTCTGCTTGTTTTTTCACACACTTGTTTATTATGGATCTCACCAAACTATTCTCAAACGGCTTGAGTTCACTTCTTGCTTCGTTCTGTACACCCTCCAACCAGATTGTGTTTCTATCTCCATGGTGACTGTTTCCATTTTGTGTTGGTGCAATGTATCACTGATGCTTTCTGTTTTGAAGTTAAACACACAAATGCGAAGTTAAATACTTAAAGACGGAAGTAATTTTTGAAATGTATTCTAATGCGATGTTGGTTATACTGCCCGAAAGGATGCTTCATGATGCCATAGATATAGAAGTGGAATTACTAGATTTTTTAAACGTCAAGATTTAACATAGTTACATAAAAAGTTGTTTGTTGGTAAACTTAATTTATCTGTCTTGCCTTTGTCGCAAACTTAGTGGTCTCAGGAAATTTTTTCAAGATCAATCAAGACCATAACTGTTGGAAATTTTTGTTTAATGTCTTACAAAAATAAAAAAAATTTTACAGTAGAACAAGACACAAAAATTGCACAATAAATCGCCCAAACTGAAAAATATTAGTTGTTGGAATTACATTAGTTCCACGTGATTAAATTAATTGCTTAAACCTATATAATCTTGAAATTAGTAAAATGTTATTTTAAAACAACTTAATTTAATCTTGTGAAACTAATGTAGTTGGTCAAATTAAAGCAAAACTCATTTTTTTCAGTGGAAGTTACTTCTATCATTATTTTATAAGTGTGTGTTTTGTGCTGGTTTTTGTCTTGTCTTGGTCTTAGCTGGTCTTTTCTTCGTCTTGGTTAAGATGGTTTCAAATATCATCACTACCATTCCCCCTAAACCATTCCCATTCGTTTACGGAGCACATTGCCAAGACATCAGGATTGTGCCATTTGGCCTTATATAACATCGGGAAGGTAAGACCTTACCTTAAACAGCATGCTATGCTTTAAATGAGAACATCTCCTTAATGTATATGTATATGTATCTACAACACTAACTGATCTATAATTGTATTATTCAGATCGTCAAAATATCACAAATTGCGATCAGTCCTGCTGTGCATAATACAATTGTCATATCTACAGTCTTGGGATCAATATCATCATCATGAAATTACAAGCTTCTGTCTGATTTTTTTGCTAAAACAGAATTGTTCACATTTTATTTTGTGACACTGATGTTTTTTATGATTTAGATTTTTTTGTCAGAAAACAAAACGTTTATAATGAGTCAAATGGAATGCAAAAATCTGAACATCTCAAAGCTGCTCAGAATGCAGATAGAACTTTTAGATTTTCAAGGTTCCTCAATTAAAAGAAAATAATTAACATATTTGGTTTAAGCGTGAGTTTTAATTTTTCATGTGTACATGGGGAAATTATTTATTTGAAAATGATAAATATATATTGGTAAAAATGTACATTAGGGTGTATTTGTTAACATTAATAAATGAATGAAATTCCTCAACCTCAGGACATTTTGAAGAATTTTGTGACCAAAAACCATTGCTCCACATTGACTTTTATTATATGGACACAAAACCAATGCAAGTGGCTAAATGACCTAAAATAAAGAAATATGTCATTATGCAAATGTTCATTATGTCATAAATTTCCCACTCTCTAGTTGAAGTTTATTAAATAAATCAAGCGTTGTAGTGCCAGTTTTGCAATATTCAAATATTTTAAGTAAACAGTTTTAAATATTGGCTTTAATTACATCACAAGATTATATTAACATTTAAATGCATTGGCCTTTGGCAGCTTACAGTACATGTTTATACACATGCATAAATTGCTTTTATGAGTAGGAGCAGGCATCTGTATCTCAACCCATGGCCTTGGCATTGCTCGCTTCTATCCTCTAGAAGCTGAGTTCGACCTGAAAGCAACTTCCTTTATATAAAGTTACAGAGTTCAAGAGGTAGTGCGGATAACTGATAAACACAAACCTTGAATTATGAACAGAAACAGCTCACAAGCCTCCACCGTCTCGGATGTCAACAATTCCATATTGTCTGTTTGTGAGGCTTATATCACCAAGGCCAGTTCTTCACAACTCTCCTGTAAAAAAAATATATGGTTCAGACTTGACACTTAAGGGGCTGTTTGGCTTTGATGTGTGTATGACGGGTTAAATAAGACCTAAGGGACTAAAAGTTTCTCCTAAAACATGTTACGCATCATAAGCTTCACACCTACTCATCCTAAAAACAAAAGAATATCTGCAGCCAAGGTAAATGAAAGACATTCTGTGCCAGAACTTCAGACACAAAACAGATCACCGAATCCTTGCTTAAGAGTTTTGAAAATAATGCCGATGTGTTACTGAACACAGCCACAGAAAAACATGTATAAGCTGCTGAGATGATTTTGATTTAAATGTGAGCTTAATGCAACAGACTGTAGCTTTACATCCTGCATACATTAAAAAAGATCTGTCATTATTCATGATAAAGGGATAGTACGTCCGAAAAAAATATCTGTCTTAAATTACTTGTTAAACATAAAGATATTTAGGAGAAAGCTAGTGACTGAGATTGGCACCATTTAAAATACCACAGTAGAAAAAAAAACAACATTTTCGGTAAGGTTAAAGACAAGAAGAATTTGGAAGAACGGAAGGAACTGTGATTTAAGGAGCATTACTGAGTTCCATAGCAGGAAAAGAGAACAACTGTTTTTGTCCTGTTAAACACAAAATAAGATATTTTGAAGAATGTTAGCAACTGAGCTTTATGGGCACCATTGTAAACTGTAGGAGAAAAGATTACAACATTATATGTTCTTTAAATCACAAAAAAAGATGTTTTAAGAATAAAAAAAAACTTTTATTGACTAAAATTCTTGGTTTTAAATTTAAGCTGCTGATATTCTTCAAGACATCATCTTTTGTGTTTCACGTAACAAACATTGCATAGAGGTTAGAGACAACTTGAAATAATTTTAGGTGGAGTATCCCTGTTGTTCTAAACCTGATCTAAAGTAATGGGAATCTAATGTAATTTACAATATACTATTTAATAAGAAGACATGAATAGTTAATACATATGTAAGGTCCTTTTATGTTCTTGTTGTAGCTTGACAGCTGCTGTATATAGTCCCTGAATCATTGTCTTGTGTAAGCTGTGTAACTAATGATTATTGAAACAATCCTTCTCTTCATTAAACAACAACAATGTAGTTTGGAACAACATCAGGTTGCAAAAATCATCCCAGTATGTCAAGCCTTTATTGGCTTGCACCAATGTTTTCCTATTTGTTAAGTGCTAACCCGATGATGCATTTTGTTTAAGTCAAAGGTATTGTGTAGTTGAAAACAACAGAAACGCTGTCTTTAACTGCCTGCATTTCTGTATGGATTGATCCAGGCAGTGAGCAAAGACTTTTTAGGCAATGCTGCCTAAAGAACCAAACCAAATAATTAAAAATAAAATATAGTTTGCCCAATGTAAAGTACGTTCTACATAGTTTTAATGAAAACATGTAGAAAAAATTCTCACTTTTTGTGTCATGAGTTACTTACCCTCAAGTTGTTTCAATTTGTGTACATTTATTTGTTTGTTTCAAGAAAAAAAGGAGATATTTGGAAGAATGTTAGCAACTGAGGTTTATGGAGCACCATTGACTACTAAAGTAGAAAATATATATATTTTTAACATAAAATAATATATTTTGATGTATCAAAGTCTTTGTAACTGTGTTTAAAAGAACACAAGCAATTCTTGAAAGTGTAGTTCACTCAAAAATGACAATTTATGTCATGAATCACTCACCCTCAAGTTGATTACAAAACTTGTATTATATTGAAGAATAATTATAGCATAAGAATAAGAATATTAGCAACTGAGATTTACGGGGCACTATTGTCTACCATTATAGAGAATCATATTTTATATGTTTTGTTAAACACAAAACTAGATATATTGTAGAATGCAATGTCCATGTACCTATTTTATTGACTTCCACAGTAGGACAAATTTCAATGGTGACCAAATGTGATTTGGAAACATCCCTTCATCAAAATATCTTCATTTGGGTTCATCAATAATGAATAAATTTATATTTTTATATTTATTTTATATCGTGATATTATTTGGAAGGAGTGTAAATGATGACAAAGTGTCATTGAACAGAGTTCCTTACGACGACTCAAAAAACATTATGATCCGGAAGCGCTGACTCTGTATCCTTAGAGACAAATGGGTTGTCCCGAGTCCTTCATTCATGTCTAGCTCGACGTAAGCCTCCCGTTAGTACTTTGACCAAGTAATTTCAGCACAAAACCAGGATTTTGAGGAGCTCATTGATGGCTTTTGCTGTCATTACAGCTTTTCTTAGTAGCACTGAGGATTATTGTGTCCGCTAGCTAAAATACAACAAAGGAACAAAGCTTTCAGGCCAACAGGTTGAGATTTTATAATAGCTGGTGTTAGTCACTAAATTGCAGAGATATCTCTTGATATATCACTATTGTGAGAGTGGAGAACTCGTTGTGCTTTCAGAGATGTGAAAGACTATACAATCCTGTGGAATAACACCATAAATGTGAAAGTGTTGATGCACAGAGTAACACAGTATCACAAATATTTTCTCTATTCAAATGTCCAATTTTTTTAGATGTTGGAAACTGTTGTCTTCACTGTTAAAACATTCTCACTTCGGCTCAGAAGATTCCCTTAAGAGTGTTTTAGGGATGCCTAGATACATTTTACAGGTTTGAGTGAAGCCAAATATGAGTATTAGTTCAACCACAGCATTCAAACACACTTTACTCTCCATCTACTCGACCAAAACACAAAGAAAGTGTTGTTTTGTATTGTTGATAATCTTTATATTTCATGTGTATATGGTAAATTCTGTTTCAAAAGTACCATACATGGCTGAGTGACTTGTTGTTGGAACAAACCACGGAGACTTGCCAGATTTTTTTGATACGCAGATGAAGTTCTCAGTTCCAAACTGTAGTAAGATCTGAACCTTCACCGCCGGAGCACTTACAAAACCACAGCAGATGCATCTTCAATTCCTGGAGAATGTGTGACACAGTGTTTCCAAACAGCACAGCCTTGATAACACACAACTTTACCGTCAAAACCCAAAACTGCAGACGGTTAAAGAACTAACACTGGGTGTATGACCAAGGAATCGAAGACCAGGCTGAAGTCCAAACAAATTATTTAAAACTAGAAAAATATTATTGGTATGTTCTTTATATTTTTTTGCAGATTTGGTCAGTTTAAATATAGATTTATTGGTGTGGAATCAAGAACCATATTTCATAAACTTGCCCGGACTCCTAACAAGAGAGAATTGGAAGCCGAGAGACTGCTTCGCCTGTTGTCAGAATGCATTGTGCAGATGGTGCTGGTCTCACAAAAAGATTTGTGTTCACACACTCTGTAGGTTCTCTGCCCATCTGCGATGCATTGCTTCCACAAACAACAAAACCGATTTCTCTAAACTATTAAAAAATGTGCCATGTTTAGATATAAAGACACACACGGGCGCATACAAACACGCACACACAAATATGTATGATGTCATTGGAGAACTTCATACACAACCACACACACATACACCCATCAAACCACACAATATTCTGATATAGGTTTTAGTTTAACATTCGGTGTGCCTCAAAGTCTTGTACTGTAGAATCACTACATTAAAAAACTGTGAATATCTTAACTGTGCATTAAAATTGCTTAAAGTAATAATCAATTTGAAAAGCTTTAAAACAACGTTCACTTTAGAAACTTGACACTTACAAAAAAGTCAGGTTAACTCAAAAAAGTTGAAGGAAATCAATTGCATTTAACCATTGAAGTTTTGAAAACTGTACAGATGCTTATGTAAAGTAAGATGCTTTTACAATAATTATTGAGACCTGTTAAAATCAAGTATAAATGTCTCAGAGTTATATACTTTGTTAAACAGTCAAAACAGAAAGCGCTGGATGTTTTGTGTTGAATGCACAAATATAAAAATATATTTTTAAATGTATATAATAAATTTAAATTAAGTGTGTTTAAAATATATTTAATAATTATAATATCAATACATATAATATAAATGAAAGAGTGGTGCAGGTTTTCGTGTAATAATAGTGCTTGTAACTGAATTGGTTCACTTTCAAGTTGATAAAATAATTATTTCATATTTTAAGTTTAAAATAGGTATACTTCTAGCATAGTTCTATAAACTTTTTTCTTAAGGGTCTTTCAGTGCATCAGATCTTTATTCACATGAACGGTTGGCATTTATTATATTCATCATAGCAGATGCTTACAGTGAATCGAGTCTATTCATTTTATCAGTAAGCGTGTTCTCTTGGATTCAAACACTTTTGTGCTGCTCAAACAAAGATCTACCAATTGAGCTTCAAGAACGCTGGCAAGCACCTGTAAGCAGTTGTGTAAGTTGTGCATTGACGCATTCCATGTTGATTTATCTTCAACCAGTCTAAAGCAAAGAGAAGCATTCTTGCTTTGTTTGATAAGTCTGGAATCGCTATAAAGTCATGAATATTTTCAGTTATATAACTCAAGGATTGTTGGAGCTAAAATTCCAAAAGATCAAGAACACAAGAGCAACCTTTGTATATCTGGCATTGGACTTCATCGTGTTCATGTTGTCGCATGTGAGTCATGTTACAATCGGGACACACTTTGAAAAATCTCTGGTATCTTTGATGGCCATTTTTCTGTAAAACTGGAGTCCAATGTCCAACTTCTTCGCCTGTGGTCAACAGTTCAAGGGAAAGACTTGAAAATCCAAAGGAGCACTGACAAGCCTGTCTGAGGGTTCAATCGAGAGGGAAGTGAGATTCATTATGCAGTTGAGAGTGGAGTTGTACAGATGTTGAACATCATCCACGACAGACCGAAGCACCACTAAATGAATATGAAGCCCACCCTCTATTATGAATGAGGGCCAGGTGTTTCTCATTAAACATGGGCACGTTGTCAATTCACTTCACTCTCGCACACATGCACACGCGCACACACTTTTGTGGGTGTTAAATCACACACAACAAATAAGCCCGTGACAGAATTTTCAGATGGTGGCAGATTGTGTAAGTGTGAAAATAAGAATACATGTGTGCATATGAGGTTCCTATTCTTAAATGGCAGGAATTACATACCTATTTAACATTGGTATTTTTACTTGAGACTTCCATTTCAATTGCATTGTCCAAATGTCCAAATTGGAAATTGTCTCTGTCTTGTCGGTCTTTGGTCACAGTCTTGTATAAGACGTATGTCTCATTCACACTACATGACTTAAAACATCGGTAGATTCCAGTGCTGTTCAGACTCAATGTTAATGACATGCAACAGGGGTCACAGACTACAAGGCCTGACAACAACTCTATTGCCCAGCAACTCTATACCATCCCAAAATCACATTTTATCGCGAGAAACTCTGCTTTTCCGGTTGGTCTTATTTTCATGAATATTAGTTTGACCACACCGTGCTCTCTCATTGGCTGCAGCTTGTTGAGACACCTGACATCATGTCATATATAGTTGGCCAACCGGTCCAGTATTAAGCATGCTAGATATTTATTTTTCATCTGCGATGTGTCGGCAACTCGTCATCAAGCCACTGTGATGCGTCATTGAGTAGTTCATACATAAAGATTAGCAAACGCAAATCTACCCCTTGATTTTCCCCTGATGAAAGCCCGACCAGTAGGCGAGCTCAGTTGGGCCAGAATCTGCCTTAGAATCCTGTAGTGTGAATGGTCAAGACCACAACTGTGAGAATGCCACTAAATTGGTGCTTTTGTGTTATAACATCATTTCAACACTATTAAAGTTATTTTGAGTTGTGGGAAAAAAGCGTAAAGTTGGCTTTCATAGGGGGTTGCTATGACCTTGCAAGGTGGTTTGTAGGGCAGTTGCAGGAGATAGGTAGTGGGCACGGTGCTAAATGCCAAGGTTACTGGTTTGCTTATAGGCAAACACAGCCAACAAAGTTGTATTGTCAGTTCCACAGTATTACCACTCTTTTAAGAAATCAAACAACAAATATCTATACGTTAGGAAAATTATCCTGAAAGCGATAGAGAATAAACACTGTATGTTTGAGGAATATAGATGTGAATGGATAGCAATGATATGGATCGTTATGAAATGTGTCCAACTGTCCTCTTGGTCCATTCTTAGTTTTCAGACACTCAGCTGTGCAAGAAATCTGCAACCGTCCATCTGGTACTCCAGACAAGCGCTTAGCGCCAGAGATGCCGCTCTTACCCAAACTCCTGCCTCACGAGTTGATCTAGGGTGCCAATGTGACCCGATCCCCCATCAGCGCCAGGTGTTCCTGCCAAGTGAAAAAGCTGAAAATAACCCTGCAATTCATCATGGGAACTAGCCAGCTGGGGGACTGAGTTTGTGTGTATTTGTGAGTGTGGTTACAGCATGGTCTGTTCAAACATCATTATTCAGCGCCTCACCTTCTCATGACTTGTTGAATGACATGTTTTATTTTAATTCCGACAACGTCACCGACAAGTTTGTATGGAGCTTGGAAAATTATGTATCCTGGAGGTAATTATTACTGTATGTGTTCCGTTGTGCGCCATCTCTCAAAACCACATTTGTGAAAAGCTATAGCGAACCGATAGCGCTTTGAAAAGTTACAAAAGCAGAAACATTACATGCCGGCAATCCATCTTTCCAGGCAGCTCCATTTGGTCGCTTTAAATCACAGCGATGTTTTCCCTCTCACAAGCTTGTTCATGTGAAATAATTTTTCGCTTGTTGATGGCAAACTGTTATTATTCTCTGCTGAAGTGGGAAAACAGCTGCCAAGTTCTTCAACATGCCGGGCTGAGGAAAGAAAGATTTAAGTGAGTAAAGCTTACACCTGTCTCCAAACACTGTAAAACAACTGCAAGCTACTATAAAGGAATGAGTAAAAATGATGGGTAGCTTGTGGAGATGGAACGGCCTCCTACATTACACATTAGATGGATGCACAGATGTTGGAGTTTTTTTAGAATTGCAAAGCTGAACATGAATATGTACTCGACCATCTACTTTGTTTATTCAAGTGATGCTCAAACATACAGCAGAACAGATTCTTAAGTAATTTCTCATCCTCTTGTCATTTCAAACTTGACTCGCAAAATAACTTTTCTTCCTTCGGAACAAAGATATTTTAAATAATGTTACTAGGTGGAACCTATTGTGTGCTATTGTATGAAAAAAATCAATGCAAGTCAATGAGTTCCGCCACCTGTACATCATGTCATACCTAGTTGGCCAACCGGTCCAGTATTAAGCATGCTGGATATTTATTTTTCATCTGCGACGTGTCGGCAACTCGTCAGCAAGCCACTGTGATGCGTCATTGAGTAGTTCATACATAAAGATAAGTTGTAAGCTACTTGTGTACACAAAGTTTGCCACCGTTACCTTGTATTTTTATATCAATCTAAAACTGAACTAGAACTACAAACTACAGTACTTAAAAGAAAGAAATGTGTAAAAATGATTATGTCCAAAGTATTATGAAATAGTACACTTTTAAACACAAGTATACAAGTACTTTAAAGATAAAGTACTCTGTGATGTGCTTGAACATTGCTTACGGATGCCTAACAATGAACATGAAGAACAAATACTTTTAAAAGGGGCATGGGAAAAATATACTCTGAATCTTCTGGAAACTCAAGACAGAAAACCTGAAAAGTATCTTGCTTTCCATTTATTCTCAAACTGAGAAATTGATAAGATCACCTCAACTTTTCTCGCTTGCAGAACAAGAAAACAAGCGTCAGCATCTGAAGCTCACCCAACAACCTTGTTTCCTCTTCCCTTTCCTATAGGCATGGCCACAGAGACTTTATCCTGGAAATGAATATGAGTAGATGTTTAAAACGGCCTTCACCTGCCGAGATCCAAGAAGAGAAAGATATTTTATTGATACCTTGCGGTGATTTGGAGAGATTAAAGTGCAATAACTATAAGTTATGCGCCGTTGTGGAGCACAATATATTTGCAATATTGCAGTTTTATATGGTAGAAAGTAATATCTGAGGTCATTTGTTGCTGTGTCTTATTTTTCCTAGAAGACAGATGCAGGGGAAAACTGTACAGTCACTTTGACTTATAACAAACTGAAAACATCTGGATACAACTCTTTCAGTTTGTTTCCAGTAATTTGAGGGAATGCTGCAGTTATTGACGAACGGAAGTTTGCATGGATGAATGATTAAAAAACAAGACTCAAACTCACATTTGTTTTGTCACTTTCTGGATGAAAGTCGTTAAATAAAAGGGGTTTTGTCATTTTTACACGGATATGCTTGATATGCAGAGACAACTTCAAGTCCTTTGTACTTGTGAAACTGTGTCTCTGTGGAGCTATCTCAACATAGCACTGTTTGTTTTGACGCAATGACACAAACGGCGAGATGTCTCAACCAATGGTGAGAGTTTAGAGGCGGGACTATTGCATCAGTGGCTGACGGGAAATGAGCATTATTAGTCAATAGCATAAATCGACATTTTAAAGGGTTAGTCTGCCCAATGATGAATACCTGTGTTTATTTCGTTCTTTGGTTACACTTAAAGGAAGATATTAAGATGAAGGTTTACTACTAAGATTTCTGGAGCACCATTCACTGCCATAGTAGAATTTGATGGAAGTATTTGGAAAAACAAACCGATTTGGGGCTGGTTGACCACTGTTTGAATTGGTCCACTGCAATGGTCAATGGTGCTCCAGAAATCTTAGATTTTTCTAAATATCTTTCTATGTATTCCACAAAACAAACAAGTTTAAACAGGTAAGGATCAACGTATGATAAATACAAAATTCATTTTTTTATCGCTCAAAAAAAGAAATCTTTTAGATGTTCACACGGATTTCATGACTATTTTAGGAATTGCGTTCACAAGTAAAGTTAGATTTAGGGCAGGAGAGAGGCTTCACTTTGCCGTTCAAGGAAACCGTATTTTTAAGTTGTGAATCTTACAAAAACATACATTGTTAAAATAATTAATGTGTCTGAACAAAAAAGTGAGTCGTTGATTTAATTTTTTTTAAACATTACATATGTTTTGTCAGTGGAAACTATTAAAAAAATTCAAAATCCAACCCTTAATTTCTTTATAAATTAAGTATCTTTTAGGTTTGTTTAATGAAAAAAATTATTTTTCTTAATGTCCAAGTCAACGTGAATCGATGTTTTAAAATTGAATTAGTGTATAATATTGTTGTAAGAGTATAAATAACATCTGTAAAAGTATAAAGCTCAAAGCGAAATGTCAAGCGAGATATTTATAGAACAGAAATCGCCCACAAAAAACGACACCCCTCTAGTTCCTGCTTTGGTGACATCACACCCGCGGTTACCTTTGCCCCAGAAACAAATAAAAGAGGGGGCGTGTTCTTGTTGCGCTCCTGAGGAGCAGATGAAGAGTTGCTTTTGTAGAGTGGGGTTGTATGTTTGTTCGCCATGTTGTCGAAACTTTAATTTTAACTTCAAACTTTAATGCTGGATTTACACAAGGATTATTGTTGAGAGATGAAGTTTCCTCTATTATTTATGGACCACACACAGTAAGTGTATTTTATTATTTAAGTTTGTGCATTAAATAGTTTGTTAAACAGTTT
Organism: Triplophysa yarkandensis; assembly: GCA_033220385.1. Classification (NCBI taxonomy): domain Eukaryota; kingdom Metazoa; phylum Chordata; class Actinopteri; order Cypriniformes; family Nemacheilidae; genus Triplophysa; species Triplophysa yarkandensis. The sequence continues at coordinate 3,979,584 of CM065670.1, read as the reverse complement.
GTGTATGACACAAATGGCAATGCCGTTTAGCTTTGTTTGTTTGTTTGGTAACGGAAACGAATCCGACAAAAAAGTGTGGTAATTCAACCGTACACCATCTTTTGTTTGTGTTTGTAATGATCAGATTAAAGTATTTGTTGATTATATTGTTTTATGTTTAACCACATGCTGGTTAGATCAGTGTAAAGTTTAGCTGCAGCCATACAAATCATTGTTATATGATTAAACCTATAGAAAAGTTGTGCTTGCACATGTTCTACTCGATCCTTTTCATCTATGTCCGGATCAGGATCAGATTATGGCTCAAATCGATAACATTATATGTCTTTTATATTATCGATGTAAGACTGAATCAGACGCGGAATCAGTTTACGATAACTGACCGTGTGCACAAATTTGTTGGTAAGCGGTGTCACCTTTTCCGGTCACATGCGCTTACTTTGCTGTTGAATCACAACAAAGGAACCACTGGTCCAATCAGAACTCGTTACGTATTCTAAAGGCAGGATTTTCATCAGAATGGAGAAAATACCAGCCGCTTTCATTACAAAGGAAAAAGCATTAGACAGATAAGTGAATTATGTTAAAAGTACGATTTATTTTTGAGGGCAAGACATTAATTAGGGGCAGTCGTGGCCTGGTGGTTCTATTCTTGGACTCGTGATCCGAAGGTTGCTGGTTCGAGACTCGGAACCAGCGGGAATACCACGACTGATGGTGAATCCCTTGAGCAAGGAACCGTCCCTTTTTTGTACCCTTTGTATGATACAAATAAGCCACTTCATAAAATAGCTATGAATTCCAGTGAGATCGGAATTAAGTCACTTGTCATTTGTCATTTTTGGAGGAATGATGCACTGTGGGAATGCCTTTGATTTAAGTCTCCCTTTGACACGAAACAATACAAGTCAATCTTATGATTGCAATGAATAATACATCACCCCACTCATAGGAACATGACATTCTCTTGTCATTCACACAGTCAGAGAACAGTTGAGGAATATTTGAGAAGAGCGCTTTGAAATGTTCTCACGGGCCCGTTTGCAAAAGCCATGAGACAGATTTCAGTTATCTTTATTCAAAGTCTTTAATGTTACTTTATTTTCACCAACATTTCAAGCAGTAAGTTTCCATGCCATGTAACTTTTCAAAGGAACGGTTTTGGCAGATGTCAAGGGCCTCTGAGTCAAATCTGGCCACTGTTTGTTGTGATCATCCAGATCTCCGGTAATTGTAACATTTTGCCATCTCTTGAGACCGACTACACTGTTAATTAGCTTTCGCGACGTGCTCCTACAGCACCTGTGTCCTGTTACGGGGAGAACTGCCGGTTTGAAGGGTGCTTCACTTGCTGGATGAAAGCTTTAAATAGCCTGACGTTCCTCCTTAGAGCCGAGCGAAGAGACTGGTGCCGGCTCACGGATCTGGGCCGCGACGCTGTAGTGTGGACTATTACTGAAAGAGAAAAGAGAAAAGTCACTCATACAGATCCACACAAGCTGTTATCATAGCAGATGTTTCTCAAGTATTCATCGGTCTTAATGCAGGGACATTACGTTTCAATGATGATGATTTTCCTTAGTGAAAAGAAGTTTTAAAGGCTGAAAGTTTGAAGATAACCACACTGAAAAAATCACCTTTATTTACTAAAAATACGAGAAACTGTTTGCATATTTTTAATGTGTCTCAAACAAAACTTTTTACAAATGACCTAATCTGTTTCTGTTCGTCTAATTTGCTCATAATGCAAACTTGATTTTAGTATTCTGAACTGTATCATTTTAAGAATTCTAAATGTGTTTTTTTAATTGAATTTGTCTTATGTTGAACAAAACCCATCTAACTGAACCTACAAAGTTCACTTTCTTTTATTCTAATTTATAATATAATCTATTTTTAAACATAGATCCAGTAGCTGTTGTAGAAGTTCGCTCTTTTAAAAAATGGAAAAGACTTAAAAAATATACCAAACACAAAACACTAAGTTTGTTAAGTCAACGAAAAATATGAAAAAATCAACATAATGGAAATTAGTTAGATTTGCATAATGATTTGTTTGTTTAAACTTTACAAAATAAGACAAAATATAAAAAAAATAACATTTCCAAAAGATTGTAGAGGTTGTTTTAACTAATTTTATAAAATCTACTAAGGGACAAAATAATTTATTCATCAGTGCACTGCAGAATTCTTCAATTTCAGAATCTGGATATAATATTCTCATTTACTTGTTTTTGATTCATCTACTGGGTTAAAACATTTTTTACAGCTACAAGACATGTCATAATAAAGCTCTAAATCATGCACATCTGTTCAACATCTATGAATGTTCTTTATTTACGCAGTTGTCATTTTTTTCAGTATTGATCCCTTTTTGCTCTATCTGTCGTTTTCTACTGCATCTTCTCTGGACGATTATCCATGTTCCTTTTGATCAGCATCATAGTCTTCTATACTGGCTCTGTTCCAGCTAAGATCTTATGGTTAAGCACATGGGTGGGGAAAAAGAGTGTTTCGAGGGGCGCCTGGTCCTAACTGCGTCACTGTTGTCATGAATAAAATCTGAATCAGTTCCGCAGTAGTGTGCAAAAAGTACTCGCATATATGGACCACATAGCACCATTGCTGCCAGTTCAACTTTTACCAATAATGGACACTGATGCGAAATAATATCAGCAAAAGATGTTTTTGGGTGGCTTATACAGTAGGTTATTTTTTAACATAAAAGAAAACACAGCGTTGATGGTTAACTAAACACGGTGAGTGAAATAAAAGCCTCTGTTAAAGCCTCATCTTACCGACATGTATGATGAATGGGTGGAGATAATCTAAAATGCACAATAATCATCAAATAAAGCTTAATTCCAATTTGTGGACAAATATTTTAACTTGTTTAATCTTAAACATTTAAATTCAAATACACAATACTGTTTTTTAATTATGTCAATATTTTTCAAATATTTAGTAAATATTCTAAAATTATGTCAATATTTTTTATAGTCATATTAATATTCTCATCAATAACTCACCAATTCTTATAACTCATCCTTAGCCCCAACTATGATTGCAAGTTGCATTGTACATCATAGTTCAACAATTCAAGCGAAACCATTATTCTAAAAACAATTGCAGACAGCATTGCAAAGTTGCCAAAGGTTTTCAGTATACTTATAGTATAGCAAAATGTCACATCCATAACACTAGAATATCCCAACTACAGGTGTAGAGCTGTAGAAGCTTATAATGATGTCATGATTCTTACAAACATCATGATTCTGAGCAGGGTTAGATCAGGGTATGTATACAAACTTAATTTTACATCTTTTAGTCTGTCTGGAAACGCTGTTTTCTTGACCCTACTTGGTCTGGGACCCCGGGGAATACCTGTACAGAATGATGTAGAAAAAATCTTATGAAACAGTAAATGTTTGTGGAATAAAATAACAAAGAGCAACATTACTATATCAAAAATAAGACGCAATGTACATTGTTCAAACCAATAATATGATGTTAAATCGATTTGACTGGATTATATAGAAGAAGGGATTACTACACTACATAACAGTCGAGTAGCAAGTTCGTTTCTCGAGCCATAAATCATACTTTGGTGGTTAACCAACGAGTTATGTTGGTGTTTGGGAAAAGCACTCGAGATTTGTAAACCCCTATTGTTGGCGAAATATTTATTTTCTATCATATATTTAAAAATAAACCATATTGGATTAATATAATTTTTAAATCCTGAATAAAAGTCTGGAAAAAAGAAAACCAATAATTTAATTAAATAATAAGTAAATAAAGTAAATAAAGTAAATTTTCTCACTTTCTAATAAAAAACAAATAATGCTTACTGTATAAGTTATGATAAAAGCCCTGGGGCAATTATTGTCCGTTTTCACATTGGCATAGACCTTTATTACGAGCCAAATCCCAAAGAAGTGCGTAAACCCATTTCTCAATTACTATACTTTCCTAAGGGCATGGGCAAAGGGAATTTTAAACTGTCCAGTAGGAGAAATTTAGATTTTAAGAATATTTATTTTTGGCAATAATTGCAAAATGCCGCTCTTGTTCTTCAGAGACCCAATTTTAAAATGGCAATACTAGCTTCACTTAACAATTTTTGTCTCCTCTTGCCGTTTTCTTTCCCGTAAAATGTATTATATCCTTTTTTTCTCAGTTATCTAGTCCTTTCCCACAATCCCCTGCATGTGCCTTCTGCCCAGCTCCCATAGGGAATGAATTGTAAACACCCACTCACACTCCTCTCAAACTTCTCTCTCGCATGTAGGGTCGCACAACAGCAACGAAACACCACCACAGGCCCTTTTTGTGTAGACCTCCACGGACATTCACAACCTCTTGGACACTTTTTACATTGACACTGTTTTACGTTTGTTTCTCAAATCCACTCGGATGCGTCACCCCGGATCCAACGGATCCTGCCTTCCGGAACCTTTTTTATCACTTTGTCTTGGACGCAGTCGATGGAGTAGAACTATAGGGGGAGGCGAGATCATGATGGAGCGATGTGCAGTTAAAAAAACAAAATAACAAAGTTGCAAACTTTTTGGCAGCGCTGGGCCGTGTGGATAATTAATGTCAAAACAGTGCAGTGGTAAGAGCCGGCTGTGGTTTTCTACTGCGGTCTGACATGGTCACAGAGCACCAGCAGGCTTCAGAGAGCTTCATCGGTTGCAGAAGAGACACATTCCAGCAGAATGCACCGCCAAGCCCTGCAACTGCCCCTCTAATGAGGAGAAGGACTGTCAACAGTCGCTGGCCAAACCTCAGTCCCTGATTTCTGCTCTCTGTTTTTCTGCCGCTCCCTGTGGTGCAACGTTCCCGGAGGAACCTCCGTGCCATTCACAGTGACTTCACAGATTGATCAAACCTCCGGTTCTGTTCTCATCTTCATCCGCTTCTAAACAACCTCGGGTTTGGAACGGCTAACGTTACTGTTGTAGTGACACGCGGGTCTTGCTGGTCTTGTTAGGGGCACCAAACTGAGCCTTTAGGAATTCGGTTGTGTGTCCCAAAGCTGGCAGAACTACTATGTTTGCGTTATCGTGTGACAAGTGTTCAGGCACACTTGGAAAATGACCTTAAAGGGACAGTTCATCCAAAAATAACAATTCTAACATCATTTACTCACCTTTGAGTTGTTCCAAAAATCCTTTTCTTCTGATGAACACAGAGAAAGATATCTGGAAGAATGCTTACAACCAAAGAGCTCTTGTGACCTCATTGACTACCTTAGCATGAAAATCAACTTTATATTTGTGTTATGTTAAACACAAAATTAGATATTTAAAGAACATTGGACAGAAAAAAGTTAGTCATTTTTTCATTCTGTAGTTGTCAATAAGGTCCAATAACTTTCTGCAAGCATTCATCGTTCAACCGAACAATGAAATTCGAACTTGTTTTGAACAACTATTCCCATTGTCAATGACATATATAATGTCAATTATTATAAATAACGTTGTTGTTCTCCATATTTTGTAATTAATTTTTTGTCAATAATCATTATTGTAAAACCCTTTATGTCAATCACTAGGTTCGTGGAAATCCTGCCTTTCAAATGATGAAAAACTGTGTTGTCCATGTTTTTTTCCTATTCCAGAAAATTGCAAATTTGGACATACACATATAAGGTTTTGGAAGGACACTGCCGATAATCTAAAAATATACTCGATTTAAAGTGATAGTTCACCCAGAAGTTAAAATTTTGTCATCTTTACTTATGGTCTTACATCAAACCTGTATTAATTAGTTTTTTCAGCCGAACACAAAAGAAGAAATTTTGAAGAATGTTGATAAAGATATTTATTAGCACTAGCTGTCATACAATAGAAGCGAATGTGCATACAGCCAGTGCTGTATGGTTCCCAATTCTTTTATTTTGTGTTGTACTGATCATACTGATTTTAAATGAAAAGAATAAATGATGACAACATTTTACGGCGCTCAACCATACATTCAAAGATGACATCAGCTATTGTTATATTCTCCGCTTCTTCCACATCACTAGCAACTACTGCTAATAGTCATGCTTACCATAACTATATATACAAATAATAGGGAATTGGCAAGGTTGTCTAACCCTTAGGGGGTGACAATAAGGTCAAATGCGATGTAATAAATCTAATGGCCAATTCTCTGCTTGGTGTATTGGTAGTGACCTATGCATTTGCGGTCATATTTTAAATGATACTGCCATCTGGATTTTGTTTTCACAGAAACCTCAGTTAAAAAATAATTCGTCGATTAATAAATATCACATTCATTAATATTAACTTAATCTAATATTTTTTAAACATTATATAGTTTTTTTGTAATTTTTCGAAAAGAATTGATTGAAATCTAATTTTTAATTAATTGAATAAATATTTTTTTTAAGTTCATGTTTATGTAATAAAAAAGTATTTATTCAACACATATATGTTTGTTAAATACAAATTGTTATATTTTTACCTTACAAATAAACAACATTTAAACGGTTTATTTAATCCATTTAAAAGCTTTAAATGTATATTTTGTGTGTTTTTTCAAAAAATCACTACAATATTTTTGAGTATGTGCAATTCCTGAGATTTGAACCCATGACCTTGTCATTGTTAGTGTTAGCAGCTGAGCCAATCAGGAATGTGAAAACATATAGTAATGGATGTGTCGCTTTATTAAAGCTTTCTCTAAATGTGGATCTCTGAAGAGCAATGTCAATACGCAGCGGGAGAAAGCACACATTGTGCGTTTTGTCATTCAGAAACACAAAAAACATCATTGATGTTCGTCAAAGCTATTTGTCCAAACAGTCTCTCATAGCAGTATTTCTAAAAATGTGTGACTAGAACATCTATGCATTTTGATGCTTTTACTAGGTGGAAGTTCTATTCATTCAGCTACACCCAATAAAACATATTACACAGAATGAAGGCATGCTGGGTCTCACTGGTGTCACAGAACTAATGCTGAAGTAATTAAGGACGGGGCTTTGCTGAAGGGCACAATAAACACTTCTCAAGGGACCATACAAACCAGCGCTGACACGGGCAGAAATAAATCTTATTTATGAATTCATGAAACAAACTGGAGAAACGTGCATGCAGTGAGGAACCCTGTTAACCCGATGACATTAAAGTCAATGGAGACAGAATGTGTGACTAAATTTGTCAGAAGCCATATGCTTAAAATTGGTAAATTGCCATTTGTTTTATGTTTACTTTTTTTATAATTGATCTATTTTGCCGGAAAAGATAAAGTGTATTTTGTCAGTTTTTTCAATTTGAGATCATTAATATTCTCCCACTTAATTTCCACATTGAGTGTTGTGGTTCTCCTTGAAAATAATTCACCTTTATAGGCCCATGATGTCATCCTCTTAATAAGAAATGCTGGGTGTCTCACCTTCACCAATAGAGGGTGCACAATACTTTCAATTGCTTTGACATTTCTCAAGTGTAAAAGAAAGAGTGGATCAGCTGTGTGATAGCACAAAACAGATGGGGGCAGCACAATACTATCTTTAAATATCTTTTCTAATAATTAATCCTGATCTGTATTAAAAAACTAAATAAGTGATATTAAACTCTGTCTAACTGATCAAAATGTATTAAAATTATACATTTTTACATAAGTACTATTGTATTATTTAAACTTACAAAAGTAAAGTAGAAAAATGTTACGTAAATATAATGTAAATGTAATGTAATGTAAAAAGTGTACTGTATGCTCTACTGATATTCGGGTTATTGCTGTATACAACTATACTACTCCTGTCCATTGTTTTAATTTGTATGAAGAATATGTGTAAGGAAATAAAATATTCATTACAATGACGTTAATTCTAAACTGATATGGTTTACATTAGATCACATTCTATATAACATTTCTTAACTTAATCTCTTTACTAAAATCTTTATATTGAGAATGAACTCCTTATGTAGTCAATGGGGTCATAAACTGTTTGGTTGCAAACATTCTTCCAAATATGCCTCTCTGTTTCATCAAAACAAAGAATATCATATAGATTTGAAAGAATTAAAATGTAATTAAGTGATGACAGATTGTTTATTTTTGTGAGACTGTTCCTTTAATATTATTGAGATGTCCCCTTAAAGTCTGTTAGGTGGTTATCATTTATACCTCATTTATACCTATTTGTGAATAATGCTATAAACAAAATAAAATGAATCTTCATATTTCCTTTTCTTCATATTTTTCATAGTCTCTAGAATTAAAGCATCTGTAATTGAAAGACAATCCTCAAGAGTATAGTTTATTCAAAAGTCAGACCCCATCCATATTTGGGCTAATGATATTTTCTATCGCATCCTATGCACAACCTTTAAAGAAAAACAACATTTGTTAGATCTATGAGCTTTAATAAAGTGAGGACCTAGAAAAACCACTATGTGAGTGACATTTGCAGAAAAATGGCTACACACACACACACACACACACACACACACGCACACGCACACATCACAGAACATAAACAGACACCTGATTAGCGGGAAATGCAATTCGGCTGCTTGGTTTGACTGACAGCATCGTGGAGCGAGGATCTCATCTCTGGATGATATCATCAAAGCACTGCTTTATTTGCCCTGATGAAGAGGAAGCGGCGCGTCTCCTCGGCTCCGGGAGGCAAACTGATGTCATCAGAATGGCAACTGGAATGTCTGGCTATCTCCGCAGCTGCCAGAAGCAACAAGACAATGAATTAAGTTTAGCACAGACCTAATCTCATCTCATGATAGAGTTTATCAGGCCGGCATATAAGAGAATTAGTGTTGTGTCTGTTTGCTATCCTGTTCATCATATGAAACAAGGATAAGGTCTAATGATAAATTTCTTTCCTTCTTAAATCCTATTGATTGTTTTTCAGATTTACTTTTTCCATATCCATTCTTTTTTATGCTCAGTTGTTGGAATTTCTCAAAAGGAGAAGTATCACAAGCAGTTTCTGTTAATGTTGTGTATCTTTAGCGTAGAATCGCATTGTTTAGGTCATCTGAAATGTCCTTTTGGTTTACTAATATTCACAGAAGACAGGTACAGCTTGAGGTTTCTTTTTGGAGAAGGCCGAGCTCTCGTGGGCGACCCGTGAGCAGTGCTCCTGAACAATCTAAGTCAAGAGGGCTTCGATGTACACGATACTGCTCATGCTCTAACGCTTTCTGATTGGTACGTGGGACGGATTTTGCAGTCAAATACCCGATAAGTAGTTATTAACCTTATGGCGGTGATAGGTTCCATATTTCAGAGAACCTTTCCGAAACAAGTGGCTGTACGGAGGAGTGTATTTAGTAGAAATACCATGCATGCATTTAACTTGGTTTATGACAAAGTGATCATGTTGAACATGATAACTCAACATGTTAACAGTATTAAACATTTGCGATGCATGAAACAGTGTATGACAGAGGGTATGTTGCTTTGACATAATTTCTTTTTAAAAAAAGTCATGTTAAAACAACTTAATTTTATGAAACTATGCACAAACTATTTTTGTCAGTGTGGGTCTGGTGGAAAAAACATTCTAGAAACATACGGAATGCTTTTTTGACTATTTGGTAACCTCTAAGATGCAACGCATTCAACACACCTTAGCAACAGGTTAGCAACATCCTTGTATCACAAGGTTGACTTTTGTCATAAAAGTTTTGAACTTTGCAGCTCCCTCCACCTTAATCCCTATCGGTTGCATCCCATTCACATATTAGGATGCGCTCGCTGTGCCGTTTCTCTTTGTAAATAGTTGCGAGACGGAGCGTCTGGCTCCCATGCCGCTGCCAGCTTTATTGCAACGAGGCACATGCAAATTTCACGCAACACTGCCCGGCTTTGTGCGTTCAAGCGTACGTCTCTAAGCAAGAGGGGCAGGGCACTTTGTCCGCCCTGACAGATTTATCAGTTGGGGCCTTTGTGAGTTTGTTTTACCCCAATGTGGATCCCTACGACAAACCTGAAATAAACACACAAGGGCCATCAAGATTATCTCTTGGCATAGATGTTGAAAAGCATTGGAAGGGCTTCTGAATGTAAAGACCTTGCGTTGCGGATGAGGAACGGATGCGTGTGATTATAGGGGGAACATACTCTAAAAACAAAGAAACTGATGAATGCATTCAAGGCAAGGGCTTCGCTTCACGTAAATCCTATTTTCATCGCCAAAAAACCATAGGGCCTAATCATATGCGGCTAATGAACTTCCTGCATGCCACATAGATTGCATTTCCATAGCAACCGCTGGGGGCTTTAAAGCAGTTGCGGCAGTCGCTGGGGGGAGGATCTTAAAGGAAGGAAGTAAAAGAAGAATGAAGAGCTCATACTCTCTTTAAAGACCTATAAAAGAAGACTAGACTTTCATTTACCCCATCTTTGAAACTAAATCGGTACGTTTATCCACAAGCAACCGGCTAAAGCTCAACATCATGCTTGAGAACCAAAGAAAGTGGTCCAGCTTAAATGTTGGCTAATGTTAAATAAAACTGTCCAAAGTTGCATTCAAGATACCACTACTATATTGAAAAATCATGCACATCGGTTCCACACTATTACATTATTTCAACATGATTTTTTATTTCAGTGTACAGTGACCAAAAACTGATCGGGATGTTTTGAACTCGACCCCTCCACCTAGAACCTCCTAGTAACCGCATAGCAACATGCAAAGACCAACATACAACACATAAACTAACTAAACCAATTCATGATCTTGCTGTATAGAGTTTTTTTTTTATCTGGCCTAGATAATTTCACAAGAATACAACTTTAAAACATTAGATCTTTTGAAACATTAAATAGATTTTTTAAGGAAAGTATGATAATAATTGAGTAAAAATCCCACATTTAATTTCTTTAAATATAAATATTAAGTATATAATACAAATTCAGGATCTTGGAGAAAAATACTTTAGAGAACTGAATCAGGTCTGAATCCAAAAACATTAGTGCAACCAATCAGAAGTAAGGTACTTTTTCTTTCCTTAATGTGGAAAGAAATATTTGCCGAGAGTGATAGATGCCGTATGTGAGGGGTGGGGCTATCTAAAAAGGGGCAAGACTCTTTCCGTATAGGGGTGTGTTCGTTTTGGTTATTTTGAATGTCAACATTGATAACTAGATATCGTCGACCCTGTCTTTAACAAATATATATTTTTAATACACACCAATATTTTACGGTAAATTCTATAGCAATATTTGAGTTAAGCAGGTTTACTTAAATTTTTACTTACATATACACAACATTCAAACAGTGTATTTACTAAATCTTAAGGCAAATTTTTTCTCAAATGTTTCACATAAGAAGACAGTAACTTGTAGTGTGGCATCTTGCCAGCTTTTGGAAAGCACCATTTTTCAAAGAAGTGATATGATTCATGTTTCCAACATGAGGAGTTTTTTGCAGCAAATGTGTTGGGGTTTTCCTTCATCATGGTTTCCATAGAAGCATACAAAAAGAAAGACCTATCAGATCCTCTGTCTGGATGGAGTAACAGTAGCTGCCATTGTATGGAGACAAAAACAGCGGGGGACAGAGGGAAAAGGGGACTGGCGGGTGGGTTGCTTAAGTCCATTGACTCTGACATGTGGGTGTCGTATGTTCCTTTCGGAAACAAATGTCATTCGGTCCCATCTAGTCAAGTCTGACCAACAACATTTCTAAAAGGGATGTCAATTCGCCAATTCGCAAATTGATCTATTTACATTACCTTAGTTAAAAATATCCATTTAATCTATACATTCTGTGAATAATAAAGTCATTAGGTAACATTTTCAAGTGTTGGGAAACTTTTGCTTTTTTTAATTTAGCTTAGTTATTTAAGAATCGGTCCAAAACAATCGTACAGCCTATCAGAAATAAGGGGTGTGTCTTTTCTTGATGTATAGAGGAACATTACCCAAGAGCGACAGATGACGTATGTGAGGGGTTGAGCTATCAAAAAGGGGTGAGACACTTTTGGTGAAGGGGCGTGTTTGTTTGGGTGATTTCGAATGTCACCAATGTCTACCAGATATTGTAAACCCTCTCTTTAAAGTCATAGTTTACTCATATACACTTTAAATGTCACTTTTTTTCTAATTTCAAGAGAAATTATGTTAAAACAATTTCACTTAATCATGTGGAAGCGATGAACATGATAAAATTAAGTTATTCCAACAACATGACGTACATAATAAACATAGATATATATATATAATAAAATAGCATATTTACTTTAGTAAATTAAATCATACGCGATAGAAATACCATGTATGATAACATGCTTTAATAGTATTAAACAATGTATTAAAAAATACAGTATATTTTATTTATATTACATATGTATTGTGTGTGAAATTCATTATATGAAATATATCATAACTGAAAATAGATAGTTTACCCAATATGGGTAGTTCAAAGCAGCCTGGTTAGAGACATTTAGATTGAAATAAATATAATATATATTTATGAAAATATTACATGTTTTGTACAATATATCTATTTTCAGGAATCCGTTATACATACTTTACTTCTACAGTTTGCAGTACACGTCATTCCTCCACTTACAATTCGAAGCATTCTAACCTGCACGGCTAAGAACTGCTTGATAAAACCTGCCGTATCACTTGAAAACCCATCAAGCGAACCCTGTTTGCTTATCACTTCATAAATGTCAGGAAATTCTTATGATATACCCCAGCATATGCCACAAGCTATGTTTGATGGCTGCCTGTCACTCAGAGTAAATGACTCGGGTGCAGAATACAAAGAGTGAGATGATGACTGCAGGCGACGGATGGGTTGAGAAGACCAGGTCAAGGCTCAGTACTTGTCGCTCAAATGAGAGACTGTACATTCACATGAATAGACAGAGAAGATCTCATGTGGTCTTCACTGTCACTATTTGTACAGTAAATCTTGGGATAAGTTAACCAACAGCATATTCTACAGAGACCTTTTGGAAAATCAATATTTGGCAACCCGCTTCTCCTCCAGCTATAAATCATGTCCATCACAAGTACCACTGTCCCTGGCAACCATTTTGAACAGCCTAACAACCACCTGGTGGTGAGTAGACTAGCAACTCCATAGCAACATATGCGATTACCCTGGCAACCACAAAGCGACATGCAAAAAGTTACCCAGAACACCCTTGCATCACATCATACATGCATCATATCAACTGCACTGCAGCTAAATGACACACCCTAGCAACAGCATAGCAACCATCCATTACGTTTGCATTCCTCTGCGAAAACTGTAAAAATCTATTTACTCGATTTAGTACATTGCGAAACTGTTTCAATTGGTTTAGTTAATATCACAAAATACAGTAATCTTACCTTTTATAATCATTTTGAAACATTTAATAGATTTTTCAGTAGAATAGACATAAGATAATTATTAAATAAAAATAATGAATGACTAAATATATTTATTAATAATCAATGAAAATGATAGATTAAAAAATAAGAAAAAAAAAATTTAATAAAAAAAAAAATTAAATTTATGTCATAAAAAATAGGTATTAAATTAACAACTACATTTTTAACAACATTTTTGGTAAATTGTAATATGAATAGTGAGTTTATCAGATTTAATATATTAGTCTTTAATTAGTCTTATTTTTTAATTTAGTAATTTCTTGTGTGAATTCTTTCAGGTAAAAAAACTGTTCATTTTTCTGTAGTCATCCTCTTCCCCCAAATGTAACCCATAAACCAAGTCTCTTACCCTTAATATCCAATTACAAATCACAGTGTGGGCATAAAATGTAGAGACAATATACTGGGGAACATTCTTATTGATTTTTGTCTCTTTTCTTTAATTAGCTGCGCGGTTTAAATTGTGATTTCATCTGCCCCCCAGCCTAACCGTATTGATCAAATGCACTTTGCCCTAAAACAACCATCTTCTATATTCGTACCTCTGTTTCCCAACAAGCTTCGGCTTGCTAACTGCAACGCCCTTTAGTTGAGGCAAGCTTTCGGCTGAGATGTGGCAGAATCTCATCTTTCCCCCATGGGAGAGAAAATCTATTATTGTGTTTTGGGCCACCGGTGGGATTTAGAGGCCAAACAGCAAAACTGTTGTGTTTTCTCATCTTTGAATTTCATCAGGGGACATGAGCAAAGATGTCAATGCAATGCCTGAGGGGCGATGGTGAATTTTTGATGAATCGAGACTTCTTTTGAAGGAAAGCAACAGCTTGTATTCACATCTAATCTCTGGGCGATTATTTGCAGTGAATACATTCATCTTACAGCAAGTTCAGATGTACCAAATCAATCGTGAGGGTTCCTGTGCAAAGAATCTTCTTTCATCCAGATCAGATGCGGAGATGTGAGTGTCCCGCAGCATGTCGGGGCAGGAAATAAAAGTCATTATTTGCATGAACACACTGTCATAGTGTAGCAATCTTCCTCTGAGAAATGTAATTATGGTATGTTAAATTTTCGCGAAGAAAGGCAATGCCTGCGTGAGCTCTGAAGAAAACATTGAGGCATTTTTGGAGACTTCTACATGTTTTTAATCTCTATCCCTACCCATCTTCATTTTCACCACATTATTGTCTCATTACCATTTAATGATTCTATGTAAGGATATAATTAAGTCCTTCGTCAACACTATAGATCTCTCCAGGGTCCTCACATCCTTGTCCACTATGGGATTGGAAGACATCTTTCCTGGTTCCTATCCACACATTTTAATTACAAGCCCACCACCATCAGATGCTGAAGCTCAATGATTAGATCGTCCAATGGGATCCTAGTTGATGCATTCCATGAATTCCAGTGACATTTGCTAGGGTTTCAGTGTGAGCAGGTTTATGGGAAGCAGCATATGAAATCATGATAAAAGTATTATGTGGTTATTAAGAGAACCTCAAGTCAATACCCCGTCACATGAACGGTATAATAAGGCTGTAATCAGATCAGCAAGCTGGAGCAATAGCATATTAGATGATGTTTTAACAAGAGGATAATATGCTTCGTTTTTACTTCTGCATGTTACTGATAATCTTGAAATGTCAACTTGTTAGGATTGAAGGATACATTTTGAACAAGAATCCAACGGTATAGCAATAATTCTGTAATTTTATGTTTTAGATATTTTGATTCAAAATGTTTTACAGTATTAAACAAAAAAAATTTAAATAATTTTTTAAATGTTGCACAATTTCTTTTCTTGTTTCTTTGTGTGTGCATTAAATGGAAAATATAAAAATCCACCCAGGAAATAAAATTCTTTTTTCCGTTATGAATATAAAAAATGAACACATAGGCGGTGGGAATAAAAAAACAGTCTGTATGTTTATTTTAAACCATTCTTAGACATTTTAAAACAATACATTTATGCATATTTTAATTAATAAGCAAATTTTAGGTTCTAATAGATTTATTCCTTTATTAACCATTTCATGCATAGATGTCTCTGTATATTTTCTCTTGTCGTTTCAGATTCATATGACTTTCTTTCTTCAGAAAATAAGATATTTGAAGAAAGTTGGTAATGCAAGACAAGTGAGCTCAATCACTTCTAATGAACATTCTTTTTAATATTCTTTATATAATTTTACTTTCTTTGGAAAACCAAAGGTAATAGTTTATAAAAATATGGAAGCCTATACTTAAAAATCTCCATGCTAATTATATTGTTTTTTACTGAATAGAAGTGCATAATCAGGGCCAACATACGGTCAGCAGACTGCAAACAGACTGCATATTTATTTCCACATCATTTATTCTCATTACAAAGTACTCCGGATGTCAATGGAGGCATTGCCGCTCCATTGATAAACCACAGGGTGAGTGGGAAAAAGGGACTGAAAGAGAGAGAGGGAGGGTTAAGATGAAAGGTATTATTCTATTCAGGTTGAACTGGTGAACTTTGACATTTTTTACGTTTTGAAGCCAAAATTTTCTATTTGTAAACCGAACAATGACTCAAGCTTGCAAATGCATCCTTAAAATTGCTTTCTAAAATCAGAATGCAAAACAATTGAAATGCACAGCAAAATTATGCATGCACGACTGCAGAACTGCAAAATATTCCTGACATATTATAACTTAAGGTGTGACAGGGGCATCATTCTCAGGAAGAAATAAACATCACAGTATCAAAAATTCACGAAATTGTTTGGCCTTCTGAAAAAAATTCTGTCCTCCCTTTACTCACCCTCATGTTATTCCAAATCTTTCTATTTGGAACACAAAAGTTGACGTTCTTAGACCGAAAGGGTCACAGTGGTTTGGAACAATGAGAAAATAACAACAGTGCTTTCTTCAGTGAGCTGACATAAAACCCCGGCACTGCCGATTGTTCTCCATATGAACAAAAGCGGGCTTATGCAGTTCATTTTACACACCCACTGTATCAACAGTGATTTTCACATCGCAATTAAACCTGTGTAACACACACCCAAAACACGATACTGTGACAGAACTGCATCCAGCTGAGCAGCACGATACGCTAGACTACCCATAATTCAGTTCAACTCTCCTAACCTTTCAGTCATCACTCCGATACTCATCACTATAGATTGGGGTAGTGCGAGCGCTCTTCCGGGCCCTCCAGTAGACACTTGTGACAGGTGTGCCCTCGCCTGACAATAAATCAATTTGGATTTAAGAGACACCTACTGAGGAGCAGCGGGTCTCATAAAAAGATCCAATTACGCTTCGTGTCTGGTGAATGCCATCTTGTAAGCCTCTCAATTAGATTACATTGGCTCAAATTAGATTAGTTTAGATTTTCGCTGGTCATTTGCTTCCTTCTGAGGGGCACCGCTGCTATAAGATAGACACTCGCTTTCCAGTTTAACAGGTAGACCTTTCCTTTGTGTGTTGGATGTAAATAATATATATCATATATCATTTTCTGTTTACTATATGGTTAACTGTATATGATAGGGTTGTTATTTCTACCTTTTCGGGAGGGTTTTACGCTTGTCATATGCAGATCAAATGTGTACACTTTAAAGGGATATACAGCCAAAAATTAAAACTTACAAGTACTTACAAGTACTTCATACTTGTAAGTCTCTTTGTATAAAAGTGCTAGGCAAATGATGAACGTATATGATTTTGTGCTCATGCAATACAAGCAGCGACAACATTCTTCAAAATATCTTCTTGCTTCTGCAGATGAAAACATGATATAGATTTGAGTAAACGATGAAGCAAGCTCATCTTTGTATGAAGGAAAGATATTTAATATGTTGGGGCTCTCCCAGACATCCCCAACATTGCTGCTGTCTAAGGTGCTGAAAACTCAACTTGGAGAGCTATATAATCAAAATCAACAAAATAATCCAAACAAATATTGATGATTTCATATTTTAAATGCAATCTATCAAACACAAAAGTGAAAGCAACCACACATTGTCCTCTGAGAACATCCCAGTTGTGTAAATGGGTGTATGGAGGGACTGTCCTCTCGGATGGGGGGCGTGTCAACCCCACTCACATGGAAGTTGCGGAGGTCCTCCATCGGTTGCCATGGTTTTCAAACGCCATTGATGCTGAGTGAGAAGCATCAGTTCACACAGCTCGCATCCTGCATCTCCAGAACGAACCATCACACAACATCCACTGCTCCAAAGGTAAGATATTCTTCCCTTTAATGTGAGATGCTGTGTTTGTGTAAGATGTGAACACTTCGTTGCGCAAGAGTTGTGATTTTTGCGCAGCTGACAGGTGAAATTAAAGCTGCTTATTCTCATTACACTCAATGGAGTCCTGCTGTGATGGGAATGTCATCCTTTAATAACCACAACGTGTGATTTTTCGGCTTTTAAATGTGTTAAGATGATGATGGGGAGGTGTGTCTGATGCTGGATGTTTTCCTTGTGTTTAAGGGTTTAAAGTGGGATGTGTGTGGATCCATTCTTCCACAAAGGAATGTTTTCGATTTTATCAATTATGAAATTACATTTTAATCTGTTTTTAACATATATTTAACATGTTAATGTTGAGTAGATGTGCAGTGGCTGGATTCGAACCCATGACCTTGGTGTTGCAAGCACCATGATCTAACTATTGAGCTGCAGGAAATTACTTTTTCAATGAATTTCTCCATTTTTGCTTCACATTACATGTGTTCTTATTCAAATAGTCTTGTTCTATAGATAAAAAAGCATTTAAAGTTAAAAATCACTGTTGTGAGATGAATTGATGGTGTATGGTTTAGTCCTTGAATGCAAAATTCATTTGAAGTTCTTTCTATTGTGCTGCTCAGTGACTCTTTCAGGCGTTTGTATGCTGTGGGACTATAGGTATATTGTGTTCTCCTTGAAAAGCACGCCCTTGGGTAGCCCTTGACATCATTACCACCGGCATCAGTCTTGGATGGTTTGACTTGTTGGCGTATTCATGGAAGCTGTACTGTCAAATTGGACGTAAACGGGTTTCAGAGCCTATAAAGTGTCGGATGGGAATATGTTTCAGTTTCATGGAGAACTTTTATTTTGGTCCTTAAAAGCATTTGTGAAACAAACACTCTGAAAAATATGGGGTCCTTTTAATCCAATGCTGGTTTAAAATGGACAAACCAAACAACTGGTTATAAATGATCCATTTCAAGCCAAATTTTGTGGTTGTTTTAAGTTTTTGCTTGAATATACCCCATTTGATTGAATTTGTATTTTTTATCAACGTTATGTTGAAATATCCCGGCATTTATTTAAGTGGATATGCTGATTTGTGTGTAGCCAAAGATGGACAAACCCAACTGTTGTAACCCATTATTTAGTCAAATAGAAACCATATATGGGTTGATTTTCCAAGTGCCTTGGTTTATCCCATTGAGACCTAACACTTTGTTAAAATTAACTCAGTTTCTAGTGTCGAATCAGCTTCGTAGTTAACATGAGAAGCACATACATCCATCCATCTGCAAACCTGATTATCCTCTAGACAGACATCAGAGAGCTGGAGGCTATCCCAGCATCTTGTGCCGCAGGCTGGCTACACCCCGGGTGAATGTCCGGTCCCTGGCTTGTGTCCCTATCAATGACCCACAAATTCACACTTTCACACCTTGGGGAAATTTAGTGGCGGCAGCTGTCATTGGACCATGGGGAAACCGAAAGTAAACCAAAAACAGAAGACGCTTTAGCTTCTGGGAGCTCAAGCAGACTCTAATGCAAACATATTGAGTGGAAGTTCTCTGACTGCGATGTGATTATCAAGCCTGGCCTCCAATTATGAAAATTTGATTCTTTATGAATCGTGTCACGACAGCAAGATAAGTTACTCTACTGTAATGCAAACGATTAAAGTTGCATTAGAAACAGAAGGCAGCCTTCTGCGCTCTGAGACTTTCGTCTGAATTTGGTCAGATGGATTAGCTCCTTGATTGGTTTTCCCTGGTCCACAGAAAAGTGAGTGGGTGGCGCAAATGAGCCTGATGCCCCTTCGCTGTGCAAATGGGCACAGATTCCTGCTAATGAGTGGCATAGGATTCAGTATTGTGCTCATCTAAGCTTATGTACACATTTTGGATTGTTGCTTTTATATCAGATGTATTTAATACCCACTTGCAGGAACGCAAAAGCTTTGTTTTTCCCGTTGGGTTTGTTAATATTCCATTATGCAACAGTTAACCTAGTGAAGACAGGTGGGTCAGTATAGGTCGGAAAAAAAAGGAATACATACAAATACATAATTTGAGAGCTGACTTGTGTGTTTGATGTTGATTTTATGATAGCAAAGCTCCTTTACAATATATTTCCTTCTTAATGGAGATCTAATGGACGTGGCCAACAGCCCAAGATGGTTTTTCATACTTTCTATTTGTAATTAACGCAAAAATGTGTCTTGTAGCTTGACCGTACAATTACCATACAAATTGTTTGGTTTTGTGTCCATACAGAAGAAGTGAATGAGTGTTGAGTGTATACTCTACAAAAAATCTTCTTTTTGGTGTGATTAATCCCTGTGCTGTGGTGTTTTTTAAATGTGTAATTTGTATCATTGAAAGCAGCAACAAAACAATTGTCAATCAAAAACAATCATTTTTACAGAATGACATTCAGTGAATGTCCAAAGATGTTTCCATCCATGGCATTTGCCAAGTTCTGCCAATTGAGGCCACTGGTGCCTTGTGGGAAAACTAGGGCACATTCCTCACACCATAAACCCACAAATAGAACACTGTAATTGGAAATTGCTCAGTAGCTATGGTGAAAGACATCCCCCATCCAGCGAATGCCTACCAACCGATATCTCATATTTTATATGTATACAGGGGCAAGCTTCGCTTTATTATTTTCTTTCATTTGTTTTAACTTGCATTATCTTATTCATGATACACTTCATATCATGGTATATACCTATCCAAAGGTTACAAAAACAATTCAGATTTCATTTCACTTGAAAGATAACCTATGTGGTCGAGCGCAGAGCAGGTTAAGCGATTTTCACTATGTGGACCCAAGCAAACGTAAGTACAGATGAAATCCACAGCACTGCCTCTCATCTCCATGTGAGATGGCACTTCACTCAGACATACAAATTCAATTGAGAAACACCTGCGCCTAAAGCTTAAAAATATGCTGCATCGCTATTTTCATTTTCATGCCAGCTTAATGCAGCCGGGCAAAGTTTTCTAAAGCATACGACGCTTTATAAATAAATAAATGAGGGTGGCTCACTTGAAAGGAGACATGTGAAATTGTGTGAAAGAGAATTTGAGAGGCAGGCAAAGTTATTTCTAAAAAGTGGCATTTACTTGGATTGGTAGACATCAAATCTTGGCAGAAAGATTAATATAAACATACTGACTATATTTTAGGATCAACATGCAAAACCTGTGTTAAATATTTTCCCATCATTTACTCACCCTCACATTATTTTACCTGTGTGCTTATCTTTTGACTTTACACAAGAAGATATTTTGAAGAATGTTCAAAACTAAACCATAACGAAACCTATATGCTTCTATTTTATTGATACAAAAAGTGTCAATAAGTTCTGTTGTTTTTCAGTTGCCAATATTTTTAAAACCATCTTTTCTTGTGTTCTGCAGAAAAATGAATGTCAACAGAATTTAGATGACAAGAGGGTGAATAAAATATGATGCCATTTTCATTCTTGGGTGATCTCCTTTAAGACACTGCTCTCATCAGCAGCACCTACTGTACCAAGAGCCTGTTTTTCTACAAGCCTTCATCTCTTCTTTTGATGAGATTATCTTATGATCATTTCTATTAAATTACTTCCAGTGCAGAAGAGAGCGATGCATGTGTGGTAGCTGTGAATCCAGTGAATTCTGTCTGTTCAGCTTTGGGGGAGGGTGCCGTAGTAGAGGCTAGCTGTGGTGATTAAAGTGATGGAGATCCACTGCCATACCTTATTTAACAAGCTGGGTTGTCATCGGGGTTGCTCGGTCACCGTCATCGGAACTAAGGAAATTTAATATGCTGATAGGTAATACAGAAGGACAGGTCTGAGAAAAAGGTCAGTGTTATCAGACATGTTCAGGGCACCTAAATCCTGTCCCGGGAGGCATCACAGATGTAGTAAGATGCCAGGATGGTACAGTCTGCAAATGCCCAAAGCAGAGGAAATAATTGTCTACCAGTCGCCTGTGTATGTGAAGCATTGAAGCGATGCATTTTCTGATTTACTAGTTATTTGTAATTTTGCGAAAGGCCCTTGCGGCTGGATTTTTTTTTGGAGGGGATATGATTTGTTTAAAAAAATGTATTTTAGAATTGTAGACAATAAATTGTCAGTGTGTCTTTTGTAATTTAAAAATGACATGAAATCTTATGAAAACGTTCATGAAATGTACGTGTAACTTGTAAATACATTTAAAGAATTGCAATTCTTAAGTTGATAGTTCAGCCAAAAATGAACCATCATTTACTCACTCTTTCGTCATTACAAATATGTATGACATTTACTTCTGTCCTAAGAATATCCTCAGAACGTCCTCAGAAAAATATTGTGCCCATTCACTTGCATTGGTTTTGTGAATTGGTGAATTGGTGCCACTGCTTTTTAGCTACCAACTTTTTCCAAATATCTACTCTTGTGTCCTGCAGAAGAAAGAAAGTTATCCAGGTTTGAAATTATAAGACAATGACAAATTTTCCTTTTTGAGGGAACTACCACATTATCCTTTGGCTCTATATCGCCACCTCTGTGAAGCTATAAACCCTGCAATTCCTGAATACACCTTTGGCAATACTTTGGAAACCAGCCTATCAGGAGTATAATTTATCCATACAATCTGATTTATTCCACCAAAAAAAGATATTGCACTATTAATGAAGCAAGACACGAGTTTAGTTTTCTTATTAAAAACTTGAAAGATCAGCATCTTTTTCAAATAAAACGCCATTTTGCGCAGCCTTTGAGGCAAATCACCACCAGCAGCAAAATTTCCCGCAGCCCACCCATCCCCCAGCGCTTCTGTGGTCATAGTTTGATTAATGGTGCTATCTCTTTCACGAATCTCCACTTCCACCAATACACACTTTAAATCTTATTCATGAGAAAGAACATATCAGTTAAACAACAGGAGATGCGACTCTGAACTTTCACGGCGTATCTTGTGTCGCACAGCATGCCACCACATTAAAAACCATGCAAGTCTATGTCCCGTATTATTGGCGTGAAATACGCCGTTCTCCCATATAATGTGTCCTGTGATATTGATGTAAATGTGAAACATGCAACAAGGATAGAATTCATAGGAGGTATTGTTCGAATCAACGTTACCTAAACTACAACAGGAACAAATTCTATAAGAAAGACGGGGTTTCAACGCTTATGAAATAACAACCACCTTGTCCCTTGGGTTCTCGTAAAGAAGGATGTGTTTTCAGGGTATAAGCTTCCCTGGAAAAGAACACCAGAGATGTAGTACAAGGAAAGAAAGGATGCTAAGAAGAAAGGATGAAGAAGGATAGATGTGACAGCCATGCGGACCTAAAAGTTCATGGCAGTGAAAAGGCTCATTGTGTCCAGGGACGTGATGTGAAACATGCAGAGGTCTGCTTTTGGTCAAGCCTGTCTCTCGCTCTGTAAACAAGGATGTACCCATCACAGGACCAGTATAGTACCTTTAATAAAGAAATACTGTCTATTCTTCTTCAAAATAAACTTAAAGTAATAGTGCACCATGAAGGAGAGATAGAAGTAGTTTTATGAGTAAAGCGGCCTTACAAATCTTCAAAAGCAAGGATGTGAAGAAGTTTTATTTGAAGAACATACACTCCAAAAAACCTCCTGCGTTTTTAGGTAAAACAATTTACACAAAACATTAGTACATTTTAAAGCTTTGCAATTTATTAAATATACTGTTAAATGTTGTACATATGTAAGTAATGAAATGAGAAAGCGAGTAAAACGGAGAGAGTTTAAATTAAAGGATGAACTGTTTTAGGCCTGTTCACCCTCAACCAAGTTAAATAATTTAAACAAAAGTCACATGGGCCGTTAACTTGCTTTATTGTCCAAGGTCAACCTTCATGCCTCAGGAAGGGTCTTGAAGTTGTCTAGCATCACGTTGTAAATCACTCGCAACGGTCATGAACTCTGTATGCATGCACAAACAACAACAAAACCAGCAGGTGCGTGTGAATGAACCGAGCATATCTGCTTTCTCAGATGTTACGGTTTTAACAAGCCACTCCATATATCCGACCCGTGACCCGCGTCTATCAGAACGACAAAGCGAGAAACCTATAAATAACACTCCCAGTGGGACCCATTACATTGGGTACTTTAAGAAGACAGATATCACAGCTGATTAAAACACACGTGTAAAGAAATGCTAAACGTGTGCTGCTCGTATATTCTAGTGTGTGTCTGTACTGGGTTTGGGAAAGGATGTTTACTGGTTGAATGCGGTAAAACACCATTAGCCGGGCATCAGTGGGCTGATGAGCATTGATTAGAAAAGCAGAATGGGGGTTGGGTGGTCATTCCATCCCATCAGTCTATCCTGCATGTGGTTAAGCCATAATGTCACTATCCCGCAGCAAACTTCATTTATGTAACACGATTTTGGCTTTTGTAAATGAAGTGTTTCATCCATGTCAACACGAAGATAAAATATCCTTTGTCCATAAATAAAAAGTGAGATATCATAAATATAATTTGTTAGTTGAATAATAATTATTTCATACATGTGATCTATTCTCTCTTATGTTAGCATTCAGGTTGTATATCTAGGTTGAGGAAGGATAAGACATCTTTGTGGTTGTCCTTGGCACTACGCTTGCCTAATTGTGCCCGGGGCCAAAAGCGGCGTAATACTCAAGCTCCCAATGTTCACATCCTGCAGGAACAGCAAATGTTGTTAAACAACGCTGCCAAAACTATAATTCAGCGCTGTGGGCTGGGACCGAAACCCACAGTGACCCTCGAGGACCCTTAAGTCCGGCCCTGAGAAATGTTTTAAATCCAACCCAGATTACAATTTGTTCCCTATTTTGCTGCTTGTTTATAGGTAAAAGTCGTGATAAATGATGTGCTTTGGGTTGCATTAAAGGTTATTAGGTCACTGGAAAACTGGAACGAGTAAAGTAGGCTCTTGGGCAACTCGGGTAACATTGCAGAGTATATTGGTTGCTTTAAAAATGTATGTCTTCTGCAGGTGTTATTGCAAATGTCACATAGTGGTTGGATAATGGTGATGTGTGAACTAGCATACATGGAAAATGACACTTTTTATCAATGTGGTAACAAACTAAAGCTGCGATGCAAATTTAGCAACATTATCACTGAATATTGCATCATTTTTTGCTGTTTACCAGACAGCAGGATGCGGTGCTTTGGATGAGCTTTATTATACACAATTTATGCAAGGAGGTCACAAATTATAAAAAAGAAAATTAATTGAATCAAAAAATAGAGATGTCATAAAGTGCAACACAAGATGCAACGGCCAGAGCTGACTTCAATGTTTATACAAAAAATCTAGAGTTGCATCCTTTAGGGATGCTGTTATTTGTTTATCCTTTGTTTAGACTGTTCAACTTTGATGTTGGAAATGAGTTTTAAGCATGTTTGCTCAAGATGAGAAAACTTTGAAGGTTACAAAACACTTTATTTTTTAATAATGTATAATAATTAATTTCGACAACCTGCTCTAAGCAACAGTCAACTGAGATGAAAATCTCAAGATACTTCAGGCTGTTTTGGTCCAGATGTTAGGAACAGAGATGAATATTTTTCTGTATAAGAAAACTGATGTCTGACTTGACTGTATGATTAACAATAAAATGAAATAAGTCATATATTTCAAAAGAGTGACTATAAGCTTGATTTTTAGCCTGAATAGTTAGTTCCTCAAATATTTGTTCATTGTGGAAAATCTACAGTTCATTCTGCCACAATGAGCATCAAAGTTTAATTTCAGCCATTAACTTAACTATAATTTCAAACTTTGACATAGCCTTCGGTCAATGTTAAATATATAAAGATTAAATATTATTGTACAGAATGTTCTTTACATTATGTGAAATGATTTTATCTGGAAAACAGTCACAAAAAAAGACTTTAGCTTAAATTTTATAGGCAGTGCCACATTTATTATGAGGTAATTTAATGAGATGTATCATGCACTGCTTATTCTTAAAATGAAGTACCGAATGAAAAGAAATTGGGTTGCATTGAGTGCCCTGTTCTTTACACCCAATTTCAGTCCTTATGAATGCTTAACATCTCACAATTAACCCTAATTAGTGCACACTTATCCTTTCCTGTAACGCTGGGAGGCATTACCTATCTTCTTCAAAGCTTTAGCTGTCTACGCTTCTAAACAGCTCACTGCCGTCTCCTAATCATCATCCAGCTGGTTAAATGAATGCGTCACCCTCAAATCCGAATCTCCACAGAGACCTGCTGTTGTCTGACTCACCTCAAATATGGCTGCCAAAGTGGCCGCAGTCCTTTGTCAGTCATCGTAGTCGATGACACAAATGAGAAGCGAACAAAACGGTGTTGCACATCCTTTTCCAGCTAATGATGTTTGAGAAGAATGAGTGAGATCGGGTGAAAATGTCTGCCTTTCTTCATATGCTTGCGGGTCTACATTCATAGCGAGGCTTTGTGTCGGACTAAAAGCGCATGACAGCATGACAATAATCGTTAGACGTTTTGTCAACATCATTTGCATTTTGTTTGGACTAAATGAATGTCTTTTCAGACAATAACTTGACAGCTATTTATATTTAAACCAAACCATGCATTTTACACTTTGCCTCAAACCTTTCCAGAATCGCTGTCACGTAGCGAACATCTCAAAAGATCCTGAAAGGTTATTCGAACCCTTCTCATTTAGAAATGTCATAGATCCGGAACTGTCAAAATACCCAGCTGTAAATTGCACGATGCAGGTGTTTCTCCTAAAATCGAAGGT
This sequence comes from Triplophysa yarkandensis, assembly GCA_033220385.1. Lineage (NCBI taxonomy): Eukaryota > Metazoa > Chordata > Actinopteri > Cypriniformes > Nemacheilidae > Triplophysa > Triplophysa yarkandensis. The sequence goes on along the minus strand of CM065670.1, from coordinate 3,953,210 downwards.
CTGGTAAATGCGACCCTTGCAGTGATGAGGCACCACGTGGTGCTAATTGGAGGACGGTCCTGTCCATCATACAAATGGGGTCAAAAAACAAGAAAGACCTGCCTACATTTTCACAGCCCATCAGCTGTGATTGACACGCGGAGCTCCGCAGTGGGAGAAAAGCCTCGAGCGGTTGTATCTGATTCATTACATCCACTAACTGAATCCTTCAAAACTACTGTGTTTGAAGTTGTATTCGTTACTCTTTCATGTATTATTTTCCACTGACTGCAGCTAAGCCGGTTACTATGGGCAACCTGTGTCACCTGGGACCCTTGATAGAACCACCGTAGTGTGATGTTGCCTGTGGCGTAAATACGCTGATACGTTGTGCAACGAGCACACCAGAAGCACAGGAACGGTTTTCATCCTTGTAGAGTGTGTTCTTTTGATGAGCACATTTTTAGGCCTATTCAACACCATTGATAAGGGCTGCATTTAAATTTCAGACACGTCTGCGAGCGGCCCACCCTCCGACCTCCCAACACGCAGTGAGATGTCATTTAGAGCTATTATAGAGCATCACAGATCCAGTCGGCAACCAACTGTGGAAAAGGAAGATAGACAGATAAACAAATACACAGACAGACATAAAGGCACAGACGGAATGACTGATAAACAATGACAAAAGACTGATGAAGACGAAGGGCAAAAAGTTAGTGACAGACAAAACGACAAAAATATTTGGAGGCAGATAGAAAAAATAGAGAGACAGAAAAGACAAGGATAAGTCATAAACAAAGAGAAATGATGGAGGACAAAAAGTCAACAAAGGACAAAAAGTCAGAGGCAGAAAAACAGACTGGCAAAAGTAAAACTAAAACAGACAGGCAGATAAAAAAACGAAAATCAGAGATGGCTAGAAATAAAGACAAAAGAATTTCAAAAAAACAAGCAAATAGACGTACACATAGACAGAACGATTGAAATAGATAAACAGAATAGAAAAGACAGACTTAGAAAGATGAAGGAGTAAAGTCAGACACAGACCAAAAGATCAGAATAAAATTTTTGTGGTAGACAGAATTACAGGCAAAAAAATTATTAGAAAAAAAGTGGACAAACAGAAATAAAAAAATTACAAGATAGACAGACGGACAGAAAAAGAAATATGGTATTCAAAGGCAAAAACACACAAAACTGCAGACAGACTGGAAAGAAGATACTGATGGATAGAAAGACAAACAACCAGAAAGAGATGTAGACAGAGAAATAGATAAAGACGGACAAGATGAGAAAAATAAGTCAAAAACGCCAAAATAGACAGGAAGATTAATAAAGGGTTTTCAACTTAAATAGAAAGACAAACAGAAAGGCAGACCAACGAGGAGAAAGAAACAAGTAAAATATAGACCCAACGAATTAGACATCAAAGCAAAAATGAGACATCTAGAATTTTTATGTTCATATCTCGCTGGTTCGTGTCTAATGCTATTACTATGTCGAAACGCCGCTATAAATAATGTCACTTTTGTTTAGACAAAGAAAGACATACAATCTTACTCTAATGACCCCTCCTTCACCTGTTGCATGAGAGGGTTCAGTGCCAGCTCACCCATTAAAACTCACATTCCACCAACTCATTTATGCCACCTTATAAAGGGCACTTGGGAAAGCTCTTTTCCATTCAGATCCAAGTGCTCAACATTCCTCTCACTTGACATGGACATCCTTTGCCAGACCAAAGTGCCCTTTCATTTCATTTGTGTCTTCTAACAGAAGCTACACTGTTTTGGTCTTGTTAGTAGCATTCTCGACAAGCTGCGTTTCAAGTAGATGTTCTTATGTTTGCATTGAAATAATAAATAGCTTTTTAACTATTTTGGAGACTTTACTTTAGATTTTATTTTCATGCTTTTGGAAGATGCTTTTAACCATTGTATTACAGCGCGTATTTTTGTATCCGTATATGTTTCCTGTGAATCAAACCAGAAGATTTACATAGCTATCAATTCTATACCAACGTTCCTCATTTACTTGCCCTCTTGTCTTTTACCAACCTGTGTGAATTTTGGCAGAACACAAAAACATTTGGTAACCGAACATACAATGTAAAAGAACTTCATGTGGCTTGGTTATTACCAAAAAATAAATAGTTATATTAACTAAATATAATCTTATAACGCTATTAAATTAAAAACATTACAATTCTTAAGTGGAAATTATAAAAATAACTGTAAAAACATACCAATTAATTTCTCTAAAATTTACAAATATTTTTTGTTCATGTGTAGAAAAATATAATAAATATTTGTAATCTACACCAATATTTTTGTTTAATTCTAATAGAATTCTAAGACATCTTTAAGTTTATTTAATATACTTGCTTTTACATCAATTTATTTCTATTGCATGGACTCAAAACCAGTTGCTTGGCGGTTACTAACATTGTTTCGAATACCTCAGTTTAACTCAATGTTTGGTTCTGAAAACAAGTTTTTAAATGGTTAAAAATAAATTCACGGTTTTAATAAATAATCACACATTAATAATGAACATTATACTCCTCTATAATATAAAATAATGCATTCAGCAATTCATAGGCTTATGGAAGTCAAAATGGCCCTTATAATCCTGACAGCGGTATAAATAATAGAAACTTTATCTGCAGTGTTGTTGGACACGCTGTGTGATTTACTATACTGTAGCATTAACAGTGGAGTCACGTCACCGATTAGCCATTGCTCTTTGAAGTCTGAGTAATACACAGAGCTGGAGCACATACCTAACATTTATTAATAAACAGATCACCACCGTGAAAACCATAAGGTCCATGTTATCACTCAATATACAAGTAGTGCGGTCTTCATTTTAACCTCCACTTCTGAAATTATCACATACACACAGATTCGCCCTCAAGCATCCTTTCTGTCCGAATCTTCAGGGAATGAGGCATCGCAATGGATTTGTCTCAAATCTACTTGCGGTTCAGGACAAAGTAAAAAGGAGGTGGTCAAGATATGATTTTTATTTCACGAACGGACGCATTTGTTCACTCTGACTCGCTCTCTGCCAATACCACGAGAGGGATGATAACGTTTCGAAACAGCCGCGGTTACCTGCCTTTATCAAAGGAAGACAGCTGGTGTGAGGAGATACGCTGGGAATTCATAAAGGTCCCGAGCCTGGCGAGATGATTGCTCTCTCCACAGCCTGCGATGAAACCCCTCCTCCCTTTAAGCCCCTTTCTAAAGACATTTAGGACCAGGATTGTAAAGGAAATGGAATGTGAGAATGCAGCCAGCAAGAAACAAACAATACTATCTTTAGGGAAACAAGAGAACAGATTCAGTGAACAGATGGTGGGAACACGAGCACCTTTTCATTTGGTTTAGAAATTGCACTTCATCATTAAAATCAAAATCCAATACCCGGGCTAAAATCTCGATTCACCAGGTAATCCGTTAAATGAAAGAATGAATGATTAACTGGTTTGATCAATGAAAATGGGACAAATGCTCGATCATTTAAAGCACACTAGTCACTACAGGCATTAAACGGGTCTCATGTGGCCCAAAAACTAGATCACAATCAATACCAGCAGAAGAGTCACAGCGGGGCGAGAAAGACAACGATGCACCCTATGCACGCAGCTTGGCAGAAATGCATGAACGTGCCGCTGTTTCTCGGCATGCTCGATGGCCGAATTAAGACAGACAGCACAATCAGCAGTCCCGCTGGCCGTGAGTGGGGGATGCGATCCCAGGGCACACACAGACTCACAACTCTACAGCCATCATCATTATAACACCACCATTTCACGCCAAAGGCCTCGAGACCATAACGCATCCTTTCTGCTAGCTCTGCAATTCCAAGCCGCTCATTTGAGACCTGCGTACCATCAGCCAGTGGCGTCTCGCTCTTGGTGGTGTCCAGGAACAACCGCAAGAAGGATGCCTGCATATCCTAGCGCAGTAAAATCGGCATCTACGCCTTTTCTACTGAATACAATCACCCGTCAGACTTCTAATAGGAGGTTTAGTCTTCATTCATCTTCATTTAGAGGGATGGTTTTGTTTACCGTTCGCAATATTAGGCGTTTGGACAAGGGGGAGGTGTTGATGTTTGAGCTGGGGGAAGGGCAGTGCTTTTCCAGAGAAATGGCTTTGCGTTCCCCCGACTCTTAATTATTATACATTCTTCTATTCTCTTAAACTGACGATGGTTCAGACTTAAAGATCTTGGATGCCTACACACAGCATTAATATGGAGATGAAAAACGCCATCTACATTTATCATGCTGTCGACAGTGCTTTTGAAAATGGAGAGAGTCAATACAATAAGACGACAACGTAAATTAATGAACTCTGTTTGCCTACGATGATATTGCGCGTAGCGCCACAGTCTTGAAGACCTCACTATGCCACTGGATTCAAAGGCAAAAGCAAAAAATTTGTTCCTCCCCCTACCTCCAAATCAATGAGAGTTTGATTTAACACTTGGAGCTCCGTGAGAAAACATAAGGGCGTCTTAGACTTTGCAATTAAATTGATCGTGGAACTCGAGACAAGTCGATTCGAGCCACAGTGCACAGACCATGTCGGATATCGAGAGGGTATTTTATGCGCCTATAAGACAAATTAAAATGTGTGTGTTGGGATCTCTCACTTTGTGGAAGTATTGGAGAACCTCTCCACTTCGATTATTACATGGAATCTAAGTTGAGGGTCATTGTAGGGTTGAACACATCTCCCTGGCTATTTCCGGCCTCTGCTCATAACAGACCACTTGTTCTTTACATCCCATCTTTTAGTTCTTTTAACTCAGCCTAGAGGCATCCATTATGTTTAACCCATGGCTGCTCATCGTCACTAGTCAATATATTTTTTTAATCATCAAACAGCTTTGCCATGCAGAACGAGAGCTGACCCCGTGTCTTTACTGGCATTCGCTTCCTTTGATTTGTGACCACTGGTTGAGTGTGATCTTCTCATGGTTTCCCTTCATTGACGCCTCTGGCTTTTACCAACAGAGGGACATGGCTCATTTGTCTCTGTCTTCTCTTAGCAATGTCTCTCATTTTTCATAGCGTTCTCCTTTAGGATATACATTTGGATGGAAAAACATACAGGATGTTTATATACAGTACATGTGGTGCCATTGGTTGAACTTGTGTTTTTAAGAGAGTTGGAATGATCAAAACTATACTGTTATCATGTAAATTACTTTATTTTTGTTCATATTTATGAACATTTTCTTCTAATATAATCATTGCAAATATATGCAGTTTATTCCTAGTCGAACAGAAATGAAAGTAATCTATATTTTAATGGCATCATGCCATTCGACCATCAATCATTATAGTCAAAATGGTGAAGCCCCAAAAAGCACACCCATCTATCATATCGTGATCCAAATGACAACAGTGCGTTAAAAATGTCTTACGTATTTGATTTATAGATTTGTAAGAAAAATGATTTTTATTTTTGGTATATGTTGGTATACTTAAATGTAAAAAAATGTAAACACCACAAAAGAAGATTTTCAAGGAATTTGGTAAGCAATGGCTTCACTCCTACTTCTATTGTATGGACACAAATGCAATCCAATGACTAACATTCTTTGAAATATCTTTTATTGTGTTCAGTGGAAGAAAGTCTTAAAGGTTTGACATGCCAGGAGAGTGAGTATCTCATTAAGCTTGGAAGAAAGTATATCATGATTTATAAATAAAGTCAACGTGTAAAATGAAAAACTAAATGTACCACACTTGACTAAAACACTGCAACCGTCCCAAAACGAAAGCCCACCACCCTTTAAAAAGATGTCAGCTGTCAAGGGAAATTCTTTCATTTCATACACCTGACACCTATGATGAGTGAGCAGCTGGAATAGAGAGATATTAAAATCTTCCAAAGGGAGAATTTCTTCCTATCCTTTAAATGGCTCAGCTTTGACACAATACATCTGCTAGACCTCTGTATCACTCTTTAATCTGCTTATCTGAAGGGCATGGGGCCTACCCTGTCTACCCTGTCAACAGAAAAAGACCATTACCTCATACGGATCATCTCCTCTTTCACATTTTTGGATGAGCAAATATCTAGTCCGCTGGCCTTCCAGTCAATTTGATCCTTGCCACTTACCTCATTGTGCATCATGTGTTTTAGCAGAACACATCATGACGCAGGTCCAAGCATCCTCACACATATAAATGTTTCCATAACCGTTCATATCATCACAACTTACCAAATTCCCCCCAAAAATAGCTAATTCCTCTGAAGTGGGAAATTTACTTTCACTGGTAAACAATACCAATACCAATACTGAAAATTAACAGATTAAAATTTATTCAATTCTACACATAAATGTAAAAGTATTAAAAGTATAAAAGTAATCAAGCAAAGCTCTAATTCAATATATGTATTAAATTCCAAAAATTTAAAATCATTACATTGTATGAAAGTGTAATTCGCCCAAAAATAACAAATTCTTCCTTCATTTACTCGTAGTAGTAAATGAGTAAAAAAGTAGTTTCAAACTTGAAAAAAGTAAATGTATTGTTGAACACAAAAGAAGATATTTGGAAGAAAGTTTGAAACAAACAGTCTGTTACCGCATATTTGTCCAAATATTTACTTTTAAGTTCTAATGTAACATTTTTTCATCAAAGCCAATTAAAATGTTATTACTATAATATTATATGTTCTATAACTTTTTATTTTAAAATACAAAATTATTAATAACTCTTATATTTAAGCAGCATATAACACCTCTGCAATCAATGTACATCATAAAAAGGTTATCTTCCGCACATTTTCGCAACTTTGACCTTTGATAATTATCAAGCTAATTATTCATTCAAGAAGTCATCCTCATATTCAGAAACAAATTCTCCACGGCTCTGTGTTACTAAAGTTTGGCATGTATTATGCATGAAACAGCATGGCAGATTCGCCGAGCTAAACATTTAGAGTCTTGTCAGATTAAAGCTGAGCGATACAGGGTGTGACATACCCCTCGCCTGAGCAAACTGTCCCGCTGTTGCACAGCATGGGTTTATTTCCCAGGTCAACAGCAAGCATCATTACGGATAAACGCAGTAGGATGGGATGTCCTTCTTGTATCTCTCAAATGATATCGAAAGCTTTTAGAAAATAATTTTTTCTTTATTCAATGTTGAAAGTGAAGCATAATAAGGAATTGTGGCATGTCATTTGGGGAGGGTGGATATACTCATCAGCATGAAAATGACATCACGAGTAACCTTGTGAGAGCTACTGAGTCGCAGAGCTTTATAAATTTATAGTTGATAGATAGTTGAATATAACATAATGTGTTGCCCTAAGACGCGCTACAAAAGTGCTTCAAAACTAGTCAGATTGACTGGTATGATATATTTTAAGCCTACTGAAGTCACATAATAACTCTGTGCGGGACTGAGATTTAAGTCATTATTCACTCTGAAATTAAATTATTCATGCAAATCTCAATGCAGCACTCAGATATGGTGCCGATGCCGCAGGTTTGCCAGCACTTTATTTGATTCAAGAGCTGCTTAAAGCTCTAAAGACTTAGAATATAGTGCACAATCATTTTGAACAATTGTTTGATGTTTTGACAGCCTTTGGTCACAATAATCTTTACAAAATGTGTTATTTTACATAACGATCAAAAATAAAATAACAGTAAAATAATATATCATAAATAAAATACATAAATAAAGGCATCGTTTGGGATGAACTGTAGCTTTAAAGTGATAGTTCACCCAAAAATTGTGTCATCATTTACCCTGGTCAAACTGTATGATTTTATTTCTTACGCAGAACACCTACCATAATATTTTGAAGAATGTTGGCAACTGTCACCCATTCTCTTTCATTTGTTTTGTCTACACAATACAAGTGAATTCGTAGAATTGCTATTTGGCTACTGACATTCTTCCAAATATTTTCCTTGGTCTTCGGCAGGCAGAAACGTTCCTATAGTAAAAGTTTGAAATGAAAAGAGGGCGATAAGAGAATATTGGACAAACTGTAGCTAAAAAGTTTTAGTTTACCAAAAAATAAAATGCTGTCATCATTTGCTCACCCTATTTTTAAACCTATTTGACTTTCTGTCTTCCGCAGAACACAAACAAAGAAATTTGGATGAACGTTAGTAACCATCACCCATTCACTTGCATTGGTTTTGTGTGAAAATGTGCCACTGCTGATTGTCGAACAACATTCTTCAATATATCTTTTTCATGATCTGCAGATGAAAGAAATTCTGAGCAAAGAGGGAAAATAAAAGTTGTCTCTCTTTACTCACTCTCTTGTAAAACCTCATGACTTCCTTCCTTCCTTAAGAACACAAACAAAGATATTTCAAATAATGTTTGTACGACTATTCACCTCCATTGGTTTTGGGTTGCTGTGGGGCTACCAACATTCTTCAAAATATCATCCATATGTGTTCTGCAAAACAAATAAGTCATACAGGTTAAATGACTAGAGATTCACGACAGGATTTTGGATGAACTGTACCTTTAAAGCACTGTGGGAGACTCCGCAATAACTCTTTCTAACCTTATTACGAAACACATGGGTAACAACCCACTTCCACATCTTTTTGTGCTAATGAGCACATTAACAGGCATTTAAGTGGAATCAAAAATACTGCCACCTCGTGAACCTCGAGTTCTTTCTATGAGAAGCGAGATGAAAAGACCTGACATTTGTATTCACATAAACGTCCAGGAAGTGTTTGTGCCCTTCGTTCACAATTTTCCCCTTATAATTTTAAGATAAAGACCCCGTTTCTAGGACACCTCTAGCCAGCTGCCAGAGAACGAAACTGACTGATGAACTAGCAAGGGGGGGGGAGAAAGAATTACGGCATCCGATTTACTGCCGACTTTAAAGCATCACAAAGTCAAACTCGCATTAGATTTACTCAACTCATAATCCAAACTTCTGAATATGAGCAGAACAGAAGAATCTATAAACCTTCTTAGTCCTAAAAGGAGTCTTTAACTGAGGCGCAGGAAGAACAAATACTTTCATTCAGCCCTTTCCAAAATGCAAATTCCCCTCGCTCTTAAAATCTTTTCCTTTTTTTTATTGGGGTTCCCATGTCACAATATGGCCTCAGTGGGTTTTGCGTGTGGTGCCTCAGCCCCGGGGTAAACATGAATGTGTTTGGAGGACCAAAACAAGACTGTTGGTTTCCTGTGGGTCGGATGACATTCTTCCCTTTGACATGGCCAAACTTTTATTTCAATTACATTACATTTAGACATGTTTTTGTGGTTCTACAGAAAGAAGCAGACACCGAGAAAGATACAGAAAAGTCTTTACATAACAACTAACATAGTTTAACCAGTGTAGCTTCATTCATGAATGAATGAATGAATGACTCTTGCATGCCAATTCTCTTAATGAATCTGTCAAAACGGTTATTGGTTTGAGTCTGTCTGAGAATTTTCATTGTTGTTTTAAACCTGTATACATGTTCGTGTTGTATTGAACAAAACATATTTGTTAAAATGTTAGCAACTGAGATTGCTTTGGCAACCCTGACTACAAAAGTAGAAAATAAAAATGTTGGTCTGTTGAACACAACAGAAAATATTTAAGAAAGTTCTGCGGCAGCTTGACTAACATTTCAACTTTTACTAAAACCGTCAATAGTGTCCGAGAAATCTCAGTTGTTAACATTCTTCTAAATATGTTTATGTTCAACTGAAAAAATAATTGTACAAAGATTCGAGGTATTTTCCGAATGTTCATATTTGGTCAGATTATCCATTCTAAGATGAATTGTATAGGTTTTGTCGAAAAGAATATGTGTTTTTTTGACTAGTGTTTTACACAACTGGTAAGAAGTTTTGCGACACTTTACTTACTTAAACATATACTCTTTAAACAAAAGGAAATAAACAAAAGGAACCCCGGGAATTATGATATAGCTTGAAAATATGAAACATATTTGATCATCTTCAGTATAGTCATCAAGTCCAAGTCTATTCTGCACTCTTATTAGCTGTTGTTTCTTTAATATCAAGTCAAAGTTCTCCATTTTAAAAACATATTTTGTTAAATAAATGTATGTTTTGTCATGAAAAACATCTGTGTTTGCTTCGTAAATTATATTCGTGTCTTTATAGATCATTTCAGGCATTCAGAGATACACATTCTGATCAAATTTTTTATTTTATTTTATAAAGGGTCACAAAACTTGACCAGTATTTTATTCCTATAACTATTCATCGGTTCACTTTCAAAGCAAACATTAGAAAAGGAAAGTTTGCAAGTCAAACATTGTGGACCTCCATCTACCTGTGGATAGAGCTTAACCTCAGAAACCCTCTCTCCAGTTAATTGTCTCTTTTGCAAACAGAGTAGTGCCCTGCATGCTTGATGAGAACTTCACATTCAGTCATGAAATGAAAAGTTCAAGTAATTACGTGCTTATCTGGAACTCCTCGAACCAAGACTTCCTGCTCATTGGAATGCGGATGTCTGACTGAAGTTCAGGACACTCAGATTCGGTTTTTCCCTCTTCAACGAAATAAGCTGAGCATGTTTCTACATAATTTTATATTACAAATGCTAAAGCGGAAATCTAATTTCAAACCTTATAAATGGGTGAAACCTTAGTATTAAACTTGACATGACCAGCAGGTGCCCTCAAGAGAGAACCGAACCAAATAATTTTGGAGTGCGAAGAACAGTATGGTTCCTGCATGAACAAAATTTATGTTTGGTAAAAAGAGAATATTATATTTTTTAAATAATTTTTTTACAGTATTTTCAATATTTCAAAGAATGCACTTTCAAGGGTACTTTAAATGTTCCTATTTCCACATAAATCATAAAAGAACACATGCATACACAGATATAACTCATTCTACAATTATTTTCTGATGTCATTGTGCTGTTACTCTGCGTTCATGTACAATGGTTTGTTTGTGACAACAATAATGGAAATCTGACATCACTGGCCCACGGAAAGCACATCTGCATGCCACATTTCACCTGTCATACACACATATAACAAAGCATGACAGACAATTTTAGAATATTAATACATAAATATTCTAGTGAGGTATTTTCCTTGCTTTGCTTCACCCAAATGGTTTGTTCTCAATGAACTGAAGTGCTCAAAGCTTCTCTTTTAGCAAACATGAATTTTAATGCGTGTCAGCGGGGACCTAACCTATTTTTACATTTATTTCTCCCTTCTTACAGATTTCAATACTGTTTCACACAAGATTGGAGATTATTTAGAATATTTATACTTTTGGAAAATTATTTAACTGATTAAAGTTGGAAATGACCTGGTTTACAATTACACAAAACCAAGAGCATTTAAAAAAAGTCTTGACTCAAGAAAATAATTAAACTGTGAGTCTTTTGTAGACCAATGTGTTACATCTGTTCTGTACCTCTTCTACTTATATTAAGGAGAGGTATTTATTTTGTGAATTGCTTTCATCTTTAAAGGCTTTGTCTAGGGCACACAATGAGCACTTTAGAAGAGTAGAATATCTGATTGCTCAGCTGTAGTTTCCCAATAGATGATCATAAATTCACATAGTGCCATTTTCAAAGCAATGCCCATTTATAACTTATATAAAAGTAATAAATTGGCATTGCTTTGAAAGTTTGTGACAGCAGAAAGGAAGGAGGATCTCTTCATGGGATTTGAAGTAATGTTTTAGGTACAATACAATGTTAATGTTTAATATTTTGGCCAGGTCATTTAAATACAACACATTGAGCCTCATTACTTTAAATGTATGAATTAAAATTAATGATATTCTGAAAATGAAGGAGGTCCAGTATTATTCGGATCAAGCCTAAAGTAGACATAGAACAATAATTACATAAAAATCATTAGGTGCCGATGAAAATATATCTAAATATAGTAAGTAAAATTAAAAACAATATAGTATACTACAGATTAAAGCAGTTATAACATAAGTCATATTTTGATTAGAAAGAATGCAATCACAACTGATAATTTAATAATTTATATCTGTAATATGACAAGAAATAGTAACAACCCCTTAAATGACATAAAAGAAATTATATAACATTCACCCACACACTCAAATCAACTGTAATATGATTTCCATCTTAAAATGTGTGTGTTTAATATGTCTTCCAATGCACTACGATATCCTAAATGCTATAAATTATCTGTGGCATGCTATTGATAACTTTAGTAAATTACTTAGCTTGAAACCAAGAATATTAAAACCCATAACAAAATTCGATTTGCGCATCATATAATATCTGCTGAGATCTTTATTGAAGTCATTTACTTCACTGACAACACACAGACAAAAAGATGATCTTTATTAATGTGTGCTATTCTATTTTTTTAGTCCATGATCAAATGAAACACTTAATGGAAGTCTACAATCTTGGCTCGGATTTCAATTTACCAACCTGGGATCTTGTTTGTCCTGATACAGACCCAAGGACACAATGTCCCCCAAACCTTTAACAGAAATCCTCTTGAGAATGGCATTCATTAGCGTCCATTCAGATCTCATGCTAATTGCATCCGAGATAACCCGCCCTCGCTCTTTTGACCTTCTGACCAGCATCCATCGCACCCATTGAGTGCCTCCTAATTCAATCCACACTCACTTCAGCTGCAGATGCTGACGTCACGACTCAACAGGAGCAATATATTAATCAGACCGTTAACATCTGCTCTCCAAATTAAATTGTGTTTGAGAGCTGGAAGTCTTCTGTTGCTGATAAATACAGGAGATGGGTTGATCTGGTTGAGCGTTGGCATCGAGCGCTACCCCTAAGCTAAAAAGTGACAAAACATTCAGAACGGATGTCAATGGAACCTTCCCAATGTGATCCCGTTCCCATTTTGTTGGGTAATATTCATGAATTATACAATAAGGTAATGTGCCAGTATGTGATCCGAATGTGGTTTTGATAAAATGGTACTGTCACATTAATGCTGAATAATTAATAGTATTATGTGGGGTATTCATTAAAATTGTTCAAATTAAGAATGCATGAATCCATTTAATAAAAAGTGCATGTTAAAAGACAAAATGCCAGTCTCCTCATCAACATAATCCAAAACACTTTTACTGTGCATTATGGATTTAAAATATACAACACGCGAAATAAAATAAATAAAATTCACAATAAAATTTGTTTAGTTAAATTCATTAGTTTAGTACTCCTATTATAGAGGTTATATTGGATTGGAGCGGTTCATGAATGGCTGGTTTAAAATGTTCAGTGAATCGAACCCACAAAGACCTAAATCCCAGATTCTTTGAAGATGTCAGACCATGATATCACGCAGAGAGGAACACTCTTCGTAAAGAGCCGTTAAATGTTGGAGATTTCCCAACAGCTCCCTCTGAATAGAGTTTGCTTTGCGTGTACACAGGAATATCTCGACATCACAACAAACTCCCACCCATGCAGCGAATAACAAAGCAAAACTATTCAATTCCAGACTCGGCCTTTGATAAGAGTTTCACAAAGACGCCTCTGTGAAGGCCCTCCTTTCACTGGTCTCTTTATTACCTTGGCCGTCCTTTCATATATCGAGAAAGATAACTTTCACTATTCAGTGACTCAGACGTGAGTGTCATCCATGACAATGCTTTCAAGCTCAGCGGACAGCCGAAGAGAAACTGTAAAGCCTCCTTCACATGTTGCGCTTCGAGATTATCTAAGGATGGACTAGATGTTTCCAGTATTAAAATCAAATCCTTTTTAATGACACGATGTACAAAAGATATGGATCATGAAGAATGACTGCGTGTAAAATTCCACAGCAGTTTTTCTTTTTTACTTTTGTTGGCATGTGGACTATAAAACTGAATGATATCTTACTCTCTCAAATGGCTTTAAGTGGACAATTACACAGTTTTATGGTCACGTCTCAGAGCGCTTATAAGGAAACCGCCTGCACTTTTGGCCCAGTGGTTTCACAAATTCCAGATGTGCACTGCAGGTGCTGCTATAATTTCAATGGTGGCGACTCATGGATGATCTGGTTCCAAACGGTGTTAAGGAGATGCTAAGACATACATGTTTTAATGTGGATTTGCTTTATGAATGAGCCACATGAGAACTTTATACATGACTAACATGCCATAAAATATTTTTGTCATGATGTACATGTGTTGATGTTCAGTAAAACAAAGGTATTGCTATATTATTATGAAGTTCACAACAACAAGAAACTGCCTTGTTGTAACTGACCAATCGCACATCACTTCATAATTTCCTTATGATAAAATTGTGTTTCGCATTAATTTGTTAGATCTGGTTTTGCGTCAATGATAAGCGCTTTAAGAGCTTGGACTTGATTTAGTTTGTAATCATTTTTGTATTAATTATCTTCTGAGTTTATACAACTTTCCTGTGGTTCAGTGGTTGGAACATGTGGCTTAAAATTCTAACAGCATCAGTTCCATCCCTGGGATTGACATGTTCAACAAATCAAATGTAAAAGTATAATTATTTTCTGCCAAATGCATTAAGGTATATTAAATTGGTAATCTCATAAAATTGTTCGTAAACATTTCACTTTTCAAAGCTTACTAGTGTTTGCCCTGTCCTTGACTATTACTTGAATGAAACCACCTCTGAGGTTCTTCATTTTCAGATTTATCATTCTGTTGCTTGTAAACTAATTGACTGATTTAATCAGATGGTAGGACAATTTGCATAGTAATGTAGTTACGCTCCTTACTTTATACATATCTGCCTTTGGGCTCTGTTCTTCAGTATTTGTTAATTGGCTTTTACACAGAAAAGTTTAACTTTTTTGACAAAGACGGGACTATATCATCCCCACCATCACTTTCACCTAAACATATGTACTAATGTTAGCACTACAGTAGCACTACATTTTATCACTACATTCATTACATTTTATATTCAACTTTTTTATACTATTACTTTACGGTTTGTGTCATTCTAACTTGCACTGTGCATAATACCCTACAAAAAGTGAAAACTATTTCAGCTGCGAGATCTCGAATCACCTCAAGCGTACCTTTCTACAGTCTGAAAGCTCAGAACTGTCCACCCTCTTCTCCAAGCTGTCTTTCCAAGACCGGACTAAAAACACTTGCCCATTCCAGGACCTTGCATTACTGTGACCTGCATGCCAATGCCCGCACCTTGCTATTCTTCAGTGCGTGAAGACCTCCACCTCATCAGGACAAACTCGCTCGAGCGGGGCTGATCCCTGATGCATCATCCAGCTCGGGATTAAGGCCGTATTACAACATTGACTTCCATTCCTCTACCGCAAAAACCCAGTCTCCGAAGGCTGGTGCCTGCTGACTCTCTCCTTAAAAGGCATTAGTTGGGGAAGGCCCACCGACCGCTGAGATTTATCTTATTAGGGGAAGAGAAGAGGAAGCAGAGATATGAAGGCCTCCTAGAAACATGAATCTTATTTAACAGGAACTGTAGGAGTATGGATTCCACCTGGAGTACTTTATGATAGAATTTTTATGTGATAATGACGGTTCATGAAGCACTCTGCCTGCGGAATCATGCCATCGAATTACCATCGACCGATCATGTTCTTGAATTCAAGCAGCTGGCCTGGTTTTATTCTCTGTGTTATTTTATATGAGAAATGTAGGATATCAATCACAATTTAGGGAATAATTCATACTAAAATGAAATGTGTCATTTTGTACATTATGAACCTGTGGGGTTACTGTCTTGTGCAAAACACAAAAGAAGATTTTTAAAAGTGTTAATAAAACCATTGGACCCCCTTAACTTGCGTTGCCATCGCATCAATACAACAGAAGTCAGTGGTTACCAACATTCTTTAAAATATATTTTATGTTTTGTGTAGATGTCAAAATGTCAAGAAGAAAAATGATGACTTAAATTATATATTGGAGTTTACTCAAGTTATTCCCTTTAAAGCCACTGAATTTGGATTTCACAGTCTAAAGCCAGCAAGGCATCATCAAGCTCTGCGTATGGGCACTGATGGGTTGCCATGTACTCGTTTGAAAGACACGGCGGTTATTTTAATTAATTTGTCTTCACAGCTTTGTGTTTGTGCTGCACTCAGACGGTTTGTGTGCACACTCAGAGTACTTTAGGATGGCAGACCCTCTTCATTGTCGACGCTGACCCGGGGGGAAATAGTTTATTGATTTCTGGGGTAACATGATTAAAATGGGTTTTAGGAAGACCCCGTGTCCAACTTGTCAAGGGGATGAGAGACTGGGGGGAATAAAGGAAGCCACAAATGCCCTGCCTATCAGATACAGCACTGGCAGTTTGACTTTTAACATGGAGATCAAAAAGACATCTGAGAAATCCTGTATACAGTAGTTCAAACCCGCAAAAAAAAAAAAAAACCTTAAGTGATTGAATGCATCTTGTCATTTTCTTTCATCTGCAAAACACAAAAGAAGATATTTTGAAAAATTTTGGTAAGCAAACAATGGCAGCACCCGTTCCAGCCAAAAAGCATGCCTACATTTACAAATTCCAAACTATAGTGCCTGTTCTGACAAGCACATTTGTTCGACTGACATATGTTTGCGCAAGGTCTTTGGTGAGGTGGGTAATCATGAAGAAAGATCACATGTTCATTGATGCCATGATTCCATTGAGTGCCATCTGTGAACGTGGCGGCCAGATTTGAGTCTGAGCTCTCTCGACCTCTTTCTCTCCCAGGTTGAGTTATGCTTACCATATGGCACACACAGACTAATTCCATTTTAAAAGTCGAACGTGGAACTAGATTGCTTTTTGAGCAGCTGTGTTGAACATGCAATTTTTTTGCGTCCCTACACTCGCTGATTGCGGAATGAACTGTGATTGTGTTTTACTCCACTGTAAATTTTGTCACATACGTTGCGGTTATCTATAAACCTGCGTCTGGAAGTAATTCTGCTGCTATTAACGTGTCAGGGCTAATGTGGAATTGCATATAAACACAGGTATTTAAGACAATGAGTATTTTATTGGAGGACATATGGTGTTGAGGTTAATGCAAATACACAACAGATAAGGAATAATTACAGAATTAAGTTTAAAGGAGTTCCACATGAACTTCAGAGGTTATGGAACAAATCCACCTGATAAATGATTTAAATTGACCCTACTCAAAATAAATACTCACCAGAGCATTTCCTGGGATTCCATGAGAGGCCAGACTAATCGATGTGGTTTCATTAGAAGTGCCATGGTCAAGCAGTTACAGGTATTTGGACCAAAAATAACTTAAAACCATAAAAGCATAAAACATTTTAAAACAAACCATTGGTAAGTAATAAATATATCGGAACTAAAGGCATAGTTCACCCAGAAATGCATGGTTTTTTTTACTCATTCTCTTGCCATTTCAAACAAGTATACCTGTTTTACTTCAGTAGATATTTTGAAGAATGTTCTGATATACAATAGAAGTGAATGGGTACCACTTTTCTTTGATTCCTTACATTCAAACTTCTTTTTAATCTGCAGAAGAAAAAAGTTCAAGAAACAATAAATTCTTATTGATACTTTATATTTCATTTAATTCTTTATTTAGTGTATGTTCCAATAGTTTTTAAGGGTCAATGATTTTTTTTAAGTTATTAAAGGTTTTAAGAGTCGTTGCACATTTCATACCAGTTTTCTGCATCTCCAAATGTTGTATATCGAAATAATAAAGCTGTGTAAATCTGGAAACAGCTCAGTTCTGTAATCACTGCATGCCGGATTAGCATTCAGTCAGCAGGGGGCTGTTCTCACTCGGTCTGGTGAACCGGGTTTGTCCCGGCCGTGACCCAGCACATGCCGTACAGCAGACTTGACGCCTCAACCTATATCACCGGTTCTGAGACACGGTCTCACTATTGGTGCATATATCATCTTGGCATCCTCAGGGCATTGATCAGGGCCCAGGTGAGCTCATTGTGCAGGCCGTCAGCATCGGCTGAAGGTTACAGGGGGTTATTCCTGTGGTGAAACGCACCTGTGCTCGACTATTCAGTGCCCTTCACTGCTGTGTGATTTCCGCAGGTTGTGCAGTTTTTCCGGTCTGTCAGTCTAATGTTGAATACCGGTTTTATGAGTTGGGTGTTTTTTCGCATACTATATATTAAACTATCGTATATATTCTACAATCTCGTTTGAATGAATATTCCCACTAAATTTCATCAGAACCGTATGTGGCTTTTTTAAATCTAGTGGAGTTACTAAAAAGGTACAAAAATATATATCTAAGACATTATACAAATTTTTATAATAAATAAATAATTAACTTAAAATTAAAATAATTTTAATTACATTAATTTTTTTTTCGTTTCCAATAAAGAAAGTTAAAAGTAAATAAAAAAGATGATGTTTTTAAAGCAAAAGTCACAAAATCTGAAAATTGTAACCATTTACTTCTATTTCTTGTCATTTTGAACTTGTATTGTTCTGCTGTACACAAAAGAAGATTTTTGCTACTTTTGTGTACTGCAGAAGAAAGTCATACAGGTTTGAAATCAGGAAAGTGTGAGTACATATTTGGGGACTTTTGCTTTGGAATTATTATTTTTATTATTTATATAAGTAAATATTATTGATAAGTATCCTTTCATGGAAACTAACAATAACAAAAAACTATGAAAATAAATTTTAGATAAAATTTTCAAAATAAATGACAAATTCTGAAATTTCTGGGCGACCCTGTCCTGGACTGCATTGTCCGCAAAGTAAAGAACCAATTTGTTTGGTAGATGACTATGCCAGCCTGAAATTATTCTTTTGTGAACGTTTTGTGCTGTACAACCATATTCCTTTATGTCAAAGCAGTCTTGATTCAACCTAGTTTAGGAATGTAAACAAAAACTTTTTGTTTGACTCCCATTCATCGATTTAGGGTCATATGTAATTTATTCAAATTGCAAGCAACTAAACAAACAAAACAAGTGGGCGTAGAACATGATCATCACATATCAAACAACCTCAACCAACTTCTCAAACTGTGAGTTCCTAACTGTGAACTGTGAATGAAAGAGGAAAGAGAGAGACGGAGAGAGAAAGGCTGATTCCCTAGGAAGTATCCACAACAATGTCAGGTTTGTTCGGCTTGGGTGCGTGAAGACTAAGCTTGGGTGAACTGGCAGCTTGCCCTCTGCGTCTCTGTGTTTTACGCCCTCCTGCCACTCTATTCTAAGCCAACAGTAGAAGGAATTCTATGAAGTTCATCAGCCTTTTTCTGTTTGTGCGACAGTAATGGCGGCTTCATCCTCCAGACACTTAAAGAGGACACGCAGGGGTCCGCGAGGGCCCTGACGGTTCAGCGCCGGCACAGTGGCTCTTTGAGTGCTCTCGCTGTCTGGCAATCTGCTCACACTATCAAACAACCCTGTATCACTGCCAAAACCTGCTTATGTCACTCCTTCAACCAGAAAAGAGGGCATTTAAGAGGCCTAACGTTAAGATGAATGTTCTTAGGAGAACAGTTTAGCATTGATGATAGATTAGTGGTTTGTCAGTTGTGCTTTCAAAGGCAAACATTACATTATTGCTCAAAAGGACTTGCAGCATTAATACTGTATCATTTACTTGGTATATATATATAATTTTTCTGATGCTGATTTTATCTATCCAAAATTGTTTTTTCAATATGTACAGTTAAAGGAATGTCACATCATTGGGGATAACAACTCTGATATAAAACTGATAATGATAAAACTACTAATGATCAATATTTTTTTAAAACTACACCTGACATCGATCACATTTGACATTTTTGCATATAGCAACACAGCATTACATCTCCTTAAAATCACCTGCATTGCAAGTGTGATTTATTTACAACAATTATAAAACAAAAACTAAATTAAAGATGAATTTGACAGATAGATGTATTTGTAAAAATCAAATAAATAAAATGATCGGTATCGTGAATTTTTTGGTCATGATAACCGTAGTGTAAATAAGAGGCAACAAAATTAGAAAAAATATCCGTAAACTAATCTGAAGGTGGACCCAAGAAATATGTATTAACCATATTATAGAAACTACACTGTTTGGTCTTTGTGAGCCTAGCAACAGTTCAGAGCACCCTAGCAACCACATAGAACATCATTGAATAGTCGCGATTTTGAACAAGAAAACACCTCAAAGTTTAAAGAATGTTAAAAAACATTCAATTACATTCTGCACATGTGACACAGAGATGAGGATAAATGGTTAAGACTAAATGAGAGCACATTCAAGTGATTAATTATTCAAATCGCAAGCCTAAATCTAAACATCTGCACACTTGTAACATTGTAAAACAGAGCTTATGAAGATCACATACACAATAATGAGTTCAGGCAATGATATTAATTACACTTTCATAAAAGAAATCACACGAACCGTCGTAATTCATTTTTAATCATGAATGTTAATGGCGTCTGTAAGTTTAATGGTGTTCCCTTAATTGATGCCGTGGTGTATGATCATGGGATGCTCTTGACACAAAGCAGAGAGAATTTCCTGGAAAGCTTGACGACTAATTATACCTTTACCTATCTAGGCATCGTTCCATTTGACAGGCGCATCTTTAATGTGTTTGAAGCACCTGCATCAGCATATTAAAGCATGTGTCAAACCCTCCTCGCTTCCGTTCGCCCCATTCCACATCATACATCACCTTCAGCCTGTTCCACAGTCAGGATAGGGGATGGGGGTAGGGCTTCGTCTGTTCGGTTGGAACCACGTCCTGTCGAGATGTTTGCTCTTTCTGCAAATGATGTAGTCCCAAGGGGTCTGGTCTCATTTGCGGGGCACGGAATGAACTGTTACTGTCCGCAGTTGTCAATCAGGTGGGTTTCATGACCCTGTCAAAAAAAAAAAAAAATGCAAAGACAAGGGCGGTTGTATTTGACACATTTGTGTTGTGTTGAAACATTTCATATACAGTAGATATTGGCACAGGGCAAATGTTTCTGAAATGTTTAGTTAATTTAGTTTCATCAAACCGACCATGAATACGCCTTACAATTCTATTAGATGTGCCATGGGGGAAGGGCCATGTTCGTTCTCAAGAGGATTTGTTTGGACAAAAACCAGCAAAGTGAAATATTAGATATCAATATTTTTAGGTCGATTTCCAGGAGGAAATTTGGGTTTAATTGCTTAGGTGGGCACAATTTAATTTCTTCAGAAAATGTTTTAATCATTATTAAATTTTGTTAGGTTGACTAGCGCTGGAGTAAACCATAGAAAAAATCTCAAAAAATCGTAGTTACATTTTTTTTTACATTGTAATAAAATATTTTTTTATCGTAAAAAACTAAATTGTTTGGATTTTTTTCCAAATTTTAAACGAATTTAATATTTTCAGTTTTGGAATTGGACAACTCGTCAAAATAACAAAAGTAAAGCACCGTTTGTTGATTTTTACTGACGTTCGTTTTCATGTTTAAACAACACAATACTTCTGTTTTCATGCATTTTAGGGTAAATTCAAATATAAATATATGACAGAATAAGCTGGATTTATTTAATTTGCACTTTCAATATATCACATTTATGTTAGCTGACTTTGTCATACCTGAGGTTTGTTTCTGTTAATATTCAACAAACCCCGGACTTGAATAGATGCAAATGCTGTTTAAAAGCAAAACCTGGAGTTGTCTCTTAACCTGCTAGATTAAAAAAGAAAGAATAAATGTAGCATCCAAAACAAGAATAGAGATTAACCCAATTTGACATATTACAATAGACCAAACATGGATCTTGACATCCAAAACACAAAACAGACTTCCCATGCCTCCACGCTTAATATGCAGGTTCCCCATCCAGAATTCCTTTACTCCCTCTCTCTCCCTCTCTCTCTTTGTGCAGTGCATGTGAAAAGCGCTCGGATCTGGTTTTGTGGGAGTGATTGTCACTCGTTTAATGAGCTTCTTTGCCAAGCGAAAGGCTTTGGCAACATATGTCTCCCCAGTGCCTCTCTCACACTGCACCACACGCTAGTGAAGTCTCTCATTCCCGTGTCTGCTGCGGTAGACGTTTCTCTGGATTTCCTCAGTCTTGTTCATGCCTGTGGGATTAGACCGTGCAAAAGAGGAAGGCTTTCACTATCTTTCTAAGGAAGCGCAGACAGAATGAAGCAGATCCCTGTGAGTATATTATTCTTGATGCTTTCATTTGATGGGTTTGTCTGAGGTTGATACAAAAGCAGCCCAGCGGAGGGAATTACTACTACTGTAGAGCAACTGTAGTGTTGTTTCCTGTGACCCGGCACGTGGGCTTGAGAGGGCTTTGATGGGACGATTGAGCAGTGCGGAATAGATGTTTGTATGCAATGTTGCTATGATGATTTGCAGATGCTTTTTAAATTGATAGTTCACTTAAAAGGAATATTATGTCATAGTTGACTCACACTCTCGTTAATTCATGTGTGACTTTCTTATGCAGAACGCAAAAGAAGATATTTGAAAGAAAGTTGGTATCTGAACAGCAGTGGAATGCAATTGCACCAGTGTGTTTAAAAGGATACGAGAATGAGTAAATCATGATAGAATTTCCAATGTTTTTCGTAAATGCGTTATTAAGATCCTTCTTGTCGAATCCATAACAAATGATTGTAATGTCACTTACGTTGATCTTATTCAACGTTTCATTTACGCGTTATATTCCATGACAAGGTTTATAAAGTAAAACAACTTTGAAAGCATCGGTAGTTTGTTGATTTGAGAGTTTTTTTTCATAGAAATGCATGTCGGTTTTATTGAATTGAAACTATTCCTTTACAACTTTGTCAGGTTCTGTTTTAAAACATGTTGCTAAAAAGCTTAACGGCTTACATTCATGAAATGAAGCAACCCATGCCTGCGTCCTAAAGAAACCCAGACTGTTTTTATCCTTCCGACAGTACTGTCAAATAGCTTTTATCAAACAAGCTTATTCAGATGTAAGGAAACAAGTTGACACTTGTTCTGAATTACAATAGTTCATGCGACTCACACTTTCAACCCAACATGAAAAATGTCAATGGTCACAGGTGTGTCAGTGTTTGTACAATGTAAAGAGGACTAAAGTCCAGGATCTGCAAACAACAGATATTTCCTTGCACTCAGGAATAAGAATTCTGTCTACGGGAGGAAAAGAAAGTAAATTAGCTTTAGTAATGTCGGGGGAGGACGACTGTGTTGGGTTCCATTTGTCTTGTTTGGCACCTGCGCATTTTTGTCCTGGGGGATTGCCAACATCCGTCAGATCTCAATGAACGTCGCCAGGGCCCTTGCTGTGTCAGTTCCCACAAAATAACACTCCTGTTCCCCGGTGTGTCTGCTTCCAATCTGCTCTACTTCAGGCCACTCAACACGGATCACAGCCTAATATGATCCGGGACGTGCAGAATTCCAATTGTCTCTAAGACTTCAAAGAAAGAAAATTACAAAAAGCAAGACATATCGGAAAATCAAGGTACTAGAAATGGCACATATAGGGTCCTTCTGACTCTCTCTCACCCTCTTTCCCGCCCCCTCCCGACGTGACAGCACATCTGTGATAGCAGAGCATCTGAACGATCTCTTTCATTCTTCCCAGTCGTCTTCTGTGACCTTAACCACAGACAATTTGTTCTTTTGACACTCAGAGAGAGCTTCCTGCAGTTGAGCCGCACAACACGGCTGTAGAACATCATATTCCGGACGTGCCGATGTCACAAACATGGCTCAAATGTGTGAAACGTGTGTAGATCGAAACAAACCAAACGCTTGTGTCAAATGAACTCGGGTTCACGCACCAGAGGTGGCAAACCAGTATAGACCAACTCAGACCAGCAGGGAAGTTCACGCACGATTGGGCCTTCATCACCAATCTGGTCTAGCAGAGCTCCAAAACAAACATTCATAGGAAATCTACATATTTGGTCTTTGGAAAGCAGACACAAGAGATGGCCTTGGTTATTCATCTGGTGTGTGTTTGTGCCTGAGATTTATGAGAGAAAGTGAGACATTTCCACTAGGGAAAGCACTCCATAAAATGAAGAAAAGCATGTAACAGGTTGATGATCAGGAACCAGTCGCCTTTTAAAATAAATTGCACTGTTGACCAGGGACACGTTAATCTCTGTCAGAGCACTTCCCTGGGGTCACAAGGTCACCCACCAGCTCTCCAAAAGGGACCCGAGGTTAGAAACGCCCATGCTTATTGATTACAGTTCTCTCGTGCTTCTTTGCTCTTTTCGCAATATCTTGTTCATTTATAACCCATCTATACGTCACAGTCAATATTTTTCCACGTCGTTCTACGTTCTGCTCATACGCTCTGCCACTCCATCAAAAAACAATCTCAGTATTTCTCCTTGCAGCAAGTTCATGATCCACGCCCACGCTTGCTACGCCCCCATCCATCTATGTTCTGTCTTCTTCATTCCCTCCCACAATGCATCAGGCTTCCCCTGTCAATGAAAGAAATGCTTTATGACTTTTCCTATTCCTTAGCTGTCTATACCAACCCACAGCTTTTTAAGCTTGCCAAAATTTAGACTTCACCTCGGAGCGCCTTTTGGGCAACACGATTGTATTGTTTGGAAGTTGCTATTTTTAGAACAAGATTGTTCACATTATAATGAAGCTATACAATTATACCAAACAGCGTAGTTTTGATTGTTGAGATAAAGAAGAGAAATCGGAGAAAGAGATGTAATGAGATCGGAAACTCTACAGTGTCCATACACGTAAAGTCATAATTATGTAACTAATCTGGTAAAAATAACATGGTAAAATTGGTAAAAAAAAGTCATATAAAATTTTCTTCTAGGGTCACTATTACAGTTCACGTCAGACCACATCCCTGATTCCTAATGCCACCCCGTCCTCCCCAACCTCTGGTTGCCAATGCTGCTTTATTATTAATGGACTTGTAATTGAAGCTTTTCGTTTCCTGCATAGATGTTTAAGCAGACGGAAACAGTGTCCGATCTCAGTTAGGCACAGTTATTATTTAATATCACACCCTCTTCTCAATCTCATTAAATGTCTTGTGTCTGCTTTGCTTGGACACAGACTCTTTAATAATATATAAGTTACATAGCTGATGCCTGTTAAAGGTGTTATTTGTGCATTATTTATACGCTTTTATAGCAGTATTTTAACAGTGAGTGTCAGCGTTGCCCGCTGCAGTAACCAGAACAATATAATTGTTGAGTCAACGCAATATCAATCTAAATGATGAAGACAGTCAGATGGACATCTAAAAAAGAAAATGATCTTGTTTTTACCATCATGTTGCATGTTTATGTTCTGCAAAAATCACAAGAGGAGACTTTTTGGTAGGTTATTAGCAGCCAAAACGGGTATCTTCATTGTAAAGGGTTAGTTCCTCCAAAATGAAAATAATATCACTCACTCACCGTTAGGACGTTCTTCTGAGGAACACAAAATAAGATATTTTCAATTGTAAGTGAATGGATGTGGTTATTGTTTGGTGACCATCCTTCTTCAAAATATCTTACAATTAAGGTAACTTAATTGATTCTTCTTGAATCAAAACTTACAAGAAGCCTGCTAACTTTTCTTTAGGTAACATATGGGTACCAAAATTCCTCATAATATCTTCAATTTTGTTTTTCTTAAAATAAATATACATTGATAGATACAGACTACAGGAAAGTGTTAAAAAAGAATTAACCATGTAAAAAGGAAGACTATGAAATCATAAATGGATGCCGTAACTGTTTGTTTACTAACGTTCTTCAAAATATCTTCTGTGTTTTGCTTAAAATTGACACGCCTCATAGATACAACTCAAAATAAACATGCTTATTTTTTAAGGCTTAGTAACACTATTGTAAAAAAAACACGATATCAAAACTGCTGTGTTTTGCGGAGAACTGAAACTGAAGCACAGTCATCAAGACACTTCCGACAGCAGAATATTTTAATCCAGTTTGACAGGACGGATGGAAGTAATCCCATTAGTTCTTTGCATAGTGCACACAGTTTTTCTACTAAAAGGCACTTAAATGCTGGCTCTGTGCTGAATAGCAGATATCTGTCCACTTTATAAGATTAGGTAGAGGTTACTGACAATGAAATGGTACAGACAGTTAAAACTGAATGGTCTGAAATGGTAGCTTTGCTAGCTCAACTTTGTTCCTGGCAGTAGTGCATGCGAGCACATTTATGCTGATTATTTATTAAAATACAGCTGTCATACATAAAAGATCATGTGCAATGAGAACGTCTCATCCTGAGGGGGTATGTATTGCAATGGCTGTAAATTATGCTGCTTATTACATGTCTGCCTTGGAAAATGATATGGAACTGGCAAGGTAAATGACATAACATCCTGGGATCAGCCAACCCGAATCGAGCATCCAGTGTGCGATGCAATAAATCAGATAAACAGCCACACACTGACCCTAGTGTGTGAAGAATAGGCTTGATGGTGGTCTCTTAGGGACCGGCTCTTCATTTAAAGCCCATACAGCAAGAACAGCCGGGCACTTACGCCTTGCTTCTAACCCGTTTCCTATTTTTTCCCCTGTCCTGATTTACTCTCATCCACAATGCTAAATGAGTCTTCACGGCGAGCAAGGTGAGAAGGAAAGGACAACATCAGTCAATGGGGCAGAAAAGCTTGCCCTTGATTCCTCTCGCCCCAGTTTCCACCTTCTCCGCCCTATCTGGCTCTTGTTTAGGCCGCTTTGCCCAGTCAGTGCCAGAACAACCGCAGGTCAGAGTTCACGCTGGCCTTCCCACGCTGGGCGGCTTTGACCGCCTGCCAGTATCATCAGACTCGAATGCGGAGGATTAGGAACAGACAGCAGTTGTTGAGCAAGTCCCAGTTTTGTGTTTACAGGGTAATACTTAGGTGATCTGTTTGGGGACAAGCTGTGGATGTAAATGTTCAGAGGGATCTTCCCTTGACAAGATGATCAAATTTATTGCTCTGGTGCTGCTTTAACAGCTCGGAAGACTTGGTCTGTGTTTTTTTATTTTAATGTCCCTTTCTTGCTGCGTCTTAAAAGTTCTGCTGTATTTTGAACCCATCATTGGGTTAATATGGGATGAACCAATTGGGTTGTAAGTGTCAACCCAAAATACTTAATTATTGGGTCAAATATAAGTATTTTTATGAATAAATTGTCTATGTTTTTCCCCTTTTAACCTTATGCTGGGTTGGAAATAACCAATAGATTTTGGAAGATTGAAAATAGACACAAATTGTCCTTGAACAAAATTTCTCATAATTACTTGTTTTACTCTCAGAAATTGCAAAAATTACAAACACTTTCTATACACTCAAAAAACTTCAAGTCCAGCAACTAGGTTAAATTACCCCTTAAAAAGGTAATAAATATGCATATAATATACAAATATTTGGTTTGGTTTAAAATGTTCAATCGTAAACAATAAGAATAATATTTTCAACAATTCAATTAAGAAACTGTATTTTAAAAATAAATTACTAGTTTTCTTAAATATACACATGTAATTAAATTTTTAGAATGTATTGGTACAGATATTTTCTGATATTTCTTAATATTAAACTGAATGGATTAAAAAGTCGGACATGATTTTATTCTTATCATAAAGTTGAGGATATGAGAAATATTTTATTCATGTTAAATATTTGATTGCAGACTTTAACCACATAGCAGTACTGAAATAAATATAAGTAAATTTCTTAAATACTGTTAGATCTCTTTTTAAACTTCAAGGCAACACGAGTTACCAAAGCCTAGTTTTCTATTTAACACTCTATGAAAAAACATGCTTTAGGTTCTCAACAAAACTGCCTTTAATTTCCACCCTTAATACACTTTTGACATCGATGTATGCATTTACGCCTGTATAACTTCCCTGCGGGCCAACAAGTTTTCCGACAAGGGCCCTTAAGTTGGACTGAGAAAGCCAGCACAATTAAGAAAAACTGGGACATGTTGTGTTGGTTCAGGGTGCTAAACATATGCCTCTAAAACCAAAGTGGCCAACAAAGCACAATCCAATTAGCTAACATTTGATTCTAATCTGATTACTAATGCTCAGCACCATCTGTGGGGGAGAGAGAGTTGTCTCAGGGCAAGGAGCAAAGCCTCAGGCAAGGTTTTTGAAATCGAGAGACGCATCAAAGTCCAACAGGCCACTCATGGCATAGCCAAATTCCTTTCATTTGATAAAAGACGGGTGCAAAAAGGCATCCTCTCTATGACTGCCCTGGTGACACCATGGAGGTCATCTTACGGGTCACCATACCCGGCATTAAATCACGAAGGACCCGCCGAAGCATTAATACCATTATGGAAAATGCAGGCATGTGGAGCAGAGTTCAAGCCCATCTGAAAACAAGAGCCCCCACTGAGAAATGACGGGAATCGACTCATTCACACACTGTTCAATTATTCAATTACTTCTCTGCTTACTGCCCTTTGACCTCTGTGTTTCCTACTGGATTTGTTAAGCAGTGAAAAGATTAACCGAGGGATGTGCATGATGGGTCAGGCAGAAAAAGCTGGCGTATAAAGCGGCTGGTGGCTTTAAAATTAAGGGGCATTGAAGTGTGGATATCTGTCGGGACTGGCACCAACAGCCGAAAAAAAGAGTTAATAGCATGCGAAGTCTCACGCTCCAACCAAATCTCTCTTTTGAATTTAATTACAGATTTGAATACCATTTTGAAAGAATCATATGTTTTTGTGATCATTTTGCTTCTGAAGGGGTGCAATTGACTGATAAAGCTATTTTGTAAGATTTGCGGCTTTTTAATCTCTTGCCCTCTCTGTCGGCTTTGTAACTCTCTTGTTCTCCCAGTTAAGCTTTGATTCAGTTTATTGTGTGTTTAACTAATTAAAGGGAAAAAGGAAGTGACCTAATGATCCGGGTGCAACCTACATGAGACAAACTATTGTCTATTAGACTTGCAATGTCCATTGAGATGATATTTTCTGTGTAAGAAGTCAATTAGCAGACAAATTCAAGTCCATTCTAGAGGCATTTTACACAGGATGCTTTTAAAATGTCTTTTTTGAAATCCCTTCATAATTTGACCCAGCCACGGGTTGAAAATCTAGCATTTTTTTAGATTGAAGACTGCTATAGAAAATAGTTTAATAGACTTTAAACACAAAGGTTTCTTAAAGCATTCTTTATTTGACTTAAGACGTTTTACAATTTTTTTTTACATATACCTGGTAATAAATATGTTACAAAGACATTACAAAGACATTTTGTCTTTATAATACTTTTCTGTACATACGGTTGTAGTACACACTACTGCATTTTTTCCTAACTTCTTTAGATTGCACCAAAGCCTCATACTGCAACATGGGATTTGTGCAACATTGATTCTACATTAAAAAATTACTCCCACAATTTATTCACCCTCTCAAAATTTCTGTATTCTGCACATCTGTATGACCTTATTTCTGTTACTGAACACAGCCAAAGATAGTTTGAAGAATGTTATCAGCTGGCACCCATTCACTGGTTTTGTGTCCTTGTACAGAAGTGAATGGGTGCCACTGCTGTTCGGTCACTTACATCTTTCAAAATATATTCTTTGGGTTGTGCAAAACAAAGAAAGTCATACATGAGTGTGGGTAAATGATGACACAGTTTTCATCTTGAATGAATTTTCACTTAAGATCCTTTATACTTGACATCATTAGTTGAAGAAAGTGCAACACAATCCACAAAAAACAAAAAAGATTTTCATTTACTAATTTTGCACTAAAAATACATACTTTCTTAACGAAAGCACCATCACAAAAATTTCAGTTTTATTCTTTTACTTTATTTACTCTAAAAATAAATATTTAATAATTAAATATTTAAATATTTTTAGATTTTCACAAAGCCTTCACAAGGTTCTGCAGGAACTAAGATCACCATTCTAAGTAATGTTTTCTGTTCCTCCGGTACAAATAAATATTTCAGACTCATCTAGATTCCTTTTTTACCATCACCTATGGAACCTCCATATGGTGCCTTTATCTTTTACTATTAGCTCCAAAGTTGTGTTTGCTTGGCAAAGACAAAATCTAGTTACAGGTGTTCTAGTTCTTTACAGGCACCTATAGTTCAACTGTAGTTAGTTCAGAGCATCTTTAGAATTCAGTCGAATAGTATTATGGGTGTGAATTCACAGAGTCACAGCATGATGGTGACCTCTATTAAATGTACTCTGATCAACCACAGCATTTTATTGCCAGCACTGTTATGAATCTGGTGGGAAAATGGGCATGAGATCAATTCATCTCCAAGATGCTTTGCTGGCGCCAGTCTCCAAAAGGTTAAAGCAACCACTGAACCCTTACCTTACATGACATCACTTACAAAGTCTTTCCAAGAAAGAGACTTTAATAGCAGAAACCTGACATTTAACACGAAAGTTCATCCATCCCAACATTGCGTATTTCCAACCGACTATTAGACACATCTGCACGCTTTGTGATCTGCCAGCTCTCGACTGTATCCAGCTAATCAAAATCTGTCACCGTTATAAAACCATGAATTCATAATTCAGAATAATTTGTGCAACATCTGCTGCACATTAGCATAACTGCAGGAGGGCCCGTTTATTTATTTTTATACGGTTTCAAGTTTTGCATTTTGGGAAAAAACGGAGCTGCCACACATGCAACGACAAACAATTTGCAGAAATACTATTCATGTCTCCTGGGGCTCGGTGATAGAGAGCTTTAAAATGGAGATCCATTCACGGATGCGTTTCAAACACATACAAGTCGGAATAGACACAACAGCAGGAAGCTGCTCGGCAAGAGACGTGTGGCATAGGATAGTCTTTGAGTATGTGCGATGGGTGATGTTGTGGGCTGTGAGCATATGGTTGGTGATTTCTTGTTTGGGGCTGATGTCTGTGTGACAGTAAGAACTCTTTTGTGTTTTGTTCAGGTAGCGAGACCCCAGACTGCGCTGGAGTGAGATGCACTGATTTCTGGAAGACTGCAATATTCCTGTCATCCTCCACTCAACTGTGGCCAGTCATGCGGTTGTTATGGAAAATAGGAGTGACCCTCCTGTTGGGCGCTTGTATTAATATTATCTGCAGGTATCAAACTAATGCCCTGGATATTCCACTTGATGGTAAGACAAAAACTATAATAAATGTGTTTTGTGGTTCTTCAGAATTAGTGTGTATTCTGAAAGTGATAGATCACCAAGAACAAAACTTAAGATATTTTGAAAAATGATGATTGCCAAACAAGAGCAGCATATTGTATGGGTACAAAGCTCATGCAAGACATGGTACTGCTTTTTTTTCGGTTACCAACATTCTTCAAAATATCTTCTATTGTGTTCTGCGATGACATAAGTGAGTTAACAAATTCTAGAACTTTTATTTTTAGGTGAATTTTCGCTTTAATGTTTTTCTTATTAAAAATGAACAGCTCAAACCAGTTTAGGGTGCTTCAAAGGCCTTAAGGCCGACATTAATCGGGCCAAAACTCCTTAAACCAGCAAATCGGACCAACTGGATCGGCCTGGCCATGCTGTCAGACAAACAACTAAAAACAGCAGCTCATCTTTGTCTGGTTTAACCTTTTAATACATGTAAGATGTGCCATCACATCTAATGCACCTCTTTTGCATATTCAATATGAATATTGACTTTGAATGTTTCTGTGTTTTTTGTTTATTGACTGCAGACCAACATAAACTCAATGTGGTTGATAAATATAATAAATAATGATAATTACATATATTTACCATTTAAAACATTTGGTCCAGTTAAAAAAAATAGTACATTTTTGATTATTATATATTCAATAATTCATGCACTAGAGAGATGTTTTTTTCATCCTAGTTGGTCTTCATACTGATAATGGTTTTGTGTTCTGTCCATATAATTGTTTGCCAAGCGCACAATTTGGCCTTATATCCATGCACTCAGAAGGAATAGTGAACACACTGTTCTTCCAACCATCTGTTTAAACCTGGGTATAAAAGCAGGTATCATTTATTGCTAGGTCTACGTGTCTGCCATGGTTTCCAAGGCAACCAGACTAAAGTACATTTTGTTGCTTTTAAATTATTAACGATATATCTTTAGGGCCCAAAAGACATCATGTTTGAATGTATTGCAGTTCCTCATTTATTCTGATTTACTTTTTTCGGGATGTTGATGTACGTGTTGACAATTATTTAATAGCAGGTCTGCAGAGTATGCCTCTAACAAATCCCTATACATTTGTTTCTCTATGTTTCCCTGCTGCTGTGGATTTGTTAGTCTTAGAACGCATAAACAGTAAGTTTTTAAATGCACTGCTTTTTAAATTCATCCACCGTGGTTGTCATCACCCATCAAGCATCAGTTCCATTTGGAAAGCCTGATCTAGGCATTGATGAGCTCTTTTGTTGGAGATATTAACCACTGGAGTTAGAAACCCGCTTTGTGTGGTTTCACTGGGAGAACGGAGTTAATATTGGTTTATGAATATCTTATGCAAATTATTTTTTGGATTAGATATAACAAATTATTGTCTATTTAATAATATCCTTTTTGTGGGACGGTACTGTGGTATCAGATGGTAATTTTGCCAAATGTCACATGTACCTCGGTAAGCATCATTGTCGGTCCTGGAACACCATTCCTGACAGCCAATCAGATTATAAGGTTAGGTTTAGACTCAGCACTGGAATTGTGCATCATTTATTATTGCTAAATCCAAGTTCGAAATAGATCAAAGTACACAGATTTAAATTGTGTCTATTTACTCTGTAACATTCTTTCTTCTGCAGAACACAAAATAATACATTTTGAAGAATGTTGCACCTATTCACTTGCTTTTTGTTTCAAACAATAGAATTTAATAGATGCCACTACTGTTCAGTTATGCACATCCTTACAAATATCTTTGTGTTCTGCTGAAGAAAAAATTAAGTAAATTAAGAGACCTTTTACATTTTTCGGTAAAATATCCCTTTAACGTCAATGCCATTGCTGTTGTAACAGGACTTATAGAAAAGATGCAGACACATAAACGCGCAATAATACGCAAAATCATGTGCCACTAGTATTATCTTGGTCATTTAGAATTACCATACTCATTTTCATAAAATACTCCAGGATACGTCAAAACAATACAAACCAGTATTACTATCATTTTTATATGTTATGTTGTCTTGGTTGAGACAAGAATTTGAAACTGGATTGTTCACTCAGATCAAAACACTTGGACGGTTTGAGTGTTTTTTGGCACAGTGAGAAAACCTTCAACAACAGAGCCAGCAAACCACTTTCATTAAATAGCAACCCGTTCTTCCACTCCATCAAGCTCACACTGCATCATGCATATCCAATTTTACACTCAAACTATTCTCCAGTAGGTCCTATCTGTTCTATGATCAAACAAACTCTCATTGACATTATTAGATATAATTATCTGCCATATCCTGATAACATCCTCCTAATGACATAATATTTAACTACAGAACAATCAATGATTCAATAACTCATTATGTTCTCCAGGAAACATCTTGTTTACCTTTAGTCTTGCATGCATTGATCGAAACAACCGATTCTGGAACATCATTACGATCAAACTAAAGGTTTAAGAAGGCCTTTCCCGTCCTGCATCTTGCAAATCCTTCCTAACAGTCTACTGAGTGCTTCTGATTTTTCTTTATCTAGTGGAACAGCTGCCCACAATTACAGACTACTCAACTACAACCCTGATCGCCTTTCCTTTCGAAGAGAGCTTCCCCATGAAGTGTGAAGCGACGGGAAATCCTGTACCACAGTGAGCAGCGTACACACATCCAGCACACACGAGACAGACACAGACACTGTCACAGAATGGATGGTCACCACCATATGCTGCGTTCTGGAAGCTGGATCCTATGGGAATCAGCAGGGGCTCGACAATACGAAACTATGTTGATATTCAGGTCCCGACGTGATGATAGTGCGACCATTTACTTATAGTCATTTAAAACTGGGGAATATTGTGATATACTGTTAAATACAATGTTCCTAAAATGTTCGTCCAAACCTGCAAAAAAAAAGTTTAAATACTCGTATCCACAAATACAAATCGTTATTTACTCACCCTTATGTATTTTCTTTTTCTGCCAACCACATGTGTAGTTTTTAACAAAGTTGGTAACCAAACAGCAGTGACTTTCTGCTATTGTATGGAAACTAAACCAATGCAAGAGAAAGAGTGCCGATTTACAACATTCTTCAGAATATCTTTTTTGTGCTCTGTTGAAGAAAAACACCTTTTGTTTTAGTTGTGTATGAGACGCTTATTCATCATAAGTGTAAAAAAATGATTTGATATCATGTTGTCATTGTTGAAAGGGGAATCAAATTGAAGAAAATTGCCCCAAGCACAACTAACACAAAACATAAAATTAGTTGATGATTAGGCGGTTACATAGGAGAGTACAAGAAATCATGGGAATAAAAACTTCAAGATTTTTATTTTCATAATCCAAAAGTGTATGTGTAATTGACAAATATATCATTAATGAGTCCTAGGGTATTGCAGAAAAAGTATAGAAAAACATAGTAACATTTAAAAAAATTTAATTTTTAAGAGTAAACGTAAAAAAAAAAAAATGATACATTTTTTACGGTTTTCTTTCTAAATTTTTGCTGTCGCACTATTGGATACATTTAGAGTATATGTGTAATACACACGCATGCCAACGAAAGCAGTTGCACAACTGTAATATGTATTGTGGGCATCTATTGTAGGAAAACTTCCAGTACATGCCTTTAAAAGGGGAATGCTGTAGATATTCAAAAAATTATATCGGCAGAATAACAATCTAACAAACAACAGAAGAAAATCCTCAACATTTCAGAAAATCCCTTAACTTTAGGTTAATTCCGAACACAGCAGCAATAAACCTGTGGATTCTGCATAACAACATTGACATTGCTCACAACAGGAAATTTGAAGTCTGGCGGTGATTATCTTCATTCACAGCTTAATGTGGTGAAGTTTTAAATGAGAGGAATTCAGACATTAAGCTTCTCCGAGCAGATTTCACTACAACGTAGTAAAGCACAGCATGTTAAAACCATTTAAATAAACACTAAGTGGCATAAACCAGTCTGGATCAATGTGGATAGGAGGAGCGTGGTTGGATTACTGATTTCGAAGTACATTTTAAAGTCTGCATGCATTTAATATAATTTCCCGTTTAAAAACCCAAGTAAGCTGTAGTGTAATCAGAGCATTTCCTTAATTTTGCAGATTCAGGTGGACAAAAAATGATCAGGACTTCGATCCATACCAGGATCCAAGATTGGAAACGTTTGAGGACTCTGGAACATTCGTCATTCCGAATAATGGGAATCTCACAGAATTCCTGGGACATTATCGCTGCTTCGCCACTAACAAGTTAGGCACAGCCATGTCAGAGGAGATTGAATTTATTATTCCCAGTGAGTAATGTGTAACTTTGTGCTGTATGTTTCATAGCCGTTCTTTCAAAGTGATTTAGAGACTGTATCCAATGTGGAAACCGCTCCACTCCTTAGTGGGGTATCCATTCTACTTGCCCGCTACCAAGTCAGGAACCCTGGAGCTTTTCTTTCCCTTTCATCTATGGACCTTGAGGAGGGCCCAATGAAAAATGAGTTTTCTCCTCTCTCCATCATTTTTCAACGTAACATCTCATTGTGCCCTGAAATACACCGCATAAATCTTTGAAGATGTAACCAGGGCAAAGAGTCATTATTTACTGAACCAGTTTTCAATCGTTCATTCGGTTGACACACACTGTTGCTGTCAAAATGTGATGCTGGTATTGGCAGATCTGGCCAACATATTGGGATGCTGGAAAACAACTTTTACTGCCATCTGTTGGTGGCTTTATTGATAAATTGCTGTCCATGGATTTATTATGTCCTGATCTTTTTACTTTTCCTGTGCAGATGTTCCCAAGTTTCCCAAAGAGATCATAGACCCAATTGAGGTTATGGAAGGTCAGTCAGTCATTCTGGAATGCAACCCACCAAAAGGACTCCCCCCAATGCAAATCTACTGGATGACCATAGGTGAGGGGGACCATTTTCTAACCCGCTGCGATAGATGAGGGTGGCACCAAAATGAGCAAAGATGAGAGGCTCTAGGAGTTAATTGGATATTAGTACAACCAAATATGGATTTATTGTTCACTAATAGTTCCAAATCTGTATACATGTTCTTGTTTGGATGAACATGTACTCTAAACCAAACAGTTCTTGGTCCCCACCTACTAAAGGAACAATACAAGTGTTAGTCAAAATTGCTCTAAATCATTTGTTGTCCTGCATCTTATTTTGTGTTCAAAAGAACAAAACATATAAAGATATTTTTCCTACTATGGTAGGCAATTGGGTCCAATAATTGTTTGGTTATAAGCGTTTTTTTATATTTGGATGAACTATCCCTTTAAGCACTACATTAACAAACATGGTTGAAGATTTCTTTATTGGCTTCCATGCAACTTCCGGTAGTCATTGTGGGTTTGATCGTGTATATTTGTCAATGTTTGAAATATTACGGTCAAAAATAATGTAAAACAATGTATTGTTTTGATTATGTGAAGGTTTGAAAGTGCAATATCTTTATTTTATAATGACAATAATAAAGTTAATAAGAATTACTAACCGACAGAATAACATATGGAGGGAAAATAAAAATATAACACCTAAGATGAAAATGAAAATTTTTCTAATTTTTCTCTAGTAATTTTGAATCAGTGCATCGCCTAAGTGTCGACATTTCAAACTGTTTTAGAAATAAATAAAAAAGAAAATTCTAAATTTGCATCATAAATGCATGGCAAATATCAAAACGAATATCTTACCTGCATTAGAAATGTGAGCCGAGTTAAGAACACAATGTCACTCAACTGGTAATATTCAACTGCAATCATACAAATAAAAAATGATAAACTACTTATTATTATTATTATTAATCCAGCACAATTATTGTGTTAACTATATTCTCTGATTATTTTCTTAATAAGTTGTTTGTCTATGTAATTTTGAAACAGGTTTGCAACACATTGAGCAGGATGAAAGAGTTTCCGTGGGTCTGAATGGGAACCTATACTTTTCAAACGCCATCGAGACTGACAGCCGTAGGGATTACTGCTGCTTTGCTGCCTTCCCAAGCATTCGAACCGTCGTCCAGAAAACCGCCATGTCTGTCGTTGTCAAAAGCAGTATGTTTAAAGTACTTTTCAAAGGTTTTATTATAGATATGATCAGCTTTACCACTTCATAAACATTGGTTTTGCACTTTTGAAACATCTTCTCCAGTCTCATGTGTTTGATATCCAAGCTGGTTGGATCTCAGCCATTGACTTGGTAGAAATTGTGTTCTGTGTGTTGCCATGTCATTATCTTTTGTTTAATTGTTTTTGCATTGTCATACACATTGTGTTTATTTGTTCTCATCTCTTCATCAAAGATAAGTTAATGAAGGACTCAGGTGTTGGTAGCGGCACAGGTTATGGTGAGTGACGTTCATTAGATACGCTACATGGGTTCAGATCAGATCCTATTGTGTTTAATTAGGAGATTATTAATTATTGTCTCCCATGTTCTCAAAATACTTCCCTTATCTTTAGATTTGCATATCTCCATTGTCAAAGTTTTCTGATTGGATCATTTTAGAATGTATTAACGTTGTTTATTCCCATCATTTTCATTTTTGGTGAAGTACACCATAGAGGTTTCATTCTCACATCTGCATGCCTCAACAATTCTACGCTTTCCGATATTCTTATATGATCTTCATATTGTAATACAGCAAACTCTCTCTTGGAGAGGAAGCCCAGCCTTTTGACGCCTTCAGGAAAAGAGACACACACATATTTAGTAAAAGGAGATGACCTTCAGCTGGAGTGTATAGCAGATGGATTGTAAGTCTCATTCCTTTACCTTATCTTGTAAAAATCTTTCATAGAAATTAATTATTTTTTATTTGCCATTAAGTCCAACACCAAAGGTTGAGTGGGTTAAAATCGGCCACAATCGGCTGCCAGAAAAGGCTGTGGTGGAGAGTCATGGGAAGTTACTCACCGTAGAAATGGTGAATGAAGATGTCGAGGGCAAATATATGTGCAAAGCCAAAAATCCTCACGGAGAGGTCATGCATCACTTTCATGTTACAGTAGAGGGTAAGTCAAAGATGAAAACTGGTTTGGTTTTCACCAATGCCTACTGGGCATGTTCCAACAGCTCCATCTTCTGTTGGTGAAAAGAAATGCTGGCAGGCCTGGTGCTTCTTTGTGTGCCACATTTTTCAAAACAATGTATTAAAATAAATGATGTATTACAATATTTCAATGCCTTGCAGATTAAAGTTGTGGTCTATAGTTATATTCTGCTTGTTCAATATATTATTTATCTAATGTACATCATGAAAAAGTTTTGAAAAGTTTTGAAACTGCGAATTGTTCTGACACTGTATTTCCAGCTGTACGTCTGTTATGTAAAAGTGTTTTCTGTGGGAGCAGAAAGTTGGAGTGTTGTTTAGTAGAATTGTATTATTTTCCCTGTATAGAACCCCCGGAGTGGGAGGTAGAGCCACAGGGT
Source organism: Triplophysa yarkandensis (assembly GCA_033220385.1). Classification (NCBI taxonomy): domain Eukaryota; kingdom Metazoa; phylum Chordata; class Actinopteri; order Cypriniformes; family Nemacheilidae; genus Triplophysa; species Triplophysa yarkandensis. Next base: position 3,914,706 of record CM065670.1, on the reverse strand, counting down.
CAGCTGGTGACAATTGGGGCGGATGTTGTAATCAAGTGTGTTGTCAAAGGAAATCCAAAGCCAGATGTCACGTGGCGGGTCAATGGGCTTCCTCTTAATGGTAAATAGATATTTTCACTTTACAGATCAACCTCATTTTAACTATATTGTATTGAGATGAAGACAATATACTGTATTTATTAAGGGTTTAATAAATACAAATACAATGGGTTTAATAAATACAAAATCAATAAATATGTGATTCTGCTTGTGAAAACCAGTTTAAAGTCAGAAAATCAAATTCTTAGACCTGATCTTACTCAGTCAATATTAAATTCATCAATGGTATATTCTCACTGAATGTTCCTCACATTGTGCACGGGAATTTGTTGTATAGAAAAGTAAATCAGAAAAATCACTTTAGCAGGGTTACATACAATTCCACAGAAAATTATTGGCATCCTTGTCAAATATCAGTAAAGATAAATAAAATAAAGAGAGGTGGAATCTAACTATTCTCATGAGTACATTTTGTTCTTATCTAAATATATTTTCATGGAAATTTCCTATTTCATAATTTTGTCCATTCATGACTTTTTGTTGCCCAAGACCACCAAATGTCCTAGACATCTATTTCAGATATATGCCATCATGTTTATATCAAATACCAACAGATAAAAAATGTAAACCTGACTTGCTCTTCTAAACATGGTTAGATCATCCATTGCCACCTTGGATAAAAAAAAAACCATCCAAATTCCCAAAAGCTTCTGAAATACAGAAAAGAGGGAGCTTTAAATGTATAGTTCTGGAGAAATTTTTTAGGGGCAATAGTCTTAAATCACGAACCAATATATTCTCAAACATCATTTGACATTAACACAAAAAAACAGAGGTGTTTGTCATTAAAATGAAAGTTGCAAAAAGTTTTTATACATGGGAGCCAATAATTATGGCTAGGGTCTATCTGAGAATTTTGTTCATTTCCTATCATCGCCCCAGTCACCCAACATCCCCCCTCACTTAAAATTGTTTATTTATGGTGAAATGTTGAAATTTTGCCGTTTCTTTGCCATATTTACCAAAGGTTCCAATAATTTTGTCAATGACTGTACATATATATATATAAAAGATATACTAAGACATTTAGTCTAAGTGATATAAAGTTGTTTTAAATCTAAATATCTACAAGCATTGTTTAAATATGTTTGCTCATGTTTTAAAAAATGTAACAGTGTTATTATGAACTTTAAATGCAAATTTCTGTTTCAGAGGTCCCAGTACCAAACAGGAAGATCATGAAAGATGGCACCATTTTCATCCACAACGCAAGCCCAGATAACAGCGCTGTTTACCAATGTGAGGCTACAAACAGACACGGCACTATCCTCGCAAATGCCAACATCATGATTATGAGTAAGTAAACGCTGTATGCTTGAAATGTAAATGCACCCTATTTCAACACATTCAGTGCCATCTTGCCTCAGATAATAATCATCTTTACCTGCAGAGATCTGAGTGTGTAATGTTGTAGTTTACAACAAGACAAAATAAATTACAAATAAGAATTTACACATAAATTGACACACAGCATCACAAGAGATTTTAGAGTTAAGCTGTGCTTTAAGAAACCATCCAAAGCAGGGTGCCCAAAAATCCTTTAACTTTGGTAAAATAAGCTTGTTGTGATAAAATATTAAGATAATAATGTAATATAATAAAATCATAAAAGAGGAAATAAAAAATTTTACTTTTATACTAAATAATGATCGTTGTGTGATTTTATAAACATAGTTTAAAACACTATTCCTCCATCACTTAAGACCAGACTTGCTCTGGCATATTTGAATTCATTTTCATCTTTTTATTGGACCTTCCTCATTCCGTTCACCCCTAGTCAAATCCTCTGAGATACGACAGTGTTTTCTGGCTGCAAACAAGCATCTGTTTTTTTTGTCGGTGGGGACACAGCCATAAGCCCAGATGTGATACGGCCAGCGGACGGCCTTCGGGTTCCTTTAGGGCAAGTGGAAAGGTCCTCATGATAGCACGCAGCCAGCTGGGTGGTCCTGTCCGGTCTCATCTCCAGACACGCTTTCCCTCGGGCAAACTGGCTCTTTTATGTGCGAACAATTTCGCCTGTCCGCATTGAAATTCTGCCGTGGTAACCAAAGCATGTGTTGCTTTCATCTGAGAGATAAAATAAGCTGCTAAGGATCCACACTCGACAAATAGGAAAGCAAATAAAAAGCAAGAGAAAAACATCCCTACATCCCTTGGTATAGCAAGACGCCGCTGTTCCAAGGGTATAAACAGACTTAAACTGATAGCAACACCACAAGGCCAAGATAAAGAAACAAATGGATTTTAGTTTTTAATGCTGCAATGCTTCTGACTCTTTGCCCAGACATACAGCCGGTGATTTTAACAGAAGACAATCTTCAGTACATGGCTGTGGAGGGGAAAGGCATTGTCATGCACTGCAAGGTCTTCAGCTCTCCGGCCTCCAGCATTATGTGGTGAGTCAAACCTGATGTTGTGGTAGTTTTGGCACAGGCCAGCAGATGACAGTACAGCTCCAATCTAGAGTAATAGAGTCTCCCATGTAGAGGTTTACCTCTGGTGAGTTAGTTTACTCATGTGTGGGACCTTGGGGCTGTGGAAATGAGGTAAACTACTCATGTGAATCTGTAAGTGTGTTAATGTTAATAGCAGAGGACGTCCACATAATATAGGATAAACCACACATCTTACACACATCTCACACACATCTCACACACATCACACACACACACACACACACACACACACACACACACACACACACACACACACACACACACACACACACACACACACACACACACACACACACACACACACACACACACACACACCCACACACACACACACACACACACACACACACACGTTCATAAAGTTTTAGATTTTTTGAAGTAGGAAGGTATAAGTTATCAAGTGTGCTTAAGAGAAGAATGATGTTTAATTTTCAGTTAGATTTAGGTGATAGCTCACACTAAACATAAAATTCTGTCATCATTTACTAACCCATTTCACATTTAAACCTGCATGACTTTCTTCCTTCCACAGAACACAAAAGAAGATATTTTGAAGAATGTTGGTAGCTGTCAACCATACACTTTCGCTTTGTTTTCAAAAAAAAGTGAACGCTGTTTGGTTACAAACTTTCTTCAGAGTCTCTTCTTTAGTGTTCTGTTAAAGAAAAGGAAAGTCTTAAAGAAATGAAATGACTAAAGGGTGAGTACATGATGGCACAATTTTCATTTTCGGGTAAAGTATTATGACTCAGTTATTAAACATGTTTATAAAATCAGCCCCCTAGATTTAGTAGCATGTGTGTCTGTGCCTAAAATAATGTGATGTATGTTTTTATTTAAATCTTTCGGTGTTTAATTTGTCTTAAATATGCATAAACTAATTTTCCATTGATTAAGAAAACAAAGTCACAGCATGAAAAGTTAAAGCATAGAAATCATTTAGCAAAAATGATACAGATTAAAGTTGAATATGAATATAAAATGTATTCTATGTAACCCATTCAAATATAATATATTTGTGATAAACGGGAACATACCTGGTTAAAAATGCATCAAATTACACATAAAATTAGAGAAAATATTAGAAGAATTAATGCAGAAATGTTAACATAATAAATGTATTTAAACAACCCAATAGGACAGTCAAATATTAGTGACAAATATTTGATATTTTAAATGTAAAATTCTGTGACCTCAGTGTCCTTCATCGCCAGTAGCTGAAAGCGACACACACGCACACACGCGGTACAGTTACCTGAAAATGACCCTGATGGTTTGTGGTTGTACAGGAGTAAAGCTGACAGCGCCAACACAGTGGAAGGAGAGAGATTCTCTGTTCATAAGAACGGTTCGCTGGAGATCCATAACACGATGAAAGAGGACATGGGGGAGTACTCTTGTTTCGCTCAAAATACTGAAGGGAAAGTTGCCATTTCTTCAACCCTTGAGGTCAAAGGTAAGAGAAATGCATGTCCTGATGAAAATCTGTAGGTTGGGGCTGTTCTTGATTCATAAAAATCATCTTGAGAATGGACTATCCCTTCTAAATGAATAGACCCTTCTGGTGATTTCTCATTCACAGATCCTACCAGAATAGTAGACCCCCCACAAGATTTGCGGGTTTTGGCTGGAACTACCATCCAGTTTTCATGCCAAGCGGATGTTGATTCCTCTTTCGGCAGCGACTTTGAGATCCTGTGGGAGAGAGACGGTGTAGCCCTCAACAGCAGCGAGGATACGCGGTGAGCTACAGTGTCACGTCTTTCCATTTTGGGCAGTGCATGTTAAGCATGTCTAATGTCTTTGCTATTTCCTGAAGATATGTCCTGGACGATGGAGTGCTCGAGATCATAAACGTTAGCTTTGGAGACCAAGGTTTATATTTGTGCGTGGCCAGAACACCGGTGGACCAGGACACGGCCGTGGCACAGCTCTCAGTCGTGGGTGAGTTATTGGCTTTAGCCTAGTCAGGAAATTTGAAGCGATGGGAGGGGAAACGAGCTCAGGATGTGAAGCTGACCAGACTGGAATACCCACTGCGCCACAGCTGGAATTATGTTACTGTAACAAAGCACCAGACACTGAACGATTACTGTGTCTGTCTGTGACAAGGATGATCACACTAAATTGGATTTGTTTTCTTAGATGTTCCTGATCCACCCGAAGATGTGATACTGTCTGAACACAATGGCAGACGTGTCAAGATTCTGTGGATTCCAGGAGATGATCATAACAGCTCCATTACTGGTAATGCAGCCTTTGCATCTTTAATCACAGATTAGAATGTGCAGAGAACACACAGAGGTTTAAAGGGATGGATCACCAAAAAAATATAATTCTGTCATCATTTACTCTGCTTTGAGTTATTCCAAATATGTATAAATTTCTTTATGAAAACAGAAAAAGATATTTGGAAGAATGCTTGTAACCGAACACATGTTCTTGGACCCCATTGACAATTTTTTGGTTTAATTTAACAAAAAATAAGATATTTTGAAGATTGAAAAGTTGTAGTGTACTTTTGACTACCATTTTCCCTACTATTGTTTTTCGACTAATGTTGACAGAAGTTTCGTTTTTGGGTGAACTATCCCTTTAAGAAGAGATCCAGATGTGTGAAATGATCCAATGTGATGAAAGGTTAATGACTGCGTGTGAATCGTTGCTCATAAAAAATGATACGTGGTTAATTGCGGGGACCTGGTGTATTACAGCTTCACTGATTTTACGGTAATTACCGTACTATAATAACTGAGATAATTTTATTAAACAGTTTTATTGTGCACTGAGTTAAAGTGATAGCTCACCCGAAAATCCCGTCATGTGCTCACGCTTATCTCGTTTCATACCTTTAGACTTTATTTCTTCTGCAAAATAAAAAGAAGATATTTTGAAAAATGTAACTATGCAAAAAATGCTAGTCCCGATTGGTGTCAATTGTATGAACACAAACCAGAGCAAGTCGAAGGGGACCTGCATTTTACAAAATATCTTTCTGTAAAAGAAAGAAAGTCGCACACATTTGAAATGTCAAGATTGCCAGTAAATGATTTAAGAGTGAACCATCCCTTCTCTCGAAGCCTAAATAGTTGATTCTTAAAACCGCACACAGAGTTCGTTATTGACTTCGAAGAGAGTCAGTTCGAGCCCAGCAGCTGGAAGGAGCTGATGAGAGTACCAGGGAACCATCATTCCGCCCTCCTGAAGCTTCAGGGACACGTGGACTATCGCTTCCGCGTTTCTGCCGTCAACGAGGTCGGAAGAGGACGCCCGAGTCAAGCCACTGAGAGATACAAAACTCCTTCATCAGGTCTATACATTCTCCTAACCACTTTCCCCGCAGCGAGTGGCAAGGCACACCTCATCGCCTTGTGAACTTTAAAACATTCAAACTTGTGCGATAATTGATTTTCCCTCTCGTTTAAGCTCAAGTCTATAAAGTGCATATTTCACAAGCCATTTTTCTTTTCTTTCTTCCACTAACAATTTCACCTCCAACAAAATCCATATTTCTGCTCTTTCCAAAGCACCTGACAAGAACCCTGAAAATATCAAGATCGAAGGTCATTTGCCACACGAAATGGATATCAACTGGGAGGTACGACACTAAACGTTCAATTCCAATAGTCTTCACAAGATCTAACATTCAGAGAACTGGAAGAGATAAAGGGACGCTCTCAAATACTGAAATTCATTTATTTCTCAGGGGGAAAGTGCAAACTAACAGTGTCGGTTTTTAGGTTCCAATTATCGATAAGCGTATTTCCCGAGATAGGAGTTTTGCATTGCAAAGCGCTGCTATCTCTATCGCCGTGCCTTTGGAAACGCTACAAAACCCTGCTGAAATTGATCTCTCTGGACACAGGTTTCCATCAGAAAGAACCTGTGTGAGGCTTTGATTTAAAAGGAAATGGATACATGAATTCACATTTCCCCAAACCTAAATCTTTATGGCAGCCTATAGTCTCTTTACATCTACAATTGCATCTACAATTGCTGGAATTATGAGGACTCTTTTTGTTAATGTTGGATGAATGATTAATGAATAATTGTGTTCGATTCAGTTCTTTGCTGACTGGTCATTAAAAAAGGAATGTTGGCTGTTTTACCTCAGAGCTGTTAATAAGTCCATTGTTACCTTATTTAACATCGTGCTGACAATGAACCAGGTTTAATTGCCTGAAACACCTAAGATCCCTAAGCAGTTGTAAAGATCGAAAAGAAAATTCTTAAAGTGATAGTTCACCCAATAATTTAAACGAGGTCATCATTTACTCAACTCTTTTCATTTTTAACTTGCATGACTTTCTCGCGCAGAACACAAAAGAAATTATCAGAGGTATTTACATAAACTGTATGGGCATAAAACCAATGCAAGTGAATGGTTGTATGTATAAACATTCTTCAAAATATCTTTGTTTGTGTTCTGCTTAAGACAAGAAATGATAAAAAGATGAGTAAATGACCTCACAGTTTTCAGTAGTGGGAAATATGGCTTTAAGCGACCAATGTCTGCCACAAACTTTCCGGCATAGAGTTTTAGATATACATAATGTGCGTATGTATACAAATTAGGGTCTGAATGTTAAGGATTAATCGTGATTAATCGATTCCGAAATAAACAATGTGTGCAGTGAATATTCTTAACTATACATGTACACGCGTATATTATAAAAAACAAGGCCAAAAACACATATACACACATATGTATTATATATAATCACAAATATTTATTGTGTAACAGATTAATCACGATTAATCAATGTTTGATCTAATAAATGACCTAATGCAAGTTAACCAAGCTCTTTCTTCTCTTATCACAGCCACTGCCACCCATCGAACACAACGGTCCGGGTTTGGAGTATAAAGTGAGCTACCGAAGGGAAGGAACTGAAGATTGGGCAGAACACATCACAAAGAGGCATTCGTTTGTTGTTAAAAACACGCCGACGTTCGTCCTTTATGAGATCAAAATTCAAGCCAAGAACCACGCCGGCTGGGCCCCGGACCCCAAAATAATAACGGCATACTCTGGAGAGGATTGTGAGTAGAGTATCAACCTCCATTGTGTGTGAGTCTTGGAGATGAGCATATGCATTCAAATAAGGCAACGCTATTGACGTTTCCCTCACTGTCAAAGTATCGCTCGTGTTTACCTTTGAGAGCATACAAAGCAGGTGAAGCTTTTGAAAGACATAGCTTTTTTAACCTTTTCTCCTTCTGTATGGCTCTTGTTACATTGCAAATAAGCAAACAGGAATCCGCCCCCTTCCAGCGAAAGTGCACTACACGTGTGACAAGAATATCAACAAAGCTATTGGGTAGAATGGGCAGATGAAATGCCTGCTCGGCTTTACACAATATCAAAATGGTAGCACCGATACGACGATTTGTTTTGCCCTATTGAGGATATTAAATTGCACAAGGGGAACTATTCCCTTACTATCCGTCTTTGTAGTCATCCACGGACTGACAAATGAAATGTTATCATGGCTGTGAGCTATTTACTTTTCCACTCTAATTATTCTCTTGCCTTCAGTTTTCTTCTGGAGTTGCTCTCCTGATGTTATCGCAGGTCAATATGACTCAGTCTGCTTGCTCGAGTTCCCTCTCCTTGTAAGAGTTTGTGGCCTTCAGGTCTTTCGTATCTCAGTACGATGGGCGTAAAAAACTTAAGAAGTAGCATTGCTTTATTGGCTTAAAAATCAAATAAAACTCATCATTTACATTTACTGTGACTTTCTTCGACAAAACAAAGAGAAGATATTTTGAAGAATGTTGGGATCTGACATTCACTTGGATTGGTTTTGTGTTCATACAGTCACTCATTTACACACCCTCTTGTCATTTTAAACCGGCATTCTTTTCTTGCTGTTGCACAGAAGAGAAAAGAAGATATTATGCACAATTTCCTTCTTATTATTTTGACACAGGTTAAAATGACAAGAGGGTGTGTAGATGATGAAACCATTTTTTTTGGGCATCAACTATGGCTTAAATAAACCGGAAGAAATGGAAGCGAAAAACTCCTACTTTCAAACAGAGATATTTTTCTTAAAATTGTATATATTATACGTGTTTAAAGCTTGTATGTATATCATTAATCTATTCAGAAATAAATATTTGTGTTTCTATTGTCCTTGCATTTACTCACCCTCTTCTTCTTTCAAACCTGACTTTCTTCCGCAGAACACAAAAGAAGATGTTTTGAAAAATGTCACTATGTGGCATCCCATTTCCTTGCATTGGTTTTTACTCCATGCAGTAGAATGCCACTTCTGTTTGGAACCAACTTATTTCAAAACATTTTATTTTGTGTTATGCAGAAAGAAGGTCTGGTTTGAAAAGGCAAGGGTGTAAATGATGACCCAATTTTTTATTGTGAGTGAACTATTACTTAAAGCCATTATTACAAGCACAATGTGGCAATATGGGGTTAAAGATTTAAACATGGTTTTAACTCACATGCTCAATAACTGATTTTGGTTTATTTTTAGGCTACAAAGCGACATTTAATTAAGTTAGTAATGTGTTTTGTAGCTAAAATGTATTTTAAGTAGATTGTGTTCTCCCAACAATGCTGTTTCCAAGGATTTATTTCACAAAATCAACCTTCTTTTGCCGGTCTCTTTGTTCCCTTTCCGTGATCTTTTGTGTGGGGTTTGTTTATGTAGATTATTTAGATTCAGTTGGGTAAATAACATTTGTGTAGGCAATTTGCGAGGTGAACGAAATGCAGTTCCAAATCGTAAAAACAATACCGTAGTCCATAACTTCATGTAAACAACTCTTACCCTGGCGCTGTTTTTCCAATGATTACCCACAAAATTACATTTCCTCCCTTTATGCTGTGGATACAGCCGAATCTAATTCAGAGACATTATCCTCATGTAGAGCAAGTGTAATTTTGAGCAAGGTGGCAGTCCTTTACAGTAGATCCATTTGTAATGTTCTTGCATGTGCCCGTTTTCTACAGTCCCATCAGCAGCTCCAGAGGACGTAAGTGTGGAACTGATGAACAACACCGTGGTGAAGGTCAGATGGGCCCACGTTCACAAGGACAAACTGCACGGACATCTGGGGGGCTATAGGGTAATTCTTCACCACCATTTGTGCGTTTAAGCTGCAGTTTAAAAGACCCCTTTCATGACCTTGCAAGTCTTCTCGTCTCCCAGCGAGCCGTCAGAAGCCTCCGCATGAGTTCTATATCATAATTAGTGCCGAAAGACAGAGAAGGTGGCACCACGCGCTTGCTCTCCCATCCATATTTTTTAGAGCGGGCCTCATTAATGTTTGTGTGCTGCAGGTGAGCTGGTGGCGGCTGCGCAGCCTATTGGACTCGAAGAAAACACATGGTGACAAACACACCCTGACATTTTCGGGAGAGAGGACCCATGCGGCGGTAACAGGTCTAAGGCCGTTCTCTGAATACAGCCTCATCGTCATGGCATTTAACGGCAGAGGAAACGGACCTGGAAGTCACCCGGTCAGTTTCAAAACTCCAGAGGGAGGTGAGTGAAGAGGAGACCCGGTGATCTTTCTAGATAAAAATAATACACTTGGTTTGGAGATTACAACTTGAGGAAAGTAGTTTTTAGACCCTATACATTTTAAAGGGTACGTCACACAGAAATGACATTTTGTTTATTTAAACACAAAGAAAGATATTTGAAAGAATGTTACCAATTGACCACAGTATGGCAACATAGAAAACTGAAGTAGCAAAAAATGTTCAGGGACCTTTTACAACTGTTTTAATTTTTGATGGCCGTCAATTTCAGATGCTGACATTCCTCCAAATATCAGGTCTGGGTACTGAGCTACTATTTAAATTTGTTCTACTATGATGGTCAATTGCAGTTGCTGACATTCTTCTAAATATAATTTCTGGGAACTATGGGCACTATTAAACTATTAAAAATTCTACTATAGGAATTGATTTCAGTTTCTGACATTCTTTTAAATATCTTCCTTTGTGTTCAAGTGAACTTTGAATTAAGTGTGGAAGACCATTTTAATTTTTGGAAAGCGCATTTTAAAACCAAAATTTGTCCAATCAGAGGCTGGGGCAGGTCATGTTTAATGGCTTCCTTTAAATACGTTTGAATGTAATTTCATGTCCCACCAAAACCTGTTTAGATTGGAAAATTAATCAAAAAATCGAAAGTAGAAGCCATACAATTTACTCGCTCTTTGTCTCTCTCTTACCTTAAGCTCCCGGTCAAGTGGTTTCTTTCAGAGCGACGAACATCCAAAAACACAAGGTGACCTTGACCTGGTCTCCTCCCATCGATGCAAACGGAGTTCTGATTGGCTACATCCTCGAATATCAGCTAAGTACGTAAACATCACTCATTTTTTTCCTAACCCTGCCATAAAACCTAAAGCGTGCTGTGAATGCAACGCAGAGGGATATGAGTAAACAGCTTTTCTGGTGTCTCGTTTACGACATGGCCCGTGGCACAGGGACATTACAAGACATTATATCGTGTTCTTACATTAAAACATATAATGCTAATGCAGTTAGAGATTTCAAAGTCATTCAGAGCCATGGGCCAGAATACACTTTATGACACAATGTTCCCCATGATGCAGACATCTGAAAACAGCAGAGTGCCTTTTTATGGTTCACTCATTATGTGGCGTGATGCCTAAATCTCACCAGTAGGAGATATTGTTGTGCCATCCTCCATGAGGTTGGCAGTGGTCTCACATTCATCAGAGACTTCACAGCATTGTGAATATAACTGAGCGGAAGCTCTGAATAAGACAGTTGTATGGTGTATTTACTAAATGATTTATGGAAAACAATTACCTTGAGTTGTTTAAGTTGCCTCACTTAATTTGCTTGTTTTTATTCTACTGTCCTATTATACAAAATTAAAGACGCACTCGTGAATTAAGAAATCATTTTCTGCATGCGATTACAGTATACTTGGGGTTTAATTAGGATTCACAGAGAGTAACACAACTGATTGTATGAACGCAGAAGGTTAACCGCACGACATGTTGAAACGAGAAACGGTGTGGTGCTAAGAATATCAAAAGATGCATGGTTTTCCTGGAGGTTTAAATGGAGTTTTGTTGTAGCTTCAGACAGAATTTCATGGAGATGGAAAACACTTCCAGCATTCTTCAATCACATATGTAAACCTGGCCAAACTTAGGACCGAGCAGATGACATATTGGATCATCCAATCAAACATTACGGTTACCAATTTTAGAAAGAATGGTAATGATAACCATATTTTGATTAAATCGTAGTTTCTTTTTGCTTGATAAACAAAAGCGGCCAAGGGTTTCGCAAATCAAAATGATTTGACATGAACCGATAGGGGTCCACTCTGGTCAGGTGGTTAGAGAATTGGACTTGAAAGCACAAGGTTGTTGGTTCGAATCGCAGTGTCAACAGACTATGACCGAAGTGTCCTTGAGCAAGGCACCTTACCCCTGTTTGCTCTGCAGTGATGATTTGCATCTACAAAATACTTTTAATTCGCTTCGGATAAAAAGAAATGACTAATGTAAGTGTAATGTTAATGCTTTCAGGGATAGTTCACCTCAAAATAAAAATGCGTCTTTCTTCAAAATATCTTCTTTTGTGATAAAAAATCATGCAGGTTTTAAAGAATATTTGGGGTGTAACAGTGTCCTACAGGCAGGATGTCATGCCACATAGTTTGTCAAACATTCCTCAACCCTGGGGACGTGTTTTTACAAAATACAAAACGCACTTCAAGAGATTTGTTTCAAATATAATGTGTGAACCTTGCAAAGAAGATCATAACACACAGGTTGACCAAAGGTCATTGGATTTATGATACAATCAGGATCTAAGAAACGCCGGGCCAGGCTCTGACCTCAAGTCCAACATGCATCACATCACGATAGAGCGCTATCCCTGACTTAAGCACTGCTCGACACGCAACCGGATCCGAGCCGAAATGATGAGCAAGCTGATTACAACAGGAGGTCTCGGCAGCTAATTGTGTTTGATGCTGAGGGCGATCGCTATGGCTAAGTGTCAGCTTGCGTGTCAAAAGAAGGGACATTTTTATCAGAGCTTTCTGAATCTGTTGTGCTCCCTTTGAAGTGGGCTGTCTGAAGTCCCCTCGAAGAAAGCGGCGTGTAAAACGACTGCAAGAGGGCATGCAGCTGCACTTGTCGAAAGAAAAATAGCAATTGGGATTAAAGTGCCACCGCACATATGGCACACAGCCACGCTGGAATCATAGTTAACATCTCGCTTGTTGGAAATGACTTGTTTAGGATTCAAAAATCGGTGTTTGTGTATTGTTTATATTTGTTTGGAATAAAACAGAATACTGCCGAAACAAAATGGGACTTTAACCTGCTGTGGTTTGATTCAAGAGATCAGCATTTCAAAAATGAATCTAAACGTTTTTGGTTTGTTGAGTGAGGTAGAAAAAAAATCTGATTTGTGTCAAAAATCTGATCTGTGCATAACAGCTTTCAGTATAAATGCAGTCTAATAGACTTGGTTTTGTTTCTGACAGTTACAATATTGACACAATTAAAACATAAGCCGTTGAAGGCATTCGATTTATTTATTTTTTATTACAGCTTACTTTTATAATCACTCTGGAAAAGAGAGCACTGCTTGAGTAGTATTGATATAAAAATCATTTCATTTCAAAAGAGCTCCATGTATTTTTGCAACGATCGATTTACAGAAATGCTATAAAATACACAGACCTAAGACTTGATGTTATAATAAAAACATAATAAATGTTTTTATTACCTTAAAAAAGCTGTCAAATATCCATATGTACACACATGGAATTCACCATGTTGCATCCCCATGTATTGTATAGATTAATAAGAGATTTGGTCTGGGCCCTCAAAATAACTTTGTGCTCCATGGACATGAAAAGCAGGATTGCAATAAATTAAACAGCCAGGAGTATGTGAATAAGACAAGTAACTTTACATTTAAAGGTGATTTCCTTTAAAAACACTTGTCTTTAATGTCGTAATGTTGATCAATCGTATGTGACCCTTTGCTTTTATCACAAAATACATACTTGACATTTCATAACCCTGTGGCTTTTTTCTTCTGCATAAAATAAGATCATTTGAAAAACATTGTTAAAAGTAAAGCATTGCCGTTTTAAACAAAAGAAGCATAATTGAAGTTCATTTTTATAAGTATATGTGAAGGGATACTTTATTCAGTAAGTATACTAGTATCACTGTACAGATAGAATGCTTTTGAGTGTATTAAAAGCACTTTCTACTTTATAAAATAATAGTTTCTTAATTTATTTTTAAAATAAAATACTAATAGCACACTTTTATAAACTTCTTTATGTTTTGAATGGTCCTGAATTTTTGATATCACAGATTCACCGGCAATAAAAAAGGGTGGTGAAAATCTGATATCAAAAATAACAGCCCACTTTACTACAGTCACAGCATATTTTTGCTAAATATAATTTGTGTTTAGTAGCATCAGTTACATTATTTGCAATAGTATTGGAATTCATGGAATTTGAGATTACACTAGAAGTTTTCACTGGTGTCCACTACTCCGGTGTATTTTAATATTGTGACAACCCTGGTGCAAACTGACATTCTGCGAGTATCTGAGGTTGACCTCCGGATGATGCATCGCATCTGACATTTCCATGCTGTGACCTTCCTGGAGCCAGATACAAACACAACACTAAGCACAACACAATGAATCAGCGATCCCCTATGGCTTTTGATATAATGCCTTCCGTTAATTTACACTTAAAAATAGATCATTCGGCCGATTGACCGAAAGACATGCTTTATTAATATAAACCTAATGTCACTTTTTCAATACAGCCTAGGCTAAATGCACCATGGCTGAAATTCCCGTCTCTGACCTTTATGTCCTTTTTCTCTTTAGTAAACAACACGGAGGAAGTTGGTTCTCTGATGACCCTGAACATCTCTGCAGAAAGCAATAAGTTGCAACTCCAGGACTTGGAAGCGCTGAGCAGATACAAGTTCTATCTGCGGAGCTGCACGCGGGTGGGCTGCAGCCCGGCGGCCAGCGAAGAGTGCACCACAGTCCTCGAAGCGAGTAAGTATGGCTAACTGCGGCTCAGGGGTGGGGTCATCTCCCGGTGTCCGGCTTTGCTGCCCAGAGGACGGAAACTCGGCGCTTTAACATGGATGACCAAGTCGCAGTTGTCATGGTCATCAACCCGGGGACATCATTTCGACCTCCCATTTCACCAAGCTTTTCATATGCCCATCTAAGCATTTTTCTACGGCTAAACAATATCACAAGAGTACGGGACCGGCTCGCATTCATCAATGTCTCGGAAGACCGAGCGCCTATTGATTCGGGGGTAAAATCAAGCTTGAGAAAAGAAAGCAAAAATAATATGGTGTCGTACTCTTGAGGAAGAAAATGCATGATCGTTATTATTCCTGACATGAGGTGCTAATCAACACAAAAGAAATTATCAAAGAAAACAACACAAGTGTGAATTTACAGCGTACTTATCTTGAGGAATGGTTCACAGAGGCGTATCGCGGGCCGTTAGCAGATTGTTGATAAATTGCCGTTTATTTCCGTTTGACTGAAGATGCGAGCAGGAAACTGGATTTCAGAAAACATTTGATCAAGACAAAGATCCCAAGGCGTAATAGCAATACTGTAGAGTTAAAAAACAGTCAAGAAAATAAATGACTGCTCTGATGTAAAAGGAGATATCAAGACCAGTTTACTCAGACAGGAAAAGTCACATCAAAGGTAAAGCGTTAGGAATATAAAGGATCGACAGAGACACCAGAATGATATTGTGCTAGCCTTTATATGTTCAATTCTTTTGCTAATTTATGCCAGCTTTATTTCCTTAACAAAAAATACATTTATTACTATAGATGTTTGGGTTAAAGTCATCTCAAACCTGTATGAATATCTTCTGCAGAACACAATAGAAGATATTTCGAAGAAAGCTGGTAACTGAAAAGCACTGGACTACTGTTCCCTCATTTTGTATGGAAACTAAACTAATGCAATGGGTACCAGAAACATTCTTCGAAATTTCTTTTGTGTTCTGCAGACGAATATCTTACAGGTATTTAATGACAAACGGGGCGACTAATGGATGACACAATGCTCAATTTTTGGGTGAACCATCATTTTAACAAACCCAGCTTTAAGGTGCATTTAAATTCATGCATGTTGCAGCTTAAAAATGCACAGTCTTTTCAGTACATGTTCCCTGGGAATCAAACCCATAACCCCTGCTGATGCAATGCTGTATTAAATTGTGTATCCTAGGAATGCAACAGCAGCATATCATTTCCAGTATGTTGAAAACAGTGATCAATTAATATCAAGGTATACAGAAGAGTACCATGGAATATTCGCATGATTGATACTGGATCACGCATCTCGTGTGACATCACGGTTCCACATTTAAAAATATGACCTCATATTTTTAAATGTTTTCCATGCCTCTCGCTGTCACACTGTTGCTGCGTAATGCTTCGGCAGAAGGCACCGCTGTCACTTTAAACGTATCAGAACTAAAGCTGTCGTGAATTTAATTCCTGTTGTCCTTGTAATATGTCTGTTTCACCGCTTTATTGCTTTTGTTTCACCAGCTTCAACAGATGTGGCCTCTTTCAACATCAGTATGAAGTCTTCTCTTTAGCCCTAGAAATAGTGCCGTAGTATTGTAGTTTGGAGTACTGTAGTTTAGTGCTGAGTGCATGCAGAAATCATTTGCGTGTAGCAGTGTAGTGTTTTCTTTACAGTAGGTGGTAGACAGTTGTAACTACATAAATCTACCATGAGTTGTCAAAGGGATAGTTAACCATTTACTAACTCTCATGTCTCTCCAAATCTGTTTGACTGACTTTCGTTTGCAGACCCCAAAAGATGATATTTTGAAGAATGTCAGTAATAAAACAATGTTAGCCCCACTGATCTCCACAGTACAGACACAAAACTTCCCTGTAGCTCAGTGGTTATATCATGATACTTGCAATGCCGGAGACTTGGGTTTGATCCCAGACAATGCACATACTCAGAATCAACTGTGATATGTGTAATGCATTGAGAGTCACTTTGGATAAAAGCATATGTCTAATGCATAAGTGTAAATGTAAAACCACCAAGACATTTCCCAAACCATTCTCTGCATTCCACGGAAGAAAAGTCACAAAAGGTTATGAAAGGTCATGAGAGTGAATTAATGTTGAAGATTTTTTTCTTTTTGGCTGCACTGTTCCATTAACTAAGGTAGATCTAGATATTAACATTGTTTCTGTTGCCTAAAGCTTATTTGCACTATTGAAGTTAAATATTTTTTGTGCTTCAGCTAGTTTAACATAATTCATTTTTTCTATTTCATTCAGTTGTCAGGTATTATTTTGTACACACTTTTAGTGGCCGCCCCTAACCTGCCATCACTATTTTAGAAACTGTTCAAAAACTTTTTCTTTCCAGGAAAATCCGGCCCGCAATTTCCTCCGAGAAAAACTTCCGTTCCCCCTGTGGCTAATGCAACTCTTTCCTCCATAGGTATAAAAACACAAAAAAAGTCAAGTGTTCATATACAACAAGTGATTTTTCATTTCTAGGAAAAATGTTCCATTTGTTAAATCGAAAGCACATTCACAAAATCACAGAAGTGTTTTCGCAGAGGTGACATTTGAGTCTGCTGATATTTGAGTTCCGACTCTTCGAGTGAGCGTATAAAGGTGTCAGGATTCGCAGATCAGACTATTTTAATACTTCAGATTCCCCAAACATGGCTTCCAGGTACTAACCCTGCAGGACACACGGCAAGATTTCCCGGCTGTGTTTCCCAGATGCCGAGCATCGGACCTCCAGCTGTCCCACTCAATATTTTTAGTGTCAAAAGCGGTGTCGCATCTCAGTCACGATTCGTAAAAACGGGGTGGACTGGCACGCATCACGCTTGAGCATGACGATCGCAGGTGTCCTGCATTGCACATGGTTTCATGAATAGAGAAGTCTAAGAGAAGTCTAAGAATAAATGTGTTTCATTTGCATGTTATGCCCAGAGGGGGGAGGTGTTGGGTGATTGAGATGCGCGGTAATCTGTTTTGACAGCAGACAACAGTCCGCCTAATTGCTAGACCTGAAGGTGATGAAAACACAAGTTATCCGTGATTGATACACCTCTGGTGATACCACGCGCCGACCACGATTGTCTGAGAATAAGCCAATGTGTTTGGATTCCTGAATGAATCTTTTCATTCATTTCGTTCAGACTATCGGGTTGTAAATGAGTCCTTTAATTACCGAAGACTTTTTTCAAATGTGATGCTTTATTCTCCAACCAAAAATACATTCGTTTGTCCAACAGCAGGACATCCATGTGACGTGACAGCATGACATTATCCATCACTTTTAACCATAAAGCTTTGTGTGATTTTTCGTCACAAAAGCCAGCCGTATCTAACATCCCTGTTGCATATCACCGTGTCGTTGACTAACCCTCTCTGTCATTTCTCTCTTCTCTCTCAGCTGCGTTGAATATTAGCACATCGGTTAGTCACAACTTTGCAAATATCAGTTGGATTCCAGGCGCTGAGCAAATGGATTCAGAGTTGTATGTTGCGTTTATGAACAACCGTAAGCCCCTCTTACTGTTTCTTTGTCGTGGCATTTGTTCGGGTGATAAAGAGTGAAATACAGATTATATATATTTGTTCTGTAGTGATTTGATTACAAGACTATTCTCTAAAAGTGTATTTTATGCAAACAAAATAATTCGGAGTATTCTTTAAGTCTCAAAATCTGCCGATGTTAACCGCCTTACATTTTAAAATGTTCTTGGAGCTACACAGAATAATGAAAATAGCTGAACTATGTGTCACAATTTAAAGGCTATAACAAGAGTCATGATATTAATAACACTAAACTTCTTATTCAAAATAATTTTGCACCAGCATCCGATCGACACTTTTTTGTTTTACACCCATTTAAGAATTGATAAAACTAATGATCCACCGATATATCGGCTCGATATAACCTGTCAATCAAAAGAGCACAGTAAAATATGTGTTGTGTATAGACAATTAAAAAAAAACACAAATTTTATGCTCAATTATAATAGTCATTAAATGAATTAATATCATTCAAGTTAATAAATATTGATCTTTATAATTAAGTAAATGCTGATTAATATAACCACTTAACTATCTATATATTAACTTACTATACATTTGACTTATAGCATTGTTCGTTCATCATATCAATATGAATTGTGATAATATTTGCTAAATATTTTGTCAACAATAATCTTGTAGTTAAAATTGGATTTTGCAACCGCTTTAAGTCCCTTTCCTCATTCATTTAAATCTAAAATTTGATCATATCAGCATACAATAATTCAATTAACATTTTATATGTCGTGTGTTTTAAATAAGATTTCTATGAAGTGACTATGAGTTAACCAGTTCTCTAGTCTGCTCACAACCTTTAGGTTAACATTTTAATAGTATATTCTAGATCACTAAGGAACTTTATTGATTTATCGTTTTATATACTATGTATAACTATTATTTAGAGTTTATGTATTTTGTAGGCAAGACAGTAAAGGATGACAATGTTGTCGCTGTCAGACTGAAACCTTGTATCGCTGTTTTGGGGGATTTATAGGTTTTTTCTTTTGGTCACTCCTCATGTTTGTCTGTGGTTTTCGCAAATATGTGCTTATGAAAAAGTATTAGAAAGAGCAAACTTGAAGCACAGAGTATTTTTCAGTTACTAGCTAAAGTGATAAAAGCTTTCAGTCCAACAGCTCCAGTACAATGGAAGAGTATTGCAAAAACAGATACGTTTTTAAAAAGAGTTCAAATTGGAATGTTTTATTGTGCTACATTTTCGTATTATGTAATTAAAAAAAAAAAACATCAGTTTGATTATCAATTGGATGCACAAAAAATTTATTTAAAAAAATTATCTTTTTTTTGCAAAGGAACTCTTTAATTGTAGACAGTAGAGATCTTTCAGCGTAGAAGACTAACATCACCTCATCCACTATGTACGTCCTGTAGGTGAAGGTAACTGGAAGATATCCGATGCGCTTAACTCTTCTAAGACTTTCCACGTCATTGAAGGGCTCAAACCCGGGACCGAATACACAGTGCGTCTTTTGACTAAAAGCTGGATAGATAACTCTAGTATTTTTGAAGACGTTATCAGGACAAGGGCCAAAGGTGAGGAGAACAAGATCTCAAGAGATAATAGAGAAGCAAGAAACCCTCCCCCATCTCATCAAGTGCAAAAGACACATCTCATAACACAGTTATCACGCCTGGTGTGCCTCATGTCCATCCGAGAACATTTGTTCCGCGGACACGTTATAAAAAATGACCCTTTTCCTCCACCGCCAATGAGTGATTACACAAGCAGTCTGTCCGTTTAATATTAATATCCACACATTTCCATTCTCCTCTCATAGCTTTCACATGTTTTTCGTGGATGTAAGCATTCATCGAAGCGTGTGTTAAGAGAACGCTTTGTGTCCCACAGGTTTGGCCAGTATTCATGGCGGCATCTCCAACCAGGGCTGGTTCATCGGGCTCATGTGTGCCATAGCGCTGCTCACCCTCATCGTTCTCATAGCCTGTTTCGTCAACCGAAACAAAGGAGGAAAATACTCAGGTATTCACATACACAAATCGACCAGCTGGTGCCACAAATGCCAGAAGCTACAATGAACATCAACTGAACAATCTCAGTACAAAGAATGTCTTAAATGATGGAGACTGCAAGAATTAAAAAAAAACACGTAATGAGATGTAGAAATGCGCACTGAAAGAAAGAAAACATTGAAATATCAAATTCACACCTTGATGATCGCGGTAGCGCATGAGAGGTGTTAATGCTTTTATATTTAGAACGTTTTGCACGTTCTCTTCGGGGGCTGCAAATTGGGTTAGATTTAGGGTTCCTGCCTATAACGTTGTAGTATTTTTATCTTCTCCTAAATCCTTTACCTTTAGAACTGTGAAATTTTAGTAATTACTCTAAAGAAACAGCATGAGCTAAATCTAGTCTTTTAGATGTCTTAATAGAAACGAGGTTATATTTTACACAGTGTACTATTCTTTTCTTACAGAATATAGACATATATGCTTTCGACTGAACATTTTCTTGAACACAAAAGACTAACTACTATAGTTTAAACATCAACGATTGTAAAATTTTTCCTTTGTTTCTAAAATGTTTCCAAATATCTTTTTTATGTCCAATAGAACAACAAATTACATTACTATTTTCTACTATGATAGTGATCTCAGCTGCCAACATTCTACCAAATATCTTTTTTTGTGTTCAACTAAACAAAAACATTTATGCACATTTTTAAAAACTTGAGTGTGCGTAATCCATGACACAATTATTATTGTTGGGAGGACTGTCAATTTAAGTGTATCTTAAAATTGAGTACTGTCTTACCATTGTTTGTTTTTAATATTTAAACATTTTTTCTTTCCAGTGTTTCTATGGGTAAACAATTACATGTATAATTAATTAATAATTAATAAAAAAGGAACAGTAGAAGTTGGTTTTGTAGATAAAAAACCCATTTATTGATTGCATTCTTGCATCACTTTGAAATGTAAATACATATTTAAAATACTTTTTATAGTTAACGGTCTCGTCCTTTATTCAGTGAAAGAAAAAGAGGACCTACACCCAGATCTGGAGTCCCCGGGCATAAACGACGACACATTTTGTGAATACAGGTATTTCAAGTGCCCACCTGTCGTACACTTTCTCTATAGCACAACCTTTTTCACTGTTTCCTTTTAATTTGTGCATTTCTTTCTGGTTTGAAAGCAAGCACCAAACCAGGCCGAGCTCTGGACGTGCAGCAAGCTAAAGTAACCCGGCACACGTACAGTACGTGCTAAAAAATAACAACAGAAACAATGTTGTTTACACATCACTGCCATTGATGTGTTTCTGTTTCACGTGGTGCTTTGTGAGTAGCTTAGAAGTTCACGCTACGCATGTAGCATATCACCGACAACTGCTTCTAGTGAAAACATGTTTGTTAACACAAAAGCTGTCCAATAATCTTCAGGGAAATAGAGGAAAACAATTTAAAGGCACTTATCTCCAGGGTAGCAATGCCTTTGCTTGTTTCATTAATCTCTCAGTGACTCATAACCATCGTTGAGGAAGGGAATTTGTAGTGACAATTACAAAATTGAATGATTTGAGAATATCATCCGTGAGTCGCTCATGATAAATTGGAAGGTAGTCGGAGGACTGTGGTGTTTTCATGCACCTGGGTCATTCTATAATTGCGGGTATATCTCATGTCAACAGGATTTTTTATGATTCACCGGCACTTATTTTTAAGGCAAATTTGACCTTTCCCAAAACACTCTCAAATGCAATATGTTTAGTTGAAGAAGAGTGTTTGTATCACATAAATAATTTTTAGCTGTCAGTTTTTGAACATTACTCTCTCTACTCTGTATTTTAGAAGAAACCTCATATATTTGTTATACATTTATTAAGTTTTAATTAAATGATCTTTTATTGAAGTTGATAAGCAAGATGCAATTCTCAAAAATACACAGTTTTCAAAATACAGTTCCCGTTTCAATAGAATAGGTGGATGGAAACGCAACTATTGTTAAGATGTGATATGTTTGAGAACTGCCTGTCAACTCATTTACTCACAATACGCTTAAAAATGTATTTTTACATGAAACAATTTACAGAAAAAAAATGTACATTTAAAAGTTATGACATCAAGTAAATAAACTGTTTAAATTGTGTGCAAATGTAAGTAAGAAAATTAAGTAGACCTGATTGACTTTGAAATCAACAAAAAAACATTTGTTTATATGACACATAAATATTTATTTTCTTCAAATTAGAAACATTAACAAATATTTCTACATTTCAGAGTAATTAACAGTTGGATTTTTACTCAATTATTTTAATATTTTCCACTAAAAAATAACAATGTTTTTACCCAAAAAATCAAGTACATTTAACTGGTTATTTTGGAGATGTTTACTAAGCTACAGGAAATATTTTTGTACAGGGTAGGAAAACATTATTCAAAAGTAATTTAATTTTTGAATCTCACATAAATTGCATATTGTGATGTCAAACTAGAATAGTATGGGTTAGAATAGCAAACTTGTCGAGAGACGATTAATTTACTTTGAAGAATGAAAATTAGTTTCTAAATGAACCATATGCTCTGCAGTTCTTAAATAGAAGCCCAACATATTTTAAAAATGTCAACTATATTACCGTCCTTTCTGTAACAAAGTAAGGAAAAAATATAAGGTAAAGTTTAAAATATTCAGAAGAATAATTTAAAATATATTCGAGCATAAGGATTTTATGTCATGGCATCCTTATTTTTTAAATTTATTTAAATTAAAAAAAAAATTATATCCCAGATGTTCCGGCACATATAGAATGACCCACTTGACAGATATGCATTAAGAATGAGATTTGACTTTTAGGTTGAGTTCATGCATGCTCAATGGGGAACACATGACAGAGACTTAAAGGCACTTATGGAGCACAAGTGATAATAAATCATAAATGAGATGACTTTAGTCGGTTTTGTGGTTTTGCATTTGCACTGTAAGTTTTACAATTCATTGTCCTGTTCATATAGATATACAGTACATAGATACACAACAAGTAGATGTAAACTGCTCCAAAAGTGTCCTACATTAGTCTAAAGGAACTGAACAAAGCCAAAGACATCCGTGTTATTCAGTCCTGACGTTCTGTGTCTCTCACAGCGACAATGATGAGAAACCACTGAAAGGAAGCCAGCATTCCCTCAATGGCGGCTTGAAAGCAGACAGCGGAGATAGCATGGTGGACTACGGTGAAGAGGACGCTCACTTTAATGAGGACGGCTCCTTTATTGGCGAATACTCCGGATGCAAGGAAAGAGTCTCCATGGAAATCAAGGGAAACAATCAGAGCACGGCATAATGGACCGCGGACAAATTATTTCTCGGACAAGCTCTCACAAAAGGTCAGCCTGAAGGGAGTAGGAGGAGGAAACGGCGAAGCATCGGCGTAATGGAACCCGAAGGACACTTTTGCAATTAATGTGTTATCGTCAAACTCTCAGTCATACTCACATCATTTTACATGCGAGGCTTAGTTTTTCCGTTCAACAACCGTAACTGACCGGCCATCAGTCGTGTATACTTGTGGGGTGTGATGCCCGGACTTTCTTTTTGTGAATGCCAACTCCAACGGCCTAAAAGAGGAGAACGTTCCCACGTTTCTGGTTTCATTCGTGTCTTCATGTAGCCGAGTTTATGTCAGGGTATGGACTTTGTATTTTTATTTTTCCATTTGAGATAAATTTTATTGACTTTATATTACAGATTCTGTATACTGTGCTTTCTTTAAATGTGGGTTATTATGTGTACAAAGTTGTATAAAATAATCATTTCTTTTGGAATCCAAAAATGCGAGAGGTAAAATAAGGGTCGACTCACTCAGTCTCACATGCTTTGAGCTGCTTTGATATTAACAGTTCAGGCTGTACTAACAAGACACATAGCCACATTACATTACAGCGCTGCCTCTAACCCATAATACAGAATAATGTTAATTAGACACAGATTTTTTCACGCAGATGAAAAAACAAATGCCACTTTTTGCCTTAGAGTAACATTGTATACTGGTAAGTGTGGCGTAACAAATGCATTGTTTTGTTGTGATACAGGGTTGGAATTCCATGTTGACCTTATGAAATGTATTGATTCTAAAAAATATGGCACCCAGTCGCAGAAAACCAGGTTGGAGAATCACGATGTAATTCTGAGAAGTTTGATTTCAGTCATTTAATTCTTTGATTACTTTTTCAGTATTAAAGTTATTAAAGTAGTTCCTCCGATCTGTCCTCCCCATCATGTCATTGTATGACTTACTTCCTTTCGCAAATGCAAAAAGAAGATATAACGAAGAATGTCGTTAACCGTACAACCGTTTTAATTACGTCGACACAAAACAAATACCAAGTGCATGTGTACTGCCATTCTTCAAAATATCTTCATGTTTGTTCTGCAAATGAAATGAAGTCCTACAGATCTACAAAGACAAGATCAGTCAATGATAGAATGTTCACTTTTGATTGAACTGTTAATTTAAATATATCAAGGTTAGATTTTTACAGATGGTCTTTACATTGTGTTGGATGATTACATGTAGACATCTCATAAATTGAAATTGGGTTGGGTTTTCACAGACTGGGTCACACAAAACCAAGTTCTCCTGGACCAGAATTGTATCCATGACTCATGAATTTTTTGTACATTTGTTTTCTCTGAACTTCTGTACAATGTTTTCGTACGAACATTCTGTTTGCATGTTTAAAGCCGTTGAATGAGGTTTGTGCACATTAAATTGTATCATTTGTTTCTTCATCCTGGCTTTAATGTCTCCACCATGGCTTTTTTCTTCTTAAAAGCGTCTGATCATGTTGGCCTTGTTCGAGAATGTTTCAGACATATTTCAGTCATGGTCTACGTAAGCCTGCTGCTGAACGCGTTAAGGTAAAAGCTGAACAAGAATGACAGGCGTTTAGAGTTAACTCGCTCCAAGTATTGCATACCGTACGTCTGTGAAAAGAAGTGTTGTAAGTAAAGATCTATAAAACCGTACATCTGTCTGAAAGCCACGCTTCGTAGACTCTCCTATATTCCCGGAATATGGTTTTACCGAGCATATCAGATGCTGTACTCAATAAGCTTTCATCCCCGAGGAAATCTGTGTATTTCACTGTAAGAACATAGATGTGCCCTGTCAGGGATATAACCTCTGTGAACGTGCTGGAGTAGTTGGAAATGAGACAATAAGAACGAGACGACAGGGTCAGCCGCTCTGATAGAGAGAATGTTATGATGCGTTCAGCATATAGAGATAAGACTTCTCAATTCAATGCTCAAATATCAATAATGCAGTTTTTACTGAGTGGGCAAGCAGAAAAGATGAAGTCTGCAGAAAAGCTGGTGTTGCATTCTCAAGGTCTCTGATCTGTATTTGTGGATATCTGCCGTTTCAGACATACGTTTGAGAGCCCATTACATTTAAACAAATGGAGAAAAAAAATGTGTCACTATTGGAAGATATTTTGAGAAATGTCTTTTTGGATGTCTACAGTTTCAAACACAAATTTGAGACCATATTACATTCAAATGAATGAAGAAGAGAAAAAATCTGAATTCTTACGGGGATAAAATGCTCCACTCGTATGTCTAGGAAGATATTTTGAATAATGTCTATGTGGATATCTGCAGCATCAAACACAGGATTAAGACACCATTACATCAAACAAATAAAGAAAAAAGAGTTAAATCTGTCGCACTTATACATGACTCTTTCATACATGACTCTTTCTTTCTAAAAATATATTTTGAGAGATGCCTTTAAGAAATATCTTTATGGATATCTGCACCTTCAAACATAGGTCTGAGACCCCATTACATTCTTACAAACGGAGAAAAAACTCTTTAATTCCGTCATCATTCACAGTTTTTGGGATATCACTGTGGATTTGTGTCAATATAGGGCTAATGTTATTTGATTTTCAAAGTTTTTCAAAATACCTTCTTTTGTGTTACACAAAAGAAATGACACAAGAGAGTAACAATGAACTGATGAACCAAAAAGGCGTCATGTCACATTTTTAAGAAAAACTTGTTGACACATTTCCTGTAATATAAGTTTTCTTTTATAACATCTCAAGATCACATTCAAGAAAAGCCCACAAAATGAGCTCCTTGTTCACAAACAATGCCCATGCTTTAAATTCAGATGGTCTTTGATTTCTGTGCTTTCAACTACACAGCGCAGTCCTGTCAAACAGGGTAGAGGGGCTGCACAGGGGATCATTAGGAATGTGAGGAAAATGTCAATGCGGCCGGATCGTCTTCGCTTTCCCCAAAGCATCCAACATGCTTATTTGACATCTGAAAGAATAATCTCAACATATTGCAAGTTTGCAGCATGAGCAAACGAATTGCTCTCCGAGTCTCAGGGGTTGTCCGCCATTCACTTTAGATGAAGGCTTCATTCATCAATGTGTTTCTTTTATGTGATGCAACTTCAACCTAGGGGGGGATTTTTTTGTTTCTTGGCAACGTTCATTTAGTGCTCGAGTGTTTTGGTGAATTCGTGTGTTTTGCAATACTTCGCATTTTTTCTATCATCACATGATATAAAAGGTAAGCTTATGGACTTGCGGGGAGTAATATCGTTTCGTGATAACTTATGGAAAACAGCAGCGTATGATTTATTTGCATAGTTGCAAGGACTGTCAAATCCTGAAGTTCTGCCACCCTTTATTTACTCGATCTTTACATCAAGACACATGCTTTCATTGTTTTACCAAGTACGGTTGTAATTTGCAGGTCTCTTTATATCTCCATGACTCACAACTTTCACACTCTCACATTTTAAATGCTGAATTTCATTACCACTATCATTCAAACCATAATTAAAAATCTTGTGTACCCAAGAAATGCATTTTTTTAGCGTTGGCAACCTAAAGCTAGAGCTATGCCTACCTCTAATGAGGTTACAGTCTCCCCAGCATCTCAACAACCGTCTCATTTTCCACTAAAATTAAGAAAACTGTGCAAACATGAAGTGTGGCTAGCTTTGCTGACCTACAGATACTGAAAAAATGAATTTAATTAATTTCTATTTCAGTTCTGCCCATGTTAGCCAATAAGATGCCACGACTGAATGGAAACAGAACAGCGGCTACTGAGACGGTGCATTAATTGGATTTTTAGCCGTCTCCGTCTTCATTACTTACTGAAGCTTAGCATGCATGGGATTTCCTAAAACCTAAAGCTTCAAATGAATGTTCAATAGGGCTTTGCTGTTATTGTGGTTAATGAAGTGTCAACACCATGCAAAATTTACAGTAGAACATACAGGCCTGGTTGGCAGACATTAGGATTTAAAAGTTATTAAAATATATGATAAAATGTAGTATATAAGGTTGAATCCTTAAAGGCAGCGTCTGCAATTTCTGGTTATCAATGTTGACATTTGAAACCACCAAAACAAACACGCCCCTTTTTGATAGCTCCGCCCCTCATACACATCATCTGTTGCTGTTCAACTAGTCAAAATCTGTAAAGATGGATACATTGGGTAAAACACAGAGAAAGATTTTTGGAAGAATTCTTGCAATCAAGCAGTCATCAGACCCCATTGGGTCTCATAGTAGGAAAAATTACGATACTCAAGTGAATCCTCAGACCTTTTTGTTGTCCTGCATTCTTTAAAATTTTGTGTTAAGCAGAAACAACTAAAGTACATTTTTTCTACTATGAGAGTCAGACAGTTTGGTTAGATGAATTCTTTTGCATTTCTTTCTGTGTTCATCAGAAAAAATAAATGTTTACAGATTTGAAACAATCAAAGGTCAGTAAATGACGGAATGGCTGAACTTCCTCTTTAAAGACAACAAAGAGGTATTTTGAGGTATTTGTGTTATTTTTGAAAATTCGAATGTTCAGTTCCCCTGACCTCATGTTTTATAAATTGTCACATTCTAAAAATCTTTAGAAACAGAACAACATGTAGTCTATTTTTGGGCATACTCTGCTTTCAGCTCCATTCCCAAACCAACTTTGCAAACTGTATAACATGAAAGTATGTAATATCAAATACATAGATGAAGATATACAATATCTAGACACAAAAACAGTCACTCTTATTTTTATTTCATTGCAATAATCAATGGTTTTAAAGACTAGTACAATGCCAAAATCAGTTGCAGTGATTATCCGTTGATGGTAAAACGCCACAACGCTACTTAAAGATGCTTCAAGGAAATAGGCTCATTTTCTAACTTTTTTTATGATGTTCATGGAAGTAGAAGGGTTCATCATTATGAGGTATGGCCACTGGTGGGGTAAATGCATCTATATGTGTACAACAAACAAGAAAGGCCTGTAATCCACATTTTAATGAATTTGGTGTTTCTCAGCATTCGGAGCATCTGAAGGCTTTAACATAATTTGACGGTCAACATAATAATCAACAAAATGTTAACGGGTCCAAACGGTCCATGCTGAAAGGAACACTCCACACTTTTGGAAATAGGCTCATTCTTCTAGGCAGGGCAAGACAGTGGCAACTCAAAGTGCTTTAGATAAGAGCGAAATGAAATTTCAAGGAATTTAAAAAACGTTAAAAATTATTTAAAATTTGATTTATATGACAATACAAAAAAAAATTGTTATACATAAAATATAATACAGTCAACACCCCATGAATTTGAAATCCATCCATTCATTTTCTGGCGATATCACTTTTAGCATAGCTTAGTATAGATTTTATCCTGTTAGACCATTAGTATTGCGTTCAAAATTTACCAACCAAGGATGTGCAGTAATATCACACTGCGACTAAAACTGGAAACTACCAAGCTGTTACGGCAACAAACTTCCTTGACTAATAAAGGTGCCATTCATCACAATTCCATGTTTGAAAATTTAGCTAGTGTGTAATGTTGTTGTTAGAGGATAAGGAATATCTGTAAAATTATAAAGCTCGAAGTTTAATGCCAAACGAGATATTTTATTTTACAGAAATCGCCTACAAAATACGGCCGGTTTGGACTATATCAATCCATTTCCTGCTTTAGTGACATCACTATCATGGTTAGCCTCCGCCACAGGAAGACACAAAAGAGTGGGCGTGGTCTTGTTGCACTCCCACAGAGAAGAGGAAGAGTTGTGTTTGTAGAGTGTGTTTGTTTGTCGCCATGTTGTCGAAACTCTGTTATTTTCACTCCGTCCAATCACCTTTCGTTTGGCTTTCCCAGGCATGCTGTACTTAGAGATCAATATTTACAATTTAAGTTTTTACAATGTTGTGTAATATTATAATCCACATGCAAAACTATGTGCAGCACATTTTACTGAGGACAGCTTTCTAAATCAGTTTAATACCGGATTTACACAAAAATGATTCTTCAAAGATGGAGCGGTTTCCTGTTTATCTGGAGAAGGTATTATTTATGGACCACAAACAGTAAGTGTATTTTATTATTTACGCTATTGTAATAAACTTATTAGATGAAGTGAAATGCTGTTTAGTTTTGTTAACTAGATCGTAATTGAAACTAATCCCACAAAGATTGTTTGTGTTTATAATGATCAGATTAAATTATTTGTTGATTATATTTATTGTTTATCATTTAACCACATGCTGGTTTAGCAGCCATGCAAATCCTTGTTCAATATTTAGACGTATGCAAAAGTCTCGAACCTCTTTATTTGCGTTCCCTGGGTCTGATTCCGCTCACATTGATAACATTGATAACATTAAAGACATGTATACAATAACACTGAGCGCATACATCTCCACGTTATGATAAGCGGCTACACACGCTAACTTTTTTGCTGAATCACAAGACAAAAACCACATGCCCAATCAGAACTTGTTAGGTATTTCTAAAGGAGGGACTTCATCAGTTATCTTCAACTTCAAGTTATCACCCATTTTTATGACATTGGTCAAAAAGTGATATACAGATAAGTAAATGATGTGAAAAATACGGGTTAAATTTCCTTGCGAAACATCACCACCTGTTATATTGCACACTGTTAACACAACCAAAGCTTCAAAAACACACAGAGAACGGCACCTTTAATCTGGAATGGGTGTGTAGTTTATAATCTTATCCGCCTAAGAAAATTGCAGCTTTAAGTAAGTTTTAGTACACAATATAACTGGAAAGGATCAAGTTTTAAAAAGGACAAATATCGAAACTCGTTGGTCATTTTTGAAAGGGATGCTAAGCTATGCTTAAAGTATATCGCCAAAACAGAAGAAAGGGTGAATGGATATCAAAACAGTGAAAATCAACTTATTTAGTTTTGGACGAACTGGCTTTTTTCCAAAAAATGTGGAGTTCTCTTTAAGCAGGGACTGTTTGGACCCGTTTAGATTCTATTGATCAATGCGTTGACTGTCGGCCCATTAAAAAGCTCTCAGATGCTCCGATTGCTGATGAACACCCGATGCCTCATTGCCGTGTGGATTATAGGCCTTTCATGTTTGTTGTACACACATAAATTCATTAATCCAACCAATGGCCATCGTAATGATGAACCCTTCCACTGCCATGAACATCATACAAATAACATTGTCAACTTGACACCCACGAGTACATTTGACGAATAACACGATGGCAGGACTAGCAAATTATTTCATTATGTTGCCATCAAAGATAATAGGGATGATATATAGTTTTACATATCCACGTGTGTCTGATGTTTCAGAGGAGAAATCGAATGAAATAAGGTTAGGCTTTGACGCTTTGTGCATACTTCACTGCCTCTACGGAGTGGGAAGGGCAGAGCCGGTTAAAAACCATTACTGCAGATAAATAGAGCTAATTGAGCAAAACTGGTCCAAGCTTTATTGAACAATAAATCAGACCCCCCCACCCGTTAAGAAGCAAAGGGAGATTTTCGAAAGTACTACTGGCTGCGACAAGACTATTTAATTCTCGCATGCCTTTACAAATCATTAGGGGGTTTATGAATGTGCTAAATGGACAAATATGATATGCGATGCATCTAAAAGTGTCATAAGTTAGAAACATTGTGTTTTAGAGAAAATAAATCAAATATTTTGTTGTATAAAAAACATAAATATATAACAATAGAAAACATGTTAAATTGAGTATTAACATTGTGTGCCGATTATTTGAGAACTTTAAAATAATCTTACAATTGAGAAAATTTCAGCATTTTGGATGACATTTTGTGTAGTTTTTATTGTGACAAAAAACCATTCAGAATGTGTTCTTAAGCATAATACACTGAAATATCCGTCTTATATTTTATAAACCCCCTAATGAGTCTAAACATCAGAAAAATATCTATCTATGCACAAATTACGACTGGCCCTTATTTGACTATGAAAAATCATGCACTAAAAATAAAACCATTTTATTTAAAGAGACCTCACGTGTGTATTCAAACAATCAATTGATAATATAAGTATGGTTAAAACTTTAGGTTCAAAACCTGTTTCATTGAAAGTTTGACATTTTATGGAATTGGCAATATGCCTTGAATACATTACATTTGCCAAAATGTGCAGTGTTCTACTAATTGTATTATATTGTATTCCACAATGCAACGTGCTCAATTTGATCTTCAATTTCCAATGGGAATCATGTCTTTGATGTTTTCAGCAATATTATTTTTTGTTACAAAATATTATGTTTTATCAGCAGCAGTTTTAGTTCTTGGCCTTTCAACTGCCAAATTATAAACATGTTATATGTATATATATACAATAAAAATATTTTGCCTTAAATATTGGAAAGTTTTCAATTATAGGTAAAGGATGAACTGTAAAGAGGACTGGGACATAAACTTTCGGCTTTAAAAATGACACTTTTCCCCCAGCTTTCCTTACTGACATCACAACTCTGTTAGGCTATGTCAATACAGAAATAACCCCAACATATATATTTAAAATATATTCGCACTTTAACACAATATGCCATCGTCACATAGACGTACGTGTCAGCTTCATTATGTCTGGCAGGATTTTTCACGGGTTGAAAATCCTCCATCTGACCTTCATGGGGAAATGATGCCATTACGTTCGACAAAGCCATATAGAGAAAATTGCTGGGAAATGGAATGTAATCACTTCAGATTACCCAACTGGATGCCTTCACCCACTGTCTGCCGTCAGCGTTTCACCGCGATGCAACATTTAAGATTGTGGTGTGTATGTGGTGCAAACATGGTGACATAACCACCGCTGGATGGTTCATTGGTGTCGTGATGTGAAGGAATGTGGTGCTGAAAATCAAAACTTTAATGAGAAAGAAACAGAAGGAAACAGCAAGGTTAGTTACAAAATGACAAAAAATAATTTGGAAATGTAGTCGCAAGAAGGTTCACCGAAATATTACTTCTAAACCTGCATGTCTTGCATGAATACAGAGTTGAACAAACAACATTGCCTCCACATGAAAAAAAACAACCGAGACATTTCTCATAATATCTTCTTTTATCTTTCTTTTGTGCATTCCTCCGTTTTTAAACCAAATCATGTTAAATAATTTGAAGAATTCTTACAAAAACACAGTAAGCCAAATTGCTCAAATGGTAATGATGACTTGGAAAAAAATATTTTGACCTGACAGAATGTTTCAATGTTTTTGAACAAAATATACAGTTGTGCCAATTTATTCCTTTCATTAGAAAGCCAGATTTTTATTTAAGAAAATGTGTTTAAAATTGGTTACATTGAGAAAATAAGGAGTAAATTCAACCAATATCCAGGATAAAGTTATTGAAAATTCTTTGACTAATATTCAAAATCTCAATACACCTGAAAACATTTGTATCATAACACTTTGACTACATATGGATTTTTTAGACGAAGTCAAGGGTGAGTAAAAAATTCACAGCTTGTTTATATTAGACGATTTTAGTCACCAAATACTTCCCACATTTACAAGTTTGTTATTCTATTGGTTTAATAATGTAAATTAATTTCTTTAAACATTTATTTCATCAAGAGGGGTATTTCTTTTTTCACTTTATGTATCAAATTATTCTTCATCCTTCAATCAAACTATTTAGCTTAAATCAGATTTACATTTACATTTACATTTTGTCATTTAGGAGACGCTTTTATCCAAAGCGACTTACAATAGTCGAGGAGACAATGAAATGAAATGTAGAAGATTTCAAATGTATCTCAAAACTTAAAGCAAATGTTCGATTATAGTAACATTCTACTAAACATCCTTAACACAATCTGTGTACTTTGGCATCTCACCCTCCTGACGGATTCTTCAGGGTAATGTCACAGTAGTCTGGCGCTTGCAGGTGCTGTCGAGATCCCGCCAAAGCCCAAAGCATGTTTATATAGATCTGCATTCCCACATTAGCCAAACAGTCAAAACAGAGCATAAAAACCTCCACGTCACCTGTCAGCTCGAGGCACGAACCAAAGTATTACCTGTCTGAGCTAAAATACACCGTTTAATGTAGCTTTACAAACTGCCCTCTTAATCCAATCCTTCTATTTTCCCAGAATCCTCCATCGCTATTCCTGTGTATCACAAAGCTGTCTATCAGGATTTGATCCCGGACAGATCTTGTAAGCTGTGATTCCTGCGCCGGCGGATTTCAAAAGCCAGGTTCAAAAGTTAACCGGCCTCCGGTCCGGGTGCATTAACGTAGCGCCGTGACATTTTTCATTTTTCATTCGTGAGCGGGCCTGGTTCTCGGGGGCAAGATCTGAGGCGGCAAATTAAGTCAAATGTTTCCCGTTCATGACCTCCAGCAAAAACACTCGTGAATGCCATATAATTGGGAAACGGGGAGTTTCAGAGCTCTTGTGTCGTAAAGACTGTTGCAGTGCGTGTGACTCGGCAAAACTAGAACGCTCCCAAGATAACCGTCGTTTTAGTTATGTTGCGTTGCGTTCCTTGCTTGCAATCTGTTCTATAATGAGCTGCCATGCTGTACATACATACTGTATGCAACCCTTTAAGGCGACATGCTAACTGTATTGGCCATGACTGCTGAATCGCTCGTAATAGTCGTAGAGAGGCTGTTTCCTCATCAAAATTGAAGTTAATTCCTAAACAAACAGTGACATAATGCAAAAAGACACAAATCATTGATAACGTAATGATGTATGACGCAGGTCGGGCGTAAAAAGACAGTCATTCAAAGTGTTCGAGGCCACCATCTGCAATTTTACGCTTGATGTAGAGTCCCTTTATCCTCTATTTACTGCTGAGCCTTCACTATCAAACGTACATCAGGCATCTTTGCTCGAACGCAGATTCTGCCACAACAGCAAGACAGATTTAATTGCCACGGCCAAAGCGTTCAGTGAGGGACAATGCGGAGGATAAGCGGCAGATAGAAATGGCGGGAGGCTAGGTAATAACGTCGGGAGCAATGATGAATGGCGACTGTAAACGGAGTAACAGTTGATGGGAGTATTGAATTTGTTTATACGTGCAATGATGGATATAATCAAACACGCAAGGAGCTCTGCGCAGTATGAGGATGCATGATGCATTCTGGGGACGTTGGGTCATATTGATTCTTATCAATACTTGTGCGAATAAGTTTTCATAAATTTGATATGATGCCCTTCAATCATTTGTGAAGTTGTTTGTGAAATGTTGCAGGTTAAGTGATAGAGATAATGGTAATTTCTTAAGAGCTGTGAAAAATAGCAAGTAGGTGTATGCCAAACTGCTGAATATAGTATCATAATATTTTTTAATCATCTCATTATTTAAAAGAACACACTTTGAATAATAGAAAAACTCATGATTTAAAGCTAGTTGTTTTAAGAGTGTAAACGGTATGGCGATTGTAAGAATATTGTTATCACCATCCTTGTTTAAACAATGTAAAGGAATAAAGAAAAACAAATAAAAAACTTGAGAGTGCATATTAAAGAAATTTTGAAAGTTTGTAAATGAATGTTCTTCTATTCTTGTCTTTATGGCAGGAAGAAAATACACAACTTAAAATACTTTTAAAAATCTTGAAACTTTATTCTTATATAATGTACAATGACTATATGTATATAACTATTTGTAGTATGTGTAACATTTAAAAAGAAATTATTTTAATTATTTAATTAACTATTTAATTCATAGTAAAACAAACATTGCTCTTACTAGATTCAAATAAATTACCCGGAAAATTCTAACCTTGAAGTTATTGGTGAACCATCTTTTAAACATCTAAAATCAGCCAGGCTGCATAAACTACGTAGTCAA
The DNA here is from genome assembly GCA_033220385.1 of Triplophysa yarkandensis. Lineage (NCBI taxonomy): Eukaryota > Metazoa > Chordata > Actinopteri > Cypriniformes > Nemacheilidae > Triplophysa > Triplophysa yarkandensis. The sequence goes on along the minus strand of CM065670.1, from coordinate 3,879,335 downwards.
GGTTACGCAATGACGCCATAGCGGGTTGCGGTTTCAACATGGGTTTGCCGTTTGGAATCGGTTCTTTGAATCTTTCGAATAGTCCAGGTTTAAGAAAATTAGTCAGACTGGAGGAACTTTTATTTTTCCTATTGGTTTTGTGGAGAAAAGCATAATTTGTGTGTTAATGATAACAGAATTGATTGTTTATGAAGTTATTAGTTTCATATGGCTCATGCAAAGCTTGTTACACAAGCTGTTACTTACTGCGGTCACCGTGTTTGAACTTTTAATAACAGAGAATGACCAACACCATTTTTAAATTGACTGTAAATCATAATACCTATGTCTTTTATAATATGACATCATGACTTTATAATGTAAATACAGAGTAATACTTCAATAAAAAATTTAAAAAAATAAATCAATGTAGTCCTTGAGAATCGCAGAATGGATGTGCTGCTGTGTTGCTGATGCAGAGGTGTTGTGATGTTATGAGGTCACAGGTGTATGTTTCTAGGCTCAACCAGTGCCACTAATGTATATTACTCATGATGTCATTACACAGAAACCACCGCTTCTGCAAGTTTGTATTCCAAAACATTTTATTATGTTTGATTTTTCACATGAAAATGATTAAAAAGTTTCTTACCTGCTCCCATTTTATAGAGTCACAGGACATTATTTCTATATAATTGTACTCTTAAATAAAAAACATATTTATTACATAACTGTTTATTTAAAGTTTGAATTTTTCCATCTTATTTAAAATCGATGGAGTTACATTCTGTACTATATGTATTAGACGGATGAGACACCCCGACAATTGACAATGATGTTCATTCTGAAATCTGAATACACTCCATATACTCTTTATATATTAAATCTTTTTTTATCTATACCTTTTTCATTACAACAGTAATATACACTCAACTTAACTATTTCTATATTTGTCTATGCCGCTTTTCTGCCCGAAATAAACATAAACATTAGAAAAACATCCAAAGGTATAGTTAAGTTAAAAAAGACAATTAAACTTAACTCGTTGTATATTGCAAAACGAGTAATATTAGAATTGGATTTTGACTGTAAGTCGAAGACCGTTTGGTCGGTTGGGCAACCTGATGGGGCGATTTCTTCAAGTGGTTTTACTTCCTGCCATTGGTTAGCAATAAATGTGCAATACAGTCATTGAAATAGATCCATGGACTCAAGCAATCACACACAAACGCAGGCACTCGCAGGCACAAAACAAAATCAAAAGAGAACTTAAAAAAATTATTATAATTTTTTGTGCTATTTACTTTGTAAACATTTTTGCATAAATGAATATATTTCTCTTTAATCTAATGAAAATATTGTTTTCATTTGCATTTACTGTACTTACATGAGAAATTAATCGGACAATTTTTTTGTTTAATTTAAACAAAACAAATTTAAAAAAGTTTCGTTTTTTTGGATCCGTAAATAATGAACATGAGTAAACCATACTTTTCATTCGTGTTTGGAGTCTCTCATTATTTCCTTGGTTTTGGGTGACTTTATGAATCCTGAGGTTTGTTTTGGTGGAAAATTCATCAAACTTTTGCCTTGAATTTCTACAATGCATGCAGATTAAAGGCAAAACTGAAGTGCTCTCTTAATTTTTATATGGCTGTATACAGATACATACATTCATACTGATTACACAAAGGCATTACGTTAAACAGTAGTAATCATTTAAGTCATAGCTGGTTCTTGAAGTCTGTAATTATGTTGTCTCAAATGTTAAACCCTTAAAGCCTTTAAACCAAGATCTTGGGTAAACATGCCGAAGAAAAACATACCCGGCAAATCCTATTTTCAATCATGAGCGCGTTCACTACGCACATAAGACACTCAGCCAAAGCTCATTTTGTGTGTGGTGTGATGCTTGACTTTAGAATGATTGTGTTTACCATCCTTATTATTTCCTCAACAAATAGCAAAATATTAATCATCCTTATTTGCATGACTCGCTGTGGGATTCCATACACGTCTCTAATGAGATTTGATTACGCGAGATGCGGCTCCGTGGCACCCCGCCACATTTCTACCTCTCGCACCTGCTTACTGTGTAAATGCCTTGACTTCTGATTAAGATTACAGGGATGAAGTCTATGCATAAAAAGAACGAATCGACTTCGTAGAGACTCTAGTTACTCATTGACGTTAATCGAATATTTTGCATGTTTGTCCCAGCTGGATTTGAACAAAATGTGTTTACGTTGATTTCCAAAGTGCATTGAAATATGTTTTTGGATCAGCGGAAGTACTAGTAGCCCTGTGCCAAATGTACTTTGCTGCATGGGACGTTAATGTAGGTAATACAATCTGTTCTGAATCTACACAGGCCAAGTGTTTGCATTGCAAAAGGCTGTTAGGCCACATCGCACCTTTCTTAAAACTACATTGACAAATGGGACATCCTTCGGTCTTGTGCAACCGTGAATGAGTTACGGACCAGATACAGCCGGTCAACATAGCGTGCCATTTGTTACATTGCCAGTCTGTGGCATGTATGTGTTCTATTGGGGTTTTGTTAAAGGCATCATTGAAATATTATTTTGATACACTGCATATGATGTTTTACATTATAATGTTTTACATTTTTTGCGAATATATTGCTCTGTTGACTAAGTTAAGGGATTCTTTAAAGACTACAATTCTGTTATTCATTCCCATTAATTGATTATATACAAGAGTATGGTAATAAAAGCCTCTAGAAATTGTAAAGAAAATCTGTTTCAGTAGTTTAATATAATTTGGGTCTGATTAAAACAAGTTAATACAGGTCTGAAGTACAATCTTGTTAAGTTCAATTCATTTATTTAAAGGTGAAGTGTCGCATTGTTTCGTGCATTATAAGTGCATTATGCTCTTAACATGTTGAGTAGTCTTGTTAAATGTGGTCCGTTTGTTAAAACCAAGCTAGATGCATGATGTAGTAATTCTGTGCTGAAGGCTTCAGAAAGGTGCTTTTAAATATTCAACACATCATAGACCTAAGGTTAGCAGTAATTTATTGGCCAATCTCTCATAAAGTCCCCAATCACGCACCAATCAGACTTTTTTGGATGGGCAAACCATACGGCCAATCAAATGATAGGACAGACTGGGATCATACCGTTAATCGAAAGAAAGAAGAGGAAAATGAGCTCTGCATGATGATAGCTAGTGAAGCCCATCTGTTCAATTCAATTAAAGTTGTAGCAGAAAATGCAAATATAGGAAATTGTTTAGGAAAAAAGTATTTTCTTATAAGTTATTAATAATAATTTAAAACACATTCACAATTGCTAAATTGGGATAAAAAAGGTGATTCTAAATAAGAAGCTTTTTTAGGAGTGCTTATACGTTTTTACTATACTAAAATGTACAGATTATTTAAGTCAATTCTTTATGTTGGGTTATATTTGAAATCAGTAAATGATCAAAACTATCGGTTAATTTATCAGTTACTGGCCACCTTAGTTATAGTTCCCTGAAAAATACAGTATGCATCGACCTCTAGCCTTAATGCCCTCTTATGTTAGCAAATATGTTTAGGTATATTGCTAGTTTAGGGCTGATGCCATATGCCTGAATATTGCTTTCATAAAAAAACTCTATATTTGAAGTAATGATGCTGTTAGCTTGAAGTTTTCAATCAAGCTGCATTCATCTGAATTGCCTTAATACAGAACCACTGCCTTTATCTGAATTACCTTCATCCAGAGAGTTGTTTTCGAAGTGTCGGAAAAGGAAATTGCAGTTTTTTTGTTGAAAGCGGGACCTATAGACCCTAATTATTCTTTTTAAAAGAGCAGTGCCACTAGTCTCTTTCCATAACACCCCACATCCTTGCAATTCCTCTTGTATTTGCATCTCAGAAATGAGATGGCCTTGTCGAGATAGCTCTAATTGGGAGAGCCTGGGACTTTCTTTCCATTTAGGAGTGACATATAAAAAGAGGACATATAGATATGGTCTGCTCAACTGCTTTAGTGATGAAATTTGACATTCTGGAGACAATTGAAGTGTGCCATTGCCTTTAAAATGAGATAAATGTAAAAGAAAAGATCAAGGTGAGAGAGCTCTCAATAAAATCAAGCCTTTAACAGTGAGCTTTGTGATCTTTTGTACGACAGGAGTGCAGTTTTGTGCCACCGATGTTTTTGCAAGCTTCTCTAGCAAGTTTAGAGGTATTTATGATGTTTATTTTTGCAAACTTTCTGACGCTAGTTGTGACGCTCATAAATCTGATTCAAAGAGATGAATTTATGGTAAGGTCAAAGAAGAAAAGAAATAGTTAATGACTACAATGGTGAAATTCACTGTTACACAGAATACAGTATTTTAAAACAAGCATGTTGATCATTTTGTTTCTGATATTACTTCCTTTAATCCATTGCCATTTTCTTTTAAAGATGAAAGAAAGGCAATTATAATGGAAACCCAAGGACCTGAAGTCTTCCAAAGAGTTTCTTCAAAAGCACCTTTTCAAATTCTCAAAACGATATACATTTCAAACCTATATGCAGTTTTCTTAAATGTGGTTTGGTCTTTTAATAGCACAAGCACTTGCATAGCAAATAGACGAGATGAAATAATCTTTCGAACAGAGACCTAGCCTTTGATCGTTTCCTACGTATGAGTTTTCGCCTTGAGCTTTGTTTGATTGAAATGTATATATTTATGATGTTCTTTCACTACATTAGACCTTTATGAAAATGAATTAAATCAATTTCAGAATGCAGCTGAGGTGGATCATTGAAGCTTAAAATTAACTGCAAATATATGGTATATGTTCATGTTTGTAGATTACAATCCAATTCCAAAATGGTGGGTAGATTGTTTGGATTTCAAGCTGGATAAGATCAAGATTGAAGACCTTTCATTGCTTCATGACAAGATAAAAGTCATTTTGTTGTACTAATCCTCATATTGTGAGGGATTAGCCCTTTATCCTGTGTAAAAATGGCTTTCTCCGTGGTAAAGAGGAGTTCACCAGATCCTAACAAGAGAGCTTGCCCTTGAGCTTTAGAAGTTTGGCCTTGCCTTTAATCTGGCTAGGTAAAATCAACTGAGAAGCCGTAGTGCTGTGTAAACTCCTGTGATCTTTCTCCATGATACTTACTGTCAAGCTGTACTTCAAAAGGTTTGGGTTTGAAAAGATCTCAGTTCGGTTATTTTGAAATCACATAATGGGATTTATTATTTTGTCAAGCATTATACTGCCAGAGAAATTTTTTTTAAGAAGCATCGCTGCTCAGCATTTAGATATATCTGCTATCATCAGATAAGCTGTGGTCATGGGAAAGTGGTCTTGGGAAAGCCTCAGTATACATCCAGTCTTCAGATTTATCCATGCAGAACAGAGAATCTAAATTATGTTTCAACCACAGACAACAATAGAGCCCCAATATTTCGTAATTCTCCAGCTGAATTAACATGACGTATGTTTCCCTTTGGAACTGAAATGGGTACAGAGAACTAAGATATTTGTTACAGTGACAACACTAGTCCTGGACTAAAACTCAATTGAATTCAGATTTAGACCTTTGAATGTAGACTTTGAGAACCCTAAATCTATAAATGCCTAACTCAATGTTTTATAACTAGTTGCAAACTTGCGTTGAAATAATCAATGAATAATCGACTATTCGTTTCTAAAAATCATTAGAATAATCAATTATCATAATAATCATTTGTTGCAGCCCTTGTACATATCGTTAGTTTTTCTCATGGCGATTGCTGAAGCAAAAAAAATACATTCATCCCTGTTATGTATTCAAATGTGCATAATATAAGCATGAGAATAAGCATGGATATTATCAATCAATCTGCATTATCAATCTGCATTTCTCATAATACCCATCACGCAAGGCAGAACAAAAGCTGTTACACAAAAATACAAACATTGACAGTGAGACAGACAGATAATATTTTTCCCTATGTTGTCGGCTTGGCTGACACTCATTTTGTGACTTTGGATCCTTTTGAGAGATTGATAAATGACATACTGGCGGGATAGTAGTCAAGAACATCCTACTGCCTGTTTTCCAATTTAATCCCTTTCACAAATGTTTGTGTAGGAATTACAGAGTTTGTGTTCGTGTTTTCAGTGGCGGGACGGTAATAAAACGAATGAGATAAATAAATGGTCCCTGCCTGCATGTCTGTTTGTGAAAGCTATGATAAATGACACCATCATTTATGGGAACAATAGTAATTCCTTGGATGAAAACATTCTTGATCACTTATCAACCGAAGCACACCTTAGAGATAATTAGTGTTATGCGACCACATATGATGGATTGCAAGAGTGCTTATGTTCATACATTATAATAATTTTAGAAAACACACTCCACTTCTACGCAAATATGTTTGACCTTCTTCATATTTCATAACTTACAAGCTTCTTTTTTTTCCAGCATGAAATATTAGTTTGGTCTAGTTAAATATGTTTCAATATGTCTTTATGCCTCTCTGGTATTTTTTAGGATTTTTTATACATGAAGAATCATTAGAAATAGTTGCCATTGTGTCCTTCATTACCAAATTAAAAAGTCAAATAATTTTTTGTTATAATGGAAAGTTGTAATAGTTCCAGTTATATTAAAGGTCACGTTCTTCGTGATTCTATGTTTCAAATTTTAATTAGTGGATAATATTGTTTGTTAGATTGTAAGGGATATCTATAAAAGTATAAAGCTCAAAGTTTAATGCCAAGAGAGATATTTTATTTAGCAGAAATTCCTACAAAAAATGATTTCTCTACTTCTTTCTCCAGTTACATCACGGTTAACCTCTGCTCACAGAAACACACAAAAAGTTTGTGTGGTCTTCTTGTGCTCCAGGTTTTATCCTGGAGTTTAATCTGTATTTAAAGATCAATGGTTGCAATTCATGTTTATGTTTAACTCCGATCATGATTATAATCCACATGTAAAACAATGTGCACCACATTTTGCTGAGGATAGAATTCTTAATTAGAGTAATGCCGTCAGTTTAATATAAAGATTACTATTATTATTAATTAAGTTTGTGCGTTAGACAGTTTCTGTAACTTATTACTCAAAGGGCAAGCTGGTAATGGAAACAAATCCTACAAAAATGTGCATATTGTAGTAAAGTGAAGTGACATGTTGGCAAGTATGGTGTTCCATACTTGGAATGTGTGCTCTGCATTTAACCCATCCCAGTGCACACACACAGTAAGTGTGTGTGCACACACACATACATTGTGAACACACAATCGGGGCAGTGGGCAGCCATGCTGGGGCACCAATGGAGCAGTGGGGGGGAACCAGCAACCTTCGGATCACGAGTCCAAGACTCGAACCACCAAGCTGCCCTTTATTATAAAAAGTGTGGTAATTCAACCGGACACCATTGATTGTTTGTGTTTATGATGATCAGTTTAAATAATTTGTTGATTATATTAATTGTTTATTGTTTAACCACTTAACATTTAGCTTTAATGTTTAATGTACAGGTTTAATGCGTAGTCTGTTTGTAGGGTTTTTTCCACGGTCAAAGCATGAGCCCTGACTCATTTTCGCATCTACAACAGCTCTACTCTCCTAACCACTCTCTGGTGTACAGCCTATTGAAACACCAGCTGTGTCAAATGTCACATTTGTCGAGACATAACTCGTATGAAGAAATCCATTTGGGCTTCTCGGTCTGGCAGTAAACAGGTTTGAAGTTTGAGCAGGGATTTAATCCGCTTTACAACCCAGTGGTGACACGGGACAGTTTTAGGTAAAGAAAGAGTGAGTGAATGGTGCATCTCTAACTGCGGATTAGAACGTTGACCTGAGAAAAATACGATAAAGACAAACAAAAGATGGCTTTCAAAGGATATTTTATTTTCTAAGCATATCATTTAAATTGTGCTGCATATCAGCACATTTATTGTAAAAGGATTAAAGAGATACATTTTCATTGTTTGGCTGTTTTATTGTTGTTCAGTTTTTTGTCTGACCTTTAACTAATTCGTAATTTATTTCGTAATTGATTTTTGTCCTATGTATGTAGCTAAAGCACCTTAGATCTTACTTATTACCTTATATTTATTTTATGAATTATATAAAAAAATAGCAAATACACTGTATATTTTAATAGCTATCAAAACTCTTGTTTTGGCCTCGGGGCTTTATTTCAGAAGGATTTGCTTAGACCAAGCACATTTTGGCCTTAATATGCTAAAACATTTTATTGTTTTTGCTGCCCTTGATCAGCTAATATAAAATCCTAGTACCTTCTTTTCCATTTTATGAAGATTTGACTAAGCTGGGACCTCCTGCTTTATGCGATGCCATTTTCGCATATTCTTCCCAGGGGCTCAGCTTTTTAATGCTCTCCTCGACAGCCCTCTTCGCCAAATTGTCCACCTCTCAAAACCCTACATATTTAGTGCCGTCCATTAAGAAATTCATGCATCCATCCCGCTAGCCAACTTTCAAAATAATTTGCGACACACGAGCTGCTTGGTCTTGCATAATGATGCAGGTGGGCCATAAATCCTGCGCTCCCAATAAAGCATGGAAAGCGGCAGCAGTTTTAAAATTCTATTTGCATTCTATTGATTATATACAAACTGCAAGTAGCCGTGAATTGAGTTCCTAAACTATGCAGTAGTTGTGTTTTAATTAGTTTTTGTGGGTTGCATTGTCAGACTGTGTCAACATAATGCACAATAGCAACGCAAAGGCTTATAAATGCAAATGACGTCATTCGCTTTGTTTTTAGCACAGACTGCCGGCGCCGTTAGATGCATAACACGCTGCGTTAAACACCGAATTTCAATGAGCGAGACAGAGTTTTTTAGACAACTCAATGTTCCTGTTCACCAGACCTTTCGTTTTGAGAAACACTCTCAGGGTTTTGATGTATGAGAGAGCCGCTCGGGTTCTGCTCGTCGCCACATCAAAAACTGTGACGAATGAGCCTCAGGCTGGTGATTGGAAAGCACAGTCAATAGTGCTCCAGTGCCACAGCTTCATCCATATGGCCCATCCCTCGGTCAACGCCCATTTATCTTATTCATGCAATGATGAAACAGTGGAAAACATAAGGGATGTATTGTGGTGTAGCTCATGTGGGCATAGGCTGGCAGATGGACAGCCCATTTGTTCTCTCACTGTCTTACCGCAGCGAAGCACAATCAACACTCTGCAATGATTCCCTAAACTTGAAATCGAAAAACAGAAAGCCATTTTCTGCTGAAACTAATGCAATGAGAACTGATGAGCGAAAATCCACCAACCTTTCACATTTAGAAAATGCGCAATGTTGGCCCGGCGCCTCTGACAGAGCTGCAGTTTCCTGTAAAGGCTTGGGAAATAACCAAACTTCAGAGACGGATCAATAAAAATTGAAATATAACTTTTTGGTCATTTTCGGGCTCATTAGGCTGTACAAAAACCACATTAGAGAGCTAGCAGCTTGTGAATGGATCAATAGGGTCGCTGTCGAAACTGGTCTCAATTTGAACATGATTTTTCTGTTGTTTTGGTTTCTTGTGCTTGTTGTGGATGATTTGATGGAATGTGAATGCTCTGAAATTCTGTTTTTAAATATTATTTCTTTGGATTGTGTGTTTCACACGATATGTTTAAAATACATGAGTATTGCAAAAACAACATTCATGTAATATATGGTAGTTGGAAGGGATAATGAGTGTGTTTATAAATAGAGATAGGATTTGATTTAATTTCATTATTTACTTTGCAAAAACCTAAATTTATGCTATTTTCCCTGGCTGGTTAGGTCTCTATTATTTTAAAAAATCTTTTCAGACCACACACAGATGAACCTACGACATTGGCATTTAATCTTCAGCGATAATGGAGTAGATATGAGACCCAAAAACTGCAATCACGTAATTAAATTTGGGCAAATAATAAAAGCAGTGTAAGGCTTTTCCGATCTTTTTCCATCCTTTACGTCTGTTTTCCTTTTTGATTTCAAACCTTTTATGTATCTGTCCATTCCTTTCATCACATCACTGTCATGTGTTTGGTCAAGACCATATTTAACTGTCTAGTTGATGTTTTTAAGGCCTTTTAGATGCATTTCACAAACATATTTTTTCTGCACTAATGCATTCTTTGTGAGTCATATTGAGAGGTTAAAAAGGAAAAAACTAAAGTTTTGGGAAAAATATTTACTTTTGCAATAATATATGTTTCCAAATTTAGAATAATTATAAATTATTAAATAAAACAAAGGGGACTATGGAAAATTTAAACAAATTAAAGAAGAAAATAAAACATGCTACAGTATACTTTTGGAATAAAATTTACAGAAAAATTTTCTTGTCATTATATGAAGGAGCTTCTTAATCTCCAAATATGAAATATTCTTTCTACAATGCTTAGTCAAACTCAGCCACTTTAAAATAATTTATTATTAAATATGATTAAAGTTTGGTCACGGTTACACATGAATGTTTTCTAAATTATATTTTTTCTATATAACTTATTTCAGACATGTATACATTCAGATCTAAAGTTTATTTTAATAAAACCTTCACAAGTGTTTCAAAACTCTTGACAGGCTGAATAGATTTGAAAACAATAGACTTGCAGACAGAGGAAAAACTGCCGCCATACACTAAACACACACACACACACACACACACACACACACACACACACACACACACACACACACACACACACATTTACCGCTTTTGAACACAACTATCTTGTGTCTCACGACAGATATAACAAAAGCAAATGTGCAGAGGATGGGTGCAGTAGAAATTGTTGGAACCTTTGGATGCCGTCAGTATTGAATCTACAGATAACAATGGACACCAATGGACATGACATGTTTTGATATCCTTCAGGTGGAATACTGTACAGTACTATAAAGCTGTCATACACATTATACACTATATGATGTTCTGCGAAATCTGTTAGCTCTGACTTACCAAAGTCTGGCTCAGACTTTCAGCAATTATTGTTGACTCTTCCAGACTTCAAATTGAGGCAAAATCGTGTAGAGTATTCCAATCTTAAGCTGTCTTCCTTTTTGTAGCTAATAGCTTTTGTATCACAGCCATTAACCATGATTTGCTACTTGCAATTGGTAGCTGGAGGCAGGTAACATTGAGAAAAAAGCTCTTTATGCTGCTGTAAAGCAGTCTTTATACTTCCCGCAAACAAGATGAGTGTATTCTCAGTCTGTTTTCCAAGAAAAGAAAGACTAGATGTTGCCTGTTTCCTAAATGTTAATTGTTGTTAGCTGTTGTAGCTGTTAGATCATAGGCCACCAGATGTTGACTAATAGCTGTGAAGCATTTCGTTTTCACATCCTTTAAAGAAAAAACGTTTAGGGTTCGTTTGTGTGTGTTTCTCTGTTTTAGAGATTGATGGGTCGAAATTCTTCTTGGTACCCACAGTTACAATGGACTTTTAATGTTTTTTAATGTAAAATGTTTTCTGTGATAATAAGCTTTTGGGTTTGGGTTACTCGAGGAGTGGAGATAGAATATATAACATGTTTTTATATCTGTTTATTACTGTCATTTAAACTGCAGTTGGTTTATTTTGATTAAGCCACAAGAGCTGAAATAATACAGCTAACTGAATCCAATAAATCACGATTAAACAGGAAATCCAAACAAAAATAATTCATTTATCTCATATCAAATGTATCTCATTTTGGGAACAACTCTTCATGAAGTTGGTACAGTGTAAGAGTCATTAAGTCTATGGAAAGCCCCCACCATGAATAACAACAAATATGTGTTGTGTCTACATGAACATTTCTTTTAGAAATAAAGTCAAGCATGAATCTCGCAGAACATTTCAATTTGATATCTCGAATATTTTACGCCTTGACGTCAAATCACATGCTTTGATTTGAGTGCATGTACAGTATAGCATATGTTCTACCAAATTTGAAACACTCCAAAAATAGTAAGGATATAAATAAATAAAAACAGTACAAACTGTATTTAAAAAAATAATTTGTGCTCAAGAGAAAGTAATTACTAATTATTTTTACTCTGTGCATCTCATGTTTTAACAAGTGCAGTCAATGAACACACACGCTTCATCATTTCCCTGAAGTTATCTTTATTTTCTAATTAAACCATCAGAAATTTAAGCACATTCGGCATGCTTCCTTAAAGCCAAAAAGATAAGATTGAGAAAAACGCACTCTTCACATGTGAGGGGGAAAATGCGTTTCAACGTTGACAATGGCAAGGTTACATTGAGCTGGTGTCTCCAAAAGTCCCATGTTTTATTCTGTGGGATACTCATTAGTCCGTTCATTAAAGACCACTGTCCCTTTAGCAGGTGCTGTTGGGTTTCCCTAGTTCCCTTTTGTCTGGAGGTGGTCTTTTACAATGACCTTTGAGATGGTTGACCGGTGTATGCTGAATGCTAATCTGGTGTTATGCTTTCTGTGCTGGTAATGCCAGAGCTGGGATTTGCTGCTTTTGCTGGAGATGGAGAATTGTTTAAAACATTGATCGAGGGTTCTCATTGGAATTCGTAACTATTTTACAAGGTGGCTAATTCGTATAATTTGTACGATGCAAATTAAGAACGATCAATAATGGAGCCCTTCCCTAACCCCTCGAAGGCCACTAGCAATAAAGCAAACTGAACTAAATAGTCCACAAATACGAATTTACCATCACGTAAAATGTTCCTATTCATTTGATACCATCTGAAAAAAGCCATAAGAAGTCAAATGTTAATTTTGTCAGTTTGGTGTTCATTAAATTATTATTCTATCCAAAAATCGTCATTTATTTTTACACAGAAATAAGGGGGGCTTAACACTAATGTCACAAAGACAGTTCACCTAAGAATAAATGTAGAATAAATGCGTATCAATATGTATTTACCACCTGTCTAAAAAAAACATGTAGAGTTATTTTTATACAACGTTATCGTTAGATCTCATCTTCCAAAAATTATATTGATTAGTTGGAGACGGATAGGGATAACTATTGTTACATACTACATTCAAGGTTAAAACGAAATGTGGAAAGGAATTCAATCTAGCTTTTAATGTGTAGTTTGTGAAAAATGTAAAATGTTATCCTGTGTTGGTTTTTTATGGATTTATCACATTTATTAGTAAGCTTTGTTGGGGTACATTGTACAAGAGATGGACAGTTGTGCTTTGTCGAAAAATTTTATAATCCCATAAAGATCATTGACTTAAACATGCAAAAATATTTTTCTGGGGGTTATTATGCTTATTTTACTTCTCTTGTGTATTAAAAGATGTATGATTTGGTGTATAATGGGCCTTTAAAAATTTACTGTTAAAATATGCACAGTTGGTGATGTCGGTGCATCTCATACATGCAAGATCACTATTACTGTTTGTGACATCTAAAAAAAAGTCATCCAAGGTTTCTCGCCAATTTATTTGGCATTTTAGGTAGCTTGCTGAGTTTGAAAGACAATTTGAGGCTACCAAGGTTTTTGGAAGCTATCTAGAATCTCCAGCAGCTCTCCGTTTGCTGTGTGCTGTCAAAGGGGTGACGTTAATTTACCTCACTTCACTTTTAAAGGTGTTGATATTGAAACAGGCTGGGCTTGTCACTTTCCTCTTTTGAGAATGTAAAAAGCTAGATTTTTTACCTGGCCAGGAAGGGTATATAAGGTACTATATGCCGGTTATATGTAGTTTGAAAAGTGCTCATACGGAAATAAAAGTAATTAAAGACCTAGTGCTCAAATGTCCCGAGATAAGTTTTTCAAGTTGTATAAATGGAATTCAGGGTTTTCATTTACAACATATTACTTCTAAGGCAACATTTTTACTGTCGCAGAATTTCGACTTATTTGGAATGTTGTCCTTAGCCCATACGTGACATATTGCTAAACTATGTGAAAGTGTAATAAGAATAAAAATACAAAGCAGTGGTGGGTAAAAATTCATGATATTTTCTAACACAATTTTCGCAAAGCAATAGTATAAACTTTAAGAATATTCAATATTTCTAAGGGTATTCATTTATTTCTCTGATGACAAATCTTAATGCTATGAGAAATAAGAGTTATTATAAAAACTCCGTTTAATAACTGATTCCAGTTCCACAAAAATCAGCAAAGGCTTTTATAATAACGTTTTCAAATATCTCTAAATTTTAAGAGAAATAATGTTAAATAAAACTTTATTTTTAATTGAAATACTTTTTTCATAATTTAACTTTCCATGATTATATGTAGTTACTATAATATAGTTACCATACTGACTCTTTTCGGTGTGTGTAGGAGATATGTGCATCCAATGTTATTGCAAAAGTTTGGACCCTTTTCTATTGCACCATGATAAAGAAATGTGCATGAAAAGAAATGTCTAACTCGGTCTAGTGTGGAAGAACTTGTCTGGTCTGCACAAAGCCCAGCAGAACACCTTTGTTGCGAAATGAAATGCAAAATACAAGCCAAACTTTCATGAACAAAGCCAGAACTTTAGGAAGAGAAAGAGACAAATTCAACAGAATTGGAAAAACAAAACCTTATACATTGTTAAATCCTTTACAATGCTATATGTGTTATTGCATTAATATTTGCTTTGAATTAGTTGTATAGCAATTACTTAGTTTACAGGTTTAATCTACATATATATGTTTCTCCAAGATTCCAAATAAAATACATACAATTTTGTATACATTGCTTATTATATATACACGTACAAAATGTTCCAGGTTTTAACATAGTTATGTACAATTTGGCATATAGTATATATCTTTGCTAATGGGAATGCTTTAAAATTCTCTCCTCCTAATCAGCTTACTTTCTTTTGAGTTAAGGAGTGCTTTTCTCTGATTTTCTGTCTTAATGTCTGATTGATCTAAGATTGAGAGAGGAGACCTAGCACAGGGAAGCCATTTTATCGCACACCAGGAGCAGAAGTGGTTTGCTGTAGGGCACAACAGCAGAGGAAATGCTCTAGCTGGAATCCAAATGGCAATGTTTCTGCTCCGTGGTGTGAAACCCATGTAGGGCTGTTAGGAAACACAGATGTACGAATCAATGTTTTGCCTTCAGAGATGGTTCTATAACAAATGGCTTAACACTTTTGGCAAAAAAAACTTTAACATTATGCTTCGTTTACAGTGTTTTCAAATGAAACTCGTTCAGAAGAACAAAAGTGAAGAAAACCGTACAGTCTTGAAAGTGAACGTGGTGATGCCAGGGATTCCATCACAGATTTGCCTCTTGATTTTGCATGGCTGCAACTCGGGAGCCATCTTGGATGTGGTGATGAGTTATCACCCTCCTGCTGTTCGCAGCTGATTTTCCTCATGCCTCTTATCAACTCTGCTACAATCATATCTCCAGATTATGCATTCACAGCATCCACCAGTAAAGTTTTATGAAGCTCTTGTTTTAATACCAAGACTTGTGTAGCCTTTTCACTGCACTATAAACTATCATAATGAGCTGCTTTCAAGGGAGATCTGTTCATTTGGGTTCACATTTCAGAAAGAACATGTTAAAACTTGCTTTTGTGCTGGGGACCTTTTTAAAATGAACACTCACATGCAGTTTATTATGTTACACCTAATTAAATTAACCTCATCCATTATTTAAAAGTTACTTTTGGGTTTTATTTTTAGTCTTAAAGTTTCACTTTGCTTGCAGGTTTAGTTTGTTGAACAGTTTTGTAATGCCAGACTTTTAAATTAGAACGAGATGGCAGAAAACATGCATAGATTTATAAGGATTTCTGGCCATCCAAAAGTAAAAAGTATGGATTATATAACAGACATACCCGAACCTAATGCCGGGAGTATTTGCACACACATCCAAATAATCAAAATCAGGAGTTTCAATCACTCTGACTCTGAATGCTTCAGCATACCAAGACGTTTTGGACAATTCAATGCTCCCAACTTTGTGGGAACAGTTTGGAGCTGACCCATCCTCTTCCAACATGACTGTACATCAGTCCACAAAGTAAGATCCATAAAGACATGGATGACAGAGTCTGGTGTGGATGAACTTGACTGGCCTGCACAGAGTTCAGATAGAACACCTTTGGGATGAATTAGAGCGGAGACTGAGAGCCAGGCCTTCTGGTCCAACATCAGTGTGTGACCTCACAAATGCCTTTCTAGAAGAACGGTCAAAAATTCCCATAAACACACTCCTAAACCTTGTAGACAGCCTTCCCAGAAGAGTTGAAGATGTTATAGCTTCAAAGGGTGGGCAAAGGGTTCCTTAACCATAGGATTCCTAATGCAAAGGGATCCTTATCCATTGGGTTCATCTTATTGGACCCTATGGATTAGTAATATGATGTCACTTAAATTCCTATGCGAGTCAATGCAGGTGAGGTGTTTTAGCAATTAATTGTATAATATCATATATATTAGATGGCCAATGAATGTACTGTTGGCATGTTTTACTGTAAATGTATCTGTAATGTATATACATTTACATGGGTGCATATAAATATTCACGTTTTCAATCTTGCATGTAGTAGTTTTGGAAGGATTGACCAAATCCAAGGTGTTAGACCCTGTTGTGTGTATATGAGCAAATATGCTCATATGTATACGTATGTAAATAATAGCTTTATATAGATATAAAAGCAGTCATTTAACACAGATAAAAATATATTTGCTTTGAAAAGCATACACCCAGTCCAACCTGTTGCACATATGCATATAAATATTAATCTTAATATTCATTTACATCTACACATGTATGACCCTGCATGTAATGGCTTTTGAAGGCATGTGCACACAGTCCATTTATTGACCATACAGGTATATATTTTACAATTTCAATGCTTATGTTGTTGTTTTTTATGGAGGTTTTTGAAAACAACTTTGTGACCCCAAATGTATGTCACAGAGGCGAGTGTTGTTGAACGTTAAATTCAGGCTTTATGTTTCGGCTGTGATGTTTATTGCACTTTCCCCCATTGCACTGTGACTTCAGTACTCTACTGCTTTGCTTTTCGACACCTTAATGAGAAAAGTGCACTGCTGACATGGTAAGAGTGTAGCCTAGTGCAGTCGATAGGTTTAAGGTAAAAGAACAAGCACTATTACATCTGCTGTAAAGCATGGTGGAACAGCAGTAGTGACAAACTCTTAAAGCTCTCAAGGTCTAGCTGAGCCAGCCAAATCCTGTGTATGACATGAGCAGGCAACCATACAGTGCCACAGATGGTTTAAAACATTGTAGCCAACATACAGTTTAAGGAATCATTTTAATACCCTGAAACAATGGCAAGAGCCCAAGACATAAGATTTACTTTACTGAATACTAGTTTTGATTAGGGAGCATGTTGTCACATTATCGTGTCCTAGTTAAACCTGCCGTAAGTTAACCATTTGCAAGCATTTTTGACTTCATGGTCAACTCATCTGGCCTTGAGATACAACTTGTGTAACAAGACAACTTCTCCATGTGACGTGTTGTGCCAATCCTACTTCAAACATAAAGACTGAATAGTTTGAAATAATGATATGTGTTTTTGTTCAGAGCATATATCAATCTTTCCTGGATCTGTCAAAATGTAAGAATAGACACAATAAAAACTGCAATTTTGTTATACTTATTGAGAAAATGAAATCACTATAGAAGAAAGAAAACCCAGACTGTGTTCAGTCATTTTTTACAGCTTAAAGCTTAATTCTCCGAACAAATGTTTACATTATCAATATTTCAGCGTTTTCCTTGTCGATTTCTAGCAGCGCTTTCAAGTCCCTCAAGGGGAAGATTCGCCCGTACTCCCTTACAAGACTCGAGAGCTCAGACTGTATGATAACAAATCCTCCAAATACCCCCGATTTAATCTGCTATACTCCCCACCGTAAAAAGCCATAAACTTGGCGTACTTTCCAAGCTTGTTGTGAGAGTGATTTGTGTTAGTTTCATCATGACGTGTCCTGTTGGCATCTTTCAAAACAGCCTCCCTATTGGAACAAAACAGCTGAAACCGCCTGACAAAACTTTCAAATGTTAACTGAAAACATGACTATTAAAGGTATCAAAGGCCGTTTTCCTCTCCAGTGCGTTAAATACAATGTCGTAATTGCTGAACAGAAAGCGTCGCGGCAAAAATAGCCTTCAGATCAGAATTCAAGATTTGAGGGCATTGCGTCCCGGAAGCAAAGAAATAAGCATGAATTGCCAGACTGTAAAGCCAAGTGGTAAAACGCGAAGGCTGTTTTGTTGTTCTTTGACTAAGCTATTAACCTTGAACTCAAAAGCATTAATTACGAATTCATTTCCTTACGTGAGTGCGAGTCAGGGCACGGAGTTACACTTGGCGGCTTGTCAAAAGCCACGTAAATGGATCCTCCACGGGCTTTTAAATTGGCCAAACAGAGCAAACAATGCTTTTGAAAAAGCCACTCTGCAACTTCATTTTCGGAACAATAGACCCTGTGTTCCCAAAGGTGGCATTTCTCATTTTACTTATCTCTGCACCTTGAAGGCTGTCACGGCGACTCTCTTGTTCTGCATGGATCCTCGACGTCTCTCGAGATGAGAGCCCGGTGCATGCATCGAGTCGACTGCAGACGTTTCCTATCAGGCTCAGTTGAGGGCCGGTTTAACATGAGATCAGCAACGCCGTGCCCTTTCAAACTCACTCGATATCAGCGCATTGCGATGCTGTAAGTATGCCCTGTGATACCAAAAAACTGCTTTCCTGGGGGATGTCAAAAGGATGGAAAATTGTGACACTTTGAAGGGACATGAAATAGGGCTTATGAGCAAGTTGTTGGATGCTGTATTATTGTGGAATAAGGTTTTATCATTATTGTGCGATTGAACATCAAATCCTTAAGCGTGCAAAACTAATTGACATTTTGGCTTGATATTGTTAAATGGACATACTAAAAACAATTGGTTCTTTTATTTGACTTATTTTATCATTTACATTGGATCTACATTGATATTTACATTTTGTTAAAATTATGTTAAAATAACTTCATTTGATGCATTTGTCAGATAACCTGTGTGACCAAAATTGAGTCCTCCTTGGCATTTCGTTAAGACAATATAAAAAAAACTAGCCATAAAATAGTGTGAATTATAAATCGTCAAATCCGTTAAGATACAGGACTCATCCGACAGAGGGTCTCCCGTATTGGCCCTGGAAGGTCCTTATTGTCAAACCCTGGAATTTTCAATTTTGTTTCTCTTTAAGTTCGCATAAACTGTATACAACTATTATCTATACACTGTAGATATGCATTTATCCAGTTATCACTGCATAATATAGCAAAATTGATCCAAAATATTACCCGCCCTCTTGCCTGTAATTGCTTACAGTTCGAACAGTTCAAATTTCCCTGCATCCACCTTTATTCTTGTACACATAATTGCTTTCTTGTGCAATGTTTTATTACCGGGAACATTGTCTCCCAATCAAATCAGTGACAGCCACCATAGTTATAATGTTTGTTGTCTATAATTGCTGTTTAATTATGTCCTTCGCATTGTAATTGTGCTCCCTCTTTTCTAACTTTCAACTTTGATGAAGAAAATCAATTCTTAGCATTATACATAGTCTTTATAGCATAATGCTTGCATGCACTTGTGAACCCCCCGTCTGTGTCATCACTTGAAACCCTATCAAAATACACCCAAAATAAATAAACCATGCAAAACTAAATTCCCAAAACCAAACACAGTGTTTTTTGATATTGTGAGCCTAAAATGAGGCCTTTCATGATTATCAACAAGGCTTTGAAATGCAGTTTTGAGGTTCACTCGCAGTTCAGTTGTGCTCTAAGGCGATGCATAGTAAGGCAATGAAAAAAACATCTAGAGATAGATCATTTATTACACGCAAATGATCCCATGAGCATCAGGGGATGAATTAAGTATTATAATGCAAATTAGGCCTTTAAACCAGTAGTTCATCAAATATTCCAATGGTTGTGCCTTCAGACTTCTAGGAATAACCTCATCTGAAACATTAAAGATGGGTTGGCAGGGGTTCAGATTGGTTCAGCTCAACATTTTTAGAAACTAGAGACGTGTACATGTAGTGCACTGCAGGGTACTGTGTTGATCGTCTTGTCTATGAATGAAATTTGTTGTAGCTTAACATGGTATGGTGCTATACTCATGGGCCTGCTGAAAAGACCTGTTGATATTAAAAGCATTTCTAATGTATGGATCCAGCAAACATTTAAAATAATGAAAGATATGGCTGAGAAAAGATAACAATTGAAAAGCATGAAATATTGCCATAGAAAATTAAAATATGTAGAGCTTTTATGTATTTTTAATATATATTTTATGATATCGAGCCCCTGCCTGTGAACTAGACTATAGTTGGAACATCAAATTCTGAGGGAATGGGTATTAAAAATTAATTTTATAATTATCAACACTACAGTTTCAATCTTTGACATACATAGTCTTATGTACTCAAAATTAAAAATATCAATGTTGTATTCTTACAGAATGTTTTTATATTGTGTAGACTGATATTAAATTTAAAGAGTAAATCACAAAAAACTTAGTATATGCTTAGTATAATAGTTGTGATGACCACATATACACTTCATTGTTTTTAATCATTTTAAAATTTCTCTCTTAGGGTTTCTTGATCTTTTGCAGAGTTGTAATGTTTGAAACATCTAGTTTTAATGTAAAAATAAATTATCAGCAATATAAATTAACACACAGTCATTTCAATCAATTCTTGAATGTTTTTGCACGTTTGGAAGATAAATCTGTTTGGATTTCAGTTTCATTTTTGTTTAAATATAGCGTTCAACTTGATCGCACAGGAATGTTGTGAACGCTAAAAAAAAAACTTACAATTACTAGAAAAAAAAACATTAGTGAAGCCTCACTGCTAAACCTAACATCACTGACACCCAAATGCAAGTATTGTAACAAGTTACTAAAAATAGTTATTTTTTGCAGTGAGATTGTGCTGAACTGTCAAATCATGAATCTAGTTTTATGTACTCAATTAGATTTAGTCTATCACTGTCCCCCTTAACCTGTTTTATTCCATATCGAATTGAAAGCAATGGTGTGAAAAGCCCTCGCAAACAGAAATCTGTGTCTGTCCCGAAACCCCACGAGATCTTCTAAAGTAGCAGCGACTAAATTAAACTATTTATATGTTATTAAATGTCTGTGCTTGGGTCATTTGGTGTCACCATACAATCATTAAATCACCCAGGTAAGAAATTAACCGAATTGCTTTTTAAGTGTAAAAATAATGGAAAAAGTTGAAGTTTGCTTACTTATTTTACCCATGCATTTGGTGTCTAATAATGACAAATTATTTTATTTTAAAAATGATTAAGGTAATACACATGTTTGATTAATTATTTTTTAAACAAAACAATGGAAAATAAATATTAAAGACTGTAATGAGTCAGTTCATGAAACATTTTATATCTAGATCTAGATATCTGGTTGTATTAAATTAGCTAAATGCAACATAGAAGTGTATTCACTTGTTGTCTTTGACTTTTGAACCGTTCTGGATGTCAGATTTTTGAGTATTAGCACTTATCTGAGATCAATATTTGCTATTAGATTAGGTAAAAGAAAGTGGACAAGTTATTCTTGCATTATGCATTGAGGCCAATGTATGATATTAATTATAAAGTTTGTTCTTGTGGATAACCGTAAAACTCGCTGTATTTCAGTAAATACAAGTATTTAGAGACTCATATTCATTGGTGCCTTATCTGACCAAAGGTTATTTTGGAATAGTAACATGCTTTCAGGCTCAAAGCTCATATTAGATTTATTTTCCAGAGTTATGAAGGTCAGTCGTTCAGTTGGGGTTAAAGGTCAGAAACAGTTTGCCGGGCTTTAACATCCCCAGGCGATGCTCTTGATCTGCATTTGACAACCTCTGATTTTGCTCGCTTACATAGAACGTTGACAGGACAATACATCATATTATTTACTGTGGTGAAGGATGCCTGCCATTGAAAAAATGGACAAACAATTTTGCTCCAAAAATGTAGGTTTGGATCTACATATGGGGAATTTAATTTGATATGTTTTCTTTGCCCTTTTTAAGTTGTCGTTTGATGTTGAGTTGTGGATGTGTGCATTTGGTTTGTAGTGTTGCCAGTAATGGATTTTTTATGGAAAATGTCCTAGTATAAGTTACAGGACCATACTTTACCCAGATGAAAACGAAAATTCCGACATTATATACTAATCTTCCTGCCATTGTCTTCCTTCCTTTCTTAGACAGAACACAAAATATATTTTGAAAAATATTGGGCACCCATACACTTGCATCTGTTTTGTGTCCACATAAATGAAGTGAACGGTTACTGTTATTATTCAGTCACCAACATTCTTCAAAATATCTTCTTTTGTGTCCTGCAGAAAGCCATACAGGTTCGAAATGACGATGATGCATTGCGGTGTCATTTGGGCAATGTTGAAATACGAGGTTTATTGTCTCTATAAGAGGTTAGCAGATACTGAACAGTCTGGTTTGGAAGAGGGAATCCTAAAATCACCTTTACGATTTCTATTTGCATAAAACCTTGCACCCTCATTGAATATTCTGTACAGTTATCTGTCTTTTAATAGAGGATCATTATCTGCTCTTCATCTCCTCGGGAAAGTGAGAGGGGGGTTGCTGGAACCAAGCAATGGCAGAAGTAGTGACCATGAAGGAAAATTAATGAGACATGCATGGGTAATGAGATTACAGAGCTGGATCTTGCCGGCCAAAAAGCAAGATTAGCAGGTACGGCCTGAAACCAGAGGCGGATTGGAAGCAGCCCGCTCGCACGTGAGCGTACATATGCGACAGGTCCACAGAGGCATGTTCACAGCGGGTGTGTGTGCGCATTTGATGATCTGCTAGTCTTCTGTCTTTCTGCTCCTGGTATATTGGGACCAGGGAAGGACTGACTATTGGTCGCAGCTGTCTCGGGTTCTCTGAGGGCCTGCGCCATACGGTCGGCGTGAGAAACTAGAGTGGCCTGTAGTCCTGTAGGATGCTTCTGACCATGTGCCGTTTTCCACTCTGGCATTCAATATCAACCCTAACAGTCCTGCTGTGATTTTTTCCCTTGAAATAACCAGAGAAAGGTCATGTTAGTTGTACATTAACAATCTTCAAGGTTTTTCAGAAATACAGTTTATGAAATGGAATTAGAATTGAGTTTAGTAGTCCAATGTCAGATTAGGTAGATTCAATAATATCATTAGGATTTTAATTGTGGAGTGTATCCTCTTTGGAATTGGACTCACAAAATGGAAAAAATAAATTTAAATTAAAATGATTCTAAAAATATTGTTCACATCCTCTTATATAGAAATAAGAGGAGAAGGGATAACCCCTCAAAAAATTTATTCAAATCATGTATGTAGGACTTCTGAATGACTTTATGTAATGTGAAAAACAAAATGAGAAATGTACTAGTGGTTCTGCCGGTTTTTTTCTAAATATCTTCTTTCTCCAGGGGTCAAGGAAGTCCTACAGTTTTGAGATGACATAAGTGTGTGAATGATTAGAAAGTTACATGTTATGCTATGTTACATGTGATAAGGTTAAATAAAACATACATAATCGCTTAAAAATACATGTCAATTGAAAATAAATTCTATTATTATATTTAAGGGATTGTTTACAATAAAATAAGCATTCCTGTCATTTCCAACCTTCCTTCTTCTGCGAAACACATAAGGAGACATTTTGAAGAACACCAGTAACAAACACAACAACCGTACCTATTCACTTCTGTTGCATGGACACACAACCAATTAGAATCAATGTATACCACCGTGCATTGGTAACCAGCATTCTTAAAAATACCTTTTTTGTGTCCTGTAGAAGAAAGAAAGTCATACAGATTAGAAATGACAAGATTGCGAGGAAATAAGTGACAGAAATTTGTTATAGTTATCACTATAAAACGACGACACAAACAGTATTGGAAATCAGTTTTTAAAGCCACATATAAATTTTACAGTAGGTAGAAAACCCTTTTGTTCAAGAGTTTGATTAGATCATTAATAAAACAATGCACTTTGGTCTCTGTGTCCTTTAATTCCACAGCAAGCAGCAACAGGCGAGACAATGCGTTGACCTTTGAATGTTCTATCATATACGCTACTATCCCTGGTATCAATTATTAATTTCCCCCGTGCTGCCAGCCATTATTCCATTTGATATTGGAAAGGTAGATAGAAATAACAGCTGTGCTCTCTGCCGCTATGCATGTCAGCTGTAACTGTGACCGAGACCTGTAGGGCGTGTTCAAAAATGAATGAGCTGTGCTTGCAGTGTAAATAACCGGTGGGCCGGCACCTGAGGATGTTTACAATGCAAACACCTGCTGTTACCGCTATGATTGGGTAAATCTGTGAAGCCAGTTGCTTCTGATCGCCAAGCTGGGCAGGGTGCCCGCTTTTCGGTTGCGATGTGTGCAATAGGAATATCCTTATAAATTTACTGTATGCAAATGAAGGAGCAACCACCCGAAAATTAATAATATAATGGCCTGTCTGAATACTTGAATACGAATGGGACAATTTTACCAATAAAACATCTGTGATGTTTGCTTTTTTAATGTGCTTTGGCTATGATGGAAAAGTAACTTATTTTCAGGACAGCTCGCACAAGTTTCCAAGTCCTATTATTACATTAAATTTTGGAAACATAACAGAGCAAAATGTCACAATTTCGAGCCCTGCAAAATATTCTTGAATGAGTTAATGTGATTATTAAGCTTGATTGATATACTTTTGATCCCAAAACCAGACAAAATATTAAGGATTACGTTTCATTTTAAGTTAATGTATACGTGACCCTGCCTGTCCAGTATTTTGGGGGGATTTTATGATGACAATGTTAGTAACATGTGAGAGAATATAACATTAATATCTTTATTATTGACTGATTAAGGCATATATATGATATGTCAAAGATTGAAATCATGCTGACATTAATAAGACAATTCAAACTTTAATTCTCATTTTCTCAGAATTTGATTTTAGCTTGGTTTTCACAGGCGGGGTTACATATTTTTTAAATATGTCTGATATATCAATGCTACTACACCTACCAAAATTCTCATTGGTATATCTATGATCAATATTCTCTGCTTTATTTCTTCCCAATCTGAGCCGGCGTCGCATAGAAGACCCTCTTGAGGGACAGAGAGGATTAATCGTAGAGGCAAAAACCCAGACCATCAATCACAGTCCACTCCAGCAAAGTTTTCCAGAGGATGTGTCTCCAAACAAGCTCAGTTACTCTTCTAGCTAATTGGCCGGCCCGGTGCTGATATCCTGGGAGTAATTGATTGGGGTATATTAGGTCGGCCTAACGCGTGTTCTCACTTGTCTCTCAGCGAGTTCCTTGTCTCTCGCCGTGGCCTGGCATGCTCTATTTTCTGCTGTGCATCAATATTTCATTCCAGGCAATTTTTGGAGAGAAAGGCTTGTTGTCTGAGGAACATGGTGAACCTGTTTTTGATCATCTTCCATTTCTTTTCCACTAAGGGCAGGACTTCAAAGGTGTTAATTTCTTAAACGCCCGGGAGAACAAGCCGCCATCCCACATACCAATATTTGTCGTGGAATCATCAGAAATGTGATGAGAACCCAAAGGACAATTTTATTGGTCTGATGTTGGTTTTTCAGAGCTTATGACATTTCCCTGGTGTGATTTTAAGTTTCAACTTGGTTTTAGATGTTAACACACATTAAGGGCACTTTCACATTTGCCGTTCCCATTTAGGCTGCCGGCAACCTGTTTGACATTATAATCCTATAGAATAAACTGTGTTTTTTAAATCATTTTCCGTCTGTGTTTTTTTCTGCAGCTCTCAGTGTCTTAAAATTTTCTGAAGAAAACATCCAATATCAAGAAGCTTTTTCACAGCTGACCAATTACAAGCAAGTACTCAGACCCATTGTTTTCATAACTAGCTGGATTAAGAAAAACTTAATGACAGTGAGGAGATGTTTGAAACACAGTTTCGTATGATTTAAAGTTGTTTTTTCATCTATAATATTTTCATTGCATTTTTTGATGAAATTACTATTAAAGTTCTCAAATATTTCATATAGTTTTGCTTATGTGGTCAGCTGAGAGCTTTTGGTTAATAAAAAACACGTCAACTTTTTGTTGTCAGTAAAGACAAGCCAGATGAATATGAAGTAGGCTTGTAATAATATTCTAAAGTTTAGTTTCTCAAGGAATTGTGATAAAAATGTCAGAGGGTGCTCTTCCACAAAACTCCACAGAAGTAGTCCCATTTACACGCATAGTTTCAGCAGATGCCAATAAATAAAGATTATCAAACCTTTCAGAGTTCGCAGTTTGCCTACGATGGACGCAGCTTTATCCCATGATGCAACGGGAGGTATAAAAATAGCAGAAATCCAAAAGTTGGTGTCCGTTTTTTTAAAATTTAGGCACACATTGATGAATTTTTCGTGAATAAATGGTGTTTTTAGGGACATCTAATCACAGGTAATACATCACAACAAAAATGGCGAACACAGTACGTCTAAAAGCTATTCATACTAGCCCCACATGGACATTGAGTAGGTACTTATTTAAAATTCGTTCCTCGCAGTATGCAAGTTCCGACGCAGTCAGAAACAATACCTTTGCAATATGCAGGTATGATTAGTATGTTTGGCAATATATTGTACAGTCTTATTGCACAGCCTTAGTATGAATTTATGAAATGAACGTTTATAGAATAGGTGTAGTATTCAGGATTTAGTTCCGATATACTGTCGTTTAATTTTGAGCATATTCAATTGCAGTACGTCTTATTGTTGAAAGGCAGGAACAAAGATTGTTGGATGTATTTTCAGGCTCTTCTCATAGTTTATTTTGTGTTACTCTACAGTTTTGATAAAAAATATTTGGAACAGTTAAGTTGTCAAAATTTTTTACTGTTAGTGTTTCTACAATATATATTGTGAACTCACCACTATCTCAAATAGCTAAGGGGCCCAAGGAAGTCTATTTTTAGCCGACACGCACTTGTGTACAACACAGTGTGTACAAAGCACAAGCAGCCTTGTAGTGCCCTCTTCGAGCTCTGTGTACATTTCATGCATTGTCATTTAATCAAATAGGATGAATCAGCAGTCCCAGATAAGAACATACACTCACACGTCACCCAATCAGAAATTTTAGGTATGAGACGGAGGCCTACCGGGGATGCCTCATTATGAGGAGTTGAGCCGAGAGGAACAGAGCTAGCAGCAGTAATCCCATGCCTTACTGCTAGGCTCATTCCAGGATAACACTACTAATGAGCTTGCGTCTTCCCCTTGCACTCATGCTGAGCAATGTGTGTGCGTTGTATACGTTTGTCTTGCATTCCCTCTCTCTCTGTCTTTCTTTCATCACAGGATCACAGAAAGAAAGTGGATGTCGAGGCCCCCGAAGCGAACCACCCCATTGCGAATGTGTTTTTGCTGAGCGGTTGACACGCTAACCCAATTGTGCCTTCAGGATACACAATCAAATGTGACAGGTCTGCATACGACGGCATCGCGATGGAAATAGTTAGTTCTTATTGTAAGATACTTTGCAAGTCTGTAGACACACGAGAACATCTGATGCGTGCTTCATGTTGCCAAAGAAGAAGCTTCCATAATCAACGTTATCCTTCTGAAGAACACTTTTGTATTCCAAAATGTTGGTTGTGGCAGCAAAGGTTCATTAGATTATAATAACATATAAAGGTGATTCTTTAAAGATTCTTTGACTTAATGGTTATTTGCAGAACAAAACATTTGTCTTCTATGGATTGAAAAAAAATGGGTTGTTGGAATTACTTAATTTCATCATGTACGTCTGTTCTCCACAACTATACAAAGTCATTCCAGCAAACCGTTTTTTCTGGTGTGGCATTACTGCGAAGAAACGTTTAAGCGTTTAAATTTTTATATACCGACTGGTATATAAAACTTCCTAAATCAACATTTACTAACAAGAACATTCTGCCAATGTTGATAGAAAATAAACTATTTATGCATTACATTTTTCATACATTAATTGATTTTACTTCATGTAAAGACTATACCTGTGACATCTTTAACATTGACTAAGTAAGAACATATCAAAGATTGAAATTAAAATAACTTTAATATTTAAAATAAAACTTCAGTGCTCTATATCACTGAATTGTGTTTTCTAACTTTTTCCTGGTTTTCACGGAAAAGTTATGTATTGAATGAAGAATTTTTTTATATTTGCTTTATATCTGCTTGATTGGAAATTCATTTCTGGCAGTGTTTACCTTTAAGAGTGAAACATATCAGAATCTCAATTAAGTGTCTTATTGCCCCATAAAAAAGTGTGACATTGACCAGACATTGTGTCAGAAGTACATGGGACAAATGCTCAAGTGTTTAAGTAAAACCTACAAATTAGAAAGATGATTCCTTTTAGTTATGCTATCGGATAAATTTGATAAGACATTGATGGCCGATCTAGTTCTAATCCAACAGTCGCAACACAATGCTCAGCATTGTTCCATCAGGATTGCTCGATGCATCACCATCTGTCAGCTTGTCTCCTGTGACATGCTTGATAATTAGATACACAGCTAGATTTAGCAGCGGCATTTCAAGGTGCAGAGATGCAAGACACTTTCATTTTTGAGTCACGGCTAACAAAAGCATTTGTAGAAACATTGGGAACAAATGAAAGCCATTGGTCGGTTGAGTTTTATGTAAAGCAGACTGATGGTTTTTATAATGAATCACTAAAACAGACGCAGCACATTTGATTCTTAAGTGCCATAAGAAAAGTGTTAGATGGTGGACAAACATGTTATAATGATTCTCAGAAACTTGTCAATATAATGTCAGGGTCATTTCTTGCTTTTTAGATACTATTGTAACACGCTTGTTTTCGATTAAGGAATATATAAACAGTTTTTGTAAAATGTAAGCACAATGTTTGTCGATAGTCTTAAAATTGAAAAGAAGGAAAACTGTTTTTTATTACCTAATGTAAAAACTAAATTAGTAATTTAAATAACTTTTTTGAACAACAAAAACAAAGCTTTAACAGTAATGAGAGCTATACTTAATTTACAATATTAAACCAAGAGAAAGTTGCTTACTTGTTATAATAAGCAATGTAGCATATCTTCATTGTGCAAAATAGTCTATATTTCCTTTAAAACATAGTATAATTTCATTAATTTTATTCTATTTTAGATTTGTAAAGAATTAAATGTGACCTGGTCCTTTACATGTTTTGACCAAATCACTGTAAATGTGTCATGTCAAACCTGTATGATTTTCTTCCGCAGAACACAAAAAGATATTTTGATGAATGTCGGTTACCAAATGTCAGTGACACACATACACTTTTATTTTTTGGACACAAAACCAAAGCAAATGAATTCTTCAAAATATGTTCTTTTGTGTTTTTCAGAAAAAGAAACTCATTCAGGTTCAAAAAGTCTAGATAGTAAGTAAATGATGACACAATATAAATTTTTGGGTATACTATTACTTCAAGCCTTGTCAGTTAACAGTTAATATAAATTAAACAAAATGGGAACAACACACTGTGTTGTTTTAAAATTAAATAAACTTCCTATTTGATCCAGCAATGGGTAAAAACATGTTGGTCCCCATTTGACCTGATCCTGGGTTCTTTGAATCTATAGGTGTCAAAAAATGCATACAGAAACATTATATTTGCTCCATTTATGTAGCTAGACTGAGTTGTTGTTTTCGGCCAGCAACAACGCTGGAATGACGCAGAGTGCATCACACATGATTTTGTGCATGCAAGGTAAAGCAGCCCAATTGACACACGCTTGTATTTTGTAGATAAGAGGCTCAAAAGCTATGAAAACTGCTGCCCACTGACAATGTCATGGGGTTTGGAAGGGTTGCCCTTTGTAGCACACAGGATCTTCAGGTGTGCCTCAGCGCATGTTGAGCCATGCAACTGTGGGCAGCTTGTTCCTGACAGCAGGCATTCAATGGTTTAACCACAGCGCTGGTGCTGAATGTTTTACAGATCGTCGCTGTCCGTGGTGCTGAAAGATTGATTATATGGCCACCTGACGTGCCTGTTACCAGAGCAATTTCTTTCTGGTCAATGTGTTTCATCGTAATGGAAGCCAATCCGTTGGGTCATGGCATTCCTGATAATATGAAACGTTGAGAAATTTTGTGTGAGGTCTGTATAAACGGGGTGAACTTTTAAAAAGAAATAAAAAGCTGGGTCGAACGCCATGCTTTGAACCTGAAGTTTCCCCATGAGGGAGTTCTTTACCTTGCAATATGGTTTAGAGTTTTAAAGATTTTGTTTCAACAATGTGTCAATATTTGGGTTCTTTCTTTCCCTCCTTTCTTTTACTATATTCTCCCTTTCTTTGACAACAAACTGTCTTGGAATGCATACTTTTCAAATGCCTTCTTTGTTATGATTTAATTATATTCAGACTATATAAAAAATATGAAAATGACAAGCGAACATTCATTTTTTACATTTTTAACAAACTTCATTATGTTTCACATTTACCTACATTTATCCACAATGCTTACATTGTTAGTTGACTATTAACCCAGCATGTAGAGCTGATTTGTACGACTTTGTTTTTTAAAAAAAGCTTCAACCTTTTGCCAAAGAGTTCTGCTGCGACCTCAACCAGGTCACACTTTTTCTTACCAGCATTACAAGAGAAATTAAATCTGAAACACACAGTACCATTTGAGTCAAATACATGTCTTCTGACGGGATAATTCACTTCCTCTTTGCCAACTCAAGAACATCATATCAAATCACAGTTCTACAGGGAAAATTTCCCAGAATGCTTTATTACCACTTTTCCCTTCCATTACTAGGTTATCAGTGTCAACTGACTTAAAATTTCTGACAATGGCAAAGAAAGTAGTAATAAAAATATTTAACAGTTACTTAGGATTTCTGAAGTCGATAAAGGCTTATAAGAAAATTTTAATGGTACAGTACTATATCCCCTTCCTTCTGCTTCTTTGTCTCTACTTTCTTTCTTTGAACCAATGGAAAAGTGAGAAGCTTTTGTAACAAAAAGTGTTGCAAAAAAAGAAAAACGAGGACAAGAACGCCTACCAGCGAACAACAGAACGTTGACTCCTGGTGACCTCCAGCACTAAAATCATTATTAATAGGGCTGGAGGTTATCCAAAAAAGATTCTGCGATCAACTCTTAGGATTTTAACCACAAGACCGCTTCAACCCGTCCCACAGGTTGTTTTTTTAAATCGTATTATTTTCAAAGAAATGATGTGGAGATTTTGAACATTTATCACTAAGGGTGTTTCAGATGAACACGGTGTCGATGTGCTGAGTGGCTCGGTTTACCAAGGAAGGGATGGAAATCTGCTAGATTCACTCAATAGTTTCGTCCTTCTCTGAGAGTAAATAAATAACTGCTTTAACCTTGTTTGCTGACCATGTGTTTTTGTCACGACCGTTCAGCCGAACCAAGCTAACACACACTTGGGTGATTTTTCTTTATTTGCAGAAACGCATTCATTTCATTTTTCTTATCTTCAGTTAATGTTTCATGAATCGGACAAAAACATGTTTTTGTTGCATGTCGATAAACAGCGAGTTTCAAACATTTAATCTAGCCTATGGTGACAAAGCAACAACCGCAAAGCACAAACCCGCTTAGAAAATCATTAAATGATGAACGTAAGTGGAACAAATCATGCCCATGTTTGAAATTCAGGAACGTTCTTTTCATATTCAGATTAGGGGCACTGCGCAGCCCTCTTAATTACTTACAGACAGATTCTCTTTTCAAGCCCCATTACCAGCGGGGGAATGAAAATCATAATGGGCCTGGAAGTTGAGTTTATCATCTCAGTGCAACCTTGAGCAAGTCAGATGCAGAGACTGATATAGTAATGAAGTGCGAGTTCAGGGGACGAAAGCAAGTGTATTGCGTAAAATTTTTGCAAGAACCCAGCGCATCATTCGTTGCTTTCGAAAAAGTAGGGCAACCTTGACATGTTCGGTACATTAGGAGGGACCCTGCAGTTGTCCTACTGAAACCGGGGCACGTTTCATTCTCTTTTATGCATTCAGAGTGGATGGAAAATAATGAGACTCATTTGAAGTGTCACTAGACATCACTGAGAGGTTTTCCTCTTGTCTTTTCTTGTTCCGTGATCTACAGTAGCTTCTGCTTTCAATGTGTGATTTTGATGACTTTTTAATCTTGATATTGCATATTTTGCCACACGGTCTTATCAGGAGTACCTTTTATTATGCAGTGGAGACAAAGTACGAGGATTACATAAATCCATAAATATATATTAAAATGATGCATAAAATGATGATGTTTATTTACACTTTGATCTAAACATCACACTTATGCACTCCGTCTCAGAAGTCCTGACTAATCGAATAAAATTATTTAATACCTGGAGCTGCAGGGGGTAGCAAAGAGACTATATTGGTTCCAGTCATAATACACAGATAGTACAAAGCTGTGAAATTGTGTATTCTTTAATGTAATGTAGGGGTATCAATTTTGTACCTTTTACAGTATTAAAAATATCGTATTAAACTATGGAATATCACACATGTCATATTGGCAAAAAGTTTGATTTCATTTTTTGTTCCTTGTTGAATATTATATTTTAGCATCTTTGCCTACAATTTGCAAAAAATATATAAACTTTTCTGTGGTTTTGCAGCAGGTTTACCAGTAACTTGTCTTCACTTTAAGATTACTCTCATCAAAATGTAATCAATTTGACTTTTGAGATTATTCTTTTCAGTTTACATTTAAAGCATAACCTGTCGTTATACTAATACTTATATAAATACAACATTTGTTATATTTCAAACATTTGTTATTTTCTCAACCAATTTCTTTGATTATCAATCCTGCCATACTTACTAACATACTGTAAGGATTTCCCATATATTTGGATAAGGGTCATTTCTTTTTTATCCCCTCTAAGTCTTGCAACTTAAAGGAGAAGTATCAGTTTCAAGCATCACAAGTGCTTTAGATTGTTAAACATGTCGAGTTCTCATGTTCAACGTGATCCATTTGTTAAAAACCGAGTTAGACACATATTGTAGTAGTTCTAAACTTAATACATTCCCCCATACATCGAAAGAAGGGAACGTTTTTTTTTAAATGTTCAACTTGCAGACGTCATGAAATCATGAGTCATTAATTTGTCATGTTTCCATAAATCATAGCATCAATGCCCATGCACCAACCAGAGAGCGCAGAAGAGCACAAGCATCAGTGTATACATTCCAGGAGAAGGCCTTGTGAGGAGATTAGTCCGCCGTGGGAGCTTAGCTTTTTCCGTAAAAAGTTCTAAAGCTGTATATGTCTTCTGTAAATTTGAAGAAACAATGTAATGGTATAATGGTGGCAGAAACTGAATGGGTTTCTTTTTCTCCTAACAACTTGTTCATTTAAAATTAAAGTTTGTTTTTACCTTTGTCATCCTTGCTCATGCACATTCAGTATATTCACTCTTGGAAGATTTAGGACTGCAGAACATAACCTTTTGCATGTGCTAGCCAAGCAAATTCCATTGAGATGAATGGGAAAGTTAATGGGTGGTTTTCCAGGTATTATCGACCTTGTTGCAGCGAACCATAAATATGTAATTACTTAGTGCGCCTTGAATTCATTGATTGTTTTTTTAACAAAGCAAACCTAAAAATAGAGCTTAAAAAATTATCAATTGCAAAAACTGCAATGCAATGTCTCCCATGTAACACTCTTATACAGTATTAAAACTGAGCAACACATTATATATAGTATTTTGCTTGTTTTTGCATTCATAGCTCTGTCTATGAAGTTGTCAAGATTTCCCCTTAATCCAGCTATTAACCTCCATCAAATAGAGATTTACCAAGAATTTCATTCAGAAATGTTCTTGAGCAGTGCTGAGCACTAGCTGTTATGTCTGGGTGAACAAGCACACTTTGTTTCCTGAAAAAGATCGCACCTTGGTGTTCTCGCCCCAGAGTCAACAGAAAAAATTCCCACGTCCCTGGAATTGATTTGTTCTAACAGACAATAGATAAAGACTAACATGAAGAAGATCCCACTAACACCTCACTATAGTGAGGATTTTTTGCTATTTAGAATTGATCTGTTTAGAGGTATGATGACTGGAGATTAATGGTAATAGTGGGTGTAAGGGTAATAGTCTGCACACCACTTTGTTTCATTCTATTTTATTTTTCTATTTCATGTAAACCAAGCAGTCATTTTATTTAAACTTGTTTAAAAGAATCATAATTTATTATTATAAAGTTTAAAAATAATAATAAATGTTATATTTTCTGCATTTTATCCAACTTAATGCACTAAAAAAATAACCAAAACATGACTAAAAAATGGAGCTGTGCACCCAACAATGTATTTTGCGTACAATTAAACCCCTGTTGGAGATTAAAAGGGTTAGGTCTACCTAAAATAAAAAAAACTGTCATCACTTACTCACAAACTTGTCATTTCATACCTGTATGGCTTTCTTCTGAAAAACATGTTTTGAAAGATGTTGTAAACAACACAAGTCCACGACATACTTCAAAATATCTTCTTTTGTGTTTTGCAGAAGAAAGTTAGTCAAACAAGTTCCTAAAGCTTCTCTTTTAAAGGTGACATATTTGTTAACTTTTTAAATTGTATTAGTTTATTTATTGCCCCATATATTAGGTACATTGTGACGTTTCATACACAATTACATCAGTCAGTCCTTCCAGTGTGGAGATGAATTATGTATCACCTGAACATGTCGTATCATGCCTAGTTAGGTCATACTGTTGACTGCTATGATGTAAGCTCTAAAAATACAGTTGTCATAAAATCATTTAATGTTCTAACCGGACTGCAGACGTAGGCTGGATCTTCCAGATGAAATGGTAAGGCCGGGTCATTAAAGGTTCTCTCTGGTCAGGTTTAAAAGTAGGTCATGGTTTTACTCTTCTGACTCGAGGTTCCTCTCCCTGTAGAGGCAATTAGGAAGCAAACCAAGTGTGTAAAAAGAGACCTTCTAGCCAGCACTTCAGATGAAGTTCCCGCACTCCTGGCCTTTAGCCATTACAAATAGCCAAATAAAGCAGAAAGTCTCAGGAGGCTCTGTTTTACAGCAACTCTGCCATTGATACAGTATCTTGTAAGTAATGACAAAAATAAAGCACCTTACAACCGATGTGTGTTTAAGGGTAAAATAGAAATTATAGCTTCTAAGATTGCTCATCCAATCAGATTTGTAGTTGGAACCTTCCAACGATTAGAAAATATTTTGAGCAAGATGTGATAAGACTCGGGTAGTTCAGTAACAGTTCTTGGACCCCATTGACTACCTTTGTTCAAAAAATAACTTTTTCGTTTTGTGTTCTGTTGGACAGCAAAAATTTCAGGATAGTTTTACTACCGTTTTTTTTCGTGGTCAGTCGGTTCCAGGCAGTCTTTTTCGATATTTATCTGAATTTTTTTTAACAAATGTGGAACAATCATAGAGGAACTATTTCATTAAAAAACTTTAAGTTTTTGGGTGAACTGTCCCTTAAATTGCTAGATATTTTTGCCACAGCGTTGATGTCAACAAAAAATCTTTTCAACAATAACATTTCTTACATGGCTCATCCAATCAGATTTGGAGTTTGGTGTTGGAACTAGCCAACGCGTTAATTTCTGAATACATTTGAGAAATTGCAGTCAAAAAAAGGCAAAAGGTCCACAATTCCAAATAAAAATGTAAACTATGTTCTTATTTAATATCTTAGCGTTTTACGATCTCTTGTATAAAGTGGCATGTGCAGTACAGAACGGGAATGTCAGGGGTTTGTCTCACAGGCATTATCTTTCTCCACACGGCACCGCTCCTGGTCCCCTGTGAAGCAATTTGCTCTGGTAGTTGATAAATTACTCGGTGTGTCTGGGATGTCACTTATTAGAGATGGGTCAGACTGTGATTTGAAAAGTCCAGATGTGAAGCAGAGGGTTGGTTTGCCTTGTTTTTCTGCATTCAGAGACACCATTCAAAGAGCGACAATTCCCATCTGTGTTCTTTATGAGGACGACTAACCAGGGAGCCTGCAGTGCTATTTAAGTTGCATTCAGTCCTTCAAACCTGCAATTACTCCGTATTGTCCTATAATGCGATACCTTTGCTGTCAGAATCTTACCTCGTGATATCTGTCCAGATAAGTTTTAAACGTCAAGTTTTTAATACTTTTTCTTCTTTCATGTGCTGAATGTGCGGGAAACAACTTGCAGTGCTGGGAAAACTTCAGAAAAGGTTTTAAAATTGATCTTTTTATCAATTTTGTGTCATCAAAAGTATTTGGATACTTCAGCTATGCTTGTAGTGCGGTCTTGGTTTTAGAGAAAGGAACACATGCGTTTGCTTCAAGCAAAATAAAGTTGTGAAGGATACAATTGGTGTCTTCCAATACCATGTAGTGAAGTATATTTTTAAGTTTAAACACTGTTTTTGTTCAGTAAATATTTATGACAATGTGATAAATGTAAACCTGAGGGGAATTGACCAGTTTGTTTGGTCTTTTGTTTAAATATTTAGTATGCAATGCAATAAATGCAACTATATATTGCTATTGCTACATGCGTTTTGAAAGTGTTGGCCCAATGTAAATGTATATCAAGAACATCAAACAATCTCCCAAATATATTCCAAATTATAAGAATATCAAATATGAATATAAATACTGCTATTAGTCACACCATATTTGGATGCGGAGGGGATGTTTTGTGTGTGTGTATTGCATACAAAACCTCACAGTGGTTGACAAGTAGTGACAACCAGCGCAACATTTTTGCATCTTGCGGCTGTAAAAAAGAAACATTACCACCAAAAGCCTAAGAAATATTAGCGTTGTAAGAAATATTTGCAGATGGAGAGGTATTAAGATACATCAATTATTGGTATTCAAGCGTCAACAGAGGCGCAGTGTTTTGTTTATGCACGCTTATGTGGATCTAATGTTAATGCGGTTGTCACAGCGAAAACTTATTCAGTGGAATGCAAATGCTGCCCCGTGTGTTGAGAACCCAAATATTGAGATAAGAAGTGACAATAGCATTGAGTTGAGTATTAAAGGGAACTTTACACCCAATTTTTTCATCATTTACTCATCTTGGAATTGGAAATGCACTTGAAATGCATTTGTTCTGATGAACACATCGACTTATATTTTGAAGAATGCTTGTAGCAGTAAAATTATTTGACCCCATTGACTACCATAGTAGAAAAATAATTTTTTTTGGTTGTTCTGCTTTTAAGAATGCGGGACAGAAAAAATAGGGTTCTTTTGACCACCATTGTTCCTACAACCATTCTTCCAAATATCTTCATCTGTGTTCAACCAAACATAGAAATGTATACAGATGTGGAACAACTAGAGAGTTAGTAATGAAGCCTATCATTCTTATTTTTGTGTAAACTATCCTTTTAAATGCTATGTATTTTTTGCGACAGGCCTGATGTCAAGAAATACCCCACATTTCAAAAATAACATTTGGTACAAAACTGCTTTGGTTCAGTGTATTGCGTTCACTGCTCCCCTTCGGTTCACTTTTCCTTGAGAAGTAAGGTTTACTTTCACTACACATTTTCCTTTTCGAATAGAAAGGCCCAGAGACAGTAAACTATCACGCCATTTCATCGCAGACGACACGTACGCTCACGCTCAAACACTGAGACAGACTGGAAGTTGGGAGGCGAATCGTAGCGCATCCACGCAGTCCAGTGAATCTCCTACAATATCTCCTTGACAGCAGGTAAAATGAAAGCAGTGTCTCAAGCAATGAATCTTTACCACGCTCAAACTTTACACTCCATGGCAGGCTCGTATAGGCTATTGCATCAGGTCGGTGTAAAAGCAGTATCTAACTGTAGATTCAGAGTCTTATTGGGCGGCCGTGAATTTACTGTGACATTTATACAAGCATGTATCTTGTCGCATTAGGCAAGGAAAAGGTCAACCTTTTTTAAACTTTAACGGAGGCCCTTTCTCTCGAATGCTATCAAGTTGTGTTTGCAGTAAAAAACACTGGGGAGCAGGACAACCAAGGGTAGCAACTCTGTCCTGAATCCAACATAAAGAAGACAGTGGTACAGTAAAATTCACAAGTTAATTAAAGAAAGAAGACACGGTGATAATAATCATTGTGCATCACACAGAGGCCAGAGGCTGAAATAAATTGATTCAAGGTGATTCAGTGATTTACGTGTACGATGATGTGTGTGCACAGTGGCATTACACACCTTTTAATTTCATTTTTATTTTTGGAGGAGGCACCAGGGGCAGTCTTGGCTCATAAAACAGATGCTTTTTTTTAAGTAAGGAGTGTGTTGATTGTACAAACCTAAAATTATATCCTGACCTTACTTTAGAAGTCATGAAAGATTTAGAAAGACTTTTTGACGGAATAAGCAGTTAGGGAAAAAAAGTCGAAAAAAGTTGAGAGTTTAAAGTGCTTTACAATTTAATATTGTAACCAAGAGACAAATTTTGTTGTTTCATGTCAAACCTATATGGATTACCTATTTTTACTAAATACAAAAGAAGATATTTAGAAAACAGTCCAACAGTCGTCTATTACCGACATCCTTAAAACTGTTCTTCAGAAAAACAAACATAAAAGAAGATATTTCGAAGATTGTGGGGAACTTGCGACAAATTCTTTCGCATTTGTTCTCTTGTATAAAAGTTTCTTTCATTGCTCTTTGAAACACAAAATAAGGCATTTTGAGGAAAGTCGTGAAGGTTTGAAAGAAACAAGAAAGCAAGTGAATAATTACACAATTTTCAATTTTAAGTAAAATATCTTTAACCAGTATACCAGATGCAAATTATTGAGTGTTGGTTGACATGTTGTTGGAGAGATTCCCTAGAATGGACTAACAAAATAGAGTGTGACCAAGCAAACTATAGTGCAAATTATATATGCAAACTAAATATATGAGGTAATCTTAGACAAACACATTTAACACACACAATCTGTGTGATGTAAGTGTTAAAATTAAAAGCGAAAGCTCTGTGGAAATCTCAAATAAATGATCGAATTAATTACGTCAAAATGGAACATGTTGTATGTAGCTTGTTTACAACCTTGTTTCTAATGAACCTTCTCAGAGGTAGTTTATTTGCACGTTTATAAGTTGACCGTCTAGATAAAATACTTTCATTGTTAACAGTAAACTTTCTCTGTAAACCGCGTTCACACAGTATAATCATTCTCCATCGCCTAACAAAATGTGAAATTTGGTTCAAAAGTGCTATAAAATCCCTTTACACACCTGAAGATGCATGCTCGCTGAATTGAAACTCCTATCAGCAAAGTCCAAGTACCTAAAGTTGGGATGCAAAATCAACTCAATCTTATTCATTATACAGTGTGAAAAAGTGACTTTCACAGCCAACCTTCAGAATGATAACAGTCTTCACCCAGTCATTTATCTGCACTATCAGGAAGTTCATTGTGTAACGCCCGGCGTCCCTCCGGATTTTGCGGTAATTACATGAAACGAATATCTTAATTGCGTAAACGTGTCTGATAGCTGTATATTTGTCCTGGATGTAGTTTATATTCCTGGAACTCTGACACACTCTCTCTCCTTCTCTCCGTCTTTCCCTGAAGATAATGAAATCGAGCTTTGTGGTATCCTTGCCGTATCCTTTCTATTTCCGTTGGTGGTTTTTCACCTGGGAACTCTGAATATTGATATGTGAACAGTAAGGGCTGAAGCGATACCCTCCTGGGAATGTTCTTTGCACACATGTCCCTTCGGCTTATAATCTGTTATGTTAATACTACCTTTATGTGCTTTTCTACTTTGCTTGCCTTTGTTGCAAAAAAGGGCAAACCCGCCATCTGCTTAGTTCCACACGTTTGGGGATAGGTTGTGAAGGATAGCGGGTCTGCGGTAAAGGGTACGAAACCCATCAGAATAGGTCGAAATTACGATTTTAGAAAGTTGCACAAAGAGTCCTCCCCAATTTCGCAGGCCTGAGATTAGGTTGCCATTGAAAGGAAGACTTTCTCGGACTGTGCGTTTGTTACCAATGAAGGTTGGAATTGAAAGACAATGAGGAGACTATAAGAGTCCTGATAAGAGGTGACGGGACTGTTTAAAGGAATAAAGCACAGAAGCAGTTGTGTCAGGGTTCGGCCTTGTGGGAAGTGGGAAGGAGTCATTGCAGTTAAAAGGCTTATATGGAAACGGAAATGTTGAAATTGTGTTTGAATTATACGTACATTTAAATTTGTACACACTGTTTATCCACTGCATTATGTAAGAGGTAATATTTCTGGTTACCACACACGTATGGTCTATGTTGAATATGTCAATCAAATTTTAATCTAAAATATTTTTTTGTTCACTATTTTAGGAATCTTTTGTTTATTTAATTGTATGCAGTTTTATATAATGTTGCAATTTTTATTTATCATATTCTGCAAGTGGCAGCATCGTGTTTTGTATTGATCCTTAATGGGATAGTTGTATTAAAAAGTTAAGCATCTATTTATTTTCCCTCAAAAACTTACTCTCTTTTGTGGAACACAAAAGA
Source organism: Triplophysa yarkandensis (assembly GCA_033220385.1). Taxonomy (NCBI): domain Eukaryota; kingdom Metazoa; phylum Chordata; class Actinopteri; order Cypriniformes; family Nemacheilidae; genus Triplophysa; species Triplophysa yarkandensis. The sequence goes on along the minus strand of CM065670.1, from coordinate 3,838,808 downwards.
TGTTTTGAGAAATGTCTTAACCCTGATAGCACACATACATCTGGCAGACATCACTTAAATGCATTTTCTTCTTTAAGACACTGTACGCTCATCTGCAAGACATCTCTGAGCCATCTGACGTTAGATAGTCATGAAGACGTCTGTAAGATGTCTGTAAGATGTTTACAATCTCAGAATCAGAACAAGCTTTATTCCCAGATGTGCTTACTTGCACGACGAATTTATCTTGGTTACAGAAGCTTCCAGAACACAATGTAAGGTGACAAGACAAAAGACAAGTAATACAGGAAACAAAATGTAAAAAAGTTAAAAAATAAATTTGTAAGTTTAACAATGCTGGAAATGCAATGTGACAGATGAGCTCCCGAGGGAGGAAAAAATGTACGAATATTTTATAAATATGAAAGTTATAAGGGGCTGTTTATTTATAACTAAAGTTGTGGTCTTGTAGAGAGTTGTGTTTGTAAGCGTAAGGTTGTGGGTTTAAATCCCAGGGCCAGCAGACAAAGACTGAAGTGTCCTTGAGCAAAACACCTTACCCCTGTTTGCCCTGCAGTGATGATGGAATACTGCATAATAAGTCGCTTTGGATAAAAGCGTCTGCCAAATGAATAAATGTAAATGTAAATAACTCTTTCTCAGATGATCTGCTATACAGATCTTTATAAGACGTCTTACATGTGTTATGCATTTCTACGCATTCAATTGAAGTCAACGGAGTTTGCTCACAACCTTCTTCCAAATATCTTCCTTTGCAGTGTGCCACAGAAACCAAGAAACAAGGGTGAAAATGAATGAAATTCTTTCAAACCACATTGGTGTTTGTGACAGACACTTGTTTAGCATTTCCAAAAAAATGCAAAGTTGAAATGTAAGCATGGACAGGTCTGGAGCTGATCCGTTTCCAGATCTAATGCAGGGGAGGGGTTTGGTTCAGTTAAGAACACATGCGCTTTGTGAGGAGAGAGGCAACAGTTCGGACATCAGACCTCTCCGCATCTTCCCCTCCGTTTCATCTACTGCGTTTTACTGGAGCTGACCTCGTTTCAAAGGTAAGACCTGTATCTCTTATCAAAGCAATAGATTCAAGCATGCACTTCGCTTATAAATGTCTATTAAAGCCTTAAGGTTTATGATGCTCAATTACCGGCAATAGACGCTGCGCTCGTGCGCACCATCCGACAATTACGCACTGATTTAGGGGATGACTCTGTCCCGAACAGGTGCACACTACACCCAGCCATACATGAATGATACTTCTGGGGATCTTTTCTGTCTAGATCATCATGCCTGTGCTGGATGGTTCAGTCTTGAGAGCTTTAAGTTGGTCTGCTTAGATATATTTCGAAGAATGATAAGTTGAGACTGTAGTGGTTGTGGGAGATATTTGTAGAAATGTCCCAACCCTGAAAGCACACATATAGCATATATATGAATATGATATATGTTTTGTAAGGTTTTATTACACCATCTTGTGTTCACTGCTGGTTTATAGAATGCTGTATGTTATAGTGATACACAGTTATAATATATAAATGTCAACATTATACTGTATAGTTATGCAGAAGACAGAAATGATTTATGTAGGACGGGTTTGTTTAAAAACGTAAATAAAATAGGATTTCATGCTATGTTGTGCTTTTATAGAATGCTTTGTTGTACTAATACATAGTTTTAATAATTTTGATAAATGCAAACATTATACATAACGCTATACTTATTATAGATTAAGGCATAATAATGCAAAAGACATTCATGATACATGACCAAGTGTGAAATCCTATACTTTTCAAAACAAACTCATTCTATATATAAATCCTACATACTGCTTCAAGACCATTCTCTCAAAATATAACATTGACATCATTCGTATCGACTGTGGAATACTTAAGATCTCTGTTTGTAGTGTTTACATGTTCATCTGCAAAACATCTGGAAGAGGTTTTTTGCTCAGAATCATCTTTAGAAGATGTCTTTGAGATGCTTAAGATTAAGAGAGGATGTACAACGGATTTATCTCTGACGTTTAGTTGATCTCACACAGCATGAGTATTTGTAGAGATATATCCCAGGGAACGCAGATACATGTGAATGAATACTGCGTTCTTAATATCTGAATGAAGATATGTACTTTGTCATTTTCCTTCGTGTCATTCAAGTCTCTGACCCTTTCTTTGGTGGAACAGAAATATGTTTTGAGTTTTGTCTTAACCCTGATAGTACGCACATCTATTTAACATCTGCGTTTGTAATATCTGGATTCAGATATTAATATTATGAGTTATTATATAAATCAGTTAAGCTTGAGGTGGGTAAAGGAATGACATACTCCAGTTAACATGCCATGCACTACACTCATAGTTAGAGACCGATGGGGCTTAAATCCCCCTGGGACGACACTTGCTTTCATTGTATCTTTGATGTCATGTTGCTGATCGGTGGGGTACAACAGCCTCACACACTATTTCCAGATGGCGTTGAGTGTATAACCGTCTGCCGGCACCTGCTAATATACGTATCTGAAAAATAATATTTAAGGTGTATGCTGAATGTTATGTTACACCACCTTCTGTTAACTGCTGGTTTATATCGTGCTATTAGAGAATGTAATATGTAATACTAAAACACACTTATAATAATGTTGATAAATGCCAACATTATACTTTAGATTAAGGCTTAGTAATGCAAAAGACATTGATGATTGACCAAGTGTTAAATCTGATCTTTAATTTTTTTTTAAACAAACTCATCATATATACTGTAAAAATCCTACATACTGCTTAAAGAAAGTATTACATTGACATCATTCGTATTGCCTGTTGAATACTAAAGATCAAAATGAATTCCTGTTGTATTTTGTGCATAATGAAAAATAGGGCCTAAATGACATGTATTGGTATGGATGTGTGGATAGATGTACAGACGGATGGACGTACGTATGGATGACATGGATGGATGGACGGATAGACATTTGTATTTGTATCTTTCATAATGCAATATTTGAATTTTTAAAGAAAGCTGAATTCCTCAATCAAAAAGTTGTTAGAACCCTGAAAGTATTATGATATTTTTTATGGTTGTCTTAGTCTTGAATGAAGATTACAGGCCACTCCGGCTATAAGATTGGAAGCCTAAAGGTCTCATCTCCAGCAAGGTGATAGAGATCTTAGTGATGGATGGCGTACGTCCTGTGGTTGAGCACCTGCAGCAAACCGCTGTCTTTTCACACCACAACTCTTGCATCATATCCAGCTGGCTCTTAACACATTCAGCCCTTTCCCTCTCATATCTGTGATGTTAAACGGGGTCCTTTACCGGCAGAGAAGTTTGTCTTCCGTTTTCTTTCATTTACAATTTGCAATCATCCAAATATAGCACAAGTATGTAAAGGTTGAAAATGTATTTGAATCCTCATCCAGCATATGTGTGGATAAGGAGCACATGAATGTTGTTTGACATGTAATTACTTGCACTTAAAGGTACTAGAAGAAGACCGGAGCATCTATCGTTCTGATGTTAATAGATCCTTGAGCAGAGAAGAAGAAACCGAAGCTGAATTAAGATCTTGTTCATTCATCTTCAAAAAACTATCTAAAACCCATTGTTCACAAGCAAGCTATTCAATATGAATGAGTCTCTTCAAAGAAAGGAGTTTTCATTTCTGCTAGTACGGAGATCGGCGCTCTCTCCAAAGTAGCTCGTAAGGTGATCTACTCGAGCATGGAGAAGCTTTGATGGGTTTACTTTGGGACGCATTTATGTTGTGGAAGGCTTCTGAAGAGGGTGGCAGACATGCAGTGTCCATACCTTGGTTTGATTTGTTTTGCATCCGTAATCGCTTTTCTCAGCAAATTCTCCTCCACCTACGTTTCAGTCACTTGCCGTGATTTAATGCTTCCTGACAGCACGTGCAAGCCTTCATGAATAAATCACAGTCCTCGCTGTCAATGCTTAGAGCATGCGGGAATGGAATTATCTTGTTCTGTACAGTTTTCGTCCGTAAAGTAGTTTCATAAATTTCATCCTCCTAAAAATACTGAGGGTAATGCTGCATTATGTTGCAGATACATCTTATTTGTGGCTTTATGAATAATACCATGCATTATATTTTTATTCACCCAAATATAGAATGGATTATTTGCTTTTCCTGTAGCTAGCAACACAAAGGTCATAGGTTCAACACATACTGTTGGAATGAAACGCAGAGTTTAAACGCACAGCAGGATGCTTTGGATAGATGTATCTTCCAAATGCATACATAAATATTTAATAAACATATTAGACGCTTTAGACAAATAGACGCTGCGAAAGTTGTGACTTTGCATCGGGCACTTTCTTAAGGTTTTTAGAAGAAGCAAGACTTTCAAACTGTCCTCTGCCAGTGGTCTATTTTCAACTGTACATCCTTTGAGATTATGGTGGTCTCATCCTTTCCAAAATGGTTTGATTTATGATCCCTGAAAAGAAAGAAACGGTGAAAGCGTTCTATTGTTCTTCCTAAACAATGGTTGCTACAATGGGACATTCTTTTGGTATGCTTTCAAATATTCCTTGAATCTTAAAATTGTAAGCATTTACTTAATGATGAGAATAAGCCTGTGTAAGAAGAGTTTGATTCTTTTCTTTGGGACAAGAAAACCCTGTCTAAGTCAATAGTTGCAGGCTGAAGCGAATTTACTGTTTAAGATGCATTTGAGGTCTCATGAAAGATTTTGTTTTGAATATATATGCATATTTGCCATAACCTCGGGCTGTATGGCCATTAAAGTGGGAGGAACCCTTTACTCCTCAAACACAATGGTCTCATTTGCCTCAGGGGTCCATAATTAAAGTTCAAACGGTATGATATACCAACCAAGTGTTTTTAAGATTCCACATTTACATGCAAATTCCCCCCTTTAGTCTGAGAAATTGTTCAGATAGCGGCATTATAGGCCGATTTCCACTTTTTAAGAGTCTTACATCCTCATCGTCAGTGTGCTTGTGTATAAATTGAGCAAAAACGCCTTTAATTTTTAGAAAGACTGATTATTTGTGTTGCATTTTATGTATGTTAAGAGAGTTTTAAAGATTCATTCACATCACTTTATAAGTGCATTATGAGCAGGAAAACACATGAAAAATGGAAAGAAAATATTTTTATGTATAGATGTGTACTGATATTGCCCTTTGGAGATGTATCACGAATGTGAATAGATCTTTTTCAAAACCCATTTTGGGTACATAAATTACAGATATGTGTTCAGAAATGAATTTAGTGTTGCTCCTCTAATTTAAATGACTTAGTTTAAAATGGCCTTGAAAGATTCCCATTGAAGGCAGATACAGAATTGCCTCGCATGTGGGTTTGTGATCATCGGATTATAAGGTTGCTCCTGGGGTTGCCGACTAACCAAATATGAGTCACATGAGTCTTTATTAAACATGCAAGTGCAACAACATAGACTCATGAATGTTTTAGTACAGTGTTTCTAGTGAAGTAACAGAATATAAAGAACTGTTTGGGAAATGTCTTCCGTGCTTAAGCATTCTCATGAGGTGACTGACCCTCTTTAGTCTTCATGCATGTTTAAGGTGTTAAACAAAGACCATGTAATGTTGTCCCATCACGGTGTGCCATTCGCAAATGAAAATTTAGTTTTAAATGATTTTAACTCTTAATATAACCTTTCAATCATTTATACCCAACAAAGCTGTTTAGTATGTGCATTGTTGAAAGATAGCTTTATAGAAATAACACAAAAAAACTGTATACTCTTGAAAATGAATGGTGCTTTATGATGCCGTCTGTATAGTTCCATAAAAAACCTTCAACTTCCATAGAACCCCAGGCTGGTTTGTAATCTGTCATACAATGTGTCTGAATGTGAATGAGCGAAGGGAGACCCCCCAGGACGCAGAGGCAAATGGGCCGGAACTTAATCGTACACGACCGGACTTGTCCTAACTCAAATCGTGAATGGACAGATTTGACAAAGGGACACTTTTCTAAGAAGTCCAGGGCACCTTCTATCCCAGTCGATCCCTGGAAAAAGATCCCTGAGAAGTTATTTGTAGCGAAAAAAAATCCGGAGTAGGAACCTTGTTATTGGTTCTTTGGGGAACCAAAAAGTGTCATTCTGGCAGCACTGTACAAAACTTTTTTAGGTTGTTTTTTAAAGAGTATATGAATTATTTCTTATGTCAGATTAAGTTTGGCAGGGCAATGGTACTCGTTTTAAACTTTGTGAACATGAAAGAATGATGTTAACTCTGACATATTGATTATACTTTACAAGTCAAAGGAATTTGGATTTATCCGATAAGCACGAAGCTCTGGAGGATCCGAATGCATACGTGTGGACTCGCGTGCTATTTTTGTGTGGGTTAATTCGTCCAACCTTTTCGTAATGCACTCGTCTTCGGCAGAAGTATTAACATCACATTAACTCCGAATGAAATTTCTGAGCCTCACTTCACTGCGGAGCGGCGGGAATGTAATTGAGAAAAATCCCACAGGAAACGGTTGGAAAACTGCTAGTCTCGTATTAACTTTCTCATCTCTCGCTGCAAATAGCTTAATGTACCATTGCGAAAGGGAGGCTCCATTCATTTCTAAGATTCCCCATGTTACCACTCTGTTCCAAATGTCCAAATCAATCAGCATGGTATGTGATGGAGTTGGCGCTTCTGCTTGACATATTTTACAAAGATGGAATCTGTGTCCGTGGAGGTAAATTCCTGCATCATTATGGTTTGAATTACTGAATTGATTCTGCAGGATAGACATTTTTTTTGAGTGTGTTATGATCTAACCAAAGAAGTTAAATCATGTATGTGTATGTAACCAAACACACATGTACTTGTTGTCCAGCAGCTGAAACAGTGTTTTTGCAACAGGGATTTGTTACATGAACACAATTTTGCAAATGCTTTTAAAGGAATGGGTTCTACAATACAATGCAATTGCATTTTTTTATTAAAAGAGTTAAACAGTTGTAGTATGTGTTATACTGTGTACAAAATGTGCCATGCATTGAATGATATTCCACATCATTATGAATTCCCATACCACTAAAAGTCGTGTGTTCTGTGTATTGCAGTTATAGCTGTAGTATAAAGCTTAGTAACATGCATTGGCTGATCGAATCACTTGCAGTGTAAATAATGTCACACGTCTCATACTATGAGTGCATTAGCACCAGTCATGTGTTTGCGAAAACACCAAAAACACTTTCTTTCTAGACAACAAAATTGCGATCCAACATGAGGAAAAACATGTTAGTGCCATTCAACATGTCAATGCATAATTAGGAAGAAAATGGAACCACTGTTTGAATTGGTCATATTTAGGCCCTGTCTGCTCCATATTCCAGCGTTATTTGTTTTTTTAATGATCATATTCTATTTTAGTTGTGTTATTCCATAGATTTTCTGCTGCTACTGGTGTTGTTGGTTTGCAGACCCCTGTGGGAAGATGCACCTAATTATAGTGTAATGTCTAAGTGTCACGGGTGTGATTCATGTGTGTGGAGTAGCTACGAGGCATGTTTTGTTCATTATTTTCTTGCTCAAAAAAAGACAATCCAATGACGCAAAGTGCTTTCATGAGCCTTTATTATGAGCCTCGAATCTGTTTGAGTGAACGTAATCATGTGCGAAACTTAGAATCGAGCATTTAAAATGAATGACACTGATTTAAGTATTCAGAAATCATTTTAGAAAAATAAATTGCATGACTGGGCTGTCCAATCTTGTAATATTATAATAGAGTAAAAATAAGATCATGTCCCTTTGCAGTGTCTTACAGTGTATGAAACAATTAACAACAATGTACAGATAATGTAACTTTTGTGTATATGCAAGTAAAAAAGTGATTCTGATTTATTAGTTATATTAGAATTCACCATAAATATTAGGTGTATATAAAAAGTATAGTTTGTTAAGTACATTTTTGTTTAATTACATAAACCTAAATAATATTTGTACATTTTAGAGAAATTAGTTGTTGGATTCTAATCAATGTCCTACTGAAAATATTTGTTTAATGTCATTAATTTATTAGGTTGATACAACGGTTTGTTTTGTGATGTGTACAAATCCATTTCAAATTTTTTAGAGTGTAAGTTTTGTCCTTTCTTGTTTTAATTTATCAATTATATTTTTAACTAGTCTTATTTGTACTTAGTTTATGTCTTAGCAATACCGTGATTGTATTGATTTCCTAGCCATCTACTGTCACATACTTTTCAAATGTAAAGCAACTTCTAATATAATAGTGGAAGTCACTTGTGAATCAATATCCACATTCATTTATAAACCACATCGCATTGCAGCACGTCTCCATGTACTCAGATTTACATTTTGCTTGGGGCGCCAGAAATGGCAAACTCGCCCTTTACAAAACGAATCGAAATTACATTTCTGTGATGTATATAACATCTTGATTTATACTCAAATCTGATCAATCCTGTCTGTCTCGTGAACCTTTTAAATATATCAGATAATCCGATCAGATTGAATTAAGATGAAATTAATGTTTATAATGAGACAACTCGATCAATAGCTTAGAAATAAGTGGCGAAGTGAGAGAGAAATAGGAAAGACGTCTTCGTGATTAGAGCTGTACGCGCTAAATAGATTTATAATGAGCTGCTGGTCTGATGAACTCTTTGCATCTGTAATAAACCATAGCTTGTCCCTCTTGGTGCTTATCATTCAAGCAGAGAATTTGCACACTAAAATGCGCTAAGAGGGATGTGGTGGAGTGTTGAAGACCCATAACTCTTTGTGCTGCAACCATGGCCTTGGGCTGCCATGTTACCCAAAGGTTGAAAAATAGAGGAAAGAGAAATGTACTCTTGGCAATATTGATCAGTCTAAGAAGTATTAAATGGGTATATGCTCAGCTCTGATTGGTTTGTTATTGAGTCACGCAGTATATATATATATATATATAATGGTTTTGATGCACACAATCACATAATTTCCATAGTAACAGGTATCATATTTCCCCTCGTTCTTTGGAATCTGATGAGACACTAACGTGGAGGATTGCATCATAAAAATTAATTAATCTGTATTGGCAGAAATGAAAGACTTGTGTTAAATCTATGCTTTCTTGATGCGAATATTGTAAATATTTTGAAGCACACTACCTTAAATGGGATATCTTTAAGGATCCCCCTATAAATTATAATTCATTCACCCTCATGTTGTTTAAACTTCTGCAACAGAAGATATTTTGAGAAATGTCTTAGTAGTTTGGTGTATCTATATGGAATTCAATATACTTCCAATTATTTTGTTCACTGACATTCCTTTAAATATATTATTTTATGTTATGCAGAAAAAATATGATATTCTTCATGAATAAGTAATTTTTTGCCACTTTTATGTTTGTCTACAAGCGTAATTTCAAATTCAGTCTTTTTTTTATTAAAAATAATTAAAAGAAGCATATCAAGCTTTATTCTTTTTTACACTATGCTGATTTGCAAAGGTAAGCTTTAATAATAATCATATGTAAATTGAGTTTTCACGAACCAAATCAGTTTTGTGATGTTTGACATCAACACATAAAAAACGTAACGTCCGATTTTACGTTTTAAACAAAGGTGGGGAAATAAAAGCAAAAGTCAGTATAACTCATCTCATCCCTTAAAGATCTGTTTCAGTTTGTGGTCTATGTTCCATTCATCTTCTTAGTTTATTCCATCATTAAAACCACATACCACATCTTTATTTCCGAAGCAACGTAAGGTGCTGCTGAAGTGAAAAATAACGTATGACATCTGTGATTATTCCAAACCTTTAAACTGTCTATTTCTATTACTCCTGCATCGGCGTGATTGATTTAACCTTATCTTCAGGGCCGCAATGTGCCTTCATTGTCGGCTTGTTTATGTTTGTGGTGGTTTGGGAAAACCTTTCTGTCTCGCTCTCCCTTTCATAAAGTGGCCCAAAAGCAGGACTGGCTTTGTTGAAAGAAATAGCTTTTGTCCTTCATTTTTGCTTCCGTTCGAGACCTTTTATAGTAGCCTTCATGTCTTTGATTTATGCTTTGTGGGTTTAATTAGGTCCAACATAAGAGCAACAACAAAGGATTTTAAGTTTGTTCTGAAAGCCAGAATTGCTCTCGGATACAGACATATCTCAGCCATGCTCTGTGTTAGTAGAAGCGTGTCCTGTAAAACGGTAATTTTGAGGATCTACCGTCCTGCCATCTCTGCCATCACGTGAATAAATCACAATCCGATTTTTTTTTGCGTAAGAGATAGTGGCTATAATGTAGTCCCCAGCTGGTATTGAACCAGAATGCAATGTTCCTGGCCAGGGAATCCTGATTTCCCAACATGGACCTACGATTGCAGTCCATAAATCATTCGGAGCGCCAAGTTGGAAGTGCTTCCTCCTTTTATTGGATACATTGGTTATTTTGCACCAACTTTGTCACTGGTAGTATCCCTGGGAGAAGTCGTAACTGCCGGTGGCTTGCCTGAATATGCTCAACTATATAAGAGTTTGTTGAACCTGGAAGTACACAATTCATCTTTGTATTGCACATATAGACTCGTAACTTTTTATTTTAACGCCACAAATGGGCGTTGTAGCGGTAATGTCATACACACGAGAGCGCAGCTGTCCTAACATGCAGTGCATCCAAACAATTGTGTATTGCCATGAACAGTTATATTGTATAGAATGACCACTGACATTTTTACTCTTTCAAACAACTGCATGGTTACATAAAGATAATGTTCACATAACAATATTCTGTCATCATTTAATCATACACTTTCTTTCTTTTGCATAATGTAAAAGAAGGTACTTTGAAGAATGTTGGTAACAAAACATCTTACTTGTCTGGTTTTGTTCATTGCTGTTGAACATTTTTCAAAATATCTCCTTTTGCGTTCCACAAAGGAAAGAAAGCCTTAGAGGTTTAAATCATGGCCATATTTTCATTTGTCATTGGATGAACTCTACAGCATTATGGAAATATAGAAATACATCATATCAAATTAAGTAATTGTAATGTCAGATCAACCTTTAGTGCTCTTTTTTGATTGACTTATTAGCAACATGATATCCAGTTTTTTGGGGTTGAGACCTTGCACGTCCCGCTGAGGGCTCACTCTAGTCCAGTGATGAGAACTGGGAGGGCCGGTCCGGAAAGCGCAAGGTCCTGCAGACGGCAAGAACTCAAGTTCCACTGGGGTATGGAGATGATAGCTCATTTTCAGCATGGCTTCACAGAATATGAGCTCATTATTTTGTGCTCAGAAGAACCCCACAAATGGGAAGTCTGTCTCGTGTTTAATGTAGATGTACTGAAAGGACGAGCCTTGTATGAGATTTCCGCAGGAGAAGTTTCATGGGTGAGTGGTCGTTTTTGAGAGGGGGGCTACCATATACTATCATGTGTATGGTATGACTCTGATGTGTGCCAACTGGATTGAATTCTGCCACTGGGACAAAAATTATAAATGGAGAAAGCGTAAAGGAACAGTCTACCGCCCGAAAAAAGTGCTGCTTGTATAATTCATTTGAAGCGTGACCTTTTCTTTAAAATATGGGAACCATATTTTTGGTATTCTGGGGTCGCCAATATTATGTTGTTAAATGTTAAAACTGTACAATGAGAATATTTACCTATATGATGAGATTTGAACTTTTGTGCATTTTTTTGTGCATGTGTTTCTTTATTTAAATCTCTACTTTGTTTATTTGGAAGTTTATGTTTTAGTTTATTGTGAACTTTTTGTGGAATATCAATAAAAAGATATTTCAAAAAGGGGAAATGATTTTACCCTCCTGTCATTCAAAACCTGTTGGTGAGTCTTTCATCTGAGAAGCACAAAAAATATATTTTAAGAAATGTCTCTGAGGTTTGGACGTGGAAGTCAACGGGGCCTGTGTTTTTGGTTCCTGATGTTTTTCAAAATACTTTTGTGTTCTGCAGAAGAAAAGCAAATCATACAGGTTTGAAATGACACAGATGAGTAATTGATGACAGAATTGTCTATTTTGGGTTAATTGTCACTTTGAGGCGCTGCTTCTTGTGATAATACATTTGCTTTGTTTTATGTCTGGCCACATTTAAAAGTACTTTTTCTATGTAAATGTGCAATCATAATATGCTTCTCACATGGTCATGGGCAGGTGTTCAGAACAAAAAAACAGGCCTGGCAAATGTAAGAGGACCATCATTACAGCTGCAGCAGAAACATAATTTTAGCCCTGAATGGTAATGCCGGTGTCCTTTTTTCTACTGATTACATTTCCATTTACAGGCGTACAATTACAGTACGGGCTTGAATCAGTCAGGGAAGCAAATTGTTTATCTGGTGGAGTATCACTTGAATAAGTTTAACTGGCCACTTTAGTCTAGCCAGCGTGTCGAATGCTTTGTATTTTATATTTAAATAAATGATGCTGATTAAGAACACAGTATACTTTGAAGGTCGATTGTAATGACTCAAGTTTAATTTTATAAAGTTTGTACATTTTGTGGGATCCAAAGTTTGTTGTAAGTTTGGACAGGTTCTTATGAAACGAGTTCTGACCCTTGAATTACTTTGAAAAGTTTTGTTTTGATCCATGCGATTATCTAATTTCAATGCATAATAATGTCCCATTGAATTAACTAATTTAAGCTTAGAAAACACCCTATAGGAAACGTATGTGACTTATGCATCTTATAAAACTTGCAGACTCAAAGGGCAGCTGTTTCGTTGAAGATCCTTAACAAGATCTCATATGAATACAGTAGTTCACCCCTAAATACCTATTTTTATTTACTTTAATGTTTTTTAAACTTGTATATGGTTTGCCACTGGGGCCCTGTGTATAAGTCATCTAGAGTTTTATTCCCAACTTGTGTGTCCCCCTGTCTCTTAATCCCATTTTTCTGTCTCCTCTCCACTGTCCTGTCCCAATAAAAGCAAAAAGCCTCTTAAAGACATTTGTAAAAACTATTTACGACTTTTTCTTCTTTGGAGCACAAAAGAAGATATTTATTAAAAAAAAGTCTGTGGTTTTGATGCCAAATTGTTTGTTCGCTAACATTCTTCATAATATCTCATTTTGTGTTTTGCAGAAGAAGGTCATACATAGGGTAAATAAATGATGACTCTTTCCTGTCTCGTCTCCACTGTCTGGTCCCAATAAAGGTAAAACATCCCCTAAAAATAATGAAAAACATGATTTCTTATTCGTAGCACAAAAGAAGATATATTGAAAAATGTGTCAGTGGCTTTCGGTCCTAAGTAATTAAGTGATCAACATTCTATAAATATACCTTTGTGTTCTTCAGAAGGTCATGCCTAGCGTGAATGAATAATTATTTTCATTTTCACATAAAACAATCCCCTTCAGGTGTGTTTTATAGGGACTGTAAATTACTGTAGGATTAAATGGTCTGTTTACACAATTATAAATCGGATTATTTAACAATCATGTTTCGTTAATTTCATGTTCGACTAGCCTTAGACATAGCTTGTTTAAATATGCATTTCACAATGTCCATAAAATGTTTACAAGCACTTATATTGACCCCTTAAAGCATAACCAACAATCTTTAATAAATGGCGTATTGCTTCTTAGTGGGCTGAAAGGACGAAAATTGAAGTTCTTAACATGGTATGATACCCCAGTGATATTAACGCAATAGACACAACAACAGTTCTTCAATTACATAATCTTCTTCGACTCCATATAATCCTTCCATCTGTTAGAGAGAGCTAGTTTTATGTAATAAGGATTTTTCGACCTCGTGTGATGCCGGGCACTTAAATCTCATTCTCATTTTGTCAGTGTAAACCAACAAGAGGGTATGAATTATAAATTGCGTCTCGGCTTAAGCGAGCACAATTTTGTCTACATGCATATCAATCCCATGTGCCCCAAACAAATCTGCTTGTCACTTTGCATAATGTATAAGCAGCGGGGCAGAGCGGTTGTGCGAGCTTCGCTCTGTTAATGTAATGAGGAGAGTTACCTGAGACCCCCCTCCCGAATGGCACAGATCCAATGGAGGAAACTCAATATCGTCTGCAGAGAATAGGAAGGTTGATTCGATTTCGCTTTATTGTCCGGCACCAGTTGATTTCAAGGACCAATTTTAGACCTTTGGAAGCGAAGTTGTGCGCTTGTCATTTATCACTACGGTGTTTGTGTGGTTCTGAAAGTGTTGGTCTGTTGTATCGAGAATTAACTTCTAATGGAGGCCGCAGAGCTGTGGAATGCATTGTTTGTTTCATGAAAGATTGTCACAAGCTTGTGGCGCTTTATCAGAAAATGGTGCCATTTGTGCTAATGCGTTTCTGGTAGATTTTGGTGTAACTTCATTTGAAAAGGTTACTGTTGAACTTTACGAAAATTATATTTTCACACCATGTGCCAAGGCTGTAATTCTTATATAAATCAAAGAGAGAGTCCACCCAAAAATAAAGATTCTATCAACAATTACTAGCCGTGCATGGCTTTCTGCAGAACACAAAAGAAGATATTTTGAAGAATTCACCCTATTGTATAGACACAAAACCAATGCAAGTTAATCATTGCCAGTTTCTGTTATAACATAATACTAAATAGTAACAAAAATCTATTCATTATATGGTAATCATTTTTATGCAATTGCTTAAGATTTGTTTAAAATCCAAGATATTCTTTTAAAATTTAGATATGTTTGTAAGATCGGCCAAGTTTAGCGAGTAAAGATTGAGTCATAAAATGTAATTTTAGGCCGATCGATTGGAGCATCCCTAATAAATAAGGCTGACATTTTAATTTTAGTTTTTTAGTTTTTTTGATTATATTAATTATAATTTCTTCTCATAAACATAATTTGCCACATAATCAGTTCTCTTTTTTATAAATATAAGTATTAATCTCTAAAATAAAAAAGACCTTAAAAAGACCACCTGCTTATCTTGTTAAATGTTGTCATGTGGTTGATCTCTCCCTTCTCTGTGCTCGGTTCAGACGTTGAACTCGACTGTGGGCATGGAAGTGTGGATGAGTCTGAGATGTGACCTTGCTGCTCAGATTCAGCCAGATGGTTAAGTGCAGTAAACACAGAGAGGGTCAGAGCGCGGGGAGACCTCTGCCACGCACTGTAGCCGACACAGCGGGATTGCACGGATCACGGCGCACGCAGAGCTTCAATGCAGATGGTTTCTCTGAAAATCCATATCAGAGTTGAAGTAAAATACAGTCTGGCTGACTTTGACAGGTGGGAAAGATTGGCGAAGCTTTTTACGACAAATGTTCATAGATGTACAAACGCATTCTTGACATTTTTCGAATACTTAACCTTGATGACTTTAAAACTGTTTACAGTAGTCATCCCTGTTCCTATCGATCACAGTTCGGCATATAACATCTGGGCTAAGGGTAAAGACTGCCAATCAGCATCTGCATAGCCTTGCAACACCCTAGCAACAACCCAGACTATAGCAACGCACTAAAACCCTTCAGATAACAATCTAAAAGATAATCGAATAATGATCTGTATCCTAGACTTTGTGTACGTCACATTTAATTTCAAGAGTGAGTACTACAGCTGATAGTTTGTGATCTATTGTGTTTACAGAAGCAGCGATATACAAATAAATATTTTACAGCGTTGGTTTCATTCTGAAGTGAAGGGATTAGGGTGTAGTGTGTGAATCGGACTGTGTCTGTCTCGTGAAAATTTTATAAGGCTCAACACGCCTCCTGACCAAACCAGCTGTTTTTTTTTTGTCATTTGTTATGAACCAAAAATGTTTGAAGCACAGCTCTCTACCCATGATTGCAAAAACATGGCAAAGGTCTGGTAGCAAAAATAACAATGTTCTGTGTCTGTAATGTCTCTTTGCTAGAATGTTTGATCTCTTTTTACATTGTGGTTATGGTTGAGAAACTGATTTATTGATGGATCTTAAGGAACATATTGATTCATTTGTAAACAATTTTTCAAAATGTCAGTCATTTATGAATGTGTCCTATTAGTAAACTTATTTTAAACTTGAAATAGGACAGTGGAAATTAAATAAACCCGAAGTAATAAGGTATTCATAGCTACCAAACCTGAGCAGGTCAATCCCTACGTTTTTATTCTTGTTTCTGACCATTTTTGTTTTTTGATGCATAGTTATGTTTTTTGTATTTACGGTTGATATACTACAAAATATTGAACATGATCTTTACTCTTAATCTTAATTAGTTTTGGAATCAACTCTGATCACTCTTTCAAGATTTTATTGGCATTTGGTCATTGTACATCTCTCTATGCTATACGCTCTTCTAGTGTCTCGGTGCCAATTTTGCCACCAAAGCAAAACATGCGTATTAAAATAAAATGTTATTTTATTTATAATGATCATTCTTAAAATGTATACAAACAAGGCTATTTTATATACATTAAGTATACAAGTTAATCGCTTCCAAAGTTGTCGCCTGCTTCCTGGAGTCATTTACCTGTAATAAGCACAATGTAAACACACAATAAACTTCAATAAGACAACAGATTAATCACACATTTATAATATTAGAGCAAACTTGAGCTCTAATACTACATCCACAAAAGATTACTTAAATTAAGGTAACTGTGTGTTAAAATATTAAAAGGCCACAGACAAAATTCTTAAACATAGAGTTTTTCAGCCAACCTTGCTAGTAATGCATTTATTATTTATAACGTGAGTTTTCAATACATACAATAAAAAACGTAGCGTGTTTATTTTATTTATTTTATATTTTCAAGTTATTAAAGCCTTAAATGGCTAATATGGTCACTTAAATGTAGTAGTGCTAACACATCAACATAAAAGCAGAAATATGTATTTTAATCATACTTTAACTTGACATGAACTATAACAATTAAATCTGAACCAATACCTTGATGTTCCCTCCTTTCATTATAAAATGTCCGTTGCTTTCCTTATGATTTGACTTTATTCTGAAGAATTTCTGTACTTGGCGACACACATCTCAGTGATTTGGAGATGCGCACCTCATCACGCTCATCACGTCTTATTGAATCTTTGAAAGGTTACCATCTTAAAGACCCGGTCTGTCAGTGCTACCGGGTCGCAAAAAAATGATGAACTGACTACTTTTTTAATTGTAGAAACCGATTTGGACTAGAAGTACCGGTACATGTGACAACACTACTCTCTCTAAACATTGGCTTTTGTCACACGATTGTCATCTGGTCCACTTTTGAGAGTGATCCTTGAGTTTTCTCAGTGCCATCTAACAGAAGTGTGAGCTGGCTGTCCCCACAAGGGGCGTCACTGACTTGACCTTGAGTGAGAGGACGCCACGGTCTTCATAAACTGGGGTTGACAGAGCATGGATCTAGAAATGACATTCTCTCCAATAATCACCATCTCCTGTTGGACAGGTCTTAGCCGGTCTTTGTAAGCACAGTCTCGTTCAAGCAGAGATAACATTTGATTGACGTTTGCTTTAACAGGAGCCAGAGAGTCTATTCTCAAAACAGCTGGGGAAAATGGCAAAAGCAGCATTGCATTAGTCCTTATCCTGGCCATGCCATGTGTCTTGCCATGTGTTTGGAATATATTCTAACACCTGGCTTTACATTCGATACATTTTAATGATCATGGCATGAGCATTGATTTATAATCTTACTTTGGTGAGATAATAAATGCATCTCCAGGCACATCCCACAAATAGTGACGTCATACGATGATGAAAGAGCATAATGGATGCGGTTGTTTACTCTTTTGAGACATATCTTAATTCTCTCAATGTAAAATATTCATTCTTCCTTTACTGATATAGGAAATAATTTATGTTTTATTTTATATTTTAATTTATATATAGCGCATGTTTGGCTGGTTGTTTGGATTGATTTACCACTGATGAGCACTGTATTTTGACACATTCTAATTATTTCAGTTTCAATGTCACAATGAATCATCAGTTGTTTACTATTTAACACATTTCCTTTTATTCTTTTACAAAGTGTGTTTTAGGTCTTCTTAGATAGCAACCCACAAACAGGACCAACACATATCTACTGGTCAAATAATGCATAGATATGAATTGTTTATTCAATTAAATTTATAATGATACCCTCAACTTTCGCCAAAAGCTCCAATCTGTATGTTTTTCATGTTTATTTCCAATCATTTTTTTCAATAATACATACATTTTTTGTGTTATAGTAGCATTTTTTATTTATTCCAAATGTAACTGCTTCTGTAAACTAGGCACATAATATTAAAATAGCAATTCAATTTTTTTTGGAATAGTATTGCAGAAATGTTTGAGGATCTGCAAATGTTGTATTTGATTTACACGTTTATTTATGCCCCTACACATTACCAGTATGATGATGCAAGTCCTTTTAAACTATCACATCCATCAGAATCATTTATTTTAAGTTCATATTCTACAATTCTATAATTATTCTAGTCTTTTATAAAATACATGTATTTATTTCTACACCAAAAAAAGGTTTCACGCAGTCTCAAATGTATAATTGTTTCAATTCAATGTAGTTTAGACATTGATAAATACACATCTTTATTTAGAACAAGTTATAAAATATGGATGTGATCCATTACCTAATAATTTTAAGGTAATGGTTCCGATACAATGAAGGATTCATGTGTGAATACAATGATACACTAATTTTTAATGCATTGACTTAAAGAACTACGGATATGAGTCACTTGGGTTGCTTTTCATTAGCTTGTGCATTGAATAAAATTGTCTCATAACGCTTAAGGCCTTATCCCCCCCCTCACCTCCCGTACCGCCACCCAGCGAGATGAGACAGATTACCATTAGACTTCACGTCTAGCATACACCATCAGTGTGATAAGTTCTCCCTATTAAGAGAGATAACTTTGACTAATCTCACTGAATTACTTTCATTAGAGACTCTGAATTGGAGCCATACATATAAAAGACAGTCTCAGCACGTTCCCTTCAACACGTTCTCCTGCACTTTTGGGTTCGCGCATGCCTTAGATCCGAACACTCGGAACATCAAAGTTGTTTGTAATGGTGAGGTAAAATAGATCTTGGCGTTCGGCACAAAGACAGTTAAGCTTAAAATGAGGCCGAGTCGCCGTTATTCCTTTGAACTTAATTATCTTTAATGACATTATGATGCTTTAAGAGGCAAGGAATTGGGTGTTGCATTTTGTTGGATGAGTAGAAAAGCAGCAAGCGAAAGCAATATTAAAAGATGAATTTCTCACGATGGCCAAAAGCATTTCTTAGCGGTGTCATTATGAAATAATGTACAGAAACGGCATCACCGCAGTAAGATAAGAGCCATAATTCTCTTTCGCTATAAACACATTTTGGCTGGCTTACAGTGTTAATAAATTCACTCATTTGACAATATGCCAGCGCTATTATTTTGTGTATATACTCATGTCGCCCTCTAGCACCGTCTGTCTCTTTGCATGATAATGATTCTCACAGAAGTCTGTATATGGTTTTATATGAAGGTACTTTTTAATATTCATATGTACTTACTTTGTGCAGTCTGCCTCGGAAGATCTTTTATTTTTTCACAGTAAGAAGTTACAGACACATCTGAAGAATTTCTAAAAGATGTCATTTAAATAAAGCAGCAGGCATATCTATAGAAACACACATATGGATAATGCACAGCACAGATTGAAGTACGCCCCTTTCTATTAATGCTATATATGTTTGTATATAGACTGTACAAATAATAATAATATATTATTAATAATATTTTATTAATACAAATTATTAATAATATTTCAATTATATTCTATACTATACTATAGTATATCGTATTATACTATACTATATTATATCATATATTATACTATACTATACTATACTATATTATACTACACTATACTATATTATATTATATTATATTATATTATATTACACTATACCATACTATACTATTCTATACAGAACTGTACTATAGTATAGTATACTTTATTATATTATTTTAGATTACATTATATTATATGATATTGTATAATGGCATATTCTCATTGTTTCCATTGTTGTTTGGGCATAGAAGTTATTAAGTTATGCAGTTTTTTTAAGGTGGGCATGAAATAGGATCGAACAGGCTTGGTTTGGTTTTGTGTATATCAGTGGCAAGTCTTACATTTGTACTTGTGCACCAGAGCATAAATATTCACAATTTAATAAAAATAGTTTTATTAAAGTAGGGCACCTGTGAATTGTTTTCTCTGAATTATTATTTTAATGACAAACATTATACCCCAGGAGTCTGTCCTTGAAGACAGCGTCTATGTTTATTTCCCTAAATAGAATACTCAAAAATAATAAAAAAATGATTTCACTCAGATTGTTAAAAAGAGGGACAGTTGCTCCAAAACAAAATGGATTGTATCTTTTAACATGCTTATTTCCAAACATGTATGACTTTCCTACAAAGGAAGATATTTCGATGAATGTTCATTTTTGATAAAAGTCAGTGACACTGTTATTTTTGGATGAACTATCCCTTTAGGACAAAAGTTTTGGTTTGACTTTTCCGTTATTCATAATGTTTTTGATGGGTACATGAATCTTTGATATCTTGTACCATTATTAACAGTGTGTTCCGTGTAAACCAGACAGCGAGGAAATGTAGCGATTGGATGTCTGAAAAAAACTCCGCAAACTCAAAGTGAAAAGTAAACCGGTGTATTTTGATTGGAGCCGAGCACACCCTGATCTCAGACGGCCCTCAGACGGTCCTGCTCGGTGCGCTCAGGTTGCCCTGTATCTCCGGATGAAAAGATGTGATTGCATGTCTGGACTGAGAGCTCGGAGTCCTCCCGATCCAGGCTCTTGATATTTATAGTTTTTGTAGCCGTGCTGCAGGATGATTGAATATACTGGGGCTGTAAATAATAAACCCGAGCTTCCAAACACACAAACAAGAGCAGAGTGCATGCACTGAACCAAAGAATGGGGTCAGGTTGCTTTCCTGGGTGGGGGGGGGGGTGTTTTGGAACAATAGAAAGCTTGGGCACCTTTCTGGGCTCTAATGTTTTCTAATATACCGGAAAATATTTGGATTTTTGCTTAACTATTTAAACCAAAAAGATAAAATATAAAGTAGTTGAAAAGTCCTATACACATTTTTTTTAATGTAATGTTGACAATATCTGCTGCAGAACCCAAATGGAAAGACTGTTGATACCCATCAACTTACATTAGTTCCGTTAACAAAAATTTTCCGACTATCTTCTTCTGTGCTCGGCAGAGTCACATTCCCCAACAACATGACCATGACTTCTGGCATGGACTGATGATTTATGTCACTATGCGATCTTATTCCAAACATCACCTTTGTGTTACAGTGAAATCAATTAGAAATATTTTAGTGCAGGGGTAAATGTCAGTGCCACTGTCAAAGGCTTTGCTTTGAAGCCTCAAAAAAATGTTTTATTATTTTATGTGACAACTTTTCTAATTAATTTCATCCTGCCAATTAAGTTCATATTATAGTTTTAAATTAGATCTTAAATGCAGATATTTTTCAATAAGAGTAGTGTATTGCTAGCTTGAATAATTCAGTTTGCAAACTTTGCAAGGTTACAGTGCAACCTCGAAGTTATGCTTTGCATTTCTTGAACTGTTTTGCATACTGTTACTGCTTCTGTGGTCATTTTTCCATGTTTGTTCTTACATACTCTTAAATGTCACAGCATCTAATAAATATTTGCTGATAAAGGTTAGGTGAGGAGATGCATAGCACTTCTGCTTTTAAAAGCCAAAGATAAATCTCTGGGCTTGGAATGAATGCAGATGGTATTCGCCATCCGCCATTCGCAGTTGGCTTTGCATTCCAACAATCCAAGGTTTGAATAGAACGCTTCTTAAAAATGTCTTTCTGTGTAGACTTTCCTTGATGTTTCTCTATCTCCAACACACACAGATACTGTTTCTGAATCGACTTCAATCCTGGATGCCTTTGAGGATACAGCATTGAAGTTTTGGGGACTGTGCCGTCTCAGTTTGATGATAAAGGAAGTTCAGTACAAATAAAATTAAACAAAACCGCAAGCCATCAAGTGCTTTCATGGAGTCTTATAATATCACATATGTCTTCTCAATGGCCTTCTGGGATTGCGAAGCGGTCTACTAGCAGTCGCAGTAGATTTGTAGCATGCATACTAAGTTGTTGACATATTGCTTTTTGCATGCTGTGAAGCATGGAGCAATGCATATTGGTATACACGGATGAACTTAAAATAAATCTCTCATTATTATTTACCCTCTTGATATTTAAACCTGAATGACTTTCTTTCTACTGCATAACAAAAAAGAAGATATTTTGAAGAATGGTGAATGGTTTTGTATTTATACATTGGAAGTAAATGGGTGCCACTGATGTTAAGTAAGCAACATTTTTCAAAATATCTCCTTATGTTTTCAGCAAAGGAAATCAGAGAGTGTGAGTAAATGATGAAATAAGTGCGTGAACTGTCACTTTTATATGAAGTAACTGTTTAGATGTAAGTCTGTTTTTGTTCTAAAACTTTGAGAATTAAAAAATTATATATTTAAAGGCCAACAAAAAATATTTGAAAGAAATACCGGGATTTGAAGGAGAAATACCGGGATTACTTTATTTTCTAGAAATCTTTCAGATTTTGAAATAGAAACAAAACAAACAATCCACTTTGTGGTGTTCCCGGGTTTTTTTCAGACTTACACATGAAGCACTTTTCAAATGCTCACGTTTGTGGTGCTGAAGCTTTGAAATGAGCAAATGCTCAGAGCATTCAAGCAAAGTTTTCAGTGATTGAAAGACAGGCTAAAGTTTAATAGAGATTGAAATCCTGATCAGAGTGCGTAGCTGATATTCCTTTCGTTTCTTAGACATGCTGTGTTGTCTATTCTTTCATGTGTCCTGTGTCTTTCTTGTCATTTATTTATATCTGTCAGCGGGTCGTTGAAACTTTCTCAAGCAGGTCTCCTGCTATGTTTGCTGTGCTTTGAAACCCCTGAGATCCCCCACAAATTCTTGACAATTACCTAACAACACACAGAGTTTTGTGTAGTCCAACGGATCTCAAAGTGTCTGACATTTTCATAAAATGTAAATATATTTAGAAACATTTCTCAGGTTACAACGTATGCCGTAGTGTATACTGTAGGACAGCGTATTTGTGTATGAAATTCTAAGAAAATGAGAATAAAAGTTTGATTTGGCCTATTGTTTTCACTTTCATTTAATATTTTGACATGGTCTTATTCAGTCAATATTGAATATATCAATGTTATATTCTCACAGAATGCTCTTTACATTGTTTACAATATACAATGCTTTTTTTAGTTTTTTGTTTCCCGTGTGATTGAATTTTAGTTTAATGTCTATAAGCATGTGAAGGGATTTTGCTTGTGGAATGAAAAATCTTATTTCCTCTAATTCTTATTTAGAAAAAAACTATATTCATAATGGTATTTGAAAATGATAGCTTAGGCGAAAATCAAATTAAAAAGAACAAAAAATAGATATTTCTAAGAAAGTTGGGAACTGGCAGATATTCACTTGCATTGGTTTTGATTCTGTACAACAGAAGTGAATGTGTCCTGCTGCTCTCTGGGTACCAACTATGTTATTTAAGAAAGAAAGTCTTCAAAAACAAGAGTGTCTAAATGATGAAAGCATTTATTTATTTTTGGGTGAACCATTCCTTTAATACAGACAGCAATTCTGCAGCAATTCTCATGCCACAAACTTAGTGCCAACGTGTTTACACTCTTTATCTGTTTAACTAGGAATTTGTTTAAGAACTTTTTGCAACACTGAAAAATGTAGCAACACTTTTATCGAAATAGTTTTTTTGTATTACTTGTCCTTGTTTGTTTCACAAAGTCTGTCCACAGCACAGCATTCTACAAAGCTGACAAGTGTCTGTTTCCCTCCGTTCTGCCCACAACAGCAGTCATCCTCAATCTTCTGTAAGTGTCTTGTGTCTTGTTTAACTTCTGCAGTGTAGTGAAGTGAAATAAGGGCTAGACAAGTTTCTCAAGAACCTCGTGTGTTGCTTACAACCCACTCATGGACACATTTCTGCAGACTCATAAACTTCTGTCTGGGCTGTTAGGTAGCCAGTGACCCTTGAGTTTTCTTCTCTGTAACCCAAGCTGAATTGTATTAAAGAAGCTGAAAAGTCAACAATATTATTTTTCACAGTACTGCCAGACCTAGGGTTGCCAAATTTGTCACAAAAGAATACAGGAAAAAATTTGCAACAGTTGTTATCAGCATGTATAGACCTTTATAGACCTTTGTATAATCTATAATCCCATAAACTATAATAATTTCAGAATTTTTGACACGTCAAATGGTCAATGTAATCATGCTTATAAAAATGATCTTCACTTTTATGGTAAAAGTGTGGTAACCATTACCATTTATTGATTACCATTGGCAGAACCAAGCAGGCGAGTTGGGACCTCCACATTGATGTTTGCCAAATTATTGGTCGATTTTAATTTTAAAGACTTGTCCAAAAGTTGTTGTTTAAGATAAATAGCTGTATTCTGTGTGCCTTGTGTATGATAATTCACATAATACGATAATTTTGAGCTTCTGGTTCATTATATGGACAACTTGGACAATAACATCGACAATACTCGCCAACCAGTACACATGCGCAGTGCGTGTGAAAAAGTTCACGCAACAGTTATGTGAGATGTATTTGTTATTGTTTTTGCCAGGGATTTTATTGACATCTGTTTTCCTCTATTCAAGTAGAAAGATCTCTTGCTATAAATAAAATACCTTCCTGGATATGTCGAAAATATGGCCACTGAGTGGCATGGCCTCTGTAAATGCACTGATACGGTAAGTGTTGGTCTGTACTTTGGATAATTATAATGGGACATATCTGGTGTTGCCGTATCTCTCTTTTTCTTTCCGTCTTACTTAAAAATAGTTTTGTTGTGTCAGAAAAGCTACCGCAGTCCTCATGACAAGATCAGCAAAATTCCTACATGTAATCGCTCACCCAGTCTTACATTACAGTCAGTGCCCAACGTCCGTATGCCCATTCCTTCACTCTAATTGTGATTTTGCAGAAGCACATTGAGGATTACACACCAGCAGCTAAGAGACATTTCATTCAGTATCAGCTGCATGGGTGGCTATTGTTCGGCAGGCTATAGGCAGAAGAGGCGCGTGCATGATTGGCATTCCTTTAACTAGAAGCATTTTAGCTGGTGTTGCGTTTCCTGTACTGTTCCATCCCAACGATTCCTGTCTGGAAACTAATTGCCCTTTGCATGAAAACCCAGGATAGCTCCGGCAAATCTGTCAGACCACAGGAAGTTAGATAATTGTTACAGTTGCATTTTTTGGTACAGTCTGTGGTTTTGCGTTGCGTTTATAATGAAAAGTGTATAGAGGTAGTGTGGCAGAGTTTATATATTGCATAATAAAAAGAGAGCTTTCCTCCATATTGGGATTGAATCGGTTTTGACAATTTTTTATCAATTAAGTAAATCATGTAAGATATTGTATTTCGTATTTTACGTCACAATTCCGAAAATCTACAGTTTTCAGAAGCGTCTCAGTAACATAATTTTAAATGATGATGTAAGGGCAGTGAGTTTTGTCAATTGTGATGTAAGCTTAAATTTTTTACGTTTGAAAGTCTGAATTGGTTGTAAACCAATTGGGTTGTAAAATATAAGACTATCAAATCACTTGGTGAACAACTTCTTGACCTTGTTAAGTATCCCTTGTGACCTTCTGACACCTTTTTAATTATTTTTTGCCATGAATCATGGTTATAAGTAGGGCCAAACTGAATCGGCCCCTGCAGATATCCTCGGAAAAACTTCTCCGTAGTTGTATTTCACATTATGCGGCGCAATTGTACAAATTATGTATATTTTTACTAAAAAAATCTCTGCGGAATTAACAAAATAAGTGTGCAGATTCCAGCTGAGCTTGGTTATGTGTCATCCCCTGTCACTGGGTTTTCTGAATATCTAACCAATAATAAAACATATCAATAACAATAATAAAACATATCTAATCATCATCAATCAATCAAGATTTGGACATGTAAAAGGTTTTGGAAGAACAGCCACGATATATCCAGAATGCTCCCCAGTGGAGAAATCTTTCTGTCGAACACATCATCTTTTACCAAAGAAACTGTATTACAGAAGGGCTTTGCTTGCGCACAGGGCCTGCAGGGTGTTTGCTGTGTTTACAGCTCTTGTGTCTTGTGTCTACTGGATTTGAGAGATTACAAGCAGAATTCAGCACAACAGCAGGAGCAGTGCGTTTCGTAGTATAATTTTGAGCCCATCATCATATTCTCAGTATTGTCATTCATTATTGATATCTACATAATCCAATAAGAGATTTTAAACTGATGATGGGGTTCAAACATATGCTCTGTCTGAGAGGCCAATAGTTAATAAACTGTGGGATAGGGATTGTACCATTTTATTAATTTAAACGTATTTTAGTGTCAAGTATTTGTATGTAATTTCAGATTCAAATACTTTAAGGATCTCATCTCTATAATGTGTTTTAATTTTCTATCATTCTTTTTTCTTCTTCTTTTGGGTAAACTATCACTTCAACCCAAAGGAAACCATTTTTATGACCCAGACTCTTATGATATATTCTTATACACAATGAAACTATTCACAAAACTTATTTAATTATTTACTAGATTCTGATTATAAACTGGTTCATGCAAGTGTATATCAAACAATAGTGTAAAATGAAGTCTTACTTCTTAACCCAATGTCATGAAGCAAACACAGACTCTTGTCATTTTATTCTTATTTGACTTTCTTTTTTCAGCAGAACAGTAAAGAAAATACTTTGAAGAATGTTGATAAGCAACAAAAAAAATTATTGTAAGGGTGCTTACATTCTTCAAAATATCTTCCTTTGTTCTGTGGCAAAAAAGTCATACCGTTCTAAATGACACAAGGAGGAGTAAATGATGACAGATCTTTCATTCCTTTGTGAAATATCATTTTAAGTTGAAGACTGAAAATCTCCTTATGTGCTTCACAGAAACGGCACTGTCATGCGCTTTTAAACAACACGAGCGTGAGATGATGAGTAGGGCGTAATTTTCATTCTTAGTGAACTTTCCCTTCCACAAAGGCCCCCAAGAAAGACACTAATAGCGTTTCTCATTTGCGGGAGTCAGATAGTTGTAATTGAACCCTATTTCTATGTATTAAAAGCTCCAGGCTCATTGTTATTGGCCTTCCGTTGCTTCTTGCTCTCCGTTCTCTGTTCAATTTAACTGCCTTGTTCTGTTCTGCTGTGATCATTGCTGGTTTGTGTGGGGTTGATAAGGAGCTCTGAGGTTCATTACAGTTTGTCACAGGCTGCAGACATCATGTTCACTGGTCTCCACTCTAATCCTCTGCATGCAAATCTCGGACCATGCGGGTCTCTAGGCAACAGAGACTACCTTAAGAGAGAATGTGCAACGTGACTTTATTTGGTACTGTACGGATGATGTGTCTTTCCTTATGATAGACTGCATGGTTAAACTGTCCTAACATAAGGACTATAAGGGGTAGTGTCTGTCGCCATTTACTTACCCACTTGCTTTTTCAAACGTGTATGACTTTTTCTTATCTGCAGACCACAAAAAAAGATATTTTGAAGAATGTTGATGGCTATCATTCACCAAATTGTACAAAGTAAAAAACAGTAGTGAATATCACAAAAATAACTTTAATTTACTTAAAATCTTTTAAAAATAATAAATTGATTATTTTTCAGTGGAAAATATTAAAATAATTGAGTAAATCTAACAGTTAATTTCTTTAAATTTACAAATATTTTTAAGTTCATTAAAGAAAATAGTTTTATAAAATGTAATTTAACTTAATAAAATAAGCATATTTTGTGATTTTTAATAGAAATATTTGAGTAAATGATATTAACTTCATTTTGTACTTACATAACAAAACATATATATATATTATTTTACTATAGTATATTGTATTAAATATTTATTTATTCATTTATTTATTTTTTGTATGTGTATGGACACAAAAACCAATCTAAGGCAAAGGCAACCACTATTGTTCGGCTACCAATATTCTTCAAAGTATTCTTTTTGTATTCTGAAGAAGTAAGAAAGTCACACAGGTTTAAAATAACAAGAGAGTGAGTAAATAATTACAAATTTTTCATGTTTGAAACAGAACAGCAAATGCACCTATTCAATTGCATTGTATGGAAACAAAACCAGTTCCCAACATTTTTCAAAATATCATATTTTGTTTTCTGCGGAAGAAAGTCATAAAGGTATGAAAAACAAAGAGTAAATGATAACACAAGTGTCATTCTTGCGTGAACTTTATCCCAAATGAAACATTTTCTATATTTTTCATATAGAGCCATAATTATTATTAATTCTCAATAAATATTATTTATGCATTGAAAACCCATAAATCTCAATCTGTAAACTGCTCTATAAAAGCACCAGCACAGTCACGGCTCACTGCAATTTTATATTTCGGGAGTTATGACATTGTAAACTATGGTGTTACAGTACATTTGACGAGACACGAAAAATCAATAAACTTATTGACATCCCACCTGCACCCCAGGCTTCAAACAGTTTGGAACATAATGTTCTTTTGAGTCCTTTTGGGTTACAGAAAACAACAAAAGCATATGGGTTTTGGACGATAAGAGGGTCCGAAAGTAATAACAGCATTTTCAATTTTGACATAACTATTCGTGTCATTCTTTTTTGATACCTTAGCCTTTAATATAAGAAATGTTTCATGTGGCTTAGTATATATCACAAAAATAATCTGTTAACAGTTACATCAACTATCTTTTAAAAATATTAAATAGACTTTTTCAGAGGAAATATTAAAATAGAGGACAAATATAAATAATGTTTATGAAAAGAAAAAAACATATTTATTTGACAAACATATTTGATATACACACCAATATTTTTGGTGAATTCTAATAAAAACATTCTGATTTACTTATTTTTTGCTTACATATATCCACAATTTTAACAGTATATATATTTTTTGGGTAATTCGTCACGTAGTTGTCACAT
Organism: Triplophysa yarkandensis; assembly: GCA_033220385.1. Taxonomy (NCBI): domain Eukaryota; kingdom Metazoa; phylum Chordata; class Actinopteri; order Cypriniformes; family Nemacheilidae; genus Triplophysa; species Triplophysa yarkandensis. The sequence goes on along the minus strand of CM065670.1, from coordinate 3,809,760 downwards.
AAAAGAATGTCTTGAGTGTTGATGGGCCAAGTTTATAGCACAAAAAAATTATGTTTTAGACACTGCATTGTTTAAATAAAACACAGTAATAAGGACAAGTTAAAATAAGACAAAAAGATATAAAATATTAATTACTCTTTATAATCACAGACTTAATATTTATCATATCCGATCTCCCATTGTACACAACATCCAGTGTCTTGCGAGCTACGCGGATTTAACAAAAGCTGTTTTACAATCAGATGTGTGATCACAGATCATGTTTGGTCTAATGATCGCATCTGGTTAACTGAAATCAATATAATTACAATGGGAAGGTCCTCATGAGCAAGAAGAGGTATCTGTGCCATTGAGCACTGGGCGAAGTATAAAGTATAAATGAGGCTTGAGACCTGAAGCTGAACTCGTCCTCCACTTGTGAAAAAACACAGCCATAGCAATTAAAGGAGACTTTCACTGTGAAATCAGTGCAAGAGGATGCTTTAGAGACAGAGAGCTCTGAGGCCCAAAGGCATCGGCAAGGGCCAAAGGCTAAATTCTATTGGAGCTCGAGTACATCTCATCTTAAAACGGAAATGTGGAGCATAAACTTAGAAGGTTGAAGAACAATGCGAAGTATAATAGTTATTAAGTGCAGTGTGAACAACAATGATAGTAAAGGTAAATGCATTTGTAAAATGACATTTGCATTCTATTTTAAACTAACAGAAATGCATTTATGGATGTGCAATTCATTACATGTAAAACGATTTTAAAGGGTTAGTAAACACAAAAATGAAGTTCTGACATCATTAACTCACTTTTCAATTTTCCACCTTCCAGTACATTTATTTGTTTAAAAGGCAACATAGAAAGATATTTGGAATAATGCGTATAACATTTCTTAAACTCAATTGACTGCCAAAATAAGCAAAAGAAATTCTGCTGATGTTCTGTTGAACACAAAATTAGATATTTTGAAGAATGTAGGAAAGTTCTGGGGCATATTTAACTACCATCGGGGGAATACTAGTCAATATATAAAATAACTAATTAAAGTTCTCAATGATTTTCAGGAATTGTTGGTTGTAAGCATTCTTTTAAATAGCTTACTTGAAATTTTTTGTGTTAAATATTCCTTTATTTCTATATTTCATATATTTTTTTCTGTTTTCCACCAAACAAATACGTACAATTTTGCAACAACTAGAGAGTGAGTCATTCATGACATAATTTTCTTTATTTTGTTTTGGTTTTGGGTCAATACAATTGGAGAGCGAATGCGAATCACTGTTCGGTTTTTATTTATTTAAAATATTTTTCTTATGTTCTACAGAAGAAAGAAAGTCATACAGATTTATAATGAAAGCATTAAATGATGACATATCTGTCATTTTTTATCGAAACTCTCTTTTAAAAGGGAGGTTTTGCACAAATTTCTCGTCATTCAACTTGCTTTCTTTTGTTGTTTGGCGGAATTGTAAATAGCTTTAGTCATCATTCTCTATTATCAAATGAAATTCCAGCTTTATCAACATATGATATAACTGTCTAATAGTACAGGTTAAGTAACCCTTCAACAATTTCCAACATTCTTCAAAATATTTTTCCCTTGTGGAAGAAAGAAAGTTATACAGTTTTGAAATGTTAAGAGGGTAAAATAAGACAGAAATGTATTTATTTTTAAACTTTAATGTGTGAATTTGCTAGAAACTAACCTTGGAAAGCATATGCATGTATGTATATTTCTTTTATGTTGTTTTCGTGGTAATGTTGTGACATTCTGCGGAACATCCAGAAACAAGAGCTGTAATTTCCATAACTGATTTTAAGAAACACCACTCCTGTGGTTTGTGCCGCCATGCGATCTGTATTTACCTCTATATAAGTCATGCACTATTTAATTATGTTACCTTAAATTCAATCAAAGAGCACTCACACCTGACGCTAAAACACTTGTTTCAAATGTTGCTCAGTGGGAACTATTCGATTAAAATCGATTGTCTCATCCGTACATTTCTTCCTCTTAAACGCGTTAGACAGAATAAAACCGAGGAATGTGCAGTAATGCAAGACTATAGCGCTGTGGTTTTCTCAAAGTCTTTAAGGTTGAAAATGAGACTTCTGAGATGGAAGATGTTTGAGTTAGCTGTCTAAAAACGGCTTCGCGTTCAAGCCTCTTCATATGAGGATGATAAATATGGATGAGCACAGGCAGTGTGTCCTGTGTATTCGCACCTTCAGTCTTTGGTAAACGTTTTAAAGCACCCTCACACTCGCTGGGATTTTGACCGGCCGGGCCATTTGTGCGAGCGACAGCAGGTAAATGAGTTGCATTGCTACTTTATGCATGAGGACAATGTGGGCGCATATTTCATTTGTCTGTGCTCTTGACCTTCAAAGCTATCTGATTGTTGAGCTTTTTTACTAAAAATCCTTTAACATTTAATCATAACGCTCTCAACCTTGACACATTGAAACAAGAGCCTTTTGACTCGAGGATGGAAAGCAGGCCCTTTTGATGCACTGAAATACCACTTATAGATTCATTATTAGGTAGATTCCATTTAGAAGTTAAAGTGGATGAAAACTGTGTCATCATTTACTAACACACTTGTCATTTCAAACCGGTATGACCTTTTTTCCGAGGAACACAAAAGCACATATTTTGAAGAATGCTGGGTACAGGTAGGTTGTACTTTTGTCATTTTAAACCTGTATGACTTCTTTTTCAGCTGAGCACAAACAAGATATTTTGAAAAATGCAGGTAAATAAAAGGCTGTTGCATCCTTTCAACTCTATTGTATGGAACCAAAATCAATGCAAGTAAATGAGTGCCCGTTCCCAACATTCTTCAAAATTTCTTCTTTTGTGTTCTGTAAAGAAAGTCAAACAGGTTTCACATGACAAGAGAGTGAATATTTGATGACACAGATTTTATTTTTGAGTTTAAAATGTTAAAGAGTTTCAACCTTATCTTCATTTCGTCTATGGCTTGTCACTAACTCCATAAACTTTGTTTTGTTATTTAGAGATTTTATTTGACATTTTCTTATGCATTTCATACAGAATGTGCTTTCATTGCTTCTCTCAAAAGAACATGAAATGTCATGTGAAATATTTATAATACATATTGACAAATCTAGAAATAACATAAAGGAATGATTGTTTCAAACAGACTATATTATCACGGCGGCCATCTGACAATATGACAGGGTTGACTGCCTTCTACATTGACAAAATACACTATATTGCCAAAAGTATTCACTCACCTGACATGCAAATGAACTTAAGTGACATCCTATTCCTAATCCATAGGGTTCAATATGATGTCGGTCCACCCTTTGCAGCTATAACAGCTTCAACTCTTCTGGGAAAGCTGTCCATAAGGTTTAGAAGTGGGTATATGGGAATTTCTGACCGTTCTTGTAGAAGCACATTTGTGAAGTCACACACTGATGTTGGATGAGAAGGCCTGGCTCTCAGTCTCCGCTCTAATCCAAAGGTGTTTAAGGTCAGGACTGTGTAGGCCAGTCAAGTTCATCCACACCAGACTCTGTCATCCATGTCTTTATGGACCTTGCTTTGTGCACTGATGTCATGTTGGAAAGGGTCAGCTCCAAACTGTTCCCACAGATTGGGAGCATGGCATTGTCCAAAACATCTAGGTATGCTGAAGCATTTAGAAAAAAATGATTTTGATTATTTGGATGTGTGAATGAATACTTTTGGCAATATAGAATAAAAAATACATTTCTTTGTTGTGTTTTAGACAAAAGAAGATATTTTGATGAATTTTGGAAACTGATCTAGTGCACCACTGACTACAATTACAGTTTTTCCTAGGGCTGTGAGTAGTGCACAAACAGTTTAGTTACAAACATTCTAACAAATATCTTGATTTTGTGTTAAAGGTCAAAATATAGTGATAATCTTTCCATTTTGGACAAACTATCTTTTTAATTTGACACTGTTAAACGATGCTTAGAAGATCCTTCACATTGATGCCATTCAAAAAAGCATTTTTGGTTCCAGAAAGAACCATTCAGGTTTATCTTTTTCTTACCTTTTTCTAACATTAAGAACCTTTTTTCGCCACAAAGAATCTTATGTAAAACAGAAAGGTTCTTAGGATGTTAAAGGTTCTATGCCATCATGAAGCAACTTTATTTTGACAACTTTGTAGTGCTTAACTACAATCTTTTAATGCTTTTTCTATTAGTTGTAAGGTCTTTAGGATCCTTAAACTAGAAAATGATGTACAAGACCGTAAACCCAACCCTGGAAATCCTTCCTAGAGGAACAAAATCCAGTACGCTCGCTGACCCTCATTTTTTCCATCGCCATATGTCGGTGCTTTGTCAAAGGCCCCTGTTGCGAGGACCGGTCACAGTTCACTTCTAACCTTTAGCAAGATTAGTCTCTTTGTGACCTATCCTGGATGATGGACTTCTCTACTCTCTGAAATACCACTAGTGTCTGTGGTATTATTTAGGTGAATGACAGCCCCTATTCCCCACGAGGGCCACACGGTCCGGCTTCGTTGACAGAACCTTTCACAGCTCTGATGATACGCCACAATGCCTGTATTACAACATCAGCACTTTATGTTTTGATGCTCTGTTTTTCGTGTTCATCTGCACTCATCCTCTCAGGGTTTGATATTTGACCCGAGGCAATTCATTATTTGAAGCGTATTGTGTTCTCACCTTGAATTACTCTTTAATATAGTACAGGATGATGCAGTCTGCTAGAAAATGTCCTTTATCTACTTAAGGAATACTTTCTGCATAAATACAGAGATTGCATTGGCCAGATGTTACAAAAATTTACAAAGCAAAGGATGCATAGAGGAATAGTTCCCCTCAAAATTAAAAATGTGTCATCATTTACTTACATTGTTGTCATTTTAAAACTGTATGACTGTATTTTTTGGCAAACTCAAAAAGATATTTTGAAAAAAGTTGTTATTCCAAAAGCAGCATTTACTTTGATTGTACGGCCACAAAATCAATGCTAATCAATGAGTGCCAATTGCTGCAACAACATTCTTCAAAATATCTTCTTGCTGAAATATTTGCTGAAAAAATCAAGTAAAAGAGAAGAGTATGAGAAAATGGAAGCATTTGGATTCGGGGGATTAAAAGTAAAGAAAGGGGTGAAAGCCTGAATTTACAGCATGACATTTGGTAGGACTAAATTTTAGAAATTCCTTATAGATCAATGTCAAGCTTAAAAATAACACCAAAAGTCTGTGGATAAACAAGTTAATAAAAAACCAAAAGATGTTTTTGGCTTTAAACATGTATGTTACTTTAAATGAACCAGTTGTTTAGAATCCATTTATGGTTTTGTTTTATTTGTCAAATTTGAGCTCTTAAACATGAGGGTATGATGAAAGTGTCTGTCAGAAGGAGAAAGGTGCCGTAATTTCGGGTGCCGTAATTTTATCGAAATGAATTATGCATGAGCTTGTATAATGAATGTAAAAAGAGTTACCCTATCATTCAAAATCTGGAGGCGAGGGGAAATGTGAGCGGCCGGCAGGGCACTTACTGGCGTTTATAAAGGCCGGGTGACACACGAGCCACAGGGGAAGGTGGGGTTGGTTGGGCGAGGAAGAGATAGAGCCCTTTGTCTGTACAGATTACTGCTCCAAATATAACACCTAACACGCTGATAATGCTGCCTCTAATGCACAAAAAGCGAGATGGTGATTCAAATGGATTAAAACTGGGGTTTCAGATGCACTTCTGTCAGAGATAGTTGTTAAGGGGTGTTTTATATCACATAACCGCTAATTTGTTTCACTAAATGTGTGCATGATGGAGCTGTGAGTGTGTTTATGTCACAATAAAGTAAATGTGATTTGTTTTTATTCAAACGTACACTGAAGCATTAGATACAAAAGTGTAATCTAACAACTCACTTTCACAGTAGATTTTTTTTTTTCATTTTATTTATTTATTTTTATTTTTAAATAAATAGCTTTATTAACATTTGTGTGAATAGATGGATTTTGCTGAACTTTTTCCCAAAACACACCATAACACGGTAAAGAAACATATTTTTTTTTATAGCTGTCAGATTTGGTAAGCTGCTCATTTCTCTCTCTATTTAGGCATAAAATAACCTGAAATATTTTGCATTTAGTTATATTAGATAAACAAGACATATGGGTTTTTGACAGTTTCATTGTAATATTTCTTATTACGTGTGTCCATGAAACAGTCAACTCTTTTATTCACAGGTAACACTTTCTTAAAAACATTGCATTGTCCAAAATAGGGGTGTAAGGATATGCTCACAATAAAATATGATTGATACTGGGTTTGAAAAACTAAATTATCCATGTTAAAAAATTAAACTGACACTTCTTCATAACTTTCAGTGAATTTTTTATTTTATTACAGACAATATTCAGGGTTTAATCAAAACATCTGTATGTTAAGTAATTAACATTGTATCCGTCTATTACAGAAAAAATTTACAGAGTATTAAGAGAATGCAATAAAAATTATATTATTATAACTATATAATACATATCTTAGCAACTCTTCGATTTATATCTTAATCTGGATAGGCAATACTTCGATATAGTTTTACAGCCCTAGCCTCAATCTGTATAATATGTATTTTTATGTCAAGATATTGATTAAAGACTAGGAGGTATGTCCTATCTATTTTGCCCAAATATTGGTAATAAAAGTAAACATGAGTCAAGATTGGATTAGTGATTTGTCAACAATGTATCTCAGTTGTAATTATTGCACAATTTATTTTGTTAAGAAATTTGGAGGAAAATGTATTGTGGATGAAAATGTGATGTCAAGTTTGTTTCTGTCCACTCTTGGTATGGGAAAAATATAAGATAAAGGTTAAGAAACAAGATCAAAATAAGTATAAGATTTCTATAAAAAGGCCCTAACATTTTTACATGTTCTAAAATTTCATATCCCGGATATACCCATTATGAAATGACCCATATACTATGTGTCTGATATAGCTTTCTAGTCATGTAGCTTGGAGGGGAAGAGAAAAATATCTTTTATGACCTTTGATCAGGAAAGCTGTGAAATACAACCATTAGCATCCAACACCAACATATGAGGGTGGAAAATGATACACATATGGGTGGTAAGCAGTTATTGATGGTGTTTATAAAATCCCATAGCGAGTATCATGTAATATCCAAGGCCTGTGGCAAACAGACATTGGATATTGATGCGTTTTCCGATCACAAACGGGATTGTGCACTTTTACAAACTTCTTGCAGTTTGCTTATGCCACATTCATAAAACCTTGTACATCAATATAGCTTTAATTATACATGATTTTAAAATATAGGCCTTTTATTTTAAGATTATTTACATTTTCATTTCAAATGGTTAAAATAACTTTTTTCGGTATGGTCGTATTGCTTTATTTGCTGAATGCTTTAATTTAAACAACGTTTAAAAGGTCAGCAAGCGTGGCATTTGATGCCAATGTTTCTTGACACGGTGTGAACATGCATGTAACCCTTGACGATTTTTTTCTGTAAATCAATAATAATTTGTTTTAAAAATCAATAAAGCTAGTTAACTTTGCCGTGGCTTGCTGATTCAGAACAGTTACGACAATGGAGGTCACGAACTTAGAGTACGCAGGAACAATATGAGATTCCACCGTATCTTCATTTTCGCATTTTTTTCCCACGAGCAATTTCACCTTCCTCCCGAGAACTGGCATCACTCTTTGGTTTCTATCCTCGCTCTCATCCGTAACATCCACACTGTTGATGCTTTTGTTTTATTATTCATAACAAGTCAACAGCTACTTGTTTAATGGTGTTTTCAGAGAGGCTGGAGAAACTGCAGACTGCGTGTTTTCACACCGGCTCGCCAGCATGCCCCTATTGGGGGGGGGGCATGTGGGGTATATGCAGAGTGCTTTTTTATTAGGCTGCTGCAGTCTTCTCTCCATCCACCTGAAGAAATGATTTGTCTGTTTTTGATAGCCCTGCTGGAGTCCGCCTGCACGAGGAAACTAAATTACTCTGAGTAAATGGCCTTGTTGGTGTTAGCTTTGGAATTCAGGTCATATGTGTTTGTGTAAACAGTGGGCCTAAATCCAGCTCTCTGGAGATTTTCATTAAGTAATATACTTTTGGAGCTGGAGCCTGGCGGTTGGTTCGTCTACATGTTGAGCTGTGATTTTAATGCAAACTGTGTGAATTTAAATCTGGCTTGATTAAAATTCACTGAAACATTTCTCGAAATATCTTCTTCTTTGAATAAACTATTCCTTTAGGTCACATTCAGTTTATTAATAGAACATGTCCACCAAAACGAATGAAATATTCATGACTGAAACATGAATTTTTAGAGTTATTCATTGGCTGTCGGATGGTATGCAGTTGAAGCTAATAGTTGAGCGTGGACTGGCTGGTTGGTTTGAAGGATGTCGTCTCACTGAAGCTTGTGCGCGTTTAGATTCTGCTCACATCGGCTTAACCCAGCCAGCGTTTCTGCCTCTGGCTTCAGCAGCCTCTATTGAGGCTCACAAATACTCTTTGAGCACTCAATCTGCTGTCAAAGTACCTGTGATTTATCTAATGTTGTAAATGAAGGTGGAGGCTGGATTTTATCAGGTCAGTGTGGGTTAGGGCATCATTACTCTGGTGCTTAGGCAGCTTTTGATCTGTCTGAATATTTAAAGGTGGGTGTTTAGGATTTTTTCTTTCAATTGAGATCAGTGCTTCGGATGTGCAGTCTAAAAAATCTATGAAAATGTTAATATAAAGGTTTCCAAATTATTTTTCATGTTGGTTTTACCTGTGTTTTATATTTTGCATTACAGGAAATTACATTTAAGCATTAACAGTAATGTCATTGGTAATATGTTTTTATCAGAATTTGTATACGCTGTGTTAGTGTCATAAAAATATATATATATATATATATATATATATCATTATGCTAAAATAACATTCAGAATTATATATTATTATATTATATAGTATTGTATATACTATATAATATGTATATATACACACTTTAATTTTATTATTAATTCTAAATGTTGGATTAATCAGTGCTTAGCCAAACATTAAAAACACAATTTATATAAAAAACAGTGTTTCCAATTGTTTGACCAGTAATTTACATAAAGCACATTGATAAAAAAAATACACATGCTTGTATATATATGTCTGAAAAGTATAAAAACATGCAAATGTCCATATAATTTATAAATATAATTTAAATTCTATACTAATATACAAAATATGTCAATAATGTCAATAATTCCTTCATGTATATATTTGTATATATTTGTATGTATGTTTTTGTGTTTATAAATAAAAAACTAATATGAATAGTACACAGACATATATAATACAAATTAAAACTTAATTTTTTTTATTATATCATATTTTTGTCTACAAACGTCCCAAACGATGAAAATTACACCTTCAGAAACCTTTTAAAAAAAATTTTTTTAACTTTCGACCAGTTATATGTATACAGTGGAGTCAAAGCCTGAGATAAAAAAGTAAAACTGCTTCTCTATAAAACACATCTACACTTCTCTATTTAAAACTAAAACGCAGAAAGCAGTCAACTATTTTGTATGCAAGGTCACCGCATCCCAAATGATGCAAGAAATGCATGCTCATTGTGTAACTAACCTTGACATCATTTTTTTTCACTGTAGAAGCTCAATATCAATGCAATCGTAATTAAAAAGGTTTTTTTTCTTACTTCGTCACATTCAGCCACAGGGTTTAGAAGTGTTCCCTTCACATTGCATTACACTGGGTGTCCCTTCTTTTTACATCATTCCTCTATGTAGTCTTCTAGCTGTACATTTATCGTCCCAGACACAGGCAGCGTATTCATGATAATTCTCATCCCATTTCATAATGCCTGCTATGCAATCTCTTCATCTCCTGCCAATGGAAAACGGGGAAGCACATTATCTATGGCAGAGTATTATAAGAGATTATCCCTGACAGATCTTTTCCCTCGCAGGCACCATTAACCAGGCTTCGGCCCACTTGATATTTCTACCACCTGTGACCGTCATCCGCCGGGCACAAGAATTATTGCCATTGTATTTTTCTCCGCTCTATAAATGAATCATGTATGGAACTACTTTGAATCTGGCTTATACAGTTACCAAGATAACCCATAGATGACACCATCCTTAAAACAGACATTGTGCTATTTGAGCAATGCTGTTTGATGCATTTTATCATGCCAGATCACGCTCAAAGGGTTTTGGCTGTCTTCTAAGACATCTGATGGACGCAGGTTGAAAAAGTAAGCTGACCTCTTGGTGAAGTGAGAGGCGAGTGCTGACGAGACGAAAATATGAATTAGAATTGATCATTTTTGCGCAATGTGCCATGTTAATGACTTGAGCCTTGCAGGGCTTGTTAGACATCTCGTGAAAATAGATTGTAATAGTCATGCCGGCTGTCCCAGAAGTCCACAGACTCTTGATTGTTTTACAAATGGCACTTGTTTTTTTGGTACAACCATGGACAATGATTTAAAGGTCATTAATGTTTTATTCCTAGAGGAATGGTCTTTTATGAGGAAGCATATTAATGGAGGCAGATCCTTTACCTCGCATTTTTAGCATCCTTATATACGTGCAAATTGTAATGCAAACTTTTTTTCACGTTTTCGCAACACACGGATCAGTTTACTAACATAAGCATGTAGCTTTATTAAGGACGTAGGAGCAATGAGGTTGAATAAAAGAAATTGATTCCACTTAGTATGAAAACAGGTTGCATGCGGAGAATCAGATCGGCAGGTCAAATTAAGTTCCTTCCCCGTAGCGCAGCTAGTATTTCATCATCCGTTTTGCATACTCACCGGTTATGGATCACCTTCATACATCTCATAAGGAAAGACATCTAACAAATATCCGGCTATTGACCTGTCCTCCCAGACTTGATTGAGACTCATAGCAGGCCACTGGAACAGGATGACAAACAAAGAAGGCAGGAGGTTAAAAAAAACGGAAACCGAATCGATAGAGATGACTGAAATGACGAAGGACTTGAAGGTCAAAGCTCGCGGTCCCTTGGAGTAGATAATACAGGAACATAATCAATCTCATCTAATTTAATCTCTCCCCCCATCTCAGAACTGATCCTCAGTCATTTTTTCTACGATGGTCGGATCTTTTTGTTGTCTGCCCGAAGACAAAAATACTCTCTGATGTTTCAAAAATGGATCTGATGTTACGATAGTGAATCAGAGAAGATAGTTAAAAGGGCAGAGAAACAATATTGACATTTGATAACAATACCAATAGTTCAAAAACACTACAGACACTTTAAAACAGTACTTGTACTTCAAAAATAATACAATCCCTTTAAAACAAAAAAAAACCGAAAACTTGATTTGAAAAGCAATAACTTTAATTTAAACTTTAAAATCTTTAACATAAAAAATAATAAGGCTTTAAAATAATATGATGGGTTAAAAACATTATTTGCATTTCAACCACAATACTGTACCTTCAAAGAACACTGTCAGTATCATTATTATATACAATATTACTTACCATTGAAAACAATTACTAAACTTTAAAACAATACTTATGTTTAAAAGAATGATTTCATGTTATGAATACAATAAAATAATGCTAATACTACAGTTTTAATAAACAAAACAATACTGATAGTTTAAAAACAATACTGATGCTTAAAAGCAACTATTGGTAAAAACAATAATAAGCCTTCAAAATAATTCGCTACTTTCAATGCTTAAGAAGAAACAATACTAGTATAATATTAAAACAAAATACCAGTGGTTTAAGAACAATACTGACACTTCACAACAACAGAAGTATATAAAAACAATATTGACATTTCAAAACAATTCTTATATTTGAAAAGTATCGGTGTTTTAATAAAAATCATTTAATCAATATCAATATTATTTTACAAAAATAATACTAATATTTTATAAACAATACTGTCACTTTAAAACAACACTAAACCAATCCTTTCCAACAATATTTATACTTGAAACAGATTTTATATTTTCAGAAACTGAAGACAATACTGACTAATTCTAAAATATAATAATGCTAATCGTCCAGTAATTTACTTTACTAAAGCTTAAAAGTACTGTCATTTGAAAACAATACTGGTGTTTAAACACCTTACCAGCTTCAGTGCTTTAATGACAAAATTTTACTATTACTGCATGTAAAGGAAATTGACATTGAATGAGGCTTAGAGTGAGTGTTAATGTGATGCATTATGATGTTTTCAAACCTTGCTCATATAAATGCTGGTTCCTAGTATTCCCGTATTACTCATAAACCACAAGGTGTCCTGTACTCCGAAATGTCAAAAATATTACCCCCATTTGCTACAGCGCTCCACATAAACCACCCGGCCCACCAGAGCCCATAATTTGTTGAAGCAAAAACAGCGCCGTTGACCCTCATAAATTAAAGTGGGTATTCGACAGCTCTGATGTGCTTTAAAGAGTATTGAATTCCTGTGAGGTGGATGGATTGCACCCAGCCGTCTCAAAAGCGGAAGGGTATAGCTGTTTCTCTCGCTCTTCTATCATACTCGCCGGCCTTTCTATGTGTATCACCTCTCCTATCAAATCATAATCCTGTCCTGCGATACAGCTGGCTGAAAATGAAATACGTTTGCAGGTTTGTAAATGTTTTACATGCGTTTTCTCACGTGGTGAAACGATACATGTAGCGCAATCCAAACATTGCCTTTGGCAGAGCAGTACGTGTTTGGGTTTGCTTCCGTAAGCCACTAAGGATTTTTCGTAGTCGCTTGCTCGCTCTCTGCATGTCTCTCTCTTCCTGTCCAATCTTTTTGACTCGTGGGAAACATAGTAAGGATAGCCTTAGCATCCACACTGCAGTTGTTCAGCTCTGAGCAGGCTAGGATTATAGGCCCGTGTCTACGTTTTTGGATGAATTATTAATACCATACTGGTTTTTCTGAAGTCGCAGCTCCTCGCTTATTTTGTATTTGTTTCTAATCTTTTTTTCTCTCTCTTTCCAGACCTCGCAAAGCTGACTTTACATAGAAAGAACACGGCCCGCTCCACTTGCAGTTGAATGGAAATAAAGGAGAATCTGTGACCTTGGAAGATGAAGATGTTGTTGCCATGGGAACTCTTAATCCTGTTGTCACTCAAGAGCTGCCTAGCAGGTACGATATCCCCCGAGTTTCTTTGATAGCTCACCTGTTCTGCATAGTCCCCACTTCAGTGGAGAGATTGGCTTTTCATGCCTCCGTCTAATCATTTTCACATTCCTCTAGAGACAGGTGCATGCTGGGAACAAGCTCCTGCGGTTGCCCCAGCAGGACGTTTGTCTTGGCACAGTTCCCGATTTCCTCTTCAGCAACCAGTGTGCCAAACTTTTGTTTGGAGCTTTGGTGAATGTTTGGATCAAAATCATAATGGTTCACCGTTTCCTCAGAGCCAAGGAAGCAACAAGAAATTTTAATTATTTAATAACAGTCAAGTGCCTTGTTTCGAAAAAATCATGGGCTACACTACAAGCTATACCAGAAATATTCTCTGGAAGTCTAGATTCTGATTCATCAGTTGCGACATAAGTAATTGTCTTTGCAGGAATAAAGAAAGGATTTGTTAACCTTGCTTCCATCAGATTTTCCATGACTTAATAATAACTATTTGATTTAGTGATCATTTCAAGTTAGTTTCAATTCTTAGTAAATTAAACGTAATTTAAAAAAAGTAATTTAAAAAAAACTTACAGCTGCAGAATTATTTATAAATTTTTCATTATTCAAGGTGTTTTTAGGTTTTAATTCATTCTGTGAGCATAATAGGAAGTATATTTCAACCAAAATTGCAAATATTTTTTCCTGTTTGCTTTAAAAAAAAAAAAGAAGATTAGAAAAACAGGTTAGAAAAACAAGAGAAGATGCTCTGTATTTTTGGACATCAAATAATTTATTTAACAACCAACAAAACCTATATTCACCTTTAAGTAAATCAACATTAATCATCTTTTTGGTGAGAGTACAATTTATATATGTATATATATATCATCACAGTTTTGTGTGTTGTCATGTGTTTATGTATTTAAAAACATGCTATTAAAGAGCAATATCCATGTTCTTTCTCAGCTACAGATACGGTATTTTTTCACGCTATTTAAACACACTTGAGCCAGAAGTGTCGGGACTTTCGGTTAATTACTCTCCAGCGCTGGTCTTTATTTGGTGCACATACCGTACACTTTTGACGGCGAAGCTAAACCCCTGCCGTCGTGTCCAGCATCCAGTCTCTCTGTAATTACACCCTGTCAACGGTCAAGTGCAAACCATTCTATGTCTCCATATAGAGCACTATGGTTCAAAGAATTCTCAGCGCATTTTTGGATGTAAAGGGAGAAACTTTCTGGAGGGGCAGGTGCCCTATTTAAGCTAAACTTAAGTACCCCACTCATCGGCACAGTTCTAGTTATTTTCGTTGTTGTGCTACAGTAACTATGCCAACTCAAATGGCCATTAGCATTCGAGCCACAGGTGCTCTTTTGATTGCACAGCTTGATATTCAGAAAGCTTTGCTGGAGAGTGGCAAATGCACCACCCCGGATAGAAGGGCAGTGGGTATTCACAACAAAGGACATTAGGAGACCAAATCCACGTTTTAAACAACCTGTCAGATCTTGGCCTTGAAATAAATGCTTTAGCTTTGTTTGGTTGTATAGTTTTTAGAAGACATTGACGGTTGGTGTGATATTTATTTGCTGAGAGTAATTGATTGGGCAGCATAACAATTCATTTCTTATTGGTTAAAAGCAAATTTAACTGGAATAGTAATCAATGGTGACATGCTTAAAAAAAGAGTAGCACTTCACAGGGTTGTTTCTACCCATGGATGGGTAAAACAATGACAAACCCAAAAGACCATTTCCCAAGACTGGACACGGGTCCAGAAGCACTTTTAGTGTCAGTTTGAATGTATTTATAAAAATCTTACACAAATAATTACATTTATATATGTGTAACATTTTGATATGGTTTTAAATGTTCTGCTGGTTGCATTCTGTTTCAAAGGTTTGTGGCAAAACAGAAAGTTCTTCTTCACCAGTGTTGGACCAGCATTGTTCACGTCTTTCAGAGTGGTTAACGTTTGATCCAGAAAAGGATTTAAAACAACCTTGCAACCCAGCATGTGGAATTAGACAATTCAGCATTGGATATAAAACCCTTTTTTTCCTACAATGGAGTGAAACGATCCAAAATACCCCCAAAAAATATGCTTTGCCCCAACGCATTTATGGGTAAAAAAATGAAAAACTCAAATATTCAATTCATATGTGACCCTGCCTGTGAAAACCAAGCTAAAGAGAAAAAATGGGGAAGCATATGTTTGGGGCTGGTCAACTATTGACATATTTTAATAAAATTTTCCCTCAACAGTTGGGTTGGTCCTGTTCTGACCCAACAATGGCTTGAAAACCAACCAACATTTTTTAGAAATCGAAAATGCTGGTTTCCCTCCATTACATGCTTCGGTCACAAAAAAAAAAAGAGGTTACAGTATGCAAACCTATCAGTGGTTGTTTCAACCCATGGTTTGGTCATGTATTAACATTTTCATTGTAGTTCAATTATACCCAAATGGCAGAGTTTATCGCTTTCTGACCAAACCATGGATTGAAAACCAACCAACATATTAGAAAGTGGGTTCATTTGGACCCAATGGTTGGGTGTATCCATATTTTACCGACCTTGTTTTCATAAAATAGTATAGCACCCATTTTGATAGAAGGAATAAGGAACGATGTACGTTAAGACAACATCAATTAAATTGAGTAGACATTTAGCACATATAAAAATCATCGTTTTGCCCCATATTCTTATTACCTTATATAAAATAGGTAATAAATTACCACAACCATTATCATCTTCATTGAATAACCTCTGAACATAGACTGTAAGATATATAATTTGCCACTTTCAATCACTACAAAGTATGCTAATAATCGCTTACATATGTAGAAGCAAAGATGATACATTACTAATTTCCCTGTGGTCAAGTCGACTGTGCGAAACCGTGTTACTCACATTAAACATCGTCTCTCGAAATGCTTCATTAATTCCTACACTATCATTCAAAGGGCAAAGAAAAGAAAAGGTAAAGTCTCCCACAGCGTGAGGAGACAGAGGCCTTCACCCTGGGCGAAAACGTCCGGACACTTCCATTAGCCTGATGATGTGGGAGGAAGGTTTTTTTGTCCTTGTCAAGGTTACAGACCTGTGAAAAATCACTCACCCAGAGAGAAAGGGTTAAAAGAATGACATGTGAGTTTTATTGGGGTGCAGAAATATAACATTGTATTTGCAGTTACAGCAGAAGCCCGATTCGTTTCCCTGCGACGGAGCTGACGTGCTTCCGAGAGCTTATTTATTCATTTAAGAAAGGATACATTTCGCTGGAGTAATTACCACAACATGGGGTAATTAGGGAGGTGGATTGGTGCCTTGGCAGCAGTCAACCGAAACAACAGACCTAGCCACGCTGCCACCATGCGTATGATACGGCTGCCAAAGGGAAGACGTCATGTTGATTTGGTATCTGCTACGAGAGGGGAAATGAAAGCTGTTCGTGTCTGGCACGTGTTTACGTTACTGATCTAATGAGCTCAATGTAGGATAGAAATAAATAAATGCGCACATTAAACAGAATGCGGAACTGATGCACCTGTTTTACAATCCCCAATCTTTTTTTATTTCTAGAGAGAATTATTCGACATGGCCCAGTGTTTACCCAGGAGCCCAGTGACAGTATTTTCCCTTTGAGCGGTGACGACAACAAGATATTCATTAACTGCAAAGCCAAAGGAAGTCCGCCACCACATTACAGGTAAAAATCTATTAGAATAACTTGCATTAGGATCATGAAATGTGGAGTCACAATGTCTGTTTACGTGTAGGTGGAAGTTCAACAGGAAGGATCTTGACATTGACGTGGACATCAGCTACAGTGTTGTTGAGGGAAACCTATTGATCAACAACCCACAGGCAACGAAACACGGAGGGGTTTATCAGTGTATCGCCACCAATGCTTTCGGGACCGTCCTCAGCCGGGAGGCCAAAGTAGAGTTTGCGTGTAAGTAAAGCTAAAACACTTGTGTATGCGATTGTTGGAAAATAAATCACATGGGTCATTGAATGCACGGTAGGTGTCAGGACCAATAGATTACTGTTGATATTTGTGGCCCATTAGATATGACAAACTACTCTTCTACTGGATGGGACAGGCATTAACTGACCAATTAGAAGATTCCTTTAGTTGATGTCTGAAATGCTTCCCGCCTAAAAGGGTCCTCAATGATGACTTGTTGGTTTATTTAGATCTATGGTCAAGAAGATTATTAAGAGCATTGCATTATTTATCTGAATAAACAGCAGTACTAGACGCTCGAGTAATGTTTGTGTCAAGGACCAATCGGTATCCATTAGTTTATAACATGCCCACAATTGGCAGCCCACCTTTAAAAAAGATTAATCTTAAGAAGTGAAAATATAGATCTCTTTCCCAAATTACTTTTAATGTCAAATTAAAAATGTGTTTGTCATGCTATTTTGTTGTGGACTGAACCTATTCTCTGCTCCATCAGCGTTTCATGCCCAATCACTTTATTTCCATCTTTAAAAAGTACTGCAAAATGCCTTTTTTTTTCAAAAGGCCATAAATCATATAAGCTAAATACTATATGTTTTCTCAACAAATCAGAATTTGTTCAATGCAATCCAACCAATGGCAATGCTTTGAAGTGTTTGTTTGTGTGTGTCTTTCAAAATGAGTGCTGTAACTCTATAGAGGGGGAATAGGGTAGACTGGAAATTTGCATTTATTTGATTTATATTAATTTATGGTATTAGTCCCTGGTGTACATTTTTTCACGTTATTTAGTTTTTTAAGACAAATAAATTTGTTGCATGTGGAATTTTGAAACTTTGAATTTATAATCTACAATAACGTTGTGTTACTTAACAATCCTTGTTTAACATTTCAGACGGAGCCAACAGACAATTTTGATAGAATAAGTTAAACAAAATGTCACTCTCAGAAAACTATTACAATGGATTTTTAAAAGAGCTCTTGAAATATAATATCATACACTTTTTAAATTTTTTCCCAAATTCCATTTTTTGCAGTTTTTTTGGGTTTTACAACTTTAAAAGTAATATTTTTTGCTCTCATAAAAAAAGCTTTAATACATTTGCTCATAAAATATAATAACATTCCTAAAGACTACAGTTTTATTAAAGTTTTGTGAACATTTTTTTTAATTAAATATTAATATGATTTTGTCTTTTATCTTGTGTTTTTTTTATGTTTAACTTTAAATATAACTATTATTTAAATAATTTTACAAGCACGATTGGATTACTAACTAATTAAACACGTAGCATACTACAGTTTTTTATGTGTGTGTGTCATAATTTATTCAAGTTACCCAAACTTTGAAATTTTCTCTTTAACGGGAGCTTTTCTCACAAATAATAAATGCTTGTAATGTGAACTCTCGGGGTATCTCTGGATAAGCATTTCATGTGATGCAAAAAATTGCTTGGTTTGTTTTTTAATGTGTTTAAATTCACGATTTAAATCATGTTTATTGTAATTTAAAAGTCAGATACTGCACGACACACACGCACGTACAACCCCTCAGTCCACGCAGGTAGATATCCATAATGATCTAAATAATAATCACTTCATCTTTATTCCAGTGTTGCTGTCATATTTTCCCAACCCTTCCTGTTCTTAAGAGTGGCATTTTCTAAAGGTCTTTGCTCTGTGCGTTGCCTGTTGCTCATCACCACCATGACACCACCTTTAATGGAGTCTAATGGCAGCCTATTATTTTCCATCCCCAGATCTGCAGAACTTCAGCAGCAAAGCCAGAAATCCAGTGTTAGTACGTGAAGGACAGGCCGTGGTTCTCCTGTGTGGTCCGCCGGCCCATTTCGGAGGTACGCTTTGTAGTGTTCTCTTTTCAAAACCATTTCTGCGTACAAAGCAAAAATGACAAATGCCAACATTCATTTTCCGATACATTTGATATATAAATAGAGCATTTCATGTAAGCCAGGTGTGACAGTTGTTGGAGAAATCTGTTGACCTATTTTCACGGTGCGTTGCTTTATTAATTCGGTGGCTGTATTTAGCTTTGGAACGATACAAAGCAAATCCAAGGTTAAGAAGAACCAGCTCTTAACTGCAAATCAGAGTTGTTAGGATCTGAAAACCCACTCTGCTTGGTATGTTTGGTTCACATTATATCTTAATCATCCTATATTGTGAACAAATCAGCCTTCAAATGACCGGAGCACAATAGCTCTCTCCGAAGTTCAGCCGTCTGTACTCCAGCTCCAGCTTCGTGGCATTTAGCTCCCCTTCCTCCGTCTTAAAAGCGCCACGTCTCTTTATCCTCCGGTCCAACTGCGCGTATCTCCTGTGTCTGCGTATGGCTGATTAGTAGCCTCTCAAAGAGTCGCGCACGCACGCGCGCACACATGCCAGAGGTGCAATTTCATGCAACCGCGCCGGCGTTCTGCCATTCTGCCACATTTCCAGTGGAATCAATAGCCTTAAGCGTCCCCCGCTTCTCGACCACCCTCCATCTTCCATTTTCTTTCCCTCATTCTCCTGCCTACCCACCCTTGAGTGTTTGCCACATTCCATAATCCCGGGCTCTTTCATATGGATAATGCTTCATGGGATTTTATACACTAGCTATATGCTTCGGCTCAGCCCTGAAGGTGAATGTAGGTTTTTATCGGGTGTGAAACTTCATGGGCTTTGAAACCGTGACGGTGGCAACAGTGCCGGGTATTCAAATGCAGTCTTTGAAAATAAAAAATCTGTGACTTCTTTACCTGCGTATGAAGCAGTGTGGCAGAAAATGTCATTACTAGGATCGTTTAACTTTCGATATGTTTTCCAACACAATCTGTACGGATTTCTTTTTTAAGACAATGTCTAAACTTGGCCAATAAAATATCATTATTTTTAGATAAATTACACTATATAAAGGGAACGTATTCGTCTCTTTGCTACCCTAAAGAGAACCATCAGGGAGACGAGATTGTATTACCTTAAGAAGTACTTGCTCCCTACAGTTTTGCATCACTCATTTTACTTTTTCACTATTTGCTTTAGGGGTTGGGCCTAACAATGAGGGGTGGGGTTATGGGAGGGGCCTCATTCTGGCTGTCTTCTATTAGTTGGTCTTTTTTTGCAAATAACATTGTCCAAATTTATATAAATTAGCCATAAGGTTTGTTAAAAACTGTATAGTTTTCTTTGTTATAATGAACACGGAGAGAGATATCTTTACAAATTCTCATAACTAAACTGTTCTTGAATTACCATCGTAGGAGAAATAAAAAGTCAAAATTACTCCGAACTTTTTTGGTCCTACATGTTTCAAAATATCTCATTTAGAAAAAAACAAAAAATATAAAGAATTTTTTCTCCTTTTTAGTCAATGGGGTCCAAGAACTGTGTGGTTATAAACATTTTTCCAAATATCTTTCTCTGTCTTCATCAGAAATGTATACAGGTTTGAAACAATTCAAGATGGGTAAATGATAATGGAATTTTTATTTTTGGGTGAACTATTCCTTTAATGTCCTCCAATAGGGCTGCTCAGTGAGTCCTCCCATACATTTTTCTTGTTTCAGGCCCAGGCAGTGAATTCCCTGTAACCACTACCTACAGTAAAAACACCCTTTTTATCCATAAAAAGTCTTGTTCATTGGTGTGCTCTGTCACAGGGTTTCAGATTATGGTGGCTGTGAATTCTCTGTTCCTGAGAGACCACAAGCCTTAAGCACACTGCCCAGTAATGATGAGAGGTCCCTCACCTTGTCACCGCACCATTTATGATGGTTTTAATTCACCTTTCTGTATCCCGGAGCCAAATGGGCCTTTTTTTTCTCTTCACTGTGGAAGCGATGGACTTTGGGATATGCTTTGAACCTTAAACAGCCCTTATCAATCCATGTTCGGACCACTCTAACCTCTCTCTCTGATCTCTAATAAACGCTTCATTTCATCCTTTAATACTCGATTTCATACCGCTGGTGCCGCGTCTGTCTTGATGTCTCATTAGGAAAGAATGAGAAGTGACGTGAATTGATATTAGAACATGTTAGAGAAAGTGGGTTAAAGAAAGTTAAAGGGATAGTTCAGCTAAAATTAAAGTTCCTGTCATCATTTACTCACTTCGAAAATGCTTGACTTTCTTTCTTACGCAGTGCAAAAAGATATTTTAAAAATGTTTGTGAAACCAATAATAATTAAAACCCCTGGTCACCATTGTCTTCTGTTTTATGAACTAAACCAATGCCAGTAAAAAGGGATTGTTTGTTAACCAACATTCTTCAAAATATCTTCTTTTATGTTCAGCATATAAAAGAAAGTGCTTTAGGTTTTAAGTCATATATTATTAATATTGAATAACAATAAAAAGCGTTATGCTGTTTTCAATTTAAAGGTGCAAATCCGAAAACATTTTTAAGCATGAAATGACTTTAATTTATTTAATTAATGATGGGTTTTGACCCGTGAACTTCGTTTTAATTCATTTATTTTACTAACACATTTTTTGTTACACTTTTGATTTTGTTATACTGCACATTTAGTGGACTTAAATGGCTTGGTCATTTTATTCCACACAACATGATTTTGACAGCTAGGCTATTGCCAATCCTCAAACAGCAATCACAAATCTCGAAAACCTACCCACTAATGTCAATCTTACAGCAAAGCTAGAAATCCAAGGTTCATAGGTTCCATTTAATGGACTTTAATATATTTTAACATTTAAAATAGACATTTACCCAAACTAATCATTTCTTGTACTTATCTGTTGCACACACATGATATCATTTAAATTGTAATCCATGTTCTTCACTAATTGTTAATTTTGGAAATAAACGGTTGTTTGTGTTGTCGGTGGATGCACATGTATTTGGAGCCTTTGGTATGGACCAATTTTGGAGTTCATTAACAGTTTTTAGACTAACTGTCAAAGCCTGACTTGCATAGCGATAACCTTCTTACAGTCTTCTCCCACAACTGAGCTCCAATGAGCTAAGAACTTATTCATCTAGATTTCCCCTGTGAATGGTGAATTTAATATAAAAAATTCAAATTGTTTTCTGTCTGAAAGAATTAAGCTGTGTTTCTAAGGATCTTGAACATAATTCAACAGGATATAAATAGTGAAAGCCTATTTTGTTAGAAATATTTTTGGAAATTTTTTTAATATTTGTCTTGAAAAGGTTGCTTTATAGATACTGTTACGTGTTTTTGCCTATGTAGGAAAGATATGCAAATATTTAAGATCATTTAGTTATGAAAGAATCTGAGACATGTGTGAGTTTAGATGACTAGATTGTAACTGAATGTTAAATCAGTGGTATTTGTTTCTTGTCTATTGGCAGTTATAATTGTACATTTATATAATAGCAATCTTACAAAAGAACCATAGGCTGTGAGTTGAAGTAAATTAACATGTAACACTTTTTCTTTAGAAATTAGATACTCTTGGATATTTAATGGCCGTCCAAGCGTGGTCGTTGGGGACAATCGACGCTTCGTGTCTCAGAGGACCGGGAACTTATATATCGCAAAGGTGGAGACATCAGACGTGGGCAACTATACTTGCGTAGTGCGGAACATGATGACCAACACAACGGT
This sequence comes from Triplophysa yarkandensis, assembly GCA_033220385.1. Lineage (NCBI taxonomy): Eukaryota > Metazoa > Chordata > Actinopteri > Cypriniformes > Nemacheilidae > Triplophysa > Triplophysa yarkandensis. The sequence continues at coordinate 3,787,035 of CM065670.1, read as the reverse complement.
CTACAGCTCTCCGACTCCAGTTGTGCTACGGCGGGATGGTGAGGAACATTTATTGGCAAACTCTAGGAGCCTAGTAAGAACTTGCCTAGCCTCGAGGAAAGACTAGCAGTGATGAATTACTGGATTTGTGCTTGACGGCATTTGTTTCGCTTCACTCGGAGACATGGTGGTTGTGTCTTCATAGCCTCAGAGCTGTGTGTGTTTGTGTGTGGGGGTGTCTATACTCTCAAATACAAACACACACACACACACACACACACACACACACACACACACACACACACACACACACACACACACACACACACACACACACACACACACACACACACACACACACACACACACACACACACACACACACACACACTCCAAAGGCTGAACTTCACTGAAGAAGCTAAAGAGGTTTTGAATATTTTGATTTAATGTGGAAATTTTATATTTGTTTCCATGAGTATTTTTTGCCCTAAGAACATTTCTATATTTTTTACTCAACTTTTTCGTCATGTTTGATGTAAGTTGCTTTTCATTCTTCATGAAAACGTGTGCAATGACAGACTCTTAGACTGAAAATGCTTTATTTATATCAAATCTCAATTTTATTTGAATTTATAATGTATAATGTTACATAAAAATGATAAATGAATGTATCTCTTTGGCATTAGCACATGCCCAAGCGCTATTGTAGGAAACCTTACATTTTCATATATTTAATGAGTGACCTACATAGTTCTCCTTCATTCTATCAAAGTTTTCTTTGTTGCCATTTCCTCAACACTTAAAAGTGTTTATATCTAAAAAAAAATTTGATCTCAGATGCTTGAAGCCTACTGTAATCTAGTTGCAATGGAATGGAAGCGCACTGATCTTACCCTAAATTTCTTGCTTTTGCTCATTTTACAGCTGTGATGGGGGAATACGAGCCAAAGATTGAAGTCCAGTTTGAAAAATCTCTCCACGTTGCCAAAGGATCATCCGTTAGACTGGAGTGCTTTGCTTTAGGAAAGTAGGTCTCTACTTCACAAGCAGATGGACTCACTGCCTCCAGAGGTTTTCTTTGCCTAACTGGGAAATGCCACATATGGCACATACTGTAGTACATCTTTGCAGTTTATTTAAGAGAAATGTCGAAGAAAGATACAGGTTGCTTTAATCTTAGAGATGTGCGAGGGAACATGGGGCAGGCGATCCGTTTTTTTCTCGAAAGAGCTGCAGAACGATTTAGGGGTTGGGGAAAGTTTCGGCCTTGTATGGACCACAGGGAATGGGGAGGCTGGGATACAGGAGGACTGTCAAGCATTGTAACGCTATGCTTGCCAAGCAGTCATTTTGATGCCATTTGAATATCAAAAGTGTTGAAAGCTTGGTCGCGGCCCACTTACTGTTTCAACCTTAGGTAAAAGTGCACATTTGTGATTTTACAGTGCTTGCTTTTCTTGCCTCTCTTTGTTAGGCTTTGGTCATTGTATTCCGCACAACGTGATTTTGACAACTAGAGCATTTCCAGTCCTCAAACAACAATCACAAACGTTATAGAGTTTGTGAAAACCTACCCACTCATGTCAATCTTACAGTCGAGCTAGAAATGCAAGGTCATGGGTTCCAAAAATGTAAAAAGTCACCTTTGGATAAAAGCATCTTTCAAATGCTCAAATCCCACCTAAAACTTTTTATATTGTACTAGTAGACTTTATATGTTTAACTACATTATTTATTTTTCTTTCTTCACCAACTGGTGAATTATGTTTAGCAGTTTGATGCTAATATGTTCTCTTTTCTTGGCTGTTCTCAGTCCCGTGCCTTCAATCTCTTGGAGAAGAGCAGATGGAAGCCCTTTCCCGGGAAAGATGAAGATAAATCACTCCAATGGGGTTCTAGAGATTCCGTATTTCCGTCCGGAGGATGCTGGACTTTATGAATGTGTGGCTGAAAACGCTAAAGGACGCAGCGTTGCCAAAGGACGTCTTGTGTTTCAAAGTAAATTAAATCTAAAGCATACACCTGAATTTTCAGCTTAAAATACAGACTGCGTACCGTACTTTTCCCAAATAGGGTACAAATTGGTCCCATTACTGATAGGAAAAGAATTTTTCTTGAAAAGTGACAACCATAATGTGATGTCATTACAGAAAGGAGGAAAGCAAGTAATTTAAAACCTTTACATAAACACAAAGTAAGATGTTATTTTGATGTTTTGATGATAAACATTCATTGCAAGAAAACAATCACACAAATCACTTGAAATTATATATATATATATATATATATATATATATATATATATATATATATAACAATTTAAAGAAAATGCACACCTTATGAAATGAATAGGAAATAAAACAGCTTATGCGATATTTAGTTCATGCCCCCGAAGCAAAAGGTTAAACATTTTTCACTGACCATTTGTTGAAGGGAGAGAATTTTTTACCCTTTCTGTGAAAAGTGCAGTGCATTTTTTATCTCGCCCATCCGGGCTGCATTTTGTCGGCTGTCACCTTTACCGCAGGAGAATCAATAAGAGAAATTTAAATTTTTAATGAGTCAGATAACAGATCACACAGCAACCTGTGGTAAATAATAAATAATGAAAGAATAGATTTTATTGTCAATCTGCGAGGCTAAGACTAATTAGATTGGGTGTAGTAGGCGTTATTTAGTCTGCACCAAAAGTCCAGAATATATGCACTGCAGGAGGGCTCCTAAGACAGCCAGATTCATCGAAAATGAATGGGTACCAAGTAACCTAATTCTTTGGTGGTTTGCAAAGCACATTGTTTCATCATTGTTGCAATGCATTGCAGTGAGAACATTGTGTTAAATACGAGTGTGCAGACCACTGCGATTTGCATCATGTGTTGTTACAGATGTGGAGCACCTGCAGTGGGCACAGACTCTGTTTGATGCGAACAAGGCCATTGAGTCTGAACTAAACTGGGAATGTAAAGCTAATGGAAAACCACAGCCTGTTTACAGATGGCTCAAGAATGGACAACCATTATTCTCTGAGGTCAGACTGCTATGTATTTGGTCATCAATAGCTGGATTGCATGCATCTTATTAAAAAATTCAAGTTAAATTTAAATTTTTTATGTTATTCCCACAATTTTGTTTATGCTCAGGACAGAATTCGTGTCGATGGTGGCAGGTTAACCATCTCTAACATAGACCTGATGGATTCTGGGATGTATCAGTGTTTGGCAGACAATGAGAATGGGATCATATATGCCAGTGCTGAGCTTAAAGTTGTTGGTAAGCATTGATGTTATCAATGGTGATGTACAGTGAGTTATGTAAGCAGTATATTAGAGCCTTCCCATAAATCATAAATAACTTAAAAAATAAATTATAATGTAATTATAATGTAATTTGCAGGACTGGTAGTTTTAAAAATGAAAGCAATTCTATAAGACTTCAAAACATTCCAAAATTATTTACTTTTATCATTATTTTTAATATTTATTATCTCATTTTTATATTTTTACACATATTTTAGACATATTTTGGCTGTACAATATATTTAATAAAATCTAAAATGATCAAGTTTAATTAATAATTAAACTATTGAACTATTTTACTTGTATTATCCATTGCATTTTTATTTATTAAGTTAGTCCTATTTATCCTCTGCAAATAAATGCAAAACAAAAAGACGTAATTAAAATTTTGGACTGCAATGTTGTGATAGTTCACAGAATGAACAAAGATAATCAATTTACTTTAAAGAGTATCTGTATATTACTATTTGTATTTCAGAAAAACAGTGATCTCTAATTAATTTTATTCTATTCTATTCCTTTTCTTTTTTAATTGTATTTTATTTCATCTTATTTTTCACTACAGAAATAGCTTGTAATTTAATTTATAAGACATTTATTATCTTCTAAAATGAAAACATATCCTGTCTCCCAGCCTCTCCTCCAGACTTCTCTAAAAACCCATTGAAGAAGACCACACTGATCCACAGAGGCGGAGAGGCTATCATCGAATGCCGACCGCATGCATCCCCTAGAGCTTCGTTCTCCTGGAGAAAAGGCAACGAGTTCCTGAAAGACGGCAAAAGGTACGAGGTCACCAGACCGGTCACTAATGTAAAGTGTAAAACGAGCCTCTCTGACTCTCACCCCTCGGGTTTGTTTGCTCTGCAGAAGAGCAGCTTCAGGAGAGACACCTTAGACAAGATGTGATTTATGTATATGTTCATGTGACAAGTGCGTTTTTTCCGCTTGCAGGCCTGAAGCGTGGGTTTTATTCACAAACCAGCTCAGATATTAGCAAACAAACCCCATTATTTGTAAAGTCACCCGCTGCCGTGCAACAATTTCTCATATTTTTCTTCCAACATATCTTGTGTTGTGTTCGTGCTGTGTTGTCGAGGCACAGATGTCACACATTGAAAACCAACATTCTTTTCAATGGCACTTTTCACACTAGAGCGAGCGCCTACTGGAACACTAATTAATATAGCCCTGCTTGTGACGCCTTCCTGTGGGGTTTCTATAGGACAGAATCATTCTAGCATGGCCGTGTCAGAACAGGTGGCAGGAGAGTCTATGATCTCCGGTAATGGATGGGGACGGAGCGATAACCAATGGGATCTCGCTCCGTGCACTGTGGTCCATCTGGACCTGAGAGAGAACACACATGCCATGACTCACTGATGCTGCCCGGGGTCTCGGCGGAACGATGTGATTATTGGACGAGGGAAAAGGGAAGCGTGGAGGGGGGATGAGAAGAAGTCGGAGTTAGCAGACTTGCTGAGGGAAAGGAAGTGAGATAAGAGGTGCGAGACTGTATTTCAGATACTGTCTCGCGGTGAGTTGGGTCTCGGGATGGTGGGGATTCTGGCATACTGCTGACAACATACCGTGAAGTATATACTGAGTAATGTGTGAAAATAGATGGTATGCGATAATAAACGGTAGTATGCCACATTGAATGATAATGGGGTCTGGTTAGCAAGTCTGAAATAAAAGAGTTAGTTTGTAATTCTAGCTTGTCAAGTTATTGTAAGTGATGATTCTTCTGGTTCTTTTGTCATATTGGAAATTAAAGGTCAAAGGTGCAATAAATGGTGGGATGCGGTAGTGTACAAATTCAATGTAAACCTTTTTTAAAAGAATAAATATTTATTGAGTTTATTGACTTTTTAGATTAAGCCCAAATTATGTTGTGTTGTTTTAACTTTAAATTGAGAATATTATTTAATTTGAATTAAGAATATATCTTAAGTAATTTTTAAGCCTAAATCATGTTTTCTTGTGTAATATAAAACTCATCTTTTCCGGCTACACCTAACTCACTAACTCACTTCTTTTCTAACTACTCACTCTATCAAAAAAAACAAAAAACAAAAAAAAACAATCTTTTGTAACTTCGCTCTCTGTGTAACTCGGTAGCATTGTTGTAGCACTTGTTCACCTATTGTTGTATCGGCTATTTACCGCTTCATTGTCTCCTCGACTATTGTAAGTCGCTTTGGATAAAAGCGTCTGCTAAATGACTAAATGTAAATGTAAATGTAAATGTAATATAAAAGTATAATACCATTTCAGTTTTTTAACAATAATATTCTTTTCTATGACTAAAAACATTTATATTAATATTGTGTTTTAAGGAAAAACTTATTTTACCTTAACACAATTTCAATGTAAACCCTTAGCAAGAGAATATATGTCGCCATAGCTATTTTTGAGTTTAAGCACAATTATGTTTATTTAAGTGTAATATTATAATATTTTAATTTTTCACAATATATCTTGAATAACTTACTTTTCCATGGTTAAATGGTGTAATCTTGTTTTAACTATAAAACAATTTCAGTTTTTTATGTTTCTTGAATACATGTGGCTTGAATTAATTCTGTTTTTCTATCACTTTTTCTAATAAAAGTGTATATCAAAATTTTATTCATAATCTTATTTTTGTTTATATGTTGTTTTACTTTAATTTTACATTTGTTTTCTTGTTTTCACTTTCATATGTATTGAATTATTTTTATAATTTTTCATGAATTAAATTTCCTTCACCTGTTTTCTTGTTTTTGTTCTTTACAATTTTAGCATCTTATTTTAACAAATATACTTAATTAGTTTTGTTTTCCTAAGCGCAAATTAAGTTTCCTTGTTTTACCAAAAGCACAGGCTAAAATGCATAATCTGTTTAGAGATGTTTAGAATGTCATTCATATTTTAATAATATTATTGTTGCCATGATGAATATTTTTGCTGTATTTTCTTCAGCTGCGTATGCTGAAATGTACAGCAAGGTCATTTGAGCAAACTGAGAAATGCATTGTAGGTAAATATGCAAGTGACAGTCATGTCTGACATTTTTTCACAGTCGAGCATATGCTCTCTACAATCACGCTGTTACTTGGTTCGAGAAGGTGCGAATGTGGGGGTGTCTGTGTCAATCTTAAACTGCATTCTCACACTTCTGAGTTCAATTCGATATGTGTTGAGGCCTGGGCATAGTCCTCTCCGCCATTCTCCTGCGTGCCCCAACGCGCTGGGAGAAGCATCGATTAGTCATCGTATTCCACAGGGCAGTCAGGAAAGGAAGGATCAGAGACGGATTACAAAGCCATCATGTCTTGACGCAAATATAAATGTGGCTGTGTGGTCAGAAGCTTCGTTCTGTAAGCAGATAGCCCTTCTTTTTTTCCCTATTGGCTTTGCAGTCCATTGCCCACAGGTCATCTGGTCGGTGCGCTTATATCGCTCAGCATTTGATATTTTTGTCGATAAATCAAGAGTAAAGCGCTCGACGTTAGGCATGTTCTCTGAGCCATGGTAAATACGTATTTATTTTAAAAGCAGGGCTTGAAATTGTTTGATTTCTTGGCCGGCGTGCATGCGCTCCGGTTTGATTTGTTTTGGGAGAAGGTCACAGCAAATCCAAACATCTCCGCATTATATATTTGCATTGCTGTGTTTATTTATTACATCTTCATATTTTTCACATATATTAAAGATAGTTCCACAGTATGAGGCTGATGTACATTAAAATGTGCTTCTGAGAATTTTGATCAAAATCAAGTATTGGAAAAAACTAGGGAAAAATGTACAGTAAGAGGACAAAAAGCTTTGCTGCTGTTATAAAAATAGATTTAAAGGGATAGTTGAACCATGAATTAACATTCGGTCATCCTTAACTCATCTTTAAGTTGTTCAAATCTCAAATACTTACCTCTGATGAACATATTCAGAAGATTGCTTTTAACCCAACAATTATTTGACCCCATTTACTCCCATTATAGGAACAATTATTGTATCATTTGTGTTCCTAAAAGACGATATTTTGAGGAATGTAGGAGCATTCCAAGGGCACCATTGACCATTGTCATTTTTTTCTATTATTGTTGTCAATGGGGTTCAAGTACTGTTTGGTTACAACCATTCTTCCAAGTATCTTCCCCTGTGTTTTACCCAATGTTTACAGACATAAGAAAGTTTAAATTTTTGGGTGACATTTCCCTTCAAACCATTGAGCATTTCAGTCAAACACTTTCAAACACTATCAGCATCTCCCCCCCCCCCCCCCACCCTATATACACAAGACCACCATTTACATGTTCACCAGCTCTACTATCAAACCTGCACTCATTGCCTTTTTGGAAACCGCTTTTAATGTGTCGATAGCATCTTGCACATGTTGGATAATGATAAGGGCACTGGCAAGGATTCGGTTCAGAATGATTCAGCCTCTCTTTTATATTCCTGACCCAATATTGAGATGTTTACCTGGCGAATGTGGAGTTTTAATCTATCTCTCGTTGCCTAAAAGATTGACTGACCGTATCCGGCTGGAAATCTGGGCTACATGATTGATGAATGTTTCCTCCTTTAAATGGTCTCTTCCTTCTTGAAAAAAACAAATATACTTTGAGAAATACTGTGTAGAAGGAAAACCATGATGTTAAAGTGTTTTTTTTTTCTAGGGTTTTTTACGTTTTTTAAATCTTTTAATTAAGCAAAATGTCAGAATTTTAAGCAGTCTGTAGAATACAGTATATATATCATATATCATGTAGAAAATGTATCTGTTATTTTATCAAACTAAAGAAATAAAATCACTTCTTAAACAAATTTAGACATAAGAAACGTCAGAAACGATATGCCTTTTGTCCTAGGAAAGAATAAGATATTTTGAAAAATGTCTCTGTGAAATCAGTGGCTGCCAGTATTGTTTGTTTGCCAACTTCCTTTAATTATCTCTCTTTGTGTTCAGCAGAAAGAAGAAAGTTTAAAAAGTAGATATTTAAAATAATATCTCTGTGAAGTCAGTGGTTGGCAGTTTTGTTTGGTTGCCAACTTTCTGCAAATATCTCACTTTTTGTTCTATAGAAAGAAGTCAATTAGAAGTTATTTAAAAAAATGTTTCCATGGAGTCAGTGGGAGCCAGTGTCGTTTTATTACCAATGTTGTTCAAATATCTCACTTTTTGTTCTGCAGAAGGAAGAAAGTAAAAGGAGTAATTGGGTGCTAGGTTTTTTGGTAGCCAACTTTCTTCAAAAATCTCCCTTTGTGTTTTCAAAAAGAAGATATTTTGAAAAATGTCTCTGCTGAGTTAATAGGGGCCAGTGTTGTTTGGTTAGCAACTTTCTTCAAAATATCTTCTCTTGCATTCTGCCATAAAAGAAAGTGATACAAGTTTAGAATGACACGGAGAAGTAAATGACGACATACAGTCTTTCCCTTTTGGGGTGAACTGTCCCTTTAAAAGTATAATCTCAGATTTGGTTCTTTACTATTATTCGATTCATACCAAGCCTTTTTTTGTTTTGTTTCATTTAGACGAACAATCCAAGAAGACGGCACCCTCAGGATCACCAATGTCACCAAATCCGACGCGGGCAGGTACACATGCGTGGCTAAAAACCCATTCGGGACGTCCAGCAGTTCCGGCGCTTTAGTGATCAAAGGTAAAGGACCTTTGGCATTTCACAAACAGCACATTTCTCTTGGTTCTAAGCGGAAACCTTAAACTCGGGTGGGAACGGATGGAAAAGCGTGGGCAGCTCAAGCATGAAATTGATAATGAAATATATAGTTGTTTTATGTTCCTGCCGGTTTGACAGAGGTATAACTCATCCGAGTTTTTGTCATCTGTGAGTTATTGGTCGGGCCGCTGGAGTGAAGAAATCCTCAGCCGTCCGCCGCACAGAGAGCAGATTTTCTCCAGCAATCCCCAGTCACGTTCTGCATGTTTAATTAAAAATGTGCTGTTGTGGCAAGATTTTTCCTGATTTCCATGAGTTTTGGGAATTTAAGGAGTTACACAGTCATGTGTGTGAGACACCTATGTTGAGATTAAGAGAAGTATGATGAAAAATGCATTTTGTACATGACAAGTTCCTTTTATAATGAGGTTTAAAAATATTTGTGGGTTTGCTGTTTTGTTTGCTTTTTTAAACAGAACCAACCAAGATAACCGTCCCGCCATTAAGTATGGATGCCACGGTTGGCGAAAGCATTGTCCTGCCATGTGAAGTGTCCAAAGACTCCACTTTGCATCCCTCATTCAAATGGTTCTTCAACGGGAAACTCATCGACTTCAGCAGACACGATCACTTCGGCATGATCGGAGGGGTGCGTTTCTGTTTTCGTATATATACTGAAACTTACATCTGTTTTTGCCATGAACTTGAGCACAAGGGCACCTGGCTGCTCTCTGCACATAAAGACACAAATCTGTCGGATTTCAGGATTTATGTTTCACACTGTGTAACACACGGAGAACCTTAAAAAGCTATCCACAGAATGCTCTCTCTCTCTGCATACATTATGCGTAAAGCTTTTTTGGGTTGCCAGGTATTTCTTGTGAGAGAGCGATGATCAAATGCACAGACGACAGAGCAGAAGGATCACTTGTCTAAGCGTGTTTAGAGGAACCTTATCTACGCTGGGTAGCCAGTCGAATATGAGAGGCAGTCTGACCTTTGATACTTTATTGGCATTTGCTTCCTGATGTCTTTCAAACCTGTCCTACCTATAGAACTGAAATATAAGCTTTGTAATACTCTTGAGTATCTCTTACAAAAGGTGAATCATTATTTTCCTAAAAATACTGTGATGTTATAGATTTTGGGCTCCTCTATGATGACAGCATCATGGATTGTAGTTCAACAAGACCTTTAGTGTTAAGACTATTATACGGAAATGGATTTAATAAAAAGAAATAAATATAGATAATTAAATAAATGTATTTTACTGTAAGGAATTGTATGCACGATAGTAATCACAGATCATTAAACACATGTATTTATTTTACTACGATGAGTTCTATGAGTAATAATATTTTCACAAATTCTTAAAAACACATTTATTTATTTCATAGTAAGGCATTCTATAAGAAAGAACAGTCACAGATCATTACATTTATTTATTTATTTGTTTATTTATTAATGTATACATTTTAAGAGAAGGAATCATCACAGAGTATTACAAAAATTTATTTTTTTATTCTATATTAAAGAATATTCACAGAGGAGATTTATTTGTTATATTATTTATTTTTCCTAGACAACAATAACACTAAATAGAGAGCAACTGGAATATTTCTTTTCTGATGTTTCTTCTGAAAAAGTCTAACATGTTCCCATTGGAGTCTCGAAAGAGGTCTAAACAATGTTTAAAAACGAAAGATTTGCAAGTCCGTAAGTCAATATTATTGAAGATTTCAACAAAACTCAGAGATTTCTCTTGTAATTTAAGGTGATGCAGAATAATACATAACTTAAAGCTTAAAATTCAATTTATGAAAGAACGCCACGAGTCAAAAGAATAAGAAGTTTGAAATAAAATTGTACGGTAGTGTGTTTTGTTATAACAACATATTTTTTTTCTCCAGGGATCCTCTGGTGATCTCATGATCCGAAACGTTCAGCTTAAGCATTCTGGAAAATATGTGTGTATGGTTCATACAGCGGTGGACAGCGTGTCGGCTGCGGCGGATCTGATCGTCAGAGGTATGAGATGATCAGTATTCTAAACAGTTCTGAGCATTTATCAAATATAAATTAAAGGCCCCTCACGCTTCGCCCCGCTATTTCTGTTTTGTTCGGTTATTCTGCTATTGAGGTAATGACTACAGGAGTATCTAGAATCAATGCATTAATTCCCTGCTTCGTGCTCTTTCCAACCTTTTGTATTTCCATCATCAACTTGAAGGATCTTTCTTCCTGGTTCTGAATATTAAGCGTGCAGCTCGACTTTTGTCACATTGCAAGATACTTAGTCACCTTCACGCGTCCTCTGATAACAATACACAGTATCTTTCTATTCAAGTTTGACTTCCTTTTGTCTCTCTGGGGTGATGGGGTTGTCAGGGCCCCCTGGTGCTCCGGTGGGCGTGCTGGTGGGGGACATCACGGATAGGACTGCTCGGCTCTCGTGGGGTCCCGGAGCTGACAATCACAGTCCCGTTACTCTGTACATTGTGCAAGCCAGGACCGCTTTCTCTATCGGCTGGCAGGCGGTCAAAACAGGTACAGTAGTCTTCAAATTGTTATCTTAAAACTGAGGTTATACCGAGGTAGGAAATAGTTTTTCTTTTGTGTACATTGAAAGTAAAAGGGGTTGTCAAAATCCAAAATCCAGTCTGAATTGTTTGAATATGGAACATTTTTTCTTCTGCAAAGCACAAAAGATGATCTTTTGGAAAATCCTGAAAAAATCCCCAGTTTTTTTTGGAAAAACCAAAATCCTGGTTCTTCTTTTATATATATACAAATCCAATAGAAGTTAATAGGGACCAACAGTTTATTTTACTAATATTCTTCAAAATATTGTCTCGTGTGTTCTGCAGAAGAAAGAAAGCCATACAGGTAAAAGAGTAAATTAAACCATTTTTGTTTTGAGCTGATTTATCCTTTGGTTACTTTGCTTGTCACATTATAATATAATACATTATAAATTGCATACATTTTTAGATATTTGATCTACAAAAGAAGTCAAAAATATGTTTTTTGTACATGGTATGACACCATTTTAATTTTGGGAGCTAGCTGTTCGTAAAGGGATAGTTTATCCAAATATAATGAATTACTCAACCTAAAGTTGTTCCAAATCTGTACGAATGTCTTTGTTCAGTTAAACACACAAAGATATTTGAAAGAATGCTAGAAACAGAGATTTCTCCTGTTGAACCCAAAATCTAATTTTAGAAAAACAAACAGTTCTGAAACCTCAGCTGTCAACATTACTCTAAACATCTTTTTTCGGATTCAACCAAATTCTTACTGAAGCTGTGCACAGGAGCCAGCGACCACAGAATAGTATTTCACAAATAAGTGCTATGATCAGAATAATGAGAGGAACACAAGAGAAAACAACTACAGCACTGACAAAACAGAACTGAGCGGAATATAGAATATATATAACAGAATATAAAGGCTTTTACCAGAGAAGCATTTTAAAGCCAACACATCAGCTCTTCTTTAGAGTAAAGAAAAATTCCTTTCTAAATGCACTGCGAAAGACAATAAAGGAAATGAGAAATTATAAACAAAATACATCTTGGGCAGTAAACACCTGTGAATTCTTGCAGTCGGACATTGACTTGTTTCTTTTCCAATGTCTTTAATCCTAGTTCCCGACTCCGTGCCCGGACAGATGATTCACGCAACGGCAGTGGATTTGAATCCGTGGGTAGATTATGAATTCAGAGTTGTGGCTATCAACAGCGTGGGGGTGGGAGAGCCCAGCGTGCCATCCAAACCCGTTCGCACCAAAGCTGCAGGTAGGCCCCATCCCTCCCGCTTCCATAACTATCACGTCTAATATATCATGAAGGAGAAAACCTAATTTAATCCCATAATTACTTTAAATCACCAGGAGCGACTCCTCGTGATAGAGTTCAGCCGTGAGATATAAACACTTGCCCGTTCGTGCGGTTATCCCGGGTATTGGGGTACTACGCGAATTGCCGAATAATTTACAAACAATTAGGATCCAAATTAGGTGTGGAAATTAGAGCGGCGTCACAGGAGGGCTGGAGTTTTACTGCATTATGAAACCACAAGAAAATGACTTTTTAGATGCAGTCTCTTGCATGGAAATTTGCTCACATAGCTGTTTTGTTTAGCGTAGGTTTAGATGTTGGAAGCTCAACCCTGCGGCACTTAGATGCTGGACATCAGCAATCAGGAAATGCAGGGATCAATAATTCATGTCAACATCAATAAGAATCGAGAGTGGACTTCCCCCGCGTTCTATGAGGCTAAAAGTCTCTATTTTTAGATCAGGTGCCATGTGCACCAGCCTCGATTACTGATTCATGAATAAATGGAGACTTCATCAGAGATTCCCATGTGAAGACCACACATAAGGGGGTCCTTCTGCTACCAGGGCTGTATCTTTTTGGGGGGGTACTTGTGGGTTATTGTTTAGATGATGCACCCTTTTTCGTGTTCTTTTAAACCGCATTGTTGTTTTTTAAGATATTTTTGTAACCTGATGAGAAAAATTATAGAATAATTTGCTCACTAGACTATTTTTGTATGTAATTTCGTAAAATGCTTTAAAATAAGTGATAGCTAGACAAAGTGGTCTTTGGTTTTATGTTGAAGATTTTTGAAATTCTTCATGACGACAGAATGAATAGTGTTTGAGATGCCGTGATAATATGATTATCGAAATGTCTTCTGTATATCTGGTTTGAAGACAAATTAAAAGTATTAAACAGAAAGAAAAAACGTTTTTTTAAAAATGATTAGAACAAGAGACTTGTATCACAATTTAACACAAAAAAGTTTTCTTTCTAATAAAGTAAATCCCAAAATGAAAATTCTGTCAAAATTTACTCATCCCCACAGGACACAAAGGTAAACATTTTGAAGAATGTTGGTAACAAGCACTCATTGGCTTGCATTGTTTTTTCTCGGGTGCCACTGCTATCCGGTTCTTTAAAATATCCTCTCTACTGTTCTGCAAAAGATGACTCTCATACAGGTTTAAAATGGCATGAGGGTAAGATCACGATGACAAGATTTTCATTAAAATTTTCATCAGAGCTAAGACAAAAAAGTGCAGAATCTGTTCAAAAGTAAGGTGGGTATGCATTCCTCCATAAAACCTTGTGAATTAAACATCTTCTTCTTTCTTCAGCATTGTGTTCTATCTTCCAGATCCTGAAGTCGCTCCGGCGAACGTAAGCGGAGGGGGCGGCAGTCGAGGTGAACTTGTGATCGTTTGGGAGGTGAGTTTGTCGACTCACACAAGCACCTTTAACAGGACAGGAGACGTTTTAAATCACTCTTTACTGTCGTCAATCGGATTCCAAAGAAATTCTTCATGGTGGTGTGGTTTAAATTAGACAGGGTTTAATTAAAAGCCAGTTCTGTCATATCGGGGGTTTTTCTGCTCTGGTGGGATTTCTCCCTGCTGTATGTAAATCATAATGAAGACACAGAAATGAGACTGCTTTCATGCCACTAAATCTGGAATGACAATGTTTATCAATGACTTTCTTGTAATCTCACCGGCTGTCATGGCAGATATTCACAGCGCTGTGTTTAAATACAGTATTATTTTAAAACTGAGTGCTTTTGAGTCAGTGCAGTGCTTTCACAGTAGTGCTGACAACTTTATTTACTTATTTTCAGTTTATCTTAGCTTATGTTGAGAAAGTGAGAGGGAAATGATTGTCAAGGATTTGGTTTGAACACATTTTGAAGGCTCCGTTTCCATGACTTATTCTTGAGAAAGTCAGAAAGACTGAATCTTTTGCTGCTGAATCTTGTCATTTTATACCAGAGTTGTTTTTTTACTTCCGCATTAAAACAAGACATTTGGATGTTGGATGAACAAGGGTCCATTCGAAACCAAGGCATGTCAATGGGTACCATTATCGTTCAGTAAACAAAATTTTTCCAAATATCTTCTTCAATGATCTGCAAAAAGAAAGACAGAGCTTTGAGGAAGTGACAAGAGGGCGATACAATTATGATTGATTTTTTTGTGTGAACAAACCTTTTAAGACACATTTTAGCTATAATTATGAAATCATGAACTTAAATTTTTTTTAATTCTTGATTTTTTATTTATTGTTATTATCTATGTATTTTTTTTAATGAAGCTAATATGATAAAACCAGTGAAAATAATTTTAGTTTTTGATCCTTTTGTAAATTGAGCTATAATGATAAAATAAATAAATGAAACACTTACACATGCTTTTAATTAAGATTTTTTACAGTCTTTTTTACTTTTTACTTTTTTACAGTCTATTCCTGAAGAACTCCAAAACGGAGAAAAATTCGGCTACATCGTGGCGTTCCGTCCACTTGGCACCACGACGTGGAAACAGAGTGTCCTGGCTTCAGCCGATGCATCCCGATATGTTTATAAAAATGAAAGCTTACCACCGCTCGCTCGCTTTGAAGTAAAAGTTGGAGTCTACAACAGTGTTGGAGAGGGACCCTTTAGCCCAGTGGTGGTCTTATATTCGGCAGATGAAGGTTAATACACTTACATTTATTTCGTCATTGGGAAAATGGTTCAAGGATATTATCATCTACGAACGACAAACGTTAATAGACGCACTATAAGTTTTAATTAGACGCCTGCCACAGCTGTGTTGTTGGGTTTTGATCGTAATTTCTTCATTAACACTTTTTGTTTACATACAGAACAAGTGCGATAACAGCGCAAATAGTTGGTAACAGGTGGTATTTTAAAAAACACAGACAAGCTGGTGTTCAGAGAATCATGTAAATTCTTGTTTTTCAGAACCCTCGGTAGCCCCTTCAAGAGTATGGGTCCGTCCACTCTCATCG
This sequence comes from Triplophysa yarkandensis, assembly GCA_033220385.1. Lineage (NCBI taxonomy): Eukaryota > Metazoa > Chordata > Actinopteri > Cypriniformes > Nemacheilidae > Triplophysa > Triplophysa yarkandensis. Next base: position 3,771,258 of record CM065670.1, on the reverse strand, counting down.
TCCGAAATCGAGGTGTTTTGGAAGCCTGTCCACCAAACCGGCAGTAAAGGGAAGATAACGGGCTACGAGGTACATAAACACCATAAATGAAGAGGTATTAAAAAAAGATCTTAACTCACACCGCCTCACCTCAATCTGACTCCGAAACGCATGCCGCGTGCTGATGGCAGGTCGTACAATTTCCTGTTCCGCAGTGAGAGCCTGCGATCCCCCGGCCACATTTTTCACAATCTCATCTGCAGAATGAAGAGGTCTTCTCGCAGCTGGTTCTGTCTCCCGGGGAACGCCAATACCAAGGCATTCTGGGCACTTATATAAATCACCTTTCAGATGTGTGGACATCATACATCAATTCCCCCTCCTGCAAACACTTCAGCAGCTAGGTCGTTTCTCAACGTATGCAAACCCCACAGGATCATGCCCGTTCCTCTCTTACCAACCCGGGCCAACGTCCGCGAGAAATCCCCGCTCACCAGGCCGTACCGTGGCGAATCATTAAAGTCGTTCGCAGCTTCGGGTAGCAAAAAGTACATGTGAAATTCTGCAAATCCAAGAGTCCCTTGCTAATGTGTGCAGATGTATATTGAATGCGGTAAAATATAAAACGAGATGTGTTGACTGTTGGTGTTCTAAAGGTTTCTTTTCAGTTTTCAATACAAAAAAAAATGTTTTGACTTGAGACTCTAGTCATTTGGCAAATACTTAGTTGTAAATTGCATTGTTTGCAAATAGTGCGCTGTGGTCTTTTGAATAAATAAACAGGCCATATAATGAGTTCGCTTTGAGATCAGATCTGTAATAGAATATTTGCTCCTTTTCTTGTCAAACCCAAATTGTTAGTACAATGGGCACAAATCCAGATCTTCAAAATAAGAAAATTGCTGTTTTATATCAGAGGATTTTACTAAAGATGTGCACAGGTTACAAAAATAAATATATAAAATTTATTTCTGATTCATATCTGAACACTTTGGAGCGATTATTTATATTGTTAATATTAATACATATTCATAATATTGCCAGTACAAAAAATAATAATAATCATTATTATTATGTTATTAAATCTCTTATCTTCTAATTCAAACTTTTATCTTTTAATATATCTTTTATTGCACCGATGCCAATGATGCCAGGAACCAGAATAAGACCATGAGTATGGAACGTTTTAGCAACACATTGACCACTAGACCACCTGCAGCAACAATAAATATGATTATGTTAAAGCGTATATTTAAAAAAAATATGAACGTGGTTTTATTCACCTCTCAGGGAGGCTTTTATTGTGTTCGATTCATCGCTGCTTGCTACTACCCAAACACATGCTGACAAAATCCTCCATAGACAGGTTTTTCTTGTAAAGATATCTATGAATAAATAATAAATGGTACAGTCAAAGACCACTAAGAAATATGCCGCTGTCTCTCTAAGAGGCTCTTTGTGGTTATGTTGGTGTTTAATGAGCTTCTTGTGTTTGGAGCAACAGGTTCAGTGGTTGGAGGATGGGTCACCAGAGAGTGATGCTGAGAGAGTACGGGTCTCAGAAACCTCGGTCAACGTCACGGGTCTGAAGGGGAGCACTCCGTATCTGGTGTCAGTCAGAGCCCACAACAGCGCAGGCACGGGACCCTCCAGCATCCCTGTCAGGATCACCACCAAGAAGCCACGTGAGTCGTTTTTATTAGGCGCTCTGACACTTGATTTGTTTATATAGCTTCTTTACTTAACAGTAAGTTGGTGACCAGTAAAAAACTCCAAAGTGTACTCTTGATCATTTCAAATTATATGGGTTTAAATCAGAATTCTGTTCAATTTGAATGGTCACTGTCGGTCTCCTGTATGTGTTTGCTTGTATCGGTGTGGTTTTTTCCTGCAGGAAGGGAACCAATAGAAAACCATTAAATTCTAAGGGAATAAGACTCTAAACACACTACAATAAAGATTTTCCCATTTTGGAATGGTAAAAGCTAATGGTTCTTAATGACATGCATATCTGCATCATTTTCTAGATCTAATCTGCACTACAATATTTGAAATTAATAATACAGAAAAAAAGAATAGCATTGATATATATACACACATTGAAGGTATGACCTCAACTCCACGAGAGATTAACATGGTTTCTGTTAATCTTCTGTGTCTTAATAGGATCATTATCTGATACCAGTAATGAAGAACAAAATGCTGGATTTAAGTGAGCCCGAGAACGATCAGATACACCATGACATTACTATAGAATGAGTCCTTATGGCTGTTTTCAGCTAATAGGCCGAGCAAGCAATTAAATTCTCTTTAAAATAAAGAGCTTGGTAATTTTCTTTCTGGTGTTTGAGAAGGCAGTTGTTCTTTTTCTCATTTTACGCTAGATTCTCTGACAAAACACACTCTTATACTACGGGCCGCTGTTATGATCTAGTAGGGTTATGATAATAGCAGATACTGAAGACTCGGTGGGCTTGAAATCATTACTTAAATTGGGTCAAATTACGATAGCTATCATCCTCAATTTTTAACTGTGAACAAAGGAAGCACAAAGTCATAGCAGTGAAATTTTATGAGGAAAGAGGTCACATTTTTCTGACGCTTGGCACGGTTAAACTGTGTTTAAAGTCCTGAATTGCTGTGTTTTTAAAGCAGCTCTTTTAAAACCATTCTTTTATGATTCCTTTGTCGATTTAGGTCATTTTGTGGAAACTGCTACCTATTTTATGGAAGTAGTAAAAAGATACATTGATTATACAAATGGCTTTTAGGCTTCTTTAGTTCATGGGGTAACTCTATAGTCTACATTTCTGGAAAAGTATAAGTGACTATGAACAATTTTACATTTTTGGCACATCAACAATAGAACAGCAAAAACAGGAAGCGATTTTGTTTTCGATTTTGTTTTTTGAATTTACGTAATAATTTGAAAGAATGCCTTGTGATAATACTTTTCAGTCATAAAGAGATACAAGCTTATTTACAGGTGTCAGTTTTTAAGTTCTAAAAAATTTTTTTAGAAATAAAAATTCTGTTCTGAAGGCAAGTTATGTTCCTTTTACTCACGTTGCATTCTTTTGGAGGAGACATTTTGTAGAATGTTGTTCTCAACCAGGGGTTTTCGAACTGGGTTTCCGGGAGGATCTATGGGTTCGCATAAAAATTGTAAAGAAATAAAAAACTAATTAAAATTGTAAATGGACAATTGTAAATTATTTTGTTACAATCATAATTGTTTATTTCATTTTCAAATGTTTTATATCGTTTATTGTAGATGAAAATTGCTGCAGAATAAATTAATTTAAATTGTTACTCTTCAGGATCATTCAACAAACATTTGTCATATTCTCAAACTTACTGTTTATCTAGCACATTTTATATGCTTCTTTCTAATGTTTAATGTTATAAACCCTATATAGCGCTAGTTGGATATGTGCTTTGGAAAAACATTAATTACATGAATTATATTTTTCATGTCATTAAAAACATTTCTTGAAATCTTTTGCCATCATTTACTTTCATTATGTAACTTAAAACAACTTCTTTTATTTGTTAGGACATATGGTTTTGCAACCGAATGAGGGAGGAAAATCACGGATTTACCTATATTTTATTTTTGGGTTTTGCTTTGCATAACTATATTTTTATGATTAGATCATAATTACTCAGAAGTTTTTATTCATAGTCTAGCAATTGTAAAGCAAGCTTTGTAAACCCTAATTTGGTTGATATCTCATCTGGTACAGTGCAGATTGTGAGAACCGCAAAGGACAAAATATACCCAAGAGATTATATTTTTCAGTCATATTACACTGGTAGAAACTGAACGAGAATTTGATTTATGTCTTGTAGCTCCGAGTCAACCTCCAGGGAACATTGAGTGGAACCTGACAAACTCAAAGCTTTTTCTGAACTGGGAACATGTGAAGGCGATGGACAATGAGTCAGAAGTAACCGGGTATAAGGTATAAGTGTTTTTCTTCTTCTGTGTCTTTACTGATGAACAGTTAATAACACATGCTGGTTTCTCAATTCGAATCTCTGAGATAAATGGTTAAGAAACATTTTTTTCATTACTATGTTGCTTTGCTTTTTTGGAAACACTTCACTACCATATAACCTCTGTCGAACCATTCAGAATTAAGCTTTAAACAGCAGCTTAAAATGTATTACTTACATTATTAAGTAATAAACTATTAAATATAAAAAAATAATTCTTATTTTTCTTTTTGTGATATAATTCATATTAGCTATGGGTTTGGAATTTTTACATATTTAAAAGTGTAAGTAATAGTCTGTGTGGCTGCATTGATCAAATCTAATTTGCATAAACTATATAGCAAAAACCACCAAAAAATAAATATAATTAAGGAAAAGGAATTGTCTTACTCCAGGATTCTCTTTAGTAGTGTGCTTTTGGCAAAGCCCTTGAGAATGAATTCAAGTATAAAAGATAAAAGTGAATGAAATTAAACCAAATATTTGGGTTACACACAAGATTAGAACATTTTTCAGAATACCGAATACGCTGTCTGGATTCTCCTTTCCTTTATATTTGAATATTTTTCGCTAAATTCATTTAAGAGTCACAAAAAAGCAGTTCCACTCTCAAGGTCATTGATACAGTTCAGAAACATCTGAGCCTTTCATACATTTCACAGAACAACCGCTCGGCCCTCCCGCTGAGCTTAGAACTGAGTGATCTGTGGCATGAGTTTGCACAAAATGTTCAGAAAGAGGATTAAAAATCATGCAACGTGATTCATTTCTTTTGACCAAATTAATTAACGCCGGCGTGCTGCCGGCTAATCGACGGCGGCCACACTGTAACGCAAAAGTTTGCTGGCTTGGTGAACAGCTGGACAGCTTTTAATGCTATCCTCCATCTGGAACCTAGAGCTAAGCCAGGCCCCACCGAAGAGACAGAGAAAAGCCACTGTTCATTTGCAATCCTACGTGTTCAGAGCGATGTGCATGCAGAATAATGCAATCAATAATTGTATGTTTTCTAGTCCCTACGAGTAAGAAAGAAAAAAAGGTCGGCGGCTGTTCGTGGTGCACTGTCAGTCTACAAAAATTGAAATGATTTATGGATTGTGGAACCTCTTTTTTCTCGAGGCGAGACGCGTCACCAAACGTGCTTATAATTCTCGCACTGAAAATCGATTTGAAATTTTAAATTGATAAAGATTTTTAATTTGTATTCTCTCTTTTGCCCGGCAATTGAAAGTGGATGTCATTAGCTGGGAGATTGAGAGAAATGTGAAAGAGACTTTGTTTTTAGGAAAACTTTTGATTGTTCCTGCATTAAAAAAAAATGACTTGTTAGAATTACTCGATTTAATTATGGACACTGGTTCCACATGGTTAAATTAAGTTTATCTATCAAATTAATTTTAAAATGTATAGAAATAATTCCTGATGCCCATGATTAAATGGAAAATCATAATTTTTCTTTTTTTTGCTTAAAATGACCTCTGGTATTCTCAAAGTATTTCAGTATGAATCGATTACACTCAACTTTGTTTTTAAAGTCAAAAAGTCAAAAAAGGCCTGTTTACAAAGTTTCATAGTTTAAAAATTGCACAAAACTTTCAGTACTTTGAATCATAATAGTAAGCCTATAATAATCTTTTTTAATATTAGTTTTCAGATAGAGGTTCAATATAAGTATGACGACATGTGTCGAAAAGTAACCTGCAACATTACATTTCAAACAGAGATGGCTCTAGCGAGACAAAACTTCACAGGAGCAATCTTTTCTGCATTGCAAGCACTGGTTTTCCTCTAGGACACGAAAATCGAGTTTATTAAATGAAATCTGACAGCCTCTTCTAGAGGATTTGTACGTCACGGAAAATCCCAGTTATGACTTGCTCGGAGAGCCAATTAGCCGAAATGTATTAAATTAATAATTGATGCAAACTAGCTGCAGTCCATTGACCCACTTACACGTCATGTTCAGGTTGTGTATCGTCAAAACTGGCACAGAGGAAGCAGTGTGGTGGAGACCAACAGAACTTCTGTGGAGCTTCAGGCACCATCCGGAGAGGACCTGCTGGTGCAAATCAAAGCCCTGAGTGATGGAGGAGACGGCAGTAGCAGCAGTCCTATACTTATACCAAAGATGTCAAGTAAGACCCTACTTGAGCTCATCAAGAACAGTTCTTTATTATGGCTTAAAGTGGGAGGTCAACCAAAATTGAAAAATGTGTCATTATAATCTTGTTTTGGGAGGGAACAAAGGCGGTAACCGAGTGTCTGTGGCACCCACTCACTTTGATGGTTTTTCTTTGTATTGTGCAGAAAAAAAGTAATTCATTGAAATGACAAGAGGGTTTGTAATTGACACAATTTTCATTTTTATGAATGTGAAATATTTGCAAGAAACCTGTGTTCCAAGAATCCCTTACTTGAAGTAACATAATTAATTAATCACAACTGTTTTCACAGGTCTGAACTCAAAAGGATACTTCAGGTCAGATGCAAGCAAGATGGCCCATGTTCACGCTTTGGTGTTTCTGATGTTGTCGTGGATGTTTTCGTAGAATTTGGCCTTTACTTGCCTCTCACTAACAAAACAACGATTAACTTGATGTGCTTAGCCTTCATTTACTTTACATTTTTCTAAGAGGAAAATGGTGACTCTACTCCACCTCCTTATATGATGTTGCTTTATTGTTTTAACCTCTTTGTTGAGCTCCTTGTGTTTTGTATGTAAAATTGATGAAAAAACAGGCTTTGTCCTGTAGCTACTAATTTTGTTGTGAAATTGAGCACAATCTTTCAGAATTTTGAGCGTTCTTCGTTACCGGCAAGTAAAGATGTAGAAAAGGGACATGACGATGGAGTAAATGCATACAGTGAGTTATTTTGCCTTAGCACTTGAATAAGAAATACTGTATTGATTTGGAGTTAGTATGTAGACCATTGCATTTCTCGCTGCTCTGACATTTTTGAAAGTTAGGATATTTTTATTATTTTAGTTTTGAAAAAATACATAAAAAGGATAGTTCAAACAAAAATATTCTATCACGATTTTTTCTCGCCCTTTTGTCATTTTAAACCTGGATTACTCTATTTTTCTGCAGTGAAAAAACACAGAATGAAAAAATGCAAACAGAACTAATGCAAATGAAAGAGTCGCCAGAATTCTTCTAAATATCTTCATTTAAGTTCTGCAGAAGAAAAAGTCATACAGGTTAAGGTTGAGTAGACGAGGAAATCATTTTTATTTTTTGATGAACTATCACTTATTTATTTTCAGCCCATATTCCTATTTTAACAGTTTTAACTATTTTATCTTATCGGTCAGAAACATTAGATAGTTAAATGTAAAAAGTCGTTTTTTCCCTTTTTGTTTGAAAATTAGATCAGGAGAATGAGAACTCGGCCAGATGTCCCCTCTGTATTTTAATAGTCTCTGTATATCAAAGAACATTTTATTTTAATGCAATTTTCTGTCAACAACTGTACATTAACAGATGCAAACTTTATATTTACTTTCTGTTAGTTTGTATTAGTATGTTTTCCGTACCTTAAAGTAATTTACATGATAGTATATGCATATATTCATTTTTAATTTGCCTAATTTTGCATTTTATAAATGTAACACATTTGTCTGGTGATTTCTTTTGCTATTATGTAAGCATTTGGGACTATTTAATACCTTTGTATTAATTCTGTACAATCTCTGAGAGATGTAAGAAAAATAAAATTTCATATTGAAATGTATGTGATGAAGAATGTTATTATCTACAGTATCCATAATAGCCCAAACACACACAATAGCGTTCCAGATATGGTTGAGACGTGTCGCTCTAATTGATAAATGGAGGAGAGCTTGGCTGATCTATATGGTTGCCTAGAGACCGTTTCTTCCGAGATATGCATACTGATTGGTCATTAACAATGGGATGAGATTAGTCTCTGCTTAAAGGAATTGAACAAAAGCCTGCTTATATGGCAGAGGTTATTTGATAGGAAATCTGTTTAGAAAACAGGGCATTGTGCATGTTTGTGACCCTAACTGCGAAAACCAAGCTATGGTTGAAAAATCCAATTCTAAAATATTGAGCATCAACTTTTGATTGAAGCCATTAATATCGCTACAATTTCAAACCATGACGTGGCCTAACTCAGTCAATATTAAAGAAATCAATACTTTATTTTCACAGAATGTTCTTTACATTATAAAGAATAATTGAATGTATTTTGTATATGCAAGATTGTATGCACTGTTACTCACAAAAAGGACTTTAGCTTGGTTTTCAAAGGCAGGGTCACATTAACGTAAAATCAGTAAACTGTAACCATGACATTGTTAAAAGGACAAAAACATTTGATGTAATTGTGCAGTGGGTTTCTGCTGTGCCTTAAAGGGACAGCTTATCCAAAGAAATTTACTCACCTTTCTTTGTTCTGCTTAACATAAAAAAGATATTTGAGAGAATAGTAGCATCTGGGATTTCTGGTCCAACATTGACTACAATTGTAGAAAAAATATATGATTGTATGCATGATTTTTTTGAACACAGAATTTAGGAAAACAGTTCTGAAGCACAACCAACCACCATCCCATCTGAGTTCCTAAGATTTCTCTAAATATCTTTTGTGATCAACCAAATGTAAATACTTGCCACTTAAGGTAAGTTATTCATGAAAGAATGTTCATTTTCCCTTTAACCAGACCCACGTTGATTAAAACCAGTTGCATAACAGCCATTGAATCCAAATGAATTGATATGCTGTTTCTCAGCAGGCAGATCTTGGTAGTCTTTCGATCTTCAGGGAAAGGAATTAAATGTTCACTCAATAAACAACAGCCCCGTTTTTTTATTTACCACCGTCTGACAGAGGAGTCTTTTTGAAGTTCTCCTTGCATGTCATTTGGTGCCCTTCAATAGCACGCCAGTGATTCCCACCAAATTTTGCTGGGTGCTGATATTTCTCGTGCTGATCCTCCTAAATTAATGGCTTCAGTGGAGCTGTAAAGACCCATATGGAAGCGAGACATGGGAAGGCTGCCTCCTAATGACTGCTTTTGGCAGCCCAATGTGTCTGAATAATCTCAGAGAACGCTTGTAATAAACCCTTGCTCCTTTTGAAAGGAGAGGTTTACCTTACGCGATTACCACGTGATCACAATAGGCCGTATGTCTGACACATTTGTACTCGGATCAAAGGTTTCTGTCTTCTTAAGAAAGTAAAATTCCTTTTTCTTTGCTTTAAAATGTCAGATGTGTGTTATCAGAGATACAGTGGGGTGCGAAACCACACGCCTTCATTGATTTTATTACAAATTATATTATCAGCAGGTCAATTTCAAGAATAAATTGAACTGAAAAGGAATTTGAACTTCGAAACTTAGTTGGTGTGTTTTGGGATTGATTTAATGACAGCATGCATTTAAGCTGGCATGAACTCTACAAATCTGTGAGAAACCTGATGATCGATGTCATCCACGCTGACATGAGATGATGTGGTTAGAAAAAGCATCTTTTGTGGGTTAATTGAAAAATTGAAATGAATCAATGGGTAAATTAACAAATGCACAATACTGAACCTGAATGGTTCTTTCTGTGTGTTATATTCAACTGAAAAATTTAAGAAAATACAACATTTTTATTGTGGACAACCCCAGGAGGTTTCAAAGCAACACCATATTATAAGCGAATGTTGCAGCACAGGTATTCTTTTGTGGCCAAAACGTACGTTTCCGGTGGACATCTGTAAAGAATAGAAGCCGGTACATTATTTCTTATAACAAGTTAATTTTATTAGCTTGTATATTTTAATCGTTTTTTATATTAAAATGATGTCTAGCCAAATTATTTTTCGGTTACATTTAGACAATTCTTTATTAAGTAAATACTATACAATAACATACTGATAAAAATTAAAATAACAAAATAATGTAAAATAAAATTCAGATTGTAAATTCAGACCAGGCGCATGAAGCAAATAAACATCTATAGAAGCGTTTGTGTCATGTCATACTTGTATTTACTCATCTCGTTTCTATCAATACGAGCGCTGATAACAACACACCACCTTCGTCTTTGATCATCTTTTCAAGGTATGAAGTGATCTCCTTATTGAAGTGGGCCAGATTAAAAATTCCACCCTGCAGCGATGTAATGGATCTTATGCAAAAATGAATGGGGGAAATTTGGCCCAGATTCTTCATAGATAGCCACGGCAGTTTGTAAAGGGCCCTCAGAAATATAAATGCAGAAATAATCATGAAGAAACCTTTGGCTATTGAAATTAATCATTTGGATGATAGAATAGGGCTGTCATAGTTCACTTGTTAGTGCTGCGGTGGCACATGGGGAAACTGGTGAGATAATGAATGGTTTGGAACTTTCTCATGTTAAAAGGAAAGGTTGAAAAGATTTAGCTTTGAGGGGTGTGAGAGACCTGGCAGCCTATTTGGCAAGTTTCAAGAGCAATAAAACCACTTTACCACCATGGTATGTCTGAAGGAATCTTAAAGGAACCCAAAAATTACCTATATGTGAATTGCCTTATTTTAATAGTTGTAGAAGCAGCTCTGTAACTCCAGTAATGAATTCACATAAATGATTCCCAACACTCACCCTTATAAATTAAATACATTTAAGTGGCACCATATTTAAAGTGAGACTCCCATGACTTCCTAATTTGCTATATTACTTACATGTCATGCAACGGCGCAAAAGAGACATATGGTTGCCAAGGACGAACCGTCCTTTTTATTTCCAAGTGCATTAAAATATCTCTTCATTATTCAACCACTTCAATCAAACCAATCACGCTTTTATTTGCTTTGCAAAACGAATCATTTAATTCGCCTATTCCACACCAGGAGTGTTTAATGATGTGGAAGCAAATCGAGGAGGAAGATTTCTCGGCTGGCATTTAGAAAGAGCCCTTTCTGTGTTTTACGGTGCCAATGCCGTCACGATGTTTATATATGTAAATTCGCGCAAAAGTTTCACTCGTAAAAGGGGGAGGGTTGCAAAATGTGGTCCGAAGAAGATAAACCAGATGAAATTACCAAGAGGTGTGGAAAGCCAGGTTAAAGCGTTCATAATCTGCAAAGCGGAGCCTTGGGCTGCTAGGCCTGTAAATTGGCATGAATAGAGATGCTTGCGTGTTTACAAAGCTTGTCCCCAGACTGCAAACTGTGGAAAAGGCGAAGAGTAAACAGGATTAGAAGTCAGACGAAAGATGGGCCATTACTTCACCTGTCAGCTGAACCAAGTGAAACAGCTCAGAGACTCTTACTTTTGACGGGATTGGTATTTAGAATGCTTGGAAAACCTGATCAAATGACACGAAATAATGGGTAACATTCGTACATGGAATTATGTGATCAATTACAGAGAACTATCTATGTATACTATTTCATATATAGGCTAGATGGGCTTAAGCATGCTTTCTCATTTTGCATAATAGAGATACAATTCTGAAGTTTTTCTCTAACAAAAAAATACTACAATACAGTACACTACAGTCACATTATATGGGTCTTTGTTGTTATTACAACTGAATATTAATGCATTGCTTTGAGTTATTTTTAATGGCCCTAAATGTGATGCAATGAAAACTTTTCTATTTGTGTGTTCAGCCTTAAAAACATGTTTAGGGAAATATTATGAGCTTCTTAATATCACTTACATGCAGACTATTATATACACTATTTATTATTTTTATTATTCCCTTAAATATTAAACACATAACTGTCAGGGGTACATTATACATGCATTCAAACCTTTCACATACATTAAGATCGAGAGAAAGGGAGAGAGACAGAGAGTTAGAGAGAGAGAAAGAGAGAGAGAGAGAGAGAGAGAGAGAGAGAGAGAGAGAGAGAGAGAGAGAGATAGATAGAGACACACAGACAGAGAGAGAGAGAGAGAGAGAGAGAGAGAGAGAGAGAGAGAGAGAGAGAGAGAGAGAGAGAGAGAGACACACAGACAGAGAGAGAGAAGAGAGAGAGAGAGAGAGAGAGAGAGAGAGAGAGAGAGAGAGAGAGAGAGAGAGAGAGAGAAAGAGAGAGAGACACACAGACAGAGAGAGAGAGAGAGAGAGAGAGAGAGAGAGAGAGAGAGAGAAAGAGAGAGACACACACAGACAGTGACTGAGAGAGAGTGAGTGAGAGAGAGAGAGAGAGAGAGAGAGAGAGAGAGAGAGAGACAGAGAGATTAAGGTTTAATAGAAAAATGTTTTTCATAATAATCAATTTTGCAGCCTTCTTATAGCATTTTTCCCTTTAAAATTATTATTGTATGTTTGTCTCTCTGAAATGTTCGTCTAAAGATCCTATAATAGAAATTATATAGTTAGAAAAAAATTTATTAAATAAAAAACGGCCTATTATATAATACACCTTTCACTAACATGACCTCACACAAGCGACTTCCTCACAGGAAGTGACGTCATGACCATCGCGACCGAAACGTAAGTAATGCGTAAACGTAGGAGTGTGGGTTTCCTGTCAGATAAAAAGCTACAAGATTGTCATATTTTTTGTCATTTTCAGTTGATGTCAAAGTGAACAGCAGCGTTAAAAGGAGTTTTTACACGGATTTGTTAAGTGCGCATTTCAGTCAGTGTATTTATACAGAACCAGCCGCATGCACGCAAACCGATCATCATGTGACGTCAAAGTATCGCAAACTTTTGAACATGTAACCGCAACTTGAAATCTCGCGATACTTAAGTCACACACAGGTGTGTTTGCACAGAGCATGCGCAGTCAAACACACCAAGTTTTAAAAATGGCTGTTTTTCTTAATGAGAATTTCTATTTATAAATAGATTTTTTTCTCAGCTTTGATATATTAACTAATCAATGATGTTTTTATAGCTATTAAAATAAAAAACTTAATTCATTTTGTTTTCCATCATCCATTAGAGGTTTCTCTATGGCAGGTAATTCATTGGAGCGTGGGGTAATATTCACCCCAGGAGTAAGGTATCGTACATCGGGTTGTTTTGTCTGGCGTCTTTTGCCTGTTGTGCGAAGGTTCTTAGCCCCGCTTGACATTTGCGATAATTAAAACGGCTAATCCATGTAGGGTGCTGTCAAAGCCTTGGAAAATGGTCATGGTTAATTTTAGGTCAAATTAAAAACCTCAACATGAATTGCCTACCTGCAGCTCTCTATCCATAGTAATTTACCAAGATTATTAAAAGCCAAAATGAGGTTAAACACAACACAACTCTACAATTCCATACTTTAGAACCAGCGGCGTGCAAATAATGCTTTATGAGCCCCGCTACTTTTCTGTTGGAGTGGGGGCACGTCGATATGTTTGAAAAGGTTTTAACTTGTCATTATGTATATATATACATACTTAGATATCATGCTTTGCATTTAACCCATCCAACGTGCACACACACACAACCGTGAACACACACCCGGAGCAATGGGCGACTAGTTATGCTGTGGTGCCCGGGGAGCAGTTGGAGTTCGGTGCCATGCTCAAGGTCACCTACGTCATGTTGTTGTCAGCCCGAGACTTGAACCCACAACTGTAGAGTCAGGAGTCAATCTCAAACTCTAACCACTTGGCAATGTCTTCCCTATACATATAGAGATGTATATAGTATAAAGATTTCTCTAAAGTAATTATTCTTCCAAAAAAAATGTATCATTTACTCACCTTCTTCTTACATATACAGAATCAGAATGAGTTTTATGCCAGGCATGCGAAATTTGTTTTAGTTACAGAACTTCCAGTACACAATGTTAGTGACAAGACAAGAAACAAGTAACATAATAAAAATAAATATATAAGTTGAACACACAGTGGTGGAAATGTAAATGCGAGCTACGGATGAAATAGCGTATATACTGATGTTTTATAAATATAAAAGTTATAAGGTAATATATATCAATGTCCGAGGTTGAGTATTGCACACAACCAGTTCACTATAAGGCAATCTACAAATGTACAAATTATAAAGGTACATATAGTGTAATAAATCGCAAATAATCAAATGCAGAATGAATGCTTGTTTTGCTACGGTGGATTATGAAAGACATTTTGACGTTGTTTGGGATTTATCTACACACTTGTGCTGTCCAACTGTTGTATAAATGCAATATGTTACTGAAAGTCATGTGATGGTTCTCTATTTAAGCGGCTGTGATTGTCTCCGGTGGAATTCAGCATGGCCGTGACCTTATATAGGGCACTATCACACTCCTACTCGAGCCATATTGCATAAATATATATCTATATATTTATTTATATATATATTTTTTGAGATAGTATGGACTTTTGTTTAATTTAAACACATTGTATTACACATTTAAGTTAATTTGCCTTCAGGTTAAATGATCAAATAGATTAGGGTTATCTGTACGGATGCAACTCTCGAACTCCACAGACTAGTCGACTTGTTCCTTTTCCCTTTATTCTGACAGTTTGTGACGTCTGCCTGTGTATAGGTGTAGTTTGTCAGAAAGTGACAGTGCGTGAGTCTGAGCCGTTTTCTAAAGCGTGGATAAAGTGTGGTGATGGACAGAGAATTCACAGAGAATTAAAAAGACTGGGAGCCCTTCTCCCCCCAAAGTACTAGAAAAGATGACTGACAGTTTACAGGGTTATCTCCCCCCCTCTCTCCATCTGGCACTTTACTGCTGTCCCAACCATGTGATTTTGTACAGACAGACAGCGGAAAGTTGTTCGTATAGATTTGTAAAAGCCTGATATGGCTCTTTGGGATCTCTGTTTGCCATCTTTGTTTGCATAAACGATTATGGATGACTGTATACTGCACAGCGATATTGAACACAATATGGTCATGATGTTATACATGATGTCATATTTGTATTGCATTTAATATGACTCAATAAGCGACTTAACAGTAATTCATGTCTTACATAACCAAAGGCTATTGTGTGGCTCAAAAGTTCTGTTTTTTTTAAACAGGAAATGTGCCACAACAGCCGATGAAATTATAAACATAAATGTCAAAAGCAGTTCCCATCATTCTGTCAATCTCATGTATGTGTGCAAATATTATACCCTGACCCGTTTTTAACCTTGAAAGTTTTGGCCAAAGGGAGACATACTATATAATTTCTTTACTTGCTTTCTGTTTAGCCCATGACCATTTTCATAAGCTTAAGCCATTGAACCTGCCATGGAAGCCATCAAATTGAATTTCAACCAAGAACAGAATTCAGCACATAGATGTGCTTTTTATAAATCCATGTAATAGTTTGATTCACACAGTTAAAAATGCAATGAATTAATAGTTTAGTATTCTTTTCAGACTGGTGTGTTGAATGCAAAAAGAGAATTTCTGAGCCGCATTTATACAGTTAATGTCAATGGTGACTTCAGTTGTCAAAGGCCAAATCCGGATAACAAAAAGAAAAAAATTAAAGTGCTGTTTTCAACGCGAACTGAACTTTAAACGATTTGGTAGTTTCATGCGCTTATTAGAAGTTTGAAAACACCTAAATTATATTTTTTCGAAATTAAGATTGCGTTATCTTTAACTCACCCTCTTGTCATTTCAAACCTGTGTAACTTTCATATTTCAGCAGACAAAGCAGAAGATGTTAAGAAGAATGTTGGTTACCCATCCTTTTATTTCATTGGTTTTGTTTTCATATAATAAAAGAGGGAGTGGGTGCCATTGCTGTTCAGTCATCAACATTCTACCAAATATCTTGTTTTGTGGGTGCAAAAAGAAAGAATGCCAAAGACAGGTTTAAATGAAAAGAGGGTAAAAGTGCCTCTAATCTCGTATCTTCTACCATTGACATTCACTTTTAAATAGGTTCTTCAGAACATCATCCACATCATCTGACTTTTTACATTCATAGTAGCTAGAGCACGAGAAAGATGATTAAAAGATGTTAGCACATATGGGTTGGTCTTTTTCATATTGAGCTGTACTGTGTTTTTATCAGATCAATATTTGTCAGTGCTTCAACAGAACAAGACAGGCAGAAAGAATATTAGCCCGTGGCTTATTTTGTCATAATATATGTATTGACTCCTGTCACATTTGTCCTCAATATGTGGTCTGCATCCCATCATTTTGACATTAAGTATTACTGCAGACAATCCATCGGCAAATATCTACGTCTCCGAATCTTTCATTGAAAGCTATTCAAGGTTCGATATAACACATTGTTGTCCTACTTCAGACGTTGATATTGCAGAGTTGTTTTCCGACTATGAAAATAAATGCACAAATAACAAAACAGGAAGCTTGCTTTATCTTCTTTTTGTTCAAACATATTTAGCGCATCAATTCAGAAGAAAGATTCAAAAATGACAAACAAAATGTGTGCTGAACCATATTTTATGCTTACATAGTAAATATATGTTTGTGTGCTGCATGATTTCATATGCATTCATGGATTATATGCAAGCGTGCAATATATCAGTTAGATAGGAATGTATTTATAAATATGTCTGTAAATACTTTGAATAATGTTTGAAAATAAACCTCCACAGAAAACGCAAATTTGTAGGATCTTACATTACATACAAAGCCATATCATATGGAAAATTACGTGGATCTATCCAACAGCTAATAAAGCAACCTATCATATTTTGGCATTTGTATTATCTGCAATATTCTGTTTTATATACCTGACTACAGTTTTCATAATACGTTTTGGCTCTTAACGGATCAGTATTCATAACCGTCTATGTGTTTTTGTTTTTTCTTTATGGAGATTAATGCATGGAAGTTGTAAGAATGTCTCCTAATCTATAATTTCTAAAGCCGCGCTGTAAGACCTGAGACGTGCCGAGGCTGAGATAGTCAAATATTCCATCAACGACACTTGATTAAAGTAATCCTGTTTGTGCAACAAGAAGAGAAAAAGGTCTGAGCCCTATCTCCTCTCCGCAGCTGGCAGCTCCTCAGCTCTTCTGAACGTCTAATGTTGGAATCAAATGCTATTGAGAAAGGGCTGATTGCGCTGAGCATCAATAACATGGAATAATTTATCTGCAATGAAGTGTGGTTTGCGCTCTTTGTCAGCGTTGTGACACCTACGGCATGGCACGCCGCTAGCTGTAGATTACTGTTTACACAACAGCACCTAGTAACCATGGGAAGTCAAAATTGTGGCATTTTTTAGACAAGGGCAGATGCTTTATTAATTAAGAAATGGAATGAGCCTCATTTACATTTTTAGCGTGTTAAAATCACGTCATCTGGCTTCATCACAATGAGCAGTTACTGAGAAATCTTTTCATTCTGTAAGAGTTGTTTGTTGCTATTTTTTGGCAACGCACAAAACATTTAGAGTCATGAAGTTGAGACATAAATGTCATGTAACTAACCACTGTAGAAAAAACCTTTCTAGTGTCCTTACAAGAATTATACAAAATTGTGTTTCTGGTTTTGCTGCAAGATCAAGTGGCAACCCAACACAGTTTCACAATTGTTTATTGTACAGAATATAATTTCTATGGTTTCATGCTCTCGGCAACCAATAATGCACACATGGGGGTCTGTGCAAACTTTGCATTGTTCCAAAAAATATGTCAATGGAGAGAGAAATGTACTTGAAACCTTTTGAGTTCCTTTGCAATACTTTTATGTTTCCCAAAAATATTTAGCTATTTTTTTTACTAAAATAACAGTGTTAAAAATATTTTAGGAATAAAAACGTTTTTAAAAAGAACGCAATGGTTGTATTCCATCGAAAATGTCTTCTATTCCGGTACAACAATTAGTTTTTTTCTGCAAAAAAATAAATAATTAAACTAATTAAAAAATATATATATTGTCTTGTGATGGAAATGTTTAGAAATTTGCAATCGAGGTAGTAATACATTTGCTTCTTCAATAAATGTTTTATTTCATGTTTAAATTTGTGTTTCTTTATTGGTCAATAAATCACAATATACGGTACGTTTTGGAATGTGGGGGAGGGTTTCTAACTTAAATGTATCAAACAATGTTTCCTCTATGTTTCAGTATCACTAATATTTAAGATAATTTACAGTGTCGATTATTTCACCATCATAGTTTTATACACTATTAATTTATACGGTTAGTTGCATTTTATTCATTGCACTTGTCATTTTTTACCCTACAGTCGGTGACCCCATCAGAACCCACTGCTCATAAAACTGTCAGAGGTATGAGATCAGCCCCTGTTCAGTATTCAGTTTTATTCAATATTTCTGAAGGCCAGTGCTTTACGACTCTTAGGTGCTGTAAGGAAAACAGCGTATTAAATGAACGGGTCATCATCATTGATCTGAACTATCCAAAGACGTTATCAAATAAGTAATGGGCCGCCGTATTTCCTCTGGTAATTTTGAGCCGGCCCCCAATCGCATTGGTCATGTTTAATGACCGTTTTGTCCCGGCCCCATTGATGGGATTAGCGTTGTAGAACATGGAAAGTACAGATTTATGAGCGCAAGTTTCTTTCATTTAGTTTCCACTAGTTAGCACTTGCTTGTTAGGACCTCTCAAAGCCTTTA
Organism: Triplophysa yarkandensis; assembly: GCA_033220385.1. NCBI lineage: Eukaryota > Metazoa > Chordata > Actinopteri > Cypriniformes > Nemacheilidae > Triplophysa > Triplophysa yarkandensis. The sequence continues at coordinate 3,752,809 of CM065670.1, read as the reverse complement.
AGCTTCATTTCCGTAACGCAATAATATCGTGAAACATCCAGATCGAATGCTTCACATCTTTCATTATTTCAACGCACTCCAGAATCACTCAACCAATCAGGGACGATGAAGCAAACAAGTGTTGCATGCAGGGGAACATGGTGATGTATGACTTCTCGAAGCTGCTTTGCTCTGTAAATTAAAGCTCTTAATTGCTCCCTTATTGCTCCGTGAAGATGAATAATAGTCGGGAGGCTTATCATTGGCAGCAGACCGTGAACCAGCCTCCTCATTCAGAGCTCGACATCTCCCCTCAGACGCGTGCCTTCAATAGAGACGCCATTGCAGATAAGTTTCGGCTCCAGCGGCGGGCCTTTGTCGGATCGCTGAAGCATCCACATCCTGAAATGTCGATTTGTTTACAAGTTTGGGAATTGCTGACAAATGTGCCATAATTTCATCTGCTTGGTTACTGCACTTTACCGTAGCAGCTAGTTTGATTCATAACATCAATTTTAATAATGTCATATTGCTGGCATATGCCACATACTGGCCTCTGGTAGACCTCTGATCTGCTCAAATTGTAAAAAATGACTAGGCCTCAAGGTGCTTCGCCTGGCAGTACGGCCTCTCGGAGGAATGATCTGACAAAGTTTTTGCTCTTGCCTGTTCCGTTTCGACGTCCCTCCACCAGTCAAAATGTCAGTCGCTCGGAGTCGTCGGAGATTTATTCAGCATCGTGATTGAACGAGAGTAAATTATGAGTGAAAAGTACTATCTCCCTTTTGGGGCATTCTGTTTCAATTTGGAAGATCTCTGGTTCTGGACAGAGAAGGATGAGAGCGGTCCTACTGGTCTCAAAGTTCATAATTTGTCATGAACGGAACCATCCACAATGTTTTTCGAATTGGATGGAGTTTTATTCTTGGTCTTAAACATGAACATTTTATTTTGATTTATTGATTACATTATTACATTATATATAAATTGTTTTATTGTTATTGAAAATTCGTCAATTCTTACTAGACCTCAGAGACAATCGCTGCGGTCCTCCTGAAATATCTCCATATTTAGAGATTTTTTCTAAAGATTATCATGTTATTTATTAGGTTTGGCGAATCTTTAACAAGTTAAAAGTGCTTGTCAACTTTTAAAAGTATATCGAAAAGCACAAAGTAGTAAATTTAGACATCCAAGGTTTTTAAGGACAGCAATGAGGTTCCATCTCAGTGCCATCCGATGTCATTCGCTCTAGTTTAGTTTGAGAATACCTAAAAAAATCCGATTTAAAATGTATGCGCTAGATGTGTGCGAAATAGGCAAAAAATATTATTATCTTGATGTGTTTTGATATTTTGAGGAAAAACGATAACAGTATTTTAATACTATCAGTTTTATCAAATGTGTTTGTGTGTCTTAAATTTATTGTCACACTAGTTTAGAAAACAAAACAAAGAAAACAAAACACTTCTCAATGAAAATATTTCAACATTTAAAAAGAGATTTTTTTGTTATTTAGTTTAAATGGAATTTGACATGAGAGACATTAAGAAGGGTCTTAAACTTGACTAGTTTGAAATATTATCCTTACAGTTAGCTAGATTTGTGTGTAAAAGTAGAATTTTTTATAAAGTGGGCCAACGACCTCACATAACTCCTTAAATCGCGAGCACAAGATGAATATTTGATGAATAAATATTAAATCAAATGGTTGACTGCTTTTACAGCAGATGATTGTAATCTATAAACTAGACCAACTCCACCGAACACAAGAATTCCTCCAAACATGGTTAAAGGACTGCGTTTTGAGAAAAACTTTCACCATCCCAGCAGTATGCAGGCAAATAGCATAACCTCATTATATCACGACAGAACAGAATATCCTGTTGGTCTTCATTGTACAGATGTGCGCTAATGCTTGTAGAAAAATCACAGCACAAGCAGAAATATCCGCTTGTGGTAAACAATAGGACGGAAATTAATGTTCTCTCTTTTGTACTTAAGTTTTATTGCAACGAAATTACCTTTTGCTAACTTGACAAAATGCAGTGGCAGCAAATAAAAGTTATCACAAACGCGACAGAGTGCCGTGTGGTCCAAAATATGATGCGATATTGAAAGTCATGTATTATTGCTGTCCTTCTTAAATCTTGTCTGCATGTTTGATCTTTGTTTATTTTTGCCATAAATCATCAGTTACCATTGATTTATTTCAATGGGTTTATTGACTATCCAGCCAATAAGAAGTACTAATAAGTGCTTGTTGTTTGCATTTGTGGTCGAGTGTGTCGACAAACTGGATCTGTGCCTTGACCCGAGTTTGATTCCTGCTTGAAGCGTCTTTTGCCCATGTCCACCCTCATCCATATATCACATGCCTTTCTATCTCTTCTTCATTGTACTGTTCCAATGAGGTCAAAAACAGCCCATAAAAATAATACAAAATGAAGTACTTGTAATTCAGACATCACAGGTATTATATATATACATTATATATATATATATATATATATACATTTCCTGAAAAATGAGAAATGTCCGCAATGATGTATAGTATAAATCGGCTCACCAGGGAATCTATTTGAAGACACTTTTGGGTTTTTAGACTGTAGATGTGCATTGTGTTTTAAGGTTATATAATGCATTGAAAAAATGAAAAGTTAAAATGTTAAGTCTGCCACCATTAAAATCCCCTCCCTGTATTTGTATGAATTTCATGGCATCCCTAGCACTGGGGGGAATTGAAAGAAAATCTGTGACATTGGTCATGTTTACTTTTTTGTACAAAAGGTCATGTCTTCTAGCTTCTATTAAGGCACATGAGATGCTCTTTGGAGCGTTTTCAAATCATGCTGGGTTAGCATGGATCATCAGGTTTGCTACACCCTTTTGAGTCCATGCTGTCATTAAAGCAGAGGACAAATACTGAGGATTCCATTTTTATTTAACTATTTTAATTAGATGTTTCGCCCCAACCGGCATGCCATTAACATCATTTTAATGAACTGTTTTGTATCTAATTACTAGAGAATTTAAAAAATGTTTATTGTTTATTGATGTTCATCCGAAGTTGAGAACAAAATAATAAATTGTCGTAGCGGATGAAGCATCCATCCCGCCATGCTCCATGTCCATCAGTGCATGTTACTTCTAAAGGGTGATGTCATAAGGGCGGGTTGTGTATCAGCACTGATTATAGAGTTAAGCCTCCGCTCGTAATATCAATCTTGGCTCCTCTGAGAAAAAGACATTGATTGGGTGGAACCCAACCAGAGATTAATGACACCACATTCGTAACGTGGCATTTAGTCTTTATTATTGCCAGCAGGCATGGGGCGTCACACACAAATGTGCACGCACACTCAAAGACACGCAGCATGTGCTAACACTCCCCTAATCCAATATACTGCTCCCACATCCCGGGGAACAGCCACCAGGAATGACAAGCTCATTTCTAGCAGCTTTTCGCCAGTTCCTCGGGCTGTGTGGCCAGTTCAGGACGGGTCTTACTTGGAAAATTGTGTTAAATGGAGTGTGAGGCCCAGCACTTTGACCTCAATTAATACCGCTCTCTTCGGTGTCTGAAAGGAGCGCAACCTCCACCGACTACAAGCAGGATTTAATCTGTTGCGTGTCTTGTTACCTTTGCCTTGTGATAACGTAATCATAACTCCAGTGAAAAATGTTTTCCTCCGTATTTCCAATTCCACCACAATTATGAGATATGTGGACTGCGGACTAATTCCGAACCAGCGATACCCACAATTCTATGCGGGGAATAGAGAATTAGTCTCTGTGGGGGACAGGGATATTGATCATTCTCTGTGGGCATTTCAAGAATTCAGTTCAAGGGGACTGTGACAAATCCACTGTGGTGGTCTCTTTGCTGATCGCTTTCTATTAAAGAATGTCCTTTGTTGTACGTGGGAGGCTTTTGAACAAATCTTGTTATAAATAATGGAAATTCCCAAATGACTTTATTTTCCTTTCAGAAAAGCTGCATGCATTTCAGACGGGTGAAAACATGGCATGAACTGTGGTTTTGTTTGGGGATCTGGCGGCTCCTCAGCCCCATGGCCTCATGGGATAGGAAAGTGTCAATCCAAACATATGGTACTGTCTTCTACATGCTGAGGTGCAGGGAAGAATATTTATTATTATTATATAGTACTAGATCTACATCCATCCTACAAAATAAGGTATTTCGGAGAAACAAGTCTTATATTTCTTGTATCCAATTTGGAACATATGTGAGAATACTTTGTAGTGAACGTCTACCCAAAATATGTCTATTCTGTTTAGAATTACACAACCCAAAGTTTTTCAGTGTTCAGTTTACAGTTAAATTTTCTGTTGAACCCAAAGAAAGCTATTTTGAAGAATGTTAGCAACTGAGATTTCGGGTGAATCGTTGCGTGCCATAGTAGAAAAAATGTAAATAATCCTGTTGAGCTTCAGACTGCTTTTTTGTTTTTTAAAGTCTTAACAATATTAAGAATATATTATTTTGTGTTTGTCAGAGCAAAAAATATACACTTATTTTTTCTTTGGTAATCAGTCGTGCACCAGAAATCTCATTCTTCCGAATATCCTTCTTTCAATTATTTACATGCTTAGAAGTACTACATGACTTCCCTTTAAAGGTTAATTCATAGAAGAAAATTCTTGAAGGATATCCGGTCTAGGGGTGCATGATACAAAGAAGCACTTTCATTTGAAGATTCATACCTAAAAAAAGTGACACATATGTTTGAGTTTTTAAATAAATGAATAAATGTGAATAAATAACAAAAAAAGAGAGATATCTGAATGAGGTTGTCAGAAAGGCATGTAGGAAAACATGGATTTTAATAGGATTATTGTGTATTGCAAATTTCTTCAAAATTGGGCAGCCCCAATCCTGTCTGTTGTAAATCTGTATGATGAATTAAATAAATAATGTTAGAAGTGAAGAAGAAAAGAATAGAATAAAAGTAAAAGTCACATTTACTCTTGTAAAATCATTGCGACGTAGATATGTGGTACATTATTGCTTTTGACACCAAACGACCATAATATTAATAATCATCAGAATCCACAGTGTTTTCATCAAACATCAGAGATCATTATCCTATATGCTTTTTGTGGTTTCCAAGCAAGAAACCTGCAGCAACTTGGGGTAATGTAAAACATGCGGTCACAGATTTGCTGTATGTTATTTGCATTGAAGCATCTTCAGCTGTGGCTCATCCAATAAACAGACATGTTCGTTTTATTAAGTTACTTGCTGACTGTGTGTGCAATCTGTGTATACAATGTCATAACATATGTTTAGATATAGTAAAGAGAAGGCCGGCTTTGTGTGGGCTAAAGCGCTTGACCTGGGGCTCTTATTATGTGCGTTGACTCACGACTAACTCTTCACGCGTGTGGTATTAGTGCCGTAGTAAGAAGGCATGACCACTGTTTGAGTTTTTCCGACTGACTTAACAGAATTGCGGCAAATGTTCATCTCTTCAAATCCTCTTTATACAGAAGCGAATGCAGAGATGTGTGGAAGAGCAATCTCAAGCCAGGTTGTCAACAGCTTTAACACATTAGCACAGGAGAAATCACATTCAGTGTGTGTGTGTGTGTGTGATGTTTGTGTGGTGTGTAAGAGAAAGAAACACAGTGTAGTTTATCATTTTTTTTAACTAGTGCAGACCTGTTCTAGAAACGATACAAATTATGTATCGTAGATCTTTGTTTTATAAATTCACTATGTGCACAACCATTAAGAAAGGGATTATTTTGGTCATATCATTATTTTATCCATAATTTCCCACTCCTTTATAAACATGAATGCTTATAGGATTTAATGTATATCAGTTGATGTGTATTTAAGTAAGGAGGGAGGGGGAAGCCTAAGGAGATCAACATCCTATATCAAAGTGTGAATGATTATTAGGCAGTTTGTTCTCCTTAGGATCAAAAAACAGGTCAAAAAAGATTTAACTGACTCTGAAAAGTCAAAAATTATAAAAGGTCTTTCACAGGGATGCAGCACTCTTGAAATATTTAAAATATTGGGGCTTGATCACAGAACCACCAAACGTTTTGTAGCAAGTAGTCAACAGGGTCGCGAGAAACGTGTCGAGAAGAAAGGACGCAAATGAACAGCCAAAGATTTGAGAAGAATCAAACATGAAGCTACCAGGAACCCATTATTCCGCAAGTGCCGCCATATTCCACAACTGCAACCTTTCTGGAATGTCAAGAAGTACGAGGTGTTCCGATCACAGAGACATGGCCAAAGTAAGAAAGACTGAAAACCAAAGACCACCAATTAACAAGCCACAGAAGTTAAAATGTAAAGAATTACATTTCATTAACCAATTCTTTCGGTGTTTGTCTGAAATATTGCATGGTGCTTCCTTATTGTCTTTTTTCGCTATATCACCTGTATTTTTAACTGCATTGAGTTGACATTGTCGCGGTCTGTTAACCTAAAAGATGATGAACCGGCACGTTACCATATTAATATTTGGTTTCATGATTGAAGAAACTGCTTTAGGCATTTCAAAATCAAGTGGCTTTCCTTATGGAACTTTGTCGCATTCTGAATTAGTGAGATCTGATTATCTCAGGTCCTAATGTCTTTCACCGCAGATAAACCGTCGAGCACGCATCAGAGACAAGTTTTGAGTTTTCCAGATGGACTGCGAGACTGAAAGCTCAGTGGGCAGCAGAGTAAAGTCAACTTTCATAGCTGATGAAGATAAATGATGTCTGTATAACACTCTTACCTCTCAGATCAAATATAAAGAAATGTGACAGTGACAAATGACTCTGACTGAGACTTGTCACTTGATTGAACGCTTCCATGTTCAATGCCGCGATTTCGCATCTCCCCCGCTCAGAACTACATTACTGTTCATACACTCACTCGCAAAGCAATTCGAATCAGTCTAATTTGTTCAAATGGAAAGGGAATTGTCGGGGTAAATAAATGAAAAATAGAATACCGTCTTATCGTCGAGTTAATCACGGCTGTGTAATAGTATTTTGGCTCGTCGCGTGTAAATGCTGGAAGAAGAAATTAGCTTTCAAAGTTTCACTACACCTAGCCACGGAACCATCCGGCGGCTCTCGTGGCATTACAAAGTTATTAGATTTCTTTTCTCCCGTTAATAATATGTATTTGCAGCTAATTTTTAGAAGTCTTTCCGAGCGCCAGTCGTTCCTCGGGCTACCACACCGTGTGCTTTCAATGCTGTTTATACATCATTGAGCAAATTCATCAAACCAATTATATATTTGCCGTATTGTGAAAGGAAGGACAATCCGCGGCAAATAACGGTGAATATCAGAATAACCTGAATCGCATGGCAAGAAACATACTTGGTATGGTTCTGAAGATAAGTGTATGAAGAGAGCCTGAAGAGGGATGTTGTCTTTTGCAAAATTCTCAGTTGGGTTGCCCAAAGGAGATTACTTCACAAGTACTTGATTCACGCTCAAACTCAACCGTACACATCATGTGTGACTTGTTTTTTTAAGCATGAGCACCAGTGCAGATGTTGTTTATTTTTCGTGAATGCCATGTATTGGTTTAGTGTGGTTTTCGTTTGGTTTGCATATGAGGGTTTGATGTTGCTTTTGGCTTTGAAAGCCAAATGAAACATTTCTTTTGGATCTAAAGTGTGTGACCTAGTCTGTGAAAACCAGAATCTAATTTTGAGTTAACAAGCATCAAAGTTTCAATTTAAACTTAAATTTCATTATAATTTTAATTAATGACATGTGTTTACTTTGTCATTATTAAATATATCCACTTAAGATATATTTTACAAAATGTTCCTTATATTATGAAAAAATATTACAGTAATCACAAATTTAAAAGTTATCACAGACTAAGTTACATTGACCTGCAATGAAAACATAACCTTCTTTTATACATGACCTACAGTAATTTTTCTTATTATTTGTATTTTATTAAACAATCATTGAATCAAAGGTGAACATTTTGATGCTGCAAATATTCCTATATTTTCCTGATATAAAATATAATATGAGCACTTACATTCAGCTTTACAATATATATGTACATTACATCACGGTAGATTGTTCATTTGAACAGGGTTGAGACTCAGAGTCAATAATAGGCTCTCGGCAGCCAGTGGGCCGCATGCAGGCAGGCTGTTTAGCCCAGGGCAATTGGTGCATGGCAAAGATGTGCTGGCATTCCTTAATTCTGCTGTGGTGTGGATTGCCTCCATCCAGCTACCCATGCTGCTCCCTTCCAAATAAATAGCAGTGAAGCTTTTTAAAATAAAGAACATGATGCATGCTGTGTTTTCATTATATGACTTTGACTTCATTTACAAATCCTAGTGTAAAACAATCTAAAAATACAAATACAATTTCTATAGACTTCTGTGATATTCTGATACCACTAAGACCTTGGGATGGCTCTCCTTTGGACTGGATCGCGCCAAAGCCTGAGTTTTTCATAGACTGGCCAATGTTGTGGAAGTCATGGCCTAGTGGTAAAAGAGTTTGACTCCTAACCCTAGCGTTGTGGGTTAAATTCTGGGGCTGGCAATACCATGACTTAGGTGCCCTTGAGCAAGGCACCGAACCCCCGCCTCCTCCCCGGGCGCCACAGTATAAATGGCCGCCCACTGCTCCGGGTGTGTGTTCACAGTTGGTGTGTGTATTCACTACTGTGTGTGTACACTGGGATGTGTTAAATGCAGAGCACATATTCGGACTTCACTTCACTCACTGTAACATGTTTTAATTTAATTCTATTTCAATAGTTAAAATAAATTATGATTCAAAATGGAATTGTCCTTGATATTGCCTAAAGAATAGCTCATATATCATCCTATGAATATGTACAACTTCATGCATACACTTCACCTTATTGTGTTTTGTTTAAGTCTAGTCTAGTCTTGTGTGTTTTAGTCTAGTCTACTTTTGTTTGTGTTAGTCTAGTCTAGTTTTGCTTTGTGTTGGTCTAGTCTAGTCTTGTTTGTTTAAGTCTAGTCTAGCTTTGCTTTGTGTTAGTCTAGTTTAGTTTTGCTTTGTGTTAGTCTAATCTAGTCTTGTTTGTTTTAGCCTAGTCTAGTTTTGCTTTGTGTTAGTCTAATCTAGTCTTGTTTGTTTTAGTCTAGTCTAGTTTTGCTTTGCTTTGTGTTAGTCTAGTCTAGTCTTGTGTGTTTTGCTTTGTGCTATGTTAGTCTAGTCTTGTTTGTGTAAGTCTAGTCTCGTCTTGTTTGTGTTAGTCTAGTCTAGTTTTGCTTTGTGTTGGTATAGTCTAGTCTTGTTCGTTTTAGTCTAGTCTAATTTTGCTTTGTGTTAGTCTAATCTAGTCTTGTTTGTTAAAGTCCAGTCTAGTTTTGCTTTGTTTTACGTTTAGTTTTCATTCCAGATTAACATTTTATGTAGTGTTCTAAAAAATCTACATTGCCCTTATTTATTTATACCTATTACAATCAAATTAATAAGAATATTTATCATTTTATTACTCTAATATGAAGAAATGTTTACAGAGCAAATGAGTTGCAAATTCAAAAGTTTTTTTATTCCATTAATTCGCTTTTATTTATCCTTTGTCAGGACTTGTCTGATCACGAGATCATAATTTTGTAGCTCATCCAGTGTGAGATGTTAACTGAGTACATTGCGTTGTATATTTGTGTTTAATTGTTTTTTCGGTAACAGCTACAGTGTCTTCTAAATTTGAATAACTATGATTCATGTTCCTGCCGGCTGAGCTATAATCCTCTTCCAAATGAAGAGGTCTAATTAAAGCTAATAGCATTAGCATTCAGACGCCACACACATTACTTAATGAACTACACCTATTCTCTCACATTAATGTGCGGCACGTACCGCAGGTTGACACAATTTACGGGGTGAAGCGCGCGTCGAGTCGGATAAATACATCGGCTTAATGAGTGACATCAGCGCACGCGTTCAGAGTTGATTAGGCCACAGAAACCAAGGAAGAACGCTGCCCCCATTATGTCTTTCTAATACACCGTTTGGTTGTCTGGTGTCCCCGCGACGGTGTCTCGTTCCCTTCCCGTGCCCCCACCTGCCTAGAGAATCATCTTTGGGCTTGTGTCTATCAAAGCACACAGTCATAATGCTTTGACTTTTGCCTCCGGTGCCTTCAAACATTCACATCTTCAGTGTCTTTCACCACAAAAACGAATCTTCTAGAAAAGCTGGTGGCACCAGATCGCTGAATGCAGTTCACGCTGTGTTCAAGCCAGCCATTCAGTCTCATTGTGTTCAGCTTCTTAACACCCTACTAACGCTGTCTCATTACCGATAGGTGGGTCGCATGGCCGCCGAAGCGTTTGTGTGCCTTTCAGAGGTGAATGGTATCTGCCTGCCGTCTTGCGTTCTTGCGGTGTGTGTGTGCGTGCGTGGGGTTGGCGGCCCGCTGTCCGTCTGAAAGACCAGGGCAGCCAAGTTTATAAATAAAACTGACAGCGTGCACCTTGCCCATCCATGACCAGAATGTTTAAGGCTTAGCAGAAAAAAAAGCTTCATTGACAAAACTTGCATACAGTATCTTGTATATTCTTACATACACTCATTTAAATGTATTTTTATGTAAAATAATTCATACTAAAATAGCACATGCTTTGGAATTAATTTAATATTCTGTTTATAATTTTTGCATACGTAAGTAAAAAAAGTTAATCTTTTTCTATCCGATTTCACAAAAAATATTGGTAAATGTTACAAATAAATGTTTGTTCAATAAATAGATATTTTTTATGACAGACGTTTTAAAAATATTTGTACGTAGAATTTTACCTTTTAATCAATTGTTTGAATGTTTTCCTTTGAAACAATCTTTTTGATGTTTTCTGAAGATTTTATTTAGTTAATATGACTATTTATGTTTGTGATATTTACTAAGCCACATGACATATCTTTTACATTGTATATAATTCAATGTTTTTTTTTTTTTTAGATTATTTGCTGAACTTAAAGGGATAGTTCTTGGCTGAGTGATACATCACTTTCGATATTTATCATAGGTAGAACATTACAAATTTTGATTGAGCACTGAAGAATATTCTTTAAATCTGCGTGACACCATATCTAAAATTCATCAAATAGTTGGATATATGAACGTCTACCATCCATCTAAACTGCCTCGTTGTGTTTCTCTCATTTGCCCGCCTAACACCATGTGACATCAGAGCGCATGCGAGGTGAGTGCCAAGCCAGCCAGCAACAAGGACATTTTTATAAAAAGGAAATGTCAGCTCGCCAGTATGGCAAATATTTTGATATCTTTTCATCCGACAAACAGCACTGTTGCCAACTCTAACGCTTGCACTTTGTGTTTCTTATGCATGGTATTATCAGTCATTTTTAACTTTGGGGTGTTGTAACATTTATGAAAGAACTGCTTAAAAGTTGAACTATATTTTACAGCCAGGAGCGCAATTCCCGGGGGGACAGTTGGAGTTGAAAATATCACTTTTTGAAAATATCTTCTTCATTTTAATGCTTTATTATTCACTAATCTGACTGCTCAAATCGTAAAGACCTCTGCTCTGCCATCCGCTGGATTCTTAGCCTAAAACTATGGTTCACATTACAAGTTTACAAGTTTTGCTCAAATGTGGGATGCGAAGAAATGTTTTACAAAAATATAATGGCTTTAACAGATTTTAAATGCCTACATATGCTTTATTTTATCCCAGGACAGATTTAGATTTTTACTCCTGTAAATATTCTTTCTGATCAAAAAACACTTTTGCTGCTCTGTCTCTCTCTTTCATCTGACATTGTAATTGCAATAATAAACAGGCAAACTTTATGCATTCTTGAGCTGAAATTTCCATAACAACAATAAGAAGTCTACCCAGCTATTTAACCAGAATAGCCATAAAAGATTTTTACCAAAAAACTATTGATGTGACTCAGTGCTACCTCAAACCTGTTGAGACATTCTGAAGCTAAAAGAAAGAAAACCTTTGTAATAATATTTTCTGGAAGATGGTGGCCCTCTTATGATACTCTGAGACCTGAACATACACCTTGAAAAAACCTCCTGACTTCAACAACCTGACCGCATCGTTCGACCTCAAACGACTTCCCATGCCAAAGACACAAGAGACTAAGAATCTGCTTGATCTTATTTACAGACGTTACTGTTCCACAAATCCAACTCAGGTAACCCGCTGAACACATCCGATCATTTCCTTCCTTCCTTTCTTCCTTCTTCGCTTATAACCTTAAACCCACCACAGGCTCAGCACCTCCTACCTTAACTTGCCAATTCACACTTATATGCCCTCCAGATCCCTGCCCTCCGCTAATCATCAACGTCTTATAGTGCCGTCCTTATAGGGTAAGAGATGTCTCTTACACCTCTGCATCTGTTCCTCGATGTTGGAAAGATACGGCACGTTTGTCAGGCTCAGTTTCTATCTTTAAACACAGCCTAAAGACTCATCTTTTTCATATACACCTAAACCACTAAAAACCTTTTTTTCTTATCCACACAGTCTAGTTAGTAGTAACATTAACTTGATACATCATACATCATATGTATGTATACATCATCAGCATTTAGAGCTGTATTTCTGTGTAAAATACACATTTTACTTTACACCAAAGTGACAAATTACAAATATGAATAGAACTTCTGAACATATGATTAAAATAGTCAAATAAATAAAGTTAGTAAAATAAAGGTCAAAAGTCATTATAAAAATGGTTGTCTTTTTTAAGAAAAAAATTTGTAACACAAAAAATTACACAACATACAGTTTTGGTCACCCCTGTTAATGAGTGGCAAAGCAAATGACAGATTTTAATGCGGTTTACAATACCAACTTTTCTACTTCTCGTTTTTCTAAAAAGGGCTAGCTATATTGGTCAGCCCGAATCTATATATTTCTTTGTTCTGATAAACACAAAGAAAATAGTTGGAATAATGTTCTTAACCCAACAGTTCATGGCCCCTGTTGACTGCCACTGTAGAAAAAAATTTATCAATTGTTTGATCTGTTGAAGAAAAAAAGAGATATTTTGAAGAATGTATGACAACAGGAAGTTCTTGGGTAATTTGACAACCATTTTAATTTTTTCTTCCATATTGAGCACTGCGTTCGTCCCTGTTCATTGTCAAAGCAGCAGTGCATCTTATGAATATATAATATCTTTCTATTATTACCTTAAACGAATGTTTTAAAAAAGATTAGTATCTGAGAACCATTAGCCCTGTTTACTTTTCCTATGGACACCAATGCAAGTCAATGGGCACTCACTGATTTTTACCAACATTCTTCAAACTATCATCTTTGGTTTTCTGCAGAAGAATGAAAGCTAAACAGGGTTGAAAAAACAAGGGTTGGGAAAATTATAAAAAAAAAATTATGACAAAAACGGGTGCAATATTACTTGAAGTCTCTGAGGAAAGGGATTCTGGCTTATAATACTGTAACTATTGACACTATCATATTCCAAAAGATTCTTTTCCATTGATATCTTGTCTACTGATGTAGGCAGCAAGGTTGCGTGCTTGGTTTTGAAACGGAGCCAGAGACTCATGGCTGTATTCTGACACTGGTCAGGGGATGGATGTATTCCAAGGCTGTGCGCTCCTGTCGAAGCATTTAAAAAAAATGAGTGAAAAAAAGACAGCCGCATAAAGATTCATCTTATAAAAGGGCAAGCAATTCACTTCTAATCCACTCCATCTCTCTACCATGTGACCGATTACCCCAGCAACATAGTCATGACTCCAAGACCAAAACCGTTGCTTAGGCCGATCAATATATACCAGGTTCCAGCGTCACCTTTGACTCTTTGTGAAATGTGCGAGGGAGGGAGCGATTCTGCTGTTCAGGTGCAATCAAGTCGGGAAGTCACAACAGACAAGATAAAGCGTGAGACGTGAGCCCGCCGACGCCACCGCCTCCTTTGACACAGAGGCTTTCGCACATACGTGAACGCAAAAGCACCTGTGCAATGACTCGGGGGAGGTATAGCCTTGCCTCAGAGAGGAGATATATGTGGGCACATTTGGAACCCGAATCTTTGTTTTGAACCTGAGACCCGGCCTGGGCTGTCTTTGTTGTGACATTCAGGGGTGATGGAGATAAGCTGTCAATCAAAATCAAGTCTCTTTCCTTTTAAGGACTACCTGAGACCAGAACCACACACACTTATAGATATCAACAAACGTTCCAACAAATAGCTTAAAGGTGACCATTCTAACAGCGTGCAGCGTCGATGTAAGCTTAGACACATCAAACTGAGATAAGCTCTTGCCTTTGGGCAAGGGTAAATGAGCAAATGCAAGCCTGCTAATTCACTTGAGCGGATAACATTGCTGAATTGCTTTTATTTGAGCGGCCATGTAAAAATTTGTATTTTTCCATCTGCTCCACTATTTATGTATCCTTGATTCATGCAATGAACTACTGGCAATACACAAATCTGTACAACTCTTCCTTGCTTAATTCACTTATGTATATTTGTAGTATTTTTTTAATAGAACATATCATTTTTTTAACATATTACATTTTTCATCAGTTAATTTTACTGCATTTACTCACCCTTGTGTCATTACAACAACAATAAATCATTATATGGCCGAAGAAGATATTTTGAAGAAAAAGATATTTCTTAAAAGAATAGTTATTTCCAAAATAATCATTTGGTCATGAATTATTCCCACTCTAGTTTTTACAAACCTGTATAAATGTCTTTTTTGGTTAAACACAGGGGAAGATATTTAAAAGAATGTTTATAGCCAAAGAGTTCTTGGGCCACATTGTCTTCCAAATAATGACCGGAATAATGACAATGGTAGTCAAAACTAACCTTGTTTTTTTTTTGCTGTCCTACATTCTTTAAAACATCTGTTTTTTCAACAAAACATAAAGTAGTTTTTCTATTTTGGTTATCATTGGGGTCCAAGAACTGTTTGGTTACAAGCATTCTTCCAAATATCTTTCTCTGTGTTCACCAGGAAAAATAGATTTGAAACAACTCAGAGTTTACTAAATGATGACAACATTTTTTTTTTTGTGAACTATCCCTTTATTTCTCAAAATATCTTCTTATTTGATTAACTAAAGAAAAGTGATATTTTCAGTAACAAAACTTTTCATTTTGGTGTACCTATCCCATCAAGGCATGTTCACAGTTATATATTAAACAAAAACAAAATAAGCAATGATTATACAGTCATGTTTGGTGATTGGTGCACTTTCACATTTTAAATGAATTTGGCTGTCACATTTAAATTAACAATCCCCTAAAAAAAGATGTCGCCGAAAGTGAATAAACATGTATCGTCCTTGTTATATTTGCTGTACGAACACTGATATGATATTCTCTCTTAAATGGTTATTAGTATTTTATTGTCATCACACACAGACCTTGCAGTGTATAACTTTACTTTCTTTGCAAGAAAAAAACCTTCTGTGACTTCTGTTCAAAGGTTTGCTGTTACCTTAAATTCCTGGATTTTTTAGGCCAGCCTTCAGACTATGTTTAACTTATCATCGCCTAAAAGTTCCAGCTCCTGTTCTAAAAGTGGAAGCAAACTTTCATTTCCTCAACCCCAGAGGCCACAGATCCTTTATAAGATTTGCTAGGATCCTGGAAAAACGTGCTAACTCTGTCTTTCGCCCTCGGGGGGGCCGGCTCCAATCGCATCTCTGCGCACCCTTCCCTGCCACCTGATTATAACGTACCGAATGTCACGGGCAACACATTATTGTACTCGTAAAGACACGGCGACACGCTCCAATAAGTCTTCGGTTGAGAAACACAGCCTCTTTTGCATATTAATGACCCGAGGTCAGTTTCTTGAGATTGTGTTCATGACGACGCCGAGGGAACGAAAAGGAAAGTCCTATTAGATCTGTCCAAAATTACCTTTATGCCACACTTGCCAATAGCCATAAATAATTTGTACTCGCCATAAAAGTGTATGGAAACAAAAGTGTTTGTTTTGGCGACTGAATGTGTTAGTTTTAGAACAGGGTTGTGTCTAAATGAGTTTATGGGAAAAGAACGAGGACGTTAAAAGGATAGGGTCTTAAATTCCAGGCATGAGATAATTTAGATGATTGACATAATACGGTGATACAGTCATATACTCTTTCCATAAAAGGGTAATTGTATCTCTTGCTCTTCTTGTTTTTAGCTTCGTCAATAAGTCAGACATCAGCTCCCGAGCCACAGAGGGCAAACACCAACCACTTAAAACAACAGAAGTGGATAATAATACAGATTATGTCCCCCGTCAGCTCTTCAGATGACAAAAGACTAAATGAACTCCACGAATGCCTGGAGTACCCCCATAGGAAATAAGGCCCATCCCTAGTTTACACAACCAAAGAGAGCAAATCTTAAAATACCAGCGTACTTTTCGCACAGTCGAGCTCGACGTAACAGCTAAATGTCAAAGCAGAGCGCTAATGTTCACACAATTGAGCAGCTCTCCCCCGAGATCTGATTAAAAGATGGTGAGAAGGCAGAAAAAGAGAGAGCGAGAGAGCTGATAACTTCCTCATGTCCATAAGAACGGAATAAGTCACATCTGAATGTTCTTGTTATCTTCCACTATGAGGAAAGGAGTGGCTTTACTCGACTCTGGCGGTGGAGATAGAACGATTTGGATATTCCATGGTAAAGAGGACACAGAAAGCAATTTGTGAGGCATCACATGGCTTGTTCCGGAGTCTGTCGAGTTGAGTGTGATAGCTGAACTGTCTGACTGTTTCTTATGAAGTCATCCTTGAGCCGGGCTCCTGCTTGCTCAAGCACTTTCTAAGTGCTTTACCTAGACAGGCAGGTAGACATATTGCTGTATATTATTGATTGCTTAGAAGAAAGATCACGGATACACGCTCGCAGTCACTCGACATTATGGAATGTAAAAAACATTACATTTAATGGAGCGTGAAACGAAGGGCCTGCAAGAAAATGCTTTTTGTATTTAAATGTTGTACATGGATTAAAATTCTGAAGACAATGGAAGGAAAAAAAAAAAAACGTGTTATTTTGCAAAACGTAAACCATCACTGAAATTTTAATGGTTTCCGTTAAAATGCCATTATGATATTTTTTCTTCAAATTCGTCTCAAAATGCTGTTTGTAGTGTTTTTCGTGGCATAATTATGGTCAATTGTAATATCCCACCAAAAGCATATTTTTAGACACCATTATAGTAAAAACCAATACAATTTCCAACAAATCCAAACGTATTTCGTGTTTTCAGCAGGATTCAGCAGTTATATTAGGAATGAGGAATATTGACTTCTTTATGAAATTGGACATTAAAAATTTCCCCAAAATTCAAACCTGCGAGAATGAGGATGATGAAAATAGTAATAATATTCATAGGTTTGAATTTTGGAAAATGTTGAACTTTAATAACACTTTTCTTATTTTTATAATTAAAAGTTATAGCTATTATTGATATTATTATAATTATTAATGATATTATTATTTTTGTTTTACTGTATTAATAAGGTGAAAGATGTAAAACTCCTTAAATCGATTCGGACGATGTCCTTATGGGCACAAAACAAGTATGGCCAGGTTCTCTTCTCTCCAAATGTGTTCTCAGTTTCCAGCAATAAAAGAAAAGTCAAGTCTCCCTCTCTCTTTTTTTCCTCACTCTGATTGCATTCTCTTGACAGGTGTTGGCTCATTGAGTGGTAGACAGGCCAGTGTCAGCATCATCAGTATGGATCTCCTTTGAGAGCGTGACACAAAACCTCATCCTTCCGAAAGTCACCTATCCTCCACCCTCAAGCCCTGCTGTCTCTCTCTCTCTCCCTTCCTCCCTCACTTTCTTTTCCTATACAGGACCCTGTCGCCTACGGCAAATCTGGCAGGCATTTTCCCACTCGGTCCGGGCTCATTTGCGTTCCTTTCCCCTGAAGAGGTATGGGAACGTCCTGTAATTAAGACCAACACTTTCACCTTTCTTTCTCGATGAGATGTGCAGGCCATATTTCTGACAAATCTGCCTGATCCTTTACCGCAGTTTTAGAGAGGATGTTATTAGCTTGGACAATGCGCATGCTTTCCATGGCAAGGTTTGGACATAAATGTCAACGGGGTGAGAGATAATTTAGTATGCCTCACTTCCTATAGGGCGGGACGGTCAAACTTTGCAAACTTTTCCTGTCAAGAATTTCGCTGCTTTTCTGGTGTGAGGATATAAATCTTTTTCTGTTTGGGCTGCTCTACGTCACGGTGGTTATGAGTTTGCCCTGGAGATTTTAATTACTTTGTGAATATGACAATCTGTTGTAAATGCATGTTGCATTGAATATTACAGATATTAAGGCTGGGACGTATAGTAAAGGGTTACATGATATTTAGGGAATTATTGGGGGATTTGACACTAAAAAATTAAAGGTAAGTGTGAAGATTACAGTTTATTGATGTGAATGCACTTTTTAATTTTTCATAAGGTTTTATTTGGCAATTTCTTGAGACAAAAATGACTTTTCAAAAGGATTTCAAAGAAATCAGTCTAACAGACACAGTTTCCAGAATTAATGTTTCATTTTATAATTTTTATACCAATTTGAATGTATCCAAATGGTTCAATTCCATGAACGTATGTATTAAAGTTTTTTTCCATGTATTATAATATTAATATTAGAAATGAGATGTAGTTTAAATATCCTCTTTAGCTTTTGAAGTAGACGCAATGCAATAGGACAGTATGTGTACAGCATATTCAATCATTATGTTATTTGTTCTCCGTTTGGCCAGTCACTGTTTTTTTAAGTACAACATTTTATCTGCCCGAGGGCACAAAACAATCGGTAAGAATAGAGTCATCTCTGCTTCTCTTATTGAGCATGCAGTATGTCATAAGTAATGCCCATTCAACATCATTTGGAAACAGATAATATCTACTGTATGGCATTTTACCTTGAAATTCTTTTATTAGTGCTTTAGGCTATAAGTGAGAGAACTTTCACAAGAACAGGACAGAGGCATATATCTGGCAAATGCCATTATTTTGTATTTTACCATTTAAAAAACTTCTTAGTGCTGATCGAATAAAGAATCCTGTGTATTTGTTCTGCCTGTAAAGCAGGTGCGTTTTCTATTTCATAGATGCTGGAGCCCAAACCTTTGAGCCCGTATCCCGGACAATATTTTTCTTCTACTTCCAGTAACTTAATCTTACAGAACACCTAAGCAAACAGTAATATATGAGAGAGGAACATGAAATAACTTGTAAAAATCCCAAGAGAAGAGAATTCTGCATTTGCATTCTCGTGTGCCGGAGGGCGCATTATTTATCTTAAGACAGTGTTTGCATACAACTTGAAAAAAATGCACAGGAATTATATTCCTGGGACAACCAACTGAATACATCTTTGTTTGAAAAAGCATGCAGTATGAAATAAAATACTTTTTTATATTATGAGTGTAATCATTTAAATCGAAAGATTAATAACTTCTTTTCTGGTTCTCAATAAACCAATAACTATAATTTGTTTTATTTTATTTATTTTTATATCCTTAATGCGTTATTGTGTTTTATTTACAAATTTCCATGTTTTTACTATGCAACTTTTTTGTAATTCTGCAAAAAAGGTTCATTGTGTCAATGCAACAGAACAGTCCGCAAGAATTTCATTAACTCAGCCATATGGAGGCTAAAGAAATTTCCTCCGGGCTCAAACAGCAGCCTGTCATGGATATAATAAATCACTAATATAAAGTACAAGTGCTAAGTTTTACTAATTGGAGCTCTGGCTGGGTGGCACCTCAAAAACTAATTTCCTGTACTCTATCATGTTGGGCAAAATGTCCGCACACAATTTTTCCAGGTCACCCAATGCCTTTCCAATTTTATTTTGGGCAAAAATTTCAAATAAAATCTTCCACAGCTGTGACAGCCCTGATAAAAATCCAGGAAGACATCACAGGTCAGATATCAGTTTTTGGAGTTTCTTTCTGGTCCACACAATCAAAAATGCTGACTGTTTTTGCGTGAAACAATTTACACACAAATTATTGTAAAAACAAAACTGATTATAATGTTTACATTTTGTCAATTTAATTTACTCCCAATATCTTAATTTGAATTTAACAAAAATATTGGTGTATATCACATACATATATTCATAAAATTTTATTGTTTTAATTGTTTTATATTTGAAGGTTTTAGATTAATTTTACCCAATTAATGTAATGTGTTTAATGAAAAATCTATTTAACGTTCTCAAAAGACTGTATTAAGTAAATAAAACTGTGATATTTACTAAGCCACATAAAACATGTTTTACTGTAGATGAGACTGACCATGACGAGTGACTTTTGACGATTTCTCGTTCTTTCTAAAGTCTTTCTAAAGTACAGTCGGATGTTATTTCCAGAAAGACAGAATCTGACCCTGCATCTGAGCACCTGAAACCTGATCTCAGCTATTTGTCTCTTTTGACGCAAATTGCCCCTTTTTGTTGCCTTTTAAGTTTTTATGATTTGTGGAAAGGTGAGGTACGGGATATTTTAATAACATTAGATACGCTGAACTATACTGTAGCCGAGTATGTACTTCCTTTGAAATGCCGTGGTGGAAATATGACACGAGCTGTTAGTGTCGGTTTAAGCCTTATCTGATAGGACAGCTGATCTTGACACAAACGCTCATCACGCTCCATTACCCAGCAGCGACATGCTGCTCTATAAAGACAATTCAACATACACCAGTCATCTCAAAGTCAAACAGGATTCAGGAATAGGTAGAACACTCGCCTCAGCTTCGGTTGGTACCTTTCTTATATTTGGTTTCAGGGTATGTGGTGGTCTCATGTGATGGGCTTTTCCATCCAAATGTCCACCTTAAGATGTAAAGTTTTTGGAAAACAATTTTGTGTATTATATTCATTAAGGGTTTTGTGAATAATTAACTGATGGTCCTATATACTGGTAATGAATACATTCTTTGCAAATTTATATTGACTTAAAACGCCCTTGAGATTCAAGATTGTTTGGGTTGTATTTTCAGGGTTGCCAGATCTCAGTCCAATGACACAATACCAAATACCAAATCTCAAAATTGACAATATTATACAATATAAAATACAGATTTTATAAACTCTGTAAATCCTTACACAGAATTTACAATGTATACTGTAAAGAAGTTATAGTCAAAAATAAAAATAATTAAGAGTAAACTTTATCGGACCTTAAAATATTACCAAAGATAAACAAAATCTTCCCCTTTTACAATTGAAATAAAAAACGGCAACATGTATTTGCCACTGGTTTTAAGATTGAAATATTGTGTGCATATTGATACTTTATAATACTTGTATAAAAAAAAATACAGTAAAATGAAAACTGAATTCTTACTAATATTGAAATTGTCCTCCATGTTAAACGGGCTGATAGCCAAATGAAGCATTTTACATATCCACACGTTGTTGCCTCTCATCATGGCAACTGATCTTGCCGTGCTAATAATACATTCAAATAAACTTGATCGTAAACTCGGTCCAGCAGCATATGCTTTCACCCAGCACAGGTAACAGCTGCCACAACATGCCATCTGCTCTTTAATTGGTGAACTTGTCACTTGTGTTATTCTTCATTTTCCCATTCTTTAAAAACAGATGGATCTTAAATAAAATCCCTGAAGTCCACGGTAAAAAGCGAAGCGGATGTACACATCATGGCCGGCGCGATCTCGCTGGGACTATTAGGCTTCTTCTATAGATGTCACGCCGTGTTTGTTTTCGCTCTGAAGAAAAATAATTGAGTGATATAATAACTGGATCCGTGGTAGGCGTATTTGTTTTTGGTTATTAGCTTTTCTCCTGTAATTAATTTCAGAGCTCCCCTGAGAGGAAATTCGGCATTTCCTTTTCGAACGAACGCCGAATCAATACGCTCGCCCAGGACGCTATCCCTTACTGATGAGAGCGCCCGAAAAAAAAAGCCGGTTCGAGGTCTTTCCGCAGCCCACCACCTCATATGTTAAATTGCTTGTGGATCTGGTTCATAGAGATAGGCTCTTATCTGTTATTGAGAATGCTGGCAGCAGGAGGACTGATCTGGGTGTGTTGTGTCCAGTGGAGTAGCTCATCTAGAGGCCAAAGCTTCTCTGCATCGCTAAGACTCCCCTAAGCTCTATCCACTTACCCTCTGAAAGCTCCAGTGAAGCACACCATCCTACCCATAGTCCCAGCAGACTTCGTTATCCCAAAGAACAGACCATGTGTTTGCTTTCACAAGACGCTGTTTTCATGTTAAATGACAAGACGGTTGAAGTTTCAGGGCTTGCGTTGTTTCTCACGATTATGTGTAATAAACGTCAATGCATTTGTAGGATCATGTGTCGGTTTCAATGTCGGAGAGATGCGTTTCAGACTAGAATCAAACTTGTCTCTGTTAGACTGTAAAATATATATATGAGTGCAAGTTCGCCCAAAATCACAACTCTGTAGTTGTTCCAAAACTTGTGAGATTTTTGTTTGGTTGAACACAGAGGAAGTATTTGAACGAATGCTTGTACAAAGTTGTACAAACCCCATTGACCACCATTGTGAAAAGATGACAATGGTAGTCGGTGCTACATTCTTCAAAATATGTTTGACGGAAAAAAGTTATTTTTCCTGCTATAGAAGTCAAGAACCATTCTTCCAAATATGTTTCTGAATGCTCATCAAAGTTGAATAACTAATGTCAGAATTTTTGAAGTATCACTTTAATATTACGCTTGGCGTACAATTCTTCAGCCAAGTCATATTGTTTATATGCCAGACCACAGGCTGTTTTAAGAGCTCAATATTTGTATGTGGTTGTACTAGCAATGAAGGCCGCCAAGAGCATCTTTCTGATTCTAAGTTTTGTTTGTTTAAACACAACTTTTTCTATGGATAAATAAGTGAGTATAATGAAATGCATAAGAATTACTGAGATCAGAATAATCTTTGTTAATTGTTATTTGACCTTTTTTAACAGCACATGTTGTTATGGATTCATATTCTCTTGAAAAAGGACACATGATGTCACCCGCGGTTTGAAATATACACTTTTCTTCTTCATTTAACAAGCAGACGAAAATGTCTATATTCAAACAACTTTTGAGGTCACATAATTCTCATTTATATACATTAACAATGTGTAAAAATAGAAAGTGTAATATACAGTCTCATAAAGACTATTCTTTATTAAAATAAACGTAACCTTTTCCACTCATACAGTACAGTAGAAATACTTGTAATACTTTTAAACAGTAAGGAAAGAACTACATCATTATAAAGCGAGAGATGGTTTGGTTTGTCCTTGAGGCTAAATCCAAAGTCACATCACTTTAGCTCAAGAGTGAGTCCTGTCCGTGGATATAAAGCAGAGCGTGTAAGCCCGGCCAGAAGACCTCGATGAACTCCAACACATAATAAAAAAACATTGATCGGGCTCATTAATCATTCGACAGCTTCTTAAGCAGAAAATTGATGAAGATGAAGAAATATCGCAAGACTAATCGTGCTTAAGTTCTGTGAACCAGCATAGTCAAAGCATTGAATGGAACGGTTTAGACCAAATGAAAAGAGTCATTTTTTGCTCATGCAGTTCCAAACGTCTATGGTGTTTTAATGTGGAATATTCTGTGCAATTTTTACTTTTCTGATGCGCTTTTAATACTCTGCACATCTCGCTCCGCTACCTTACAATTTCATACCCTTCCCAACAGATGTGAGCTAATCTTTTCAAACACATGAGTACCAGTGAGAAATGAGAACAAGCTTCTCATGTCAGAGTTCTTTAGAAGCGATGCTTTCCGCTAATTGGCAATCGGCAAAGTGTGGCATGCTTTTGCAACTGCGTTTATAACTATTACTTTAAGATTATTGTGTTGTCAGGTTGTCTGTTTGTCATGATTGCAGTAAGGCGAGGTAGTCTCAGTGTTTTCTCAACAAAAAATTAAAAGAAATCAATGACGTTTCGAAATAAAATCTTTCCATGGATGTGCACTTTGAAGTAGAATGAGGTCAGACCGTGAAATTATTCTCTGGACATGATCTCATGTCATTTTTTTAGTTAAGGCATATTATTGATTATGACAAAATGATATGAAATACAACCCTGTAAGTGAATTACGAATTGAGATGGGATGATATGGCAACTAATACCCACAAAAAACCTTTCCACTATTACATTTAGGAAGTAGAAGTAAATATACGTATAAAAAATTACTTACACATCATTCCTTTGGAATTACATAATTTCATCCTGTACATCAATTCCACACAATTTCATTAAGTTTCTTCTATGTAATTTTTAAAGAGGAATTACACTGTAAAAATAATTTATGTGGCTTAGTAAATATAAGTTGTATACTAGCTTAATAAAATCAAAAATAGATTTTTTTAAGTTGAAAATATTAAAAGATATGTATTTATTCAACAAATACATATTTGTAATGTACACCTAACAATTTTGGTGAATTCTAATAGATATATTGGAGTTAAAAAGATTTATATTTGTTAGTTCTTACATTACTTGAAACGGTGTATTTAATTGATTAATAAATCACAGTATGTTATTAAAAACTCAATAAAAATACTCAGTGTTCCAATACTCAATTACCATGTTGAACCGGTTTCTACAACCAGTTTTTGACTGAAGCCATTCTATAATTTTGGATTATAAAATATTGTTAAAAACAAGCTTATTCTTATTTTTATTCACTTATTCTACTTTTGTATTTTTACATTTCCCTTGGATTTTTACCTTAGTGAGTGGACAGTAACATTGTTGACATTTTAAAAATAATGTAATTGAAAAACATGACAGAAAGAGCAACATTACCAAATCAGACTACTGAAGATAAAGATAATCAGCATCAAATGTTGAATTCAGCAATTAATTTCATTAAATGTTCAGTCTTTAACATTACGATAACTCAGTCAATATTAAATATATCAAGAATACATTTTCACGGAATGTTTTTTACTTTATGTGGAATGATTTTATGAAGTAAATTACAAATCTTAAGAACTTCTGCTGGGTTTTCATAGGCACATAGCTTAATATGGCCTGACAATTCTATCTCAACTGACAGTATTTACAGATTTAAGGTTTTCCCCTTAAAAAGCTTCATCTTCCTGTGTGAAAGATGTGCATTTGTGTTTAATGCTCCGTAAGATATTAATTGGCTTCGGCTGTAGATGGCAGAATGCAAAAAGAAGGCTTTCGACATCCGAAAGCGTCTGACACAATGTTGATATTGCTGCATTTTAAGACACTCACATCACAATCCATTTGTGTTCACAACACGAGCCGAAACCCCTTGTCAAGAATACTTTCAGGATCAAACTTCCTGTCTCGAGGCCTCGCGTCCTTGATAGCCATATTACAAGTATCGAAAGAAGTCCCCTAAAACTACTCTGACTTATCTAAACGTCTCAGGTTTCAGCCTCTGCTGGACACAATTTCTTGCGCCCATCATGTCAACGGTACAGAAATCAATACGTTTGAGAAGTGGTTAGAGCTCCTTTATCTTGGGTAGCTGATGATTTGGAGGTATGAATAATTCATTCCTAGAAAGCTACGGATGCAGCGAGAGAGTAGATAGAGAAATGGAAGGGCAGAGGAAATACTTCTTTATGTTATCGTTCTTAATCTCAGAGGTTGCAGTAATGCAGTTCTGACCATTTAGCACTTAATGGTGTGTCAGTAGAGGAACATGATCTTGGACCATTAAGGCCATCTCGAACCGCCTCTCGAGAAGATGTCATTCATTCTTTTTTCATCGCAGAGACATTTGAAAATGTGACTGGGATGGTTAGGAGAAGACTGATGGCAGTGGTCTGGGCATTCAAGGCGAAGCATCTTTGGATGGGTGAGTTGTTGCGTGTGTAATTAGCTTGAACCTTGAGACCCTGATGGAGAAAAACACGGTTACATGACTTGAGGCTATGTGTTGAATGGAAATATATTTTAAATGTTCTTCCGTTTCTATAAATAACAAATGTTGATGTTAAAGTTTTATGCATTGCTAGGTCGGGTTTGTTCCGCAAGAATGCAATAAAACCTATGTCTTAAGGCATATTTAAAGCACACAATAAATTCGTGACATACATAATTTAATGAAAATTAAAGGAGACCGCACTTTCCCGATATTCACTTGGACGCACATACTTAGACCAGACTGTCAATGGCTGCTTACAATTAACGGCCATTTTTATCCAAAGAAATTGACAGTATACTGTACAACAAATATAACATTGACTAACAATTTACAACAGTTACTGTTAGGTCCAATCAAAACAGTTATTCATTGTTTATGGTGCTTTAACTAATGTTTACAGGAACAACTTTATTTTGATTTAATATCAGTAATTGTTGATAATATTGGAATTAAGATAAACATAAATAAATGCCGCTTTAGCATTGTTTATTGTTTGTTCAATTTAGCTAATGCATTACGTCATTACTAACAAATCGAACTTATTGCAAGAGTTACCAACATATATTAAATTGAAAAGTACATTGGTGTGGCATCGGTGGAGAAAGTGAGTATCCCATGATGAACTGCAGATAGCTTTGCATTTATTTTATCATTATTATAGAAGATCTTCTTAGTTGATTTATATGTTAGTATTGACACATTTCTTTTTGTGAAATGAGTATATTTAAAAGTTTTTTTTAACTTGGTTTAAACTTTGTTGCTTTCATTATACTGTATACTGTAAAAAAGGAACTTCAAAATGTTATAATGTTATTTTTTTTTGGTCAAATTAGCAAATGTGTGATCTTCACTAAAAATGCATTAAATCCAGTAAACTTAAAATCTTTTTGTACATCAAAATATGTAAAAAAATTTAATAAATTACTTATTAAATATCTCGACTAGAGCCTTAATTATTTATTTGTAATTGAATTGCATATTTTCATTTTATTACCACAAAAATATAAAAATTCTCAATATACAGTAGAAATGTTTGTATAAAATTGTAAAGTAGGATATTTTACAAAATAAAACTTTTTACCCAAATCTATAATTTGTATTTTATTTAACTTGGATTTATTGTTGTTAGAAATTGATTTCACCTGTTCCCTCAGCAGTTTATTGGCTACATAAATGGTTTTCTATTTACACATGTCTATTTACACATATACATTTAAACGTTCTATGCCATAAACCATCTTGTAAATACAGCACAAATAAAACCGACGACAAGCTTTTCAATAACAAATCTCTTGCGGGTTGACATTCCCATTACGGTCATCATAAATAAGGTCTGATATTGTAGTTCATGGGCATGAGTTTATTGTTGGCTGTAAAGAGGAGAGTAATGATTATTTGTGTCATTCACATTAATGGCATTGGGAAATGAATCCGGTTGATACCAGTGAGCAAACTCCCTGCAGACTAATTACAAGGGTTCGTAAGGTTGTTCCTCGTATGCACAATGACTTTTTAATGACGCTCTTCCATACCCGGCCAAAATATTGCTTGCTTATTTTCTTCCCCGTCTGCCTCCACAACGGAGTATACGTCGGCCATTGGGGAAATGACTCACAAATGACTACATATTGGTTGTTGGTAGCATACTGTAAGTCATCAGCTCAGCATTTATTCCGTTTAAATGAGAAATCTAAGAGTTGTCCGCTTGTTTTACGAGGATGAGCTGCGAAGGTGATCCGCTGCAGGTGCCCGGATTGGATGAAGTTCTCTCTCGAGGGCCGGTGGATTTAATTTCCCCGGTTATATCTGTGTGCATTAGTGCATGTGTACTCTTTACACGTATCCTTGTTAACACGTCCTCTGCTTTCGATGTCGTACCAGCGAGTGTCTAACCCCAGGGACGAGGCACTCGAGGCAGCACCTGGAACGGTCTGATGCCGTGAGATGTGCTACAGTGAGCAGGGAAATGAGGATGAGTGTGTGGCACTCGGGGGTGATGGTGAGAGCCGGGCGCAGTGCTGTGTTCTCTCTTTGCGGTCTATCCCCCTCCGCCTTCCCTCTTTTTTATAATCTCTACGAATCTATAAACCATCACTGTAGTCGCTGGTGCAGCATCGGTTTATCCAGCACGGATGCAGCTCTCACTCTTTGGCCTGAAGCCTTTAATCTGTGAAGCTTGGAGTGTTCATGTTTCCTTAAAGAACGAAACGCTCTAATAGAAAACTCCATGTGCCTTAAAGGGGTAGCTTACTCAAACATGGCAATCGTGTAGTTATTTTTCACAGTCTTGTGTCGTACCAGGCCGCTAATCCTCTGGAACTTTTCATTTTCAGTGAAACACAAAAGGCAGCCGTCTTGAATACTGTTAATAAGTTTGGTGTTCCTTATGCATAGCTGTCGAATGGTTCATGATGCTTTTAATGTAGAACAGGCAGGCCCTGGAGGTTGACCCCAAGTGGGAGGGGCTATCATGAATTCTGCTGCAAAAAACTGTTTTCGGACGCATATTTAGTTTTCATTCATAGGTATGCATTTATAAATTTAAATTATCTTTTAAAGTTTTAATGTTTCTGCAAAATTTTAGGCAATAATCTATCGTGTCTAATAATATTGTTTTCGTGAAAATAATATTGTGTCTTATTTCCTTTTATTTGTGAACAAAAAAGAAACCGTATGGACCCTTTTCGGACCTCAAATACTGGAGAGACGCATTTTCTTTAAAGCAATATAACGCTTATACTTGTACAAGTAAGTATTTAGGAAGCTATTTTTTTATTAGAGAACCCTAGACGTTTTAACATTTTTCAAGTCTTAACAGATGACTTTGTGTCGCTGTAATTGTAAATGGAAATTATCTGTGATAATTTCTTGATTAAATAAAAATACAATTTTATTGTACATTTTTATTAATGAATATTTTAATTATTTAATTTGTAAGCTGGATATAGTGAGGGTTAATTATGTGCAATTAGGTAAAATTTTTTATCTTACCTTAAAGTTTGAACCACTTTTTTTCTACTTATAGCACGGTTCTCAACATTTGGAGGATTAAATACCCATGTAAAGTCTGTATTTAAGTTTTATAGCAATATTTTATTTTTAGTGCATGATTTTTTCTAGGAAAGTAAGGGCTTATTTCAGTATTGTCACATCCATAACGCTATGTTTTGCTTATAAACGGACACTTGAAAATTAACATATAGTACTTATTTATGTTACGTAAAGAGTAATCCATTCTCCATTTCTTGGATACTATTGATTCTGGTTAGTTCTTTTACCTTACATAAGTCATAAGAAGTTCTTGTTTTTTAAAAATGGTGTCCTTTTTGTCATGACCATAATGCAGGTTTCTTTACCTTCTTCAGAATACTTTTTTTTATATTCTAATGTTTAAACACTATTTACAAGGTTTTTTATTAAAAAGGTGGTTCACTTTACTGGTAACAATTATATTCCCAGAGGATTTTTATGTTCACGTCCATATTGCACCTAGAATACTTTTCTGTGGTTATGTAGATTATTTTGCAATTCAAGCTTAAACTAAACCATACTTTTAGCTGAAAAAATAGTCAAAAAGTCACACCAAATTGTTATTAATAATGTAATAATGCCAAAAGTGAGGTTTGGGAAATAAATAGATTGCATTATAAAAGTAACCATAAAGCAAGGAAAATGTGTAGCTTTGTGCATTCCACAACAAGATGTGTTTGTCAGGGTGAGAATGTGATGAATTATCTCTCTCTATTAGAATTCTGACTAATATCAACATTTATTTTTGCACATTCTAACTTTTCACCAACACAGTTCAGATGAACTCTGAGTTACTCATCGTCATTTCAGAATGGATCTGAGAATAGTGCGGAACAGCTCTACAGCTCTTCACATGTGTTTCTTTCGGAAGAAAAATGGAGTGTGATCTTCTTAGGTGAAAGATAACAAAAACTCTCATGCAGGTTTATTAGATATTCTTCAGAACAAAGAATAATGAAAGGGATGCGAACATCAAAGCCTCGATCGGTGCAGATTGTGATCATATGATGCACTGATAGTGGATGCTGAATTATAATAAAAAGCGCTGGCTTTGATGGCATTTGTATATTTTCATTTTTTTAAAGCTAAATCACGTAAAGTTTTCCAAAAAAAAATCTCAGAACAAAACATTTTAATCCAACTATACCACAATTACAATGATTTTACAAGATAAAACATTTAGTACTGTTACTTTTACAATTATGTTTAAACAATTTAATAAAAAACAATATTTGTCAGTAATACTATTAGCAAAGGATTGAAAAGATTTCCCTACAATGTGAAGCTCCAGTGTTCTGAATGAGAAATTACAATAAAATAGAACGCCTTTGTGGGCTCAAATGCATAAATTGAATCTTTTGTTGTATTCATTTGTTCTGCAAGCTTTTGCAAACTGTCTTTCAATATGGACTGAACACATTAAGCTTTTTCTTTCATGACTTTAACGGCATTGTACTTTTAATGTCAAAATGAAAATTGCATTCTGTTAAAGCGGTAGGTCATTAAAAAAGTCTCTTTCATCGTTCATTTAGCATCACATCACTTAAAAGATTAATTGTTGTGCAGTTTACCTCAAAGTTAGTTTTATAGCTCAACAAA
Source organism: Triplophysa yarkandensis (assembly GCA_033220385.1). NCBI lineage: Eukaryota > Metazoa > Chordata > Actinopteri > Cypriniformes > Nemacheilidae > Triplophysa > Triplophysa yarkandensis. The sequence continues at coordinate 3,722,277 of CM065670.1, read as the reverse complement.
CACTATTTCAGACCTTGATTTTAAGGAAAAATACATTTTGGTTTAAAAGGATTTGTGACAGGGAAAGATGCTGAAAGCATCAGGAACCATCCTAGACTTGTCGGTTGTGAAAAGCAATAATGAAGTATCCAAATATTTATTATGAATAATAAACATTTTTTATAAATATCGGTTTTTGGAACATCTCCATAGAAGATACGCCTAACATATACTTTTTATTTTAAATTGATAATTTTATAATTTATGTTTCTATTTAATGCCCAGTCAGTCAACACAAAAGGAGATATTTTTAAAAAAGTCGTTCAACAAACAGCATCAACACTCTCATTGAGTTTTATTGTAGAGACACAAACCCCTAACACATTTTTCAAAATATCTTCTACATGTTGCACATAAAACGAGTCATATTCAGGATCTTAAAGACGTAAAGGCAAATAATTTATGAAAGAATTTTTATTTTTAATTGTACTGTCTCTTTAAGAGCCATTGTCAGTGTGCATCCGACATTGTCAGTCATCCTCCAAGTCAATCCTCAAGTCATGATAAGTGTATCGTGTCCTTCTCTGATTCAGTCGTTAGGTTGGGGCTTCCAAGCCCACAGTTTTCGTCTATTTTTGCAGTAGATATAGGATTGTGCCAGCTCGGAATGAATTGTGTCCTTGTGGGCAACATTGTCAGAACAGCACCTTGTGCTTTTCTTCTCTCCCTGTGGTTGTCTCCTTATCCCACCTCTGCTGTTATCTGTCTATCCGTTCGACTCTACACCTGCTAAAAGGCAAAGAGTGGGGGTAGATGTTGTATTAATAGCACCGTATAGCCAACATCACATCACTTGATTAGATAATAAATGCAAATAAAACAGCTATGTGATTTAGAAAAAACAAGCACTATGTTCCCATCACATCTATATATATTGTACGGGGATTTAAATGAAAGACTTTGACCACAAGATCTCTTAAGATTGTTCATGTGAAAGCAATTATGTTACTACTTATACTTGTCACAGATGTATGCGATACATAGGTATTATTTTCGTTCATCTGCAGAACACCACAAGTTGACAACCAAAGAACAACGATGCCTTTTCACTTCTGTCGTGCAGACACAAAACCAATGCAAGTCAAAGCCAACATTCTTCCAAATACCTTCTCAGTAGTCCTGCAGAAGAAAGTCAATCAGGGTTTGGTGTGTAAGTGTTATTATTTTATGTATTTGAATCAGTCTTTAGGTAGCTGGCACATTTATAACTAAGAAAATGTTGGAGATGTCTGAGAGTGATGGAGTCCGAACAGGTGTGTGCAAGACAGTTTTGCCAGCATGTGCTGAGAAATCTTTCAGCAAGGATTTAGTCCAGTTTGGGTCCCGGCCAATATAAAAGAGGCTTCCAGGAGAAACCGGGCAATATTGGACACAGAAGGCTGTGTCAACCCATAAAGCAGGCAACTTACTAATGACTTTTTCAGAAACTAATTTTCTTCTTTGCTGCACTGGCCATAAAAGGTGGTTATCTCCTCCATCCAGGGATAGATAGAGATTTAACTGTCCTCATTGTTTATTGTTTTCCGTGGCAGATTTTACGTGGTGCGTGGCACCCGCGTCAGGAGAAAAATCTGGGATATATTTCATTCCGAGGCTCGAGTCTCGAATAGTTTCTTAATTATAGGGAATGATAATTTTGCAGAACGGCACTAATACCTCTGTGAAAAATGCCAACAAGAGTGCTCTAGCTGACAATAGATATTTTCGCCGGGGGTCTTGTTAAAGCCAGTGAACAACGTCTACCTCTTAACAGTGAAAACATGACAGCATTTAGGGCTGAATGGGCCTATTTGTAAAAGCTAAAAATACAAGGTTTTCAAATTGAAAAGCCTGTTAAAATAAGCAAGGTTTAATACAGTCAGTCTGGTCCTTATGACAAAATAAAGTGAGCGGTCTAAATGTTTTTGTATTATACTTAAGGGAATTATTTCGTGATAATGACCGACTGACTTACGCTTTGTTCATTTATAAATGTGGAAGTAAATGCATGTGAAATATTGATTCCGATACGTATGTACGAAAACACTGTTTGAGGGATGTTGTGACATTTTTCATTCGCCGAATCAACAAGGATCAATCATTTTACAGGGTTATGTAATAAAAGTCAGATAATTCATGACAGGCCTTCATTCTTTTCTCAAAATAATAGTGAACCCCAAAAACAAATTGTGTCAACATTTAATAAACATTAACCAGTTTTAACATTAACCAGACTTACACCAGTCAGAAAGAAATCATATTTTGAAGAATGTTCCTTTTGTGTTCTTACTAGATTTCTCCTGCAGAACATAAAAGAAGATATTTTGAATGACGTTGGTTACTGGTGTTGCTTTTGTTTCCACAAATAAGAAGCATACGGATGATACTGCTGTTTGGTTATCAGCATTCTTCAAAATATCTTTTTTGGTGACAGACTTTCTTCCGCAGAACACAAAAGAATCGAAGAATGTTACTTGCTCGAGTTGGTTTGTTTCCATACATTCAAGGTTAAAGGGGTGCAAATGTTGTTTGGTTATAAGAACGCCTTAAAAAATATTTTTTGGGGTTCTGACTTTCTTTCTCCTGCAGAACAGGAAATAAGTTTTTGTTTCCAAACATTAAAAGTGATGCCAATGCTGTTTGGTTACCAACATTCTTCAAAAATCTATTTTTGTCATGCATGAGAACGTCAAAAAGGTTTGAGTGTGTAAATGATGACAGAATTTTCATTTTTATCACTTCATTTCCTTTACCGCATAAATCCCCATCACCGTTCAGCCCGACCCCGCCAAACTTTCCATACTTGTTTTGCCATGCTGTCAATCCAAACTATAGTGTTACTCAATGCTTGCTGTCAAGAGCCGTAATGTAATTCTGAATGGGAAGGAAACAGTTCTCATCATCCGAAGCGGCCCTGAGGTCATTGATAAAAAGGCCCGATAACTCCAAGCTTCCTGTGTATTCAAGCCTGAATCTCCTCTTCCTGATGCAAGTCTGTCTAATGTCTAGAACCACTCTGCAATCTGTATGATGCTTTTAAATGTACCAGCAGCTCAGCTCTGATCATCATTTATATTCTTTATTGCATTGCACAGTTTAGAATCTCTGTTGATCAGGAGATCTCGTCTTAATCATATAAACCCTTTAGTGGACGGGGAATATTATGTATTAATGAGCTATAGAGATCCAACAAAGTCCATGCCATCTGAATATCAATACCCCTCAGATACCCAGTGCATCAGAAGGTAATTGATTTACCCGAGTTCAGCATAAGAAAAGTCAACACAATGTGCACAGCAACTTTATTTCACGCTGCAGAGGTTTTACTTAACACTGTCTGAGTTTAGACGCCTCTGTCCGTGAGTCATTAGTGGCTTTAAAGTGACACCAGGCAGACGTGAGCCCCCATACATCGAGCTCAGCCCGGGAGACACCCAGAGATCGCGTGACAATGCTTAGCCTTGAACTCCGAGAAAGATTCAATAGAAAAGACCTTCAGAGACTGGCTGCAAGACTGAAACTAGATTTGAGCGTCAATTTAATTACTTTACAGGGAATCTGAACTATAGATCTTTAAGATGTACTAAATGGAAGTATTTAAGTTCTCTTAAACCAAACAAGCTGTTACTGAGCGCATGTTCAAAAAGGACGTTTAGGAGTAATATAAAGCTACTTTAGGATCTAAACGGATTCTGTTTAAACGTAAGAATTTTGATTTATTTATGAGTTTTGGGGAGGTGCTATCTTTTATGATGAAAAACGTATGTGATCTCTGCTGTGTTCCGTTTAGTATCAGTACCTCATATATGACTTATTTTTTATGATCAATTATATTATATTATGTTATATTATATTATAAACATAACATTAAATTACATTATAAAGGATTTTTATTATGGAATTTTATGATGTGTTATGTTATATCGTATTTTATATCGGTTATGTTATGTTATGTTATGTTATGTTATTATGTTTTGTGTTGTGTTGTATTGTGTTTAATGTTATGTTGTGTTTAATGTTATGTTGTGTTTAATGTTATGTTGTGATTATTGTTATGTTATGTTATGTTGTGTTGTGTTGTGTTGTGTTGTGTTGTGTTGTGTTATGTTGTGTTTAATTTTATGTTGTGTTTAATGTTATGTTGTGATTAATGTTATGTTATGTTATGTTGTAAAAAGACAAACTCTTTTTAATGTTTTTTATAGGTTTTATAGTTTAAAATAGACGACTAATAATGAGGATTTACTCATTCACTCTCTTATTATCTAAAATAAATTGCCATATTTTCAAGGTTTAAGAAGGACTGCAGTGTAACATTTATACTACAATACATTCGATTTTTGAATACATCTGCTGTATCAATGTTTGCAAGCCTGAATATATAAACAAATTTAAACAAAATCATGCACTATTTATGTATGCAGTAAGAGAAGTCACCAAACACGTCTAATGTACAAAGACGTATCCGTCTAGCCGGTCTCTCTTCAAGGATGCGGCTCTCTTCTTCAGCATCGTTCCTGCAAGTTAATCCCATCAGGATTTCAATTTCACTTCACTTTTAATTATCGCCTTCCCATTGACTATTTTAAAAGGGGAAGATTTTCTCAAATCCCACTTACTATAATTAGGGCTTATGTGCGGATAATGAAAATTTTAAAGGATCAAAGGTGGAAATCATTGGTAGAGGGGCCTGTATCTGTTTAATTTAGATGCCTGCGGTGTCATCCAGAGACCGGTATGGAAAACGGAGTGGCACTATAATTATGTAAATAAAACATAACCCAGCCGCCTGAATTTAATGCCTGTAAACTATCAGTGGCAGTATGTTTTTCTCCAAACATCCGTCATATACTGGCAGTTAAGCCTGATTTAAAAGGCAGTGTTTGACAACAGGCTTGTTAGCTTGTGCCACCTAGTGGATTAGCACTTTCCTCATGGATGTGATGTTACAGATCTAATAACTTCCATTGATTTGCTCCCCCGACAGTCCCACTGATTGGAAGTTTTGCTGTATTAAAACTTCATAGATCCAGAGCAACTAGACGCCACCTGTAGATGCGAATGCAATCCGTCTCTTCGGAAAGCATGCACAGATAGGACCGTTGTTGTTGTCTAGTCCATGCATCCCATCCATTTTTCCATCTGTGCAAAAATATGCAAAGCGGCCTTAGTTACATCGCAGCTACGCATTCTCACGCAGACGCACACCTCTGTCACACCAGTGTCAAAGCATGTCTCGCTCTTCCCCTCCGCTGTTGTGTCACAGCAGACAGAAAGTGCCACCGGGAGTTAAGCATGTCAATAAGCTCCAACCATTGATCAAGACACTTAGTGAACAGCTTATAAACCCCCTGGCGCAGGTGCCCGGATAGATCAGTCCTCTGATCCAACTTAATTGAAGAAAATGCAATAGCGTGAAGGGAGGGGTGGGAGCCAGGAGAGACGGAACTCCAATCATGACATAGAGAAATGTGATCTCATTAAAAGCCATATACATAATTTAGCAGGTATAATGCAGTTGCGTCGTAAGGATTTCCCTGATGTTTTATCAGACGACAGTGTTTCACGGTGACTCCGGTTCCTTCCAAGGCCGCTCATGAAGACCGTTCGCTTTTAAATAAGTGGATGGTATGGCCATAAATAAGCTCAAATTGAGTCATATGGGGTAACAGATAATGCTCAACCAGAACCAGGCAACTTTAAGACATGCTTTCAATATCAAATTGGGTTGAACGCACAACAAATGGCGCCATTGGCTTGGATGTCAACAGGGTTGTGTGACAAGCCATCATAATGGAAAACCAGAACCAGGCAACTTTAAGACATGTTTTCAATATCAAAGAAATGTACAACAATTGTACATTACTGATCTATTGGCTTGAAAGCTCAACCAGGACCAGGCAACTTTAAGACATGCTTTCAATATCAAAGTACGGTACAACAATTGGGTTGAACGCACAACCAACGGCGCCATTGGCTTGGATGTCAACAGGGTTGTGTGACAAGCCATCATAATGGAAAACCGTTAGAAATACTCAAATAAATCGAGTCATTACTAAATAAAGGTTGGCCCGCGGCAACGAGCTTTGTGCCAAGCTGGGCAGTCAAGACCCTTCCAAATTCAACACAAGGTTACCATTGAAACCCAACTTTTCTTTCAACAATTTCATGGTTACCCCATCAAGGATGCTCTCAGGGGTCACCTATACTGCCAATGTCACACATTCAACCCTCATCCAAACCTGTATACAAGCTATAATGTGCCAGATCTGATGCATTGACTTTCAAACCCAGCATCCTGGCTTCTCCAAATTCGCCATGAATAATGAATGCATCATCTCATGTTTTCCTGTAAGTTTGCGTATCTGTCACATCAGCCTTGCCCTCGCATCCCTCGGTCCTCCGTGACATGAAGATGCTGTGATGCCTCTGACTCTTTGGGAGTCAGGATGTGGGAGGTGCCCACCCTGTGCCACTCGGAGCAGCTCAATGCTGATGCGTGATCAGCGGGGAGCGCGCGGGGAGAGCGCAGTACATCCGAGCCCAACGCGCACATCTGCAGCTTCCGAGATCCGGGCTGGTTTATTCGGGATACCGGGAAGATTTGCTACAGTCTCCGATGCTGTGTTCAGTCTCGCAGTGAGCTTGAGGAAGGAAGGGCACTCGATGTATAGTAAGTGCGTGTTTACTTATGGGATGCGCGTTTGTACTTGCAGATCCACGAGAAGGAATTTGGGTTGATGATGTTGGACCTCATCTGTGGGATGCTGTGAGTGACAGTGATGCTGATCCAGGGAAAGGACACGTTTTTATTAGGGATAAACCCCTGTAAATTATATAGATTACATTAAATGTGTTATTATATGTAATATCAGCAGGGCTGTCATTTTGACAGAAAAGGAGTGACACAATGTATATATAACATATGTCAGCAACTATATATTTTACAGTTGTTAAGTGTTGTTATCTTGTTTTTGGGATCCATAGGGGGACACTGGTTATAGTGACATGACTATAGGTGGTCCCTATGGTTTCACTATTGATAAAGTTATTGTTAGGCATTTTTTATATTTACAAGCATGCTATACATATATATGAAATACTATATGAGAACCAGGGAGTGATGGTGGCCCAAGGAAAGGACATGTCTTATATGGGGTAAACCCCTAAAAATTATATAAATTACATTAATTATGTTATTATATGTAATATCAGCAGGGCTGTCATTTTGACAGAAAAGGAGAGACAGAATGTATGTATAACATATTTCAGCTATTATATATTCTACTGTTGTAAAGTGTTGTTACCTTGTTTTTGGGATCCATAGGGGGACACGACTATAGGTGGTCCCTATGGTTTCACTATTGATAAAGTTATTGTTAGGCATTTTTTATATTTACAAGCATGCTATACATATATATGAAATACTCTATGAGATCCAGGGAGCGATGGTGGTCCAAGGAAAGGACATGTCTTATAAGGGATAAACCCCTATAAATTAAATAAATTACATTAAATGTGTTATTATATGTAATATCACCAGGGCTGTCATTTTGACAGAAAAGGAGAGACAGAATGTATATATAACATATGTCAGCTATTATATATTCTACTGTTGTAAAGTGTTGTTACCTTGTTTTTGGGATCCATAGGGGGACATGACTATAGGTGGTCCCTATGGTTTCACTATTGATAAAGTTATTGTCAGGCATTTTTTATATATTCAAGCATGCTATACATATATATGAAATACTCTATGAGATCCAGGGAGTGATGGTGGTCCAAGGAAAGGACATGTCTTATAAGGGATAAACCCCTATAAATGATATAAATTACATTAAATGTGTTATTATATGTAATATCAGCAGGGCTGTCATTTTGACAGGTAAGGAGAGACAGAATGTATATATAACATATGTCAGCTATTATATATTCTACTGTTGTAAAGTGTTGTAACCTTGTTTTTGGGATCCATAGGGGGACACTGGTTATAGTGACATGACTATAGGTGGTCCCTATGGTTTCACTATTGATAAAGTTATTGTTAGGCATTTTTTATATATTCAAGCATGCTATACATATATATGCAATACTATATGAGAACCAGGGAGTGATGGTGGCCCAAGGAAAGGACATGTCTTATATGGGGTAAACCCCTAAAAATTATATAAATTACATTAATTATGTTATTATATGTAATATCACCAGGGCTGTCATTTTGACAGGTAAGGAGAGACAGAATGTACGTACAACATATGTCAGCTATTATATATTCTACTGTTGTAAAGTGTTGTTACCTTGTTTTTGGGATCCATTGTGGAACACCGATTATAGTGACATGACTATAGGTGGTTCCTAGGGTTTCAATATTAATACAGTTGTAAGGGTTTTCTATTATATACAAGCATTTGTATATATGCAATACTATATGAGATCCCGGGAGTGATGGTGCTCCAAGAGAAGGACACGTTTTCCCAAGTCCTTTCTTTGGATGAGGGACAGACCTCTTTATATTATATAAAATATATATATAAAGACCATTAAAAGCGACACTCTATGTACTATTAGCAATACTTGAATTATGACAAGTTGGAGTGACACAATGTATATATAACATATGTCAGCAACTATATATTTTACTGTTGTTAAGTGTTGTTACCTTGTTTTTGGGATCCATAGGGGGACACTGGTTATAGTGACATGACTATAGGTGGTCCCTATGGTTTCACTATTGATAAAGTTATTGTTAGGGATTTTTTATATATACAAGCATGCTATACATATATATATATGCAATACTATATGAAATCCCGGGAGTGATGCTGCTCCAAGGAAAGGACACGTTTTCCCAAGTCCTTTCTTTGGATAAGGGACAGACCTCTATAATTATATAAATCATGACCATTAAATGCGTTATTATATATAATATCAGTAGTACTTGAATTTTGACACTTTGGAGTGACACAATGTACATATAACATATGTCAGCTATTGTATACTGTAGTAAAGAGTTGTTACCATGTTTTGGGATCCATAGGGGGACACTGGTTATAGTGACATGACTAAAAGTGATTCCTATGGTTTTACTATTAGTAAAGTTGTAAGGGTGTTCTATTATATACAAATATGATAAACATATATATGTAATACTATATGCGATCCCTGGAGGGGGTTCCTATGGTTTCACTCTTAAAAAAGTTGTTGTAGGGTATTCTAATATACAAGCATGTGTATATGTGCAATACTATAAAAATGTGACGTATATTTATCTTCTAGTTCATGCAATGCAAAAGCAAAAGTGTGTTTGGCATTCAGTCAAGTGAAAATGACATGCATGTCGATGCATGCTGTCCAAAGCATCATCTCTGTTTACTTTTCAAACCTCGATCTGGAATTGATCTCCCTTACCGAAACCTCTCGTGATGGGTGGCGTGCAGGGCGCATTAACGTCAGGATGGGTGTGCATTACCGACGCTTACAGACATGTTGCGCTGGGGTTAATGATCTGATATGCCCTGACTTTGATTCGGTTAGAGAGCCCCATGTTGGAGACTGGAGCCTCCACAGATGTTTATTAATCCCCCCATCGCTTAATCCGGCTGGATTTTCTTATTACTGCTGTCCACCAGCTCCATAAACCACTCAGAGTTGATTTCTTTATTTCCCTTGCTTTGCTTCATGAAATGTCAAAGTCAGAACTTGCTCTGCTATGAATTTGCTTTTCTGATTGGTATCTAAAAATGTTGTCAATGCACTGCTTGGGTGTTGCTGGGATGACATCAGAGTCCTAAATAACATTTGTGCGTAATGAATGTGGATTTATCTGGCATCTGCCACTCACTTACTGCAGCTCTCGGGGTTGGGATCTCATCCGTCGGCCTAGCAGACGAGGTTTATGTGGATCATATTTAAATGTTAATCACTGGTCAAGTTATGTCAAACCGGGATATGGTGTAGGCCATTATCGTGGTCTCGCAGGATTTAATTCCTGGATTTTCTCTTAAAACGGGCTGGTATATTTTTTACTTCACAAGAAGTCATGTAAGCGAGATAAGGTATTATACGACTATTATCTTCTCCAAGATCCACGTGGATAAAAAGACGAACGTATAGGGCAAGATAGTGACCCTACTTTGATTCCATCTCCGTTCATTGCAACAACCCAACCACTGACATTAGATAACGTTTCATGTAATATCAACATTACCTTAACTTTCATGGTTAAAGTAGCACAATGTAAATATAACATATAGATATTATATATCCTTGAGCATAATATACAATGTTTTTTTAACATACCACAAGGTTGCATGCCAGATTTCATATCACTCAGAATATCAGTCCAACTTCCATTGTCAGACATAGTATGTGGATAAAAATAGTTATCGGTGTTCAATCGGGAAGAAAGTAAGAGGGCAAGAGACCTAAGCAAGGACAGAGCGAGAGCGAGAAAGTGTTCTTTCATACTAAAAGTGCAGCAGCGTACCAACCTGTCAAAAGTGATGTAGTGCAAGTGACATTAAAAAGATTCCAGAGTGGTCGCGTTTAGAAGCACGTCATAAAAATTTCATCGGATAGTCTCTGCCGGGGAGAGTATAGACGTATACAGAATGACAGTTGGGTGTGATGTATGCATTTCATATGTGAATGAAAACCTACATGCATAGATAAATAGTTGCCATAGCTCCAATAATGTTAGACTTTGTGGTCTGCAATATGGGCTGCATCTTTTTGAGACTTTTCTTTTTATGTACAGATCATTTTAATTGGCAACAAACCCATGAAGACAAGTAACGGTGACGTTCATCGTAACCTAGCAATGGTTGTTACAGCTCCTGGGAAGTACATTTTGAAGTATCTTTATACATTTCTCTCGATTTAACAGGAAATGCAAATCTGAGATGTACCAAAATTAAAGGAAACTTGCTCCGCAGCGTATTCCGTATTTGTAATATCTGCTTTGAGCTTTACGCAACACCGCTTCCTTCAGGGAAATACAGACTCCCTAAAGACCTCCCTGTTGTCACAGTATCCTCCTGAGCGAGTACAACTTTTACGTTTACAAAAATGAATGCTAGTAGGTGGCCTTGTTGAAAAGCCAACAGAGGCGTAACCGGGATTTCAAGCGCATTGGATGCAGCCGGGCGCTCCCTGGTCAGGCGAAGAAGCGTTTTGGACATGAGTCCTGTGAAGTCTGTTAGAGTCTCATCTGGGGGGTCTCCTCTTTCATTCATTGCACCGGAAAAACCGGGGTAAAGCCTGGCAAATAAACACAAATATTCTGAATCGCCCGCCTCGTGCCTCCAGTAACATACTCCCCTTTATGGGCTGCTCTCGAGGTTTTTGAAAGCAAACAGCGGCGTGCGTTTTTCAAAGCATTATTATGCGCAAAAAGGCTGCGGACCCACGATACTTCTTTTGCCTGCGCGCATGCAGGGACTTGTAAGCCTCTTGTGTTGTATTAATATGATTTCCCCCCCTTCCCTACCAGCCATTGAGTCTCAAAGTCAGCCTCTTTCATTTCCCTCCACCTTCTTCTTGCTTTAAATCACGAGGCAGTCGGTGTCTTAGCACCGGCATATGCTGAATGCTTTTGACACCTCTCCGCTACAGAATTATTTGCATGTTTGCCAGGCATTGAAATTGATCCAGGTGACATAGCAGATCAAAGGCGTGTGTACTGACAGCAGTGTACTAATGGATCCAAGATGGCTGTCAATTAGGAAAAACAATCCCTCTGGTGCTGGGAATTATTATATCTCGGCTTGCTCTGTCGAGTGTGTGAAAAGGGTGTATCGGATGCGCCGCACACCCTTACAGTCTCCATGCGTTGGGTCAGATGGTTTATTTATAGTCTTCTTCAGGCCGCATTGTCGGCTGAAAGGGCAAAGGAATCGAAGACATTCGGTCTGGTATCCGTAAGCAGATCTGTGAACTTTCGGTTGTTGTTCGAAACGCGACGATGTTCCACGTTGGCCTGAGGCTTGGGAAAGCCGACAGCACAATATAAGTGCTTAGAGGTCTCTTTTCACCCTTTTTTCGAGGGTTCAAGAGGCGTTACTGAGGAAGTGTTCCTTCAAAGCCGTAACTTTTGAGATGAGACCCACAGGAGTGTTTTCTGAAAAATTGCTTTGAAGAAACTGACCGATTTTGGGAGACAGGTGAAAATAAAGGAGTGGGAATAGTCGAGAGGCGTTGGAGTGGGATGGCGTTTCGTCAGTCTTTAGCTTTCCGTCACAGTGAGTTACTGTTTCAGTGTTCAAAAAAGTCAAATCCGTGGGGTTGTTTTGTTGTGTGGGGTTATACAACACACCCGTGCGCCTCGGTGTAAAGCAAATGTTTGGGCAAATATGCAAAATACTGGGTGGTGTGGATACACCCAGCGTTCAGTCAGCATGCTCGCAGAAATCCCATTAACACAGCACTTTTCTTTATTCTGCTGTTATTCCCTCCACTTAATGTCTCCGAGCTGTATTTTTGAGCTCGGTAGTAATGTAATGATCCTCATACATGATTGCAAGTAGACTTGTCACAAACAGAACTATCATTCATTTTAATAACAGCGCCGTCGTGCCTTTTTATTATGCCTTAATGTCCAGTTATGGGAATGGACTTGTGAACTGCTTTATTTTAGCCAATTTCACAAAGCTGCAGACGCATTAAAACATTTTATGTTAGTTTTGGAATTGCGGCCCGAGCAAATTTGTCTTGTTTTTTTTTTCTGGACAGAACGCTCTTTAAACAGTTGGGTTACTGTCATTATTTACTCACCCCTTGTCATTTAAAAGCTGTATGACTCTCTTTTTTCCAAAGAACACAAAAGAAAATGTTAGAAGAATGTTCAGTGTGTACTTGGGGTCTGCGATATTAACAAAGAATGATTATCTCATGTATCTCTGTATGCTCTGGGATTTTGCAGAAAACTAACCAAATTATATATTAATTTAATCCTTAGAAATTGTGATGTTAGACTTCTATTTTGCTACTAGCTTTACTTCCAACATGCTAAAAGAATATAAATAATAATAACATTAATAATAAAAATAATAATAATATCAATAACAGTTATGCTACTACTACTACTACTACTACTACTACTACTACTACTACTATGTATAATAATAGCAATAATAATAATAATAATAATAATAATGAAAATTATTATACATTTTTTGATTCTTTTATTTTAAATAATATAAAAGTACTAAAGAATAATCAATGAAAATATTTTAGGCAAAAAAATTTTAAAAGACTAAAAGCTAGTTGAATTCTGCATGCACAGACGCTGACGGCTCAGCATGTGATTATAGCACGCAGTGATAATGTGGACAGTGTATGCAGGTTTTTGATAGTTGACATTCTCTATATTTTATTATGCACGTCTATAAAACCACATACTATATGGGATTATATATCTTGCAAACCCCAGATTGCCAACAATCTTCAAAATATCTTCTTTTATATTCTGCAGAAGAAAGAAGGTCATACAGGTTGGTTGGATGAATAAATAATAACAGATTTTATTTTTGGTTGAACCACATGGTATAGTGCTGAATTCTTATTTATGTATCAAAGATCAATAAATAATGATACGTTTTATCACTGGAAGGTAAGGTTAATAATTCAACAATGATTAAATCCCAAACACATCTGTCTCTAATAATCACCGGTTTGGAATGAGTTCAGATTCACTGAACTGTAAGTCTTATGTGTCGTATTTAAATGTGCTACAGACCTGTTGTCTATTGTTGCTTATGCAATCATGGTGCAACATGGTTTTACCTTTGGGAATACGGCTAATTGTGGGTTTCATTAGAGGAGCATAACATGATAAGACAGTTACGGAACAATTGGCACTGTGATGCCGGCTCCATTATTCACCGTAAATACCCCCCCCCAGTTCTTTCCATCAGTAAACGGAGGTGTCAGATAGAGCCGGCTAACATGATGAGCGTTCATAATGGGCATGATGGGCAAATTGTCAAATCAGCAAAGCGCCGCCCCAAACCACATGGGTGTGTTTCCGAGTGTTTATGGGAAATCTTCTGTATATGACAGTCTTTAGGGGAGTTGATACGGCGCTAAAAATGTTCTGCTTCTTTAAACTTTGGAAAACAAACAAGAGGCTTCTGTCCGTGTGGAATATAACGGAAGGGATGAAAGATTGGTTTGATGAGCGCTGAAATCTAGAGGGCTTCGGAGAGATGTTGTGATGTAATATTTTTCAAAAGTTGGAAAAAGTGGCAAAACAAACAGAATAGAACATTTTCTTTTTGTGTTCCTTAAAAAAAATACAAAAGTAATAATAATTGCTATTCCTCAAAGCATTAAATGTATTGTGTTAGAGTAATTATCATTGCTGCCCACAGTGTTGCACTTTAGATATGGTTCACTGTTAAATAGCTTGCTCCATTAGCGTTTAATGCATCTGAGATAGAAAGCATGAACGACATTATGGCCGGTCATATTTTTAACTTTACAGCCACTCTTATTTATCCATCATATGAAAAAGAAGTGCTCAATAAACTGCTTATTGGAATTGAACGGAAATGATTTGAACGAATCGTCATTGCTTATTGATGTGGAACCGAGAGAACTGTTGTATAGGATTTAAATTTATTTCTTCCATTAGATATTGATTAAATGTTAGATTGGATCCTAGAATATTACAGTCATATTTCATCCAACCTGTGTTGTAAGAAGTGCATGCATCAGGTTTCAAATTGTTGCTTGAAGTCTCCCTGTGGTTGATCATCTTATCCTTTAAATCTGTTCTTTAACCTTCAAAAATTATTTGTAATGTTTTCCCGGAAAATGTAAGGTATGAATGCATCTCTACACTACCAGTTTTGGAACTCGTAAAATGATACTTTGACCTGAACTTATATTATTAAATATCTGAAATTTGTTCCATAGACAAATATAACATTTAGCAAATATACATGGTGCTTTCATTACAAAACTTGTTTTTAAATGCATGACTTTGAATATTGAAGATATAAATAATTCTTTAAAAAGCATCTTTAGGGTGAGTCCTTGAGAGGCTGCTTGAGGATCCAACAAGATATCTGTTAATTTTAGTCAAAGGGTGACAATACAAAAGATTATTTAAATTTTTTTGTTATAACGTATTTCCCATAGTTCCCTGGGTTTTATTTCATAGTTTTGTTTCTTTTACTATCCAAAAATGTGGAAAATTATTAATGACCCAAAACTTTTGACCGGTCGTGTACACCTTATCTTTACACGGATACATGAATATGCAAAATCCGCCCCGCCTTCACTCAATCACACTGCAGTTCAGACACTGATTAGTTTATGACATCATTAACCAGAGCCATTTAAAAATGCATTTTGGAAACTTTAGTTTATAGAGAAAATGCTGAACTATGGTATAAACCATACATTTGCATTTGTCTTTATACTTATTAAAAACATCCCATAAACTACACGACACAAGAACTTTTTTTTAACTTTTGACTGCTGGGGGTATTTAATTTCATTGTGAACATCTGTCACATCTTTACCCACAGCACTTCAATGACACGTTTGACGTCATAAATGCATCAGTTGCAATTTTATGAAAGATCTGTTATCACCATCTTCTTTGGCAATGTCCCGGCTGTTGTGTGTCCTCGCACGACTTCTCAGACATGAGGGATTATGCCAATTTTCTGAACACCTCTAACAAATAGTAGCTCTGAAACAAAATCCGGGCCTTAACGGCAATAGAAATGTGGCACCTGGAACACCAAATACATAATTTTGAGCTCTCAAAAAATATGTCTCTGAGGCCTGAGGAGCTTCACGAAATAATAATCGGCTTTAAGAAGAAGCAGGCCAATTCTCCCCCTAGAAAAGCTTTGAATTATATTACCATGTTGGATTGGCTGTCGTCTCATCTAAGTTGGCCAGATAAGTCGCCCTGATGTGAATTGTAGTCGAGCGGCGATAATGTATCAGCGGTTGATCTGACGGATTTGACGGCCTGACAGAGTGCCACAGAGCATTTCTTTGTCACGCATGGGATGGCTTGAGTTCTCTAAACCCACAATTTAGACAAGCTGCGCAAAAATGACATTTAAAAAATGCATTGTCTCTGAGGGTGGAAATGATGGACTGATGCTTGCCTGAATGTAGGCCACTATCTTGCAGAAAAGTGAGTGTGCCTATCAAAAGCGTCGAGTCTTTACATAACAAGTGCCCTTTTCAAGACACATGTGAGGACTTCCTACCTAAATGTTATGGTTGGTTGAAAATTAAATGAATGGTACAGATGATATATATACTGTATAGCCTATGCATCTAAAACATAAATACATTGTGTATTTCAATATAACTTAACTCCTGTATGACTTTCTCCCGAGGAACACAACATAAGATATTTTGAAGAATGATTAATGGTGCCCATTCACTGAGATTGTTTTTTGTGTCCATACAATATTAGTGAAAAGGTGAAGCTGTGGTTTAGTTGCTGACATTCTTCAAAATATCTTGTTTTGTTGAAGAATGAAAGTCATACATAAACGTTATGTATTCATGCATTATTCTGATCTGTGAACAAAGCGAAAGAGCATGACTGCTGATCAGTTAAGTGATCAGTTAATCCGGCTCATCACTGACTCAGTTTTAGTGTTTGTATTGTGATGTCATGGCGCTGTTGTTATACCGTTGATGCCATTACCGCTCAAGACTTCTCAAGACATCACTATATTTTAAGACCACACTGAGTGTATGTGGCACAGTATATCACAGCTTCAGAAGCACATGTTCGTGATGTACTCTGAAAGCGATGTACCACATTGAAGTGTGAGTGAACATAAAGTTGTTTAAATATGCAGTTTCGGTCTCAGACCTATAGAAAGAATTACT
Source organism: Triplophysa yarkandensis (assembly GCA_033220385.1). Classification (NCBI taxonomy): domain Eukaryota; kingdom Metazoa; phylum Chordata; class Actinopteri; order Cypriniformes; family Nemacheilidae; genus Triplophysa; species Triplophysa yarkandensis. The sequence goes on along the minus strand of CM065670.1, from coordinate 3,705,387 downwards.
TTTTAAGTGATATTTTGCATTGTCACCCACTGCATACAACCCGAGTGCTTTAATACGTTCCGGTCGATCAACTTTTTTTTAAAGCAGCCAGTGGCAATTTATGATCACTAACTGGATCATGAATATGTTTTTTTCAGCATAGTAATATACTTTATTTAATCCCATAGTTACATTGTATCATGTTTATCAAAATGTATGAACGACTTTAGTTGTTGGTATTAAAATAATATGGACTTAACCTGGACTTCCTCTCTTTAAACTCATATGGCGTATTGAAAGTATAACCTTTTGACATGCATAATATTTCTGGTTATTAAAATCCAAACACATATAACAAAGAATGTGGTAACAATGGACATAACTAATACAAATAATTTGTCTCCGATAGAAGAACTTTGCATAGCAGAATGAAACTTTTGTTTCCTTTATAATTGATCTCTATATTCTTTTCTGTGTTTGACGTTCATCCCTTCAGTTTGCTCTTTATAAATATTTCAATAAATCACATTTTATTAACTCGCATGATCACAAATCTGACAGCTCTAGCTTTCCAAAGCAAATGTGTTATGTGTAATTATTGTTCTGATGGACATACTGTTTATTAAGGGTCCAACTTGACATCTTACGCAACAACAAAGGACAGATGTGTTACCGCAGTGTTATTGTTCACAAATCACTTTAAAAAATATATTAAAATACAGCAGAAATGATAGAGTTAGATCACCAGTCACCAATGAATTCAATGGCCACTTATCTACAATGCAAAAATGCACCTTTGTTAGAGTTCACTAATAAAGAAAGTTACCTTATTATTTACGTACCCTAATGTCATTTTAAATCTGCATGATTTTCTACTGCAGAACACAAAATAAGCTATTTTGAGGAATGTTGGTCACTTGCACCCATTGACTTGCATTGATTTTGTGATTGGTTTTGTGTTAGAAGTAAAAGTTGTGCCAGTGCTGTTTGTTTATCAGCTTTATACAAAATATCTTCAAGTCAATTAACTATTACTCACTGATAGTTTTATTTTAATCTATATATTGGTAAAAGCATTTATAAATGATGAACTGACAGCAGCATTGTTTAAGACTTGCTGTCTTGCATCTGGTGATCGTGAACATTGTGCATAACTGTTAAAATAATGTGAGTCTTTGTGTCGCTGAAAGAAGTCAAATGATACGTAAATAAGCCACATTAAATAAAATAAGATACAGGATCCGGCTTCGAGAAAAGGCGCACGCTGTAATTCTCATACATCATTTTATTATAACATAATAGGTGTTTGCAAATAAAATCATTATCCTGAGACAAACATTTCAATTTGTCTGGAGGTTGAGGTTGGCATGGCTGTTTAGTGCTTTTGTATTTTCATGAATCAATTAGGTTTTCCTTTAAACCAGATTACAAGTTCTTCGTTAACCCTGCATTGATGCCAGTGCTATATGACGGCTGACCCCACCAAAGGTGTGAGGTTTTAATCTATGAGCTCATTGCGTTAAGCTGAACATTTTTTCATTATGATGGCTGTGTGTTTTCTGCAGATCCGTGGTGATTTCACAGTGTATAAGTGGTGGATTTATTGTTGTCAGCTGAAGATTCTGCCATGGCAAATAGTGTCCTGTGCACCAGAACTCAGCCTTGGGCATTTGTCAGCTGTCGAAGTGAGATCTTGTTTGGTAGTAAAGGAACACTGACTGCAATTTCACACTTGTGAGCTACTACTCATAAATCTTGCAGTACAATTGAAAATATGATGGTGCTTCTTTTGAAGTTAATGAATCTGGCATTATTGTATTTGGTGTGTGGTGTGTTTTATTGTTTTTGTGTTTTCAAATGAATAGTCATTTTCTTCCAACGGTGTAAAAAGTAAATATGTGATGTTCTTTTCTTTTCAAATTAAAATGACACCAAATGCACATCTGTTAGAATATCGTAAGAGTATGAAGCTTTAAATGAATGTGTATTGTACAGGTAAAATCTGTATTTGAAAACTTAGTTCATATTGACATAATAATCTGAGCTGAGTTTTTGACCAAAGATCTCTTGGGAATAGAGACATTTGTGAAAATGCTGGCTTCTATTCTCAAGATAAACACCCAAAATGTTGTCATCATTTATTCACCCCATTGTCATTTCATATCTGCATGACTTTCTTCTACAGACGAAAACATTTTTCTAAATATCTTCTTTTGTGGTTAACAGGAAGGCATAAAGGCATTAGATGAAGGCGAATACATTTTGACAACATTTCTTTTTTTGTGGGATCACTTTAAACACAAATTTATATTTGCTCTCCATTTATTCTAATTGATGACTAGGATAAATATTTGTGATATTAAAAAGCTCTCATCTGGGATTTTGTTTCTGATGAGCCTCTTCTTGCGTGAGTCAATTCTGGTATCTAACATCTATTTTTCACAACCCAAACAATTTAAGATGGCTAAAATCTTTTTTTGTTCTTGTTTAATACCCTCTTGACTTTGGGGAAGTATTATGAGAATAAAATGGGCTGTGAAGAATTTTAGGACAGTGGAATGAGTGTAAAAAAAGGTTAAAACCTTCGCCTGTGAATCCTATTTTACTCCCCACATTGTAGAGAGATTGGCAAAGACTGAGTGCTTGAGCCATGAAGGTTACATCCAACACAGAGCTCAGCTTCAGAAACAGGCAGCGGAAAGACTTTAGTGTGGCTTTGGGTTGCAAGCCGTAAGAAGATGTTTTAAGCCACTCTCTTTATTTAAATCGTTGCCTGCAGCTCCGTGGAACGGCGGTTTGTCCATACAGTATATTCTTCCGTCCATCCTGAGTGCTTGTCATTGATGCACCAATGCATTCAGCACTGTGGGCTTCTCTTTCGTTTAGAAAGAGGGATTTGGCTCAAAAAGCCGGAGAGATGGAAGCGTGTCACTTTGGAGGCAAACAGCCTTAAAAATACAGTGCCATAGAATCACTTTTTTTGTGGAAGTGGTTCCATAAAGAACCTTTAACTCGCTGATTTACAAAGGTATCTTTGTGATGAAAAAAAGATTCTTAAGATTATAGAAAGGCAAGAAGTAAATGGTTCGTTGAAGAAGCTTTGATTGAATGCATTGAACAAAGTGGGTAGTTGGCATTACTTAATTTAATCATGTACATTGGTTGCACATGATTGAATACATTTTCTAACATTATTTTTCTTGAAGTTTTAAAAACTTGATTACATTAATTTCAACAACCCATTATTTCCATGTGTTTTGTCTGTGGAACCAAATATGGTTCACCTTTAAGAATTTTTTTTCGCACCTCGGCTCCCCTTTATGTAAAATCAAACACATGTTTTGGCATTAGTAGATTTTTAAACAGATTTAATTTTGATGTAAATGATGTGAAGCTCCCAACGGAAGCCTTGCTTAAGCGATATTTATCCTGCGTCACCAAAGGACGCTGCTGTGACTTTCTAACCCCGGTTGGGAGGAAAAGCCTCGGGCAACTTGGATATAGAAGTGGCTCATTCAAATATCATTCAAAACTATAAATTTAAAACTTGACAGTGGGTTAAAAGACCTGTCAGAGCCAATGGCATCCGACACCTTTAATACCTTCCGAGTGTTCAAATTAGATTTTTATGGAACGAAGGCTAAAATTTCAGTGTTTGTGTAAGGCTATCATATGACAGTAGAACACCTGGTGTGTGGTGGATAGATATTAATGCTTTTGGAGCCTGGTAGTGCGATCGCGGCTTGTTTTTATTGCAAAATAATTAAAAGTAATTTTGTGTCCCAGATACATAACCATACAGATTTGAATTGGCACAAAAGTAAGTCATCACAGAATTTTCATTTCAACCGTAATACTTTAGCCCCGGGTAAATTATGATTCTCTGGAACTAGTAAATATCATTCCAGCTTTTCATCACAACGTGAACAAACAGGAGAAGTCAAACAGCTCACGGTATATTTTGAGATGCACCGGTGCCACATTTGATCAACACGTTATCTGAAATGCAGCGTTAACCCCATCAGCCGCTAGATTAATTGTGTCTGCGGTTCACAATGAGCTGCACATCATCTGCTGGCCCTGTAAGTCATGTTTCAGCATCATCTCTAAATTAAACCTGGATCTGCATGCTTTGATTATCAAACCCTGCGGTCCTCATCTAAATGCTGCTTTTCTCTCCTGACCCTTGGAAAACAAAGGACCGGCTCTCATTTAGAGGATTTCAGTGTAATCGTGTCATTGGGTCCTTTACATTCTCGTTTCAAATCAATCACAGTGTTAACCTGTACTTGGCAACAGCATACTAATACAGACCTCCAGGATATACAGTCATGCCGAAGAGGATTTATTACAAAGCCAATGTGCAAATTGCTTGTATGCGACAGTGTTTTATTATTTTAGATGTGATATCATATATTATTTGAAATAAATCGGAAATAAGATCTGTCATTTATTTACAATTACTGGAAAAAAGATGTCACTTAGTTAAATAATATTGCTTGGTGAATATCCAAAAAATTTAATTAAATGTATAAAGCTAATTTCTATAAAATTTTAAACTATTTTTTAAGTTTATGTAATGAAAAAAGTATTTATTTATCGAACATATATTTGTAATATACACCAATATTTTTTGGGTTAATCAGATTGACTTGATTTCTTACTTGCATACAAAACAGGATACTTCCTTAGTCTTAAGCTTTTAAATGTACTCAATTTTTTAAGTTAAATTGTTTCAAGTAAAAACAGTCATTTTTTGAGTGCTCTTGTTATTTTAAACTTGTATGACTTTCTTTTCTTAGCAGAACACAAATAAAGATATTCTTTTCAAATAGACACAAAACCAAAGTCAATCAGTACCACCGTTGTTTGGCTACCAACATTCCTCAAAATATCTTCTTTTGTTCTCCAGAAGAAAGAGAGTTATAATAGTGGATGACAAGATTAAGACTCAATGGTGATAATGTTTTATTTTGGGGTGAACTATTCCTTTAATGGGGTTGTGGTTTGGTGGTTAGAGAGTTGGACTTGTAAGCAGAAGGTTGCGGGTTTTAATCCCAAGGCAAGCAGACAATGACTTAAGTGTCCTTGAGCAAGACACCTTACCCCTGTTTACTCTGTAGTGATGATTGACTGCTGTATAATACTGTAAGTCGCTTTGGATAAAAGTGTCTGCCAAATGAATAAATGTAATTGCGATGAATAAATGTGGCCTTGATATGCCTGTCAAAACATCTTGGTGTCAGTTACAAAAAATTAACAAATACAATTTCGTATATGCCCTTATATTGTTTAATACTATTTCTTAAAGTTCTTTATATAATTTTTTTAAATATAGAGAGAATGTTGCAGTTGTAAATATTACCGTTTGTTCATATGGCAGAAGAATTACAGAGCATTCAATGTATGTTTTTCCTTACGAATCTACGACCTTAACCTTTTTAGAGTTTAGTTTCACGGTCACAAGAGTTTTCTTCATAGTGTGTTTCACAGTTATAGAGTGCTGGTATCAGAGAGATGAAGATTAAGGTGAAGCTGGCAGGTCGACGGGAGGGGGGGGGTTGCACTGATTAAAAAGAGATAAGATATTAGACATGATCTGCGTCGACAAATCCTTAGCTTAACTTGGTGTCGTTACATTTCAGGAAATAATATGGATTCAATCTCAACAGCCTTGTGATTTCGATCTTGAAAGCTCTTTATAAATTACGCCTCAGGGCTAGAACGGATATTCGCAGGAAGTTTGCATATTTTTCGTTTGGGAAGCATTGAATGAATAACCGCAAACCGCTCGTCACGCCGTTCATTTCGTGCATTGGCTCCTTGGTTTTTCTCAAGGCAACTCTTGACACATCTTCTCTGGCGATTGCTTTTTCTCTATTTGCTCTGAAGAATGCTGCATAATTCACGCTGTGCGTCCTGTTTACATACGTGTTCTCAGACCCAAATCCCCCACAATTGGATCCTATATATATTGAGCTCTCTGCTTGAATTTAGTTTTTTGCTTGGACATCGTTTCTGCAACAGTGTCTTTAAAGTTATTGTTCAGTCTAAGATCCAACAAAGGAAAAAAATTCCATTTTATCCAAACTAAATGAAAAGAAGTTAAAAGAAGAAGTTGTCTTTAACATGCATAACTTTTGGCATTTTCAAGTTTCATTTAGTACTACACGACATGTTTAATGTACAGATCATTATGCAGATTTTTTCAAATGTCCCATATAAATGCATCTATAGAAACGTTGTCCTTCTAAAAATAGTTGAGTTGAATATAACATTACTTAGAATATAAATGAATCAAAATGAGGTTTGTTGCTCTGTCTTTCAGTCGGTTTTAAAAAAAGTTGCCGCTTGGGATTTTGAGGCTTCATTGATATCCAACTCTTTCTCGGCTACATTTGTGTTTTGGCTTTCACAAAGCCCTGAAACATGGAGAATTACTCCTTTCCTACACACAATGTGCGTGCTTTTGAGTATGGGACTCACAGTTACTCTCTTGGGACTTTCACTGAACATAAAATAGAACCTGGTTCAGACACAACTCTTCCACACCTTCCATCCTTCATTCCTACTACAAACATCTCTCAACCACGTGAGCGCATTTGGCAGTTATCTTACCATGCCGTGTGAAGATCCAACAAATGTATTAAACTGTTTACAGTGTGAGGGAGGGAGTATTGTTGTCCTCTCCGGTTCTGCCGAATGAAACTTTCCTCTGCGCGTTGGACTGTTGACTCATGGTTCATAATATCTACTCAATCACGGCAGACTATGTGTTCCATTGTACAATCGAGCACAGACTAGACGTTTGATTTGAATATTTTTATTTGCAATGAGGTCATTTAAATAAATAGCTTTTAAAATAGATAATAATGACATCCTCAAGTCACACTGTGTTCTTAACACGCTGCTTGGGATATTATGAATGGTTTCCTGACGCATGCTGTTCAAGAAAACATGCTTGTTTATTTTCAGAAGTATTAGAGACATGCTAAATATTAATATAAAAACATGCGTGTTTGTGTTTTTGGAGACTTTAGGGGTATTCAACAATGACAGTTTTCATTCCTGGTTGCAATCAATGCATTAAAACATTACGTTCTGGGCTGCGTCTTTGAAAGTCCTGCCATGCATGTACTTGCGGGCACAAAAGGTGAAAAAAACAATACAGTTTATCGATAAAATACATCGTAAAAATGTGGTTGACCTTACAAAAAAGATTCAGAGAAACAATAGCCTCATCACGTGCAATACCCCTTAAAGATAACACGGATTTTCATCGTTCTGTAATCGATAGTGTCTTCAGCAGTGGGTATTTAGTAAAATTATTTATCGACTTTTTGATGGAGAGACCTTAATATCCTTAATATTTTCGCTGACATCGAATGAATTCTGTAGATATTTACGACTATGACAGTTTATAACCGTATACAATGGGATGAAACTAAAAGAAAGATATCCAGCAAGTGTAGAAAAATATTTCTTAGCTAGAATTGAACATGGTCTACCTACTAAAAGTTATTCACCCCATTTATTTAGAAAATGAATGCAGGATTTATCAAAAGAAATTGCAAATTACAGTTAAAGACTATCATAGAGGATGAGATGTGGAGAAAAATATGAACAAGTTTTCATAAGGTTATAAGCAGTCAAATATGGAAGGAGTTCAACTGGAAGATGATGATGAGGCTCTTCAGAGTTCCATTAGTGGTCACCAAATTCGATTATCATTGTATTTTCTCTGAGTCAGGATTCAATGTTTGTCATTTCTTCCTAATGTACTAAAAAAACATGTTGCGTTCAATTAAAGGTATAGTTCACTCAAAAATGAATGAATTACTTTCTAGTTGATACAAATCTATATAATAATATTGGTTTGCTTGAACACATTGACTTCCATAGCTAGAAAATTAAACTCTTAGTTCAAAGTTTTTGCAGAACTTTATGCTGTGCTACATTTTTCAAAATATGTCATTTTGTGTTGAACAGAAACAAAAAAGCAATTTTCCTTCTACGGTAGTCAATAGGGTCTAAGAACTGTTTGGTTTCAAGCAATTTTCCAAACATCGTTCTCCGTGTTTTCCAGAAAAATTGATATAACTCAAATGTTAGTTAATGATAGTAACTTTTATTTTGGAGTATTATTAAAATTGATTACATTATAACTATTTTTTTCAATTATAATTCATAGCAAATAAATGTAAAGAAGCGGCATTCTAAGCATATTTTAATTGATGCTTAAAGGTACATATAAAATAAATAATTGTTTTTTTACACTTATTGTTATTCGTTTATCACAATTCTCTGGACAATACAATGAAATCTAACCTGGAAAGTAACTTGAAATATGTAAAAATTATGATTTAATGACAAACGGAGATAGTATTGACCTTCATGAACAAAAATGTTTCAACCGCGTTGAAATAATTATTATATTTAATGCATTCAAAAATATCCACATTCAAAGAAACCATACATTTATTATTCTTCTTCTCATTTTTCTTCAGTCTTCAAGGAGAACCGTAACAGTGTAAAACTATCTTTCTGCATGTTGACTTGAACTAAGCACCTCATTTTTGTGTTCCTTGCAGAGTAAGGATCAGGAAACCACAGAGAGGACTCCCTGCATTCCTGATTGGATGCGAGTTGACTTTGACCGAACCAAACTGAAGATGAAGTTGCTATGGAAACTGCTGCTGCTGCAGTCATTCATGGGGTGCCTCACAGGTAAAAGTATCATATTAAGAACTTTTGATGCATGTGGCAGCTGCTTTTTGTGAACACTGGCTCCATATTCTTATGTATTAAATGCAGGGGACGGTCTTTATTTTGAGACCAGATGGAGAACCGACTCAAATATGTTTGTCACTTGCAAGTAGTAATCGTTTGGAAAAACTGCATTAAGTTACAAGAGGACTGTTTAGTTTAAGAAAGGCATGTGAGTAAAGAGATCCTGTAGACAGATTGAACAGGAACGGCTGTCTGGTGTTTGCCTGATCGTTTTGAATATAAATGAGGTGATTGACGGTCAAGATAGGATACTAGGATGAGAAATATTAATTTGAATATACTGATGGCTAAGAATGTGAGATTTAATCTGAGATGGAAGAAAACTGAATTACATTAGACGGCTGTATTTTAAAGCATTCTTAAATTTAATTTATGGCAACGCTTTTTGACCCAAAGGTGCACATTTGAAAATGACACAAAAAGCCAATTTCTTTGTGTAATACAGTTTGATGGGTCAATTTTGGTCTGTGTTGACTTCATCTTGCAGCCCGGCTTTTCAATAAATTCCTGTTGATGATTCAATTAGATTATTGATCTGGTTAACGAATCGATTTGATTCAGATTGCCTTTATTTGTATTCAAGGGGATTTAAGAAATGCAAGGAATATTGTGAATAACTCAACTTGTAAAGCCTCAGCAGATAACTTCCTATTCATTTCAATCCAGTTTTGAAGCTCTAAAGTTAACACTGTGCAACTCTTTTCAAGTCAATGATCATTCTCTCTCGCGGTGTCTCAAAAGAGAAAATTAGGGCTCCAGGGATGTAAAACCTATCCCATCATCTATCTTCAAAGCCACTGTCATTAATTACTGTAAAATGAAGGGGAATGATGATATGCATTCATTCTTAAATTTATTTCATTTTTCATTATGGAACAATTAAGGTGCCTATTATCTTTATTAGTACGTTTTTACCTGAGGGATCTTTCACATCAATCTTAATCTGAATAGAAGGTTTCATTCCTCCACTGCCTCATTGATATTAACAAAAGAATTTACGCTCTTTCTTGTGTTTTTATTCTCCATTTTTTTCAAACCGATAAGAATACAAATGAAGCTAATTTGAAGAATATTGGTAACAGAACAATTCACTTCTATTAATCACTTCTACTATTTTTATTTTTAACATGTAGGACTTTCTTTCTTCTGCAGAATACAAAGGAAGGTACTATGAAGAATGTTGGGTACAGGTTTAAAATGTCAACAGTGTTCATTCTTCGTCTGGTCACTTTGATAATCAGTTCTTGTTTTGTTGTGTGATGTCACTTCCTGGCATTGCTTTAGAAAGGTTAATGTGTTGTGAATCCCTGTGTTCGATGAACGCAAGTTTCTCCATGTGATGATCCATCTGCCAGACTTCAACATGGTTTGATATGGTACAGTCAGTCTATATTATGGTTGTCATTTATAATCTTTCCTCAGTTCAGCTCACAGTGTGATATTCTGTCCAGTACTAAATCCAGTCATGATTAAGATTAGTCACATGACTGTGGGAAGTGTACATTTTATTACAATTACATTATGCAATTTGATGGAGGTTTGAGTGCAACAGTAAAGTCAGTAAACATTTGCTGTCCCCACTTTATATATGCATTAGCTTCTGGGTTTGATTTGATTCATAGATCTCTGCCTCTTTTAAATTGCTTTAATTTTATTTATGTATTAGCTAAATGTATAAGCACCAGAGTTCTCTGCTGGCAATGAATATTAGCATGGGCCATTTATATGGAACAAGCAAACCCTATAGGATCTTTGCCAGGCTGGTACAGTGCCAGTTTGATGTGCACAAATTGTTTTTTTCTAAGTGCAAAACAGATGTTTATCACCAGTCTTATTAGTGAGTATATGTTAAACTGCGCTTAAATGCCTCACTGTGTTGCTAATAAATCTCAATGGGGATCCCATGTTTTATATGCGTATGTACTTACATTCAGTCATTTGGTGGCATGTGGCGTACAGTGAATTCATCAATTCTTCAATCCCATTACGACCACATTGCTAACTTAACATTTCTATCAGCTGAATCACACACTGTACAAATATTTTATGTGGCCTGATAAAGTAAACAAAAATAAGCAGTTATTTTACTTAATACAATCTTTTAAAATCATTTAAAAGTTTTTTTTTCAGTAAAAATCCAACATCTTACATTTTTATTTTTTAAATCGATTGCAATTTCTTTTTAATGAATTATATTTGCTGTATATGTTAAAGTGTGTATTACAAAGATACACACAGCAATATTCTTGGTTGATTCAAATTAAAAATGTTTGAGTCCATTCATCTTTATATATTTGTATATTTTTTAATATACATATAGATTTTTTCCCCTTATTATATATATATATATACTGTCATCACTTAACATTTCTACCCACTGTATCACACACTGTAAAAATATTTTATGTTGCTTGGTAAATTTCACAATATTGACAGTTATATCACCTAATAAAATATTTTGAAATTATTTAATAGATTATTTAGTAAAAATCTGACAGTTATTACGCATAAATATTGCATACTTTTTTTAATAAATTATATTTGCTAAACATGTTAAAGTATATTTAATAGATACAACTGTGTAATGTGCTCCCATATTTGCTTACATGCACAATTCAAACTTTTCGGTTAACTCTTTTTTCGCATAAGTTGTTTGGTGTAAAAACACAGTCAATTTTGAGTGCATTATAACTTTTCGACTCCTAAAAAAAGATCCGTAAAATTTTTTTGAACTCAAACCACCTGTACCTTTTGTCACATTAGGTGACAGCTCTACAACAAGATCAAAACTTCCTTGGAGTTTCCTTTTAATCTGTTCGGTTGTATTATCCACCAACACATGGCATGCTTCCTTGTAGTGGATCAGAAAAGCCTGTGTGTTCATGGCTCTCTTGAACTGAGGGATCTTTGTTCTTCTCTTGTATTTTCAGTTAGTGGTGGGTGGCACCGGTTGCTGTAGGTTTGTACTCCTTTTTAACACAGAACTGACAGGAAAGGTCGCGCGACCTGCCGAACGGCACAGACAAGGATGGTTTGCCCCTGAAAAGTCGGAGCTTGGCAGGGCGACTGCTCAGAATGCTGAGAGGGATCCGCAATGATCTCCGTCCCCTGCTAGGCATCTTTCTTTGTTCTCTCATAGCAGCGCCAGTGACAGGGCGAGACGTCTGCTACAAACACACACACACAAACATCACTCCACCCGGATCGCCCACCCAGTTAGCATGTGATTACCTTAGCGTCACACACACTTCACCAGAACACAAGCTGCATTCTAATTTCCGTTCTGCTTTTCTGGTTCTGGTGCACTCTGTGCCTGACTGCTTGCTTGATATTTTAGTTTTCGGGGCTGTCGGTTTAGCACATTCATTTAGTGAGATTAATTAAAACAAAGAGTTCCGCAATTACAAACATTAACACAATTAATAATGCTCCCTGACCTGTAGTTTGCACAAACCCAGCTGCTAACACAGATGACACACAGCACAGATCTGCATCAGTCTGCACGAACACATAACATTTAGATTTATGCATTTGACAGATGCGTTTATCATGTGCAAATTAGTGTGCATTATATAGTATTTTTTAATTGTATGTGTGTTCCCTGTGCTTTATTTTTGGATTAGATTTTATATTTGATTTTGGTTTTCCCCAATATTCATATGCACATGCATTCATACCGTGGGATTAAAACGCTTATTCTTGCCACATCACGTACTTGATTTCATTGGTCAGCACACGTCTATCAAGCAATCCTCAAATATTTCGGACTTCGAAGTCACAGCGTTTCGGACGAATAAGTCACATTTTAGCTTTCCGCCGAGTTCATTCAAAACAGAAAATGATGCAATGAGAGGAAATTGAAGAAAGCGTGTTATTACAACATGATGTACGCCCGAGATGCTTGGTTCTCATCCTTCGTGGCTTTATAAAACGTGTGCGGAATTTCAGCTCGTAAGCTTTACAAACACTTGACATTTCCTCTGACCGAGTGTTTACATTGGCAATCTTTGTTCTCTTTTGATTACAAATGTATATCAGTGAAGTGCTCCTTATAGTCAATTGCTAAACGAAGACGGGATTTATTTATTTCTTTTCTACTATTGAGAATTAAACGTCTTTGGAGAAGTGATTCTAAGAATTACATTTGTAATCACTACATAATGTCCTGACCTCGTGAGAATATACCTTTTTTCTTACCTAACAATTGTATATGGCAGCAATTTCATACGAGTTCGTAGATTTTGGCATGATTTGATTCACGGCAGGTTTATCAGTATTGCATTTTTATTTAGTAACCGTACATTTTCGTACGATTCAAACCAACAATTTCCTACAAAATTCCTCCAAACCAAAAACTCGGTTGTTATCGTAAATTTGATCATGCATCGAAACGAATAAATTGTAAAGAATGAGCCAACTCATAAAGTAGTTACGAACTTTTTAGTAATCGCACAATTAAGTATGGTTAGCCACCTCGTAAATAGTTTTAAAGTCTCTGCTAATCATACATTTTTGTATAATTCACGACTAACAAAAAATTCTAACGGACATTTCGTTAAATAGTTTACGAATTCCATAGCAATCGTACATTTTCATAGGATTCACAACAACTTGATTTGCCACTATATAAAATAGTTGTGAATTCCTGGGAGATCAACTTTCACTTTGGAAAAATTAATAGAAGTAATCCATTCTTCTTGTATGGTATATTCCAAATCTTTTAAAGCAAATATAATGAGTAAAAATAAACCTTATTAGCTAAATATGTCATTCTCAACCAAAGCTTTAAAATCGTAAAGTGCGTCATTGTTTTTTTGTTGTTGATTCCATTCAACACAGCCAATAGTAAACCTGCATTGGATGGTAAAGCATATCTTGTTTTAGAGAATGATAGAAAGGTGATAAAAGTAGGACAGAATTCTAATGACTTGGTAAACTTGACGCAATAAGGATAAGCAGATGTTTTTCAGCTGTTGTTTCTCATGTAGAGACAGGTTACTCTGATATAGCAATCAAACGAGACGCAGTCTTCATCCGCCCCATTTATTTCGTCTGGATTGTGTACACCTCTCACAGGTGAAAAGACAGACAGCGGGTCCCAGAAACCCGTCATTTGGTGACCAAGTTATTCATGGCTTGTAAAGGCGATGCCCAGTGGGGTTTCTGTAAACAGCATTTTTGCAAAACAATTTCGGCCTTCCGCAAGGTGTTATGTTCTAAAAAGCACTGTCTGTCCGACCTACCGCTGGCACAGCACATACAAATGCTAATAGAACAGAAAATGACTTGCTTTCACGACTTTCCATATTGAAAAACTATGCAGTCAGTTTGGGTGTGTGTGCTTTTTTCTCCTCAAAGCTTTTCGTGTAAGGTTGTAGAACACGCATAGATCCAGAGCGTTTGAATTTCCTCTCGCAATAAAAGATGTGGACGTTGAGCTGTTCATCATATGTTATCACATTTCACAGCACATATTTCACACGCCTCTCTCCTTATGAATATGAATTGGTAACGTGAAACGTAATTGTTTTTGCATGTGTAGGTGGCGTACTGTATGTACATCTGCGAGCGAACCCTACCACGGTTGATGGACGCGTTTGGTGAAGATTTGTATCACATCCGTCGCTCTAGATGTAAATCCTGTTTGTTTGTGAAATGGCGATAATATGCCAGAAGGTAGATAGGGAGCACATTAATGAAAAACTTCAGGTTTTTTGTTGCCTCTTGTCTAAGTCGATGTAAATTGGACACACAGGACTCTTTATTTCAGACTTGGATCACATTTTAATGCAGTGTGATGCCTGTCTTTGAGTCATTTGTGAATCACATTTGATACATTCTTATATGACACGTCACATGGAAATCGGAATGATGAAACTGTGAGAAAGCGCCGTACTAACATTAGTGGCTTTTGTTCTGTTGACACTTAAGATTTTTATGCATCAGATTAGATTACACATGTCCAAATTACGGGATTGAGTCCACATGACATAAGCTCTATTGATCTCCACACAGAAACTGAGTTGCATGGGATCGGATAAATCCTGTGTCTATTTGATGTGAGATGTATTTGAGATGATGTGTCTTTCTTATGTGGATCTGAAGGTCTGGGGTTTGGTTAGAGGTCTGGGTTTCTTATATCTGAGATTTATGTTCATGTTGAATTTTGGTGGGAGGGGTTTGTGGTTTTACATCGGTTTTAATTTTCACTTTGATTTAAATAAGTTAACTTTGGAGTACTTTAAAATAGTTGTATTATATTTAAATATATTAAAAGAAGTAAATTAGAGACTATTACGGATTTTCATTTACTCAGCATTTCTAGATGTATTGTGGTCATTTCAGTCCATTATTTAGTTTATTTTTTCATTTTTTTTTATTTGAAGTATAAAACAAATGCAAAGTAGATATTTATTTAATTCACTTCAAATTTTTATTTTCTCAAAATTTATTTAAATAGACAAACATTTTATTTGAAATTTACTAAAAATTTTATACGTTCCTCAAAGTATATTCATTTTAGCCAAACACACTTATTTTAAATTAAATTTAGTGTCTATTTTTATTTTAGATTTACTTTTCATCTTCTGTTGTGTAGCACATTGAATAATTTATTTTAACTTTAAAGGGAAACGGTTATTTATCAAGAAATGCACCAATACTAAAAGATTCATACCCGGCTACATAGTTGCTGACAATGAAATGTGCAAAAAACGCTACATTTAGCTGTAAATTGTGACTGCTATCGTTCTGGCATCTTAAGGGCATTTATGATTCAGAAGTTATGGAGAGGATCAGCTCGGATCTTGTGTTAGATGGCCCTCGCCCAATAGCTGCTGGGTTTGTCATAGTTGCGTCTCTTTCTGATATTTAATCAGTTGACATAGACGGTTCCAAAGCATTGAGTACTTTTTGTGGCCCAGATTTGACTTTCAGAACACATCTGCAAAGCAGAGAGTTCGATTGGCTTATTTCTGATAGCAAAGTAAAATAAAAAGCAAGCAAGTTAGAACTATGTCTATTCAGTATTATTAAGGGTTATCAGTTATAGAAGACCTTTACTTGGATAAACTTAAATGCAACACACTTAAATATATTGAAAATATTTATTTTACAAGCCTCGTATAGAAGGCAGTTTATCTAATCTATAAAATAATTAATAAATAAGATTTTTTGTTCATATTGTAGTCAGTGCACATTTAATGAATAATGTTTTCTGTGTAAATCAATTTCTATTTGTTGACATTGCAGCACACATTTATGGTTTCCTTACATTTAATATTTAACTATAATGACCTTGGCAAGCTCTATGAAATGGATGTGAGAGGAAAACGAGAGAAACAAATACTGATGGGTGGAGAGCGAGGGAAAAGCAGAGGTTGAGCAAAATCAAAGGTGTCACCGTGGCATGAGGATTCTATGCAAATAATTCCCAACATTTGGCCCCATGCAAATCCCTTGTCACCCCTGAAACAAATTGAACTCATCACACAGATGCTGTTGCCAAAGCTCCTCTGTAGCGAAAATATGCTTGTCACTCATCCACAATCCCAGCTCACGTCTTTATATTCCCTCTGAATTCTTGGTGGTGGCTCAGTAAAACCTTTTCTCATCATTTGTTCTCAGGCCGGGCATCTAGGTGTAAACAGCTATTGTGTCGGGTCTCAGGGTGTGTGTGGTTTCGCTTGCGGATTTGCACCAGGCCTGTGGCTGGGAGATGTGGCTTTCATGCAGATCACAGGGCTGCATTCTCCCGGACAACTTGCTAGGTCTCGTGGGATGGCCAATAGATTTCACCTCAGGCAAATGTTGCTTGCAGACCTGTAACTTTGAAAGAACTGGGAGGTGGAGGTGGAAAAAGAGGGCAAACAGAAACGCTTTAGTAGATGTGCAGTGTGTTATTTTTGGTACACTGTAAAAAAGTTATTTGTGTGGCTTAGTAAATATCACAAAGATAACACACTTTTACTCAATGAAATCTGTTACAAAATTAATATAGATGTTTAAGTAAAAATGTGAAAGTTAATATCTTTGAAATGTACAAATATTTTTAAGTTTGTATAATTAAAAAAAGGATTTATTTAACAATATTTATTTGGGACATGCACCAATATTTTGCGATCAATTTGAAGAAATATCATAGTTAATATTATGTACGTAATTTTGTTACTTACATATACACAAAACTAAACATTATACTTGAGTACAATGCTTTTAAATTTATTTGTAATTTAAAATGTATTTTAAATTGTTAATCACAGTAAAAAAATTTAACACTATAAAAACTATAACATATTGGTTTGTATTCACTCAAAGACATTTTGCTGTGATCTTTCTTGAACAATTTGCACTTAAAACATAAAAAAATTTTAAATCTTTGAATTGATTTATATATACTTTTTACATGTAATGTAATGCAAGTACAACAAATAAGGAAATCTGATTGCCTCAAATGTTTCTATAAAAGTTCGCAAATATGTATTTGTATTATAAACCTAATCTTTTTCGTTAAATAAATACTTTTTTCATTACATTAACTTAAAAAATATGTGTACATTTTAAGGAAATCAACTTTCCGCTGAAAATATCTTTTCAAATGTTTTTGAAAGATTTTATCAAGTCAATATTTCTGTTGATGTTTGTGATATTTCTATTATTTTATTACAGTGCAGGATCCGTATCATAACAGAGATTCTTCTTTAAATCTGAATGAGCGCCTTGCTCTGAGATGGAGTATGCTCAAAGTAGCATAAAATTCCCTTGTCATCATCATTTGCATTTCAGCATATCAATATTTAACCCAAGTCATATTCACCTGTGAGTAAACTAGTCATATCTTGTTCCTTCCATTATCATTTATAAACAAAAGATGAATATTCCCTTTCGGCACCAGGCTAGCCCCATTTCACAAAACCCCATTCACCGTAATAGCTCTCGCGGAGCATGAACGTCGGCAGTGGCATTTTCTTCGTTCCCTGACCTTGAACCAATTTATATAGCGTTCTGCCGATACCTTCCCACAAATGTCTGATCTGAAGTGTTGTGGGCCCCATCGAGCATGGAAGAATGCATTTTCTTGAGAGTTCATCGGGGCACGCCGTGTGGTGTCTGCTACGGTTGGATTTACAGATATCCCGCCGCCTGGCAGAGAAAGAAGAGACTGTATCTCTGTATTTACCTTTGCAAAGACCCGAGGGAGAACAACCACACAATTGGTTTCAAGCCCTGGTTCCTGAAAGACTTATCTGCCCGTATCTGTGAGACCTGGGCATGGAGGAGCCGCACTGACCGTGGCTTAGTGGGTAAAAATTAATTCAATAGAATTTGCATTGTCCACAAAAGGTTTTTCCATGGTGTAGAGATTTATTCGTTTTAAAGTGGTTTCAAAAATCTGCAAACCTGTGGATTTGATTGGTTCAGGTGTTAAAATTGTAATCCTAATTGGCTTTTGAGTCTACCTGACATGGATACTTTTGTTTGGGGCATTTACAAAAAAAGTTGGACTATTTATAAAGGGATAGATCTCCCAAAATGGAAAATGCTGCCATCATTTACTTATAAAAATATCTCTTGGTTTTTCAAACCTGTGTGACTCTCTTCTGCAGAACCTAAAGAAAAACTTTGAAGAATGTAACCAAATAGCAATACCTAGTAACTTGCATTGGCAAAAACCTGCTGTTGTTTCATTACCAACATTCTTCAAAATATCTTTTTTGTCTTCTGCAGAAGAAAGTCATACAGGTTTGTAATAAAACAGGGTCAGTAAGTTACAATAGAATTCTCATTATGAATAACTTAAATTGATAGATGAATATGAGACAAAGTAGTTTTGGCATATGGGTGAACTGTCCCTTTAAGGCTGCGATCCAAATATTTTGCATCAATTTTATTTCTAAAAAATAAAACTGCAGGTTGGTTAACAAATTATTATTTTCAATGTTTATTTAAACAAATGTTGAACTCAATTTTTTTTACCTTTTCATTAACTGAAATGAAATGTATATTATAGTATATGTAAAGTCATCGTCACAGTCCTATAAAACATATAAATATGTGACTTCGAGCTGGGTGGCATGCTAATTTAAGCTCTAAAAATACATGAATTACTTCAAAAGCTTGAGCTACATTGTTCGATAAACAGCCGACCACCGTGACCTCACCGCAAGCTTGTGTTTTCTCCAAAGATTTTTACTTTAGAGCTGAAATAAACAGTAAGCAGGCATTTGTCTTAAATATGAATGACCAAACCCAAGAGTCTGATGTTCTCACCTTGAGAAGGTGCTTTTTAGAAGGCCTTTCATCTTTATGAAAAACACTTTAATCTGCGAATCCAGACCCAGAAGAGAATAAGAGAGAGATAGAGAGAGAGAAAGTTAACCCGGGTTTTTGATTGGTTACTCATTGATTGATTCCGGCCCTTTGCCAAGTGTGATTCGGAGACGGAGCGCATTAGGTCACCCTCGCACGCAGACTGTATTACAATTGAAGGTACTCGATGTTGTCATGGTTACAGACACTGGAGTCGTTTGATTTTAAAAGCATCTCATTCATGTCCTTTAAATGTCTGTCGCTTTTTATTTAATGCCAGCTGAAGAAACAGATGAATTGGGAATGTCATCTATGTGAGTCTGGTCATGACCCAGACCAGGTGTTACGCTTATAAAATCACTCTTGAATTCTGATCTATAATCTACTTTTAAAGTGTTACTTTAAAGTGTTCACCAAGCACTTTATCGCTTTACAGTAATATGATTATAGTCTATGAGTAAACTCACTGCATTTCTTTACAATATCAGCACTGTGGCATTGGTATGGTATGAATAGTTGCATGGTATGGCATTATTTAGCTTTAATATGCAATTATTATAAATGAAATCTTCTATAATCTTCATTTAGCATTTTCTTATCCAAGTTATAATATGGGGAAATATATCTATACTGAATGTGTACAAAAATATAATACATTCATTTATTTTATTTCTTATATTTTTTTATCAAAATTTTAGTTTTATGTTATTTTAATTTATTGTCAATTATTGTTTTATTATTAATAAATTATTCATTTTTAGGTGGAGGATATTTTAAAAATGCTTTTATTTTATTTATTCATTTTTATTAGATTTTTTAATTTAATTTAATTTAATTTAATTTATGTTTTATTTTATTTTATTTTGTTTTGACATGGTTGAAAATTGAGCGATGACTATGAGCCAAAAGTTCAATAGCCTCTTTAATTATTTGGACCAGGTCCCGGGACCCTGGTTGTAGGTCATTCTGGCTTAATACATCTCTTTTTATTAATAAAAATGGCAGTAACTCAAATTTAAAAACCCTTCGATCATTACAAGGAGCAGCGCAGTGTTAAGATTAATTAATACCTCATTAATCAAAAATAAACTAGTCTTATCATCTGTCACTGCTGATTTTGCTCATTATCATGTGTAGTTTGTTATATATTTTGGCTGTCAGAAGCACTTGAGAACTAAATTATTTCAGCTGAATTATTGACAGTCCATGATTTAGCTGCACAGCGGAACTAATACCCTTAGAAGCAGATTTATGAAAGCCTTCGATATGAGTTGGAATTTTGCTCGTATTTTTCAGGGTGTTGGTCAATGATTGGAGCGTGTCAAGTGAACAGACCAATCACAAGTCTTTTTGCTTTTCATTGATTCAACGATGCGGCAAAAGAATGTAGTAAATCATGATATTAAATGTAAAGAACAACTGAACCATTATAAACAGACAGTTTGGAAAGGAATGAGATGAAATTACAATTATAGATTTTTGGTATTACCAATTTTTAGATGTTTTGAAATAATATGTCACAAAATCCGGCTAATTTATAGCCCTCAACATATAAGAAATAAATGTATTATTAAATGACATGCTTTACCCTAAAGAACGCTCAGTGTATTATATACTGTTGTGGGATTCTGCAAAGTTGTTTTTGTTCCTTTATCATAAATCATTGTGAACCAAAGAGCAAGTGAAAGAAGATCAGATAAGAGATGTTCTGGTTTTGTTATTGTTTATCTTTTTCTTCAAGCAGTGCTGTTTTGCACCTCCATGTGTCTGATAGGGCACAATCTTCAGACAGCAACATCTGCTCCGTGCCACCCAGTGTCCCGTTGCCAGGCCAACAGTGCTAGTGCCCTATTAACACGGCCCTACTGACTCCACTGTAAGACCGTCCAGCGGATCGCAGCTGTGTCCGCCATCGGCCCCTGATCCTTGTGTTTCTGTCCTAGGCTTGACTCTCTCCATCTGGACTTTGAAGGAGACCAGAAGCCCCAAGTAATCAATTTTAGAGAGACTCTGCAGCGCCTGTGATATTTCAAGAGCCTCCTGACTTTGTGAAAAATAATCTCGGATGAAGTCTTAAAGTGCTAGTTCACTCCGAACGATTTTTTTCCCTTGTCATTTAAACCTGCATTACACAACTTATTTTGAAGAATGTTGGCAGCGACGACACCCACTTGAATTGTGCTCATAGTATGTAAGTGAATGGGTGCTGCTATTCAGGCCCATACATTCTTCAAAATATCTTTTTTGGCAACCTATTCCTTTAATGCCAACCTGCTAAAAGTCACTTCGCTGAAGCGTCAATTAGTTGTCATGTCATTCACTAGCATGTGCTGACTTCTTGTCATCCCAAACTGGTATGATTCTTTTTCTCTGTATAGCACAAAAATATATTTTGAAGAATGTTTGCAGAAATGACACACACTGGCATTGTTCCCATACTATATATACTATATGTTTCTTCCTCACAACACAAAAAAGAAATGTTGAATTATGTTGGCAACAAGGATACCTACTTACATTGGTTTTGTGCCCATATATAAGTGAATGTGTGCCGCTATTCAGTCTCCTGCTTTCTTCCAAATATCTTTTTTTTGGCCAACTGTCTCATAAAAGCCAGTCCCCTAATTTTTTTCCTTATAACACAAAATAAGATATTTTGAAGAATGTTGGCAACAGAGAGACCCAGTTTTTTGTGTCCATATATAAGTAAATGCGTGCCGCTAATCAGTCACCCACATTCTTCAATATCTCTCAGGCAAACTATCCATTTAATGCCAGTCAGCTAGAGTGACTGCAGTAAAAGCGTCCATTAGCGTTCATGTCATTCACTCGCGTTACGGTGATGACTTTATTAGCAAGCGCTGACTTCTTGTTGATGAAAGCCAAGACTGTTTCTGAGTAGCAGAAGCTTTTGTTCTGCTCCAGGTGGACTCACCTGTTCCATCTCGGGAGACGCAATTATTCTTCTCATGGCTGCGCGAAGACGCTCGCGTCCCCCCGACGACTGCGCAGGCAAGCCCTTGCTAATTGGTGATGTCAGCGATTCCCTGCCAGCCCTGTTTTCTTTTCTACCTTTTTGTGTAGTTGTTTCCCTTTTTGGCACCCGTTTCGTATTGTTTTTGTTTGCGCTTGCTCGACATTTCCTCCGCATATGCATATATCGATAAATGTTTTATTCATAGAAACCGGCCTCAATCGCGTTCCTGCCTCCTCTCTCTCGATCAACACCTCTCTCCCAAACCTAATTTGCGGTACTCACAACATGTTGGACCCAGCCGAGTTTGGCGTTTGAAACGTTTTTTAATCCCGCTGTTGGGGGATGGAGGCCGACCTATGATAACTGCAGAAATAAAATACAAAGCGAGATGCGACAAACTAAAGTTTGTTCCCTCGCCATCTCCCATTTTTTGACACAGTAGGGATCTTTTAATGAGTATGCATTGTTAATTGACTGTCTGGGATGTGCGGTTGATCAAAACACATGCTGGTTGAGGAACAGGAGGCGCGCTCTCGCAGTTCCGAGCCGGTTCCCTGTCCCGGAGGGCGCTCGCACATGCTCTTGAATAATTGTGCCGATGCCACCGTTTAATTCGCTGTTAAAGATTGTTGCCGTAATTAAAATGTTAGCTTTGTTCGCTCTTTCCTGTATTCAGCTCGCAAACAGACTGGACGTTCTCGTAGAGAAGCCAAGCCCCACGGTTGTTTTCGTGGCTCTGCGTTGTCATGGAGCGAGCCATGATGCAAGGCTTTTGAAACGTGTCTCATGCTATATGTCATATGTTATACGTCCTCTGGATAGATCCTGTTTGTGTGTTTGTACAGGTAATTGGCCTCTCGGCAGCCACAGCAACATTGATAAATGAGCACAAACTCTAACAAAGTTCATGAATATTTTTACCTGTCCCAGTTTTTGTAAATGGAGACAATTCTAAGGAAGCCCTTCTGCATTTATTTATCACATCTATATGGTGCAGAACCTGGGACTTTGTGGAACGCAAAAGATAGTTTGAGATATGTTGCTACAATGGGTGTTTCCATACAATGGAAGTCAATGGAAGCCAATGTTGTGTGGTTTCCAACTTTCTTCAAAAAAGTTTATTTTGTATTTGGAATGCAATGACGGTGAGCAAGTGTAGAGAAAAACGTTCCTTTTTGGGTGAACTTTTGAAGTTAGTTTTGGTTCTAGAGATTTGAACTTGTATCCAGAATGTTGCAGGCTCGAATCCCAGTGCCAGCAGACACCTTACCCCTGTTTCATCTGCAGTGATAGATTTCCATTGCACACTACTTGTAAGCTTTGGATAAAAGCATCTGCCAAATGAATACATTTAAATTTAAGTGTAAATTAAATATTACTTAAACTTAGAATTTAGATTGTCAGGGCAAAAACATGTTTGTTTGATGCAATGGAGTTTCATCCATTCTTATAAATATCTTCTTTTGTATTTAGTGGAAGACAGTCATACAGGTTTGAAATTACACAAGGGTGAGTTCATATTGACAGAACTTTCCTTTTATGGAGGAACTTTTACTTAACATGAATGGATTGTGAAAAGTTACAGTACCAAAGTAAAATCCAGACAGTTTGTCACTGGAAAAAATGGATTGGTCATGCAATGTTTTCAACGTTCCTCTAAATATCATTTTTGTTTTTAATCAAAAAGTACAAGCAAACAGATTTGAAGTGACATGAGAGTGAGTAAATATTAACAGAACTTTTCATTTTTGGTCAACTTTTACTTTAAATGAATGGATTGTGAAAAGCCGTATATACCGTTCTAGAATTCAGACAGTTTGCCACAGGAAAAAAATGACTTGGTCATGCCATGTTTCCAACATTCTTCAAAATATCTCCTTTTGTGTTTTATAATAATAGAGACTTGAAATGAACTCAAGGGTGAGTTAGTATCAACTTTTCTCTTGTGGTGAACGATCCCTATAGCTGAACTGATTGTGAAACGTGACCGTATGAAATTCAACCAGGTTGTGAGGAAACATCTTGGTGATTGCAGAAAGTAATTTCAGCACATTTGTTTCATGCGAGATTACGAAGAAATGTCTTTTTATCAGAATTAACTACATTTTACGCAGAAACACGAGTAACGCTACACAAGTCAATTGTGATTGCACATCGAATTTAAACCAAAACCAAAAAGCTCAAACAGAATGCTTCTTTTTACCAAACCAATCCGATCGATGTTTGTCGGGCAGCGTTTATCTCCAGGTAGAGAGGGAATGCATCACAGGGCCTTTGACAATGAAATAAGGGCCTGTCATAGACATGTCACAGGGGGAATTAGTGCAGACAGTTGGAGCTGAGATGAAGCATCTCGCTGTTTGATGAGAAACGATACAAGCCCAATTAAAGCGCAAGGGACATGTGGTAGTGATTCACACGCACTCACCTCTGCTCTGTCATGTCCCTTTTGTGTCATGTTCTGCAGATGATATTCAACTCCGCTTTCATCTAGACAGCCGTCCGTACATGGTCACACATGCACACTGCAGGCACAATCCGAAGGTCGTAAAGTTAGTCGCTGAAAATACTCTTTAACATCCATTTAAAGTTCTTGTGTCGTGATGGTGAATGCTGACTCTGCGCTTTAAATTTAAATGAAAGAACACACCGGAGATGTCTTTTTGATATTTGATCATGTTATAAAGCTTTTTGTTTGGAAATCATTTATACAAATTCTCATCTTAGATTTCCCTGCAGGTAACCACTTGATTATTTTTGTACACACTTGCGAATCAATTTATTTAGAAATGTCTTTTTGCTCTAAATTTGTTTCCAGGCTTTTTATTATTATCATCACCCACTAAAGAGTCTATTTGCATTATAGTTTCAGAATGTGATATTAAAATTTAAGAGTGTTTTTATCTGAAGTCAGTCTGTGAAAGCCCCCTTAGAGCCATGGAGATGATTTATAAACCATCTGCAATTTTCTTTACATTGATTTCGGGGCATTTTAAACAATTGATTGAACGTGAACTAAAATTCGCAAAACATTTTGTAATGTTGTTAATAAAGGCTCATAGGGGAAATTGGTATAAAATATTACAGAGGCATTTTAGCATATTTGTTGCCTGGGCTCTGCAATAGTTTAAAGCGTATTATTTATTTCATGGATTATATATTTGTTATTAGTTTTCTCATATCCATAGGATGGATAACTTTGAATATATATATAGATTCATTTTGTTGATTTTGCATGGCCCCGAAATTTCGGCAAAGCATTTGTTAAATCTTTCTATCAGCTTTTATTCCAACCAAAACATTTAGGATATTATCCGAGGTGCAAAACACATTTACATTGCTTTTGGGGAAAACACATTCTGCAACTGTCTGAAGAAAAAAGATCTTGCTTAGAAAAAGACCCCAGGAAACAAGATTTTGGGTTCTGAACAGGAAGCTTGAAATCTCTCGCTTTGTCTCCTGCGAGCAATGCAAGCTGTTCACAGACCGCAGAGAAGTTTTCAATAAATCTAAACATAAATGGAATTAAATGGATTTCTCAGGAAACAAAAAGACCACTTTGAGGCCGAAACAGTCGTGGTGCTTTTTCCCTTTATGCTGCTTATTTAAATAATGTTTTGAATAATGTGTCTTTGAAACCTCTTGTATTTATTTACGATACACGGATTACCCCCGCTGCTAAAAAACACTTTTTCTGTTTGTTGAAATACAGCTGATGTTCTTCAGGCCGGGTGAAAATGTTCGCTCTTGGTGCTTGTTAGTAAGCGGGGTGACCTTTAGAGGAGTTTATGTCTGAAACAGTCTGGTTTACTTACTGTAGGCTCAGTCATGTTTCTTTATTCTACCTCCTTTTTTTAAATGTTTGTCTGGGATCATTTTGGCAGAGATCAAGGTTTTAAAGGATGAATTATCTTTGCACTTAACCAAAACAGAACAATATTGATAAATGCTGTGATTAGCACAAAACCAAAAAAGAGAGATTTTAGAGTGTTTTAAAAGTGACAAAATCGTCTTTAGATGTTTAATTATATTATGTAAGTGACATTGGCCTAATGCTCTCTGTGGACATGGTTTTTTGTGGATAATGACAAGCAGTCCAACATTTTTTTAACCAACACAAAGTCATTTTCATTTGTAGAAGTCTTCCATAAAACATTGATTCAAAGCAGCTGTTTTCAACAATGATCTGTTTCTTTCATTACATTATTATAGTAAAAATTGACGTTTCACATAAGGTTGATCCCCTATAGAGTAAATGATTTAGTTCACGTAATATATGTCTGTTTACTTTACATATTTATTTGGCATTTATAAACACATTCGTATAAATAACACATATATATATTTACATCATTAAATTTATACGTTAACGGATTTTTATATTTCCAAAATATATGTATGTGTTTATAAGTACTAAATTAACATGCACAGGACATAGACACATATCATATAAACACAAATGTAGATTCTAGATGCGATTTATCACGATTAATTAATAAACGTATTGACTTTGCATATTGACTTAGCCTAGAGAGTAAACGTTTTTGTTACGTAATATAGGTATGTGTACTGTGCATATGTAATTTGCACTTATAAACGCACACACAAACACATACATATGTATATAATCATAGGAATTAATTACCTATGTATTTATACATGATTTTAAATGATTTCTCTATTTTTCTCAAATATTTTTTTTTAGAAATGCAAAGTTAATATGCACAATACACAGACGTATGTTATGTATACACAATCTTTTATTCTGGAAATAATTTATCGCGATTAATTGTTTGACAGTTTTTATACTGACTTCATAATATATCATTAAGTTATAGATAAACTTTATAAATCACAATATTTTTTTTAATATAAGCATATGCGTGTCTATAAAGAGAGAATCAACAAGCACATTACACACACATAAATTATGGAAACACAAACCGTTATTCCAGATGCGATTAATCGGGCACAAGTTTCATAATGACTTCATCCGTTTTTTTCTTCATTGTTATCACAATCACACAGGCCTAGTTCTGCCACTCGATATTACTATGGCATTTTGTGATTGCGCCTCCCACAGAGAGTCACCTCTCAACAAGATCTCAGATCGCATCCGAGAGCCGTTCACCGCAAGTCTAATTGCCTGCAATTGCCGACGTTCTATAGGGAAGGCTAAAAACAGACCACGGGTCTGATGAAAAGCGATGAGCGCATATCCTCGAAGCTTTGTTCAGTATCAATCAACACGATTCTGTTACAGTCTCGTTATTTGAATTAATTGATGTGTTTTGTCTGCTTGTGGTTTGACTCTTTAATGGCTTACCAGCGTCGGCCTGCTCAACGCCACCGGCTAATAGCTTGTTTTGCAAGCAGGTTGGGTGTCTGTGTAAGTGGAGCGTGCTGATCGCTGTCTCTCTCTGTGTCTCACAGCAGGCAACACTCTGCAGAGCCCTGTGTTTACGAAGCAACCGGGCAGCATCGTGTTTCCAGTAGACTCCATGGAGAAGAACAAGGAGGTGGTTTTCAGCTGTGAAGCACAAGGTCACCCGCCTCCTTTTTACAGGTGAGTTAAAAGCGGTGACAAAAACACCATCGTCCAGTCATCTGCATCAATGCGTTCGAAAATTGCAACTCAGAATGCACAATGGACTGAGAAGCTTTGGTTCCCAAATATGATGGGTATTTATCATCCAATGTGTATCCGTCTTACGGTAACACTGAAGTTTAACTTTGGGAAGAACTGTCAAAAAATCTTTCTGTTTCAAGGCCTTGGAGAAATTGTCTTTGCACTTCCGGTGTAGTAGAGTAAAAACCGTATGGTCTAATACATATCGGTTTGACTCTCATGAATTATCTTTTACATAAAACCCTTACCAAAATGTTGTACTACACGCCTTATGTTTTTCTGCATAGGTACTTCTAACAAAAACTATTAAAGACTATTAAAAAATGAAAATACAGCCATGAATACCAAGTGCTTTCAAACCTACATAATTATATTATCAAAAAAATATATATTTAGAGAAATGTGAGATATCTGGGCATCATTGACCACAAAGGCAGAAACATGTTTTATATTTTTTATTCTGTTAATCATAGAAGAAGATATTTTGAAGAATTTACTCTCGAAAAGGAAACACATGCTTTGACTACTCACACTTTGTCTACCATTTTAATCTTTCTTCTATGGTAGTCAATAGTGCTCCAGAAATCTCCGTAGCTTACGTTCTTCTAAATATCTTTCTTTAAAAAGAAATGCATACAAGTTTGGAACAAGTTGAGATGGAATGACTCAAGAAAAAGTTGTCATTTTTGCTTGGAGTATACCTTTAAATCAAACAGGAATTTTTTCATAGTACCTTTAAGACTTCTGAAAACAACGGTCTTCGCTTATAAAAAAAAGAACAATGCTGACTTTTAAGGTGTCAGACCCATTTGGTCTTTCAATAACAGGCACTTTGCAAAGCATGTGTTACATTAGGACTGGTTCAGAAAACACTTCATGCTGAAATGTGTCTTGTTAACTGTAAAGGTCAAACTAAAACGATCAGGGACCTTCAAATTACATTCCCCCTTATCCATACGGTATTCTTTTTCTGGTGTTTAGTTTAAAATCGGTTCTTTGGTACATCCTTGACTGGGCAGATCAACTATTTATAGTAACTCTTCCACTTATCGAGCAGGTGATGGATGTGGAATGGTCTTCTTAAATGTAAGAAGTTGCAAGATATGGAGTGTTTTGTGCGAATTGTAACTCTGCAATCTGTAAAAAAAGTTTTACTCTGTTATTGAGTAATTACATAAAAATCCTTGTTCAAATATGTCTTAGATTATTATATTGTATGTTTTTGCATAATTTATGTGTTATTCTCCTACCTGCTAAATAACATGCAGTTTTTTAATTCATTTATCAAAAATTCTGTACATTTTTTTATTTATTATTGGTAAATAAAACCCCAAAATGACAGATTACAATTAATAAATAGTTTAATATCAAAAGTGAAAAATAATTGTATAAATCATAATCAGACAATGCAAAGCTTGTTATGGTTATGGATATAAAATATAAAATCATCTTCATATTGTCTTTCCACACAAACCTAATGATTTATCAATGGTTAAATATTTACCCCACTACTGTATTTTAATGAAGTGTCTGATTTAATAGCTTCAGATTAACGTTTGCCTCCCGGGCTGAAGAAAGACAGATCCATGTGCTTTTCCCGAATTGATCAGGCTTAATGGAAAGGCTAATCAAGGGCTTCCTGTTTCCTGTCGGGACGGCTGAATCATGGAGCCTTTTGATGGATGTCCCTCTGTTGGCAAGTCTTGTGTCCATCACTTTCGAAGTGCATTAACTTCAACCTCCTGAACCGCCCTCATCCTGCGCCTCATCCTCATCCTCCGCCTGCGAGCCTAGGCCGTCTTTCCCCTGTGCCTGTTTCATTACACGTTATTTAAGCTTGCGCCCAAGCCCTGAGGATAATCAAAGCCGTGACTGTAGTTTTTGAGCGTACGCATCTGGCATGCGGCCTCCTTCCTGGAAGAAGGTTTTAGTAAGGGATGTATTACACAGGAAGATTTAATGTGCGCAACAGATCCTCAGAACGTCTCTCGAGGCAGATGGTGTTGTGTAGCGCTGCGCAATGTCTGAACACAAGCACGTAAAAGTCTGCGCTCAGCAAATGGAGCGTCAGGTTAAAGCTGTCGTGGCTGCGAGGGGATGTTGCGAGCGTGGTTTTGTTTTATTTTGTTTTTCCTTTGTCTCTTTATGCAGACGAATCTAAGAATTGCTTCTGTTAATGTAACTTAACGTTCTTAGGACAATTTGGTGTTGTTTTTTAGCACTTTTTACAGAAATGACTTTCGTTTATTTTAGGTTAAATTCAACCTGAGCTTGCAATAATGTTATTTGTTCTTGATTATTTTATTTTTTGAGTCGGAATTTTTTTTGATTTGCATAAATTATGAATTATGCAAGACACGTTTGACGGTGGGAAAAGCAACACTTAAGCTCCACACCTTGCCATAAAGGGTTTGTTTCTTCAAAAATTTAAATTCTGTTATTCATTCAACCTCTTGTATTTAAACCGTTTGACATCTTTCTGCAGAACATATTTTTAAGAACATTGTAACCAAAACCCTTTGTTCCGGATTGACTTCTAATGTATAGTTGGGCTGCAACAAAACATTATTTTGATGATCGATTACTCTAACAATTATTAGAATGATTCATTATTTCAATGACTAAACAGTTTGTTTTAAGTTAATATTCCGAGTTATGCAGTTATTCTAAGTAATAAATTAAAGAAAATCACTTCAGCTTTTGATTTAAGTTTATTGTTTAAATTAACTTGGTTACTCTGTATAAGTTTTCTGATTCTGTCCAACTTAAATCACACAAATACTCTCAAAGTTTAATCCTTGTAATACAAATAATAACATTACTTTCATTGTATTATTATTTCAGTTTGTTATTATCATTAGTGTGAATATTGCATTATGTATTTAAAATATGTAATGCAGTTTACTTAGCTCTAGATCCGGGCTTCTCAAAGTATACATTCAAAGGTCCAAATCTGAATCCACATGACTGTTAAAGGTCTGAAATTATTCAAATCATTGTAACAAAATTCCAAAGTTCATTATTCCAGTACCAATTTCAGTACCAAAGCAAAACATGCTTAATCAACAACATACAATTTTAATTATAAAGTTCTTTATTGCTATAAATGTATAAAAGTATTGCCATTTTATATACATTTAGTATACAAGTTTAAGGTTGCCTTGTGTGTGTTAGTTGTGTGCTTGCTGGACTTTTTTATGCTTGTGAAAATCCTCCTCTTAAAGTCTTCTCGTGTAAGAATAATTGTTTTTTCAGGATTAAACTTGATTCTAAAGTATTTCTATACTCGGGTACACTCATCTTGTTGATATGGAGATGCCCATCTCAGCTGATCATGTCTTATTGTGTCTATGAAAAGGTCAAACCTACAACTTTTCAAACAGTGCATTAGTTCCTGGTTGACCTGATAAGACACAATTTGTGAAATTGCAGGCCCTTAGGTCACATAAGCAAACCACTACTCGACAACAAGAATTTATTGTCGACGTTGTCTTAGAAAATATCACAGAGAAGTTATATAAACTTCATATGATCTTTTAGAAACATAACATTCTCAGTGGAATTTTTTTTAAATAATTGATAAAAAAGCCAACAATTAAAGCAGCTGTGTGTGATTTTTAGGAGGATTTGTTGACAGAATATACAAAACTACGTCTTCAGAGTTGTTTATAGACCTTACTTAATAAACTGTTGTGTTTGCATTACTTTAGAATATGCTTTTAATATCTCCATACAAAGAGGGCACACACATGGAATATGCCATACGTCACCACCATGTATTCTATAGATGAATGAGAGATTAGATGTGATTGTCAACGCTAGATATCCAACACAGCTCCTTTAATAAGCATATATAAAATAATGCTTTTTAATGAGTTAAAATCAAATATTTTTATGTAATATTTAATGAAAAAAGATTTGTAATGTCCATCAATATTTTGGGCGAATCAGGTTTGCTTTTTAAACTTACATTTACACTAAATTTAAACAGTAAATATACTTAAGCTTTAAAATTCACTCTTGTTTTTTTCGGTAAATGTTCTGCTTTAAAAACAGCTTACAATGTGAAGACAACCAGACCTCAAGCTTCCTTCATTTACAAAAACTCCTTCAAAACCATTTTAAAGTGCCCAGGTGGCATGTCGAAGTTGGCTCATAGAATGCCCAGAGTGTCAATTATTGAGAACCATCTATCTGTCAACCATTCATTTATATTTAAGACCACAAGTTAAACCAAAGAAGATGCCAGACTTGTGATCTGAGCTTTGTAACACCCACGGTGTCTGTAGGAGAACACTGAAGAGGCGGAATAATTGAAGTTTAACAACTTATTGTAAATTATACTGCCAGACTCACTTCATCTGAAAACGCCAACCTCTCCTTATACTTAAGACATCCTCCCTTACTCTACAGACAGCTCCTGATTCACTGCTCCTCTTTACCTCTGCGCGAGACATGAAAGAGAGCGGAGAACGCTACGGAGTATCCTTGCATCACCTTACGGGAGTTAAGGAAGAATTGTCAATCAAAGTGTTGCCCGTAGCCATAGCAGCAGCAGATGGGATATGGGTAATCTTTTACCGGATACACACAGTTTTTGACATGCTGTCATACAGCAGAATTCCCATTTGGGTGCTGATAATTGATCTTTAGAAATGAAGTTGTTACATTTCTGAAGGAAGGAGGCGATATTTCAAGCCCGATGATGAAACAAGAATGAAGTATTGGCATAGTGTGAACATGTGAACACACAGAAAAAAAAATGGGATAAATAAAACAACGCAGGCTGTCTTTGACACGAACTGGATGTTTTGTCACTCAAGATGGAGACTGTAGGTGGTGAAATTTCCATTTCTTACAAGGACCGGGGGGGGGGGGGGGGGGGGTGGGGTTTAGGGTGTAATGGGGTGCCTTGTAATAACTGTTGACATTCAGTCATACCATTCTCTTGTTCTCAATGCAATGTTATTTTATATAATTAAATGTCATAGTGCCAATGCAACATTGCAACATTTCTTTTGCGCGTTTAATCACACCGCAGATATTGTGTTGTCATTATTCTTAATTCAAAGCATGCTTTACACTTCAAAAACCCCAGCTGCTCGATTGTAAAAAAGGATTTCAACCACAAACTCAAGAAATGTTGGAAAGCTTTCGGTTTACTTTACAGAGGAACTTACATTGAGATAAAAAAGATCACCAGAAAAAACGAGAAAATACAAATAAAGAGCAGAAAACTGTATTTGTTCTTCAGGAACTGATCCCAATATCAGCTAACACAGAAAGCTTGGAAAATTTACAATTTGAATTGAGTAAGGCAAGAAGTAAAATACATTTAAAATAATGTTTTTAAAGGGATAGTTTACACATATATAACGATCGAAGTTTATAACAAACGTTCCCATTACTTCTTTTGCAGAACACAAAACAAGATATTTTGAAGAATGTCATGCCCAGTTGCATAAAAGTCATAACCGACATTTTTCAGAATATCATCTTTTGTGTCCTGCATTAGAATGTCATTTAAGTTTAAAAAGACAGGATGGGCAAATGACAGGATTTTCTTTTTTGAACGAACCGTCACTTTGATGGATCATTGAACAAACGTATGAAATAAGCAACATTAAGATAATCACCATTATTTATTATCAGCCAAATATTTTAAGTACATGTGACTGCGTGTGAAAGCCCTGAAAATCAAATTCTTAGAAAATGAGCAATCAAGTTTGATTTGACCTATTGACCTTTGATTTAAATCTTTGACATGGTCTCGTCCAGTCAATATTAAAGATATCAATATTACTTTCCCATAGATTGTTTTTTACATTGTGTAGTATGGTTCCATGTGTAAAGAGGTAAATCACAAAAAAAAAGACTTTAGCTGGGTATTCACTGGAAGGGTCACATATTATTTTCTATTATTATTATCTAGCATCCAATTCACAAAGACCTTTATTCCAATAAGCCGACATTGTTTAAAGGCTGTATCAACTGTCAGCTGAAGTATCTTTTGTGTTTATGTCATTGGAAAACAATAGGTCTGCTGACACGCAACAAAGAGAAGACACCGTCTTAGATTTAGAGATGCTATAGATTGAAATTAGCCTCAAGAGACAACAACAAAAACTCCAATATTGTTGAAGTTAACCTTGACAAGCATGAACCTCCTGGTGTGAAGAGTCGCTCTGGGTGTAAATGACCTTGTTTTTAGGAGCATTAGGAAGTTTCCGTTTTGTTTAGGGAAATAAGCCGCATTTGTATACAAATGCAAAAGCCAGCAAAGAAAACAAGAAGTGAAATACAAACGGCATTTAGGAAAGTCCAGCAGCAATGTACCGCATGCTGAGCTGAATATTTGAGAATTTGCTTACTCAGCATAGCCTAAAGGAATTGTTCATCCAAAATGGAGAATTTACACATTTCTCATTGGTTGTTTTGAATCACGGTTGGTTAGGATGCAGTTTTACATGGCTGGTTTTTGGCTATTATCTTTATATAAGCAAAGGGGTGAATTGGAACAGAAGGATACGTACAGAGGAAGTGAGACGCCCCATTGGGAGGTTGGGAGAGAGATGATGTATTAGTTATTGATGACAATCCAAGCAAGGAGATCAATAAAAACAACCTATTTCTGGCACTGCTATCAATCCATAAAGCAAAATTCAGCATTTTTGTTTTGTTTTAAAGGCAGTATTAATAATAAATAAAGATGTCACTCAGGTTTTTTGTGGTAGGATTGTCTAGTAAAATTGAAGGTATGCTATTGAAGATCTCTCATGGTTTTCGTATTAAGATAATGATATTGACTTCACCCCTAACCATACCGCCACATGAAATCCGGTCGATTATTATTAAGTTTAAAGGAAAACCTGATTTATGTGTCTTTCAAAAGAAAAGACCACTTCAGATGTCTTCCCATGTTTGATCTCAATATGTTTAAGTGTGCGGATGCATTCAATAATCTGCCTTACCAAGGAAATCCAAACACGAACACACACACACATTTCAAGAATGATATATTCTCTTCACCCGCTAAACACTGCCAATGTCCATAGTGAAAAGATATTTCATAGACTGGTGTATACATGAATAATGGGTTTAAGGCTTTAGAAAGATAAAACGCTGAAATTTGACTTCATCGATCGGGGTGCTGGTGTGTATTAATGCGGTTTTTACAGGGATGTGTCTTCGGCCCTTATCTTAAATGAATTATATCCTTCACTAATCTCTGTAAATCCTCATCCTGATGACGGGCTGAACGCATGTGTGCTGCCTGTATTTGTTTTAATTGGTCTTCTGCGATGATGAAGCTCCGATTTGATGCCGTGTGACTCGGTGTCCAACAAGATGAATGCTCACCAAGCATAGCATTGCAGACATTAATCTTACTATAGGAAAGACAACAGGCCTCTGGATTTGCAAGACTGCATTTGGTTGCGTTTCATTTAGTCTTCTGCTAGTGTAATTTTACAGTCCCCTTGGAGTTTACTCATGGGTCTAATGATACGAGCGGATCTCACCAATTCCATGGAGTTCACCGGTTCTCTTGCAGTCGGATCACACTTGGAACTTTTGTTTCACCAGCCCAGATTTGTACCCACACGGCTGCCAGGACTCGATTGGCACGTCGATAGCTGCACAAAGCGATTTCCCTTGAATGTTAACATCACAGCAGTGCCTGCTTCCTGCCATATGTTTTCTTGTTAAACTTTATTTTAAAGTTAAGCTCAGCCAAAACGTTTGCAACGTTTTTTTAGAAACCAACATTTTATGATTTTAAATGGGCTCATTTGTTTATGTCTACTCAGGTTATGATTTATTATTTGCATTATATTTATTATCTTCAATTTTAACATGTGTTCCTATTTTGTTAAGTAAACTAACAGATGTTAGTTTATATCTATAAATGGGTAACTCATTTAATCTAAATAGCTTACGTTTCATTGGAATTCATCAAAACTAGTGTGGATTAAAAATATTATTTTGTTATAAATTATTTGTTTTGTTTTATAGATTTAAGTAGAAATGTTAGAGAAATGAATTGTTGGAATTTTAATTAATCTTTTAAATATGTTTCACTCAAAAATATGTCTCAATTATTTGTATTAATTTTATTAAAAAATTTAACATATACCAAGAAAATGTGTGTAGTTTTAAATTAGCGAATTTTAGATTGTATTACATAGTTCTCAGTTTTTCAGTGATATGAGATTGTGATTGTTTCTTTGAAATATTTCTGAGACGTAAGAATGACACATTTAGCTGCTTTTCTCTAAAAGTTAAAAGGCATGTAATTAAGTACTTATCTTTAATGTTTTGTTCATTTTGATAATCCATGCATTCATTGGTGTATACTTTGTATTTTGACGATAACTTTGGCTTCATGGCACAGATTAATACATCATTGATTCTTCTGTAACCTTCTCTGAAGCGTAAAATCTGAAACTCTAAAACGTATTGGGCTTCATTTTCTCATAATAGAGTCTTTATCGCTCTCAATAAAGTCATTTAAAAGATCTTGTATGATTTTCTTTCCTACGGGTAGTTTCACCAGATGTTCTGTTTCACAGTACATGTGTGCATTTATCTGAACCATTTTTCTTTGTTTTGCAGGTGGAAGCTAAATGGAACCTTGATCAACCCTAAACCTGGATCTCACCACAGCCTCTCTGGAGGGAACCTTCGCATCACCCATCTCAACAAAGATGAGGATGCTGGGACCTACCAGTGCCTCGCATCCAACTCCTTTGGGACTATCGTCAGCAGGGAGGCCAGTCTAACCTTTGCATGTAAGTCTCTGATCTCTGATCAAACCGGAGACATCATTCAGATACAAACAAACACAGTATCATGACCTGACTGTGTGAACTTATATGCTGGCCCTTGTTTTCCCGGCAGATAACATGGTAAAAATGGAAATACATGTACATCCCTAAGGAGAGCCTGGTCATCCTGGACAGGCTCTTTTACTGGTTCTTATTGCTGTATACAAACACACACACACGCACGCAGGCAGGCACGCACGCTCGCACGCACGCACGCACACACACACACACACACACACACACACACACACACACACACACACACACACACACGCGCAAACGCACACAGGTTGTTCAGGGGCCAGATTCATTTTCACAGTCCCCATTTATAGAGACTCCTAATGACACTGAAATAATTAGGTTCAGATTTTGCACCGCTTGTTAAGGTTGTTTTGAAAACTATGCTAAATTGTTATCAAATGTCATTTTTATATCTCAGATAACACTAAATTTAAATCTGCAAAATTATTCATTCACCATAGTAAGGTGAGGTGACAACAGTGAAGCGTCTTGCTGTCTGATATGTTTTTTGTAGAATTCAGTATCAAAGTATTATTAATCCAAAATAACAAAACACTATTTATTTGCATTAAATTGCAGTCAGTTATTCTCTGAAAATAAAAACAATAATAAAGAAAAAAATAAGATAAATGTATATTAAATGTTATTAAATATTAATAATGACATTTAATGACATGTCAGTTGTATTACATATATTATTAAATATTACTAACTACTAGTAATAAAACTCAAAACTAATAATGCACTTTCAGTAATCCAAGTGACGCAAATTATTTTGACAATGTTAAAAAATGTTATACAGTACTTACAAATAATATAAAAGGGTCTACAATTGTTTAGAAAACAAAACAAAAGACTTATATGAAATATAATGGTTCACCTAAAATGGAAAATTGTTTCATTATTTCCTCACCTTCTTGATATTTGAAGCTTGCACTTCTTTATTTCTTCTACAGGACATAAGTTAGGCTATTTTGAAGTATGTTGGTAACTGCATCCCTTGGTTTTGTTTCCATATAGTAGAAGTGAATGGGTGCCACTGCTGTTCTGTTACAAACCTTCTTCAAAATATCTTCTCTCGTGTTCTGCGAATGAAATTTTTTTATTTTGAAATGACAAAAGGTTTGACTAGGTGCGATTTACTAGTCTTGATAAAGTTGACTCCCTTTAGCTCACAGCATCACTAACAAATGACCGATTGCTCTTTCCAATTGAATTCTGATTCGCCGCATTCCCAGCAAGGCCATTTCTAATCTGACGCCATTAGGCATCCCCGGGCAGGAACAATCCAATTCCTCGGAGGAAAGGGTGGGGGGTTGCTGACAACGTAAGACGATTGGCTGACAGATCCATCAATCGTCTGTCTCTGACCTTACCAAGCTCCAGTTGTTGTCGCATGGTGGGGGCACGTGTCTCTTACAGCTTCACATCCATCTTCTTTATTACGCTCTCCATAGCTTAATTAACTCCGCCGCATGATGGAGTGCTGCGGGTTCAAGAGAATAATTTAAAGGGCAGCTGATGTTATTAAATGGGATATTTCTAATTTGGTGTCTAATGCTGGAGAATTTGTCGGAGGCGACGGCGTGCATGAGAATGCGTAAAGGTGAAGTCCAGAAGTCACATCTCCAACTTGAATTCTTGGAACGTTCGAATGCGGTGAATTGGAGGTGTCGGAGCTTCAGACCGCATCGTAAACCAGCCTGTAGCTTGAACAGCCCATAAAACCAAAACTGTACGTGTGTTTAAACTTTAAAGCCAACTACATGACTTTTGGAATTTGATGACTCATCTCGTACTTGTGGGCATGTCCACAATTAACCAAATAGGAACGTCCCGTCACTTAATTACCACCTTACGGTGCTATTTTTACGGACGCTTTCTCGTACCAAGTTAAAATATGACAGGTAGCGTTTGAACAAGTGGTGTCTTGCAAAACATATTTGTCTCTAAACAGCTCGGCTTTTTCTTTTCAAATAAATGACTGCTGAAAATCACTTAATGTGTGAAAATACATTTACAGTTGCTTTGTATGGTGCTTTTGTGTGCTTTCAAATGATCAAAAGTACAGGTTATTTCATTGAACGTGATGAAATGTTTTTTCTCGTTTTCTCTGAATAGGATTGGATGAATTAAGCAGATATTGAAAGCCTTGTCAG
This sequence comes from Triplophysa yarkandensis, assembly GCA_033220385.1. Taxonomy (NCBI): domain Eukaryota; kingdom Metazoa; phylum Chordata; class Actinopteri; order Cypriniformes; family Nemacheilidae; genus Triplophysa; species Triplophysa yarkandensis. The sequence goes on along the minus strand of CM065670.1, from coordinate 3,666,699 downwards.
TAGATGCATAGGAAATGAGAAAAATTGTCAGTTTCGATGCGCCGTTCCCTAAAGCAATAATTGCATTCCGGGAATTGCAAAATGTTTTTAATTAAAACGCCACTGATAGAGACGACCGTGTGCTGCGTCTTAATCGTATTTCACATATACAGCTTTTTCATTTTCATATTATCTGGGGTCTTCAAGAAGACCCCGGCTGTAATGCACCATAGCAATTAAAGGCTCTTTGACATTGAAAGAAATGATTTTTTCTTTATATTATTAAAGGTAGAATAGAGCGTTATCGCAACTTTATTTGGTATTTGTTGTAAGATACTTGGGGTAAGTTGTCATTGGGAAGTTATCATAGGGGCAACTGTTCACAAAGGCTGCAACCACACTGTAAAACCTGAAGGTTAACTTGCCATAAACCATTTTTGTTTTATAAACAATACATATGAGTACATATGCTTATAATATATCCAGTATTTATTGAGACCTGTTGGAATCAACCATAACTGTCTGAAGGTTTTTATCCCTCAATGGCTGAGTTATAAACTTTCTAAAACTTTCTAAAACTGACAAATGAGAAAGCAGCATGTGTTTTTTGTGTTTACTGGTATTTACTGGTTGGTATTTTCAAATCTCTTTTAAAAACAAATTGTTGTTAACCATATACATCAACTAAATTAAAATAATTTATCTAATTTAAATCATTGTACTTAAAGCCATAAACCCATAATTTATAAATAATCAATTCAGACTCATTCTGATATCTCACTAGCTTGTTCAAGTTGTGCTTAGTATAGGAAGTTATTGAGTTCACCTAACTTTTATGTTTTAGATCAAACTAACTTTTAAAAAATATAGCTTTTTTTTATTATTAAATATCACTGTTAGGTTTTACAGTGGACTGAAAAACGTTTTTATCCCCTTATTTGTCATTCAATTAATGGTTTGTTTGGTCAAAAAAAAATTTTTAATCTAGATTAAATAATTAAATATAGATGTGAACCATTACCACCTAAAGATGTTTAGTGTAAAAAAACATTCAGTATATATCGCTTATACTTCATTATAATACATGGATTTTACATTAAGACAATGACATATGTTTTCTTAGGACATGGAGCTTATTTGTACATTATACATATCGAATATTAATACACTTTTTTAGCCAGTTGTTTTGTTTTTTGATAATAGCTTTTTTGTGGCTGAAATTGTTTACCTCACTGTCTATCAAAAATAAATGTATTCTGAGGAATATTAACAGTAGTTAACAGAGTGACAGGGAATGTAAGTGTGTGAGACACAAGTTAATCAACAGATGCTGAGTATCTTAAAGGATTTGCTTTTATTCTGTCCCGTTTGACAGTGAAAAACAGCTGGAGTTTTCCTGACACGCTGATGAGAGTTTCATCTAATTCCTGTGGTGGGAGGGTTGTGTGAATCACCAGTCTTTAAAAAGACATGCCGCCTTATGAGAAGCACGATAAGTTATGCTGGCATGAAAAAATCGCCCACGGTGACGGCGTATGATAGTCATGTTCATTTCGTTTACTTAACATCCATCAGATCACTTCTGCTGAGCTGGAAGTTCCTCTGCGGCCTCATTTTTCTTCATTCGGAACATTTCTGAATTTCAGTCCAGGAGATATCTCATGTGATGTTGTGTTACGTCTTAAGCAACCTTACTTATATTTCTGTACAAATTGGTTTTATACCAGTTACCTGTAAGTTTTATATGTGCCTATTAGGTTTAAGTTAGAAAAGATGTTTCCTCTATGGAATACAACAATGGATACACATTATAACACTATGGCTTAACTAGGAATTGTAGCTCGACTTTGGAGCCATATGTGTTTCAAGGACAGATTAAAGTCTTAATACAGTTTGTTTACTAAGATTAAATTATGTTAATTTATGATATGTGCCGCAATTAATATATATTTGAATTTCAAGAGGTTTTACAATATATTACAAAAATATATTACAATCATTAAGGAAAATACAAAAAAATATATGCTATGGAACAAAGAAGAATTAAGATGTATTGTGCAATTAATCGTAATCAAAGTTGTAATTTTGATTCCAAGGATAGCAGAAAAACAGAATTTTTGTTAGATTTGCCATTGTTATTATTAACATATTAATTATTTAAACATACATTTTCAAATCTTGCATTCTTTCATCTAATATTGTGTGTGTGTGTGTGTGTGTGTGTGTGTGTGTGTGTGTGTGTGTGTGTGTGTGTGTGTGTGCGTGTGCGTGTGCGTGTGCGTGTGCGTGTGCATGTGTGGTTGTGTGTGTGGTTGTGCGTGTGTGTGTGGTTGTGCGTGCGTGCTACATAACTTTTGTACCTAATAAAATTGACTTTTGTTGGTTTACATAAAGATGCTTGAAATATTTCATAAATAATGTAAACATTTTAACAAAATAAAAAATCTTACTAAAGTTTGTAAATGTTTTACAAAAATTTTTAATTTAAATGTCAGTTTTCTTTTTACAAATATCGTGATGCAGTTGTAATCATAAACCCTGCATCAAATCATAAGCTGACTGTATAATTACATCTCTATATATTTCTAATTTAGCTACTGTAGCTTTTCTCCAAAGGCATATATAGTATAAAGTGTTCAGTACTATAAGGTAAAGAAGAAAACTATAGTATAGGGTATAGTCTTCGCACATGATTTACCAAGTGAAAAGTTCATCACACATATCACATTTTAATTTTAGGACATAAATACATTGGTATGTATTATAGTATATAGTTATAGTAGATAAAAATCTAAAAATTTTAGTTAATTTAACAAAACCAGGCATGTTAAAAAAATCACTTTTGTATTTTATTACACTTGTATTTCTAAGCATCGGTGGATTCAATGCATACCATCTGGATCTCCCCAAATAGTGATGGGATGTAGAGTTGTCCTTTCAAGCAAGTGGTTTATGCCGTGGGCATTTATGGCACTTTTCTTCTATAGAAATAGTGAAGGGAATGCTTTCAGCTGTGCAGTACTGAAAGAAGCATGTGTTGAACTCCTCTTTCTGTTTTGTATTGCACACATCCATTCTTTTGAAATCCCTTCAGTTGCGTGCCATCCGGCAGAAGACAGCCCCCTGAGTACTTTAAACAACAAAAGTCCCTTTGCTCTTTTTGGTGTGCTTATATGGAATAGCCAGCAGCACCTATTGTAACCTCCCTACTACTGACACACACACACACAAAATAAATAGTCTCATGAAGATGCAGTCATCAGTGAGGGAAACCTCCAGCGATGTGAACCGTCCCGCCTCGCTCGCTCCATGCGTGACCATATGTCCCCTCTCAAAATCACTTCGGCTTTTATCTCTATCCAAAATATACCCAAAAAGACATTTTCTTTTTTAGACTCAAATTAATTCACTACCTTAGATGTTGAATGTGTTTGTCCACTTTGTTCTTGTAGGCTCTCAATTTTATGGCTTCTGTTAGGCTTTTATCTAACATCCTGTGTTTCATTGACATGAAAGTGCCAGTCTGGCCCTTTGTTGCCATCCCATCATCCCGAGATTGAATCCAATAGGCTTATAATCATGAGTGCCCAAGTGCTGTTTTTTTAGTCGCTTGGTTGTTTGCTTTACATTGAATAGTTTGTTCGTGGTTGTGCGCTTGAAGTTTAGCTACAATGAATGAGTTTTGGAGTTACATTCGGCAACCTATTAGTAACGGGATTATTCGCCCCAAAATGACAATTCTGTCATCACACAGCCTCAAGTTGATCCAAACCTGTGTAAATGTCTTTGTTATGCTGACTACTGGAAGGTATTTGGAATAATGTTAGCAACTAAGTCTTATGGGGCACCATTACATCGGCAATAATGGTCAAAATATATACTTCTTTGGCACTTTTTGTCAATACCCTTTCAAAAAATCATTAGTTACATTTATTCATTAGGTATTATTATGTTCCTTTAAAATACATATGTACCATTTGAGTATTAATATGCCATTTTTAGATAAACATTTTACTGTTTCAAAGGGCACTGCCCCTATATACGGAGCCCTTTAAGAGACGTGATGGTGGAAAAAATGTGAGAGGGAAGAGAAAAATATTTTTTTTATCTTTTGCCTTCTCACGCAAAACTTTTGTGTTCTCTCGCAAATCTTTGTAGTCCCTTAAAGGGCTCCTGGAAAGTACTTTTTTGTTTCTTAAAGTGTAAAAGAAATTCAATTGATGGTTAGAAAAATGCCCTAGAAATTCCAAAATTCTTCAAAACATCTTTATCAACAGAACAAAACAATTATCATTTTTTTCTGCTATGGTGGACAATGGTACCCCAGAATTGTCAGTTGCTAACATTCTACTAAATATGACCCTTTGTGTTTAACCAAACCGAAAAATCCATTTAATCCCAAGCTAAAATGTACGGAGATGATTTATTTTAGCTTAGATACAACTTAAATGTTATTTCACATGAAAAAAAAATAATTTACAATTTATATCTTGTTATATTTCTAAACTTACACATGTTTACCGTTGTTTATCCAAAATTAGTTTTTTCCCTGGGTTTTATTTTGAGTGCTTTGAAACGAAAATCTGCTTTCACCACGACCGAATTATTTTTAACTGTATTTTTCATTTTCTTTACATCCAGTTTTATATAAAAATGAGCAATAATAAAATAAGATGCAATATTATACAGTAAGTCAATGAAAAGCATTATCAAAATGTGATTAAATATTTCAACTTTTTTCACTGAACTACATTGTATTATACTGCTTAACTGTGACATACAGTTACTCTCGCCGTGATATATAGGATTTTAGTCACACCACCTACACTGTTATTGTTTTACACTCATAAGCCGAATCATTTTCTGTAATGTGAAATTCAAGGCCTCACTCGCACTTGTATCTCCCACACACCTGCGTCTCTAATTCACATCTCCGCACTATGCAGCATTCCGAGTTTCAGAAATAAAGAATTTGTGAACTAGATTCGAACAGATACCGAACATGGAAAGGAACAGAATTTCCGTCGAAAACAAAGAAGTGTAACATTGTGTCACATTAATATGAACAAATGATGAATAATTAGCAAGCCTCCTTCCCGGCTGTGCCCCGACATTCATAAGGCTAATTAGCTTGCAAGTATTACAAGTATTAACAATCTGTCAATAAGCTTTATACAATTCATGACACATCTGTGACTCGAATTGGTGGCGATGGCCTTTGTAAACCGAACATTTGGCACGCTTTAGGGAAAAAGGCCCAGCTGTCCTGATACAGATTTTATGTGTGATTTTGATTTTCATAACATTATAAAAGTATTGTCTAGTACAAAGGACATTTTAAAGACGCAGACCAACTTACACCAACGTGTAAAACCAGCATGGGCCTATCGCCTAATTTAGCCTATTGCTTTTTTTATCAAGCGTTCAAAATAAAATAACTAGCAATGCTTCTACAGCTCATTGGTGCTCCCTCTCTCTCTCTCTCTCTCTCTCTCTCTCTCTCTCTCTCTCTCAAGCCTAGTGAAAAAGCAATTACAGAAATTACTCCTTCATTACAAACTGCTCATTGCAGAGGTGTACGAGGTTTACCGCAAAGTCACATATTAATCTGTGGAAAATCCCGGAGAATTGCTTTCCGGAATAAAAGACTCGTGTTCAGACTGGTCCTGGCTCTCGGGGTTAAAGGGAAATTTATGTTTTAAGAAATAATTAGGCAAAGCCGTCTAATAGACTTGTCCTCTAGCCAAAATGACACATCCTTGCTGACCTTATAGTTCTCTTTATAAACCGTCGAGCTTCATAATTTCACATTTAAATCTATCCCTGAAGCAGAACCAATCAGTGGCCTGTGTTTAGGGCTAAGTGATACCGGAGAGTGGAGAAGATTTAGCATTGATTTCAACCATAAATCGCACCCTTCGCCGCATCAGTGCTCCGGGTGACACCGCAGAGCCATCTCGGGGCAGGTTAATGTGGGTTAATTCTTCGGATTTGTGCAATATGTGACATTAAATGTCACTTGCATGTGGTGTGAGTATTGAGATTTAATGGTTATCGCTTCTTATGATGGTCTTGTTTAGGATATTAAGTTTATTATAGACCTCATGTCCAACACAGAAAGAGAGTTCCTTAATAAAAATTATTGATTTAAATGCTTTAAGGGTTGCGAACTTGTTAACAACTTAGATGACAGTTTCTGTGATGGATGATTGAAATTTAATATCAGACATGCAATATATTTTTTTTCAAGAAAATAACTTTAACAAAGTAAAAGGGATAGTTTACCCCAAAATGAAAATGCTTTCATTTACTTTTCATTTTTAGCATTTTAAATCTGTATAACTATCAGGTTTCTGCTAAACACAAAATAAGATATTTTGATGATTCTTGGTCCAGGTTCTATTGTTTTGACACAAAGCCAGTGTTAGTCAATGGGAACCAACAGTTTCTTTTACCAAAATTCTTCAAAATATCTTCTTTTGTGTTCTGGAGAGAAAGTAAGTCATGCGGGTTAACCATTTTTATGAATGATTTTCTCATTTATCACTTTAAGCAATAATCCTCTTGATCTGAAGGCAAATACTCAAATCAGCTTTGTACACAATATACAACAAAAATTATTCATTACAAGACATGTTTATTCTTATTCAAAATGTTTGGCAGAGTAATATTTTTGTCACTTCCAGGCAAAGGTTGAATGAGGATAAAATTAGATTTATTTGAAATCATACATTTGACTTTAAACAGTTTGAGATTTTATAGTCAAAAAAGGTTCAACCAAACTGTCCACCATTGTCATTTCAAATACTAAAATACATCATTAGAAGTGACTGAAGTGTTCGTGACCTTCAGAAATGTCAAACTTCTCATTTAACACATGATCAGCACTGATCCGCGTTGTATTAAATGAAATGAAATAGTTTAGTTTGAAACACGCATTTGAAGCTAGTTTATGTTGAGGGTCATACGTGATTGTGGTCAAAGAAGCACCCAATTATTTTGCAAGATGTATGATGAGCCTTGTTGAAAGGTTTTCATGAACATGAGTGATTCTAGTAAACAGCATGCTGAACTTTGATGTAGTTTTTAGCTGAGTGACTGCACAATCGCTTTGAGCAAGATGACAGCAGGGGCTGGTGAAGCTGACTTTACTGTTTCGAATTCAAAAGCTTGCTGGTCCCGCAATTTTTTTTACATCAGCATCTGTATTTTTGATCCTCGAATTGCAGCCAGGATGGCATTAAAATATCTTCTTCGTGACCTAATTTTGCATCAGAACCCAGTTTTTGCATTGGCAATGGAATGGCGAACTTACAAAGTCCCAAAATGGTTGCATAGCGAATTTGAGTTTTTATATGTCCAACAATATGGAAAGTTGACCCTGACATAACAAATAAAATGGATTAAAAATATGTAAAGTACACTGTAAAAATATTTAATGTTACTTCTTAAATATCATTAATATTTAAGATTTATGTTATAAATTATTACCATTATTACTTAATTTCATGAGTATGAAATTAACAAATATATATTTGTAATATACACCAATATTTCGGGTGAATTCTACTACAAATATTCGAGTTGAACAAATGTACTTCATTTTTAACTTGCATAGACATGCAATTTTATCAGTAAATTTAATACATTTTAAAGCTTTATTTAGTCTAAATTGTACATTTTTGTTTAAAAATAACAAAGATTATTTTTAATGTTAATAAGAAATGGATTAGGAGATACATTTTGGTTTAATTTGAACTATTATTTCTCTAATTTCAACAAAAACAAACCTTAGGAATAAAATAGTCAACCAACCGCAATGCCATTGATTGAGAAAATAAAAAGTAGTATGGAAGTAATAAAAAATCTGGCTTTCCATCATTTATATTTTTGTTTAAACTCATCATAATGCGTTTTTTAAACATAATTATAACCTTGCTTTCTTTGCAGTATTCAAGATGAGCAAGCATTACATCTTTTTTTACTTTTATAATCTTAAACCAGATGTAAACCAGCTGCCATGTTCGGAAACCCATCTTTTACCGTGCTTCATTCTTTCATGCCGTGCAACCTGTCCATGTTGGCGTCTGGCTGGATTGGTTAGCTTATACCAAGTGGCAGATGAATTTGTGCCAAAATTTCTTTTAATTGGACACTTTGCCGTTGAAGCCAACATCAAGATATGTCGTTTTCTTTATCACTTTACAATTTACAAGTTTTTGATTATAGGCATAAATTGTAAGGTTACAGAAGGTTTGCAGTACGAGGAATTTGTTGTAATTTATGTCCAATTTCATAGCTGTATCAGGGTTCCTCGAAATATCTGATTGTTTTTCATTTGATCTCCAAAACAACAAAGGAATCTAAAATGAAGCGCTTTTCAACGGCCCCCACCTGAGACTTCTCGAGGCGCCCATCCATGCGTTCGATCTGCCTGTACGAATTACTTTTCCCAAAGATTTTCGACAACAATTGCGCTGGGGAACGAGCAGGAAGCTGTTCTGACTTGTTATTGTTTTCCGTCAATTGTCAAACATGAATTAGTTTCAAAGGAAAGGGAATTTAAGTTTCTGATGCATTTTCGGAATGGCTTTGTAATGGTTGCCGGCACATTTTGTGATAAATAAAACTGAAAGGGGGCCTGATAACCGCAAGAGCTATTAAAATCACTCGTGTGTGGCCCGCGCTCGTGGTTGAGACGTAGCGGAATGCAAGAGTGCATCTTCTGTTAGGAGGGACTCATTGATTTTGTCCCCACATTTACCTTAAATCTATTAACCCTTACAAAATGTTATCGCTGGTTATTATAAATGTTACGTTTTCATATTGAATTTTTACCTGTGCTGGTATCGCTCTAGATTTTAATAGAAAATTAAAACTGTAAATAAAAAGATCTGTCATCATTATCTCACCCTCAAAAGAAGATATTTTGAGAAATGCCTTCGTGTCATTTGTCCATATAATGGGGAGTGTGCTACTTTCTCTTTTTTTCATGCTGCTTTGAAATGACATGAGTGAATTTTGGGATAAACTGTCTTTTTAAGTATTGAACATTGTCTGTTATTCATCCGTCATATTCGCTACAAACATACAGTAAATGAGGTTTAAATAGTCTGGATAAACTCCAGGTGTGATTACTTCGGTGACTATGTAACCATCCAGAATTCCCTGGCAACTGCATAGCAACAACCAATAACACCATAGCAACCTTGTAATCCCACCCTGGAAACTGGCCATTAAACCTAAGCATCTTACCCTCGAGGTTTGCACGATTAGGCTCCGCTTACGTTTTTTCCCTCTGATCTTCAAAAAAACAGCAGGTAGACATATCAGTAATAAATGCCAGACTCTTTTCCACCTTCCCAGTGGCTGTCTCTTTGGCCCCGTCTTTTTGCTCTTCACTTTCATCCCAAAACTTTTTCCGTTTATTGAAATCTAAGTCAGTAAAAAGCTTGACTTTTCTTAGACACACTAAACAGGCACAATGGGTGGTGATATGGCCCCCAGTACAGCCACCGGCTATTTATCATGTTTTTATACGCCCTCCTCCAAGGCCCCAACTTTGTGGATCACCGATTATAGAATCAAATTGTTTTTGAAGAGAATCTCGTAGTACGCGCTGCATATATTTTCATTAATTGACATGCATTTTTGTATGCATTTGACTTCTGTTTCACTCTTTTTCACACTCTCTGTCTTTTTCTTTCAGATTTGGAAAATTTCAAAACCCACAGGCGGAATTCTGTGTCCGTCAGGGAAGGACAGGGCGTAGTGCTTCTTTGCGGCCCGCCCCCTCACTCGGGAGGTCAGTACTCGCACCCCTCTTTCGTCTTCTTCTATTCGCCTTTCATATTCTATTTTTATGGTTATGTGATTTATGATAGTGTTTGGGGCAAGATATGCCATCTAAAAATAAGCCTTACCTCTAATTTCCCCAAATACCATGGTATTACTTTAACAGACACTAATGCAAAAGGTTTCACAAAGCCCTTAAACATTTTAACTGTTTTGCATAATAAACCTTTTCCACGTTGGTAAATAATTTGCTGCAAATTAAGGCATAGAAATTAGCTTTTTGCATTAATGTTCATTTAAATCATTCGTAGATTTCCCAAGGTTTCAACTTACGCTCCGAATTGTGGCACTGGGCCACTTTTGCTAAAGTCGTATTTTTATGGCCTTATTTAATAGGCGCTTTCTTCTAATTCCAGTTGATAGCAGACATCCTAAATTATAATTAGGAATATTAGTTCTACCTCCATCTCATTTCCCCTTGCCTAGAGGAGAGTTTATAAGTAGAACGTGGTGCAGCTTACCCCGCTCTCCATCACCATGTTTTCAGAGGAGAGGTTTCTCCCGGTCCCTGGGCACACGGCTGTCCAATCCACAGATCAGATAATCCCATCAGCATCTCTCAATGCACTGACAGCATGTGTAGGCAAGCCCAGCCACCCTCATGAGACAGGGCTGTTTGTGAGTCTGCCCTTCTCCACCTTCACCTGTCTCCCTATAGCGTGAAGTAGCATCCTTCCCCATACAGAATGAGGGATGCAGGTCAAAAATCCATATATCATGATCATTATCTTCCAGCATTACACAGAGACTGTGAAACCAAGTGAGAGGTAGCTGACTTATGTGGCGGCATCCTAATTGAAATGGGACATCTTGAGTGATAGATTTCGAAAATACTTCATAGGCAGAAACACAAAAAGTGCATAGGAGACTCACGATAAAATTTTTTTTACAGGAATGACACAATACTCTGTCCTGTGTTTTATGCTGTTTTTGAATCCTCATTGTTCCTTTAAGCAGGGTGACAGGGGAGCTTTTTCTGTTTAAATTGATAGTTCTCTAAAAAATTAAAAATCGTGTCATTATGTTGGACACTCTTGTCATTTCAAATCTGTCTTCCTTTTACAGAAAAAAATATATTTTGAAGAAAGTGACACTCATTCACTTCTATTGTATGAAATCAAATCCAATGGAATAGATGGGTGCCAGTAACCTACATTCTTCAAAATATCTCCTTTTGTTTCTGTGGAGGAAAGAAAGTCATACAGGTTCGAAAGGACAATAGGTTGAATAAAGGATGCCGGAATTGTTATTTTAGGTCGAAATATCACTACAAGCAACAGGAAGTTTTAAAATAAACAAGGACACCACAAACTTTTGGGGACTTTTCATTACAAACAATATTAATAATAATAATGATGATAATTATAATAATTTGTTTAAGTATAATCAGCCATTCGTGTTTTATAAATATGTGTAAGATTAACACATTTGTTGATTTAAAGAGTAGTTTTGAGCTATTTTATGAAAATTTTCTAAAAGGAATAAATACAATACTTTCCGAGCTCTTTTAGAATATTGTGGCTTAAAATGCTTACAATCTAGGCATCTTAACAGGTTTTGGAAAAGAGCTAAATTCCCTGAACCATCAACTACAAGATAGTTAATCTTTTCCTCCACGCTGGGTTGCTCCTCCTATGTATTTCCCTCTAAGTTTTTCAAACCACTGGTGAATATGTCTTGTCTACCTCCAACATGAAATATTCATTAACTCTGCCATCACTTTGATGGCCTCCATCAATTAATCCAGCGTCGTGTGATTCAACTGCTTATTAATGGTGCCAACAATGATGCTTGTTAGAGGAAATGCTTTCTTAGCGTTTATTGCACGAAAGGTGATTTTTTGCGTAGCCTTTTTGAAGTGTGGCATGAATCCAATCCTTCTTGAAATATAATCTAATTAACCGTGTAAAATGGTCGACATTAAAAAAGAAAATTTAAAGAGATGCTTTTTATTTGTAAACTTTAACAAATGTGCAGTTTAATTGTGAAATTTGTGTATTGAGATTTATTGTTCCTTATGCGATCTGAATGTTTTTCAGCTTGATAATTGTAATGTGGCAAAAGAGAATTTAAATTGCTATAATTTACTATCACCGCTTGTTTAAAGGGGGTTAAAGTGTAATTATTTGAGGAACAGGGAAAAATCAAATGTGTTTATAATGTGTTTACGTTAGCTTTTCTGGTAAACGCTGGTATTAATATATTAAAGAAATTAAAATCAAGATTATATTGTTCAAGAGTAAACAGCTTCAAATGGATAAGATGCTAAACTGGGGAAAATATTGGGTTATTGGAATTACTCAATTTAATCATGTATTTATAACTTAAAAGATAAAATTACACTAAAAATTCATAGTTTTGAAAGCTTTGAAATTAGTAAATCTGATAAACTCTAATATTTCTGTAAGAATTCGCCAAAATATTTGTCTACATTACAAATATATATTTGTTAAATAAATACTTTTTTCATTAACTGATGTATTTTTTATGAATTTTATGAATGAACTGTTTATTTTTGCAACGTTTACTTAGCCAAATGAAATAACTTACAGTGTAAATGATTAAATTTAGTAATTTCAACAACTTCTTTGTTCATTAGTCTGGAAAAGATTATACGGATGTATGTTTTATAAATACAATTTATAAACCATCATGAATGTCATTTAGGAATATTTGATTTCTTAATTTGCCAGCCTCAGGATTCAAACATGCTTTCAAGGACTTAAAAAGGAACCCACTTTATAGTGGTTTTTAGAAGATCTTTATAATTAGAAGATGTGACCACAGCTTAGTCATTATTCTCAACAAGTTTAATCAAGAGTTTTTGACTCTCTTCCAGAATGAAGCAGGTGAGCGGGCAGTGTTGGGGAATCTAAATTTGGCAGGGACAGCAAGCAATGAGCCAACTAAGAAACCTGATTAGTAGAAAAGATCTAGCAAGTTAGATAATTGGACAAAATGGATTTTTCCCATTTATGTGCCAAGATCCAAATTGTTGTCATTTTTTATTCAAAGATTGCAAACGTTTCATTTTGTTGTGGTGCAAAAAGCATCCTGCCATGTACTCACTTTCAAATGGTCTATATATTGTTCCCATATGCATTTTTACAGTTATTTGTTTACTGTCATGTCTTCGACAAGTCCTCGAGATGTCCTCTTTGGCACCTTTTGTGCACTCTATGCAACATATCTCAGGCAAGCAGCATGAGTTATTTTGCTGCCTGATGTTCTCAATTTTTCACCTATTATTTTTGGTGCAAAAATGACAAATAGTACCTTTTACAGTTGTTTTCTTACTACAAAAACATGAACGAAGAGCAAGGACTATTTAAAAGGCCGGGCTGAAGAAACGTGTAATATTGTAGGACAGAGATAGTACTGAAACAATCCATGTTTTTTTAACCAGACTCCCTGAAACCAAAAAGAACCCCAGAATCTGCCGTCTGCAGTCGCCACATTTGCTTTTGTTCTTATCCTTTGATACACATTCACAAAAATCTGTGAAGTTCAAAAACTTGTTGCTTGTGTTGCATTTACTGAGGTGTTTTTCACACTGTGAAGATGATGGTTCGCCAAAGCTTGCTTTCAGCTGTCCTCACAAATGAGATGAAAATACATTTCGGTGGTAGTGTGTGATTTATCTTTGACTCCTATAAGACACAAACAGGAGAGCGGAGTGTCTGAAGGAGAAACTGTTATTACCGAGCAACACATATGGGTTTAAACAGAAAGGAGGCATTCACATGTCAGCTTTAAGATGTCCTTGTTTTTGTGGCACTGTGGAATGAAGAGTAAGGTGGAAGAAGGCATGTTTTTTGATGTTAACTTTACATAGAAAATAAAATGGAAAAGTTTGCCATGAGACTCTTCTGTGAGTTAGAGACCTCTTTCTAAAAAGCATTCCAAAAAGATGCCACGGCACGATCTTTATTGGAAAACAAGTGTGCGACACAAAGCATGAAAGCACTTAATGGACATCCAGAAGTTGGAAGAAGTCTACAGAGAAGCTCTTCACAAATTCTTTTACCTAGTGGCTAATTTGTTTGAATTTATATTTCGTTATAGAAAATAATTGGGGCGGTTTATGAATGCACTACCCATCAAATGTATATATAAAACAGGCAGATTTTAATTCAATCGGAATTTAATAATTATTTTACAAAATGTTGAATTTTTAATAGAAATTCATGCGAAGTGAAATACAATAACTAAGTTGTTTTTCCTACACTAGTTCATAAAAATACAGCAAGTAAAGTTACGTTACAGTTAAAGAAAAAAATCGTCAAACATTGTTTTTTGTTTTTTGTGATGGTGAATGTTTTTATAAATTTAAGAATTGTTTTGAATAAAAAATGAATTGACATCCACTATGTAACCCTGTTGATGATATTTTACTTCAGACTTTGTTAAACCCCTCTTTACCTTATAACAGGAAACTGTAAGTACAAGAGAACGTTGTTTCAAATCTAATTACTATCTTAAAAAGAATCAACACATCAATCACGTTCAGAGATTCTTGTTAGTCGCGTTTCCAATTTAGTCGTGGATAATTACCGCTGTAGTTCTTCATCAATACCCATTACAGATGTGCTCTCCGGTTCAAGTTCTCTTTCTTAAACACTGACTACTTTGACAGCTGACGATGATGTTGATTAGTCATGCCATCAGACTGTTTCTCCCCCAAGCACCCTCCATAGCCAAATTTGGCAAAGTCTGTGGGTGGCGCACTAACAAACGCCAGTGTGGTGCTATTTATTGCCTCTTGCACTCGCTCGTACGCTGCAGAGAACCTTTCGTCAGGAGCAGAGGCCTGCCCGCCAGAGCAACTGTCTGGGGAAACATACGGGCTAGAAGACAGCTGGCCCCCTGTTTCCTTATGCTGCCTGCTGCATGCCGTAGATGCGCTTACACATGCTGATTGAGCTGTTTATGATCCAGTGGCGAGGGAGACGGAAAGAGAGAGCATGTTGACTGTTATGCTTCACCAATACAAACGCGATGACACATGCGTCCACGTGCAAGAGCGTCAAGCGCGTATTAGCACGCCAGGCCGCCCGGGTGTGAATAAATTTGTAGGCTTGTGACTCAGAGTGTGAAACCGAAACGGATCTCTTCCAAATCATCTGCATATTTCATTCCAATTTGAGAGTGGTTTTGTGAACGTGTTGAACGTGGATTAAAAGTGAAATGTGGTGAAGAACATCTTCTGAATGTTTCGTTGAAAGATTTTTTGTTGTTTCTTCATGTTTGAAGAGGTTACAGATTTAAAAATCTATCAATTCAATGTAAAATCAATTAAACTGATGTGTTGTTTTGATTGAATTAAATTACTCAAATAAAATGGTTCACCACTTAAATAAAAATATAAAGGCAATAAGAACATGACTCATACGTATTTTAAAGAAACACTTAGTTTTGTTGGAAAAAATAATGTATAGACGTAACAGATGTTTCGTTAAAGATTTTGTCAAGATTATTAAAGACCCACCAAAGTTTCTTGACATGTTTAGCAATGACGGTTTTCCCTGGAAGATGGCATTAAGACGGGACTTATCTATTGGTCACTCCCCTTTTCAAAATAACCAATTCTAATTAGTTTACCTCTCAGCCTTGAATCTAATGAGAAGCTGGAATGTATAATGATGTTTAAAATCTCCGGTCCGTATTGACGGTCAGGTGCTTAAGGTGAATTGTGTCAATGTTTTGCTTAGTTTATAGAAACGTATTTATGCTTAATACAAAACATGAGGACCTAAGGAAAGCTTCTATTTTAAATTAAGCTGCATATATGATTTACAGGACTTAAAGATTCTTAGAAGGGTTTTGGATTGAACTCTTCCTTGAACCTCTTTTAAGTTGTATGAACCTATTCTCTGCGATATCTCTGCAAGTGTTAACATGTAAGATATTATAAATACAGTACGAACACGGAATAAATGAGAAGCGGTTTGGTAGCGTGTATTATGGGGTTTATTAAGACATCATTCGCAGAGTATTTCATCATAGCCCCTCTACTTAACATCTGGACATGCTGTGAACAGATTAATTAAAGTCTCTTACATTCAGAGAGTGTGCAAAATCACCATGTGCTTTGAGAGCAAAAGTAGTTAATGAAGTACATATGAAAAAGGACTGAAGTGTATTATATGATTTACTATAGAAAGATTCAGAAATACTATAATATCCAAACATTTTACTATTGTAAACGGACAATTACCTTTCAACCTTACTTTAAAGAAATAACACCTTTAGGGTTTCATTGCATTGATGTAACATTTGTTGATGCAAATAACATGTTTTTAATGCATTTGTGTAATTTTTTGTGCACGGTTTTCTATAAAAAGGTTAGTAACATTATCAGGATTGTCACATCCATAATGGTATAGATTGTCCATAAATGTTCACATTAAAATATAGTAACTATTTCACATTCTTCAAATAATAGTTGTGGTCAGTTGTGATCAGTGGTGTGGTGGTAAGAGAGTTGGACTTTTAAGCAGAAGGTTGCAGGTTCGAATCCCAGTGCCAGGAGACAATAACTGAAGTGTCCTTGAGAAAGTCATCTTACCCCTGTTTGCTCTGTAGTAAAAGCTGTCCACTGCACACTACTGGCATGTCGTTTTGGAAAAAAACATCTGCAAAAATGAATAAATGTAAATGAAAAATAGATATCTCTTCTCCATTTGGTATTGTTGCTTTTAGTTTGTGCTTTTTAATACAAAGAAATACTACAAAGTGTCTGGCTTGTCACATCCATAATGCACGATTAATTTCTTTTTAAATAAAAGAATATATTTTTGTACATGGATTTTTTTCCATCACATTTATTTTTATTTTTTATTTTTATGATATATAATTATCACATCCACAACAGATATGTAAAATGTATAACTTTATAACTAAATTTTTTATAACAAAATTTAAGGTTCACAAAATATTTTTTAAAGTTTTACATTGTTTGTAAATCTGTTTATTGTAATATTTTTCAAACTTTTTTTTTCTATTACTGGTTAAACAAAAATTATCACAATATCTTGCAACTGTTCAGCCCTCGCATTCACATGGGTACGACCTACATAATCTCTAATATGAAGTGAAACTAATGAAAATTGAGTTCAGTTTATTAATTTGTAAGAGTTCAATTGGATTCATAAAGTACCAGCAGAGAGCTCCTCCATATCAAATTCATCCGAAATAGTTTTCCTTTAATCAGGATGAGCGCTATAGAGCATCATCGATACACTAGAAAACCTTGATCCGTCTCTGTTCTCGGGTTACTTTGTGTGTGCCAGTAAACAGTGCTTCCCTCTCTGCTGGACACCAGTCACACGTTATGATGTCCCGACGGCTTCCTGCTAACAAACACCACGCGCACCCCCACGCAAAAGCACCCGTACTCCAAATCCCTCGGTTCTTCTGGGAATAACTTCAGCCCTGCAGGAATACTCTGCCACTCATTCTTAACAACAAAACAACTGATTATGTGTTAGGCTGCTGGGCTTGAGCTTAGGAGACTTACGCTTCGCGCTGTCTGTAATGCATTATGTCTGTAAATGAAATTTCTCAAAGCATTCACTATGAAAAAGCATTTATTTGGTTGCGTTTAAGCAGTTTACCTCTGTTTTATTCCACCCTTTATTGCGGTATATTGAATATTAATAGCGACATGATTCTTATGTTTTGCAAGTGCTGCTCGTAAATGTACAAACCATCTTCGGTAAGAACAGATGCACTGAGGTTTTGCTTTGAAAGCATCTCAATGTGTGCACGGAAACAAGTAGGCAAGGACGAAGAATTCAATGTTTCAATGTGTCAAGAAGTCAATGTGCGTCTTTATTCATGTGTGTTTGTTTAAGACCCGCTTCCCAGTGTACTCTGATTGGTCAAGCGAAGTACTCTACTGTTATTGGTCAACTCGGTTTTTAAGTTACTGCATCACCACCAGTGACAAGGCGACAGGTGAATCCTGTTACTTCTGCAACGGATGTCTCGACACATAACGGAAGAAGCTTGATCCATACAATCCAAATGTTTTCTGTAGTTCTATACATCTTATTTTTGTAAAACTCGATTTATCATGAACGATGGAATTTGTAACTTCACAGATCGAGGACAGGCCACAACAAATTTAAACACACAAATGAAGTGTGTAATGAGGTTTACAATTCGAAGGGAACTTTAATAAACAGCGCATGCGAATGGCATCTAGTTAGTGTACATTCACCACAAATCTGAAACACATCTTTTATCCTCCATTCCTTTGTGTATCATCTCACATTCTTACATGTCTGGAAAACACACAGCGCAAGACCACTCTAGAAGCTGAGTCGACCGAGAACTGTCAGGATTCTTCACGAAAACGTGTCCTTCATCGCCGGACAGGGCATGAGTAAATGTTTATTTGTGCGAGTGCCTTCGAGAGCGCCCGGTCCTTCAGAAATGTGCAGCGTAAACCCAAATCATGACTTCCTGGCTCCTTCCGTCAGGTCGGATCAGTCACGCACAAGCAGCTGAGCGCCTGCCACCTCCACTTCAGTCTATAAAGCTCACGCCATTCAGGCCAGAGGCATTTTAACTCGGAGGAGTAGACTCAGAGCAGAAAATAACCAATGTTAGGAAAATATAAATGCATACAAATATGACTAAATCTAACAGCATTTTTAAAGTCACACTATCCAAATATCGACATCAGAGGATGTTGAGCCACAGGAGACTTCAAAAGCAGCGTGTAGTATCTTTTTGTTTGCTTTGGTATCTTGAAGATGCAATTAAGATATTAATGAGGTCTTTGTGATCTGTCTTCTTGCTCATGATAAGTCATGGTAAAATTATTCAAGTGGAATAGAACAAGACTTTGATGTTACTCTTAATGACGATGTAAAACGTTATAGGTTTGGTTTACAGTGTCAGGTGCGCTGTAAATGGCCTTCTTTGTTGCCGAAACCGTGACCGCGTCAAAAGGGAACATTCAGTCGTATCGTAATAAAACACAAACGCAGAAATGCATCACTGATTCAGCATCATGCTGTGCATTACACAATAACTGTTTAGTGTGGGAATGCAGCGTGGCTGACCTCGATTCCTAATGGAGATCGGTCCTTTCAGGTGTAGCGAACGCTGAAATCGCTTCTTTTTGTGCTTGTGCTAACAATGGAGGAGACGGAATCGGCCCACCATCCTGCGGGTTTGGAAAGCACACAGCGTATGCGCTCCGTCTGGAGCTGTTAACAGAAAATAGGAGAATGGAATATCCTGTAGGGCTTTAGCAAAATACAACTCAGACTATTCCTTCAGGTTTTAACTTTTCTGTGATTGTGCAGTCAAGGTAATACTTAATGTTAAATCCAACGTTTATTTTGAATAAATTACATTCACAAATGTAATGTTAAATAGTGATTAGGTTACTTTTTAACAGTATGATTATTTATCTATATTTATTATTGGTTGTTTATTTGTCTCGTTTAATTAATTATTCTGTAACTTTCTGTATTTTTAACTTTTTGGTAGTTGCATGTAGGTGGCATTGGGGGCATTTCCTTGGAATTTGATTGGATGTTAAAACAATTTTTTTGTTTTATAAAGAATACACATGCCATTCCAATTATTCATGACTCTCACACCACACCACAGCGTAAAATAATATTTATATTTAATAATTATGCATAATAATGGAGCATTTCTTGAGTCATGAGACAATAACGAGTCTCTTTTCAAACCTATTTAATGGTAATTCATTTATTAATTAATTTGCCCGATGATAAATTAATCAACAAACGTTTTGATATTTTTGCCAAGCATAAACCGTGTCTGATCCCAGATATGGCAATTAAAAATGCATACTGTTGTCACAACAAGTCTCACATGTATTATTAACACGCGATGATCAGGCAGCTGTTATGCTATTGAAATTCATCAAATGCTCGCATCGATAATGTACGATTAAGAGGCAGATATGTGCATCTTTTCATAAAGCTTTATTTCCTGCTTGTGGCACGACAGAGCAGAATTATAACGAATGTGTCTCCTTGATTGGGACTGAAACTGGTGTTTGAAATGATGGATGGCATCTTTCGTCTGCTTTTATACTTTTTCTCAGTTTCGTCAGCTTTTCCATAATGCATTCTTACAGCTGGAATGAATATGATGAAGGGGATTGTTCTTCTTTGTTTTGGTTGATGCAAATGGGAGGAAGAAATTTCTTTGGCAGTCTGTTTATTTAGAAGGGCTACTATAAACCTGGCCATGAGGTCTGAAGCCTCTTTTCTTGTAATTGTCACAGTTGGAGCAGTTCTTGTAGAAGCCCATTTGATTATTTTGAGTCAGACACCGTCATCTTTGACCTTTTTTGATAACAGTTAGAAATTTAGAAAATTTGATTCTTCATGAATATGTCTATAGTTGCTTAACTTTTTACTGCTTAAGTTGCAAGTGGATGCAAGTTTTTTGATTGTTTTTACAAAAATTGATTGCCCCTAGAATATTCAAACCAGAGTATTGAATATGGGATTTTTTTGTAGTTTTATTCGTATTAATAAATGCTTTTATTTTATATTTGTATTATTGGGGTAATTTTAGTTTATATTTTATTATTTTGTATATGTCCAATCATAATTTTAATTTCTATTGTGTACTTTTTAAGGCACTTTTTAAGGTTGCCATATAAGTTAATTATTTTATTTAAAATGTTAAGTTCTTTGTTAGTTGTAATGTGCCGTCTTTATTTTTTTTGTTAATAATTGTATTGCTTTAACTTGTTGAGGCAACATGTTTCATTTTTAAGTTTAAAAACCTCAAATGATATTAAGCTATATTTTTATTTAATGTTATTTAACAGAAATGTTTAAATAGTTTAGCGTTAGTGAACCAAAAAACCCAGATATAAAAATATATTAAAGGCATACTCTCCTATATAACAGTGAAAAATTATAACAACTCCAATGTTGTTAATTGCACTGAAAATTAATGGGGAATATATCAGTTCTAGTGATTTTTGTTGAAAATTTTATTTTTAACTAAGTTCTTATTAATTCTCCTATACAGTAATTTTAACAAGCCCCAACTATTAAACATTGGGGCATAATGAGATCTTGACATGTGAATGACACCTCAATCTGATCAGATAATATAAGAATTGAAAAACGGTTCAAAAGATAACATATAGAGTAGTTCACTACACTTCCTATTTAAGTTTGAAAATGGTAACTGTACAGTTTATGTTAACTCTACAAAAGTCTTGAGTTTCAAGACATAACTTCCCTTTAAACCCCCCCAAGTTCTTTTTTCAATCTCATCTTCAACACTCACCATGTGTCCGTACAGTTTGCTCAAATCCTATAAGGTGTATCTGTTCCCTTTTCGTTTTATGTTGACTCCTCTTCTGGCTTTTTGCAAGCCCAGCATTCCTGATATAATGCAAACTGAGTTTTGTCAGCTTCTGACATACCTCTCCAGGGACCCTTCAAATTGAGAGTCATGGCTTCTCACCGAATGCGTCAAATTTTGGGTGAACCTTGAACATTTCACATAGTGTAAGGTAAATTCTGTGTAGCACTTATAATCTCTTTGAATCTATTATTTTTGGGAGGATAGTCATGCCGCAATAAACTCGAATTTATTATGAAGGAGTTTACATGGGGAAAAATGTAGTGTATTATAATACTTTTTAAATTCATTGATTAAATTTACAGGACCTTGATAATTAAACAATATGAAAAACATAAATCTAAAGACTTGAATATTACATTTAAAAAAATGTGGTGGCGTTGGAATAGCAAAGGCCTTAGGGTAACTTTTATTTTCCAGCTTTATTTCGTTTTTAAATCCGTGCTTTTTCAAATGTGGTACTTACATTCCTTCTTCACAACACTACATTGTGAGCATTCATCGATCCTACGAATGGTAGGATTAAAGTCAAAAACAGTTTTGCCATGTGCGATAACACAAAATCTCATTACGCTCGACGTGATTCCCGTATGCCGTGCATGCAGGTATTGTATCTCCTGCGAGCAACTTATCAAACAATTGCGAAGCACGCCTTTAACACAAGCAGCGGAGATATCCGGCTTCTCTCCCCGTTCCCTTTATTCTAACCCCTGCCATTGCAGAAGATATGATGTTAACTTAGCTCTCAGGGCCCAGCGAGGGGAAAAACCAAGCCGCTCAGACTCCTCCTGCGCGGCAGATAGCCCAAGCCCATGGCAATGGATTAGATCAAACTGTGATAAATGACCGGTTCCCAGGTAGGAATCCTGCAAGACTGTTTTGTTTAATTAGCTAACAAGTGAGTGGGTTTGATTGGAGTGAGCCGGAGAGATGCAACGTGTCTGTCGATTAAATGCGCTGCCAGGGAGCTGCTGAGTAGAACATTACAACCTTCTGCAAATGGATTTACCATCGACAGCACAAATGGAATGCTCACATGCCAGCGTGTCCAGCCGCAAAGTGGTTTGTTTGAAGAAGACATGCTCCGGAGTTTGCAGCGTGGGTGAATGGAAATACACATTGGTTTATTAATGCCTCAGTGCATTGGTCCCTCACAGATGTGGTTTTGGGTGATTCGATTCTGAGAAGGCTTATTAGATTGACAACTGATTTCTTTATTGCTGTTACGAGCAACGGTTTGATTTGGACTCATGCAAACCATTATATAAGTGTTTAGTTTACATTATAGCTTTTAGACTATAGATAGAACATTTTAGACAGGGGTGTACGCAGAGCGAGGCTATTTATGAATCAAATGTTGCTCTTTTAAAGCTTAAGAGACTTCATAGAAATTTAAATATGGAAAAGGTAAATAATAGAGCACCCAAAAGAGTAAATTCTGGGATATATTCACCCTTTTCTATTTCTAGCCTGTATGACTTTCGAAGAACACATAGAAGATATTTAGAAGAAGGCTGGTAATGAAACAGCAATGACATTCATTCACGTGCATTGGTGTGTCAATGTAATAGTGAAAAGGGGGTGTTGCTGTTTTTTGACAACATTCCGCAAAATATCTTCTATGTGTTTTGCCTAAGAAAGACAATCATACAGACCTTAGTATTTTGGAAAACCCGAAAATAGTTTGTTGAGGTTTTTTTAACTCTGAAAAATCAGTTTCTTGAACAGAAATATACCATTGAAACAACTGAGATGTATAAGATATCTCTCATCTTTTCTCCCGGGCACCAATTACCAAAAGCATTTTCAAAGAAACACATGGTTAAAAAAGGTCACATATTGGTCCAAAGAGGACTTATTATCAGAAAAGAAATTTTCTTTCTGTCCATACCCGCATAATACAGTCCCGCCTGCTTCACCTTGTGCTTTTCTTGGCCCATTTTTGTCAGCGTAACTCAGAGAATGACAGAAATTGTGGGTAATTGAATCAGCAAAAGGCAAAACAATTGTGACTCCTGGAGGTGAGCTTTAAAGATATTTTCCTTTTCTTTGCTGGTAGAGGGACCTTACAGTATGATACCCCTGACAGACGTGACATAATATGTATGCCAACATTTCCCAGACAGAAACAGATGCCAAGAAAGATTTTTTGGAGATGTTATGTTCTACATTTCTGTTGGCAAAATAACACAGCATATATTGTATGTCCCTTATAAAATTGATGTCATAAGTCTCCCATCATTCAACTTATTTTGCATTCTCCTTCTGCAAACGACAAAAGAAGATATTTGCTGTATATTTACTGACTTACATTGGTTTTGTAATTAGTAAATAGGAACCGCCATTGTTCAGTTACCAGCATTCTTGGAAATACCATAATATGTGTTGTGGAGAAGAAAGAAAGCCATAAATGTTTGAAATATCAACCCAATGCCCATGTTCCTACACCCTAAATAATAATAAATGTGGCTTAGTAAATATCACAAAATAATAAAGTATATATATAATAAACAATTTACTGAAATAAATATATAATAAAGTAACTTAATATTGTATATATATATATATATATATATATATATATATATATATATATATATATATA
This sequence comes from Triplophysa yarkandensis, assembly GCA_033220385.1. NCBI lineage: Eukaryota > Metazoa > Chordata > Actinopteri > Cypriniformes > Nemacheilidae > Triplophysa > Triplophysa yarkandensis. The sequence goes on along the minus strand of CM065670.1, from coordinate 3,642,878 downwards.
TATATATTAACTTAATAAAATCAGTTATATTAATTAAAAATGTGTGCTTATTTTACAAGTTTATATTTTAAGATACAAAAGTTTATATTTTAAGATACACGTTTTTTAAGAAATTCTAAAGAAAGTGTTTATCTGTTTTTATAATTTTTTTTACTTATGTTTAGTCACTATATACACACAATTTAAACAGCGCATTTAAATCATTTCAAAGCATTAAAATGTAAAAAAAAAAGATTTCTGAATGTTTCATGAAAAAGCCCCATGCTCTACAAGCAGAGCAGCAGAAAACACACAGCAGCGGACAAATCCGAGCGCGGTTCGTTTTTGTGGTAATTCCATCGAGACAGATGCTTAAATAACACAGTGAATCTAGCATCCTTCCCTCCTGAGATGTTACCTAGCTACAGAGATAAACACCTGCCACCACCACGCATGGCGGTGCCCACGATGATGACGCAACGAGGATGACACCCAGCAGAACGAATGGAGCTCTGGATTTTTGAACATTGGTTACAAAGCACTACTTCCCCACTTGACTAGCGTCCAGCTAGTCACAGGGCACTGGTTTTTCCTTTTCTGTCATCAATTTTCACCCCCTAGGCCTCACCACCCTCCTCAGGCTGATTAATTTGCACCCTAGCATGTAGCCCCAATGCTAATTTAGTAACTCTAGGGAGGCGTAAGATTCATGAGCAGAGCCAGCGTATGCCATTTAGACTCTGCTGAGGGAGGAAATGTCACCATGTACTCTAGTTATGTTTATGCAAATGGAGTTTCTGGGCAGTGGGGTGACCTCTTTCTACTCATGTGTTACATTGATGGGCTTTTCTCTCTTTTTCATTCCCGTTCCCCAGCTCTGACATTCTCTTGGATTTTTAACGAGTACCCATCCTTCGTGAAGCAGGACTCTCGGCGGTTCGTGTCCCAGGAGACGGGGAACCTGTACATCGCTAAAGTCGAGCCATCCGACGTGGGCAACTACACCTGCGTTGTGACCAACACCGTCACCAAGACACGAGTCCAAGGCCCGCCAACTCCTCTCATTTTGCGCACTGATGGTGAGAAAGAAATCCTGTTTAAAAAGCATTTTCATTTGGACAACTGAATGTCAAACAGGGTAGATTGCATGATAGTAGAACTTTGCGTTAAACAGTTATTAATAATTATAAATTAATTCAAGTTTGGTTACATTGGCAAGACTCTTGATTCGAGCTTTTTTCTTACTTTCCCTTTATAAATTTAATGACATAACAGAATGTCTTAAAGGGATTTTCGAGACGTTTTCAAGGTGCAAAACAAAAAAAGATATTTTGAGAAACGTCACAATGGTTTTCTGTCCAGAGAGTGGATTATTATTTTGTATTATATAATAAATGTCTATTTATATGTCAGGGCCAAGTTTAAGTTTCAAATAACAATGTCATTTCAGTTTAATTTAATGAATTTATTAAAAAAAGATCAAATCCATTTCTAGAATCCCTACAGTGCAGAATTAACCTTAAACAGATCCAACAGAATGACATATGCTTTTATTAAAGCATAGGAGACTTTTAGTGTACTGATTGTGTTCAAAGGTTAATGAGCTGTTTGCAAATTTTAAGATGTCTTCGCAGTGTGTTGTGGTGCCTGTAGGCTGGCATTATCAAAGGTCCTGAAACTGAAAGGTCATTTGTCTTTGGCTGATCTAATTGTTGGTTCTCTGGGCTTACGATCTGATCACACATGGACTAGAGTAAAAACAAATTGTTGATTCCTAACCAGACAAACAGAATCGTATTTGTTTAATATAAAAATAAAGTACTATATTGCATTTCTAGAGGTCTCTTGGTGAAAAATAAAACATTTTAGAATGTGCACATTTTATTTTGTAGGATTTTTTTATTAAGTGTATGCATCATGTATCATGTAGCATTTCTGTTTATTAATAAATTATTATATTTATTATATATTTAAGGGAGAGCTCGTCTAAAAAAAGTCTGTCATCATTTACAAATTTATAGAATTTTTATAATAACTACATAACAATCAATACATTTATTAGTGTGATATATTAAAATAATTTATAAAAAATCAACAATTTATTTTTCTAAAAGTATTTTTGCAACTCTACTCTAGTTTGTGTGAATTCTAATAGATATATTTGATTTAAGCAGACTTTTCGCATTTTTGTAACTTTTTTACGCAAAATGTATACAGTACATTCAAAAAATATTATAAAATTGTAATGTGTTTCACAAAAATCGCTGCATAGTTTTTTGGTTCACCCCCTTGTCAATTTAAATCTGCATGACATCTTTATTAATCTGCTAAACACAAAACTAGATATTTTGTAACCAAAATATCTTGCTCCGCATGGACTTCCATGGTATAAACACAAATCCAGTTCATGTCAACGGGGACCACTGGTTTTCTTTTACACATTTTTCAAAATATGACATCTGACAAAGTAAATGATGAGTAAGTGATGATAGGATTTCATTTTGGGGTGAATGGTGCCTTTAAGTTAAACAGTTTTTAAAAAAATATTTTCCATTTTCAAAATCCCTCTGGTTAAAATCCTGCCAACATCTTGTTGGGGTTTGGTTAAAATGTGTTTCTTTCAGAATAGCCTGATGTCTGTATCAGCGCCTCATGTCCAACACAAGTCCCTCAATGGCGACTGTCACAGTGTGAGCTCCGGGTACAATTTCAGAACTCATTGTACACGTCTCCCTACCTGGGATGTTACAGAATAAGATGATTGCTTCTCTTCAGCCATTCCCATTTACCAGCACTGACATAAACAGCAGCGTTTGACATTCGAGATAAGATCTCTTTTGACACACTCAGCTTAGTAGCTGGTCCGATAACACCTCAAGAAATCACAGAAGGAGATATCAGACCTCCCTCATATCCAAAAGCCTTTCAGGAGGTTCGGAATAAATCGGCCAGTAATAACAGAGAGGAGAATTTGCTGTTTGCAATAATTGATAGCTTTCATTTGGAAAAATATGGAAATGATTTTCGTTCTGCTTGCGAATGATGATTGAACATTTTTTGTAGGTGTCATGGGAGAATATGAACCAAAGATTGAAGTGCAGTTTCCAGAAGTTGTTCAGGTGGCCAAAGGTTCGACGGTTCGACTAGAGTGCTTTGCATTGGGGAAGTAAGTATCGTCATGTTCGAATAGGAAAAACAATTGTGATTAATTAAAATTCTTAGTTTATTTATTTAACCCCATGTCATTCAAATCCTGTAAATGTCTTTTCCTCTGTAAAACACAGAAGAAGATATTTTGAGAAATGTTGCAATGGTTGTGTCCATAAAGTTTTGTCAGTTTGTATATTTCAATAAATGTTTATATTTGTTTGTAAAGATGACTTTAGGAACAATAATATATATATTTGGTCCCATGCCAACCCAGTCCCGTGCCTTCCATAAGCTGGCGCCGGGTAGACGGAGTCCCTTTCTCTCGTAAAGTGGACGTGAGAAAAACCAGCGGCGTCATGGAAATCCCCTACTTCCAGCAAGAAGACGCCGGCACTTACGAGTGTGTTGCGGAAAACACGAAAGGTCGAAATTCCGTGCAGGGAAAGCTGTCTTTCTATGGTAAGTCATCTCGAAACTCATGAATATTTAAACACTCAAAGCCACATGTCACTTTCACTTACGTAAAGGAAATGAGCCCAACTTTATGTTGCCGCCTTAAGCCAACCACAGGAGCTCGAGTTCAGGCCGATATGTTTTTTTAACAGTGCATCAAAATGATTAAATCCTCGGTGTCGTGATGTCTCTAATATTTTTATCCAGATTAAAAAGATGAGAGGATGACCTTGCATCTGACCTTGTGTGTGCATACAGCACGTGTGTTTGCGTGTTGTGTACCAGATGGTGCTATGATTGGGATCCAATTTGACTCTAGATCAAAGCTGTTAAATTTACTATACTTAGATGAGGGGCGCATATGCCGGTAAGAGGCGCATCTGGATCGCGGATGATTTTTGTCTTCACCGATGAATGTTAATAAATATTAAGTTTTGGGGCCTAGTTATCCTGCGGATCTGGAAAATCAAAGGCTTAGCTGTTTGAAATCTATCTATGTGGAATCGTTTCAAGTTTAATTCTTTGACAGTAATATGTTTGCCACCTGTCACATGAAAAGGGTTTTTATTTCATGCCGCAATTTAGAATGAAAACTGAATGGGATATGCCTTGCTCCAGTATTTGGCTTATACCAAACACTTGATCTTTATGTCGAAATACGGTTTATGAATTGAGTATTTTTTATTTTTCCACTCACATGGCTGCTTTGATATACAGCTTTGATATACAAATGAATTTCTGAATTTGAATTGAGAGTGCAAACAGGATGCAGAATTGTAATGCAAATTTGCATTTATCACAAGTGTTATCTCAAGATGGTACGAAGAGCGTGGCATTCTGACGTTTCTACATGAACAATCCAACAATCCCAATATTATTCCACCCCATCTGCATTCCATTACTTGTGTGTTCCCCTTGGCCTTGTTTACGAGACATCACTTGTAAAATAAAACCCCAAACTTCCAGACCCGGGTTCCCATCTATGGGGACTTCAGTATAGTGTAGTGACTCGTGGTTTATGAAAAGACGTATATTTAATACGGACTTCAGAATGAAGAGTTCAGAACCTTTTCCCTGCACAGCAGTGTCGACCGCGGTGCATTGTTCATACAGACAGCTCCCTATTAAGTAAGTACCTGTAGGCTAGAGAGCAATGGGATTTATTCTCCTCTTATGGGATCTTGCACTAGTGCTAATGCTGGAGCCACATACCCAGTGGCCCATTTACAGGAATAGCCTGCATGGAGCTCTGCGAAGTTTTTATTGTGCCCGTTGTCTCATTGTTTATATTTCACACAATGCGGAAAATAGAGGGGCAGGTTCCACGACGGAGGATCATAATGGGCTTTCCAGTTGCGCAAGGCGCCGGTGATTTATAAATGCCTTAATTAGATAAATAACATGGGCGATTTGTAAAAGCTAACGTTATTCAGCCAGGAAGAGATTTGTTCTGGGCGTTGGCACACATGCCCCTTTGTGTTAAAAAGATGTGTGATTTTTATTAGAATTCTCCATGATTACAATGTAGGTCAGCTGTAGTCACCTGTTGGGTTAAGCTAAGGCATTAAACCGGGCAACTTTTTAAAAATCTTTTCTTTATTTTATGTGTTTTTGACTGTACTACATTATGCTTTATTATAAAAACAAACAATAATCACATGATTTTTGTATAAAATGTTTTCTGTAGTGTCATGTTTTAAAGGGATAGTTCACCCACAATGAAAATTATTTAATCATTTAGCAACCTCTATGTAGCATTTTAAACCTTTATGGCTTTCTTTTGCAGAACACAAAAGAAGATATTTTAAAGAATGTTGGTAAACAAATAACACTGGTGCTCAACACTGGATTTACCCCAAAAAAATTTGTCATCATTTACTCATGCTCAAAATATATATGCATTTCCTTCTTTTGGAAACACAAAGAAATATATTTTAAAGAATGTTGCTAAACAAAACTGATGCTCACCGACTACCACTGAATAGACACAAAAACACAGAGAAATGTCCCACGATGAAAAAGAATGAGTGATTATACAATTGAGAATGAATCAGTTATGAGCGGGTGAACTATAGCCATGACAATCATGAAAATATAGTAAACATATTGGATAAAAAAAGACTTTCCCATTAGTACTGAAAGAAATGTGTGTTTTAGGGGATAGTTCACCTGAAAATCGTATTTATTAGTATTCAGTTACTCATTTAAAAGAAGGTATTTGGAAGAATGTAAGTAAAGAAAGAAAGTCATAAAGAAGTGCAAAAACGTGTAAATAATGACAGAATTTTCATTTTTGGGTGAACTAACACTTAAATAAGATTGTTACTTATTAAACTTTTTATATTAAAGTTCTACATTTGTCAAAATACATCCTAAGATTATCCCTCTCCATTATGATGCCTACAATGTATTTGAAATTTGCTCAACCAGTATCAAGTTTCAAAGCAGCCTTATTAAGTTGGAAGCTTTAAAATCCAGTCTTAAGAGACAGGTTATGAAACTGAGCATTAAAAACCATCTCATCTCATTTTAATTGTCACCAATATCATGTTTTCCGTTTGGATTATTAAGTACCATCCATACATGAACATCTCGATTCATTATATCATGTGTCATAAGACATCGTCATGTTATTCAGCCGGGATTGTTGTTTAAAATTGTCGCTTGTGATGACATGGTCGCACCTCCGACAGCCAATTGAAGACCAGGGTGCATCACCAATATGTCATGCTCTGCTGTCAAAAGGATCAATATACTGTTCATGAAGTTTGTAAAGGAATGTTTAGTTTGTCAAACAAGCTGTTAAAATGAAAGAGGATTAGTGCAGAGCTAGTTTGGCATGCAAATGCAGTTCAACGTTTCTCTAATAAACAAACAAAATAAATGTGAAAAGAATTATTCTCTCTCGCTCTAATTGCTGCCGTGCCTTCGGCTGCCGACCCCTGCATTAAGCTATTTGCTTTTATTTATGACACATGTCGAAGCTACCCCGGGCCTGTAAATAAAGGCGGCGGGCAGGCGCTTATCCCGCCGTGGCTCTGGGGATTCTTGTTTGGCAGGATTAGCCTACGGATAGACCTCTTCACCGCCACACTGAGCTCTCTCTCTCTCTCTCTCTCTCTCTCTCTCTCTCTCTCTCTCTCTCTCTCTCTCTCTCTCTCTCTCTCTCTCTCTCTCTCTCTCTCTCTCTCTCTCTCTCTCTCTCTCTGCCTTTCTCCTGATTTCCGTGCCGTATGTCTTTCTCTTTCCTCCGTCTTTCCCTTTGCCTGTCAGGTGATAAAAATCTGTAATCTTATTTTGAAGTCCCATGGAATTAGGCCTACGAGACATTCGTCAGCAGAGCAGGAGAATGAGGCGATCAATAAGTGTATCTCAAGTTTATCACTTCTACTGGCAGCAGCAAAGCAGGAGGAGACACTCGAGGTCTTTCATACTTTCTGCTAACGTTTGCTTGATAGCCCTCAAATGTTTTTGTTGCCTTTATTGCTTCTTTTTTCGCTTGGTGTTAAGGATTGTTTAGGTCTGGTGCTCAGGCTTATTTATAATCCTGTTGAATCAAACTTTTAAAGGGATATTTCCCCCAAAAAATAAAAACGATGTCATTATTTACATACTATTGAGTTGTTCCCTATTTGTATTCTTTGTTCTGATGAACACGAGGAAAGATATTTGGAAGAATGCTCACGCTAATTTATAACCACTTCAAAAAACACCTATCTATAGAGATAGATATTTGGAATAAATATGCACACAAATTTTTTACCAATTTGAAAAACACCTATTTATATGGATAGTTCACCCAAAATAAAAATTATGTCATCATCTACTAACACTTGAATTGTTCCAAATATGTTTAAATGTCATTGTGTTGATCAAGACAGAGAAATATATTTGAAAAGAATGCATACACTTTATTTTAATCACTTTGAATACCACTTACTGAAAGTGATATTTCACACATAAACTAAATGCTGTCATCATTTACACACCCTTGAGGTGTTCCAAATCTGTGAACATTTCTTTATTCTGATGAACATATCAATTAATTTATATTTTTTTGTTCTGTTAAACAGAAAATAAGATATTTTGAATAATGTAGTACAGCAATGGTAGTCAAAAATGATCCCAGAGACTGTTTGTTTAAAAAAATTCATACATTAACATTTACACAAGTTTGAGTTCATAATTACTGACAGAATTTTCTGGGAAATATACCTTTAAGTGTTGGGTTTAAAATGTATTAAGATCTTTTGAGATGTTAGCAGATGTAAAGTAGAATTGCAAGACACCCCAACACATATCTACCTGTTACAATCACACTTACAGTGTGCCTTCAAGATGCAAGTGCGAGCTTTTCTGACCTCTTTAAATCTCTCAGGTTCGACTGGTGGGCGTGAATTGTTGAGTATGTGCCCTATAGGCAAGGCAAAGTCAGGGTCTGACTGCTTACTCTCATTTAAACAGTGGGGTTTAAAAGTCAATACTTCCCCTGTGAGTGAGAGATAGACTGTCGCATTGACTGAACAAACCTTTAGGAAAAAACAGCAGAAGTCGGCCTTTAGTAGAGGGTTGAGAGTTTGTGACTGCGGTGTCAACAGTTTGCAGTGAGTGAGATATAATTAACAGTTCCCAGAATGCATTAGTAATCAATCACAGGCAAAATAATAATAATGTTTAAATGTATATAATTATTGTTTTAGTGTTACTCTTGTGCAATATTTTCAGCGTTTAAAGACTAGTTCACCCGAATAGGAAAATTCTGTCGTTATTTACTCTGGGGAATTCAAAAGTTAGCCAAAAATGTTGGCTAAAGAAAGTCGTTGGTCCACATTGACTGCATTAGTTTTGTGTCCATACGGTATAAGCTCGTTGGGACTGACATTCTTCAAAATATCTTCTTTTATGTTTTCAGGTTTCAAAAGACAATTGGTGATAAAATCACTTTCAACTTGGCTACAGTATGTTTCTCTATCATGCCTTGTGGCCAAATTATAATTTATTTATCCATATATCTAGCAAAATAAGGTCATGCTTTAAAATGATAAAAAATAGATGAGGTTCATCCTTTGAGGGTATGGACATACCTCATGCTCATGCATATTTTTATCCACATAGCACTTATTGAAAGTGATAGATCAAAAATTCTGTCATTATCTACTCACCCTTGAGTTATTCCCAATTTGTATACATTTATTCTGATGAACACAGAGAAAGATATTTGGAAGAATGCTTACTCTTATTTTTAACCCCTTTGAATGAAACTTATTTAAAGATATAGTTCACTCAAAAACAAAAATCTTGACATTATCTACTTACCCATGAGTTACTCCCAATTTATATAAATTTCTTTGTTTTGTTTAACCCAGAGAAAGATATTTTGAAGAATGCTTACACCTATTTTAACCACTTTGTATCAAAATTATTTAAATGTATAGTTCACCCAAAAACATTTTCTGTCATTATTTACTCATACGGGAGTAGTTCCAAGTCTGTAATCATTTCTTTGTTCTGATAAACACAAAGAAAGATTTTTTCCAAACAACGATGTTAACATTTTTACAGTAACAACTATAGTCTCAGTGACCTTGCATGTGCTCAGACTTTGTGTTCGAATATATCGTTGCCTGCATTCTTTGTACAATTACCAGTCTTTGTTTTCCTTTTAGGATAAAATGTCCATAAATGATGCTTTGAATGCACTCCTGGGTCTCGGTCAATTATTTACTAGGTTTGAGTTACATGCATTTAAAAGATAAAGATCAATACAACTTGTGGATAATTAAGCCATAATTTACCCTAATGGTATTGGTTGAGATAGTTTATGGTTCTACCTTGTAGACAATGCTTATAAATTTGATGTGATTTTCTCACTGTGCTCATATAAACACCTGCTCCTGTAACTGCTGTGGTTTTCTATAGATTACATCACACTGTTTCTCGCATATATAGCTATAGCCTTTTTAAAAGAACATATAGAGGTAAAAATCAAGGTTAACGTGGTTGTAATCATTATCTTTGATGTTGGATGTTGCAGCCGCTCCCCAGTTAATTGAAAAGCCCCAGGATGTCCAGAAACCCATTGAAGACACTCTGGTGTGGGAATGCAAGGCCACGGGGAAACCTAAACCCTCCTTTAGATGGATGAAGAACGGAGAGAACCTGGAGCCCACAGAGGTGAGTTCTGCTTTAAGAGATCGGAGCTCGATGATTTTGCAACATTATAGAATTTTAAAAACAAAAAGTTTGTCAAAATGTTCAAGCTTTACAATGCCAGGGACTCCCAAAACTGATGAAACTCTAGTGAGGACGCATTCATAATATAGAAATCCATTTTTTTATATATTTTTAATAAAGATACATTTTAACTATATTAGATATATATAATATGTGTCATAATTGCTTAATTTAGAGTAATGTTAGTTATATAACCCTGAAGAGTAATGGTTTTAAAAGTAGTTGTAGCATGAATCATTTTTACAATCCCTGGTTAAACAATTTTCTGTCTTTTAACAATTTCTTTTTTCAAATATTTGAAAACCCCTGGTATATAGAAACATATTAATTTCTCCACCATTGAAAACCATTTCAGCTTTTATTGTCGTCATTACAGGTTTGTAACCTATTCCATCGTAAAAACCTATAATCCAGTCCATCTTGTTCCAACCTGTACCTCGTCTTGGTTTTTCACAAGTGTGAGAGAAGTCAATTTTATGGGCATCAAGTGTTGATTTGGTTTTGTCAGCTGTGTACGCCAGATCCAAAACAGCAATCTTGCATTAAATCTCTGTGCCAAAAGAGCCGGATTTAAACCCGCCATTAAGAGAAAGCTTATAAACCTTTACTGTGCAGCAGACAAGCTTATTGTTTTGTCTCCCTCTGATATCCATTTAAACCATAGTGAAAGTGGCGATAAACATTTATTCGTCTCGACACTGTGTTATATAAAATCTGTTTCCACCGAGAGCACTTGTCCCAGAATTCCAAGCACTCGGTGACCATTGTTCGTTGAATCATGGTGTTGCAACACCGGGTATTTTTAGTGACTACTAGCACTCCGACACAACTACCGTGTTGTGAATAAACAAATAAGCAAACTTTATGCAAATGTGCCACACTATGCGATGTGGGTGCAAACAAAACACTGCATATTGATCCATTTACAGATTTGGCTGTTTATGTGATCAATCTTTTTCTTACACAATCATGTTTCACATTTCATTTTTCATTTCACGCTTTGATAAATGCGGTCCATGGAAAAGCTAAAGTAAAGTAAATTCACATCTGTTGGACTTCACTTTTATGCAGATTTGCTGGTTAAGAACTACATTAGTTGAGCGAATTTGTATTTGCAAATTGAATTAGCATAATGATCAATGCTTCACAGGGGCGTCTGAAGTTCTCGCAAAAGAAACCCTGACTCTACAATGCAAGAAAGGCTTTTGTGAAAAGAAAAAAGCCAAGGATTTTGAAAGGAATCACCATGTGCTTTTTCACAATCAGCGTGGGCAAATCTCTTTGAGCGATGACAAACACAAGGCCATTTGTGCTCTGAAACTAATGTCCCAAGGGCGACATGCAATCGTTTGATTGAATCATACCCCTAGCTTACCTTTGGATTCAGAAATGTTGATTTTCAATGCATCCCGGTTAAATAAATTAATCAGCGGAGAATTATTACAATCTCCAAATGTCGCTATCAACATCAAGTCTCTAATCAATTGTGTAACTAAAGGTCATTGGTGTAGTGAAAGAACGGGTTGTTGACTTCTAACATTTGTTATTTTTGCCGCGGTAAATCAATGAGGACCTTTCATGTTCTTTCTGGCTTATTGGAACCATGAGCGACAAAAAAATGCCTTTGTGCTGGTCTTGTTGCAGATTGCTTAAAGAAAGAAATAAGTGTTCGGCTAATCCGAACATAAATGGTAATGTTCTCATTTACTCGTCTTCAGACTGAATCAAGATATCTCAGAACACTTGTTTAACATTCTTTTACATGCATCCGTTTGTGAGGCATTCAAATAGTTGAATTGTATAGTACATATAATGAAAAAAAAACTCCTGTCATTTCAAACCTTTATTTCAATTCTTATTTTCTGCAAAATACAAAATAAGGTATTTCTAAGAATGTCAGTGGACTGAGGATACCCATTGTGCTTTTGACAATTTAATAGGAGTGAATTGGTACCTGTGTTTTTTGGTTACCAACATTCTTCAAAATATCTTCTTTTTGTGTTCTGTATAAGAATGAAAGACATAGAGGTTAAATTATGTAAATTATGGTAGACCTGTTAAATTTTGGTGAAGGATCTTAAACAGTCCTTACTTTTTACACCATATCACTATCTTTTAAAACATAAAATTATCTTGTGACCATGCCATTTTCTGAATTGCTGCTCTGTAGGTTTCAGTGTATTTACTTTGAAATGACCTTTGCCTTGCGAGTACTGACATTGCCAATCACAGCAGTTCAGCGTCAGGCGGGCAGATGCTACCTCCCTCCCACTCGTCCTCCCTCCCGTCCCCCCTCAGGTCCCGCCATGTGCAGAACTGCTGATTTCAGAAGAACTTCACGCTTAATTAGAACAGTAGTAAAGTGAATCATTGCCTCACGCAAACTGCTGTATGCCACCATGTCTTATATTGGACATTGCTTCCCTCCTCCTCTATTTTATGTGTCAGTTTTATCAAAACCACTGACACAAATCTCATTCATGTGCACCAGATTATCCTGATGTCTGAACGAGGACCAACTACTGTTTATCATCATAATACATGCTGGCATCACCAGTCAAAGTGCCATTAAAATAGTTAGATGATGTTTAAAGTTACAGTCAAAAATTTTAATTAGTGAGCTTGCACTTATTTATTTTCATAAAGAATACACCATAATTTTATACCATATAAAAAATTGTGCACTTTTATATTCAACATAATGAAAATATTTTTCAATATAATGAAAGTAAATGGGGACTGGATCTGTCAAGCTCCAAAATGACGGGACACATCACAAACGTTTTTTTCAAGATAGATTTAATTATTTTGAAATTTCAATGACTTTGTCGTTTTTCATTGTGTAAAACAGAAAGGGTTGTATGTCTATCCTTTTCCATGTAATGAAAGTGAATTGGGACCGGTGCTTTCAAGCTCCAAATGTCAAAAAGCAAATGTTGAAATCGGCTTTCGGTCATGTCAAATGTAACATTAAAATAAAAGTCCTTTTGGGACCTTGCAAAGAGAAATTGAGATACTTTTGTTGTATAGAAACAGGAAGTTGAGTCATTGTCTAATGTTTTAGTTTAAAAGAAAGAAATAATATTGTCTCAGAATAACATGAGGGGAGTAAATACCAACGATTAAACATTTTCCGATATAAAATGTCAATATTTAAAATACTAATTGTGTTACAGCGTCCCTTTAAAGACACAGACTACGAAGAAGAGTTTTTCAAGGACAAAAAGTGAAAAGCACAGCAGAGAGCATTCTGGCATTTCATGCCAATTTTTAATACGAACCTGGCTTTTTATGAGCCTTTAAACTGTTGTTTATGCCTTTTGGAAGGTAACATAAGGGGGAAGCTCAATGTGCTTCCAAGGTTAGAAAAGTTTTTTTATTTTACTTTGATTAAAGTGTCTTACAGTGTTACAAGGTCATTTTCATCATGGTTTACCTGTTTTATAAAAAACAGACAACGTGGGATCGAAATGTTACAAATTATTATAAATGCAATAAAAATACAAGCCCAGCTCATTTACACTCACAAACAATCCGACAAACACAGAGCTCTTGTAAAGAAGTAAGCAAGCTGAGGCTTTTATTTCCATCTCATAAACATAGAGATTTATTACCGACTCTTTTTGTGCGTCCACCCTACGCAGTGTCTCCCATTAGTAATGAATGCTTAGATTTACGGCCATCAACCTTACAGCATGATTTACCTTTCCAGACAACCTTGTGCTTTTATGCAGATTAGCAATCTCGGTAAAAGACTCTTAACGGAGATATCCTGTTTTCCACAGGAGAGGGTCCAGGTCAATAATGGAGCCTTGTCCATCACCCGCCTCGTGCTGTCGGATATTGGAATGTACCAATGTGTTGCTGGAAACAAGTACGGAGAGGTTTATTCCAACGCTGAACTCAGAGTTATCGGTAAGTTGAAGATAACTTTATTTGTGTAACAGAACGTAACACATTTCCACTGCACAACACAAAGAAGATATTTTAAAGAATGTTGCTAACTGGCACCTATTCACTTGCATTGATTATGTTACCATAGTGTAGAAGTAAACGTCTGACACCTATTTATGTTGTGAACATTCTTCAAAGTATCTTCATTTTCCTCTGGAGAAGAGAGGAAGTCATACAGGTTTGAAATAAGACAGGGGTGAATAAATGACAGAATTTTAATTTTTGGCTGAACTTTCCCTTTAAATGGAGTAATTTTATAAAAATTACACTTAACGTTAAAAGGTTATGTATTTAAAATATTAATACAAATAAATGTTTCATGGGCAACAGAACCTGACTTCCCACATTTACCCACAGCTTTCCATTATTTTTTGTTTAACCGTAAAAATTCACAGCAGTCACAGCAGACGAATCTGATCTCACGTGAAAATAATTGGCAAGTCCCTCACGCAGATAAAATGAAGTGCCTTTTAAAAGACACAGCGCGAGGGCCACCGAGCCGGAGAAATTATCATAATAAAAACTCATTTGAGCGGGGAACGTCGAGGAAAAGGACGTGACATTTTCCCTTTGTTTTTCTTCGCAAAGAAAGGAGCGCGTGATAATTAAAGAGTGCCACTTTCACCTAGCTTCTGCTCTGCCATCTCTGTTTCGACATCATACGTGCCAGACGTACAAGCATTTCTTCTTTTGAAGTACAATGATTAAAGAGGATGTGTTCTAAATAGCCTTTAATCCTCGCGCCTGCATACCTGTAATTATGGTCAACCATGAAAGGAAAAGTCTGTGGCTCGATGATGCATGATGATCTTTGGGGGGCGTTCTGAGTACCTCAACCCGCCATCACTTGTCCAAGTTCAAGGTGGTTTTTGGGCTCTTTGCATTGATGTATTATTCGTATATCCCACAATGTAATGCTCTCGCCCATACTTTTATAGTATAAGATGACATGTGTTTTGTTAATTTGTTGTACATTAATGCATTTTGGCAGATTCAACACTTTTTAATTAGTGTTTTTTGCAGAAATCGGCCTAAAATAAAAATGCGGTTGTTATTTACCTACTCACTTGTCATGTCAAAGCTGTATGACTTTCATTCTTTTGCAGAACGCAAAAGAAGATTTTTTAAAAAGTGTAACCAAACTATGGCAGAACATATAACCTACGATTGTATGGACTCAAAACCAATGGGTTCAGATGTTAATCGGATAGTAACCTTTTCAAAATATCTTCTTCCATGCTCTACAAGGGAAAGAAAGTCAGACAAGTTTGAAATGATGAGAAAGTAGGTAAATAGTGAGTGACCTGTATGACTTTCTTTATTTGCAAAACATGAAATGAGATATTTTGACAGTTGACAGTAGCAAAATAATGACAGTTGCCATTCACTTCTTCTGTTTGGACACAAAACCAGAAGTAAATCGGATAGCAACATTTTTCAAAATATCTGTTTTCGAATCATGCAAAAAAAGACAGTATGACAGGTTTGTAATAACAAGAGAGTACGTAAATAGTAAAAACCTTTTTGGCTTTCTTTATTTTGATATTTTGAAGAAAGTATCCATGGTAGTACACATTCACTTAATCTCACTTAGACACAAAACCAGTGGGTACCGCTGTTAATTGGTTAACAACATTCTTCAAAATATTTTTGTTCGTATTTTGTAGATGAAAGAAAGTGTCAAAAGAGTGTAAAACCTATATGACCTTCTTTATTCTACAGAACATGATAGATATTTTGAAGAATGTAACTAAACAAAAGTGATTACCATTCCTTTCAATTGTGTGGACACAAAATCCATTGGGCATTCTTCAAAATATCTTCTTTCTTGTTCTGTGGATGATGACAGATTTTTTTACGTAGCATACTACTGTCGAAAATGTTTATCGTGAAATAATGCCATGCTGTTTCTTTAAACATTTGTGCCAGCATAAAGTTTTTAATAAATAGAATTCAGAAGACAGCCACTGTTAAGCTTTTAAAACAGAAATGTGCTTTGTGTTGACGTTTGCTCTTAAAATGATCGAAAACCTCCTCTTTCGTCGCAGCTGTCGCTCCAGATTTCTCTCTGCACCAGTTGAAGAGCCTTACTCTGGTGAAAGAGGGCGGCGACGTTCAGATCGAATGCAAGCCCAAGATGTCTCCGCGTGGAACCATCTCATGGCGCAAAGGCAACAACGCCCTCAGAGAAAGCAGCAGGTAGCCACCTTATCCGACTCTTATGTCATTACTCATCTCTGCAGAGCCTTGCCCATATTTTCGCTGTCTGTTTTTATTTATCCTCTTATAAAATTGCTGCTTTTAAAGTCTGATCCGGGAAGAGTCAGCAGGGCTGTGGGATGAGAACACGAAGCCGTGGTCATACTCCAGATCCGATTGTTGATATAATGTCTTTGTCAAATCATTTCTGTTATTCACAGCAACAAAGCACCACTGCCGACTTTGGCCATTCATCTCTGCCTATGGCAACCCAGCGCGGGAGCCAGAGAAATAGCATGTCTCAGCACGCCTCTGCTAAGGGCCGCAAAGATACGTCTCTAGTGGCCTTTGCGTTTCGGTTTTAAGTGGTTCCCTCTCTTTCTTTCCTTCTTTATATCATTCTTTATATTTCCTTCGTTATTTGCACACTTCACCAAAGCACAAGGCCCTCGCCGGGGGCTATTATTTGCAGGCTTAGCCAATGCACGCTTCGAGAAACTTTTTGTCTTTTATTGGCATCAACAAGGTTTCAATTCACATTTTTATTTACATTTTGGAATAAAAACACAGTATGGAAAAGATAAGTGCAAATACAATTTTCTTAAATTGGAAGGATACGTCTTTGGCAGAAAAACACATTTACAAAGTAAATGCAAAGGCATGCAGATGGGTGCGCTCCTGACACAAGCAACATTTTTTGTTTTGGTCTAATCCTAATGCAGCATTATGTGTATTCTTCACATAAAAGACAATCTGAGAATCCACAGCAACATCCCTGTGGAAAAAACAAACTTCTCCTAACACTACGGTATCTTTAAAAGTAGTTAAAAGACAAAATTCCTCCCAAAATGAAAATTCTGTCATCATGTTATTTTAAAGCCATATGACTTTCTACTTAAGAACAGAAAAGAAGATATTTTGAAGAATGATGGTAACTGGCAAGCATTGGTTCCCATTGACTTTAATTGGTTTTGCATGCATGCATAGAAGTCAATGAGGAAAAACAGTTTTGGTTACCAGCATTCTTCAGAATATCTTATTTTGTGGTTTCTTAAAGAAAGTCATACAGGTTAGAAATGACAAGAAGATACATAAATGATGACAGAAATTCCGTTTTGGGTCAGTTTTCACTTTCAATATAATAAAACACTGATGTTTACACAACTTGTACATGCTTAGTCTTACAATATTATTTATAAAAAAAAGTGCTATATGTTTTATTTATCAACTTCTTTGATAACTTTTTAATTGAGCTCAAATTGACTAATCTTAAATCAGTTTGAAATGAAAGCATTGATGTTGAACTACAGCTTGATGTTCCTATTAAGAACACCAGGAAGCATCACACAGTCACTTATAACCGGGCTCTGCGGGTTTATCGGATGACCGGCGCTAACCCCTCCTGAGCAAAAGCAGGGTGTTAATCAACTTCTCTGCACTCTTAGCATGAGGTCAATATCATTCCAGACCAGTCTTTATAAACAGCCATATGTCCCTGTCTAAACTGTGGAGTGGCAGCCAGACACAGCTTGATACAAGTTTTGTATTTCACCGACCAGAGAGGTTGCATTTGACCACACCGGGATAAAGTTCAACGTGTCTGCGTGCGCGTTTGTGTGTGCATCTGTCGGTGTGTGTGCACAGCACGCTTTCCCGAGATTTACATATACAAAGTTGGTGTTGGTAGTCATCAAATAGAGTGGCAGGCCGTTTGCATAAGGGTTATGCTGCCAATGTCCTTCAGCCGTATGTGAGCGGAAAGCAGCGTAGAAGAATTCTTGACGTCTGCACCTTTGAATGACATTGATTTGAGGACTTGTATTTCTTAAATGGGATTTGCATCTTTGCAGGCTTGACCTTTTTTTTAAACTCTGAGATGTTTTGTATTTTTCAGGTATTTTCTATTTTCATTAGAAGGATGGGATGACGCCCAACGTGTCATTCAATGTAGTGGCCCTAAAAAGATGCATCTAAAAATGAATGTCAGCTATTTAATAACATATCAAACCAAGTGGCATTTATTTTAAAGGGTAAAAGGGACTCAATTTAAAGTTTATTAAAATTGGGATAATACCACCAAAGATATACGACTTGAAATTAGGACAAAGGGTAACAGGACACTTTCTGAATGTCAAACTTTGTAAAACTTGTGTGCAGTATCTTGGGAATACAGAGGTTGGTTTTAAAACAGCTTCTCAGAGAAGGTCAAGCATTTTTTTTCAAATGCCATTCGGTTTGATGTTTTATTTATTACAGAAAATACAAAAATTAAAAGAGATTTTTTATCATCAAAATAATAAGCTTTGTAGTGTCTTACGCCCTTAACTATAAAGGTAATCCCACACAGCCCTACTAAAAACATTTTTGGTTCCACAAAGAATAATTCAGTCAAAGAACCATCTCGTAACCTTTACCACAATTACCTTATTTTTAACCTAAAGAGCCTTTAATCTTTCTTCACCACAAAGAACATTATGTGAGACAGAAAGGTTTTATGACATGTTACATTTTATATTATTATTTTATTATATTTCATTTTCAGGCTATTTGAATCTTGACCTAAAATCGTCCCCTAAAAACATGTTTGGTCCACTTGCCACTCAATGTTCTGAAAGGAATAGTTCACCAAATCTTGTCACACATTACTGACTCACTGACGAAGCTGTATAAATATCTTTGTCTGAGTGAACATAGTGGGATTAATTACAATCTTACATCCTTAAAAATCTCATATTATATTTAAAAGAACAGCAAATCTAAGCAATACTTTAACACTCAATGGGGTCAAGAACTGTTTGGTTATTAGCATTCTCGCAAATATCGTAATCCGTGTTAATCAAAACAGAGAACATGATACAGATTTGGAACAAAGTTATTTAAATGACGACATTTTTTTAAACCAAGCTGCTGTGGATACAAATAATTTTTACCCATTGATCGGTTGTTTGTTTTACGCAATTACAACGATTGCAAGCAGGCTCATTTGTTTTTAAAGCAGTCATTTGTATGTTCAAGTGGCTGTGTTTCTACATATTCGGTTTCTTTTCTTTTAAACTGCATAAATTACTACAGACATTCAAATATTGAATCGTACCACTCTGCATAAGCAGTCGCACAAAAAACGACAAAATGAAGCCTTTTAAAACGTTTTTTATTGTAGTATGGGCTTTGGAACAAATTTTGAACATGTTCCATCTACACCTTCTCACCCGACTTTGACACAGAGGTAATTAAAAAGAAAAATGGATAAATCACAAGTGAACATCCACGTGTCCCAGGCTGTATTGTGGCCAGAATGTTTGATTGTATTGTCAATACGTGGAAGGCAGCCAGGGAACTTTTTACAGAACCGAATGTATTTCCAGAAAACGCTGACTTTATTTCAACCCCCTTTGGCGTTGCCTTGCACACCTGTGCCCACGCACCCTGTAGTCCACACACGCTTACAGTTTTTAACACACATTTCCTTCCTCTTGTTTCTCATAACAAGAGTGTAACCAACATTACTATATTTACACCATAAATATTGTTTTATTTTTTTATTATGAAAGGGATAGTCCATCCAAAAACTAGACATTCCTTTTTTTTCACCCGGTTTTTATTTTAAAACTTAATAGAATGTTGGCAACCAAGTATCAGTTACCAGTCTTCAAAATATCTTCTCAAGGAAAAAGCAGGATTTTTATCTTGGTGGAAACCATCGCTGATTTCATTCTTAATACACTTTCCTATTCTTCAAATTCTCGTTTCGAACCTTTATCAAAATATATCACCTCGCTCCGCCCCTAAATGACTTTCCTTTCTCGCTGACATCTCCGAGACCTCTTATTTTTCATCCCCTGCCCTCTATCCACCCTTTGCCATTTTAGTATGCAACACCCCCTTTTCACAATCCAATCAATTTCCAATATATAAATCACACCCCGTCCTACTTTTTGTCATTGAGTTAACCATTACCCATATAATATTTTGGATTATGAAAATGAAACCGCCCCCTTGGCTTGACTTTATCTTAGATTCTATAAACTGCATCAATCCACTTATTTGTGTAACGTCCCGTCAGCTCTTGCTAACCTTGTAAACAGCAGCAGGTAAAAAGACACCACTCTCATTAAGTAGAAATGCCATTAGAGAGTAATTTATAATCAGATGTATTGTTTTATGCAAATGAGTGTTAGTGTATGCGCGTGTGCGAATGCATGCTGAGCACAAGCACCTGTCTGCGAGCCAGACCTAATCAAAGCAGGGTGCATTTGAACTCCTTTTGTGTAAGATTAATTGGCATAATTGTGCAAGTTCTCCTTGACAACTGAGAAGGAGAGGAGCCCGTTTCACCAACAGGGTAATCCATCTTCATAGCAGCAGACCCCTTTCTCTACCAAAGAGAGAGAGAGAGGAAGATGGAACGGGAAGGAGGTTTACTGTCGTCCCTTAAAAGGAATAGATAGTTACTCAAAAAAAGCCATTTCACTTTACCTTCTCTGCAGCTTCTGTTGCTTAAGAATAGACAATGGTTTTATTAAAGTAAAAGTAAAGTAATGGGATATAATTTGGGGAAGCACACAAGAAGATGTTTTGAGGAATGGTAAGCAAAAACCGCTGGTCCTTACTGTATGGACGCAAAATAATTGATTTTGTGTTCTGCAGGATAAGGAAAGTCAAACGGGTTTTAAATTCAGAATTTTCTTTTGGGGCGAATTATCAGTTTTACAGATTTGTTGACTTTAAACAAGGTTGTTTTGTAGAAAAGTTCAATGTGAATATTTAAAATTGTAATTAAATTGACTTTTTTTGCAGCTTTTGCTGCTTAGGAAAATTGACATGGTTATATTATAGTAGAAGTGCGGTAATGGTATATCATTTGTATTACCATCATTTTTAAATTGTGCTTATTCGTTATTTGGTTGGCTGTTTTGGTAAAAAAATATTTTTGCGCTCACCATGGTTTTATTACAGAGAAAAATAATTTTACAGTCAAATTCCAGTAAAAATATACACTACAATAATATGTATATTTTGAAATCAATATATTACCTGGTTTATAAATCCACCATTGACTTCTGTTGTATGGACAAAAAACAATGCAAGACAATTGGGATCAACATTTCTCAAAATATCCTCCCTTGTGTTCTGCAGCATAATTAGTCATGCAGGTTTGAAATGTTAAGATGTTTTGTTGGGGGGTGGAATCTTTAGATTTGATGACTATAAATAGTATGTTTAATAGAAAATATTAATATGAATATTTAAAATTGATCTTTTAAAAAATAGTACATAAACCTGCATTTAACTACTATATATCAACACATTTCACACATAAACCCCCAAAACAAACTGTGTTCTGAATTACACAAAACCCACTGCAGAATCCAAACAAACTCAAAAAAAGAAAAGACAAGGCCCAGGTGCTGTTCTAGACATTCGATCGGCTCTTTTGTAATGTAGGACAGGTTAGCGGATGGGCTGTCGTTCCCGAGCTGATTTCTCCTGGTCCGAGCGTGTTTACCCGGCCGCATCTGAACTCATTGTACATGACTGCTTTGGAATACTGTGAGATCATACTCGTCTGGTTGACAGCTAATTTTTGCCTCTGCTCTGTTGATGTGCTCTTGTTTAGCCAACAGCAGGATATAATAAGTTTGTCCGCAGCTTGCTTCAACCCAAGGGAGGTTATTACTGTACAGCGGCCAGTTGTGGGAGACAATTGTGGCGGTGTGTCCTTTTGAATATGTAACTGTAAAGAAGATAAAGGATGTTATTGTGTTGTGTGCTGGTTGTTGCAAGTGTGTCTTTTTTATTTATGGTGAGATGTTTAATTGCATTAAACATATATAAAGGTCATTTGTTGGTAGTTTTTATTTTTATATTCAACTTTACTGTATGTTGGACATTAGGTTACAACATTATGATTAATATTGTAAAAACACAATTGATCAAAGGTTTTTTGTAGAGGCATAATTTGTAAAAGACAAACTAAAGGAAGCTGGACTTTTTATGCAACGAAATTGGCCCCTTTTCCAAAAGAATGGCCATTTTGAAGAAGATAAAAGGTTGCCTGCTGTAAATGATGGAATGAGTTCGGGATTCAGTTTGGACCGACTGTGTTTGATCTTGGTAATATTTATAATACTGTTTCAAAGCAAGTTGACTGAAAAACCAGACATAAATGTGTGGAAGAGGGAATCTCATGAAACCTGTTTAAAATATGTAATGGACATATTGACACACAGGATTAATAAAGAGAAATACATTACATTGTTCTTAAAGAAAATGAAGATTATAACATTTTTACATATTACATAATAACATTATTACATATTGAATTAAATTGTTCTATCGTATGTTTATTATAACTTTTAAAAAATGACTAGTGGCTTAGTAAATAACTGACAAATAGTAAAATAATTGAATAAAAATTTACACACATTTTGAAATATTTAACAATAAATAAAAAATATATGAAATTATATGAAATTTAATATTGATGAATTGTAATAGAAAATCTTGAGGCAATCAAATGTAACCAGTTTTGTAATACAAATACAACAATATATTTCATAATTTTTAAGGTTTAATATATTCTTGTTTTGTATGTACATTGCTTAATGTAAATGCACACAAAAACATTTTTTGTTCATCATCCAATATCTCATTAATGTGGTAAAATCTTTTTTCGATTATTAATCACTGCAATGATAAACTATAAGTTTTATGCACGTTTTATTATTTTATATTTTAAAGTGAATAAAAAAACAAGATTTTAAATTATATTTCTTTCTATATAAATACATTCAAATAAAATTTATTTTTTTAATGTAATAATTAATAATTAAATAACCAAGACACTTTTTAATGTCATCTTAATTGTTATAATAATGAAAAAAGTAAAATAATACAGTATTTAGATTTTAAAGTACATTTTATTGTTCGTTGTTTGTTTAGTCAGTGCTGGATAAAAACAAGTATTACCAAAAAAAAAACAATTTCATGAATACAGTGAATAAAAATGGAATTTAAAGTCAACTATAGGTATATACAGTATTACTTGAATGCCAAGTTTTCTTATAGAAATAAAGAATATTTTTCTTTCTGTATTTTTAGGTTTAACTGGCCATGTTTATCCCCAAACATCATTATTCAAATATACAGAGCATTTTCAGAAAGAGCTACTGTCGTGGAAGTTAACGTCGTCACACTTGTAGATTCAGTTTGTGTCTTTACAGAGCGGCAGAAAAGATGAAGCAGAAAGGAAAGGAGTGGGATGAGTACACACTCTATGAAGTGATTGCTTGTCAGGATGATTTCCATTTAAAAGCGCATCTGCCACAGTAGACCACGCTGCAGGTGAATGAGGGGCGGCGCGATACCAATTCAAAAACCTCAGAGAGGAGGTTGCAGAGCGCCGCTGCCTTCGACGAAATAAAACCTGTTTGAGGGGTTGATCCATTTACTGATTTAATTAAAGGCACTTCTCTTATCTTGTTACGTTGGAATTAATGCCAAACTTGATTTTTTCATCTTAAAGGATCCGGCGTTTTTGGTGATGGTTGTCGACATGCCACTGCACAAAGTTGCAACCATCACATTATGTTCCCCCAAAAGCAGATGTTTTAATAAACACTTCCATTTTGTAATCGTGTTAAAACGGCAGTAAAATGCAAAGTAAGTGACATCGTGTAGACAGCATACTGTCGTATTTATTAAAAAAGCATTATTGTTTATTATTGTTTGATGTCGCATTCTATTTTTTTCCCATTGTTCCAGTTTTCCTTTTAATCTAATTGAACACCTGTTTGGATCTTGCCGTCTCATAGACGCGGAGATTAAACGCGATGCTGTCTCGCCAAAACGTAGAATACCTCTTCCTCATTAGCTCACCTCAAGGCATGGTCTCAACTGTTATGATGCCAGCTCATATGGTTTATTTTAATTTCATATTCCTCCCTCTCTCACCTGGGGAAATTAGACGGTGTCATTCGGAGGAATGTCAGCTGAAGGGGAATGGGCCCACCAGCGGAGATATGGAACATGCCCTGTAGCTTCAAACTCTTGGTTAAATCCCAACCATGGTGGGTTTCTATCAACATATTACCCACCCTTTAAATAGAATGTCATTTATTTAACCTCCTATGGTTGTGTTTTGCTAATGGTGTCTAAAGACTGTTTAACTGGCAGAGCATAATTTGATATGCCACGCGGTGCGGCTTTGCCGCAGACAATCCATGGCTATAGATTTGCACGGCAGACAATTGGTCAATCAAGACGGTGGACAGCACATCGATTGGCACTAATGTTTGCATTCCAACACAATTGATGTGCAGCTTTAATTACAATTGCCATGCGGGAGATTCGTTTGAAAACCTGGATTTGAAAACAAAATATATTAAGTCACTAAACAAACTGGTGATACTCAAGTTTTGTAATTTAGGTTTATTGAAACATACATATATATTTAAATGCATTATCTCAATAAAGCATAAAGTTAACTAATAACAAAATATACAGTTCATTGTCTGTTTATGTCATTTAAAGGGAAAGTTTACCTAAACATTAACATTTTGTCATAATTCTTGTCAAAAAAGATATTTTGAAAAATGTCGGTACTCTCTGACTTGTATACATACAAAAGTGTAAAGGTTCCAACATTGTTCAAAGTGTCTTCATTATGGGCTTGAATAAGAAAAAATGGAAATGATGAAAAAATGTTAGTTTAAGGGTGAACTCTCCCTTTAAAGAAGGTGACTGAAATGCATGTGAATTTAGCATAGTTTCAGTCAAACTGTTTAGCTATTTAAATAATATGTAATGAAAACAGGTATTAGAAAATATCCCTCTTCCATATGTTCTAATACCTAGATTTTCAGACCCTCAACCTGAAGAAGAATCCCTATCATTCTTAACGCAGTAATGACTTCAGGAGAAATCATTTCAGCGTTCAGATGTAAAACTCAACCCGGTGTGCAAATGAATGCAGAGATGTTTGGTCTTGATTAGTTTTCTGTGCTCTTTACTGCTCTAAGAGCCATGTTAGAGTCAGTGGGATTAGTTTTATCTTAGGGGACGGTAGGCTAATATCTTTTTTCAAGGAAAGAATCTGCCAGCGCAGCACCAGTAATCCATCTTGGTCCCCGTGCAGATTTCGGGCACTGTGCGCGTTGCTCTTTATTCCTTGAAGGAATTGTGTGCATATGAGAGTGAGAAAAAGAGATAAATATCAGAGTGAAAGAATGAAGCTGGAGAGCCATTTGTGATTAAAGGAGTCAGGTTTGAGGAGACCTAAAAGCCCACAGTGTTTGGCCCTGATAAATGCTGTTTCTCCCACCTCTTCCTCTTACTTTCCCCGCACGTCTGCTGACCCTGGGGATAGATACTGCTGAAATTAAAGACTAGATTACTGCAGGAAATACGCTGCGTGTTGCAAACATGAAATCTTTCAATTTTCTTTTTTCTATTCGTTCCGTACCTTTTTTGCAGGGAAAGTAAGTTTATGAGAAGTGAGAGAAGGCATTGCCTCTGTGTTGGGGTAAGCATTTGGAGGACTACCCTTGAATTGGAAAAATCGTTATCTATCTTGTTCACAATGTTTGATAAAACAAATAAAAAGTAATGTTAGACTGATTACAAAATAAACTCCAATTGCTCTGGTCAATTAAAAGTTTTTTTACTTAAGTTGAACATAAACTCAGTGTATGTGACCTAATTTGTCGACAAACCAGACAAAAAGCATCTTAAATTAAGTAGAACAGACAGAAGTAGCAAGTAAGTTCCAAAATGTGTCATGTATACTTATTTTTATAGTTTAAAACAAGTCCAAAAATGTTTGTGCATACACTTTATTACAGTTATAAATCTTGGTGTTTAAAGGTGCATTAATTCATAGAATGCACATAACAATGTTTTTAGAGATGTATAAATGCTCGTCACATACTGAACCATTATATTTTTTATAACTTGTGGATGAGTTATTTCTTTTTATATACACTGTGGGTCCTCTTACATGGAATTCTCCACCATGTTTCTACAGTAGCCCTAAATGGACAACTGCTCAACAGAGTGCGTTTCCTATATAAGTTGCCTCCGTCATCAAAGAAGCAAAAACACAATGACATATTTGTATTGTGTTTAACCATTGCTGTGCCTCAGAAGAGAGGGGTGAGCGGTGGACTGAGCCGTTGGCTGCAATTTGTAACGTCACCGCTAGATGCCACCGGATTTCACAAACTGTACCTATAACTAATTATACATGAATAAAGATTATTTTTGTTTCTTGTAAACTATACAGAACTAGCAAATCCTTTTATAAACGGACCCTAAAAACTAACCGAATCCAAAGGACACTCTGCCTCTTTGCAGGTGATTTATAAGGAGAATATAAATGGCTTAATACATAACAGATCACTTCATAGCATATTATTTAAGTCCATTTCGCACACAACTGATTTGGTGCTAAATTATTACGCCAGCTGGTGCCATGTTGATTTATTTCGCTGTGAGAAATGACTTAAAATTATCTTGTGAAGTGGCAGAAGCCAAATGTACCCATACTAAATCAACACAATGAATAATTGAACAGCGTAGAATGTGTTAAGAAAATTACCCCAGGATAAGTGGCACAGCGACGCAAAACTCCTTTTAGGGGATTACGTCACTACTAATTCTTCCATATAGACATGAGTCAACGTTTGAGACGTGAGCATGATTTATTTTCAAAGTAGAGATTATCTAAATATCATGCTGAAATATTCTTTTTACTCTTTGTCCTTTTCATTTTTATAAATCTCTCTATTGCCATGGAAACTTAATGCTAGGCCCCAAGGGACGTGGGTCAACGCGCTAGGGCTCGCAGGAAATGTCACACTCGCTGTAGCCTGTAGCGCTTCCGCTTTTTCTATGCCGAAAGTGGAAAAGCGCTATTGTACACAGCTGGTTGTCGAAAGCGTCTGCTCTTTGAGCTGGGGTTGGTGCCCAGACGCTTCTGTCCATCATCTCTTATCTTATCATTATATCTGAATTACCAAGCACTTTGGACACCCGCGGAGCGAGCAAAACCTGCATTATTAAACCCGAGAGCCGCCTCTGACTGACAAACCAAATAACGGCCGTCTTGAAGGCTTAGATAAAAGCCACGGGTGAATCGTGCACAAGCCAATTTCGCCTGTTTTTTCTTGTAAATACGTTCACAAATGCGAAGCGCGTTTGGAGATGTCGAGCCAATGCCACTTTCAAATTGCTTCACTGTTTGGGTTGTCATGATACAGAGTCTTTACCAATTGACTACTATGCTACTTTTTTACATATTAATAGGAATCTTAAGAAATTGAATATCAAATGCATGTTTACCTACATTGATTTCATGTTTTCAAAGATTGAACGTAGAAGAGCAATGACGTGTTATTTTAATGTTCGCTAGACACCTATACATTCGCCATCAGTCTCCTGCTTTGTGCTTTTGCTGTCCATCTCCTTTGTACGTCAGTCTAGCTCAAGAAATCAATGTCTTTCTTCCTATTGTAGATGTACACAGGATTGAATCAATAAAGCCTGCATTATAAATGCAACTTTAGCGCATTAACTGTAAATCAGACTGGACAGATGCTGCAATCCATTACAGCAAATGTAAAAGTTTGATGTGGATATTTGAGTGTCACATGCGTTTGTAATGAATGTTATGTCTTAAGAACCATTGGTTTGTAAACACTAAATACAGGAAAAATCAATATCAATTACCTGCCTATTGGAAAAGTGTCAACAGACAACCTTTCCAATGTCTGATTTTTCCCCTCTTCTCTTTTTTCCTTGACCAACAAGTGATTGCTCTGTTGTTCTAGCGATAACGGCGAAACTCATCGGAAGGCTGCTTTTTCTCTCCTGGCCGTAATTGCCGACTAACCTTGAGGTTGAGGAGCCGAAAGCGAAGGCCGCTCATCGAGATGGCTCCCCGCAAACAGATCCTCGGACGGGCGCAATCTAAAATGACCTGTTTCTACCTCTCCGGGTTTATTTATCCTGCTGACAAGGTCGTCAGTTTATCAAACATGCTTCCAAGCAGAAGGCCTACTGAGATACGGACACATGATCCATCTCTCTAATGCCAGGAGCTTTCTCACATGCCTCTCTTATGGGTATTAGCCCTCAACATAGATCAACCCTTCAGGTATAGGTGGGCCCAATGCCCAGCGTGGGGGATAAAAGGGCCAGTCTGATCCGTCTGTAGATGCTGCCTGACCCAGCTATGTGACCCTTCCTCCTTCTGGGCCCTGGGTAAATGTTTTTAAAAAAATATCTCATGGACTGAAGGAACACAACCTGCAGGTAGGTCAGGAACAACCGGTTAGTGCAAGAGAGAGTCGCAATCGGCTTAAATGCGGTTCTGGGTCATCTGTGTGGTCAGCAGGGAGAATACAACTACTACTGTTTAACAATTTTATACAATTGTACACTTTGTTGATACAAAAAACTGAATATTTTATCCAATTTTGTATTACAGGGGTTGGAACATGGTGCTTAGAATGCCAGAGACATGGGTACAATCCCAGAGATTACACTCAAAATCAAATGTTACAAAATCACTTAGGATAAAAGCGTCTGCTAAATGCGCAAATTTAAATGCGCAAATGTAAATGCAAGGTCATGTTTCTTTACAAATTACACGTTTTACACAATTACGCCGTTTGATGCATTCGGACATTCGCTGAAAATGAGAAGGAGACACAGGGGAGGAGCAGTGACCAATTCATCAGTGCATTGATTTCAGCCAATTCCAAAAGGTGTCTGGCAAAGACTTTCGGCCTCGGCTGGCCGGAGAAACGCAGGTTGAGAAAATAAGCTTTTACGCCAATTTATGATAAATCATAAGAATATTCTTTGATGTTTCATCAACCATAATGGCTATCGTTACTCCGTGGCAAGTGTACTAACTTGTAAGTGCACTTCCGGGGAGATTTCATGCAGTCTTGTGTCCTAGTAATAGTTTCGCAGCCGTCCTCATTAGCTGTTGTGATCTGGAGATGAGGAGACGGCACTCAAGTTCATTTTGCTGGTGAATTATTTATACATTTGCATTTGAACCGGCCTGATAGAGTAATTGTAGTTGGGGAAAAGGGACTGCTATGCTCTCCAAGATGTTTAAGAGTGTCTAGCTAACCCAAGACGCATCCTCTGCTTCACCGATTAATATAAAAGTTGGAATTTGGATGATCACACTTTTGAAATGTCATTTCTACATCTAGCACTTAAAACACAAATGCCCAGAAGTGCCTACATTTCAGTACCATGTTACAGGTTTATATTACCATCTGGTACCTGGATCTGAATTCCTCAATGTCAAAGAACTGTAAAGAATTGCTCTGCCATGTGTGCTCTGTTTGTTTTTCTGCATTGCCTGGCTGAAGATAAAGCAGGGGTGTTGCTTTACGAAGAAATGGGAAAACAAATGCAGCTCATAACTCTCAAACATCACCAACAGCTGCAAAACCAGAAGAGCCACACAAAAGCAGGTCACGTCTTGATCTAGATAAGACAATGTGCTGGCCTATTTGTTGCTAGTCTCTGGAGGTGAAGTGCGCAGGTACAAATGAGAAAGTAAAACTTCCCCGCTCTCATTGATAAACTGTATTTAACCTGCTTTGTAGTGACCTGGAATTGTTTTAGTGCATATGTTTTAAATAACATGCCATGATGATTTATTTACCATCTGTGCCATTTCAGGGTCTGAAATATATTAAAACCTGCTGATAAATATTAACGTTTTTATATGCCCAACATCATATAGGCTTGATTTACTGATTTTTACCAATGCAATCTTATGCACGATTGTTTTACAAGGTTGCTACTTATTTGTATAGTTCAGTACCATTTCCCAACATTAGCTAATCTTCTAGTCATTTATAACCTGTATGACTTGCAAAACCTGCAAAACTCAAAAGAAGATATTTTGAAGAAGGTCTGTAACCAAAATAATGTCGGTCCCCATTGACTTCTTTTATAATGACACAAAACCAATCAAGGTTTTCTTTTTCAAAATATCCTTCTTTGTATTCTGCAGAAAAAAGAAAGTCATATCGTTTTAAATATATCAAGGGGTTGAGGAAATGTTAACACAATTTGCATTTTCGGAAAAACAATACCATCTCATAATGTATATGAGATCTTTACACGTTAATTTTTCTGGCTTATACACATATTTGGCACTTGGTGAGTATTATAAATCATTTTAGTCGTTTTAGTGTGAACATGTGTGTGAAAATGTTATATCTGTCCAAGTTGTGTTCACCTCATTTTCAGTAAATTAATAGATTCGACACCCTTCAGCGGTGTTAATTAGAAATATATTATTTATTGGGGTCCCTCGAAGTCATTCATGAAATCTCCAGTTTGTGAAAAGGGTTTCTTTTATTTCCAAAATTGTGTCCACACTAATTAAACATACTCTTTCCCCTAAGCTAACTGCACTTCTCAAAAATACACAGTTTAAACTCTTTCTTTTCTCTTTTCTTTATACACACTCACATGACTAGTTATCATGCATAACATGTACCGCATGACTCACTTTGGCTAAAATAATTAAAAAACCGCCATGAATTATTCAAGTTCTCACAATTTTTTAACGTCTTGATTTTTTTGAGGACATGTGGTTTTTAGACTTGCTCATGTGTTAATACCACAAGGCATTGGTTTTCACAACTGATTTCCTGATTTTGACCATTCTAGAGATGTAAAGTATTGATGTTGGCTCTCTGGTTCAAGGTTGAATGTTCCACCATTAAAATGTCTATTTGCATGGGTTATATTTTGCCAGCGTGTACGCTGGTCCACCAATCATGTAGGTGTCTATAACAAAAAAATTCAACGGCATTTTTTCAGGAAAACTTTGCACATGTTTCTTAAAAACCTCATTGGATGTTTGTTGACGGCATCTTGTTAAAAGTGAAACTCTTTTGAGAGCTAAGATTGATAGCACAGAATTGCTCTCCTTTTCCAAAATTGCCTTTTTAAGAATGTTTAGCTCATCTTACAGCATATCTCAAGTCTTAAACAGCCCAGAAACTGCGGCTCCTCCTCGCCGTACTTTTATGCTGTCAGGAATGCAATCGCTTTTCACTGGCTTGAAGTTTCAGAAGCACTTTAAAGTTTTATTGACGTGTATGTTGTTTGTCTTGCAGAGTTGCTATTTTGGAAATCGGAGCCCTTCGAATATCCAACGTCACCAAGGCAGATGCTGGAATGTACACGTGCATTGCCAGTAACCAGTTTGGAGTGGCCAGCAGCTCAGGAACCCTGCTTGTTAAAGGTAGTTGTTTAAGCATTTTCTAATTTTGCGGACGGTGAAACCGGTGAAGAATATCCTAGACTTGCACATAACCTCCTTTGACTTAAAGGAACATTTCATCCCATAATGAAAACATTTGTTTAATCTTCATTGTTGTGCTTAACACATTAAGATAGTTTAATTAAAATTTTGTCCAAGTCATTTATTTTCACCGTAGGACAAAATAATATGGAATTCTTTCTCAAATATATCTTCATTTGTGTTCAACACAACAACAAAATGACCACAGGTTGAGCAAACGGTAACAACACTTTTATTTTGGGGGGAACTATCCCTTTTAATGGCCCAGGACACGACCACACAGTGTTTCCGTAGCAATAGCAACATAAAGTCACGATTTTGATTCCTAGGGAACACAAATACTAATAAAATAAATGTCGTGCACCGCAAGTTGCTTGAATAATAATGTAATGTGATGTAAATGCAATCCCAGCGCAACTTAGGAAACGCTAAGCAGTGCCACCAGTATCGTCTTAGTGATGAACCACACTTGTTCCTTTAGTAAGTCTACGCATTTTTAGACTTACATTCGTTGTAACAATCGGTGCAAAAATTATTTGAAACCAAACAAGACATTATCCATCCTCCCGAGACATTAAAAGAATGACTTTTTCCTGCCCGCTCAGCAGTTGGCTGAGAGAAGCATACCTTGCACAGCGATCTGATCTGAGCCAAGTGGAATCCTTTTATTTCCTAATGAGACGACGAAGAAGTGCGGTGTCGTAGCATCAGCATGGGGGACCCGGAGGGACTCGGATCACGCTTGTGTTGAGTCACTAGAGCAGTGAGTTATTACGCTGTATTAAATATGAATGAGAGGTGGGCGCGCTGCGCCGAACGCCTTCACTTTGGAATGGGGGAATTTTCAGCATGCGGCACATCTCAGCGGAGGTTTCCACACCCTCTGCGACATGTGTGTTTTACCTTCCTCGTCTCACTTCGCTTCTCTTTCTTTTACGCTGTATTAAGTAAAATTGTGCAGAGGCCTATTCACGGTTATCTGTACGATTTAATCTGTAAAATGACTTTTAGAGGTGGGGAGAAAAGAATGGTTGATTCAGTCATTTCTTTCTAAATTAAGAAAAGCTTCAATTTACACCAACTATGTATGCATGTATTTGAAAATACAAACACTACTGCACCACTGCTCGTGTGCTTGTCGAGCATTTAAATTCTAAACCATCGGCCCCTACTAGAAGCTTTCACATTTCTGGGAGGCTTTCCACTACATGTTGGAACATGTTGAGATTTTCTACTTATCAGACACAAGAGCATCTGTGAGATCAAGCTCTGGTGTTGGGCGATGGGGTCTTACTCACGGTTTGCGTTCCAATTTATTCCAAAGGTGCACTGTGGAGTTTTAGTCGGAACTGTTTGCAGGCCAGGCGGTTTCTTCATCTTTATGTTTTATGGACCTTGGCCAAATCTGAAATGAAGGAAGATTATCATGTTGGGTAATTGGAACGGACGTCACATTTTTTATTAAAACTTTTCACTTAAAAAAGTGCTTTACAATGACATAGAAGAACTTTTTGCATAAATGGTTCAAACAAATGGAAAACCTGAAAAACCATTCTGTTTTAAGAAAGGTTGTTTGGAAACCCAAAAGTAGTTGTTCATGTAACCCAAAGGTTAATCCAAATATAAAAATTATTTCAACATTTATAGACCTTGACATTGCTTTAAAATACAGTCTTTGAAACTCAAAAGAAGATACATACAAATAGATGGTATTCAATTTTACATGGAGGTCAATTAAAGTTATGGCTCTTTGGGTCTTACTTTGAATTCTGCTAAAGAAAGTCATATTCACTTTGATTGTAAAGAGAATTGCAATAAAAACAACTCATTTTTTATTTTGATCAGTGTTTAAGTTTTAAAAATTATTTAGAATAGTTCAGGTCTACATAAAAGCTCTATAGTCCTCACATGTTTAAAAAGTGAATAACTTCTCAAACAGCAGGGCTTCGTCTACTTCATTAACCTTTGTCGGTCATTCAAACCTCAAATCATTGTCTGACAGGGGGAGATCCATCAAAAGCTCAATAAACATTGATCCCCCTCATTTTATATTCGTTTGTATTATGTTATCAAGCTATTGAGACGATGCAGGGGAACATGGTTTGAGTAAATGCTGTTTGGAGATGGATGAAGTGAGCCAGACCACCTTAAAATTGATAGATAGGTAGATGCAAGCTGGTCACTTTTAACCTGCCAAATATGTCAAGTGAAAGTGATGTGCCACTGGCAACTATACGTCAACGACCATTTTCTCTCCATTAGTATGGCAGATGGGCGTGCGAGTGCCTCTGCGCCAAAGGGCACCCATGATTCCACCATACGATTACATCTTGACACCTTGAGAGGAAAGCTTTGTAGAGAGTCTGACCTAATATTTGTAGATTGTTACATTTAATTCATATAGTCTGACATGAGTACATTTCTAAGATCGCAGCTTTTAAAAAGATCATTTACTTCAGTTTTGGACACAAACTCAATGCAAGTAGATGTGTAAATGGTATTAGTTTAGTTTAACAGAAGACGGAAAGTTATTCAAGTTCAAATTTCAAAACAAGACTAAATTATGAATTTTTGGTGATTTTGAAAAATAAAATCTTACTTATAGTGCTATGTATATACAAATATATTAGAATGACCAATGATGCATGCTTGTTCTTTGCTAAAATTAGACATGCAATTTTAGATCAGACACAAAACGCTGTCACTTCCACTCAAAGATTCAATCAGTTTTTACCTTCCTCATGTTGGCCAGCTCTAGAAGGGTCTTCTGAGCCAGCCATCTAATAAAGCACCTTGGAGGTTGCTCTTCTTTCAGTGGTTGCTATAGTGACTGCTTTGATTGTTTCATTTGCCCTTTTTTAAGATGCAAATGTCTTTTTCCTGAGTCATAACATTATTCTTTAATGCGCCTATGTTTAGCAAGATCCATAACACTGCTTAATTCACCCATAATAATTCAAATTTTGGCTGTTCTTTTGCCATGTACAATGGTGTCATGTATAATCTTTGGTTCTTATAGACTGATGAATTGTTTAAATATGCATTACTTGTATTATAGATAATAGATGTGGTTGAAGACTAAAATCTTTGAGTCTGCTTTATTATTTGTCGATTGAACAGGTGAAATGACTCCACCGTGATTGTTGTAAAACAAATTATATAATAATTATTCATGAGATAAAGTGTAGTTTATAAAATAAATTGAAAAGTGACATCGAAACATTTGAAGATATTGTAAGTATGCATCCAGACCATTAGGTGTAACCTTGGCATGTGATAATTGGGTGCAGGACTTTTAGTTTGCCAACCAATAGGCGAAGAAATTAACTTTTGATAAAAATAATCTTGAATATGTAGCAACCCATGATCACAAAAATTAGAAAATCTGAAGACTCTTCCTCAACTCATTATTACAAAGAACTTTGTTAAACATAGTGTGATCATCAATGTTGTTTGGTTTCATATGCATGTTAAGACCACTCAAAATATGAGTATTTATGCAAATATTTAAGTTTAATTTATTTATCATTATTTTTTTTTGTTATTATTCTATTTTATTCTGAACAAAATAACTTTTGTATTATTTTTATTCATCTAACAGTTTTTGTTCTTGTAATTTATTTCTAACTTAAGTTGGTGGTCATAAGGGAGAAGGCTAAAATCTTAATTGTTCAAATGTTTCTTTTAAAACTTACAAATAAATGATAGTAAAAATAATATACTTTTTTAATTTTCAGTATTTAAATAGACGACTACAGCAAGGCATGCCTTTTCCTGTCTAAATGTACTACGGAAACCAAGTCTAATAGCTGATTGGCTCTCAGCCTGCCTCATTACATCGTCTTGTTTGTTCATTGACTCATCTCGCACCTTCCATTTCATTATTTTTCTTCATTAATGTGCTTCTCAAACACGTCCGCTCCGCTTCTATTGATGCGATTCATCCAGACACTTTATAATGTGTCTGAGGACGGAGAGCGGCCCATTAAATTGTTTATCAATTGGCACGTAAGGAGAGATGCATCTTTTTCCATACGGATGAATTGCGCGATTATCTTCAGATTTATATTTGGCTGAGGAGTCGCGGGCATCTATCTGACATTCACTCTGAGCATTTATTCTATTGCACGGTACGTTGAAGGCTGAAGTACAAATGTACCCCTATATGATCTAGCACCTTCTTGTCACTATCGATAAGGCTCAGAGGCTAAGACAAGGTCATTTACATTTGCAATTTCATTTAGGAGTTGAAACCTGGATTGCCTGTGTACATCAGCGTCTGTCACGGCCCTTATGGGAGATGACAGTAGTTTATTTAAATTGACTGCGGTGATATGAGGTCTGAAAAATACCTTTCCTCTAGGATATGATGCCAGTAATCCCCCCAGCAAACAGCAGCTGGACTCGGAGCTTTTTGTCATCTCCAGTGATGTCCCAATCATGGGAACGCTGAGAGGATATTAGCCGGATTAATTAGTTTTAATTAGAAATTGGTTTTGCCGGACAGAGATTAACTGAGGATCAAATTATGTGTTTGGGATGTCGGACAATGATATCAGCGCTGTTGAGAGATCATTCTCGTAATGAGTTCCCTCGCTGTTGCGTCCAGTGTACAAGATTATCCAACCATCAACATGGCACACTCTTAAACGGACAGTACTCACAAATATTCTGCATGCAGAGTTAAAAAATTCGTTGTTGGAATTCCTTACTTTTATAATATACATGGATTATAAAAAATTTTTTTATAACATAATTTATCTTATAATATGAAGAAAAGTAATATTAAAACAACTCTATTTACATTACAGGAAAAAAAAATCAGTGCACTCTTATTTTTCAAAACCTGAGGATTTTGCTCATAAAGAACGTGTTAGTAAATTAATGCAAGTTTTTATTTTTAATATATACTTTTTTAAGCTTACTTTTACTACCACCAGAAATTGTATTTATTAATAATAGTATTCAAACTTCCACTTCCATAAAACGTGTTCGGATTTGATTGAAAGGAACTTTAAAATAAAAATGGACTACAGTCAAGCTGTAACACCGCACATGACTTCATCTGGCAAAAGCAGCTCTATTTCAATGATTACATTTTGATGTTTTCGACCGACGTTGTCTGAGAACCTGCTTCAAAAAAGGGATTGGAAGATCAGTGGGGTTATCGCTGAGGGTGGAAACTCAATTGCAAGAGGTGACAGCGGTCAGTTCTTTTGTCAGTTTTCTTTCGGTGTGATTTTACAGCAGCTTTGGAGTGAAGATAAGGAGCCCTGGTCATTTCTAAACTGCTTTCGAGTTCAGAAATGGATGTATGTGTTCATTTTGATTCCTTGTCGAGCAATCGTATAGCTTAATAATAAACATTTAAAAAAAGTTAAAGGTCATCCAAAAATTGTTTCATCATTTACTGACCATCCTGATATTTCAAACATGTGTGGCTTACTTTCGTACAGAGAACACAAAAGGAGATATTTTGAAGAATATCGTCAACCGCAGAGAAATCAAGCTTCTTGAAGCCTCATTCAACTCTGAACATTTATCCATGTGTTTCAGAGAGTATTGCTCTTGTTAAACACAGTTTTGATGTCACGTTGAGTGTTTCATAAAAAACACAGACTGACTGAGAAGCATTTACGGTAGTTGTTTTAGCTATTTTTACTCCGCATTGATGCTGAGTGATAACGCTTTCCTGAAAGTTGTGTTTGTTCTTTGCAAAAAGCTCCATTTCAGTAATGCAGAATACATTTGTGTCATGAGGGTTAGGTTTTTTTAAGAACACTTTAGAAGACCATAATGCAAACACATTGCTTTTGACTTAAAGAGTTGTGAAACAGTCAAAATCAAATTCAAATCGTTTGTAAATGTTCTACATAAGCTTAAAATAAATGTTTCACTTAACAAATGTTGTATGTGGCTTAGTAAATATTTCAAAATAAACTGTGGTACTAACTTCATCAAATCTTTTAATCTGTATTGTAACAAAGTATTTATTTATCAAATATATATTTGTAATATACGGCTAATAATTTTGAAATGTAATCAGAAAACTTTTTAGTATATTTTTTCCTACATATAATGTCTTTAAAAGCTTTCAAATGTATGTACTTTTAAGTGTAAGTTTCTTCATGTTTTTCATTTTACTATAAAATGAATATAACAATA
Source organism: Triplophysa yarkandensis (assembly GCA_033220385.1). Classification (NCBI taxonomy): domain Eukaryota; kingdom Metazoa; phylum Chordata; class Actinopteri; order Cypriniformes; family Nemacheilidae; genus Triplophysa; species Triplophysa yarkandensis. Next base: position 3,605,395 of record CM065670.1, on the reverse strand, counting down.
TAGATCATTTATAATTGCATTGTATTTTGATTAGATTATGTAATGTGATTTAAGCACCATTATAATATTTTGAAAAAAGATAATTTTTAAAAGTTTTTTTTGAAGAATAGTTAATCGTACGCTAACAACTTTAGTATAACATAGTTTAAATTTAATTTGCAAAATTAGATAAGATTGTTCAAAAACATTTTTGTACATTCTTATTATAATCAAACATGAGTGTTTTATGTAATAATAACTCTGAAATTACAGAGTTTTTTATAATTAATTACTCAATAAAACACAATTAAAACTTTATTATAAATCTCTCAATACAATATAATCTCTCAAAATATCTCAAAATCAGATGTGCATTGTTTTTTAACTCCCTACACATAATTCAGATAAAAGTAAAAAATAAATAAAGTAAAAGATGGGCTCAAGACAGTTTTTGACAATGCTTGGCCTTTGAGTGGTTAGTCACAGCAGAAAGTTAGCCCCATGGATCTGTCCGTGTTACTTCAAATGGATGTCATGATTCATGAGTCAATTCATGAATTTTCATCTCTGCCTCGGATCAACAGTGTAGAGTTTTGCTTCTTCCGATGATGGCGGCGAAAGATACTAACAGTTACAACGTATTATGCAAGGTGGGTATCGCTCAAATTACGCCAACGAGTGCTTAGGGGCACCTGGTTTTGAAAACGAGGTTATCTACGGAATGTGTCAGAAATCATGATGATGGAGCAGGTAATAAGGGCATTTTCTTCAGTTATACAACCTCAACCGCAAGTTAGCAGTGTCAGCTTTGCCTTGAATGAATTCTCAAGTTTCACTTCAGAGATTTTTCCGTCTCTGCTCTGGGCTGTGGAGGCCCGCCGGAGCGCATCGCCGATCAACGCCAGCCCCTCTCACATTGAGGGACCTTCATCCGTTTTAACTACAATAGGAGATATTAATAGTTTCTCATTTGCTTACAATGGTAATTTGTCACCTGTTCGACTTAGTCCTGAATTTCCCACACGTAGGATGCTTTTTTAGGGGCCTGCCATATAAAGGCACCCCAAGCCTCTTCCACCTGCGAACTGCCGAAAGAACAAAGGGAACCATGGGATCTCAATCTACTACGAGCGACAAACAATAACAGAAGAAAGATACTCGGGATGAAAGTGTCGAGGTGGGAATGAAGGGGGTGGGCGGGGGATTTCGGCTCAGACTCCCCGAAATGAAAGGTACATCGCTGTTCCTACAGGAAAAGTGCGAGGAATGCGAAGGTTCCTGCACTTTCAGGCAGCGCTGCTGAATTCTGAATTAAATTGCCTTTAACATCCAGGGTACGAGCTGACAGTAGAATACCAGACTGCGGTGGATTGTCATCCCATTGTGTGAATCTGACAGACAGTTTAAGAGGGATCTCATCCAGGCAATAAAAGAAGCCAGCCTCATCCGACGGCCCCCTCATTGTGTTGCGCACAAAAACCCGCAGCGATGCACCTGTTAGCTTTGCCTTTCCAGTTTGATATCAGACAAGATACGAAAGGCGGTTTCTCGTATCGCAGACCTATAATTCCAGAATTGAATCCTCCGACGTAGATTGGAACTTGTGCAGACTGATGCTTTCTGCATATATTTGCACCTGTCTGATGCTTAATTTGCCTCAATGGAGGTTTCAGGGGAACACACACAGCGCCCTCATCAGATGGAAAACTGTACTGGAGGGGCTCTTTTCATTCCTGCACCTGTTCCGCACACTGAAAGTGAAGAGCAGGGATGCTTGTCCTGTCCCCTGGTGGAATGGCACCAGCTCCTGCTTAAATAAAGGCTTGGAATAAAAGTGAGCTTGGGCACTAGATTGCTGAGGCCGGTGTGGTATCTTTTGAATTTTGTTGTAGTGCATTCTGGGGGAGCAGATAGGACTTTAGGGTTTAGCAGACATCCCAGAATGACACACGGTGGAGCTCAGAGACCGTTCCTGGGAGATTCACCTGTCCGTCCGCTATCAGTGATTCTCCCCTAAGCTGTCCATCACCTGTTATGAAGCTCTACATTTTGAACTTGGAAAGGTGTACAATTTTGAGAAAAAAATAAGAAAATATTTCTATTTTATTTGTATATTGTCTAGTTCATTTCAAATTAGAATTTAACGAAGGTACGATACATAATAATGAAACTTTGAAAAGTGTTGTTTTTAGACAATTTTATTTATCATACACACATATGTATTTTTTAATAATAAAATTGACAGTCATTTTTAATAAGAATTTGTTTAAATCAAGTCATATTTTTATTTTGGTAATTTTCCTTTTTCCTTTTTAGTAATTTTTAGTTTTTTATCATAGACTTTAATTTTAGCGTTAATTATACTCACGCATATTTACATTAAATATTAATATTATTTCTCAAATTAAATTATTTATGTTTTTATCAATATAAAACTTGGGTTGGAATATTGCAAGTGATCTATTGGGTGATTCGGCTGCTTGAATTGTTTTTGAATTGCAATAAATAAAATCAAAATTTGATGGTATGAAGCACAGATTGGAAAAAGGGAACAGTTCTTAAATTCTGAATCTTGTCCTGTCCAGGTTCAAATGAGTAACAAATAAATTAAAACTAATAAAAAAATCCAAAGTGCTTTTATAAAAGTGTTCAATCGTCATTAATATTTTGTGTATTTGTTGTTTTTGTACTTTAACGTGAAATTTTCACGTAAAATAGTACATTTACTCTAATATAAAAGTACATTATAAAGCTCTGAAATCTTTGTAGCAGAATTAAATGAAAAATATTAGGTGTAAAGTTCAAATATGTATTTGTAAAAAAATGTATATGTTCCACTGAATAAATCTTTTTAACATTTTGAAATATTTTATAAAGTTGTTAAAACTTTGTATTTTTTTATATTTACTAAGCCACATTACATATTTTAGTGTAATTTGTAAGTCACTTTGGATCAAACCATCTGCTAATTAAAAAAACATAATTGTTATGTGTGCTTAATGTGTTTTTTGTGTAGGATAATAGTACATTACGCAGGTTTTGGGCACTTGTCAGCAAAACTAATAGTATTTTTTGACACTTTGTGCATCATTACATTCCTTTCCAGAACCAACGATCATAACAACCACCCCCTCCACGCTGGATGTGACTGTGGGCGAGAGCATTATTCTACCCTGTCAGGTGTCATACGACCCCACGCTGGAGCTCAAGTTTACCTGGTTCTTCAACGAGCAGCTTATCAACTTTGGCAGCCATGGAGGATACTTCGAAAAAGTTGGAGGAGTAAGAGCAAAACAATTCAAACTTATTTAAAACTTATTAAAACTAAATCATTTCGGTTTTGGTGTTCCACAGGTGCGCTCACACAGACACCTCTGGGTTGTAGAAGGACCATGTTCACAGCAATGCGTTATTTTTCATGCAAGAATAATTTACCCCACGAGTAACTGTGTGTGATAATAGAGAGGTTAATGAGATAAGGTGATAATAGAAAAGTTGCTAAGATAAAGTGACTGAACTGGTGATCTCAATATGCCTGACACCTTAAGGTGTGCCCTCCGTTTTTTTGAATAAAAAGCTTTTTAGGAGCTTTTTGGGTACACGCTGTAGGACTTGTCATAGAGAAACCAATGTGGCAACACATCTAGTTAAAGAAGATTCAAAATCACTTAAGCTAATTCAACCAGACTAGATCATGAAAAAATATGCAAATTCATCTTTTCATTAAATGTAACAGTTTCAATTTTCTTAGATCCGATTAGAACATTTATTGTATAGTAATCTCATTATCAAGCTTTCACTTACATGCATTTCTTCTCTTTCCATTAAAAGTTCTTTTTGTCAATTTTTCGTGGGAGTGGGGCTTGTCTCATTATTTCATTATGTAATCCATAAGCGCAACCCAAGCAGGGACAAAGAACTTTCTTTATGGAAGTGCACTATTTTCTTTGCAAAACGCACCAATCTGGTATTATTTGATATGATTACTATGATTTAACATGAGTGATGTGTATTAATTGCAGCACTTGAGGCTTGTCTTTGGTGTGAAGACGTGGGAAAAGTATAGACCTGGAAAAGTTATCAAGTCCACCTACTAGACTTTGCTTAAGTCATTTCATATAACCACAGAGACGGCTACCAAAATAGACTCCCTTCTTTGTGGAAAAAAAACAAGTCTACATGTAAAATGCAATCTGAAGAATTTTACCGTGATTTTTCATCAAACAATTTACACAAAATATTAGTAAATACAAAATCTTTGAAATTAATCAAATGCACTGTTTAAATGTTGAGTGTATGTATGTATGAATGTAAAAATAAGTTCAACTGGTTACCTCAAACATTTTCATTAGAATTCACCAAAAATATTGGTATATATTACTAATTTATATTTGTTAAGTACATAATTGTTTTGTTTTTCCCAACTTTAAAAAAAGTATTTGTAATATAAGAGAATGTAACTTTTGAATATTTTTGTTATTATTAAATTTCATGTTTTTAAACTATGGGTGACGCCAAAGATATGTAAATAAATTCATCCGGAATTGAGCTAAAAACGGAAATCTTGTATGATTGTAAGGCATGATTAGAAGGCAGATTAGATGAATTTATGAAAAATTATATTAATGAAATTTTGATATGCTACATTAAGATTCATAGTCAAATAGTATTCAGTTGTCCTACATGTTATTGCTATGATTTGCGAAAGTGTCTTTAAAAGGGTAAGTAGTTTTTCCTTAACAATGATGGTTGTCTTATCCTCTGGACAAAACACATTAAGACTTGATTTTATTGATTTTAAGATTGCTTGTATTAAGAAATTCATGTTAAATAACGAAAACATTTGTATTAGTCTTAAAATTGGGTTAGAATTATGTTGATCTCCTCTTTCTACCTGGCCTGTAACCCCTAACCGCATTTGTTATTTCTCCTCCAGCAGCACTCGGCAGGTGACATCATGATCCGGAACATTCAGCTAAGGCATGCTGGGAAATACACGTGTGCTGTGCAGACCAAAGTGGACAGCAGCTCTATTGCAACTGACCTGGTTGTTCGAGGTAAGAAATCTATAAAACTTAACATTTAATATACAACAATAACACAACTTCGTTCACACTGTAAAACAATAAATACTTTGCTTGTTTTTCTTGCTATACAGTAATAGACAATATGATCAAATTCAAGGTTTTAACTAATAAATGTAAAAACATGTAGCTCATATTCAACCAGCTGCACTGGCATGCTTTAGGCGACAGTTTATGTCCAGGCAACAAGCCTGACCACATGTCTGCATGTGTATGTGTGTGTCCTGTTTGCATGGCTGTTCTCTTTCAGGTCCCCCCGGCCCCCCTACCAGCATCCATGTGGAAGAAATCACAGATACCACTGCTACTCTCTCCTGGAGGCCAGGTCCTGATAATCACAGTCCAATTACTGCCTACACCATCCAGGCTAGAACCCCTTTCTCCCTGGGTTGGCAAGCTGTTAGCACAGGTGGGGCTTTCTAACCAGCCTGCACTGATCAAAACATTTGCTCCATAGTTACATTTTTCCTGTCCTTCTGCTTTTCCTCCTCTATTATCTACTGATGTTTCATGTCTGTCATTTTGTTTCTTTGGTGTTTGTGCTGGCTTATTTACACCTTGCGGAGTCGGCAATAAGAAGTAACTGGTTTTGAGACCGTAAATATTTACATCGTACTAATACATCAGAAATATTTTAAATTTAAATGTTGGTTTTATCATATGCATCTTGTCATATAGAAAAAAAAGAACGGAACGGAACACAACAGAAAAGATCAAAGTAGAATAGATTAGTTTAGAATGGAAATATAACATTCATATAATACAAAAATTCTATTTTTATTGGACATTTATATTTTAACAGTTTTCATATGGTTTCTGATATATAATACAATAGTATAGAACATTTAAAAAAATATATGTTTACCTGATATTTACAGTTTTTATACGGTTTGTCATATAGAATGGAATATAATATAATAGAGCAGAATATTTAAAAAAGGTGATATTTATATTTTAACAGTGTTCATGTGCTTTGTCTTATAGAATAGAATAGAATAGAATAGAATCTTTTAATACAGGTGATATTTATATTTTACCAGTGTTCATGTGCTTTATCTTATAGAATATAATAGAATAGAATATTTAAATAAAGATGATATTTATATTTTAACAGTGTTCATGTGCTCTATCTTATAGAATAGAATAGAATAGAATAGAATAGAATAGAATAGAATAGAACAGAAAAGAACAGAACAGAACAGAATACAATACAATACAATACAATACAATATTTAAAAAATGTGATATTTATATTTTGACAGTTTTCATGTGCTTTGTCTTATAGAATAGAATAGAATAGAATAGAATAGAATAGAATAGAATAGAATAGAATATTTTAATAAAGGTGATATTTATATTTTACCAGTGTTCATGTGCTCTATCTTATAGAATAGAATAGAATAGAATAGAATAGAATAGAATAGAATAGAATAGAATAGAGCAGAACAACACAACACAACACAACACAACACAACACAATAGATACTTCATCCATGTATGTGTTGTTCTTTCCAAAAGATCAAATCCACAAATTAAAACTAATGTAAGGGTAATGAGCCAAAGTATAGCAATCACACAATATATTTACTTTACATTGACATACACAATAAAATCCATTACTCTTAATCTCATGTTTATCTTTGTCTGTCATAGCGGTAATGAGTGCTCTTTAATGTTGATTGTAGTGTATAATGTTTATCATGGGGTGTATATTTTCATCTCCGCATGGAAAGCAGCTATTGATGAGCACAGTTTCTGTACCTTACCTACGAAGCTTATTATCTCAGCGCTGTGTTTCCTGTTTGTGTAAGCATGTGGGGGGCCCGCGCAGGCACACGAGGGGGTCCGTCTCACAGTCAAGCGTGTGTTTTGTTGTGTTTTGTTCCAGTGCCTGAGGTTGTGGGGGGTTCACATCTGACTGCCACAGTAATCGAGCTCAACCCCTGGGTGGAGTACGAGTTCAGAGTGTTGGCAAGCAATGCGGTGGGCACGGGGGAACCCAGCAAACCCTCAAAGAAAGCAAGGACGAAGGAAACTCGTGAGTGAGCGAGCGAGACACGGCAGTCTCAACATGTCTGAGTGTGTGTGTGCATGTGGATTTATAACCTTAAATTATGATTATTAGGACTTTTCATTTTTAAATCATTTCGTATTTTAGGGAGGTATCCTATGTACCTTTTAAAGGAAAGAGAATCCCATAATGCAGAGCAAAAGCAAAGAGATTATTTCTCAAAAATAGAAGAACATTAAAATTAGAATTAAGGCAGCCGTTTTGTGTAATTTAGTGTAATTTAAGAAACTAAATATAATTTTAAGTAAAAGAAAACACATTTGTCATCACAGGGCCATTTAGGTGAAGTGTTTAAACTTAAACAAAACTTAAAATGCAATTTCTCAAGACTCCCTGTTGAACCATCCTACACATGAGTTTAAGTGTGAAATGGCCAAACCCAAACAGAACTAAATAAATCTTTTTCTCCCCGCAGTTCCCAAGATCACCCCAGCCAATGTGAGTGGAGGAGGAGGCAGTCGATCAGAATTAGTCATCACTTGGGAGGTGAGATAACAAGAGATCCGCACTCGCCGTTCTCATTTGGACTTCTTTAGTGAGTCTTTTGTACACCGTCTCCTTTAGCAGACTGGCTAGACTCCATTGTTCCCTACGTGCGAAGCTTTCATTAATCATAGGAAAGCAGATACACATAACACATGACATTTCATTTTCTTCCAGAGCTGAGCAGCAATAACTGCTGCTGTCATACAGAATACGCAGCAAGTTGTGCCGAGATAATTAAATGGAGTTTCCCACAAATTTGCGTGGAACTTTTCAAAGATTATATCCTCTGTCTCTGTATCTCTTTTATGAGGCATGAACTATTGTTCCAGTTTGAGAGTCGACTGAAAAGCGTGTATTATCTGTCGAGGTAGACGTTTGTCATAGGAAGCTTGAAACTCGAGAGTTCTTCATTGTTGCCTTTGAAATAAAAGTAGATATACGGTCGAACCTAAGCTTTTGTGCTGAAGAATTACATTCTCCTTTTCAGTCTCTTTTAACCATAAATCACCTGTTTCACTAACATAAGATGATCTGGTTCACACTTAAGCTCCAATCCTGACAGTTATCATTTTATAACAACTTTTTATTTATTTAATTAATTGGTAGCTACATCTTATGATATTATTTATTGCTGTATTTTGCAGTGGACAATCGCTGTTCTTATCATATGAATTCTAATGCGGTTTAATTCTGCAGTCTTCTAAGGCTGATCATATGGATGAAATCTTCATATTTTAATTTCTGTGAAGATGATCCCATAATGCTTTGCAAGAAGCTGAGTGAAAGTATATATCACATATAGTTGACAAAATGTTAATTTGTTATTTCTTGTTCTCACTTAGACTTCTCTTATACTTGTGATAGGGCTTATTATCTCTAGAGAGATTACATATTTCAAAATATTGAATTAAAGAGAGGCTTATGTTGAAATAAGGACTTGATAGTTTAACCAAAACCAACAATTTTGTCATCGTTTATTCGGTTGTCATCTTTCTTTCTTTTGCAGCTTACAAAAGAAAATATTTTGAAGAAATTTGATAACCCATCTTTAGGAGCACCCTATTTACTTCTATTGTTTGGACACAAAAGACATTCTTCAAAATATCTTTGTTCTACAGATGAAAGTCATACATGTTTGAAATGACAAGATAGATTTTTACCTTGGGCGATTAACTTTAATATCTTGAAACAACATCTATTTCTCAAAACAAAGAGCGTATAATTTAAAATGCCGTCGTATCATAAAATAATCAATACGTTATTAACCAAATGCAATTGATGTCCTCTGTGAATGTACTACAAAAAATAGTAGATAATATTAATGCTATAACAAATTATATTTAACAAATATATAAATAATTTTTCATTTAAACCAAACGTGTTTGTGCTTAAGGAGCCTACAGTCACAGAACTCTTCAGAAAGCATGGCATCTCTCGCTAGGTTTCAGCACACAGCCCCATTTGTTTTGGTCTCTCCGTGGCAAATTGTTGTTTTCACAGCAGGCTTTCGTGCGAGAGCTTGATTACAGGTACATTTTCATTTAGTCATTAAGCTCTCCCAGCAGATTGCGAAACGCACAAGTGTGCAAGCGTGAAAAAAAATGATCTCTCTCCGCATCCGAGTCACATGTCATGGTGTCGGACTAATGGATGCTATTTTCCGGCGGCCTCACTGTTACCACACCACATTACCGCATGGTCAGAGGCAGACGATACTTCAAACAAAACCACCATGATATCATTACCTGGCAAAAACGATTTCCAGGGAGATGGCGTCCCGCTCTCGCTGAAGAGGATAGGGTGACAGCTATTGGCTCAGACCATGTCGTGGTGGAGATTAGCTGGAATGTGGCGCCTGATGCCTGACAGCTTCAGGACAGTCATAAACCCTTTGACAGAACATATGAGTCGAAGGTGTTTGTGTATACACTACTATATCACACTTAATACTTGATATTATACAATGGTACAAATGTACTTTGTTAAAGTCTCAGATTTCACTGTCACCTTTTAAAAAGTAAATTGTTTCAATGCTTACTTACGCCACGTTATTTCAAACATGTTTCTTTCTATCTTTTCTTTCTGCAGAAAACTAAAAAAAGATATATCGAAAAAAGCTGATAAGGAACAGCAGTGGCACCCTTTCACTTCTATTGCATGGACAGACACCAATGCAAGTGAATGGGTGTCAGTTACCAACATTCTTCAAAATATCTTCTTGTGTTAAAGAAGTGACAAGATGGAGAGTCACCTTAAATATCTTTAAATATGCAATATATCAAAATAGCATGCTTTCATTTTGAAATAACAACATATAAAAATTGGTTTTGGAACCAATTACAGTTTAGGGCTTTCAGAAGTATTTAAATAATGAATGAATTGATATTTTTTATTAACCATTGTATTATAAAGTATCACGTTTTGCACAAATATGTGGTTTTCATGTTAGCTGAAAGGAATACCATTGATGCAAAAAAGATTAAGAATTAATTCAGAATTTGAATAATTTAATACAAACTCTTTATGTTAATACTATTATTTATAATAGCCATCATATATTGCAAAAAATCATATATATCATACAGGGCAAAATGCAAAGATCTGACAGAATGTGATTTATTTTCATGTATTCTGTGTTTATATGGCAGCCCGTGCCCGAGGAGCTCCAGAATGGACCAGGATTCGGTTACGTTGTCGCTTTCAGACCCTTTGGCGCCACTGGGTGGATGCAGGCTGCAGTTCCCTCTGCCGAAGCCTCCAAATACATCTTCAAAAATGAGACCATCTTACCCTTTTCCCCCTTCCAAGTCAAAGTGGGGGTTTACAATAACAAGGGAGAAGGACCTTTCGGACCCGTGGTCACCATTTATTCCGCCGAGGAGGGTCAGTTGCATTAAGTGTTGTGTTTGGTGGTGTGCGGCAGAGAAATTAAAGTCGAATGCACCTTTTGACATTTTGCTGTGGAACATTTAGCAGCGAGTTAATAGAAGCTGAGTTAACTGAAGTGTTGTGTGCCAGAACCTATTAATCACACCCTGCTTTGTTGTTTTGAAAGAGTGAAATATTTGTATAACAAACAGAAATAATGAAAGGATTTGTACTCACATTTAGAGCCTGGAAGAGCACCTACACGAGTCAGAGCCAAAAGTCTTTCAGCGTTTGATGTGGAGGTGTCTTGGAAAGCTCTTCCTTGGAGCACCAGCAAGAAACGCGTTCTGGGATATGAGGTACAATAAACTTGAACTATGATCAACTGTATTTAAAATTAAGTTTAATATTGGAGAAATGTTTTCTTTATACAATATAAAATGTTTAGATTTTAAACTTTAAAATATTACGATATAAAACATATCCACATATAAATATGGATATAAAAATATAAAATGTTTGTTGCAAATAAATAAATATATAACACATATATTTATTCACATTATGTATGTATTATGTATATGTCTATATCTAAACTGTATAAACATAAACAAATATATATATATATATATATATATATATATATATAAATATTTGTTTATACTATATAACTTTGTATAATTAATATATAATACATTTTTTGTGGTATGCATCACAAGTGCATCACAAGTACATTAGCTTCAAAATATTATTTATTAAGTTTTTTCTTTTTTCCCCCACTAACAATAGGGCTTTTTAATATTCTTATTTTCAAGTGTTTATTTATAAAAAAAACAGAATGTAAAAAAATTTTAAATCATAATTTGATACAATAGTACAATTTACACTTGTAAGTAATAGTACAATTTATACAATTTACAATCCTTTCTAATGTTTCTATTGGCGACTAAAGTCAGGTGTTTTGTAGCACTGTGTTGTAAGGCACTTTGGTTAAAAACCATCTGCTGAGATCATAAATATGCACTGAGACCTTTTTGTCCTTTGCTAACAGTTCTGGAACAAATACAAATGAGGTTTGTGTCGTCATCCATCTCTGACTTTCAGTCCAGACATTGGATGGGAAAGGGTTTATCAGTCAAGCTGACAGTTGTACATTATGATTTGCCGGTGACAGGTTCATTTCCATACTGCAGCACTTCAGTAACCAAGTAACCACACTCCCCACGCTCCACCACCGGCTGAAAGTTTCCCAAAATTCCCAAATTTCTCAATGTTGTAGCTTGCAGAATAGTTATTTTCAAATACTATTCAAAATTCAATGGCGTATTCATTTATTTGTTGCATCACAGTATGGTTTGTCTATTTTGTATTTCTCTGTAGTTAAGATACTGGGAGAAGAATGAGAAAGAAGACTCAGCAGGTGTACTCAGGACAGTAGGAAATCGGACATTGACTATTATTCAGGGCCTGAAGGGAAGCAGTACGTATTACATAACTGTACGGGCCTATAACACTGCGGGTACAGGACCCCAAAGCTCACAAGTCAACGTCACCACCAAAAAACCTCGTAAGTCACACCTTTAATTTTTAAGTAAACACAATGCTTTTAAATGCCTATTTTTTTGCGAATAATTTGTTGGTTTACGTTTGTTTAGCACCAAGCCAACCTCCTTCAAAAGTCATGTGGAACACATCGAACTCCAAAATTATTCTGAACTGGGAGCAGGTGAAAGCTCTGGAAAATGAATCTGACGTCATGGGGTATAAGGTAAGCATGTCTGTTAATTCAAAGTGTGAAAAAACCTTTACCAAAGATTTTTACTATACTAATAGCACAGATATCAACATTTGGTGGTTCCAATCTCTCTTACACTCTTTACATTTTCAAAGCTTTTGTTTTATTTTTAGAGCATGATTTGAGGATTGTCACATCTGTAGAGCCACATATTTTTCATAAATATACACATAAAAATTTAAGCTATCACTTGTCCACTTGTTGGGTATTATTCTTTCTGTTTTGTACATTTTAATTGAAAGAAATTCTACCATGGTCCTCATCTCCCAAAAACATGTAATTTTTTGTCACGTGCATAACACATGTTTATTACCTTCTTTCCCATAGAACCACTGTGCCAACATGTGCATAGGCTGGTGTTTTTCTAACATTTAACGGTCAGGGGATCTGGGGTTTAAAAAAATATGATCAGACAGTCCAGTATATGTTCCATCCATAACACCATATATGTTAATTTGCAAAAACAAAGCTTTAAGGGTGTGATATAAGTTCCTCTTTATGTTCCAAAACCCAAATTATGATTATTATATTCTATATTGCCAAGATAAATTGGAAGTTTAAAGTGCAACGTTTTTAGTTATAACATGTGATTAGGTGAATCTTTTAAATAAATGCTTCATGTAGACTTATTTGAGTAACTTTGTGTGCATTTAAGATAAATTTCTAATCATTAAAAAAACAATTCTGCTTGACTGTTAATAAGTGGACCTAAAATCAGACAAGAAAATATGAATTTGCTTAAATCACGTTACAGGTCCTGTATAAGCGAAACAGGTTCAGCAGGCCCAACGTTATGGAGACCAACACCACATCTGTGGAGCTGTCCCTGCCCACAGATGAGGAATACATCATCCAGATCAAACCATTCGGGGAAGGTGGCGAGGGCAGCAGCAGTCGGCAGATTACCATTCCCAGAATATCAGGTAGATCCTTCATTCTTTCTAGATCCGCTTAACTCTGTTCCACATCATTGTTTACTACAAAAGTCACTTGACTGAAATGTATTTTTTGATTCTATAATATAATTTGATCTAAACGCATTTGATCAAGTATCTGAAATAGTATCGTAGACAAAATTAGATTTTATTTAATATAAATGTGTTAAAAATTACACCCAAGGTATAAAATAATAAAAGTTCAGTCACAAATCAACATGTCATTCAACCATCTATGGAGATTTTTTTCATATTTTTATGGTTTTTGAAATATAAAACGCAACAGAATTACTTCCTTTTAAAACCTGATATGATTTACAAAAATAATGAAAATATTTTTAAAAAATCAGAATTTTTCATTTACATTGTTCTAACATTTATAATTTAACATTTTAAGCGTGACTTTAAAATGCATTGAATACACAGAAATTTTTATTGTCTTAATTGTACATGCTTTTTTCTTTGTTGTTTTATTTAAAAAAATATTTATACCTTTTTTTAATACACCAAGGGTCTTGGAGAAATATAATTTGAATGTTCTCTGCGTCTGGTACATATTGAAGAAATAACAATAAAGCTTAATTTTCTTTGTTTGGAACTAACTTACGTTGAAACTTAAAACTGTTTCCTAAAACATAAAAAAAAAATTTGCGTAGTGGTTTAGCATGGTGCTCGAGGTTCCCTGTAATAAAGCATGAACTCAGAATAAAATGTATAGTCAAATGTAGGTGGCCTTGGATAAAAGCGTATGCCAAACGGGTAAATGTGAATGTAAAAGTTAATAGTGTTCACAGATTAGTCACAATCTTCTTTTATTGTATAGCATAAACAGCTGAGACATTTTGCTCAACACGAGAATAATTCGACTGCAACATTCTTGAAAGAATCGTCTCTTTAAGCATCGGCTCATTTGCGTTTGCTGTGATGTCGCATTGTTTGTTTTAGAAATGCATTTGTCTTTTGTTTTCATTCCCTTTCAGGTCCCAATGCTGTTGGCTCGGCGTCCAGCGTTTCCACTCTCTCAGCCCTCAGCACAATAGCTCTCTCCCTCACAGCCCGAACATCTTTATGACAGAACACAGCGCAGGCCGCTGACCCCAGACCAGACGTTCTTCCTGCAGAGAAGACTTTGAGCAAAGTGACTCAATCAAACTGATGGAACTCATTCATAATGTGGAGAAAAGGACCTTAAGAAGAAAATAAACGGGTGTACGGTTGCGTAGCCGACTTAAAGTCGAATCGAAGGCTAATGGGACTGAATTTGATGTTACCAAAGCAGCTTTTTAAAACGGTGGGAGAGAAATGTGTCACGTGCTTATTTTCTATGTACGACATGTAAAGCTTTTTTATTTTGTTGGGTCCGTTTGCTCCTGCGTGGGAACTGCTTTTAGACGCATGTAATGATGTTTTGTAAGAGAATGCAGATATCTGATTCGGAAATATTTATAGAAAGACGTTTGGACTTATTTAAGGGCCTTCGAGGTCATTCTAAAGGGATTGTTTACTGTTTACGACATGGGAATACTTGCACTGAAAACATGGCTGACTCAAAGAGACGACGGGAATTCGAGCGAAGGCCTCGGTTGACGTCTAAGAAGGCCTTTCTTGTTTTTGTCACTTCCCTTCTTTGCGGCAAACTTCAAACTTCGTGGATGCTCGTGTGGTTGTCTTTTCCCCATCATCCTCTGCTTCTCTGTTGTTTTGTAACGCATCTAGAGCTCTTTGCCTTGTGTGTGCCTGTGCTCTGTGTTTTAAAAACCTCAGGTCCTCAAAAAAAGCCTTAATACATATTTCTTAGCGTTAACTAGTTAAGTGCTGGATACCAGGGCTGTGGGTAGTCACAACAGGAGGCCGGGGTCATCGAAATTTGCTTTCAGGTCGGGGTTTGTAGTGGGGGCGAGTTTACTGCTTCCATATTCCATATTATAGCAGCCATATGCTGTTATTCATTGTTTTGAAGGCAATACAACATGTGTGTGTGTGTGTGTGTGTGTGTGTGTGTGTGTGTGTGTGTGTGTGTGTGTGTGTGTGTGTGTGTGTGTGTGTGTGTGTGTGTGTGTGTGTGTGTGTGTGTGTGTGTGTGTGTGTGTGTGTGTGTGCTTGTGTGTGTGTGTGCGACAGGCTCCGAATTTTTTTCAATGCCACGTGGGACTGGCAAGGTCAAGTAGCTTGTCATTTATCGAGGTGCAAACAGTAGACGTAAAGCTTAAAAATGGGACACGTGATCCACGACTGTGTGAAAAAAAGTATATGTAAATGCTTTTTTGTATATTCCAGATAATTTATATTTAAGTGGACGACATCCAACAAGTTTCCTACAAACTCGTCTTGGTTTTTATCCGAAAAGAAAATAGACGTTTCTTAGCTTAAAGTGGCTCTGCATGTGGATGTACTCATTTCCATCTTAATTCATTAGGTACAAACTGAAAACTGAGACGCTGCGACGCAGTCAATCATTTATGAAGATTTGTGTATTGGTGTGTTTACCATAGCAAGAACGGTCTCTCGAAACCAGTGCTTTCCATTAAACTATTAGAGATCCGTTTGTCGAACCGCAGTCCTTTTTCCTCCAAGGTTCTCTGTTTATACTGGATGAAAAAAATAAACAACATTTATAAAAATACTGCATTCGACTGCATACGTTTTGTTGGAATCTGGGTGGTTTAGATTATGTTGATGTGTGGGTAAGTCAATCCAAAAATCGAAATTCCTCTGTGGTTTACTCACAAAGTTTGTCATTTCAAACCTGACTTTCATTCTTCGGCAGAACACAAAGATATTCTGAAGAATGCCGGGAGCAGAATAACAGAAGCGTACATTGATGTGAATTGGTTTCCGAATTAAAGTGAATGGTTACCACCATGGTAAGAATATTAATTTGGGGGTTAATTATCTTTTCATTGCTTTATTTACTCAACCCTCATGTTGCACCTAAACTGTACACTAATTTTGTGTAATCTCCACTAATGTTTGGTTCATACAATGAATGCACAAAGTGATCACAGCTTTCCAGGTCAATAGAAAATAACCAAATTTCATTCAACCCTAATATTCAAGTGTTTGCATTCAACAGCATAATCTGACATGTCTTTGTGTGGCGGAGTCAAAAAAGTGAAACATTTCCACAATCCATTTCTTAAAAAGTGCATTATTGTCCGTCCAAGGATTTTGTGGGTGCAGCGAGGGTCCCACTTGTCCATCCTACCGTTGTATCGGAATAAATAGAAAAGTAAGTCTTTATCACGGGTGTACATTCAGTTGCGGTCTATTTCTTTTTGTCCCTTTTAGAAACTGAAAGCCATTGCTGGTCGTCTGCTTTTATTGAATAAAAAAAGTGTCATTATCTAACTTTTGGCATTCCACAGAAGAGAGTTAAAAAAAATAATCGTTGGTTAACACAGATGCTTTGAGACCACGAATTAAGATGACATTTTAAGAACATGACAGGTTGGTTTGAAGAAATTTTTGCATGTCATTTTGTACACTGACTGTACGTGGTAAGTTAGAAATCTCTGTGTAGACAAAGACTGTTTCGACCACACAACTGTACACAAAACATTTATAACAAGATATAAAAAAAGTGGTGTGGTTTCTAAGATGTGATGATTCAAACTCTTAAGTTAGATTTTTTTGGTCAAGACAAATCTATTTATTGTTACATCAATAAATACAGAATGATCCCAACATTGTGAAAGCATTTGTGATGTATTAAACAACAAAATGCGATTAAACCCTATAAAAAACTTTTACATTAATATGTCATCACTCTTAACCTTTAACACAACAGACAAAATGTGTTTATAACTGCTGTCATTAACATGAACCAAAGAATTGAAACGTCAGTCACCCCCGCGATTGTTCAAAGTCACCCCCGCCTAACCCAAGCTGAAAATGTCTCGGCCCTCCGAGGTGATTAAAAACATCTAAGGGAAACTTGGCCTTTGGGCATCTTTGCGAAGGACTCGAGCGGTGAGTTCACCTTCAACCGGAGTCAGTCTGTGGGGAGATGTTGTATTTAATACATTGACAGCAATAACAGGGATGATGTATGAGCATATAATAAAAAGCTAATTGGGAGCATCTGGGGCCAAAAGGAAGGATTCCTGAAGAGACTGTGAAGCAGCTGTTTAAGACCCAGTCATAATAGAGATAAATGGAGTTCCACTGGATGATTTTCTCCTGTATTGATGCTTTAGGTGACTGACGGATGCTTTTCAATCCCCGTCCTCCTGCCCGACCTCCATCTGCTCCATGATTCCCTCTAAAATCTCTGCCTTCCTCTGCTTCTTAGGAGCATCTGACAGAGAGAAGATGGGAGATTTATTTCCATCAATTCAATTGAAATGGACACGCATAATGTGCTGCTACCTTGCCAAGCCACCTTACAATTTCAATTCGTTAAATGACACCCTTTTTAATTGTTTGACAGGCTCGAAGTTAGCATCAAACACTTAATTTTGTATAAATTAAAAATATATGGTAAAAACAAGTGTCTAGTACAATACTGTCACAAATATTGTAAGGTCATTTTTACTGTGAAAGTGTTGAGCGGTTTTCCGTCGTAGATCGTCCACTGTGTCCTCTGCATCTGCCCATTCCAGAACCAGCCTTCTACCGTAAAGATGGGTACTGTGGCACAACGCCGCAAATGCTTTCTGTGAGTGACACAAAAACAAACAAATTGAAGCTAATTTAAGCATAGAAATGGAATCTGTGGATGTGTCGTAGAAAAGATCCCAAACTAGAATGGAAGAGAAAGAAGCCAGATGCACCCACCTTGGCATCCTGCTTCGTGAGGAAGTCAATGAAGCCAAAACCACGGTGGGATCCACCAATCCCTTTCTTTGGCAGCCGAACAGTCTTGAGTTCACCAAATGTACTATTAAAAAATTAAGAACATAATAATGTAATTTTCCTACTATGGTTGTCAATTGGGTTCAAAAAATTTTTGGTTACAAGCATTATTCTAAATATCTCTTTCTTTGTTTATCAAAACAACTATATTCAGATTTGAATTTAGATTTTTGGTTGAACCATTACTTACGCTACATTAATTGAATCATAATTCTTACAGATAATATCCATAACTGTAATGATAATGTATTATATTGTTTTAAAACAAACAATAAAATGTTACATGTGGAGCGAAACTAACCAGAAGAGCTCCCGCAGTTCTTTTGCTTTAGCCTGGAAGGGGACGTTTCGCACCAAAATCTTAGTTGTTGTTTGCTTCCTCGCTGTCTGCTTTTTCCTTTTGGATAGTGCAACACCGGATCTGTAAGACCGAAACAACAAAACTTAATTTGCTCCGATTCAAGTCATGTGTGCAAGACTCTTACTGCCATGGAAAAAAAATATTGTAATCAGGATCAATGGTTTGAGTCAGAACTCTTGTCATTTTCAGAAATGTCTCATTAGAAAATATGAGTTGACATTTATAGATATTTATTTTTTCTTTATTTGTAATAATCCAGTGAGAATTGTATCACACTATACTGAGAAGAGACTTTACACAGTACTGCAGCCTTGAAATTAGGTGCATCTTGGATTATCTTGAAGAAATTAACATAAATGATCTTGATTTAATCTGAGATATTCTAATGACACAATACTCTAAATTATATAAATAAATGACTTGAAAATGAAAATGCTGACATGTCTAAGGCACACCAATGAACCTGTTTTTAGCATAAATGCGATACTTCCTTTCGACCAATCATACATGAAAATGCTTAAAAGTGTTCGTTGTGTTTAATCTTTTAAAATAAGTGCTTTAAACTATCATAACACTTTTGATGACCTGGATGAGTCAGAGAGACCTATACCTCAGGTTAAAAATGGCAAACTGGACATTGGCATTTATTGGATTTATATTAATTTAAAATAAGAGTCCCTGATGTCATACATTTCATGTGATTTTGTTTTTTTTAAGATATAAACCAACATTTCTAAAATAAGAAATGATGTACTTGTAGCGCTGTGAACGAAAAATAAATAAACGTTGAATTCATAATCTGCAATATTGCTGTCTTATTTAACAATCATTGTTTAACATGTTCAGATAAAGCCAACAGGCAATTTCAAAAGTGAGGCTAAAAACACTTTATTTTCAGAAAACTATAAAAAAAAGATGCATCTCGTTTTGGAAAAGAACTCTTCATATATTTAAATATTAACTGTACTAAATGAACTTACTTGACGTCTCTTTCTGATATTTTCAGCTCCAGCTGATGTTCATCGACTGTACAGTGCTGCAGGGTAAAGCAGGAAAAAAATATGCCTGAATTGATTTGATCACATGAATATTTGTGCATACTAAGTATGCATAAATATTGCGATGAAGAAGCTTCATTATACAGACAGATGGTCATTTACCTGCAGCTGTCGCATGGCTTTCTGCGCTGCCTCTGGAGTTTTGTACTGCACAAAACCATAACCCATCGATAACAATTTACCTAAAAGACAGATCGGGAAATATAGAAATCAAGAGGAATTCCTGACAGTAACATTTTAAACAAGCATGTCTGTAAAGTCAAACCTGTTTTATCCTTCTTCTTTGATACTGTGCAGAGTTTCACCGCACCGCATTTAGAAAACGTCTGTCCAGGAAACAAACATCTTAATATTCGGTCAACCCAGCAGGTGTGCGGTTGACAACAGGTTTATGGTTCTGCATCAAACAATCCAAATTTGAGAACAGGAGCGGGGCTAACCTCATGTAATGTCTCCTCCGTGGTTCTAAAATTGAGGTTTTTTATGAAGAGAGTTGAGCCAGGCAAACTCTCCTCTTCATCATCATCATCATCTTCCTCCTCCTCTTCTCCCTTATCTTTAACCGGCTTTTCAGCAACGGCATCTTCAGTCACAGATGCTGAAATGAATTATTAATAAATGATTCATCATACTTAATACTGACAAAGAAATATAAGAATAAGATACAGAGAGAAAAAGAAAGATGAAGAGAGGGATGTCTACCTGTTTTAGGTTTTCTGGGAGTTGTAAAGACAGCTACAGGTGCCCACTCCAGATACAAGGGCACATGCTGGAACTAAATATATGTACACCGTTACACCTATCTAACCAAACTTTAAAACATTTCCTTTAAAATAGAAAAGCAGCTCTGTGGTCACTCTCTCAAACATGTACATGCTTACTTTTGTGTATGCAAGTTTCATGAAGGCCCGTTTGGCTTCCGTGGGTTCAAGGAACTCGACTATAGCCGTGAGGCCGAACGGGGGCAGCACGACCCTTCCCAGAGATCCGTGCAGTGAGAACAAAGCTTCCAGCTCTTCAACCTGCACACCTGAGGGCAAGTTCTTCACCAGGATGACCGAGTTACTGCGCTGACCTGAAGCCTACATACAGACAAGAACATTCATGAATTCATGTTTTCAATGAAAAACACAATTCTGACATCATTGTAACCACTTTTGGTCTCTGCGTTAAAGAAAAAAAGCCATTAAGATTTGAAAGGGCAAGAGGGTAAGTAATTGATTTGTCAGGATTGTCATTTTAATAAATAAATAAATAAATTAATTAATAAACTATATGAAAAAAAAAATTTTTTTGGTTATTGTTATAAAAATGACAATTATGACATAATTGACACAACCTCTTATCATTTCATACCTGTGTGGCATTCTTTATTCTGTAGAACACAGAAGAAGATATTTTGAAATATGTTGGTAGCTGGCTTTAATTGCCTTGTTTGTAAGACCACAAAATACACCTAAATGGGTACATTTGGTGACCAACTTTTTTCAAAATATCTTCTTTGTTTTCTTTAGGAGAAAAAAAGTCATAAAGACAAGAGGTTAAGTAAATAAAAACATAGTTTTCCTTTTTGGTTGATCTATTACTTTAACAGTCTGCAACAGTTTTACGAAAAACATCAGTTTGACGTCCTTTGACTTTCTCCCAGGTAAAGAAGAGGATCTACAGTATTCCGTAGTTGTATGCTTAAACATAGAGGGTGATAGAGACTGCAGCTTTAAAAAAAAAACTAAGTGTTGTCTACGAAACCTCTTGTTGTATGAAATTTCTTAAAAGTGGGTCGAACAAATACTCACGCACACAAACACACACTCTATACCTGACTGAATGAGTCTAGAGACACTCCGTTATCCAAGAGAAACTGTCTGGTCTCCTGTACGATCTGTGTCTCTCCGAGAGCCATCCGCACAGCCAGACTGCCCTCCGACTCCTGCAAACACAACACGGATCCAGTTTAACGTCTGATCAAGTCAAACCTTTCTCCAAAACACAATGCCTTCGCTTCGGTCCTTAACCACTTACATGATCTAAAACTTGACTCTTGGTTGTGTTGTATTTCTGAGCGATGGCATCGGCCACCGCACTCGTGCCCAAGAACAGTGTATTCCAGTTGTGGGAGCTATAGATCAAACATAAAAACAGCAAACAAGAAGAATGTACAACAAAGATCTTTAGCTCAGTAAAGATGAAGCATTTTTATTGAATGCTCACCTGCCACTCGCTGCTTTGTCTTTAGCATCTTTCTGTTTCTTATACGAGGAGCTGCCCGGGCCATCAGGTCCCTGATCGGATTTTTCCTTCCTTAACCTGGATGCCAAGACATGCAGTAACCGTCCCTGGAGAACACAAACACTTTTAAAAGGATGTAAATAATACAATATACCCAGAAGAGATTCAAGGAAAAGCTTTATACCTGGAACACGTGACCGTCCAGTTGAGCCAACGCCGAAACGGCGTTTTCGGGTATCATGTATGTCACAAAAGCAAAGCCGGTGGGTCTCTTGGTCAAGCTGTCTATGGGAAACTGCACCTCAGAAAGAGGACCTAATAGAGACACATGAAAGATAGGTACATCACCCAGATAAGAACAATGAAACGTTAAGTCATGTGACCCACCATGTTTAATGAAAAGCTCTTTCAGATCATCTTCGGTGCACGTGTAAGGCAAATTTCTGACAAATAGTCTTCCAGATTCAGCCACATCCTCCTCCTCCTCATCCTCCCTGAGCTCACGGATGAAATTTTTCTCCTTTTCATTTTCCTTTGCAAATCTTTTGGGGTTTTTAAAAGTGTTGGTCCTGAAAACTTCGACATAGCGACCTCCTGGGGTTACATATAGACAATGCACATTAAAAAAGACTGAAAATGGTTTTAAAACTTGATGCAATACCGTTGATAGCATGACGCTCTACTAGTAGCTACAAGAAAAATGTCCTCGATAAACCTCGGAGATGTCTTAGGTGGAAGATATTTGGAAAAATGCTAATTCTTGGACCCCATTGACCAGCATACTGGGAAAAATAGAAATGCACATCAAGATTATCCAGGAACTTTTTGTTGTCCTACATTCCTCAAAATATCTAGACCAGAACGAAAAAAATTTTTTATCCTACTATGGGAGTCAATGAGGTCCAATGAGGTTTGATTAAACGCATTCTTCCAAATATCTTCTCTGTGTTTATCAGAATAATGGAGTATATGAAGATTTGGAACAACTCCAATTTGAGTAAATGGAAAATAAAAATAGAACAAATTGAGTTCAGACTCAGAAGCTATTGAAACATTGCTTACCCAGGTAATCTTTGTTAAGACGCAAGGCTCTCTCGACCTCAGCATCCGAGCGCAGGTCCACATACACATAACCTTAAGACACCAAATTCAACATCAATAAAATCAGCAGGTTTCTAAAATATCAATAGCACACAAGTCGCTTGTAAGAGATGGTAGTTCGTACCCGAGTTGCGTCCATCGCTGCTTTTGCCAAATCGAATGGCCATGGGTTTCAGAGGAACCATGAATTCACGTATTTGTTGCTAGAGAAAAGTGAGTCCGAAAATGAGTCAGAAAGTTGTAATTAAGCATTGTCCATTAGATTTGTATCACGATCTATTAAGATGAAACCATAAAACAAATAACACAAACAACATATTTCTGTACCTAATGTTATAAAACGAGAAATGTAATTCCTGCAAATGAACTCACCTCTTTACAATTGAACGGAACACCTCGTAGCTTGACTGTAAATTCTGTGCTCGGCTCAATCTATAAGCATAGTATATTAAGAGTACAAGTTAACTTCTAAGATGAAAACAAGCTCATGTCATACCTTTAACTCATTTTTATAATAGACGTTAACCTTGTTAAGGGGTGGAGCAGGCTTTGCACTTTTCTGATTGCTTGTTTTTTCACCGCTCTCATATGCGCTGTCAGTGTTCTGGACTGGGGACTCATCCTCCTCATCCTCCTCATCCTCTTGTTCATCATCATCCCCACCCTTATCTGCATCAGCACTGTCATCTTCATCTGCCTTCTCCATCTCTACCTCATCAATAACATCTGATTTTGACACAATTTTAGAGCGAAGATAGTCCATGTCAGACAGCCCTTTCTTCAACGCTTCTTTATTATTACCTAGAAAAACACACACAGACAGAGAAAGGCTATCAGCTTCAGTAATCATTCACTTCCTTTGTGTAGAATTTCTTTGTGTAGACATTAGGATCATCACAACTGTATGTGGCAACAGAATTGTAATTTTAAGCACCCTAGCCCCTTAAAATCATTTCTCACTTGGTTGGTCCTCTTCTTCAGCATCCTCCGCATCATCAGCATCCTCCGCGTCATCATCCTCAGCATCACTCTGCTCATCAGACTCATCCGAGTCGAAGTTCAGGTAATCATCACTCACTTTCTTTTTCTTCTCCTTCTTTGCCTTTTCAGCAACAAGAGATGCAGCTTCCACAGAGTCATTGGCCCAGGTGGGCACTAGTGTGCGTTTCTGGTGCACAGCCACAAATTCCTGGAAGTCTTTGTCTTGTTCAAGCTAAGGAGTGTAAAAGAAAAATACCTCTAGGACACTTAAGTCTACTTATAATTTGTTTTGCCAGCATACAGATCTGAAAATCATTATCGAGCATATAAACAAAATGCCGTGTAATTTTTTGACAACTTACATCACCAAGAACATTCAAGGGCTTCTTCTGTGTCTTCTCCTTCTGTTGTAAAAACAAAAATGTGATTTTTCGGTTACATTATTTTCAAAGATCACAAAGTAAATGCACACGAGATTTAATGCGGTCAACATTTGGACCTTTTCAGCAGTTTGTCCATGTGATACTTCTTCTTTTTCTTTATTTGATGATGGCTGGCGGGAATGTTTGCTCCAGGGTCTGGCTTTGTTGGGGTCACCAAAATCTGTGCAGAACTCCACCTAACATCAAACCCATCAGACACAAACCAATGAGAAAATCAAGACACAATGTTCAGATGTACAATAACACAATGATCTCTTAATCTTACAGTAACTCGTGACGTGTCCACAAAACTCTTATTAAAGTGTTTCAGAGCCTTCTGTGCGTCCTCTTCTGTCTTGAAACCAACAAACCCAAATTTTCGAAATTTCCCATCTTTGGTGAATTTGAGCACACAATCTGTCAGGGTTCCAAAATCAGCAAACATGTTACGGAATCGATCTTCCTTCATCTGTAAACAAATCAATAAAAAGCAACAATTGATACCATTTAGTATTGTAAACCAATACAATATAAACACATGTAATTTTAATAAAAGATTGTGTAAAATCTATTATTTGAGAACTCCTTTTAACACAATTGTGTATACTCACCCCATTTGGGAGATTCTTAACAATTATCCTCGACATTTCTGCGTGTTATTCTCTTTAAATATCAATATGTTGTTTTATCAACAATCCAGCATGGCGAGCTTCAGTGCGCCGCCATCTTGACTGCATGACGTGTACAGATCTGTCATGGCGCCCTCTAGTGGGTTAAACACGTGTGCACTTCTGTTTTAAAATCTTATAATTAACATATTTCTTTAAATATACTTGTGTCTTAACAGATCATACACTTATACATTATTTGTTTATTTTTTGCTTGGTTTTTGGTATCTGATGCTTTTTGAAAAAAATTACTTTTTTTCCCAAAAACACAGAATGTGTTGTGACAGAATGCATGACACAAGGTGGCAAACTTTTCCTACTTTTCTTTTAGTTTTGGTTGTAAAAATGACACATTTAATGTTCTATAAACGAAATCAAGCAGATGGTGTTGTTTAATTACTTTTTATAGACTAATAATTTATTTTTCCACATTTTAGGATTACAAACTTATCAAAATTATGATATTAAAGGGAACTGTGGGAACTATATTATAGCTAAAAAATAAAAAATACAACAAATAAAAATAATTATTCAGTGTCAACTGGTGACTAGAATTTACCAAAAAAAAATGTTGTGTTATTTAATCATATGATTTTTAAGATTGTTAAAGAAGTACTGTTTATTCTGTAATATTTTAGCTATTTTTTCTTTAATTTTTAGTCAAAGTCATTCCTTTTTATTTAATAAAAATAAAAAATTTTAAAATTGTAGAATTGAAATATATGTATGTTTGCTAAATTATATATATTTTTCAACTATACCTGTTCTAAAACTTCTGATCAATGGGGCATTCTAATATAAAATGTTGATGATCTAGTAATCACTTGTTATGATTATTGGCAGTATTGATATGATGTATATAACATCATTATTTATTTTCCTAAAACATAGAATACTTTTCTTTATAACTGTATACAGAATATCTGCTGCTACACAAATACAATATTTATGCCACACTATTATACCTATAGCATTAGTCCGAATATCTAGTTAAATGAGATTAAATATAGTTTAACTTAATTCTCTTTATTGATAAGGCTAATTTAAACCACACAAGAAAAGGTTTAGCCACGTGTTAACCATGTCACCTGTTATAAAGTACAATTAAAAGTTTATGTCTATCTGCTATCATATAAAACACTAGATAACAGAAAACCTTCTTTCTCTTTATGCTTTTCTATTCTAACACTTGTTTAACTTCTCGATCACAATATGCTTGTTTTTTCTTAACTCTGTTGCTTTACATTTAAAGACTTTGAATACATGAAAATGCATAAAAGACAAAAAATATACAAGATAAAGGCTTACAAAATATTTTAATACTTTATAGTACACATCTTTTATCTTTGAAAAAAAAACAATAAATTAAAAAATAAATATTAAATTAAAAAAGAGCTAAAATGAGACATGTAAACGTCCTGTACTTTCTTTCAAAATAAAACAGGCTGTGAACATGTCGACTGAAAACAAAGACCATTTAACATTTACTAACTTTTTACAAAAGTATTTGTACAGACTTCAGCACATAGAAACTAAATATATGGACTTATTCATATCGCATTTATATAACAATATACACCCAAAAAGGCATAAATGGTAAAACCTGGTCCTCAAGGTTACTATGACGTACCCTTCATAGTATCATCGCTCAAATTGTCCAGCTTATCATCTGTTAGATCATCAGAGCTGAGGACAACTGTTACAGTACTTAACCCATCATATGCACACATTATCAATATGGCTTTAAAAAGTGACAAGAGAAAAATAAGAGTTCACGTACAATTCATTTTCTATATATATAATCATTTATATAAAAAATCAAAGATGAAATATTTTGAAATATCAGTAAACATTCTCATTTCCAAAGGAATCCTGGAAGATAGTAGCTAGCTTTTAAATCCAGTTTGAGCCAGCTCAACTGTGCACTTGGTCAATTCTCATCCCATCGACGGACGGTCACACTGCAAACAGATCCAAGGTTCCCGCCGGGTCTTGGAGGCCCAGAATGCTGTATGCTATTCTTTTCTGATGGCCCGGCAACCGTACTCCGATGTTGCTAATGTCCCTATTCAAGCAAAGGACAAGTAAGCATTAATTCATCACTTTTCTTTTAAATATATTGAAGCTGTTTTTGCATTTGATATACATGCACTTACTCAATTTTCAAGCACAACACCTGCTCCATAGTTTTAATTCCAGCGTGAGCGAAGGTGTCTCTATACTGGGCCATCTTGATTGATTCCAGCCACTCGTCCACTGACCTAAAGGGGGCTCCGTCATTTCCGCTCGTGCTCGGTAGACGAATAGAAACCCTGAGAAGACAGGAAAGGTGATGAACGTCTTAATTTAAAACAGCCTTAGTGAAGATATTCTAAGCGCAGTTCTTGCTGAAGTGTCTTACCGTGGATCGATACTGGCGATGGCCAGGAGGGATTCGGGGTTACGAAGCAGCTTCTCAAGCAAGTTGACAATATCAACAAAGCGTGGTCGTTTGAAGCGGTCCTGCATCCAGCACTGCAGCATGAGCTGGTTCACGGCAGACGGACAGCCCATGGGTGCTGGCAACCTGAAGCCCTCATTGATGGATTTCATCACCTGGGACCAAAAGAAAGAGAAAGTTCATTTCTATGCTTAAAAATCAAGAGCTGAAAATGTAAAAGAACTTAAAAAGAAGTATACCTCATGATTGCTCATGTCCCAGTACGGTCTCTCTCCGAACGACATCACCTCCCACATGACTATGCCAAAACTCCACACGTCACTGGCTGACGTGAACTTCCTGTGTGCTATTGCCTCTGGTGCTGTCCAACGAATAGGAATTTTGCCGCCCTGAGGAAGTAAAGTCAAGCATTATTATTTGTGAATGGAGTTTTCTTTGAAAGCCTCACGAAAATAAACAAATCGCATTGTCATTCTACACATTCAGATTGCTTACTGTGGTTGTGTAAGTTCCTTCCGGAAAGTCCTCCAGAACTCGTGAAAGGCCGAAATCAGAGACCTTACACTCCAAGTTGCCGTTTACCAGGACGTTGCGGGCGGCAAGGTCCCTGTGGACGTAGTTCATGTCAGAAAGATATTTCATTCCTGTTGCTATGCCGTTGAGCATGCCCACGAGCTGGTACGAGGAAAAATCACCATCATGATCCTACAAGCATAAAGGAAGGCATGAACACATCTGCTTCATTATGATTACATGTTTTTAGAGATTTGTTGACAGTAACCTACCCTTAAATATTGATCCAAAGCTCCGTTCTCCACATACTCGGTTATGATCATGGCATGCTTGACTAAAAATAGAAGACAAGGTGTGAATGTATGCTCTTTGGGATAGAGTTCAAAAGAAGTAAACAATTCAATTCACAATGAGATATTTGATGCTTACATTTTGTGACTACACCCTCCAGACGGATGATGTTTTTGTGAGAAAACTGTCCCATGATGCTGGCCTCACTGAGGAAGTCTTGTCTCTGTTTTTCTGTATAACCGGGCTTTAGTGTCTTTATGGCCACAGCGACTTCAGATCGTCCCGGTACGTTCAGAGAACCCCGAAACACTTCACCAAATTCTCCTGTGAAACAGCATGAAAACGCAGTTATTACCTTGTTCCAAAATGTAAACATCTTGTTCAGATGGAGAATCAAATAATCGAAATACCTGCACCGATGACCTTCTGCTTGGTGATGTGACTTGGAGGAATTTCGCTGGCAAACTTGAGGACGGCCGCACAGGGATCCTCATATGTATGGGGGTCGATGTAGGTTGCCAAAGGGAGAAGTTTTTCTGTAAATAAACAGGGATTTCTTAACTTCGTCCAAGTGGCAGCTTTGAGATATTCAGATTATTTCAAATCCGTACCTGGACATGAGAAGTAATCTCCATCAACTCTCTGTCGGACATGCGAGTTCAGCCGCCTGATGAAAGAGCATTAAACAATACATGAGCATGCTAATTTAAGCCATTGTCCTGATTTCTAAATTGACAACGATTACATATCAGAGCAGGAATGTAAACACAGTAGGACTACGCCAAAGCAGAATGAAAGGTTGGGAAATGCTGTCATGCTATTAAGAAAGAGATGTGATAAGGATAAAGAAGTGCGTGAAATGGAAAATGTTAGGCCTGTGATAAGAACCTTTTGTGTAGGAACAAAATGACCACGACGATCAACAACATGACTCCGCCTCCAGCGATGGCTCCCATGACGACCATTGAACTATTTTGAGTTTGAGATTCGGCTGTTGAAGAACAAAAAATAAAAGCATTGACAACATTCTTGCTTGTTGACCACCCACCGCCTATCGCAAACACATCAAAGCTATGCACTTTTGTATGCGAAAGCAAACACGACGACAAACAAACTCCCACATATGCGTTCACACGCACACACGTTCTTACCGAGAGCCAGCGTTTCAAAATCCAGTTCGGCGCTGTGGCTGCTGGGGTGACCTTCTGCCGTGAGTGTGTGAACACGGAAGACATATTTTGTTCCCGGTAAGAGATCATTAATCTGGATGAAATTCTTTTCCAGGACCAGAACGTTGTAGGTGGTGACATCCAGCTCTCCGGGATCCTCCTGTAAAACAATGGGAAGAGGAAATTGAAAGTTTAGTCTAAAAATGGTTAAAGAGGGTAAGGCAACAGAAAGAGAGACAGAGGTACTGCTTGGGTGTTCTGGGTGGGCTCAAATCAAAAAAGCCCACCCTCAACTTTCTATTTAAAATTCAACGTGGGATTATTCTTCAATGCCTGTTTTTGTATGCCAGACGGAAATCGTAATTTGAATCCCCCTTGGCAAAACATTCAAGCATCACAAGCATTTTTTTATTCTACCTTCCATTACAGTTGTATTGGTAAAAAATAGCAAATGCATGTTTAACCAATACAGTTTTCCAGCAATTTCATGTATTCTTTACGACATGCCACTAATAATGTTATTGTTAAAAAAGTACTATAATCACCTTCTTGCGGTACATGAGCTCATAGCGGGGGGCGACGTGGTTCTGCATATGGTGGTCCACAACCCACGATAATGTCAGACTGGTGGTGGTCCGATCTTCCACTCGCAAGTACAACACCCTGGGACCATCTGAAACAAAAACCCCAACTCATCAGTTTTCAGTTTAAATGGGACCAAAGTTTCCAAAGCAGGCATGATGTGTAACAGTTGAAGGACAGCTAAACTCGTATGTAAATAAACTTGTCTAACCTGTGAAATGAAGCACCGTTGTGATGCTCGCCTTGGCTTTTTGTCGGCTGAACTGAGACACGCCGCTCTGTGCCTCAACCGTAAACGTGTAGTTAACGTGAGGTTCAAGCTCACTAACCACAACCTCTGGGTCTTTGAAGGCCGTCTGTGCAGGCTCGAATCGCACCCTACCGCCGCACGGCAAACACAGACCACCCTCACAGCGTTCGCATACCACTCTGTAGGTAATGTCACTGCGCCCACCGGTGTCTGCTGGGGGGCGCCAGGTCAGCTGCAAACTCCCCGCTGTTAGAAGGGGTGTGTAAACTATGTCTCGGGGTGGGCTTGGCAGGGCTGAATCAAAAACGAAGATGTTTGCAAATTAATTATGCTATTACATGGCATTCAGTTAGTTGAAATGTAGAATTAATATGATTTGTGATACTTTTTGGGCACTTTTTAGACAGAAATATATTCCAACTAACCAGAGCAGGGTGCTGAGATAGGATCCATCGGGGCCCTGTAAAAACCCTCCAGGCACGGACACGAGAGCGCTCCGTGACCTGAGCGTTGGGTGTTCTCCGGGCACGCTTGACACGGCTGGCTGGAATCTGTGCTCTTGTAATATCCTGGTTCACATGCTATGAAAGAGATCACAGAAAAACACAGGTGAGCAAACAACAAATAAGGACAAAGATTCACCTTTAGCTAAAAATGCAGTTTCGAGAACCACCCCGTGATCCTTTTCATTTTCTGCCATTGTGTGCGCGCAGCGAGGGTGGAACCGCTGAACTATAGGAAGAGCCGAGCCTTCATAGTCGTTGCAAATCCGCACGACAGACAGTCAAAACAACAGGCATTCAGAAAAAGCAATACAGCTTCTATACAGAAACACAACACACAATGCCATGCGGAAGACTCCCAGGTTGATTTAAATAAGTAAAACTAGTCAAACCTGTCACTGACAATGTGGATAAAGTCAGTATGGCTTTAATTTTGTTCAAAAAGATTGAAAGACAGGTGATCTATAGGGCACATGTGGATGTCCGTTGGACAAAACAGGATGTTGGAATTGCAAGCATATGTTAGTACTCAGAACCTCTCTTCTCCTCCTTTCCTTCCTCTGCTGAAGGATGAGGACATGCTATAACAAACACAAAGGATGAAACTCCGGAAAGAAGGATGGGGGGGTGATATAACAATCATTCACAAAGAGTGCCGATTCTGAATCGGTACTCGGCCCCAAGCTCACTCCGGTTCCGAGCGCTTTTTATTTCTAATAGGCATGAGAAACTCGCTGGCTCGCAAAATCGGTGTGAATATAGATTCCACACGTCCTTTGATGGCACTGCGTCCAACCCCCGGCCCACACCAACAAAGGGCCGAGGTTCAGATTGACGACCGGCGGGAGGTGAGCGAGTGTGAATGGGTGCGTAAGGAACGCTGACAGAAGCTCTCCCGCTGGGATTTTGCACTGGGTTTTGTGTATTTGCTCTGCTGTGAAGGGACGGACGTCTCTGGGAGGGGGACACGCATAAGAAAAGCACCCTCTCTTTGTGCGTTTTATATTCAGGGTAACTCCCACTTCAATCCTCTAATCTTCTCGATTGTGGGCGTTAAACGTGAAACTGGTAACTATGAATCCAAACTTCACGCAGCCTGACAGTCTGAGTAATGGGTCTTATTTAATATGTTGATGTGGTTTCCATGGGGATTTTATACACGCGTGTTAATTACGTGAGGGAAGGGTTCTGGAAAAGCTTACAGGCTTGCGACGTCTTTGCGTCAGTCCGACCGATTTCACCAGGAAGCTATTTAGGGATAAGCTGCGTTGGTGGAGAGTGTCACGGTTGCTTCAGCGACAGCACACGGAGGAAGTTGGGATATTTGACTATGGCCTTTTTTGTGCACGTTTGTGTTCCCACAACCGCAGAAACATGCATGACCAGAGTGATTGGAAGGCCGATAAGACCCAAGACTTGAGGGGTGGACACAAAGCACAAAGGGAATAGTTAATGCCCTTTGGGTGGAAAGGTCAACAGTTAGAATAGCAGTTTCGCTCTGGCAAGTTTTGTAAAAGCTATCGGAAGGTTTATAATAATATATTACATATACATATATCACAATACATATATTGTAAAAATACAGACCAAAATCCAATTCTTGATTAAAATGTAACACTTCTCCATTAATATAAAATGCCAAATAAATAGTTTCTTCAAAATGCAGTTCTTTACCAAACTTGTATAAGCGCTGAACCTGTTTTTAGCCTTTTTTCAGAATGCTTATAAAATGGATTTAAAGCATTTTGAAAAAGTGCTCTCTATTATCAAATAAAATGTATTAATCAAATAAAACATTCGTTTCACTTTTTACATAGTTTTTCTGTATCGGTTTCAGTATTGCTGATAGAAAAACCCATCTCAGGCAATACAAAACTTAATTGTTTTTTTCGTTTCTATTAAACTGGAATGAATTTCACACATACTCTTCAGATCTATCAGCATACTCCACGATGTTACGGTCAACTGTTACTCAAAATCTCCACCAAAAGGAATTAAACCTTGGAACGCTGGGAACTTCCCCCTGAAACTTCTCCATTTCTCAGTCCGGCCATGTAAGTAAGACCCCCTTCCCCCAAGCATGCCCGGCAACCAACCACAATTGTCCCCTAAAAAAACTGGCAGGTGGCGATAAGCCCAACAGCAGATCAGCAGTCACGCAGAAAGGCCCTCGTAAAACTCCCCTGAAAACAATGACAACAGCTACGCCATTGTCTCCGGGATTGTTTGTGGTTAAGAACCCTCCTTTACATTGAATGCTTAAAAGGCATCTTTTCACTCCACATAGAGCGAAAAAATCCACCAAGTTGAATCAAAAGGCTGTAGGTTTTTCATTCCAACAGGGGCTTTAAAACACGAGTGAATGATGACATTTTGGAGTCAGACAATAGTTTACTTGAAAAAAATGTAAGGACGGGAAACAGATTGGGATGTCTGAACATGTAGTCCTCATTCCTGAAACATGTCATCAAAAAGACAGCGAGTCAGGTTCTATTACACAGGCAGTTTCCTTGGGTCATCATTTATAACGCTTCCTCCAAAGGTGTCAAAACATTTTGCACGTATCTTGGAAACTGCATAATAAAGGAAATGTTTGGAATCTGCCCTTTTCCACCAACCCAGAATGCCACGAAACATTTTCCAACCCCTTGATGTCCTCCGACGTCCGTTTCAGGTGCCGGTTCCTGTCGGACATCCAGGAGTCAAGACTTGCCTTAAACTGACCTTTCTGGTTTCAAATATGTGGCTTTTTTGATAACACATTGTGTTAACTTTATCAGCAGGAACATACAACAGATGCACCCTTCTGTTGGACGAGAGCTTGTTTGCCGAGGCATAAAAGCTTTTACAGAATGGAATTTTAGCGTGTCAACTCGAATCCGCATTTTCCCACAAGTACAAAAGGTGTCCAGAGAGTTCCGAGATAACCCTTAATTACACGATGACTATCCCAGACAGACCTCGAGCATGCCAAACCTTCTCTGTAATCTGTGGTGAGCTGTTGTCATGGTAACATGCTCATACACGCAAAGTAAGTCAGGTAATGGCAGCCCTGCCCACTGAGTCATATCAGCTGTTGGGAAAAAACGAGATATACGTGTGCGAAATCTTATCAAGGAAGACATTCCTTGAAATGAACTTGAGTATAAATCAAAAATCCAAATGATAGCTCATTAAAAATATATGAATGTAAATGTATTGCATTAAAAAATATTATATATTTAAAATATATTTTTTTAAGGAGAACATGTAATACAGTATTCCAAGTTAAAGTAATAGTTGACTTTAAAAGGAAAATACTGCCATAATTTGTCATTGCAAACCT
The DNA here is from genome assembly GCA_033220385.1 of Triplophysa yarkandensis. NCBI lineage: Eukaryota > Metazoa > Chordata > Actinopteri > Cypriniformes > Nemacheilidae > Triplophysa > Triplophysa yarkandensis. Next base: position 3,571,430 of record CM065670.1, on the reverse strand, counting down.
GTGTCAGTTACACAAAAGATGATATTTTGAAGAAAGTCGGTAATTGAACAGCAGTGGCATTTATTTACCTCTGTTAACAATCTTCAAAATATCTTCTTTTGTGTTCTGCAGAAGAAAGAAAGCCATACATCTTGGAAATGTCAAGAAGTTGTTTAAATTTCAAAATTCATTTTGATTCGACTTGTTTAAGTAAATGCAAAAACTGCTTGGTACTTAAAGGGCGACGATCTTTAAGTATCAAATGTTTGCAGATGTCACTTGGTTTGATATTGGGTGTTATCTCAGACTTCATACTTTTTTAAATGTGGTTCTGCCCAATCAAGGCAACTGTTTCCAAATAGTTCAATAAACCACCTATCATTCTTCAAATCATCTAAGCAAGATTTCCTCTGTCACCCAAGCTTGTCTCATAAATTCTTTCTATACAAATTACTATGACAATGTCTTGAGGGCGAAAACCTCTGAATGCAAATCATGCAACTGTTAATATGCATGTAGATTCCTTTTCAGTGGCAGCCTTGTATCTTCACACTTCCTTCCTGAAATACTAAACAAACATTCAGAAATAATGCACCGGCAGGTGAGAGGGTGTGGGGCCGGCTGACATTCCATTCGACACAAGTCATCTCGCAAACTCCTCAGACAGCTCTGTGGTAACCACAAAAATCTCTCAGGCTTCTCAGACACACCCTCACCCGCAAACACACTTGCCATCTGCCCACCCACAATGACCCGCAGTTGCTCTCCAATTGCATTTGCCATTCATTTCTGTGTATTGAATGGTTGAAGTAGTGCAACCCATCATGGTGTTCGAGCAAAATATCCGCTAGATGAAAAAAGACTTATATATTGCCCACCACGCACAAAAACCCCAATTTGGTTAACCCATATTTTGTAAAATAGCTCACCTTTGCAGGTTTCCCCAACAGCATGGTACCCCGCTCGGCACATACACTGGCCCACAGGAACGACCCACTCTCCGTCTGAAGTGCAGTACATTCGCGGAGTAGCGTCTCCAACCACCACTGCGTCCTTCACACACGTGCCCTTCACCTCCGCCAAGGCACTCGATGCCACCTGCTCAGGGAAGGTGGCCAGACTTCTCATCGTGGCTGGACAGGTGGTGTAGAAAACCTTCAAACCCAGGAGAGCAACACAGCTCCCTAGATCCTGGAAGGCGAGGTAGAATCCCCTTCTGGAAAGAGGCCCGATGCTCCGCCTCTCGACGTTCACCCGCAGATCGGCTCGGCCCCCTCCTCGGTTGGCTGTCACTTCGTCCGGTGCTACGGTTGCTATTTTCTTAAACTGGCCTTTGCGAAAGTTTGTGCCGACATCTGTGTCTGTTTCGCTGAGAAATAGGCTGAAGGTTTCTCGGCAGGATGGCGAAGAGCCTCCAAACGAACTGCAGTCCCGTACCACGAAGCGTAGCTCGACGCTGATGCGAGAAACGTCGAGCCTACGCTGGATGAATGTGGTTCGAAGCCAGTTGTCCTGTTCAACGTCAGTGGCGACATTGCACACGCTGTAGGTGTAAAGAAGAGAGCCGTTCACCACCGTTTGGACGACCTCCCACTAGAGAACATTGGAAGAGAAAAACTTTGTTACAATGCGAATAAAAAATAACTTCACTTCACACCCTACATATCCAGTTTCCAGATTTCTGCTGCAAAAAGACGCTCAACGTGAGAATGGCACCTCTGTTAAAGTATCTCAATAGAAGGGTGTGGAAGAGGACAAAAAGCAGGCCTCAGTGAAAGAAAGGCTCTCGTCTTTCCCACAAAGCTCACTCTATTTCTCTCTTGCGAAAAATATTCTCTTTCACTCGGCTCTTCAAAAAGCTCTGGAAGAGCTCGCAAAACAGGCATGACCTCAAAGGGCTTTTTGAACACAGCGACGTGGAGCTGATGGAAAGCATTCACAACAGCAGGGGAATGAGAGATGACAGATCTAACCTCTAGGATTAATTAGCCAGTTTAGTGTGCGAGTATGCATGCTCGGAGGACGCGACTGGACACTGTAGTAGGTTTCAAGTGGTGTGAAGTGTAAATTATAGTGAAAATTTCAAAGCACAACTGTTTAAAGCTGAAATGGGCAATTCTGTGAAAATATCAAGTTTTGACCAAAGGTTTTGAATATACTTGTTGCACGGATGATAACATTTGGTGGTTAAAAAAATATCAATGTAAGGTCTCTAAACATTATAAGAGCATTATTTATCAAGTACTTTTATACTTGTCAAGTAAAGGATATTTTCAGGATTGTCAAATCCATAATATACATCTTGCTAAAGAACAGACACATAAAAAAACATGTTCTATAAAGAGCTATCCATTGTCCATTTGTTGGATATGTTTGATTCTGATTTGTACATTTTAATTCACATAACTCCATAGAAGTTTGTTGTCTACCAAAAGCCGTCCTTTTTGTCACGTCCATAAAATCTATTTAAATTATATAATAATATTTTTCTGATGTTTACACACTATCAACAAGAGTTTTATATAACATACACAATTGTTTCAGTTAACTGTTAACAACTACAAAGAGTTTTATGTCACGTCCATAACGCAGAATGTCACGTCCATCACGCTGGAATTGCCCATATATGGTTTTCCTAAATCACAGTCTCAGATCCAACCATATTTTGTCAGAAAGGAAATATATAAACGTGTTTTATTCAAGCATAACCTGTTTGCTTTTTGTGATACTTGGTTTCCCACGGTTTTGAATTTCCATAACTTTTCTTTCACGATTCTGATTTGTAAAATGTTACAGACAAATAACACTTTACAAAGAACAACAAGACTGCCAGATCAACATGAACAATAAATGATTATTATATTCCAGTTTTATTGTAACATGCAGTCTATGATGTAATAGTAAGCAAATCTAAAGCAAATCCACCCATGGGAACCAATCCATCATGGATTATTTCCAGATATTACACAATTCACATGGCAGAGACATAGTCTTGTTACACAGGTAATAACTTTAATAGCTGTAAAAGCTTGTAATGGGTTTGAGGAAATGACTCAACACACACTGGTGTTAGAAATCTCAGTGACACTGACTCATGCACATTGAAGATATACAGCAAACAGAACTGGAGATTTGATGGAGCCATGCATTATAATGTTACTGTCATATAGAAACTAAAATAAGAACTCACCCCCTCCTCACTGGGCCAGGTTAACCACCCCAACTCACTTCCGGCAGCCTTCATGTCAAGCAGCACATCTATAGAATATACAATCAGAATTAATTAAAATAATAAGCATTTAATTACATAACACATTTTAAATGGTGATTCAATAAAAGTCACTATTATTAAAATAAATACATTTTTAAAAAAAAATTTGTTTAACCATAAAGAAATGAATTTACCAAATTTATTTTCTAAAATGAGTATTTATGTCACTTAAAAAAAAATAAAAAATCAATTTTACTTACGTTCTTTTGATTGGATCACAATAAATACGTTAACAAATAAATACACAAATACGAAACAAAGTGACGTGCGGTTCTCCATCGTCCTCCGATTTAAGTGTTTGGCTCCACGCGACATTCCTCCGACATCCACGCGAAACTTTAACTTCCTAAAGTGAAGACAAGTTTCTCATTCATGGATATGGGAAGGCGAGTGGCTCCGCCCCCTGGAATGCGCTCCTTGTATGGAGCCGACGGGGCGTGGCCAAAGACGCGTGGGTGCTTTGAGTGACAGCCCCCACACCTGTTCAATGGGTTTCGGAAGTTTGCCCAGGTTCATTTGCACAATAGTAATTTTAGACGATTGGGCATGGTATCAGTTCAAAGACAGGCATTTTCACTTCCTTTCCTTTAAAGATAATATCCAGGTCCTGAAAACACTTTAAAGAGTGAATATTAAAAGTACATCATTTCTAGAGTTATTCTAGAGTTATAATTTCTAAAATAAGTAATACAACACTTGTTTTTGGGATCCGACTACATGTGCGAAAAAACTGACCCTGGTTTAAAAGATAAACCAGGGTTATGCACTCCTCCTCCGTTTAGACCAGGCTTGTCCCTAACCCTAAATTTAAATAGAACACCCTGTTATGAGGTATTGATGGGTTGGTTATTAAATTAACGTAGTAAGTCATTGAGTTAACCTAAAATGCTGTTTGCAGACCCACCATCACTATGTTTTCCCATGACAAGGAAAGAAAGGGGTCAAGTGGGCCTACCTCGATGAATGCCTAACTACAAATGTCTTGAAGGAGTATGAATATGTAGACAGCGAAACACGGCGAACAAAAGCATCGCCGGGCAACACGGAGGAATGCTTGAGTCAAGTCTCCTTTGTTCTGCAGTCTGCCAGAGTGCTATGACCTGGGAGTCAAACACAAGCTGACTTCTTCTCAAGAGCTTTGGAAGATCTCTGCATTGTGCCAGCTACTATGAATATTCATTAGACGGGGTGTGAATAAGAAACTTCGGCTTAAATTTTGGACAAACTTAACTGGAGATTGATGCCACTGGGCACTGATGAAAATCAAGAGGATTTTACTGACATTGCCTTGGAACCTTTTTGTATTTTTAAGTCTTAAATGGGATAGTTCGACTTAAAGTAGAAGATACTGGATTTTTACGTGCTCCAAAAATGTGTATGAATGTCTATGTTTGTGAAACAAGAAAAGATATTTGGAAGAATGCTTGTACTAATGGGCTTTGGAGCCCACTGACTGGCAGAGTAGAAAAATTCAAAAGTAAAAAGTAGAAGTACCCCCTGAACTTTTTGTTGTCCAACATTCTCATTAATCTCTTTTTGTCTTCAAGATCTTTTCATAGGGTCAAATCTGTATGAACATTCTTCCAAATATCTTTCTTTGTGTTCATCAAACAAAAAAATGATGTATACAGATTTGTAACAACTCAAAGGCAAAAAAATATCTTTAAACACATTGCAAACCAACAACATTAACATGTTGTGTTTATAAACAAATAATTATTTCCAAAAAGGTTAACTTTCCTAAAATGTAAAATTTTGTTTTGCTTAAAGCAAAACTTCAATCCGAACCCTTTACATGTTTTAATTCAATAAAAAACAATAAATTCATTTGAAATTATAATGTAAATGCCTTATAAGCAATTCTAAGATATTAAGCGTTAATTGTTTTCCATTTCATTGACAAAGAAGATAGAACCTTTTGTTTTATAAAAAAAAGTTCAAAAATAAACATAATGCAACATTCAACACAGAATTTGTACATAAATTGTGACTTGTATAAAAATATGTTAAAAAGTCAGTTTTAAGAAAAATGTCTTTATAAATTCAAGGGGACGAATTGTCCATATGTGATGTCAAAAATACACCAGACCACACATGACAAGCACTGAGGTGACAAAACACATACACATAAAAGTAACGACCAGACCCTTCATTCCAAAACCTACAAAGAGATGACCCAAGAAAGGAATATCCTCTGTCAGCTTGTATAAGGAATGTGTTAAAAGAAAACTTCTCAATATGTCTAAAAGGGTGCCAATATAAAATATAACCAACCAAACAGAATGAAGCACACTTGAGGTACTGTCCAGGTTTGACAACTACAACAATTCAAATGCTGTCATAAAAAGACGATATCATCCTGCAAAATAAGAAATATACATCATAATATGGGTCAATATAAATGAGGCCACTTTAAAAAAAAACATTTTGTAATTTTATTGTATTGTAGTTGCATTTGAAAGCAAGTTTTTGAGCAAGTTGTGCAATTGTTACCTTAACAGTTGGTGTCTCCCAAATTTTGAGATGAGCTTCCATCTCCAACCTGTCTAAAGCAATGGGATGATTTTCTGATGGATTCCAATGGAGGTTATATCTATTGTAAGAAGGTTTGACATTTTCCATTTATTCTGGTTAACCTCTTTCCCTGTATGACACCTGCAGCAAGCACAAATCTATCAATGGATACATCTTTGAAAATGGCTATAAAACCATTTGAGCAAAGTTAAAAATTTATATGTTTTTATTTTTATGTGTTAATGTTTCTACAGAGAAAAGCCTTGATTATCTTGCCAAACTTCATCATATGATTAGAATGCTTTTTCATTTTTGAAGCGAGCACTTGGCCGCACACAAAATAGATGATTAATGACTTTTCTCTGTTTGGTGTGCAAGCACAGACACTCATGTTCCGAGGAACATTTGTCTTCAACAAATGAGGAGCTAGAGCCATTGAGATGCCCTCACAATGCAGAAGACCCTTTTTATTCATGGGCCATGTGCGACGCAGGAGGCTTGAATTATCTGCTGCACTCCCGTCGACCCCCCCTGCACCCTTCAACCCTGTTCCACACAACCGTCGACACAAAGCACTTCACGCCAGGAGGCTGGCCCTTTACTCTGAGGGTCACGGATCTGCAGTGAGACCACTGCTGCAGGTCATTCAACTCATCCACCCCTCGACACTCTCTCGTCACCCTCGTCCCCACCTCTCGTCAAAAACGCAAATACAGAGGAGGCCCTCCATTGTGGGTTCCGCCGAATCTGTCTGGCCCTCAAAGGCTTTGTTAACAGTGCGGGTCCTACAAGAATCCTTTTGCTTGAGCTGCTGTCGCAGGATGAGTGCCAATGACATATGGCGAGTAGTTAACGCAGAGTTAACGCAACTTTAACCAAACTAGTCATGCATCTGAATCATGTAATGAGTTAATATGTGTAGATATTGCCAGAAAATTTAGATATTGCCAATTAAGCAAAGCGGACCACCCTGTGTCATCCAGATAGCGTTCTTTATATATATACATATATATATATGAAATGCTGATTATAAATTATATCACTTGTTACACTGAAGAAATGTGTTGTTGGAATGACTTATCATATACATCGGTTCCACGTGTTGTTTTAACATCATTTCTCTTGAAATTTAAAAAGGTCATGTAAACACAACTTAATTTGATCATGTGGAACAGATGTACATGATCAAATTAAGTAATGCCACCAAACCCATTTTTTCAGCATACATGGGTTGTCATATGGATGCAAATTAAATTTTGATTTAAGTTTAATCATACCTTTAACTTACCTAATCAAAGCTAATAGGTCTTGTGAAATCACATAATTATTCTAATTTAACACTAATACCGAGATCATTAAACATTACACACTCTACCAATGTTTAATTGATCCCAAATACAAGCAACATAGATAACATTAATAATCACAAGCAAAACTCCCACTGAAAGGAAACTAGGACTGCCTAATCGAATCCATAATACTTTTAGTATAAAACAATAAATTTGGTGTTTGTTGGTATCTTTTTTTTCTTCAAAAATACCATACACAAACAAATCTATATATTTAAGAAATATGTGTTATAAATGTGTACTATTATACATTATAAAATTTTAATATTTGGATTTATATTTATGTAGGTATCTGGTATTGCATGTGTGCATTTATACTTATTATCAATAAACACAAATCAACATATGTGACTCTGCCTGCTCAAACACAGTTATAGTCATTTTTCGGTGTTTACTTTTTTATACCTACAATCATTCTGCACATTTGAAAAAGAACATCACGGATTCCTTTAATATTGACTGAGCCCCGTTGGTTTGAAATCTTGAAATTATTGTTTTCTCAGAATTATAGACTTTCTGATTTTAGCCTAGTTTTTACAGGTCATCTGTATTATATAAATACAAACATTATTTAAAAATCAATGTATGTGTTTATCTTAAAGAAATACAAGTGTCTGACATTAAACATAATGTTTTTTCATGATATTTTTTAGTAAACAATGAAAATCCCACTAAATCAAACACCACACAAGAGTTAAAAAAGTTAGAAGGGAAATGTAAGAAAATGAGTAAAATAAGTTGGAAACCAAATATTTCAGGTGACAATCCAACCCGAATACTGCAATTGACCAAACATGTTTTTCAAAGAGGCGTCAAATACTTGTACACTTGTTAAGTCTATGCCACTTATTTCTCACCAAATCGCCTCATATTCTTTGATCTGATACTTGACTAACAGGGTTCTTTCAGTTGCTTAATCTAGTATTGAGTACTTAAGTAGCAGGCAGGGCTTTAAATTAGTCAGCAAAGTGTTTAGAGGGATGATAAATGTAATGTGTGTTGGAGAAGAGACCCATAAAGAGGATAGCACACATTCATATGCATGTGTTTGTATGCTCAGCTTGATTGGAATGCTGGGCTGGCGTTGGAACAAAGGAATTAAAGGAACAAAGCACTTAAATCTAAGGAAGACAAGTGTCAGGGTGGCAGTAGGAAGGGGTGATGGAAAGAGCGTGGATGATTGAAAGAAGTGTGGGAGATCTTACACACAATAAGACCCCTGGTGCCACAACCCTTCCTACCCCGGGCTTTAACACGCTCACACACAACTCGCACATAGAACCATCGGCCGCATGTTTAAAAGGTGACAGCTGAGCTCCTCTATTTTATTCCTGGCACACACACATTCAGACTTGCATCAGAACAAGCACTTGTCACACAAACAGGAACTTCTGTCACCTTGTTTACATTTTACGTCACACTTTGACTTGAACTGATGATCTAGTTGGGAGGCCGCTTTTAGTGTTGTCCCAGCTGTGAATGTAAGCGTGAGTGCGTGCATGTGAGGGTGCACATCTGTGAACATTCTGGGTTTGGTGTAAATTGTTCATAAAACCCGGCTTGCTTAACGTGATTGGTCAACCAAAATTGGAACCCCTGTCATTTACTTACTCTCCTGTCATTTCGAACCCCTATGACGTTCTTTTTTCCGCGAAACAAAAAAGAAGATCATTTGAAGAATGTCGGTAATCGGCAACCATTCATTTGCATTGGGTGTGTGTCCATACAATAGAAATAAATGGTTGCTGTTTGGCTACCAACTTTTTCAAAATATCTTTTTTTTTATCTTTTGAAGAAGGAAAGTCATACAGGTTTGAAATCACATTAAACACAGACAGTTTTTTATTTTGGTTAAGTCTTACTTTAGGAACAAAGACACATTTATGGAAATATATACACATTTGACATTTCTCAAACCCAAAATCCCAACAATGGACTCATATTTTGAATCACAATTACCTCTTCAAATCTGCTTGTTCACTGCATTCCTTTGTGTTTTTATGTGTATTTGAATTTTTATGTTATGTATGGAGTTTTTATTGCTCGCGTTTCTGCCGTAAGGTGTTCTTGGGCCCCATCATGTAAAATTAATAAAATTATTAAGGAGAACAATGCCTTTAATGACAGATGAACTGCTTTCATAGCAATACCTTAAAACTATTACACTGTGTGCAAAATTATTAGGCAAGTGATTATTTCACAATATCATCGTTTTATAAATAATTTCCGACTACAAGCTTTATAAACATGAATGCTTATAGGATTTAATGTATATCAGTTGTTGTGTATTTGATTAAGGAGGGAGGGGGAAGCCTAAGGAGATCAACATCCTATATCAAAGTGTGAATGATTATTAGGCAGTTTGTTCTCCTTGGGAAAACGGGTCAAAAAAGATTTAACTGACTCTGAAAAGTCAAAAATTATAAAAGGTCTTTCACAGGGATGCAGCACTCTTGAAATATTTAAAATATTGGGGCTTGATCACAGAACCATCAAACATCAAACATAAACAGCCAAAGATTTGAGAATAATCAAACATGAAGCTACCAGGAACCCATTATCCCCCAGTGCCGCCATATTCCACAACTGCAACCTCTCTGGAATGTCAAGAAGTACGAGGTGTTCAGATCACAGAGACATGGCCAAAGTAAGAAAGGCTGAAAACCAAAGACCACCAATTAACAAGCAACAGAAGTTAAAATGTAAAGAATGGGCCAAGAAATATCTGAAGAGAGATTTGTTTTTGTGGACTGATGAGATAAGAATAACTCTTGATGGACCCAATGGATGGGCCTGTGGTTGGATCAATAAAGGACACAGAGATTCACTTCGACTCAGATACCAGCAAGCTGGTGAAGGGGTACAGGTATGGGCAGGTTTTATGAAAGGTAAGCTAGTTGGACCTTATGTTGGTGAAACCATAGTCAATATAAACACTCAAACCTCCTGCCAATTGTTAGAAGACACTTTCTTCAAGCACAGGAGAAAGTCTAAATTTTTCAAGACAACTAACATTTTTATGCAAGATACACAGTACTCATCATAGTACTCCACTGCGTGACCGGCTAGTAAAGGCCTTAAAAATGAAAAACTTATGAAATGACCGTCTTCTTCACCTGTCTTGAACCCTATTTGGAACTTCTGATGCAGGAAATTTGAAGTGAAGGTAAACAGTACACCTCTCTGGACAGTGTCTGGGAGGCTGTGGTTGTGTCTACACAAAAGAAACTGACTGACTCTTTGAATGAAGGCTTGTGACTATTATCGGAAAGAAGGCTGGATATATTGGTCACAGCGGCTTTTTTTTTTAATTTCAGAAATCTTTTTATTGTAAACATTGAGTTTTATATTATTCTCACTTTAACATAAGAAAACAAAGAAATGAGATTGGAAAATCTTTGTTTTTCATTTAGTTGCTTAATAATTCTGCGCACTAATAGTTGCCTAATAATGGTGTAAATGTAGATATTCTCTTAAGAAAGCCAAAACTTCACTTTTACTACTTAAATGTTCAGATTTGAGGATTTGTTAACATTTTATTGACCAAGAGCACCGTAGTTAAAGAGGACAATAATAAATCCTCAAAAATACATCTTGCTTATAATTTTGTACAGTGTTTTGAAGTTGTCATAAAAGTAATTGACCATGTAATATAAAGTGTCACATGCTGTTTAAAATCCGTTTAGAAAGTTTCACAACAAAACTGAAAAATTGAAGTATGAAAAAGTGTAAAACAAATATGTCTACACATTAAAAAGGATTTATCTTCAAAATCACATGAATGTTACTCTTGTTACTACAAACATGTATGACTTGCTTTCTTCTGCAGAACACAAATATAGTTGGAAGAATGTACATAACCACACAGCAGTGGAACCCGTCCACTTGAATTGTACACAAAAGGAAGTGAATAGGTTGCCTTAACCACATTCTTCAAAATATCTTCTTTTGCATTCTATGGGAGGAAATCATAAAGTTTGTAAATGAGAAGGGGGAAATCATTTTCATTTGGGTGAACTATTATAACAACTGTGGCCTTGTTATTAAATATAAGTTAGATGTTGAATTATACTCATTTATTATACTCACATTTAAAGTTCATTGACAACACCTGCCCCCATCTGGACACCAAGCTCAACTACACTTACTATTATTTATTTATTTTTTTACTTTTTGTAATATAATCAAATAAAATTAACATTTAAACACGCAGTAAATAATTCTAAATTCACCTCTAATTGTTATGAATGAACAGATAATGCTTTCCAAACAAGGAAAACAATTTAATTGTTTGGTTTCACATCTACGCTTGTTTGTAAATTCCCCCTTCCTTAATGGTTAGCCATAAAAACAAACTAGAATGATATTTAATAACAATAATAAAATATTTCATAAAACCACACAGGGCACCCAAACACCAATGGTTATGAATGAAACATTATTATAAATTATTAGTGTAAATCATTTTGATATTTTTTTACACGTGTACCACAAGATCAACCTGCCCTGTGATCACATGACCATATCCTGGAAGCTGTTGTTTGTAGTTTTTAGCTGTCAGTCTGGCCACGCTGCTCGCTCTGTCACATCACTGATTCTATAGGTATGTCCATACATCTCTTTCTTCATCTTGTCCTTATGTATATGTATTCTGCCTATAGAGTTCATATATATTCCATATGTTTGATGTACGTGTTTGGGGTTGTGTCCATAGATCAAAGGCAGGTGCTGTCAAGTTCCTGTTCTTCTACTTTGTAACAATATCATATGTACCCCAGACCCCCATATGACACAAACACATTTACTTATTAATAATATATAATAAGTTAATATGTGTTTAACATTTGTTAAACAAAAGGTCATATTATGGTATGTAGATCCCCAGGTTGTATAGGTAGATGTCTTCAAAGTTTTGGAAAACTTCTTAAATAATCTGATATAAAGATTTGTTTTACATCTATTAAAATCACAAACATCTTACAGACTTCTTGCACATGTCTTCATGACATCTGATGAGCAGACAGATGTGTGTGTGTGCTTTAAGAGCTTTAGAATAATGTATGTAATGAAAAGTTTTGTCATGTTTGCATCATACAGTTGAACATAAGAGCAATTCCAGTGTCTAAAATCTTTTAGAATAGAATTGTGAACAGAAATGTGAACCAATTGCTAATATTAAACAAAACTCCTTGATGATAGTGTTTAAACATCAGAAAAATATTAGTATATGCACAAGTTTTCTATTTCAAAAAAGGTAAATAAACTAAGTTTGGATGTGACAAAAAAAGGACAGTTTTTGGGAGACAACACACTTTTTAAGATTTGTGTGAATTTAAATGTACAAACCAGAATCAAACATATCCAATTAAATGGCCAAAGTTATGTCTTTATAGAGCATATAATTTTTTTTAAATAATTTTATTTTTAGGTGTTCATTTATGAGCAAAATGTAGTATTGCGGATTTGACTATCCTGAAAATTGGCCTTCCTTTACTATGAAAAATAATATTATGCTATAAAAACCCACAGATAGATTTCACTTGTGTGTTTGAACCACCAAATGTTGATAGATAAGTATACTTAAAACCTTTGGGAAAAACTCAGTATCATTCAAGGCAAGGTTGATATTTTCACCGAATTGTCCATAACGAGATTATATGATGCACTGAATTACTTCTGTAAAGTAGCGCATAAAGTTTAATCTGTAGCTATCCTTTTAAACTTATTTGTTAGTTTGAACTTTGTTTCAGTGAAGTGTATTTATTTTAAGGAATGGTTCCGCCTGTATGTTAGATGATTTGTAACACCCAATTAAACAAACAGTGCTTGTCCTGTCTAAATATAATACTTGTGTGTGTTCAGTCATCTTTTGACTTCTCACATAACATAAGACATGTGTTCCTTTAACTCTTTCCTTGTAAGTTAATTTAGATGATTGACAGAATATAATTTTTATTTGGAATTTTATTTGGCCTTTGACACCTCATAATTGGTTTTTGTTGTAATTTTATATGCTCTTTTGTGTGTTTTAGTGTGTTTTATGTTGTTGATATGTTATTATCCTTAAAATAATTATTGTACTGCACTTTGGTCCTGTTCTGTGTTTTCAAAGTGCTCTGTGAATAAAGTTTAATATAAAATTATACTGAAGCAAACATAAAGTGATAGAAACTAAAATGAAATTTCTGTCACCATATCTGAACTCTTATTTTCAGCAGAACGCAATAGAAGATAATTTGAAGAATGCTGGTAACCGAAGAGCAGTGTCATCTGTTCAATATAAGTGAATGGGTACCAACATTCTTCAAAATATCTTTTTTTGTGTTCTGCAGAAGGCGGAAAGTCAAACAGGTTTGAAATGTCAAGAAAATGAGTAAATTATGACAGAATTTTCAGAAACTTTTACTTTATATTAAAGATTTGATTTGGGAAGTTTCACAATCACCTCTACGAGAACACGAAATTACGATGAGGTTTTTGGAATACCTCTAAATGTATTCCCGTTGGACCAGGATTGTTTAACCTTGGCTGTTTTTTACCGTAAATGTTGTCTGTTTGTTTTGTGGCTGTTGGTCTAACCTTGATTATGACAGTAAACAGTATGGTTCAGGTATGACAGTCGGTTGTATGAAATTCTCTTTCTTTATCTGTTATACACACAGCAGAGTGTTGTTCTTCATACACTAAGAGGTCAAGGTTTGAAACATTTATTCTTTATTTATTTAGATTTTTCACTTTTTATAATATAACTCAATTAACTATGGAGTAAGACAACTGGAACTGTGGGAATTTTGTGTTTAATTTTAGCACAAGTAGCCATCCTTTGACAAGAATTTGCAAAAGTGTTCTCTCTGTATTTTATTATTTTACCTCTTGACGTGTAAACCAAGAAAGATTTTTAAACAGTTATGTAATAATTTCAATCTATTCAGGGTTCTTTAAGGCTTTGATCCAAGTTATCAATTTTGTAAAAATCTTTAGAAAGAAATAGACAGTATATGTTTGCACATATTCACTTGACTACAAATCAGGATCTAAGATAAGAAAAGGATGTTAAAGGACTGTTGAACATTTTAAAGGAAGCAGACATAACTCATTACTACTGAACGTAACTTTTTTATGTGTTGAGAAATAAATCACTGACTGGTGTCGCAACTCTTTAGTTGTTAGACAACGTAGTTGCCCGTCATATTTCATAGAGAATTCAGGTAGTTTTTTTATTCATATACATATTTATTGGTATTGCTGAAGTCCATACTTTAAGGTACTAATTGTAAACAAAAGGTTGCTGCTTGTTCCTTGTTTTCATTTAGAATCCAAATTTATGATTTGATTTAACTATGACATGTCCCACTGCTGACCCCTGAGAGGTTTTTGTTAGCCCAGAGGTTGGTTATCATTTGGTAAATATTTGAATAAAGTGAAATTTATACAAAGTTACTGATGAGATGTATAGACTTTTACCAAAAAAGCCAATAAAGTCTATAATGAACACAAACCATTGAAGTTAATATCAACTTTTGAACTTTATTGAATTCAGTTGAAGTTTTAATAGTTTGGCCTTTATTCATATTTTTATTTGTTATAAATGCAGCGTTTGATTCATTGCTTTAAGTTTGAAAACCATTAAAAAGTTATTGATATCCATTTCAAACACTATAACCCCCTCTTTTTTTAAAAGGGTCTGCTTTACAATGCTGAGAATGAGATGGGAACTGCTTCTATTGGCCGTCATCTGTTGGCAAAGAGTTCACACAGATATTAATGAAACAAAGCCAGGTCGTGGTCATGTGACTGTGGTCATCGTGGGTGCGACAGGGGATTTGGCCAGGAAGTATCTGTGGCAAGGCTTCTTTCAGCTCTACGCAGACCATGTAGGCAAAGGACTCACCTTTTCGTTTTACGGCGGGGGTCTCTCCCCTGACGAGAAGGCCACTCCTTTGCTGTTTGGGATCTTGAAGGAGCTGGCTTGTCCTCCGGAGCTCTCCGCAGAGAGATGCGTGTTGGTCAAAGAACAGTTCCTGCATCTTTCTCAGTATCGGCAGCTGAAGACTTCAGAGGACTATGAGAAGCTGAGCCAGCACATCAGACAGCAGATGGTGCAGGAGGGGATGGTGGAGGCAGGTAGGCTCTTTTACCTTTCCGTCCCAGCTTTCACATACGCAGACATCGCAGAGAAAATCAACAACACCTGTCGACCTTCGCCGGATGCGTGGCTGAGGGTGGTACTGGAGAAACCGTTTGGGCATGACCTCGGCAGTGCCCAATTCTTAGCCACACAACTTTCAGACAAGTTAAATGAAGAGGAGATGTACAGGATTGATCACTATTTAGGAAAGCAGGTACAGTGCAATTTTTAAACACTCTTTTCATGAATTTTTTGAGCTTCGTAAGTACTAATATTTTTTTGTCTCAAAGGTTGTCTCTAAAGTGTTGTCGTTTAGGAAAGAGAATAAGAAACTTCTTGACCCAATATGGAACAAACATCATATTGAGAGAATAGAAATTGTATTAAAGGAAACACTAGATGCAAAAGGTACTGCACGTTTTTAATGTTAAAAGTTATAGTTTTCCAAAAATGATAATCCTCTTATTGTTTTCTCACACTCTTAAGACCAATATTGTTTTAATATTTACTTAAATTCATGTATTATTTCCTATCCTCTATTAATGTGTCCAAATGTGAAGCACTTTAGTCAGCCTTGTTGCTGTTTTAAATGTGCTATTAAAGTAAGGTCAACTTGAAGCTTAAAACTCTTGTCATTTCACGCCTATGTTGGCTCTTTTGCAAAACAAAGATATTTTGAATAATGTTGGCAAGTGGCACTAATTCACTTTGATTGGTCAACACAATAATGCAAATGGGTGGCACTGTTGTTCAGATACCAATATTCTTCAAAATATCTTCTTCTGTGTTCTGTGAAAGAAAGTCATCCAGGGTGAAAATAATCAGAGGATGAGTAAATTACACCATTTATGATTTTTTTTGTAAACTATAACTTTATGTATTCATTCTCTATAAACCTTTTCTTTTCTATTCCTTTGATGTTAACATTGAAAGCCGTTGTCTTTTATTCACAGGTCGAATTCAGTTTTATGACCAGTATGGTGTCATCAGGGATGTGCTCCAGAACCACCTCACAGAAGTCATGACCCTGATGTTAATGAACCTTCCCGCAAACCTGTCCAACAGCGCAGAGACACTTCAAAACAAACTTCAATTCTTGGCTTCCCTTCAACATGTAGATAATAGCAATGCAGTCATAGGACAGTATCAAGCATACAATGGAGAAGTTCAAGAGGAGAACAATAAAACAAAGGATTACTTCAGTCTGACCCCAACATTTGCCGGTGAGCAGAAACTTTTCATTCATTGTTTAAGTATAAAAAAGACATAAAACACCATAAGGAAGTGAATTAGTCTAGACCGCCTAAACAAAGACCAGAGACCAGAGGGTGTCGAGACCCAGACAAGACAAAGACTTTTAGGGACTTTGGGGCCAATACTAAACCAAGGCAGGCTGAAATCAAGTAAAAACCAAGACCAGCCCAAATGCTATAAAGACATGAATAATAATAGAAGTGATTATTATGCAGAAATGCATGTGTAGGATATGTAAATTTGATATCCAAGGCAACAGCAATTTAGTGTTATTCCCAAAGTTGTGGTATTGAAGTAAAATTTGTAAACCACTATGTCTGAGACAAAGACAAGGCCGAGTAATAAGACTTCCAAAACCAAGACAATATCAAAAATAGTCTTAAGACTGTTCTCCAGAACAAGACTGGTCTCAAGTACTACAACACAACCAAGAGGCTTCCATTCGTTTAAAGAATTTCTTTACAACAATCCAATATTTTGGTAAAATATGACTATTACTACAACATGTGTTTTTATTTGATTGTGTTTACAGGTGTGGTAATTCATGTCAACAATGCACAGTATGATGGCATCCCCATATTCATGACCTCTGGCAAGGCACTTGACGAAAGGGTGGCGTATGCTCGTGTCGTTTTTAAAAGTGATATATTTTGCGTCCAGGATCCCAATGACGTTCAATGCAAAGCCAAACAGATCGTCTTTCATCTTGGTCATGGAAACCTTCAGTACCCTGCGATTCTCGTAAGCAAGAACCTGTTTAAACCAGAAGTAGCGAGCCACGATTGGAAAGAGGTCACAGAAAACAAAGACGTGAATGTGCTGGGATTACCGCTCAGTGATTATTACATCCAGACACCGGTTAAGCTTAGAGAGCCTTATTGCGAGCTGATCTCGCAGGTCCTCATTGGGCGCAAGGACAGCTTTATTAGTACAGAAGGACTCCTTGCTTCCTGGGCCTTCTGGTCTCCTCTTCTCCACAGCCTGGCTCATGTCTTTCCCCGCCTGTACCCTGGCGGTGAGGAAAACAGCAACCTGTTAAACTTTCAACTGCGTGGGCACCAGGTGTCCTTCAGCCAAGAGGCCGTGGTCAACATCATCAAGACAGGTGCGGAAGACAACTTTCAGGTGATGCAAGGCAAGTACCGCAGTTCTGAAATGGTGTCCGCCTGGCCGCAGGAACTGGTGGAGCGTTTGGCTTCTGATATTCAGTTAGCTGCTGAGGAGGCCATTCGACAAGACGGTCAGTTTCATCTGGCATTATCTGGCGGTTCCAGTCCAGTTGCTTTACTCCATGCCCTTGCCCTGGAGCTCTACACCTTTCCATGGCACCACACTCAAATATGGCAAGTGGACGAGCGCTGCGTCCCGCACACGGAATCAGGCTCCAACTTCCGCTCCATTCACAATCATCTGCTTCAGCACATCCGCATACCATACTTTAACCTCCACCCCATGCCTGTGCATCTTAACCAGCGGTTATGCGTGGAGGAGGATGCTGGTCCCAAACTATATGAGCAGGAAATCAAACAACACATCAACGCCTCCAGCTTCCACTACGTCCTGCTTGGCGTAGGCCATGACGGCCACACTGCCTCGCTGTTCCAAGACACCAAACTGGACAGACATGATGAGCGCTTGGTGACTCTTACAGAGAGTCCAATAAAACCTCACCAGAGGATGAGCCTAACATTCACAGCAATTAATAAGGCTCAAAGGGTCGGGGTTTTGGTTATGGGAAAGGGTAAACATGAACTTGTCAGTCAGCTCAGCCGGATTAAAGGCGAATCAACCAAGTATCCCATAACTAAAGTACAGCCGAAGAATGGTACTCTTACATGGTACATAGACTATGATGCACTGTTAGGGTAGATACAAATAAGTTTCAATAAAACCACCTATGAAGGGCCTTATTTAAAAATGAATGCTGTATTGGGGATCAAACTTGAGTTTTAGGTTCTTGCCAGTTGAAGTGTGATGTTTTAGTGCTGTGACTGCAAGCCTTTCATTTAACTGTGATTATTGAATGATTCCATTATAAATGATCGTGCATTTCAAATGCTAATCTCAGGTATATCAGTAACTTACAGTAATAGGTGTTTTAGGGAAAGATTTTCTATATTTTTTTAAAATAATGTTGCTATTCACAGGGATCAGACCGTTCAACATTCCGATAACAATTATGGTACAAGAATGCTTCCACATCAAGCATGTAAGGGAAATAACCATAAGTGACCCGTTTACCAAAACAAGAAGTCCGGAATGCAATTAATACAAGAAAAGTTATTTATGGAGAAAATAGTTGTTTTGCCAGCAAGAAATCAGGCCGATCCACTGGCCGACCTGCCTTACATTCAGAATACACTGATATTTATGCTAACAGAGTCAACTTACTTACGCCATTACTTAAAGATATCTTCAGGGGATAGGTAGTCTAAAGATTATCTCCATAGAAGGACACAATGTCCAGACCAATTTTAGAATAAGCAATGTAAAACATTAAGGCTCTACAGACTAAAGCAATTTATCTTGAAATATGTT
This sequence comes from Triplophysa yarkandensis, assembly GCA_033220385.1. NCBI lineage: Eukaryota > Metazoa > Chordata > Actinopteri > Cypriniformes > Nemacheilidae > Triplophysa > Triplophysa yarkandensis. Next base: position 3,552,397 of record CM065670.1, on the reverse strand, counting down.
TCATAATATGTCATAGGTTATCCCTTCTGCATTCCCATCTATGACTTTCTAGCTCATTCATTGACTTGACCTGAAACACACACACCACAAAGAAACAAAGTGTTTTTTCGTGTTCTACTGCGCAGATTGAGGCGTTGTTCCTCGAAACACAATGTCTAAGATGTTTCTTTAATCATTCACACCTTCAGTTAAGATCTAATGGTGACTTGTTATGAGAGTTGATTTGGACTTATAACTATTCGATTAATGGTTAAATAAATAATTTCATAAAGCCACCCAAAAGGATATATTTGTGCCCAAAGGACCAAAGTACCAGTCTCTTCAAGACTTCTATAAAAAATACATCATGACCAAATCATTTGACCTCGTCTTGTTTTTCTTCTTATTTAGTAGATGATATTTTTCTAATCAATTTCATATTCTAAACAAGTACTCACTGCTAGGTAAACCTGATAAAAGTAACCACCAACTATTTTTGTTTCCTTTCCCCCCCCTCTCATTTCCTCTTATCATAAATACAGACCTAAGATTACAAAGAATACTAACATCTCATGTTCACGAATCCTATTACCTGTCAAATTAAAATTTCATTGTGCTTTTCTGATACGATTGTTCCAAGTTATAGTTATCATTTAGTTATCGTTAATTTCATTATAAAAAAACTTTCCTGGAAGAGAGTGCTGTGTGTCAAAACAATTTTTTTTACAATGGTGCTATGTATTGACATTAGGATATGCATTAACAACATTAGCTAACAAATGAACAATTTTGCAGCATTTTTCAATCTTTAATATATTTTGTTAACATCAGTACAGTTTTACATGTTACATGATGCATTAATCGAAATTAACAGGGACAACTTTTGATTTACATAATGTATTAGTAATTCTAAAAGGAACATTAATAAATGCTGCATTACTATTGATAATTGTTAACTAATAGCACACGACTGTAAAATTAATAGTAGTTAAAAAAGTACAACTTGTTAAAATCGCTAAATGGCTTAAATTTTTATATCTAAAATCTAAGCATGCCCCTCTAAAACTTTATTTTTTGTAAATTAATGTTTCAAAAGTTTAATAAGTTTAATTTGATACATTTTGGGAGATGCTGTAAGTGTTCCGTTAACGGTAATCCAGATAAATAGTATTATATGTCAAGACATGGAAGACTTGCTCTTTAAGAGTGTATTCATTGTACTACAGTCATGTATAAAATGATTGGGTTTGAGGCATAATATTTGGGTTTAAAGTGAGCCTTGTTTTTTCTTATAATATTGATATTTTGAAATTGGTTTTAAAATAAATAACAAATGTTGTACATTGATCATATGGATTGTATTTCAATATATTATGTGCCGTTCTGACAGGTTTATCACGTTTCTGAACTGACCCTGGATATACATCTACATCGATGTTGTATTTAAAGTCAATTATAAGAGTTATGACTGTCATGGTATCTTTCTCTAATACATGATGTTACGTAAATTCACTGTCCTCTTGTGGAACCTCTTGTGTCATTTTAAGGAAATGGAGTGGTTTACATTGTGTTTATTATTTGAAAAATATTTGAATTGTTGCATTTCCGCAAACCCAGTGACAAATATTACTTATTAATGACAAGAAGTGAAAATCGCAAAATATAAAGATACAAGGTTTTGGATCGATTTCCCATCATGAATGTACAAATGTACACACACAATAATTTCACACGAGATTGAATTGTACCTAGAAAACAGTATTCTGTCTGCATAGTTTTCGCATATAAGTCAGTATTAGAATAGGGGTACGTCAATGCTGGATACTGTCTAGCCGCTGTCTACAACACACAAAACCGTTTAAATAATAGATGCACCTGTATTCAGTGTCAGCAGAAGGCCATACAGAAGTAGACTGAGTCATATTCCACCCCGGAGGCACGTATCATCTGACCAATGAGGATATAACCTGTGGCTCATGGAAAGACCTCCTCTAACCAGAAAGAAAACTGGAGAGACATAAATTAACGGTTATATTTCTCATTTGTGTATTCATTTTGTTGAATGGAACGGACTTAATCCAAGGGTGTGTTTTACCTGTTGAAAGTATGCTAGCCCAGGAGACTACCAAAGAAAAGATATACAATTCAGGGGTGGTGTTCGCCTAACAAAGATAAATAAAATCAAACGTTTAAGATCAGATATTGGGAATTGGATAAACAGTTTTATGATGGATATTATAATGCACACTTACACAATGAGGTGCAGACATTGTAAGAATGAAGGTACAGAGCCCGCAGGTAAATGAGAAGAAACCAAATGAGTAATACGCCACCCTTATAATCTTTGGGACTGGATCTGTGAGTGTGAGAGCTACGGCCAAACCTTAAGAAAGAGTTGTTGATATACTATTAAGAATTTGACAAAAGAACCATTGATAAAAATAGTGATATTACCAAAGACTACCTGTTGCAATGAAGGAGAACACAATGAAGACTACTAAATTGTTAAACAGTGGCTTTTCACAATAGCGTGAAGACTTTGGCCTGTAAAGAGAAATATTCAAGGTGAAAGCATGTCAAATCTATGAATTGATCCATGTCAAAGGTTGGATTACACAATTTAGAATACTAGAAAATGTCAACTTTTTAGAAACAAATTTGCACTTGCCTGCACAAGACATAAAATTGTGGTGCCAGGAAAAGCAACACAAAGATGAAAAGAACAATCTGACTGCAAGGCAAACACAATCATGACATATTTTATCTGTAAAATACCCAATCAACAAAGCAATATAGATTAAATAGTATACAAAAAGATATTGTTGTCTTACAATTTCAACCTTTGATCTCTTGGAAGCCACCTGCTGGTCTGATATGCTGCATGAAGTAAGAAGTGATGAAACATGTTCTTCTGGCTTTCATCCCAGATGACCTTGTACTGTACTTACAGTAGATGACCCAATGACACATATATACAGAATTATATATACAATTGAAAAATTGACAAGAGGTAAGCTGATAGTAGTTACCAGAATGTGTCATCTCAGCCAGTGTGGAATGTAAGAAGACCAGAGATCATCTGCTTGGTTTGTGAAAAGGCTTCATCTAGTGGTCAGACTGAATATTAGTGTGCAAGCTTAACCAGACTGGATATTGTAAACAGAAAATCTCATATTTGACCAAAGTAAAGGATTGAAACGGAAAGCGAAACATAAGCTTATGTAATGAAAATGTAATGTTCCTAGATAAAATAATACTTTTATATTTATTTTCACTCATGTTTTTGTATGTTTGCTACAGAAGACTTTAAAGAGATAGTTCAACCACAGCTACAATTAATTTACCCACACTCTTTTCATTTCAAACCTGTGAAACTGCAGAACACAAAATAATATCTAACAAGATATTTTGAAAAAAGTTGATAACCGTTTGGAGGAAGCAACAGTTTACTTCATTACATGGACACGAAAATGGTGCAACTAAACGGGTCGTGGTTTGGTTACCAGCATTTTTCAAAATATCCTATTTTATGTCCTGCAGGAGAAAGAAAGCAATACAGTTTTGAAATGACAGTGAGATTAGCAAATAGTGACAAAATTTTCATTTTTGGGAGAACTATTACTCTAACCCCCTGGGAGGCATCCTCCAGAGGGCAATTTCAAGGACATTTTTTTTTGAAGTAGTTAAAAACACCAGCTTTATGTTACTGCTCTTCCCGGTTGTTCTTCAACTCCACTGAAAATGATATGTAAACTATGCACGATCTCTGACATTGTTAACTCTTGCCGAACTGATAACACGCAACATGTGCATTTCGAGTTGCATTGTTCTCTGGTTCCCTTGAGACATGTATGCAATAAGTGTGCAAAAGTTTTGTTCCGCCCCGGAGAACAGCCTCCCTCAGCAACCCTTTAAAAAAGCTTTTGTGTTCTAGGGAATCACCTCTGACCCATATTACTACACACAGATCCACTGAAATAGGACACATCACATCTGTTACTCTCATTTCAACACATATAGAGTTAAACACCAGCTTCTTGGTTCAATCAGAAACTGGAACCGTGTGAAAGTGACACTTAAGGATAAACCTCAAGCATGCCTGCAAACTACAGTGGAACCTGGGATATGGTGGACAATGAAAACTTTGAAGGTTACATGGTGGCTCTTGGTTAGTAGCTGCCATCATTGATATATTATTGTTCTGCAAATAGAAAGCTTGATATATTTTATTTGTTTATTGTTGAACTAATGCCAGAGCTTTATGCAATGTTATGTGTGCACATTTACCAATAATGTGAATTTCACCTTGAAACAGGAATCGATTTCGCCACTCGAAAGATAGCGGGCATGCTCAAGCCACAGAAAATTATAGAGCAAGATGGAGACTCTTTTAACATTAAGACTTTAACCACTTTCCGAAACTACTCCTGTTCGTTCAAGATTGGTGAAGAGTTCGAGGAGGTCACCAAAGGACTGGACAACAGAAAATGCCAGGTGGATTTATACACATGCAATAAAACTACAGCATGGCAATAAAATGTGTGGTCATGGCAGTTTTTGTGCCAGAACTGAGAAATATAAATCTGTATTTTTCTACAGACGACAGTCAACTGGGATAATGACAAACTAGTGTGTGTGCAGAAAGGAGAAAAAAAGAACCGAGGCTGGAAGCACTGGATGGACGGGGAGAATCTTTACCTTGTAAGTCAAACAATAAATATAAACGAATGACATTCAATGTAATGATCATATGCGTTTAATCTCTGGTCTCTTTAACTATACTTTCAGGAGCTCAAATGTGAAGATCAAACCTGCAAACAAACATATAAAAGAAGTGCTTGATGCCTGAATATTGTGATTAAGAAGTGAGTTTGTCTTAATGATTCAGTGATGATGTAACACATAACACACAATGCAATAAATGGCACCACGTATACATTTCTTCTGATGATTTTCTATAAGGAAATATTCCTCAAAGGTGTTATGAATATAAAGAAAATGTCCTTTACATATTTGTGGAAATGTTGTGATTAGCAATTTGCTCCAACAAATGTTTAACTACTAAATAACTGCTACAAAATCATTTTTTAATAAAGCACCTTTTAAAAAATATAGTTCTGAGTATAGTTTGTCCTTTTAGAAGTGTAAATTGAGGTCTGTGTCTAAAAATGCTAATTTTGTGTTCTTTCAGAAAAAACATAAGTTATCAAACATGGTCAAAATGTATTATGGTATTAAATATCACGGTATAGGTTAATAATGACTTTTACTTCACAAATAAACATAATAAATTGTTATTTGTTAAATATTTGTTTCGCTTTGTTTTGTTCACTCATAACTGCTTCAAAATAATCTTTGGAATAATGTAGTTCTTAGTACACGTTTTCCTTTCTAGATGCATACATTAAGATCTAGGTCTGAAATGGTGATGTAGTCATTTTAAGACAAAGATATATATGTCAAAATGTATTATGATACATGGTACTAAATATAACAGTATGTGTTAAAAATGACTCACAAGTTTAACTGTTTTGAAAATATAAATATATTCGTTTTGTTTTGTTAACTTCTGTTTTCTATTATGCATGGAAAGAAAGAGAAAAAAAATAAGCTAAACCTGGAAAAGCAACAACACCTGGTATTCCCAGGCGGTCTCCCATCCAAGTACTTTTTTTAATTGTCAGAAAATGTGCAGAAAAAAAGTAAATGTCAGGGGAAAGAACAATAGAATATGCAGTGATTAGTTTCACAATCATGTTAATAACATTAATGTTAAAGTGAAACAGTTCAAGGCTTTGGATTTGTGAGAATTAACAAGAGTCTCTACTACGGAAGACAGGAAACTACGGCTTAGTATTTTAAAACTTGCATTTGGGTAAAAAGAATTTTCCAAGAAGGATAAATAAATGTGACAAATAAAAACGTGTTTTTCTTCTTTAGAAAAGGTTTGACAGCAAATAATGCATCCTAATATAATAAAAATTAACTCTGTGAAGAAAATAAATGAGTGTGTGTATATTCCCAAAAAAGATGGGACACAGATTCATCTTCGGTTCCACCAGAAGGAGCATAAAGCATCAATATTTGGAAACGTTATTTAATATAAAGCTTAACAGGGTAAAATAGGTGAAGTAATTTGTAAGAAACATCCCTTTCTTAGTTATTTAATATTTGGAAGAAAAGGTCCACACCTTCCTCCATGGAATGTTTTACATAACCATTCCAGTGGGATACAATATATAGAAGAAATGTTATCTCAGTCTGAAATAACTGTTGAATCATTTAGTTCAGACTAGAAGTGATAGAAGTTAAACAGATCTTTGCAATGAATGTATTAGAAAAGTGAATCATTGACAAAGAGGTTTGGGAAAAGAAGAATTCTGGAGTAGGGAATATAATCCATTACTATGGAGAACTCTTGAGGAGTGATAGGGATATTGTATTTATTCATAAACGCTGAATAAGTATATAAATAACCATCAGGGTTGAATTATTGAGAAACTATATTATTATCGACTCAGTTTGGGAAAATAAAGAGTTGTTTAATATAGAATATTAAAGTTATCTCAAATAAAAGATCTACGAGAACTTATATAAGTTAATAAATTAAAAGCATTTGTTTATGAAAGTTTGATCAATTGAGGGACATTAACAATAAAAGAAAGACCCACCTTACAAAAAACAATATTAGGAAATTTAGAAAGAAATTATGATTTATTATATATTGCTTTAACCAATTGATCTTAAAAGTATTAACCAAAATCTAAAATATTGAAGCCTCCACTTATAATAACACATTCTTTCACCCTGATGTTGTGTATGCATGCACACAGTAGTAAATGTGTGCCTTATATTTTAAAAAAGGATCAAATAAATACATCTGGTTAAGCAGATTTCAATTTAAACCAAAGAAATTCCCTTCAATAACCAGCTGACTGTCATTCCAGTCACTTCCGCTCCACACCAGTAGGGGGCGACGCCACGCGACCCGACTGACAGCGGAACACACGCGAGTAAAACACATTTCGCGGGTTTTTTAACTTCAGTCATCGAATGAAGATGGACGACGTTGAAGCACAAGCACAGGTCAGACGACCCACCACGCAAACACGACATATTTCGATATACATGTTGTCAAACTGCTTGTTTTTGTAGAGACTTAAAGTTGCTGTTCATTACACCGTCGGCCTCCTCTGTGAAAACATCGCCTCAGATTGCGAGAAACAAATCACCAAACAAACAATAGCGGCCATCGCAGAGACTGCGTTCAGACAGTGTGGTGAGTGATCCTTTAATTGTGTAATTTCACTTTTTATTCATGTTTAATATTTATTCATGTTTCTTACCTCTAGATATCTTCGCCAAGGACCTGGAAGCCTTCGCCAGGTACGTGTTCAGGCCTCTGACGTCACGCTGCACAGCTGCTGATTGATAATGACTCATCAGGCCTCTGTGACGTCATGAATCAAATGTGATGCACACGTGTTTGTATTGGGTTTGTACAGGCATGCTAAACGAACCACTGTTACGGTGGAGGATGTGAAGCTCACGGCGAGGAGAAGCACGGCACTGGTGAGATCTGCTCAAATCTTGCTCATTGCATTTACATTTATTGATTTGGCAGACGCTTTTATCCAAGGGGACTTACAGTATTATGCAGTTGTCAATCATCACTGCGGAGGAAACAGGGTAAGATGTCTTGATCAAGGGCACTTCGGTCGTTGCTGGTATTGGGATTAGAGCCCGCAACCTTGGGATTAGAGCCCGCAACTTTGGGATGGGAGCCCGCAACTTCGGGATGGGAGCCCGCAACTTTGGGATGGGAGCCCGCAACTTTGGGATGGGAGCCCGCAACTTTGGGATGGGAGCCCGCAACCTTGGGATGGGAGCCCGCAACTTTGGGATTGGAGCCCGCAACTTTGGGATTGGAGCCCGCAACTTTGGGATTGGAGCCCGCAACTTTGGGATTGGAGCCCGCAACTTTGGGATTGGAGCCCGCAACTTTGGGATTGGAGCCCGCAACTTTGGGATGGGAGCCCGCAACTTTGGGATGGGAGCCCGCAACTTTGGGATGGGAGCCCGCAACTTTGGGATGGGAGCCCGCAACTTTGGGATGGGAGCCCGCAACTTTGGGATGGGAGCCCGCAACTTTGGGATGGGAGCCCGCAACCTTGGGATGGGAGCCCGCAACCTTGGGATGGGAGCCCGCAACCTTGGGATGGGAGCCCGCAACCTTGGGATGGGAGCCCGCAACCTTGGGATTGGAGCCCGCAACCTTGGGATTGGAGCCCGCAACCTTGGGATTGGACCCCGCAACCTTGGGATTGGAGCCCGCAACCTTGGGATTGGAGCCCGCAACGAGCCCGCAACCTTGGCATTGGAGCCCGCAACCTTGGCATTGGAGCCCGCAACCTTGGCATTGGAGCCCGCAACCTTGGCATTGGAGCCCGCAACCTTGGCATTGGAGCCCGCAACCTTGGCATTGGAGCCCGCAACCTTGGCATTGGAGTCCGCAACCTTGGCATTGGAGTCCGCAACCTTGGCATTGGAGTCCGCAACCTTGGCATTAGAGCCCGCAACCTTGGCATTAGAGCCCGCAACCTTGGCATTAGAACCCGCAACCTTGGGTTTACAAGTCCAACTCTTTAACCACCAGACCACAACTGTGACAATAGAAGCACAATGAATATGATTGCTACTTACATGCTTCACAACTTCAGGTTCACCCTGAAACAGTTGTGGTCTGGTGGTTGTAGAGTTGGATTTGTAAGGCCAAGGTTGTGGGTTTGAATCCCAGTGCCTACAGACAATAGCGAAGTGTTCCCGAGTAAGACATCTTACCCCTGTTTACTCTGCATGGATGATTGACAACTGCACAATACTGTAAGACACTTTCGATAAAAGCGCCTGCCAAATGAATGTATTACTTTACTTGGGGACATATATCATGGTTTTGAAAAATGTTGGTAACTGAGTTGATGGTTTAATTCTAATTACAGTTGAATTTTGGCCGATAACCAATAACTCTTTTATATTTGGAGGCGGATAGCCAATATATAGGCTGATAAATATTTTTGCTAAGCCTGAAACAAAAGGCAATCACAAAGTAAAACTTCAGAAAAGTTTGAACTGATCTGTGAACAACAGTTACTGTACATTTCTATGGCCAACTATTTCTGAACTAAAATTCTATTGCTTGACAAAAAAAAAACAAAGCAGGTGACGATTAAATTCTTAGTGGCCTGTACCAAGAATGAGAAGTGGTTAAGCCAGCAGAAATAATACCTTATTTATCTTCCTAAAGGTATCCAGCTTATTTTATTATTGGACGATAACAATAATCCAAAAAATAGCATTTATTGGCCCTTTCCTAGTTGTGTTTGTTTTGGGTCCTCTCTCTTCTTGAAGAAAGAGAGAAGAAATGACAAGAGGGAGAGTTAATGTTAAGAGGATTTTAACTTGTGGCGAACTTACACATTTTAAAACTCAAACAATTATGCAACAATACTGGGGTCTGATTATAAACTGGTTGTGTATTTGAACATCATCGTGCAACTTTTACAAATGTCACAATGTCATGATGTAAAATTAAGTGTATGTTTTAACTTAAGCAAATATTACTACTTTAATAAACATTGACCCCCTAAAATACATTTCTTGTCAGTCCCCTTAGAATTAGCATTTGTAGTAAATCCAAAAGTCATTGTCTTTTATGCATCTTCCCAGTCCAACTACATTCAGCAGAAAAGTGAAGAACTGGCTTTGAACAACCAAGAACTAAAGGAGAAGAGAAAGACTGCTGCAAAGAGAAAAAGTAAAGACATGGAAGCTGAAGTGGACAATTAGGTTTAAGGAACAGAATCTTAACGTGTACAGAGATTACAAATTATGCTGAAACATACCAATTTGGAGTAAAATATTTGAAGAATTACTCAAACAAACATGTGTTTGGTTTTGTTTTATTGCAATAAAGAATCCTGAAAACATATGCCCCATAGGAATGTGAAGCGTTATAAAACATATGTTAATATTGTAAAAATATTTCAGAAAATTTAAAATAAAGACAAGGACCTAAATATGACTGCATCATTGTCATGTGTCTTTATTTTAACGAGATTAGGCCTAATTGCATATCAGCTAAGCTTGTTGTTAGGTTCTACACAAGATGCTTTCTATCAATTCTGCCACATTCTACCGTGTCCATTACCAGAGATGCTACTGCTGTAATGGGGTACCGCAGCATCTTCAATCTTCTTCCATCCCCAAACGGACTTCCCGCCTGGGGTTCAGTGGCGGCCAGCCAAATTCCAGGCCCCTAAACGTGTGAATTCAATAAGTTTTTTTTAATCTTTGTGACAAACCATGAGAAAAATCAATCTATTCAAATTAGTTTTATTGAAGCAATCCCTTCATTTGACAAATCATATAAAATGCCTTTGAAAACACAGAGCAACGTTTTATCTAGAGGGAATTCCACAAACATATCCACAGCACTCAACATACAGATCGCACTTACACAATCACTCACGTCCCCCCCCCAGTGTCCACTGAAGATGTCATCCACATCAAAGTTCACACTTACAGGTCAAGTTACAAGGAAATAAAAGCACACACACCACACAGCATTCAGATGGGATTATAGAAGCAAGACAAAAATATGCATCACAACATTCAACTATTTAAAGCACAAAGTCAGTATACTACAGGAAAAAGTAAAATAGGGGACCTAGGAAGACAAAAAAATTCTTGAGGTACATATGAACTAAATGTCCATCATTTTTGGGCTCAATTAATGGGATGCTGGGAAGAATCAGCAGCTCTCATTCACACGCTCACCAACGCAGTCACAATTTGGCTCTTTCATTGCATTCGCAAGTTTTTTGCGTTCGTGCTCTCCACACTTTTTCTCTCTCTTCGCTCACTCGCAGACTTCTCATTCTTCGTCATCACCAATCGCACTCAAGGGTTGTTTAAAAACGTCACTTTCTGCGCAGTTCTTGTCATAAAAAGTGGATTTTAAAAAAGGAGACACCCACCGTGTCATTGAGCCGTGCGATGAAAGCATACAGACATGGGGAGGAAGGTGAGAGAGTGACCTCAGCCACACTGTGCTGCCATAGAGGGCGCTCTTCCCAGGCAAACCCCACAGATGTCAACTGCAGAAGAGATTTTGATGAAGGCTTGTTTTTAATCATTTCCACAAAACTAGACTGAAATTAAGTTCAACGTGAATATTTTTCAACCAGATTCTTTCAAATGCAAGTTCCTTCCTTTAACGTAACTATAAATGTCCTTTAATGACGATGCAATTCATCATGCATTATTTTTCTAGATCACAGATTCCACATCATGCATTATAAGAATCCAGTTGAAATGCTTCGTTGTATCAACCAAGACAATACAACATTGGGGGAAAACATAACACCAAAGATGATACACATTAGAGTAACACTCTGGTTAACATCTCACTCCAAATACTAAATTCAATCGCATTCAGTGTACAAACCATTCTATTTTTTGTCTCCAGAATCCCTTTTCACCCATCCCCGCTCCCAAACACACGTGAAGAGATAAGTCTCTTGGTAAAATACTTACCAAACACACTAGAAATACAAACACTTCAAAACTGGAACACAACTTACATACCCCACCCCGAGGACTTAGTCTCCATACTAGAACCAAAACTTGAGTTAAACCCACTACCGCCAGTGCCTGAGTTAGACCCAGAGCCCCAGCCGAGGGCGGCTGTGCCGCTGCTGTAGTTGCTGTTTCCAGAGCTGTAAGACTGGGTCTGGTCCCGAGCCGAGCTTGTGCCGGTTGTGTTGGTGCCGGACGCTGCAGACTGATTCTGCTGAGCCAACATCCCCATCATGCCCCAGCTGCTCTGCAGGGCAGCCTGGGCGGCAGCCATCATGGCCGGGTTGAGGTTAAAATTTCCAAAATTCCCCAAACTGCTGGAGCTACCCCCCATGCTGCTACGGTTTCCTCCAAAGCCCTGGCCCCCGAACCCATTTCCGAAGCGTCCCGCTCGCTCCATCATCTGTCTTGTGTTGTTGTGTTTTGGCTCTGCATTGGAGATGTGAACGCTGACTCCTTTGACGATCAGATCCTCTCCGCACAGCGAGGCAGCGACCTAGAAGATGGGAATTTTTAGCAATGATATGCCAGTGTGACCAGCCTTTTAATGGACTTTTATTTTAGCAAACTATTTCTTTAGTTTAAAGGTGGCTTACTTGGTCATCGGCAAAGGTGACGAAAGCAAATGCTCTGAAAGGTTTGGGAATGAAGACGTCTGTGACCTCCCCATACTGCATGAAGAACTGACGGAGCTCATCAGCAGTCATGTCCTCTGTGCAGCGTCCCACAAAAACCTTCCTGCTCCTCATTGGCTCATCAGGACCTTGCTGTTAAAGGTCACATAAGGTCAACACTTCAGATAATCTTATATTTACTTCATAAGTAAAAATTAACGGCATTTCTTCCATTATCAGCAATTTAAGTATTGACTGTAGTATGGGGATGTTTTTCTTTCGACTCTAGAAGTGTAAATAAAGAAAACAAGCTTACCTTAGAGTTTGGAAGTTTGCAGTCACACCATCTTCCGTCAATCATGTGTCGCTGTGACATCACCTTAGTCTGAGACTCCCACTCTGCAAACCTTACGAATCCAAAACCTTTGGAATTTCCAGTCTTCACATCTCTTTTAACCTGGAGATACAGATTCATGTAATAAACAGCCTCCAAACATAACTATAATTTGATCGATTGAGACTCTGAACTGTCGTTTTACCTGCACCATGATGACATCTCCAAACGTACTGAAGTATTCTTTTAAATCTTGCTCTGAAGTTTTCCATGGCAAACCCAAGACGATAAGATCTGATGTTTTCTGGTCACCTCTTTTGATCTTTGTTGCAGATGAAGCATCGATCTCATCCATCTTCCTCTTATTATCTGGTAGAATCGTTTCTTGAATAGACAAGTTAACAAAAAATGTTAACCATGCACACAAGTCAAAACAGTGTGTTACAGTAACAAGAAAAAACTATTGGCAAGCTGATGGACCAACATTCTAAATTGTATTCATTATACAGGTATATAGCATGTAGTGAAATGCAAATCAGATCAGCTATGTAGACTGTTCAAAGAAAAAGTAGTATTTGTCCTGCCCCTGCTGCACTATAATTGGAAGGCTACATAAAAAGTGACATTTTAGGTTAAGTGCCCTTCCACAAGTTGAACATTTTTTAACTCTGTGCACCAAGCCGAAAACACCAAGTGTCGGTGCATGGCGTGTAAAATACGCTCAATGTCGACGCTGAACAGGTTGAACAATACGCAAGCAGCTGGCTTCCAAAAATCAGTTGCGGTCTGGTGGTTGCTGGTTCAAATCCCAGTGTCAGCAGACAATGCTGAAGTTTTCTTGAGGTACACACCTTACCCCTGTTTGCTCTGCAGGGATGATTGACTAATGCTTAATACAGTAAGTCACTTTGGATAAAAGTGTGACACAAACGAATAAAAAATGCAATTATAGATTTTTTATGCTCATTCTGCGGGACCAAAGATGAATCTGTGTCCCATCTTTTTTGGGAATGTACACACTCATTTCTTGTGGGAGGATTTCTTCATTTTTGTACATGCTTTCTCATCACAGAACTTATGTTTATTATATTAGGATGTATAATGTGGTTGTCAAAAGAGACAAAGACCATTCAAAATCCCATGAAACTGTTTAACTACTATTTATTCTAAGCGTTAACCAGGATAGCTGTCGGTAGAGCAACAGACTTTTAATACAAGGGTCCAGGGTTCAAGACACTGTTCACAAAGCTTATTTTTATTAGATAATGTTGTATACTATAGAAGTCATAACTTTTCTGAAAATGTGTGTATCCTACTTGCAAAATTCCCACAAGTGCGAGTTTAAAAATCCTAAACCGTACTTTCTGATCGTCGTAAGGATCTTAAATCCTACATGGCCTCAATTCCAAAACCCTTCCAAGATAGATATATATATATATATATATATATATATATATATATATATATATATATATATATATATATATATATATATATATATATATATTCCCTTGGCACTTTGTTGTGTTTTTCGAGTCTTGCAATCATTAAACGTACGATTGTTTTGTAACCTCTTGTTCCAAATGCTTCTTTGGTAAACCTCATTTGTAAATCGCTTTGGATAAAAGCGTCGGCCAAATGACTAAATGTAAATATTTCCCTATGCGAGGGTTTTCAAACTGGGGTCCTGGGAAGCTCAAGGGGGTCCCGGTTAAATCTTCAAATAGTAAATGTACACATAATTACAATTATATTGATTTGTACATGTTTTGTAAAGAAAGAAAATGGTTTCTCCATACGTCATCATTACATTCATATCAAAGACAACTATTTAACATCACATCGAAATTATCGTACCATATTCTCACACTTACAATTCCTCGAACATTTAAACCCATCTTAACGAAATATAATGTAAAGTTGAATACGTATGACACAAAGGGGGTCATCATAAACGCTCCATCATATTTGGGGGTCCCTGGCATCATAAACTTTGTAAGTATGCCACATTATGGTCTATACATGATGATGTAACAATTATATGATTCATTTCCTTGTATGTTTGTCTGACAATACAAATAGTCCAGCCATGATGCACACTAAACCTGTATGTAATAGGATATGAGTGTACTTGTATTGTACCTTTAGGATAATTGACGACATACACCAGGTTCCCCCAGCCGTTCTCAGGAGCGTGCAGGACCCCGTCCAGTAGCCGAACCCCCCTCATGCACTGGGACACGGGGCTCCGGTACCGAAGGCCGCAAGCCCCCGGAAACTGAGCCGCCACCGTGGACAGCAGCACCGTGCCGTCGTCCTCGGACGGGATCTCCATCGGCTCCTCGTTCTCCTCCTCCGCCACGCGGATGTACATCTCTGCCATCTCTGCTCTGGACAAGAAACCGTGACGTAAGCAACAATCGCCTAGCAACGGCTAAAGACCGCCGTTAACGGCGTAAACAAAAGCGCGCGTTGATACTTAATCAATATTATTAAGCCTTAAAAAGCGGAGAGAAAAAAAAGGAAATAATATTACCAATAAATTCTTGCTCCGGTCCAAATTTTCCTTTGTTATTACTAAACGGGGGGTTCCTTTCAGAAAAACGTTTTCTTAAATAAAATTATGATCACGTTCGTTTTACTTTCATATACGAAGAAATAAAACGGTGTGAACAAGCAGAATAAAGATTAAAATGCGTTGTTTTGCACAACTCGCTTCGCACTGTTTTCGTATCAAGATGGCATTACCTCAGTCATGGAGGAACTACGTCACTGCGTGGAAGAGCTCACTTTGTAACGGTCACAGGGGGAGCTCATTTTGCAAATGTGTTTGTTTTACTCACACAATTGAAATAATAATTATTTTATTTAAAAACGTAACTATAAAGAATGTGTTGTCGTATATACAATGTGTAAGTAAAATAAAATAAAAATAAAATAAAAGTTCTCCCCTGTGTGAAGGTTAATGGACTGGCCTGATGCACAGCGCACCCTCGTGGTGAGCATGAGTACACACGTGCAGTGGCCATTGGAGGCCTTGCATTACAATATTTAAATGAGTTTGTCATTTGGGCTTAAAATGTACCTTAACTTTGTTTTTTTAAGACGTTTGTCATTATGCTGCATTGTAATATGTATGTATCAAATGGAACCAATTGGATCATTTGTGGTTTGAGAGTTGGGCTTGACAGCGGAAGGTTATGGGGTTGAGTCCCAGGGCCGGCAGACAATGACTGAAGTGCCCACTGGTTGGCTCTTTAGTTATAGTTGGAAACTGTATAATACTCTAAGTCGCTTTGGATAAAAGCATCCGCCAAATGAATAAATTTCAGTTCCTCGATGGTGGAACCATCTGCCTCTGGCTTCACGCTTGTCAGACTCGGTCTCTATCTTAAAAAACACCTAAAAACTCATCTTTTCCGGCTACACCTAACTCACTAACTCACTTCTTTTCTAACCTACTCACTCTATCAAAAAAATATATATATATATTTTGTAACTTCTCTCTCTGTGTAACTTGGTACATTGTTGTAGCACTTGTTCACCTATTGTTGTATCGGCTATTTACCGCTTCATTGTCTCCTCGACTATTGTAAGTCGCTTTGGATAAAAGCGTCTGCTAAATGACTAAATGTAAATGTTAATGTGACATAATTTCAACTGGACAATAATTTTAGTAGTTCACCGCTGTCTGTGTATTCGGGATTCGAACCTTTAACCTTTACACAATACTTTAGCATTTAAAGCAGGAATCCATAATGTGTTAATATTCTTATGTGAAAATGTCCTCCCTATTTAAGAGGTGTACTGCAACAGTTTTGAACTATAAGTGATACACTTCTGATCATTCATCCACACTCTTAATAATTCACTTGCATTGGTTTTGTGTCCATAAACTAGACAAAGATGGGTACCCCTGCTTGTCCGTATACACACTTTTTTAAAAATATCTTCTTTTACGTTCTGCACAAAAAGTCATGCAATTCTAAAAAGCAAAAGTAAATGACAGAATTTTTATTTATGAGCGAACTGTAACTTTAAGAACCAATTAACAACAAAGCCCCGGAGAACTACAACAAATAGATGAAACACATTTTGATCAATATCTTTATTTATTACAAAACAATAGAAATGCTACTGATAACAATATATGTTCACAGTTGCTGTTATGATACCACACTGAAATAATGTATATAAGTTAGACATAAAATGGCATATCTCAATAAATAAAAAGAACATATTAATCTAACAAGTCACAATGCCTGACGGTTAAAAGTCGCATTATGATGAGCATTAATCTGAATGTGGAGCTTCTCTGTGTACAGCTTTCATAGGTATGAGGCCGATTTGTGTTAGCGTGCCGTCGCCGATCTCCCTTGCGTGTCTGCAGACTTCTCAATAAGAATGTAATGATACTCGAAAAAACTTTTCAACACAATTATCAATAATCAGCTAGGCATCAAGTAGTAACACTGAACGTGTAGTGCAAAATAGACAGCTGCATGTTGCTGTGTGTGTCTGTGAGCATGTGTATCGGAGAGCAGGTGACGCTCAGCAGGATAACAAAAAGCAGCAAAAATAAATATCAAAAGAATTTATTTTTATCCGTATATAAAAGCTCTTGTTTCTTTTCATTTCGTCAAGAGTCTGGGAAAAAGGCCTCATGGAAAGTTCAAGGAATCAGTTCTTCTGTCTTTTGTTCTGGGAACTTCAAACCAAAGACTCCATGCTCTCAGCCTGGTTAGATTCATCAGTTATCGGGATCCTGCCAAGTTTGTCCATGTAGGTGAAGCCGAGTCTGAAGTCTTTACTGCTGATCAGGCTGAGCATTGCTTTGTAAAGATACTGATAATGCTCCTAGAACAACATATAGACGGAAAGTAAGAATAAAAAAAATATTTTGTGGAATTATTGCATGTATGTATTTTATTATATGTTCCACCCCTTATTGGCTCACAAAGGGTGGCAAAACGTTTCTGTATATAGCATGTTTCTAAATGGTTTTATTTGTTGTAAGATATTCTCTGTGCAAATGACAGCCCTGTATTAATGTTAAGCTAAACTAGTGCACTTCAATTTCAAAGCAGCTGGCACTGCGAACAACTACATGTCTGAGATCATGACCTCACTTTTAATTTCATCTGCAACCAGACGAAATTCTCATGAGATTGTAATGAGGTCTCATTTAGTTAACTCACAATTTCAGTGAAGACACCAGGCCTCATGAGGTTAATCATCTTGGCTACTTGGTAGACGTCCACGGCACTTTCGCTCTCCAGTTGCTGGGAAAGTGTCGTCAGAGCACAGAATGTTCCGGCAGACACTGCCCCGAACCTGAAACACAAAATCATTTACTATGCAGAATTAATCCCAAAATGCATTATTTATGGGGTATGTTTAAATAAATTATTGTAAGAGCAAAGAAAGTTGTCCAACTACATTCATATTATTATCTCAACTTTTGGGATTTTAAGTGATGGTAAACGGTACTCACTCATCATGGATGATGGTAGGACCGTCTCTTGTCATGGCCTCCTCTTTGATGATGTTGATGAGCTCAAACGTGCTGCTAATGGACGCGTCCGGATCTGGCCAGTTTGGACACTGGAAATGTCGGACCTCTAGCACATAATCATCCTGCACAGCGAACATGGAAAGACATGATAAATAATGTGGGTTTGAATATTTAATGTAACACATGTGCAGAACACGAGTGCTTTGGATGCAGAGCCCCTTCATGTCTTTTTAATGTGTGGCTGTGAATGAGATACCTGTGTTGCCTCTAAGATGAAGTCGTGGATTACGAGTTGTTCTTCATTGGACAAACAGAGTCTGTCCGTGTTGATGAGAGTAACAGTGAAGGCCACACAGTTCATGGGTTCTTCTCTGCTGGGCCAGTACACAAATTCATCCTCGGTCTGTGTAAAGAAGAGGAGAGCCATTTTGGATGTTTCCACAGTCAAAGCAGTCACAGCCAATGCAAATGTTTGGTAGGAGATGCAAATGTTTCATGTCCTATATTGACATGCAATTCAAATAATAACATGGCATGTTTCGCTAAAATGGTTGTCCTTACAAGGCCAAGGTTGTCCGGCAACATCACGATCACTTGAGCGTTGTGATCCCAAATCATCCTCCAGAAGTCCGTGGTTGTGTGCGGCAAAGGATGCTGGGTGATGATAAACTCATTGCTTCTGTAGTAGCCCTGTGATTGGTTAAACATTGATAGTATCAAATAGTCAAATAGTTTGAAACCATAGGAATCTAAGATACCTATACATAAAACTCCTTTATTGTTCAAAAAATTTAATTCACAATTCAACAAACCAAAGCATCGTACCATTATATAAGAGGCGTTGATATAGTCAGTCCCCTTTACTCCTGGGAGAGGAGAGAGGGCCACCCGAGCTCGCTCCGCTGTGAGAAAAACAACGATAACAATTTTTTAAAAATAACTATAAAAATAGCATAGTTCAATAATTAAACTACTACTCTTACGAGTTACAAGCAGGGTTGCCAGATCTGCGTAACCAAATGACCTATCAGAACTACTTAAGTATTTTACTTGTAATCAAGTACTTCTTGAGTAAAAGTGGTATCTGTAATTTGATTCAGTGTTTTTACTTTGTATTAAAATGACTGCGCTACAATATATATTATATATGGTTTGTATTGTTCCACAAATTTTATTAAAGTTTTTTCACCTGGAATACAGAATTCAAGTACAATATAAAAATATATAAACTTAAATAAAAGATCATTAGTAATAATATTAGATTTTAACCTGTTCTTGAAAAGGTAAAATATAATTTCATTTATGCAATGTAGCAGAGTATAAAGCTTTGTAATGTGATGAAGTAAAATTTGTAAAATAACCCTCTTATACAGTACTCATACAGTAACACTGTAATTACTTCTGATCAAAACTAGCCTAAAACTAGACCAGAATTCAAAATATGTTGCACACAATTCTAATTTCAAAATGATTAAAATAAAAACACTCTGCAACAACACTCTTACTTATTTACTTTAACACTGTTAGGTGTTAAACAAAATCTATCCATAAATAAAACAACCGGTTGGCAACAATTTATAATTAGCACAATTCTGTGTGAAAACTGTGGACATGGCAACCCTGTCACAAGCTGGATAACGCTATAATTTACATGTTTTAACACCAATGAAATATTAATACTATTTTCACCGGTGTTTTTTTTTTCGATTAGTTTAATAAAATTAAATAAAATGGTAAAATCTAAGTAACACACTTTTTCTATAAAAACTTTAAAAGGTTTTTAAAAGGTCCTTGTTCTGTAATAAGGAAATTAGTATTTATATAAAACAAATAATTATGTGAAGTTATATATTTAGACTAAATCAATAGTGTAATGTTAGCAATTTCTTCCATTCTGCACATACACTGTCTGTTATATATGATCTGTGTGCCACTGAGAATGCAGCAATGCCCATACTGGCAATGAAACTGGAGTGTTAGTATACATTGATATATCAGTCTTGAAGGCTTTGTGACTCACTTGGCAACACTGAAGACGTGCGGTTCTTCTCCTTGTTACAGTCCTTCTGGGCACTCAGACACTCCGTCAGGTAAGAATTGCATTCCGTCAACAACTACGAAAACAAACCACAGCATCCACAAGATGGAGCGAATGAGCTTCTAGCAATGAAAACCAGTGTCTTAATGCTGATGCACAGAGGCACAACAGAGTCATCAAGACCAGACCTTAAACTGTTTATCCATGCGTGTTTGTCCCGTGGGGCTCGGCGTGAGGATGTTGTTGACATAACTGTGGAGTTGCCATGCAGGCACCTCGGTGTCCTTGCTAAGCACAGCTTCCATTAATGCATCATGGATAAAGATGAACTGCTCCTGTAGGATAAACATATGTGTTATTAAGACAAACTGTGTGACATTAGTGCAGTACGTTTATGAATAGTGAACAAAATTTGTTCTGTTTAAATAATTTTTCCTGCCAAATAATAAAAGATATTTTGAAGAATGTAGGTAGCTGAACAACATTGCCTCCCATTGAGCTCCATTGTATGCACTCTAAATTATAAATAATAAAAGTAAACAATAAACAAAACGTGTAATATCTCAAATGACATTGCTTTTTTTGCAAAACCAAATATATATTTTGAAGAATGTTGGGAGCAGAACAACATTATTCCCATTGAGTTCCATTGTGTGTACTCTTAATAATAAATAATAACAATACATAATAAATAATAAACAAAATGTATTATGTCTGAAATAACATAATTTTTTCTGCCAAACAAAAAATATTTTGAAGAATGTTGGTAACTGAACAGCATTGCTCCTATTTCACTTCCGTTGTATGCCTTTAAATAATAAACAAGAATTAATAAACAAATTGTATTATGTCACAAATTATATAACTTTTTCCTGTCAAACAAAACAATTTTGAAGAATGTTGGTAGCTAATATAATTTCTTCCTATTGACATCAATTGTATGCTCTCAAAATAATAAAAATAAATTATAAACAACATGTGTTAGATCTTACACAACATGACTTATTTCAGCTAAACTAAAATATATTTTGAAGAATGTTGGTACGCAAACAACATTGCTCCCAATTGATTACATTTATGCACTCAAAACATATGAAACATTTTTAAAATATCTTAATTTGTCTTCCACAGAAAAAAAGAAGATCCACAGTTGTAAAACAGCAATAAATTATGGCAGAATTTTTACTTTTAGGTGAACTATGCCATTTTAGATTCCATGTGTACATGAATACATAAAGCGTGTAGTAACCTCCGTCTGGACCAGGTAGTTCCGCTGGGCTCTGATGTGCTTTAGAAACCCCAGGACGTTGACAGTACCTTTGTCTTTAATCTGCTGAAGCATGCTGTCTATGACTATGTAGGTGCCTGTTCGGCCCACCCCGGCGCTGCAGGGCAAATCCAAAAGAGTTTGATAAATATTAAGGTCTCATATTACAACAAAGCACAGTATTCCACACTTCAACCACCCTCCTGGAAATGACGCAGGACTACACAACGGTCGCAGCAATGATTCATGGCTAAGTGAGAAGTGTATTGGATGGTGCACGGTAGGAAACAGATAACACTTCAGAACATACGAAAAGCAAGCATGATGCAATTTCTAAAGCAGAAGATACCTGCAGTGCACTAGGATGGGACCCGTGCCTGGCGTTCGTGCTGCTGAAGAGCGGGCGATGAATTTGAGGACTGGTAGGGTGTACTCGGGCACACCCATGTCTGGCCACTGAGTGTAGTGGTACTGGACTATAAGGCGTTCGTTCTGCTTTCCCCTTTGACCCTAATGCAGAAACACACCCATCAGAAACTCAAACCCATAAGAAAAATGACTTAGAACTTTCAAACGCACCTTCTTCATTTTGGCGTGGCGAATGATGAAGTGGCGAAGTGTGTAGTACGCATACACTTTAGTGCTCTTCAGAGTCACCAATATGTGTCCATACACATCGCTGTTCTCTAAAGGCCAGTACTGATCGCATTTCCTCTGTAAATACAACACAAACGCATAAGTGTCACTTATTTCCAAGAAGTTTTGTGTTGTCTTTGTGTAGCAAAACAAGCAAATGTGAAACAGGAGCCTTCAGGTGATTACAGATATGCACTGGAGACAAACCAATAAAAACAAGCTTGCGTCAACATAATACCTTTAAAGGGCAGATTTTAAAGATTTGTTTTAGGGATTTTACTCATACCGAGAGAATATTTTAGCATGAAAATCAAAGCAATGTATCACACCGGGGGCAAAATTAATCTGTTCACAAATAAAGTTAGCCAAAGCACTTTAAAAGGAATGGTTCACAGATAAATGAAAGTTCTCTCGGGCTCAAGCCAAACCAGATTTATGTGACTCGCTTTCTTCAATATAATACAGAAGATGTTTTTTAAAGGTGTAATGGATAATATAACGTGTAAAACTATGTTTTGGAGGTGTATAAAAACAAAATAGGATGATATGTTTTGATACCATAGTATTAGTTTTTTAATACAACTCAGTTAACACAACCTCTTAAATGGAATTTGATTCGCTTACATTTTCCTTCCTATTCTTTTGTCATGGCTGTGTGGGGCCTTTATATTCATATAAAATAATATAAATCTTTATTTTGTCCAACTGAGGTATTATGTATCTTAGATGGATGAGGAAAATGTGACATGTAGTCAGGTGGTTACAAATTAGGAGAAAGTCCAAAAGTTTTACACTTCTGATTAAAGTCTCTCATTAAAAGAGATCACTCACTCTGCCCTTCTCAACCAAGTTGGTAATCATGACGATCACTCTTGTGTTTTGTTCCCAGATCATTCTCCAGAAGTCATCAAAGGTGGACTTTAGAGGCCCCTGAGCAGCTATGTAAGCCCTGGCTCTTTTATAACCCTGAGAGAGAGAGAGAGAGAGAGAGAGAGAGAGAGAGAGAGAGAGAGAGAGAGAGAGAGAGAGAGAGAGAGAGAGAGAGAGAGAGATGTAAAAAAACTGTTAGAAAGACCACTCACGCACGCATGTTCGGACACAATCACGCACACGCACAATTGCACGCTCACACACACACAAGCTCACACAACCACACACACTGTCAATAAAATATCCTTACATCCACATAGTTGGCATTGATGTAGTCAGTGTGCTTGGAGTCTTTCCCAGGCAACTGCTGTAACTTCACTCTGCTGTGATCATCTGGGAATTTAAAGACAATAAATGATGTACCAGAGATATTTAATCAATTTAGAAATGCTAGAAGTGTACGTAAGAAAGACATATGAATATTTTTAATATACAGATTTAATCTTTTTCCTTGATGCTTTTCTAGCACGTAAGCAGGATGAAAATCCTGGATAAATTCATAGTGCACAATTACACGGTTAGCTCTGGTACTTGAATCTGATTGAACGAAAGATGAAGGAATAATTCTGAATCATAACAGCAATGAGATTGGTTAAAAAGTACAAGTTTACATAAATAAGACTAAGAGAGAAAGTCAACTCACAAGCAAGAATGTTGATATATCTGTTTTTGTGCTTGTTGTCTGGATGATTAGAATGTTCGGCGGTGATCTTCATGTCCGATGTGCAGTGTTGAATCTCCTGCAAAAATACAAGTGAAAATGATTTATACAAAACAACCTCATACTAAAATGCATGAACTTGGCCTTCTACAAAAAGTCATTTAATTGTGCTGGAACTTGAATAATTGTTAAGCAAAAAATAAAAATTTTTTCAATTTACTCATCTGCATTTTTATCCTATCTAAAGTCAAGATTTTCATGTTACAATTAATGTTTATCAAATATGTTATCCCATTGTATCACATTTTGCCACGAGACAGACGAGAACCAATGAGATTTAATTTTATTAACATGTCACCATATTTCAATGTAGCACTCAGATTTGTTTTGGTATAAAATGTACTAAATAAAATTGAATAATAATGATATTAATAATAATATCCTACAATTATACTAAATAAAGTAATAATATTATATTTTCATAAACCATGGTTTTAAAACCATTAATTTAAATTTGGTTTTATGATTTATGTACTCTTCGATTCAAAAATGGAAATCCTATAATCATTTATTCACAATATTTCCATTTCAAATCTGTAAGACAAATTTTCTGCAAGACAAAAAAATATTTTGTGAAGCATCTTGGGTAACTAAGTCAGGGGTCAGTCGTGGCCTGGGGTTCAGTTGTGGTCTGATGGTTAGAAGTTGGACTTGTAAGCAGAAGGTTGCGGGGTTTGGATCCCAGGGTCAGCAGACAATGACTGAAGCGTCCTTGAGTAAGATATCTTACCCCTGTTTGCTTTTCATTGAAAATTGGCCACAGTACAATACTTGTAATTGTGTTTGGATAAAAGCGTCCGCCAAATGAATAAATGTAAATGTAAATTGCACCAATTCACTTGCACTGGTTTTGTAACCATACAATAGAAGTGATGAGTTCTGGAGTAGAAAAAGTCATACATTTTTTAAATGACAAGAGGGAAAGGAAATAATGCCCTTAAATGTCCTTTTGTTATAAACTAGGAGTTTTATAAATTGTGACTTATATATGTAAACAAATCTTGAGGCTCATATCCACTTTTACTTTTTTTCTAGCAAAATGTTTAGCTGAAATATTAACACTTCTGTTTTGTTCGATCGAAACAGTAATTGATGATATTATTGGTAAATTATTCAGACCTCATTTGGAAAATAATAAGTTAATTATTCCAGTAATTAGGCATACTTTGATTAGAATGTACAGAAATAGCTCCAGTTGTCCAAATCATTTAATTATGGTCACATCAATGCAATTTCTAATGCATTTCAAACAGAAGCATAATAATGAGCTCCCCAGTGTGCCATAATGAAGCAGATATGAATCTGTCAAGCAAATCTTTTTGGTTTTTCTACAACTGCAAACCAAAGCACATCAGTTCTACTTTGCAACACTTTGCAAGCATCTTCATACCGTATGCACGACGCAGATAATTGTCAACATTTATAATGAGTCTTTCTTTACTTGCCGCCCATAAATGTGAATTTGGACATATTGGATTCTGATCATGTAAATGTTTGCTATGGGCATGAACCTGGCCCAAGCTATCCTGCATTCCTGCACAGATACCTCCAGCTAGAGGAGTGATTTTAATGAGGCTCTCCTCTTTAATTAGTCCTTTCCCATAGCCATCTGTGCCTCTGTGCTACTGGGAAAACTGGTATATGTACAGAGAGTACCCACACACATGCATGCACTTTAACAACAAAGGCCATACTCACATCAAACTCCTGAGAAAAGCCATGTTGGCTGCTGGCATGCAGCTCCATCATGTGTTTGAGGAACTGCCTGACTGGAAGAGCCTCAACTTCGTCTGAAATGCATAAATCCAACACACGTGTCTTAAATCTGCTCATTAAATCCAGACAGATTCATTCGTATGGTACAAATTATAATAAATAGGATAGGAAGTGCAAACTAAGGTTGTTAAAACTACAATACATACATCCTAAGGAGTGACAAAACAAACATTTAAAATAAAAAATAAATCATTTATAATAGAGTAGCATCATAAATGATTTAGAATGTTTATTTTATATAAAATTAATTTCAAAGTTTTTCAATTTACAATTTTTTTTTAAGTAAATTCTTTCGTAAAAAATGTTGTTGGTATTTTCTTGAAAATACACGTATTTGTAAACTAACTCTTTAGTAAAATCTTTAGGTCATTAATTTATTATTAAATATACATATTAAATATATTATAAAATAATAAATAATCATTTTAAATTTGAAAACGTTTTAATAAAGTTGCACAAAAATTTTATTCAAAAGTATCAGATTTATTAAAAACAAAAGGCTCCCTTTGAAACATTATTCAAACATTCTTCAAAATAAAACTTTCTGTTCAATTTCATCCAGAGACAGTACAGTCAACATCCCAATCTTGTTTTCATCCTCTGACCTTATGAGTGAAGACAGGAGTGATGATATTTGGGCACATCTGTGTTGTCTAAAGCTAATCAGTTATACATCGCTAAAAAAGCTACCGTGATGGTTTATTGTCACGCAAAATGGCCATATAAAGAAATGCTTCATTACTGCCCAGGGAACCACACAGCTGGGACCACATTTAAAAAAGACCAGAATCCTCCGGGGCATTCTCAGCTTTGACATGGCGATGGATGATCAAACACATCAATCCAACCCCCGCTCTGGGTTCAGAGTCTACATCATTCACCATAAAGATTTAGTCTTATTAAATACGGGACATGCGCGCGAAGACTACTTTCTCAGTTTAACAGGGATTGTTGATGAGTTCTCCATTATGGCCGGACATTAAACTATCAGCTCGGATGGAGTTCTCGTAAACATTAACGGCGGGTTTTACTTTCTTGGGCGTATAGCTATATAGACCTGTCAGTCAAGAGATGGCGAGCGGAAGAGAGAGGGGGAGATAAAAATGCAAGAACTGAGCAATTGTACAATATCAGTCTTTGCCTTCACCGACTATGAAACAATAACACAAAAACACAAGACACACAGAAGGTTAAACGTACATCCAGTTGACACCAAATAAAAAGTCATATATAAAGTATATGTGACATATCCAACACAAATTTAAAGGATCTTGCTATATCCTGTCGTTCATAGTGCATCAATGGCAATATCATGGGTTCGAGACCCCTTAACCGCAATGGACCTGGACCTGTGAACTAAGGTGAGAAGGCAACCACAGAACATCCAATACCAACAGAGTAATAATTGTAAATCAATGCCCAAAAATCTGGAGTGTCACAGCAAATTCGACTGACCTGCCGGAGAAAGGATGGGAATACTATCATGGTGGATCACTCTCGGAGAGCTCCTGTCTTCAACATAGAAGTGTGCAGTCTGAAAAAATCTCCTGTAAATAAAAAGGCATTCGATGAGCAGAATGGTCCAGAAATAAAGAAAGGCAGATCAGAGAATGGAAAAGCTCAAAATTGCACAGACTGAAGTTTGGTTGGTACAGGACGCACACAGGTAAACAGAATGCTTTTAGGGAGCTCCTGTCTATTTGTGTGTAAGTCTCCTTGATCTTAAAAGTTGCCGTTGTGTATTCTCTGAACACCACCGGTCCAATTTACAAACCACTTTGAAAGTCAAGCAGTCTGCTCCTGTTTGTATAGTGCTGTAGTGTGAGGCTTTGCTCTGTTTTGTGTTCAATTCAATCTAAGTCAACACTTTTAGAGTCATGTGGCAAAGTGTCTGGATCCCCGAGTGACTTTAAATCGTTTAGGCCAAGAACAACCCATTGCCGGGTAGGATCTTTATTCATAAAAGATGATGCTGGTATGTATCTATAAAATAATTGTATGCATATATTACACACTATTCATTGGATATAAAAAAATTATCAGCCCATAAACGGTATCAGACGATCTTTCTAAAAACTGCTGAGTCTTAGCCAATATCCTGCCAATCAGCAAGAATTCAATTGATGTATGCCTGGTGTATATAAAATATAAAGAAACAACACCAATTTATTTTTCAATAATAAATGTTTATATATATGAAATTTATTTAAATTTAAATTAAACTTATCTGTATCGCAGACATCACTCTGAAAAATCGGCTTTGGATATCGGTGGATTATTTAGCATTTAGTATTACATCTGTAGTAGTTACAATATTGTATATAGTATTTGAATGATATTAACTTGAATTCATATTTTGTTTAATAATATAATGCAAGTGTAAAGTCAATATCTAATATTTAATTACAGCATATCTCTAATATTTATGTGTAAATTTACTTATAATTTTTTAATAATTATTAACTTATTTCTACTTAACTTATTTTCTTTTCATATATTTATAATTATTAACTTATTTTTACTTAACTTATTTTTATATAATTTATTTATAATTATTAACTTATTTTTACTTAACTTATTTTCTTATAATTTATGTATAATAATTTACTTATTTTTACTTAACTTATTTTCTTATAATTTATTTATAATAATTTACTTATTTTTACTTAACTTATTTTCTTATAATTAGATTTTTTTATTCCAAATCAGAACCTTATTTATTACAATATACAATGTAAACATTAATGAGACTATGCTATTCCAAGTTAGGCCGACACTTTACAATGCATAAAACTTTGCATTGAGACACTGGCCAACACAAACATTTTTCTTTCTGGGTAACATAAATTATAATTGAACAACCAAACTATACTAAAATACAAATGTCTTTTGATTTTGTATCCGCACTGCATTAAATTAATAACATTTTATTTAATTTTCCATGTAAAGTATTCAAAGATCAATGTATTCCCCATCCTCTGACCCAAGCTCCAACTAAACACTCACATTTATATAAATATTTGTAAAGCATCCCCTACCTGTACTTAATGCAGAGCAATGAGCAGATGCTATTCATTCTTGGATGGTGAGATACAAAGAGCCAAATGCAGGTTGAGCCCCAGTGAGATTTGAATTGGGGCGGGGATGCCCTGGAAACGGGATGGGGGTGGAACCCTACACTAATGACCTTTTTACGATCGGGGATCTTTCGGGAAACGTTTGGAGCCACAAGACTAATGGTGTATAAGGGTCCTTCGGTGAAGTTCTGCACCCTGCGGTCTGGCCCTTAAGCAATGCAAAAGAAGATAAAAATAACCTCTTATCCCTTCCCATCTGCGCCCCTATCTGCATGAGTCTGAAATTGTTTTAACTTCTTGGCGATCTTGTGAAGAAATGTGGAAACGAGTGGCGCATCTTTGCTCTGTAATGGGCATCTGTGAGTTTGTACAGGCTGTGAGCGATCCAGATGGAACCCTGCCTACATAAACCTCTCATTAGCCTATCGCCTTGGCAACATCGTAACTTCACTTCAGCGAATAATAGTGCGCTTTGCAGTAAACACTCACACGAGTTAAAGGTCCAAGAAAATGAAAACCTTCTGTAACGGAGGATATGAAGAGCTCTTTTCCAAAATCCTATCCATTTTAATACTTTTCATTGGGTACATACATCTTGTTCATATTTATTTTGTCGTGTTAAGATGGTCTCTTGGCTTAGACTGAACGTGTTAAACAATGATTGTTAAATGAAAAATATATTATTCCTCAAAATATAAAAAAAAGTACAAATACATGTCTTTAAAAAAAGAGAAACAAAAACAAAAGGACATTCGACATCAGGGATTCATGCTATAAATTAATATAAATCAAATGAATGCAAATCTCCAGAAGGCGTTTCACTCGTCTCACTGGCGTGTTATTGAGTTTAAAGTACTCATTTTTAAGATTGAACACAAACAAACGCTCTAAAGGATCACAATGTTGGATTGCATTGAACGGATTCTGATCGGTTGAGAGGACATATCGGATTTAGGCTAATAACAGGTTCAGATTTATGAAAGATGGGAATGAAACTGCATCGTTTAGTATTTCTAAAACAAGAAAATACAGTGATTTAGATGAAAAGGTGCAGTAAACAGCAAAATGGCATGACAAGCTAATATTTTTTATTTGCCTTTTATAGCGTTTGAAGAAGAGTTCTTCATATTTTGATTAGCATGTCAGATACTTGATTTGAAATGTATGTAACTTGATATAAAAGTAAATGCATAATGTATCTCTCCTTTCAAAACCCAGGGGAAAATGTTTGCATTACTACAATTCTTCCAACTATCTTCTTTTAAAATAACTAAATGAACTGAACTAAAAATCCCATTAATATTAAAACTAAACTCATAAGTGTCTTTCAACATACTTTACAAATGCAAGACCAATATATTTTAATGATATTAGACCAGACAGTTTCACAGATTGGAGCACAGCTGGGTCCCTCCGCTCCAAACTCACGGTCCCTAGGGGAGCCTCAACCTCTTAGCTCACAAACAAACATAAGACAGAACAGGAGGACGGTGGTATTTGCCAGGAAGATTTTGATCGGTTACCGCAGGGTTGAGACAGGTCTGCGAGCGGGTGGGCAGATGGGACTCGCGTTCTCCGGAGAGCCGAGCGAGGTTGATAAAGGCCAGTGTGAGAGAGAGATATTAGATGTGTGGAAAGAGCTAGATGAGGTGTGAATACACGGGTCAAAGGGCTCGAATACCATTTACAAAGCCACAACAAGACATTTGTTGGTGGGTTGGCGTCTATTTTGTTGCCTTGTGCAAGGGAGCTCTTGCAAAGATGGAATCTCATTGGTGGAAAAAACAGCAATACAAAATGGACATTTGTCCCTTAGATGAACATTTGCAGGATGAATAGCTGTATCATGTTAACTGTGGTTTCTCAATAGAGTCTTACCTCCAATAGACCAGGACAGCCAACATCATGATCAGACAGAGGAGAGTTAGGGCAGAGACAACCATCAGGGGGATGATCCATTCCATTCGGCTGGATGGGGACACTGGGTCTCGGGTTACAGTGGAGATGCTATTCCTCTCTGTTTGATGATCATTGGAGAAAAGAGAAACTTGTGTTACCAAAATGGACACTTTTAAAACTATTATCATTTTTATTAAGTTTTATTGTGTTACAAGCTGTATTATGGCTTCAACATGGC
Organism: Triplophysa yarkandensis; assembly: GCA_033220385.1. Taxonomy (NCBI): domain Eukaryota; kingdom Metazoa; phylum Chordata; class Actinopteri; order Cypriniformes; family Nemacheilidae; genus Triplophysa; species Triplophysa yarkandensis. The sequence goes on along the minus strand of CM065670.1, from coordinate 3,521,736 downwards.
TTAATCAAAACAATATTAAATGAAATTCATAATAAAAACAAAAAAATGTTTTGAAAACTTGACATGTATTTTTATTCACATCTTACTTTCAATGCAATGCATTTTTTATCTAAAACAAATACTTTATAAATAATGCAGTAACGTATGGCTTCTTTGGCAAAATGTTTTATTATTACCCATATCTAAAGGGATAGTTCACCCATAAATTAATATTTTGAGATCATTTGCTCACGCTCCACCTCCACCTTATTTTTACTGAAAGATATCTGTCAGAATGTTTGTAACCAAACAGTTTCGGGGCAGTCCACAAAGTGGTAGTCAAGGTTATACTAGAATAAATTCCCACATTCTTTAAAATATCTTCTTTTGTTTTCAACAGAACATAAAATTTATACAGGTTTTGAACTCAAAGGGGAGTAAATAATGGCTGCATTTTTATTTTTGATAGAATCCTTTTAATGTTTATTTATGGAATTTTAACGTTATCCAAACTCACTCTTGATGTATTCTGTGTGTTTTGTACAATGTATTGCTTCTGGCTATTTTATTACTCACCCTACTGATCAAAGTTCAGACACACTTTCAATGTATATTTTATACAATCTTTCAGAAAACCTTTTTGATCTAAAGGCTTACACCTGCATGCTTGGAATTAGTTGTGCAGAGAATGATTAATGTACCTGGGTATAAACCTTTTTTATGAAGATAAAACGTTATATATTCATCTGAAACCCTTTTACTGTTAAAAAAACAGTTCATAAAGTCAGAACTTCCAATTCTGTTTTCAATCGACTAGATATGACTTAATTGCTGGAAAGTTAAGTTTGTCATGATTCTTGTTGTTTAACTTCAACTTCATTTGGTATGTAAAGCCACTGGCAAATTTTGAGATGACAATATAAAAAGTTGCGAGGTACATCTAAAATATAAAAGGGACCAGATATAAGAAGTTATATTGCAATAAATTTCAAGCAACATCTCAAATATACAACCCAAGTTGATTAATTTAATAGTTCACCCCAAAAGGAAAAACTGTCATCTTTTACTAAACCTTTAGACATTTCAAATCTGTATAACTCTCTTCCTTCTGCAGAACACAAAAGAAGATATTTTGAAAAATGTGGGACCAGATTTTTTTATACCAACATTCTTTAAAATATCTTATTTTCTGTCTGCAAAAAAAGAAAGTCATTCAGGTTTGAAATATCCAAGGGTGAGTAAAATATGGTAGAATTTACATTTTGGGGTGGCCTACCCCTTTAAGAAGTCCTACTGTAGAATGTGCATTACTGTCCCATTTAGCATCTTTCATCATTTTGTTTGCGCTACCACACATTTTTTTTGACAGTATATATATTTTTTGTTTAACACATTTTGTTGCCTCATCTTTTTTAATGCTGAAGTATTTCTGTCACTGTCATTACTCATTTTGCCTCGTGGGAAATTATCTCACTTGTTTGCATAAGACTTAAGACAGCGATCCCATTAGAATGCGGAGGCCATGCGGAGCTCACCTACCGGTGTGAATGAGATACGGCCAGTGAGCCTTCTCCTCATTGGTAAGTTTAGTAGTCTCGGTCGAGCCAGCAGGAAGTTGCATGTCTGAGTTGTCGGTGTCTTCCTGCCACGGTGATTTGGATGAATCCTCCCCCGAGGGCCTTATTGTGGCTCCGGATACCTGCTCTTCTGCTATTTCAGAAGCTATGGTGGAGCTGTCGTTATTAAAATCGGCCCTCTCTCGACCCCTCTCCCTGTGTTTGGACGTCGGCACAGGAGTCGTCGTATTTTGAGAAAATATATCTTCATTCTTTTTGTCCCTGACGTCGTTTTCCTTCTTTTTCTTTTCCTCTTCTCCTTGTTCCTCCTTTTCCTCTTCCTCTTCCTCATCCTTGTCATCCTTCTCTTCTCTTTCACTCTCTTCTTCCTCACGATTATTCGCCTCCGTCGTGTCTTCAGAGCGGCGGATGCTGTTATCGGTTGGGGCGGTTTCAGAGGCGGGTGTGGGCGGGTGTTGGGTGGGCGTGGGGCCTGAGTTTGTGGAGTGGGTGGGCCAGAGGGATCCCGGGAGTGAGGAAATGACACTACCGCTGAAGCCCAGTCCTGCTAGGAGAGTGCTGGTCACCACGGATGCTACGGTGGCCTGGCCGCCACTGGATGGGGGACCAATTCCCGTTGCCATGGAGACGAATGAGAAGGGGAGTCCAGCCGAGGTCCAGGTGGACGAGCCTGAACTTATAGGGGCCATGTCGGCAGAGGAGGCTGGGGAAACTGTGGGCTGAACACATTTTGAATTAAATTTCCGTAATTTCTTTTATCCAAACCAACTTTAAATTCAAAATTTCACCAGTTTGTATTGGGAATCGAACCCATGACCTGGTCATCCCAGGTGTCTAGCTGGTCTAGTATTACTCACCACTCCAGCTTTTACAATCCTCGTCCCCTCGAAAATCCTTGTAGTGTTTGCTTTAAAAAACAAATCATAATATATTAGTATTAATTGACACACAACCAGTTAACATTCGGGTTACTGGACAAACCTTTGAATAAAAGGGTTTGGCTGAAGTCACTGCGCTGGTCTCTGTGACACACAGCTTGAACTCTGAACAGATACAGGACATCTGGAGACACCAGTGGGATAACTGCCCTCTGTAGGCAAAACACATCACACAATTTAATAACTGAGACATGCAAATTAGACTCCACGATGCTAAAATATTTATATGCAGTCTGTGGATATGCATAGTTTAGGACTACAACCCATATACCTGGAAAATATAATGCATTTGTCACAGTATGCAATATACATGCAATGGATGATATTAAAAATGTCTGTATCTGTATGATAAAAATATTTCTAAATGAGATTAATTCGTCTATTTTTATTAAATACTTTTCATTTGATCTTATATTACACCGAATTGCAAAATGTAATTTTTAATTTATAAAAGATAATGTAATATAAATATGTAATGTTTTTAGGTCATGTCACCATATACTACAGTTCTAGAAAGTATCTCACCACATTTGTCACAAATAATTTAAATAATTTACTTATAATAACTCTAAATTATAAAATGATAAAATATGCAATTGCAAACTTTGGATTTGATCATATTTTTTTATTTATTATATAATTTTATTTAATTAAAACCTGCAATTTTAAACTCTAGGTTTGACCTTATAGTACAACAAATTGCAAAAAAAATATTTTTGGACAACATCCTACAGCTCTTACAAAGTTTCCCATTCCCAAAAATGATTTAATTACACATCAAGCAGCATGTAAGATATATAATGCTGTATATGTGCATGTGTTTTGTATGCTATACTTCTAGAATGTTTTACTGGACTGTTGACAGCTTTTAGATGCTTGGGTAGGTACTTCAAAATATTTCTCCAAAAAGAATTTCTTCTGTTGATGTTTGTCTTGGTGCGTCTTGTTTTTTTTTATAGCCAGTAGCCTTTTCACATCTGAGCCGGGCAAAAGCATGATTCACTACTTGGTATTGGTTGTTGGTGGCAGATGGCTTACAAGTAGGAAATTATAATTTTAGAGACAATTTCATAAAAACGTGGCATATGCCCCTGCAAACAAATGGTGTCCTCAATATGTTTAGCTTGTTTTCCAAGAAAAGACGTTCACTCTTATATTCAGAAAAACATCCTAAATAAACCAACTAAAAGTCCAACTCTGAAAAGGCTATTAAATGACAAACCTGGGATTTCAAATCCAAATCTGACACAATCAAAGTGCCTCTTGGGTAACAGCAAACACCCAAAAACCTCATTACACAACACGGAACGACAGGATGTAAATCAGATTTTCCGAACCTGACACGTCAAAGCAAATCTGACATCTGTCATTATTATTTGTATGAAACAACCCGTTTCATCATCCCGCAATCCTCAACGTTCCAGAAACAGAAAGACGTGCTCATTTAAATTTCATAAACCCAAAACTGGTCCTGATTCTCTAGCACATCCTGAGACTGAACTGAAAATTGAAATAAAAATGTAAATGTGCAGCCGAAGAGATGACGGTATGTAGACTGAAAGAAAGTAATTGGACTTTAACCGTGGCAGTTATATCCCTCAACTGAACCCAAATCCAATTTGACCGTGCTTAAAAAAGACTGACAGGCCTCATCAGGACAAGTTCGCTGGACACTCTCTCGTTGTCATGGATACCGAGTGTATAAAGCCGCCCGATAAGGTGACTGACAGGAATGGGCATAAGTCATTCATTAGAGCGGAGAGAAAAATAGAGAAAGTGCTGTCTAAATCCATCAGCCCGATGAAAGCCATCGATCCATCAGACTTGAGAGGAAACACAGGGTACCGAAAGAAAGGCCAAGAGGGACGATTTGGTCTTTTGTTCATTGCCGGCAGGTTCTGACAGCATTATTTTTTAATTATAGGCAGGGTCCAAGATGTACTTTTATCCCATCTACCCATGACGGGTGGAATGACTTCTGGTAAAAAACACTTTCGATTGGTATTTCCAGCGTCTTTACTGATATCAGTTTCTTGAGGAAACAGATGATGATGTTAAAGGAATAGTTCCTCTCAAAATGAAAATTCAGTTAATTATCCAGCCTCATCATTTCTTTCTGAAAAACACAGATGATATTTTGAAGAATGTTAGTTAAAGAAAACCATTGGTCCACACTGACTTCTACTAGCTTTCCTGTAGCTCGGTAGTTCAAGTGTGGTGCTGGAAACGTCAAGGTAATGGGTTCCATTTAATGGATTTCACATATTCCGTCACTAATGTATAGCATAAATCAAGTCTGCCAAACGCTTATGTATGTGGACTAAAAATCACTGAAAGTCAATAAGGACCACTAAAAACTCGGCCAATAATCAATATGAAACGATTAAAGCACATATCCTACTATCGCCCGAAAACAAATATTAAAATCACCCCTAATTTTAATTTTCTGAATTTTGAAATCTAAAGTTTGCCTCTTGGTGGAGAAATGTTGTAATGTCAAACGACTATGACTTTATTCCATTCCCACATTGATTTATCCAGTTGACCTTCTACTTACTCCAGGAATAACATGAAGGCTAAAATAATAAGCACTAGGTAATTCTTCAAATGTAAAAACATAAAATAGAAGTCAAAGGCTCCAGTTTATTTTCTAAATCTTGCACAATAGCTTCTGTTGTGGATAAAACAGTCATAGTAACAATGCATTTCAGCAAGCGACAAATCAGAGAAAGACGGCCTGGGAAGAGCAAAAGATCATCAGTCCAACCACAATGACCTCATCTTAGCCAAAGATTTACTCATCCAGTTGACCTTTTCCCATCTTCAAGAATAAAACCAAAGCTAAAACGATCAGCATTTGGCTATGTGTCCTGTTTACTCTTGTAGCCTGTTTTCTCATTCGGCCCATGAATCTCACCGTGCTGTGTTCGCCGCTCTGCGTGAAGGTTTTCTCAAAAGGCAGTTCGTCCTTCACCCAGCTGTAGGACACCAGGAATCCCAGTATAGGCGGGTGGTAGACAGTTGACGGTCGATCCCAGGTCAACACAAGAGCAGTTCGGTTCAGCAGATGGACATTCATGTTGTCAGGGATGCTGCTGCAGACTACATGAAAAGAGAGAAAACAAAAGATTATGAATGATGCAATTTGCATATTAGATAAGAAAAGATGTGCTTTTTTGATTAGGGATGCGCAAAGTGAGATAAACGGGCCGAATTGCGGCTCTATGCCGACGGGAGAGGAGCCAGATCTCTGACGCACGAGGTCCCTGCCCAGGCCGGGAGGTACGGCTAAATCTTTTATTGCTGTCTGACTCACCAAAGCGTTCTCACTAGAAACTGCTTCAAAGTGGAAAATAATACATGAGCTCATCTCAATCTGCCTTCAGGCTTTAAACATACTCGCAGGGAGCGCATGCAGGTCCTGTGTATTTCTCCGGACCCAATAGGAAGTATGATGTGTGCTTGTGTAATATCATCAACTTGATGTTTGCTCGGATACATCTAACTGAGGGTGCTTGCTTAACAGGTGGACTAGACCAGACTTTTAAACTAAACCATGAGAGCAATAACGTTTCAGGTCAAAAATGAATATTATGTCATGAATTAATACTCAAATAATACCTTTAATGTCTTGTCATGTTGGACACAAAGGGAGATATTTGGGAGAATGTCAGGAAGGGAGATTTTGGTGGCACTAGAGACCAGGGTAAAAAAATTAAACGGTTGGGAAAGGTGCCCTATTATTTAAAATATTACATGAAATATTTTCTGTTGTAAAACAAAACAAAAAAATATACAATACTGTCTGTCTTCTTATATGGCGGTCAATGGGGACTCAAAAATCTTAGTTGCGTACATTCTTTCAAATATCTTTCTTTTGTTCGACCAAACAAAGACATGTATACTGGTTTGAAACAACTTGAGGGTGAGTAATTTAAGGTGAAGTCAAGTCCAGAGTGGCACAAAAAGTTAATAAATTAGACATTTTACGCAACTGGAGTACACTTTTCTACAACATAACATCAAATATCAAATATCAAATAACTTCAAATATATTTCCTATTAATCAGCAAAACGGGGAAATGTATACAGGTTTGAAACAACTTGAAGGTGAGTCGATCATGACGGAAATATCATTTTTGAGTGAACTATCCCTCTAACACACCTAATGCCTAGAGTGGCACAAAAAAATTCAGGTATCACGCAAGCGGAATCAGGAATCACGCAAGCGGAATCAGGAATCACGCAAGCGGAATCAGGAATCACGCAAGCGGAATCAGGAATCACGCCAGCGAATGACACTTAAATTCAATAAGGCATTCTTCTAAATATCTTCTTTTTCATTTTGAGGATTGAAGAGTCATGCTGGTTTAAAAAGACGAGACCAGGATAAATTATTAAAGCATTTTAATTTTTGTGTCAACAATCGCTTTCAAAAAGGTAAAGAAATGTAATCATCCATTGTCAAAACTCTAAGGGCAGCACCGCAGCTCGGACTTCAAATGTTTTAACCCCGCTAATACTGAAAATGTTGTTTTAAATGAGGACGGCAGAACCTTTTAGAAGACGAATAGATGCAATTGCAGGATTGACGTCACTTATCGCACAAATCGTTGGCTGGAACGTGTTTTCATCAAACTGGGCGGACCGCATAAGTGCTGCTTGATAAGGTCATTATGCTGAAAGCCTCTGCTCTTAATGCGTGTATTAGCATTAGTAACCTGTCAACAAGCCCATGATAAACATATCTGTGCGAGGGGCAGATCGGGGAGTGAAACGAGGACGAGGGGGTGATTAGACAAAAGGGCATCTGCTGTGAAAGTCGCCCTCAAGAGCTCTGTTAGCACCAGTGACTCAGCGTGAGCCCATTATTTTCATCAGTTCAATCATCAGCATACTAATGACTGCCGCCATTACTGTCCAGCAGAGATAACACAGACACTGATGACTCAAATTGACTTCATTCTCACGCTAGATCTTTGGGTCATGAAGTCAACCAGGTATGTTGCAGGACAAAATGCTTGATAGGTGAGTGTGTTCAAATAACACATTTCAAGGTCCCTTAGAAAGTATTTTCTTAAAGTAACTGATTTATGTTATTTATTTATTAATAATTCTTTTCAACAGGATTTTGTTCATATCTAGCGAGTTTAAGACAAAGTGTTTGGGTCATACAATCTATTTTTTCTTGGTGAAAAACTACACAAACTATACAGATGCTTTTATCGGGCGCACATGTCAAGGTAAACTTTCGTTTGTGTTTGTTTATCTGGCTAGTGGATATAATACAAACATTTTCATATTTAATTGATGTTTATATACATTATATAAATATTTGATTGTGTATCAATTTTAATAAATTAAAAAAAAAAAATTATTTTATAGTTAATTGTTTTAATAAATAAATTTCATCAACAAGCAAGGTCATTTTCATATTTTATTTATATTGATTTACATTAAAAAAATATTTTACGTAATATAAATTGGAATACATTGACAAATAACCTAATTGTATTAAATATTAATTGTTTTCATAAATAATGGTAATTATTTGCAAGATCTGCAAGAGATTTGCACTAGAAAGACAAGTAACATATTGAAGTTTCAACAAAAAGTCTATCTACAACAGCCATGTTAATACAAATATTTATGGAACAATCTCAGAGGTCAAGACGTCATATGTGAGACAGACAAAAATGAAAGGGATAAATCAAGTATATACGAAAAATCTGTGATGGATAACTCACTCTTTAGTTCCAAACTTGTAAAAATGCCTTTCTTCTGATGAACACAAAAAAAGATGTTTGGAAGAATGCTTGTAACCAATCGGTTCTTAGACCCCATTGACTACCATAGTAGGACATATTAGATTAGATTCCACTTTATTGTCACTGCATATGTGAAGTACAAGGCAAAGAAATGCAGTTAGCATCTAACTAGAAGGGCAATAAGCAGTACAGATTATATGTGCAATATGTAGAATAATTGTATAGAATAGATAAGTATGGACATAATTTACAGAATTTAGATACTAAGCAGATATATAGACAGGTTTACTATGAACAGCCTATACAGATGGGTTATGTAAAAGTGTAAGTGTTTAGACAGATCTGTGAACATATGAACATAATGTACACTATTACAAGGGATGGTATACTGCATCCATTGCAATAGTGTAAATAATGTTCATATGACAATGTTAGTCAAAAGAACCCCGGGCATTTTTGCTATCTTACACTTTCAGAACATTTTATTTGTGTTCAACAAAATAAAATATATTAGAAAGATTTATTTAAACAATCTTTCTCCGTGTTCACCGAAGCAAATTCATGTATACAGATTTGGAACCATTCACTGGTAAGAAAATGACAGAATTTTGGGTGAATTGTCCCTTTTTTAAACTACATCATACAAACCTTTGATATTTTTAACACAAGCTTCTCCTCACGCTTGGTCCATTTTTCGTTAGATAACTGTTTATCTAGCATACATAATCTTTAAAACCAATTGTACTTAGGCTTCTAATGGTTTACAAAGAAATAAAGATGCACTAAAGTGTAACCTATTAATAGAAAGAGCGATATAAGGACAGAAGAAACAATTTCCCAGAGACAATAAAAACTAAATCCGCAGAAATAAACTGCCTGGCGGAGAATTATTGCAAAAGGTTTTTCAAAACTCATTTTGCTTGCATCAAAAACGGCAGAATTGCTTTGTTCATTTCTGCGGGTTTATTTTTAGAGGAAATATTAATGATGATTATTCCGCCTTTCGGCTGTGTTGCATCACTCCCGACTTCATCACAACCAATAGCAATCAATTCCCTCAGTAGGAGAGGAAAACAACGCTATCATTAACACGCAGCGTACACATTCCCTCCGTTACTGAGTTCAGCTCGGAGAACGCAGTCACTGCATTAATAAATCCTGTTTATTCACTTCTGTCTCAGGAGCTACGGATATACTGAAAACAACTAGCTTTGCACTTTATGCACGAGATGAATGAGAAGAGCTCCAAACAAGACATCTAGGAAGAAAAACTGAACTGTAATTTTACCTAAGAGAAATTACCCCAGTCCCTGTGGTAAATGTACCAATATTACATTCATAAAGACCCTCACCAGCAGAAAAAAATCTAAGTGTTAAACAAATGTTGGGTTTCTTTGGAAAGCTATGAACTAACGTACAAGTTGTGTCAATGTTGGTCTAGGGTGAACCACGATGTATGGTTGTAAGTATGCTTTCGTTCAGGTGTAAATATACATGTTCTTTATATATTTTTATGACGAAACTACCTGTACTGTTTAATTTGAATTAAATAAACTGTAAATATATAATAAATAGTTATATTAACTTAATTCAATTAAGAAACTGACTTTCAGGGGGAAAAAAATGAAAAAAACATCTTAAATGTACAAATACTATTTAAGTTATGTAATGAAAAGTATATGTTTATCAAATAAATATTGCTTTTATGCCCCCAATATTTTGGATGAATTCTAATATAAATATTTAAATAATCAGATTTACTTTTTAAAATGTATTTACACAACATTAAAACAGTGTGCTTATTTAATTTGAAAGCTTTTTTTGTATAAATTGTTTCATATTAAAAACAGTAAAACAAGTTTGAGCATTGAGATGTTCTTATATTCAATTGACAATTCTGTTTGAAAATCAGGGGGAATTTTAATTTAAAATTAGTATATACTGTAATGATAAACCTGCCTAAAAAAATCAAATATCTTCACAGCTTGACTGTCTCGACAGAGTCAGTTTTCAACTCAAAGTGTCTAACCTCTAGAGGTTTCTGCGTCTGCAGCGCTTGCCATGCTGTCGGTCATGAGGTCAGGCATCCATGCATCCATTACAGCTGATTTAAAGATCTGCCGGCTGCCCAGATCTTGAGTGGGCCGATGGTTATTCCTCAGATAATCCACAGACTTCACATGATCTTGCTGCTCTGTGGTGAAGATCGAGTAGAACGCCTCCAACTTCACCAGCGGAGACATAGGGAACACAGACAAAAAGAGAATGTCAAAGACAGCAGGAGAGGTATATAAAGAGAGAGACAGATGCAGAAACAGACAGAAAGAGGAAAACAAGAATGAAAGAAAGATGGAAATAATAACAGGAAGAGTGAAAGAAAGATAAACAGAAAGCAACAGCGGAGAAAAGAAAATTAGTGTGACTGGCAGAGTGCAAGAGTGAGAAAAAGACAGATGGAGAAATACACAGGAAAAGAGACAGAGGGAAAAAGACAAGATTGTGAAAAGAGTGAGACGGGAAGAGATATTTTTGTAGAAACAGAAAGTGAAACAGATGGAGAGGGTAAGACAGAGAAAAAGTGAGACAGAAAGAGAGATGGATGGAGAAACAGACAGATAGACAGACAGGTGGAGAAACAGACAGAAAAACAGACAGACGGAGAAATAGACAGAAAGAGTGAGAAAGAGTGAGACAGAAAAGGAGACAAAATGAGACAGACAGATAAAGACACATGGAGACAGAAAGAGAGACGGATGGAGATACAGACAGAAAGAGAAACAGATGGAGAAACAGACAGAAAAACAGAAAGTTAGAGAAACTGACAGAAAGAGTTAGAAAGAGCGAGACGGAAAAAGAGATAGAAAGGGACAGACAGATAGAGACAGAAAGAGAGACGTATGGACAAAGACAAAAAGAGTGAATAAGAGCGAGAAAGAAAAAGAGATAGAAAGGGACAGACAGATGGAGACAGAAAGAGAGACGGATGGACAAAGACAAAAAGAGTGAATAAGAGCGAGAAAGAAAAAGAGATAGAAAGGGACAGACAGATGGAGACAGAAAGAGAGACGGATGGACAAAGACAAAAAGAGTGAATAAGAGCGAGAAAGAAAAAGAGATAGAAAGGGACAGACAGATAGAGACAGAAAGAGAGACGGATGGACAAAGAAAGAAAGAGTGAGAAGGAGTGTGACAGAATAAGTCAGATAATAACACAGCCAGGAAAAGTGATAAAGAGCAAGATGGAAAGACAGACAGGTAGAGAAACAGAGAGAAAAAGTGACAAGAGCAAGACAGATAGAGAAACTGACAGGAAGAGTGAGAAAAAGGAGAGACAGAAAGCCAGACAGATGAAAAAACAGAGAGACAGAAATAAAGCGAGAAAGAGGGAGACAAAGGGAGAAACAGACAGCAAGAGTGAGAAAGAGGGAGACAGAATGCCAGACAGAGAGACAGAGAGAAAGCAAGAATATAGTGTATATGAAATGTAAAGTGTCTGTTTATATATATATATAACACATATAGACGGTAATAGACAGTTATATAGTATAGTGTAAATATAGTGTTAATTTTTTCACTTTATAGAATGTGTAAAATCATTTTACAGTACATTTGAGAGCACTACAGAAAATATACTAGTGTGACAGTTTGTGTCTGTGGGTGTGTGCATGTGCAGTCAGTGTGAATCTGCAGGAACAAACACAAGTCAGTTTGATGCATAGTACTCACAGCTGAAGGTGATGTTTCTTCATCATCATATAAACATGATGTAAAACAAGCGAATACTTGTGCGCATGTGCTAACCTGGTGGTGGGACAGGTAAACCGGCTGACTGAAGATGATCCACTCCACGACTTTACTGCAGGGTGGAGTGGTGAGCGAGCCTGTGTAACGGTAATAACTTCCCAAAGACGACGGCAACAGATCCCTTAATATAAACGGGCCAAGATTGGTTTCCTTCTCTGTTGAACAGACGAAAGCACAAACATCCCTGTGATGTCATCCAAAGGGGTACAAGTGAGGTCGAGCGTGTTTGTTTGAAGACTTTTTACAAATTGAGAAAGTTAAATAAAATGTTAGTCCCGCTCCATTTTCTTCAGTTGTTCTGTGTTTTAATAACAGTTTCATCTTGTTGAAGCTAACATTGAAGCTTGAATATTTTATGCATTTGAATCACAGACAATTCAATGAGAAAAAACAAGAACTGTCAATACAACATCAATGATGGTTCTTGATGAGAAAGTATTCTTTGCCTTTAATCTTTCAGTCTCTTTAGTAAAAAACACTGTCAAACCTACCATGATGGACTACCCGTTTGAGGCCTGCGATGATGGGCTCGGCTGCGATGTTGTTCTTCTTCCCCACCTAGAAAATTCAGACAAACACCGCGTGAAATGAGCAATTATCCCGTTACTCGTGTCTGGTAAAAGAAAAGCAAAAAAAGATGGGCCGCACTTACATGCCGCTATTATCAAACATAAGTTTCCCGCTTACGCAACATTAAAAACTAGAGCGTGCTGACATAAGCGCGTTTTATTCGGCCTGATGGAAATCTCATTCAGGTCAGATATGAAATATTCACGGTTGTGTTCTCTGGAGATTCATTTGGCTGAACGGTAATGAAAGAACCCATGGGACCCCCGAAGCACGAACACTGTATCGATTAACAATAGCAAACCCTCAGGAACGCACACGTCAAACTCTACGACATCATTCATCTGTTCACCAATAGCGGTAAGCCATAATGCTGTCATACGCGGGAGGAAATGTTTAAGTCCACCAACGTGGGTTAATCTTTAACCGTCTGACGGTGGATAAACATAGGACGCACCTGCGTTCCACTTTGGCCGTGAAGAATAGGTCTGTCACATCACATTGTAAAAATGTATATGAGGGTGTAAAGTGGGCTAAAATGAAAAGCAAAAAGCTTATTCTTACAGAGATCCGGAGCCGATAAGTTTTTGTGCTCTTTATTAACAAGAGTTTAAAAAAAATTGAGCACATATTTTCTTCCTGTTTTTAATGTGCAAGTTACATAAAATGTGGGTTTTTTTATGTTTCTTTTTTTCCATTCGAGGGACTTTTTTGGTGGGTGTTTTTTTTTTCAAATACATTAAGGAGATCAAAGTTGACTAGTTAGTCTTTGACCCGACTGCAATCGCTGACTTCAAGCTTTTATGAAGTATTATAGGTTGCCTTGGTTTGGTCATGTTCTTTTTTCACATCTATGTCGAGCACATTGTGTAAAGATGATGCAGCCTTTACCTTGACTTTAGACAGGTAAGTTTGGAAGAAAAGGATAGAAAAAAGTTTCTTTTTCATCATTTACTAAACTTTTTTCACAACACAAAAGAAGACACTTTAAAGATTGGTGGAAACCAAAACAAGCCTATTGACAAAAACACCTTTCTCAAGATATCTTCTTTTGTGTTCCCAATAAGTCCAGGTACAATTATAAAAATTTCTTCAGTTGTCTTGTAGACATTTAACCATCGACTCTCCTTCTATAGAGCACAATGGAAGATATTTTGAAGAATGTTGGAAACCAGATAACGCCACTTACTGGCAGTGTTTTCCATGTACTTTTCTTAATATATCTTCTTTTGTCTTTACTTTTGAATGTTGGAAATCCAATAACCCCATTAACTTCCCTTGTAAAGACACCAAACACTATTCTACAAAAATCTTCTTTTGTGTTCCTATGAAAAATCATTCAATTGAAGCTAATATTATTTACATTACTTTAGTTTTCTTCTAGATATATACAATGTTGGAAACTAAACAACCTCTTTGATTTCCATCGTATTCCACGTACCTATCTCAAAGTATCTTCTTTTTGTCTTTTCCTTTGTCTTTTCTTTTTGAAGAATGTTGAAAACCAAACAACCCTATTGGCTTACCATGTATAGACACAAAACCCTTTTCTCTTAATATCTTCTTTCATGTTCCCCAGAAGAAACATACACATACAGGTGCTCTTATCTACAGAGTGTTACTTAACTGGTTGGAAAACAAAAAATGAACATCTTCACCTGAAAGAAGACAGCCATGGCAGCAATGATGCGTCTCTCCTTTATCGCGGTGCTCAGACTGTCAAAGTCGTCAGAATTGTAGAAATAAATCTGCATCTATGAGCACAAAGAAGAGAAAAGGCTTTAATACCGGCGTTTTCTTTTTTGACAGGCAGTGAAACAGCTCAGACTAATGTTCTATCTTGAATTTCCAGTTTGAGGATCAGAATTAGTACAGTACATTGTCAAATCTCTACAGCTTGATTTTTGTGTCATCACCCGCACGTTTACACAATGCTCTTTCATTGCTCCATATTTTGACATGCGAGACGAGTAAGGATAATGCGAACTCTGACAATGGATTTAGGAAAAAAGTTAACCTCAGGATGAAATCCCCAAAGCCTGCAGAATAAACAGCATGTCTTTGTTGCCTTCAAAACATCGTCTTTGACGACATCAGAGTTCTGTGTGTTGAATAGATGCTAAATCTACTATTATAGAACAAACAAGGACGACCACACAAAGAGAGCGAGAGAAAAGTAAGCTGAATGGATGTTGAAGTTCGGTGGATGAAGGAGATTGGTGAAAAGAAGGAAGAGTCTTTATGACGGTCACGTTTCTAATCGAGTTTATTCTCTGGCAACCTCTCGTGTTCTGACATCATTTGCTTGCCGATGTTGTTCCCGCTCACCGGGTTATACTGGGGAAATTGTTTAGCACGTTTCCCTGGTCATTTAATGAAGCGTGTAAGAAACCGAACACAATGAAATCTATTCGCTTTCCCGCTGTTAGAACATCTTTACACTGCATCAGGGAAAAACTTGAACAAACTTGTCAAAAACGTCCCCAAGACAGAAAAAAAATATCAGGTGTATCTACCGAACAACAAGATTAAATAGAGAATAAATCGAGGTGCTCTTAGGAGTTTTTGAAGATATCTCAACAATATCTGAGAATTGTTGAAACATAAAATCCAGTTCTTTCTTTTTAATGGTTTTTATAGTCTTTAGTTTTTTTGATGGTCACACTTGTTCTAAATGGTTCCACTAATTTGTCCTTAAATTCCTAAAAGGTGTTTTTATCTATTCATTCTTATGTCATTTAACACATATATGACTTTGTTGGCACCCAAACAAGGGCGGGAAGGATTTACTTCCATTGTATAGATGCAAAACCATTGCCAAGTCAATACGGACAACAGTTTCCTTTTACAGGCATTTTTCAAAATATCTTATTTTGTGTTCAGCATAAGAAAGTCATAGTGAGTAAATGAGCATGTCAACTTTCCATCTAAGTGTCCATTTGCTCTCCATTTAATACCACTGATGCCTGGGAGACAGAACTGTGACATATTATGTCTCATCTTTAATTTTTTTCTACTTCATCTTGTTAGGGCTGAGAAAATAATTGTTATTGTAATTTTCAATTTTCAATCAAATTTAGCTTTCAACAAGTACAAAAACAGAATAATCTAGTTGAAACAATTAATGTGTTTTTGTGTTTTGCAAGAAAAATATCATTTATCTATTTTAGTTTTAATTTATAATTTATAAAAAACATTATATAAAAAAATATGAATAACCGTATTTATTTTAAATGATATTTAATTATTTTTTTTATAATTGTTATTTAATTTGTGATGAAATCCCATGTCAAATAATTTTAGTTAAATTTATTGATACAAATGTTTCTAAAGGTGTTAAATAATCTTGATCTCAACATTATTATCATGAACAAATCACGAAATAATCTTGATTAATAATTTCTGTCGCAGTTGAGCAGTGCTATATTTTTCGTTATATTATAAAGTAAATCATCAAAGAAGTAAAAAGTCAATACAAATAACAAATGCAAAAAGACAAAAAGTAATCATATGTTGCTGTCTTAATCTAACTTACTACACCGTATTTGAGGGTGAGGTCAACCGTGAAAGTTAGACAGATAATTGGATGAATTTTCTCCAGCCACTGGACCAGGGGTCTTAAATCGCTAAATAACGCTAAGCAGTTATCCGCCAGCGTACAGATCCACGTCAATTGCATCCCCGTGTAGAACGGGATTTATGGACCGAAGTCAATTCGTCTA
This sequence comes from Triplophysa yarkandensis, assembly GCA_033220385.1. NCBI lineage: Eukaryota > Metazoa > Chordata > Actinopteri > Cypriniformes > Nemacheilidae > Triplophysa > Triplophysa yarkandensis. The sequence continues at coordinate 3,505,381 of CM065670.1, read as the reverse complement.
ATGAGAAAATGCTGCCAGAGAGGTGGAGCCTTCACAGATCCACTAACCTCCGTGCCAGTTAATTTCTAACAAACACATACTGATGAATACAAATGATCTCTTCCTCCTGTCCTTTAAATTGTTGTTCTATAGATGTCGAACTGCTAACACTGACGATAGATATTGTACCAATTGCATTGTTTTAAGGAAGCACAATTGGAGTTGGCGTGGATTCTTCTAAAGTTCAAATAAAAAGCATTGAAATAAAGTGCCGTTACAGCTTGTACATTGTTCCTGGCAAGCAGCGGCACTGAAGACCCCAGGGCACCTCAAGCTAAAGCGAGAGAAAAGAAAAAACAGCTCTCTTCTAAACACAGTAATTAAGTCTAGACGTCTTTGGATGGAGTGAGGAATGAATTAATCCTTTAATAAAGAGAATAAAGAACAAAGTTAAAGTCTTGTTAATGAAAACCAATCAGTCTCCTTCAGGCCTCTTTAAATCAAGGACTTTAATGGCGTTCGGTTGTTGGGTCTTCATGGGAGGGAAATGTATGAGTCATTTATCACTAAACTTCATTAGCCAATTTGCTTCTTCCGAAAGCCAATACAGAGTTTGACTAGGAGTAGATTACAGCACGAGCGTGTTTAATCAATGAATCAAAATGGGAGGAAAAGCATGTGGTTAACAAACAGCATACACTTGACTTGAAGTCCAGAAATGAAAACGTTTCAAACTTGTAACGATTATTTTTAAAAGAAGGTATTTTGAAGAACGTTGGTTATCGAACAAAGGCGATGCCCATTTAAATCAACCGTATGAATGTAAAATGAATGGGGCCGCCACTGTTTATTCTTCAAAATATCTTCTTTTGTGCTCGGCAGAAGAATGACAGTCATCTGGGGTTGAAACTACAACATGTTCGATTCTAAATGTGCGATTGTGTGACACTGAAAATGAATGCCAATACAGAGTTTGAATGTAGTGGTGCATTGAAAGTAAATCCTGTGGCTTTGCACAAATTTTCTCCAGATGACTTTTAAATGACTTTTATTTCTTTATGTTTGTGCTCTCAAACTGCCATACTCAAGAAGCTTTAAAACAACAAATGCTAAAATATTACTCTTCGAATGGTACAAATTTAAAAACAAAGCAGACTTCAAATGAAATTTCGTGAATTATAAAGGGCCCAGCACTGAGACATGTCTCTGTCCTCAAAGCTGCAGAACGCATAAGTATTCAATGAATGAGTTCATAAACAAGCCTCGGTGGATTGAAATAATACTGAATGAGAAGGCAGGATGATACAGTCAATTTTCAGGCCAGTAAGTTGCTGAAGTGGACAACTCGGGGATCAAGAAATAATTGCTAACGGGCAAAAAGGAAGCTGAATATCCTTGGTATTCCGTGAAAAGCGGCGAGTCGATAAAGTGCATTGATCTGCGATTCATTACGAGGTCCTCCATTTAACGCACCCCTCTAAACCTTCACAAGTCAAGGTGGAATCCTTGAACTCATTCTGTAACCTCCATCTCCTCCTCAATCCATCCTAATAAGATATGTTGAGCAAGAAACACGAGCGGCCTACCTCGACGGGAAACTTTCGTCCGTTGATGCTGTGTTCAGAACCGGCTGACCCGTTGGTGCTGCCCCAGTGGAACTCCACTTTCTCCACTTTGAAGCGCCCGGGAAGGCCAGCGCCCCTCACAAAATAGTCGTTCTTCAGTATGATTGAAACTGCACCGAAACATGAATCAAGGATTGGGTCAACAGCCAAGAAAGTCATTAACAGGCATTATTAACTATTACAAGTTACATTTTTTTAAATGTTAAAATGATAAAAAATGGTTAGTTCACCCAAAAATATAAAGTGTGTCAAAAATGTTTATCCCGCACGCAGTTTAAAACCTGCATTTTCTGTGGAAACTGATATTTTGAGACATATCTTAATGATTTTATCCATACTATATCCATTATATCCATACAGTGATGTCAAGGTGGCTAAACCACTATTCTTCTGAAAATTGTGCAAGTTTAAAATGATCTGAGAATATTTTACTACAGTGTCCCTTTAACCCAACCATCGTATACATACTGTAAGTGTATACATGTACACATATTTCTTTATGTACCTGCTTTGATTGAAGACAACAGATACTACAGGGAATGTTTCTTTTTTGTGGAGAAAGGACTTCTAAAATCAATAATGACACAGAAGGAACAGAATGTGCTCTCTTAAGTCCCAACCGGACACGTTAAGAGGGGTTTCATGTTCTCTCCTGACGCAGCCTGTCACATTACACTACATTAAACGTTGCCCTCTTGTCTTTTTAATGAATGCATCGTTCAACAATGTCAAATATTTGTCACCTCACTGGAAACCCTCGATATTAGTGTTGTAAAAAAGAAAAGCTCGCAAGAATAAAAGGTGTCACACAGTTGAGCCGAGACTTGCTTTCCACAGCAAATTAAGAGAATTTATTCAACAACTTTTATTTCTTCTGCATTACTGACTTTATTCTCAATAAAACATGTTGACTCTTTTAGAAGAAATGCAAGGAGTCTTACACTCACATGAGACTTGAATCACTAAAGTCTTCGTGTGGAGATCTGCATTTAATTCTTAAGCAAACTAAAGGGATGACGTGAGAATAAACAAAGTGATTACAGCGGATAAGAGTGTTTGTGGAGAGATGGATCTTCTGGTGAATAAACACGTCGATGTATGTACACACTGGTCTCAAGGCTGGCGGTACTCAGGAGAGCTGATGATGCTGGGGATTAAAAGATCTCACACTGGGCTCCTGACACTGCTGTTAAAAGACCCATTATTTTTACAAAGAATTGTGTTTTAAACACGAGGAACTTTGACCAGATCTTTCGAAAATGGTATAAAGAGTGAAAACAATGAATGCATAAGAATGAAAAAAATATTCTAAAATAATGAATCTGATTTCAAATAATTTATATTTTGTAGTAGTTTTATTCTCCAGTTTTAAAATATGTTTACATTTTGTTAAATTGATTAAATTTAGATTTTTTCCCTTTTATTGTATTTCGTTTTACTAGCCTATAGTCGTTATTAATGCTGTAAAGATGTAAAGGCATAATGATGATTCCGGTGGAATCAAATTAAAACTTGGTGAGATGAGCAAAGGAAGCACAGATCAATGGAGAGGTGTCAGACTTTGTGGACACGCGTGTCTGATATTTGTTTGGGCTTCGACTTTGCCTAAGAAGAGCGGAGAACTTTCAAACCCCTTCAGATCTGATGCAATGATCTGTCATGATGGAAATCCGGCCATCACCGTATATCTCAAAATGTGACATTATTATTTCAATATCGTATTTGAGATCAGTCTCGGGCTGGGTGTGCAATTTTTTCTTAGGTGTAACAAGAAACGTTCGTTTTATTTTGACCGACCTGTTTTTCCTGTGTTCTTCATGGTGGTTCTGTTTGACGACTTGGTTTCGAAGCCATCCAGCGTGAGCTCCTGACACTCCTGAGAAAACTGAGCATCTTGATCTAGAATGTCCACCGGAGACTGATTCCTTTCTCCGCACTCTGGGTAGACGGACGCCCATCTCCGAGGTCCATAGGCTCCTGCCAAAGAGGGAAAGCAAACACATGCATTTGTATAAAAAATAATTATAACATTTAGCATTCCTCTATCTAAATATCACATTTCGAGTCCACATTTGCAATGTAAATTTGAATTATCCAAACAAAGTTTTTCTAACGCTACAGTAAATTCCTCTCTGTGATGTGTTTGAGCTATCGTTGGAAACTCATCAGCCATCTGTGTTGGGCTAAGATCGGAAAAACGAGCACACATGTTGGGCAAACACCAAGCATCGAACTGATAAATGGTTTCATTACCAGTGGGGGGGGTCAGACGTATCCATGTCAAAATGGTATGTGTAAATTGCATACTCGTTAATGGTCGCCACATCAAATTAAGTCTCCCACACAGAATATGAATAATAACCTGTGAAGAGGAGCGGCTGTGGAAAATAACTACACGTGGGAATGGGATAACAGTAATTGGCAGCTAAATTAAACTAATATAAGACAGACATTAGTATTCGGTCAACCTCTCGGCTTTTTTTTCTATGGAACACAGAAGAAGATATTTTAACACTATAAAATGCAATGGGGTCTTATGCCATTGGATCACAAACATTCTTCAAAATATCTTCTTCTGTGTTTTGCAGAAGAAAGAAAGTCATACAAGGACATGAAGGTGAGTGAACGATTCAAGTTCAACAATTAATTTTAATTTTGGATGAACTATCCCTTTGAAGACTTTGAAATGTTCAGTTTAAAGGATTGCCATACCACTGTTCTATTGAAAAAGAAATTTAGGCAGGGACAAATAGAGGGACACCTCCTTTTTTTAAGACAGGCAATAAGGTTTTTTTACAGTTCTGGAATCTGAATGATCTGAATGAGTGCAGAATGATTTCACAATTTTACTGAAGTGTATTGGCAGAGGCGAGAGATAAAGCATCTTTATAATCATTCATCCCACGTTTTATTCATAATCTGGAACACTCCAGACATCTACATCCTTGAGCCCAACATGCAATGAGCCAAAAACCAAGACTTTAAATGCATTAACAATAACTTTACACTATATTATAAAACAGGAAGATTATGTCAAAAATCATGTTTGTTTATAATTGGCTTTGATATTATGAATGCGATAATTGTTGTCGATTAAAAGATTAGACATTGACATTTTGAGATGTTTAACAACTTTCTATGTTGCATCTGCATGGTAAATTCTCAACATCCAAAGCGAAAGAATAGAATTTAAATAATAAATAATTATTTGTTGGTAAAAATTCATCACAGAATAATGACCTTGGCTGTAATCCCGATTACTTTTGATTAATTTTGAAGCCCTATTAAAAAATTTTTCCTATTTAATTTTTATTTTATCAACTGTGGTGCTAAAAACTACCTTAGTGGGCTCATCCTTCAAATTTTTTGTTAAATCACCATTTTCTTTGTCTCCGCAAGGACCAAAACCCACAGTAATATTTTATCATAATTTTTAAAAAGCAGTAATAGACGCCTGCACTTCAATTCTGGGACCTGCTCATCCACATTTAGATAATACAGGCATTGCTATAGTAACCAAACCCAACAAGGTAGGAAATCTAGCTAACCACTATAATTTTATGATCACTCCCGCCTGCTCCGAGATTCCTGGCAGTCTGGATAGCGGCAAGTCTGAGAAGAGAATAAAAGCCTCGTGGGATTGGTTCAAAAGGTGCGCGGTTGCCATCACAACGCTATCTCAGGCACACACCGACCTGTGTCAATCCGTGTGGATAAATCGGATGCGTTGTCAAAACGGGGCTTGCATTTTAGAGCAATTATTATGTGCTAGGGGTTCACAGCCAGCTGCATATCAGATCTGGCCTCGGGCGTGAAGGTCTGATCACAGGGTGCAGAATAACGCTGTCTCTAATCTTTCGCGCTAAAGGTCTGTCAAATACCAAATCGGTTCAGCGCACGCGTGATACCCGGATGATATTAGGTGGCGGTTCGGACCTCAAGTACCATGTAAATGGATGGAATTGAACTTTAGAGAAAGCACTCAAACCCGTGTGAATAAAACCGAATATCTCACGCGGCCGTCTGACAGAATAAGGCCAGAGAACTTTCCATTGGGAGTCACAGTTCTCCGCTTTAAAGGAAAGGTTACTCCTTTTACCCATTTAATGAGGGCACAAATAGGTCATCCTACATTTCTTGGCCCACTGCACTGGTGGTGATATCTCATTGGAGCTAATTGACGAAAAAAAGTAATGAAATATTTTTGGAACCAGACTGTCCAAAATAATGTAAGAGTAGCCCGTGACATGTTTGACTCGGAAGTGTTTTTTATCCGTGTCAAACACATCCAGAATCCTTTCATCACTTTTCTTTTGTCTGTGCATTAAGCTTTGCGGTTTAGATCACAGTCGGCTCCTTGCTTTTCCGCCCAGACGCCGGGCCTCAGCGCTAATATGAATCTTAGATGAATGGCGGATTACCGTGTTCCACCTCCCCATTGATTTCTCCCCGGGCCAGACTTCTCCATTCTGATTTGTTAAAGTGCTGGCACGGAGCGAGCGAACCAGCTGTCGGCTTCCGTCCCGGCAGGAGTTGGAAACGCACACAAAGAAACTTCACCAGACACGCTCAATCTCTCTTCCAAATTCGACTCCCTTTGACATAATCCCCCGCAGCAAATGCAGGTCACCGTCTTCTCCAAAACCGATCTGAAACACCTGCACGAAGCTCAATCGAATTCCCCCTATTCTCTGATCTCCTAATTAATTACTCATCTGGGTTTCGAGCTTCTTTGGGAGAAGACCGAGACGTTCTCATCTTAAGCTTTCAGTTAGAGGTATTTCCTGCACGCTGCCCCTGTCCGTCTCTCTGACACCTCACAAATCTTCATTGAACGGTTTAATCTTTCCCCGTCACTGACGAAACAATCGGTCCTGTCTGAAGATGTGACAGTGATACCCTCCGTCAGGACGATGGCTGGATTGCTCTTCTTACGTGAGGGGCAATTTTACGTGCTTCAACAGTTTGTTTGAGGGCCGTATAAACGCCTGCCGAATGGACACCGAAACAAAGCGGATCGTAAGTTACAAAAAGGCAACAGCTTTTAACAAATCGCAGGGGACGTGTTGAAGAAGAGGAGACAGCTGACAGTTCTGTAGCATCTTTTCAAGTCAAGTTCTAAAAGCGCAAACAATTTTCACGGTATCAAAGATTGTGAAACCTATCAACATCGAATCACAGAATGCAGAAAAAACGTGACATGCACATTTATGAGAAAGCTAAAATTGGAAGTTCTCAGTATGGACTTTCATCAAACAGATCTTTGTCTGTGTTTGGGTTATCGGTCTGGCTTTTGGCTTGAAATTATTATTATCATTATTATCATTATTATTATTATTATTATTATGTATTAGACATTCTAAATTTTATTGAATATGTATTTAATTTGTTATTTATGTCGAACAGGTCATGTAACTTAAAAGTGATCACCAGAAAATGAAAGTGTTTCCTTCTGCAGAACATAAAAGATGATAAATCGAAGAAAGTTCAGAACTAAACAGCAGTAGCGTACATTGGCTACTTTTGCATGGACACAAAACCAATGCCAGTTACCAACATACTGGTTTGAAATGTCAAGATGACAGAAATGATGACAGAATTTCGATTTTTGGGTGAACTTTAACTTTAAGTTCAGCCAACTAACAATTCTTCTTTTGGTTACCCAAAATTACATCGACTTGATTACTTTCATATTGCAAGCTTATGAAATGTACTTGCTTTTCTCACGTGTTCTGGAAGATAAGTTTGAGAGTAAACTATAAAATATTGTTTTTTACATGCTTATGCCAACAAAAAACAAATTCAATCAATCCTGGAACTTTACCAACTAACCTTTTGTCTAGACTGCTTTTGCTTTCATTATTCAGCTTCGGTCATTTTAAAAGCATGTTTTAATTAAATGAAGTTCAATGAAAGAAAGTAATTAATTTAAACAACTATATTTTCATCTTCAAAATGAATTTCAGAAATGTAAGGATTTCCCTTCAGATGAAAAGGTTTATAAGGTCAAGAGAGCTGTTTTGTAAAACTACCCCTTCTCACACCAGTTCAGAAAATTAAAGCTTATGACCTATTCACGATTCTGATGAAAGAACTACACCCTGGCGTCTTCGGTACCATTCACCAGCTCTTGAGTGCTTTCACTAAAAGAAATTCAAAAGCATTTATGAGCATTGCAGTGGATTGATATTAAGATATTATATGCCTCAAAGCCCTTTTGAATTTTTTATTGACACTCCGACATCAAGGCAGCGTGAGACTCTGTGCACTACATGTGTGTGTTGTCAAACTGCTCCATGAGAGATGCAATTACGGTGAAATACTTTCTGTCTTTCAGTGTTTAATGCAGTTCAGTCCAGTGCATGAGTTTGTATTGTGATGCACAGATATGTCTAATATTTTCAATTTGTAATGATGTAGAATTTATTGATTTATATAAGTATTTTGTTGCACAGCTCATCATGCTTTTTCTGATGTACTGTAAAGTTTTTTATTAGTCGCTGTGGTGTCATGAAATTTCTGTGCACAGTGAAAATGTCAATAAAGTTGTAACACGACCTCATCTACTTTAGAGATTTATGACATCTGGATCAATGGCTGAATTGCAGTACGTGTAATACATTTTCCATCATTCTTTCTTTGTTTATTCTTTCTTTCTTTGTATATTCTTTCTTTCTTTTCTTTCTTTCTTTCTTTCTTTCTTTCTTTCTTTCTTTCTTTCTTTCTTTCTTTCTTTCTTTCTTTCTTTCTTTCTTTCTTTCTATATTCTTTCTTTCTTTCTTTTTTCTTTTTTATATTCTTTCTTTCTTTCTTTCTTTCTTTCTTGGTATATTCTTTCTTTCTTTGTATATTCTTTCTTTCTTTCTTTTTTATATTCTTTCTTTATTTCTTTCTTTCTTTCTTTCTTTCTTTGTATATTCTTTCTTTCTTTCTTTTTTCTTTTTTATATTCTTTCTTTCTTTCTTTCTTTCTTTCTTTCTTGGTATATTCTTTCTTTCTTTGTATATTCTTTCTTTCTTTCTTTTTTATATTCTTTCTTTCTTTCTTTCTTTCTTTCTTTCTTTCTTTCTTTCTTTCTTTCTTTCTTTCTTTCTTTCTTGGTATATTCTTTCTTTCTTTGTATATTCTTTCTTTCTTTCTTTTTTATATTCTTTCTTTATTTCTTTCTTTCTTTCTTTCTTTGTATATTCTTTCTTTCTTTCTTTCTTTCTTTCTTTCTTTCTTGGTATATTCTTTCTTTCTTTGTATATTCTTTCTTTCTTTCTTTCTTTCTTTCTTTCTTTCTTTCTTGGTATATTCTTTCTTTCTTTGTATATTCTTTCTTTCTTTCTTTCTTTCTTTCTTTGTATATTCTTTCTTTCTTTCTTTCTTTCATCTTTCTTTGTATATTCTTTCTTTCTTTCTTTCTTTCTTTCTTTCTTTCTTTCTTTCTTGGTATATTCTTTCTTTCTTTGTATATTCTTTCTTTCTTTCTTTCTTTCTTTCTTTCTTTCTTTGTATATTCTTTCTTTCTTTCTTTCTTTCTTTCATCTTTCTTTCTTTCTTTGTATATTCTTTCTTTCTTTCTTTCTTCTTTTCTTTCTTTCTTTCTCTCTTTCTTTTTTTCTAATCTTCTTTCATTATCTTCCTCCTCTTATCTTTTTTTCTTTATGTCTTTCTCTGTAAATTCTTGCCTCTCACTGCATTTTAATTAGTGTTCAGAACAATCTCACCAAACAATTTGAAAAGCTCTAATTTATATCTCAGTCTTGGAATAGCAGACTAATTAACAGAGACACTAATTGGATTAATTCTATGTGATCTTATTCCCAGAAAGAGACAGGAGAGAGATAATGATAATGGGAACACAACAACCGTTTTTTTGCCTCTTCCATCTCAGGCCTGGAAATATTAAGAATACCCAACAATAACATCAGCTGTTTTTTTCAAGTTTAATTGTAAACATCCGGGGACTCAAATAGAAAACTTGTTTTTGTGACTTAGTTGACTGACAACAGAAACTGATTAAATGATCTATCATTGTTGTGTTGTTTGTGTCGAGTACTAAGGCTTTACATAGGATTTTACGAAATTTTATTTAAAAAATATTTGTATAAAAAGTCTAATATTTTTACTATTTCATAAATTGAAGAATGACAATTAAATCAATAAATGAAAGCCCACGTGTATTTCGGAGCGGTTGCCAGGTCATTTTTATCCAGTTGCTAAGACGTATACGCTGTTATAAATGTGATTATTTTCTAAAAAGCCTAATGTGTTATAATTACTTCTTCATAAAAAGTAATTGGATTATGCTGTTATAAAAAGTTCAGGTTTGACTTGCCCTCTTGTAAAAATAAAACACGGAGTGGGTGATCTGTAAATATCTCTCGGTAAAGTTCAAAAGTCAACCAAAGACCCAAAAACCTACTTTAACAAATATAACACTTCTATGGCCTGGTCTCAAGGAGTAGACTATTTCATAGAGAACTAGTTGGGACCTGGATGACCAATTTCAACAATGTATAAATGAAGTAAAAATGGCAAACATTTTCTGGCAAAGGTTGTGCATATTAAAACAGAAGCAGAATAAAAATCAACACCGGCATGCGAGAGCATATAAACGCTTCCAAATGTGCAGTGCCACTTTCAAATCTTTTCTGGAGCAAAAACCAAGAATGCCAGCCATAAAACCCATGTATGTATTGCGCACCATCTGTTAAGGCTAGCCGAGTCACTTAGCTTGACAGCTAGCACTCTCCGTCACATTCCCAACAGTCAAACGGGCACATTTCTTTCTCGATCTACCATCTTTGTTACCAGCAGTAATCTTATTAACCTTGCAGATAAATAACCCGACTGCTGTTGCCACGGGAACGCTGCCTGCGTGATTGCCTTGTCATGTCTGTTTTGTACCCCCCTGAGAAATCGGGCCACGCGCTGCGCGCCTTGGCAGCCGTCACACTTTTTGGCACGGCTTCGCTCACCAGTCGTGTTCAATCTAACCCTCCATGGTCTGCGCGCGGCATACGGTCGACAGGAAACAAACACGCGATGCTGACGCGATTGATAGTGACAGTGAAGCTGGTTGGGGTTTGGACAGGAGACCTGCGGTTATTGCCACTTCTGCTGGGTCATTGATAGCTTCAAGTGCTGTGAAACAAGCTGGCTGAACGGCGCTGATGTAAATCTTGCCAAAAACACGTAAAACGGATCCTGATATAGTCACCGATGCTGGCATTGGCAAGCACACGTTATTTGGGCACTGTGTTTTGAATAAGTAAGGTTTACGACAAGACTGTGTTCCAATAAACAAACAAACAAACAAACAAACAAACAATTTGTACGCTTCAAACTGAATTGAACGTGTTAGTTACGGGACTAAAGAGTTTGGAAAATCTTTTTTGTGAGAAGATTATAGATATGCATATTCAAGTGGATGAATGGAACTTTCACGTATTTATATTCATGAGAAATATGCTGAATGTCTCCAATGCCAAGAGAAATGGGACACAATAAATGACACACAAAAAAAAATTGAGAAAAAAATAAAGAATATCAATCGGTTAATTGTCCAGTGTCCAGAATCGAAGTTTGAGTTTATGTCATAAATTTCTGTTTGTAATATTTTTGTAGTTACAAACACAAAGAAATACACATTCATGTACGTATAATAGGGAAACATTCAAATTTATTCATATTTTATTGATCAAAATTAATCAATTGCTTTTATATATAAATGTTAAATCATTACATTTTTCAAAATTCATATTTTTCTTAAATATAGACATTAGGGATGCACCGAATATTTGGGCATTGAAACTTTTCATCAGAAATGGCCCAAAAGTACTTTTTTGGTTTTCAGCGGAAAGACTTTTATCACTCAAACAACACAAAAAAAACATCAAAAAAAAGATGTTTTGAGAAAGAAAAAAACATTAAAGAAACCACGGCCTGCAAACATCCCGAGCCCTATGAGATACAAGTCTCTTTCTTCTGCGCTCTGATGTCCTCCGCAACCATCGCAGTGTGAATCATTTCTCGTGCACGCTGCTTTATTTCTGCATCCAAGTAATGATCTTTATAACACAGATCAAATACAGTCGCTTTTAAGGGCCGTGTATCTGAATAGATCTCAGTGAAACGGAGCTGATCTCCTAAGTTGGCATGCTGCTTAAAGGGCCAATAAGAGAGAGTATGTTTAACTGTAGTGCAATTAGAATTTAGATCTGCAATATATGCTGCCAAGACTCTCTTTTGCGCAAAGAGGCAACGTGTAACAAGTGATTTTCCACTGTGTGCTCACTTTGTTTTTTGTAATAACATTTTTCACTCAACAACCTTTCAGCAGGCCAGTACATTATTATTTAATGTACACATAAATGGGGTCAAGTTAAACATTTCATTTTTATTTTTTAATGTGCAATGTTGCTTTATGCTAAAAAAATATTTTCATAATTTGTAATTGATTTATTCTTTGAACTTATGATATTAATTTAGGCAATTGCAATGCCATGATTTTAGTAAGGTTACTACACATTAATAGCCATAATCGCAATGGTATTGATAAATGGCAAAATTTGTTTCTGTGTTTCGGCATTGGTTTCCTCTTTTCGGGCAAAATTTTTCATTTCGGCGCATCCCTACTATACATGCTGTGGTATGAGTTTATAAATACAAAACTAATATGAACAGGACACAAACTTTCAGTCTGAATGTGATTAATCATGACAAACCATTGACATGCCTACAAAAATTTAGAAAAAAGTCCAAAGTTGGGAATGCAAAACAAGCTTCAGACATGAACATATTTTTCGAAATGATGGCAAATTGCTGCTAAGACATGCCATGATGGCTTTTGTAACGATGACAATTTTCTTAAATGCTGCGGAAATTTCACTAAAAAACAGCAGAACTGTATAAAGACTGTAACATGCAGCATAAACCTCAAAAGGGCTTTTGTACCACAAAGACAGATGCACAAATGCTTGAAAGGGAATTGTAGTTCGAGGCACATTTCAGTCATAGAAAACTGTCACAGCCTTGAATCCTCTTTCAAACACTTCAAGTATCTCAACGCCTTGAATCTGAGTATAATCAACATTTAAACACAACACATTCCAGGAAACATTTTTTTCACGCAAATAAGAATATTTCCGCGTGTATTTCATCTGCTTAAAGCCTTTCCTAAAATGCCTAAGGCCTTGGATTGTTATGGATAGGTCCTATACAATTAAATAACCAAATATTCCATTTAGAAGCTCATGAATCATTAAATCTCATCGAATGGCAGCAATTCAAAAAGGCTAACCATAGCCTGATTCTGGCCAGTAGGCATTCCACCCTAGCAACCAGAAAGCAACATCCTAACAACTACCCACAACACAAACAAAGACCACAAACATCTTCAAAAAAGTTTTCTAATAAATTTCTCAACAATTAGCAAATAAATATTTTCATTTTAATTATCAATTATAATTTTAAGTCATTCGCCTTGATACTGTGATTTCAAATTATTGTCGACTACAGATTTTAAATTGACGTTTTAATGTGTTTATAACTTTCATGAAGAAACAGCATGCTTCATACTGAACATCAGAAACAAAATAATATAGTCAATAATAAATAATTTGGGGCGGTATGTTATATGTTATTTTACATCCGAAACGATTGACTTAATTACACAGATTTTTTTTAATTGTGCAGCTCTTCTGTACCTCAATATCACATTAGACACAAAAAGAAGAATATCTTCAACACACAAGGGTACATCCAGATTCAAAGTATCGTTACTTTTCCGACTTAAATCGTTATGCCTAAATACCTTTTTAACATTATGTAATGTTCATTAGGCTAAAAAATGTGGTACAGGAAATCATGCTTTGTTGCTGTTCGGTGAGATAGAAAAAGACTCATTAATTGATGCCTTTCATACTAAATAACAGCCAATCCTGCTGTCTCCACCCACTTCCTTTGGAACGTATACTAGAATTAACTGTGTTTTGCCCACACAGTCATAAATCTACATCCCGTGCCGTACGTTGTATGCAAGCAAACCAAACACCCACCCCATCATCTCCCCAAAAGGAAGAGATCTTTAAGAACAGATGTCGACAATCTGTCAAACAGAGCTCAGATCTGCAATCAAACGTCAATTTTATTCAACATTTCATCATGTGCTGGAACGGTTCTTATCATACCCAGATAATCCAGACTATTTTATCTATACATTACGTTTTCAACCCCATAACCTCGATGTTTCTGAACTAACTTTGTACTTCTAGTAAATGAAACACAACTTGAAACCTTCTAAGCCTTTCTGAAAAAAATACAAGGTCTTTCTCCTTCACAAAATGCAAAAAGCTTGTCTGAGACTTGAACAATACTTCATTCTTTCCCTCGAACATTACTGCCGTGGAAGTAAGGCACACCGTACTCATATAAAATGCATTAACTGTGCGGACGAAAAGCTTCTTATATATGAAGAACAGTATGTTCTTGAAAGCTAATCTCTGACCTATTCTTCTAACTTGTTGTGGTTTTGTTCCACTTGCACGGTGAAACGAGGAAGGACAGGAAATGATAAATCAAACGCCTATTTGGGTCTAATTAGATGGCGAGTGCCGTTCCAGACAAAACAATGTTCTCCTCCGTTATTATCGACTTCCATCTCATGGTTCTTTGCTGTGTAAATAAAGTTATTTCCTGTTCTGGGTACTTCTACTAAGTTCAAGTGAAATGCATGTTGTTCCACACCCTGTGCAACTTTATTTAAGAGGCTTAAAAGTAAGAGCATCTGGGTTTCTTCGCCAAGATTTTTGATGGACTGGAACATGATGTTTTTAACTTTTTGATTTATGAGCTAGTTTTATGTTTCTGTCCCCATGATCTTTATGCTCTTGAGGAACGGGGTATTCTAAGGTTTCTGAAGTGTTATAAGCTATTTTAACATTCTTATATTAAAAGATATGAAATATACAACATTATAAAACAGATTACGTTACAGATCACAGAGATGCCCTCCAGAAGGATATGACTGTATCTTATGTATAGAAAATGTATAATTGGTTGATTATGTAAGATCATTAAAGTTGCTCAAATATGTGACGTGGATGGGTCAGGGTGAAATGAATTGGGTGTAAAATAACTGTTACATACAGTGGCTTCTCTTTTTCAGTGGTACACATACGCAGTCTCTGATGGAATTATTTTTAAATATACATCCGTGCATGGTTCCGGCAAGCATATGAATTATGAATAGTCGAGGATATGACTGTAGCTTCAGGCGCTATTAAAAAAGTCTTCAAACGAAAGAAAAACTACAACAAGAAACACTTGTTCAACTTTAAAATAAAAGGTCAATAATTATCTGGATTTTTGAGATAAGTGCATCTGTAGCTACGTGTTTTATAGTCCAGCCCCTGATGTGTTCATTTCCTCAGCTCCTGTGCAGACGGAGAGATACGATCACATCCATTGTATGCCGAGACGATGTTTTGGGTGGAGGAAAAAAGTTTCGCAAAACATCCCCCTGCCAAATACTCCGGGGGTCATGGTTACAAAACCACAGAGTTGCTTATACAATACCATATTTAAATGATATAATGAACTAATAATTATTTAATGATAATCACTTATTACTGTTATTAATATTATTATTATTATTATTATTATTATTATTATTATTATTATCATCAATCTATCAAAATAAGTCATTTTAAATGATCATACATTTTGTTAGTACATATATTATCTTTAATAAGTACAGTAAATATTTGTAAATTACTAATAATTATTGGTAATGAATAAAAAAAAATATATATATTTGAATTACTTACCTAATACATTTTTATAGAAAAGATATAATGGATAAAATTACATTTCAATATGTTTTAAAAACACATTTATTGGGACACTGTATGTGAAAACAATCAAACACATACATTTTTTGTTGATCTTTGAAACAAAATCACTTTAATTTTCACAACATATCGTAATAATTCCTTTTCCAAAATATCAAAGCATTCATCAAAATTGGGCTTAATATTTCCTCCAAATATAAGTAAAAGATTAATTAAAAAAAAAAAGTTAAATTTTGCTCCAAACGGTGATATTATCGCATGTTTAGGTCTACTAAGCTTTGAATAGCAAACCCTTGGAAATCATATTTTCTCTTGTACAAAAACACACTGTACCTTCACCAAAATCTCTTCATATCTCTTGGTCATTTTCCAGTTCAAACCTCTTCACTGCCTTCCACTAAAATGTCTCTCTGTCTCATTTTGAATTTGATTTCACTTGAAAAAGAATTATTATCCTCAGACCAAAACATAATATTTCTCCCAACATTTCAATCATTTCTCTCCAATCATAGATAGGAAGACAAATCCGCTTTTGGATGCAGCACATCTGAATCTACCTGAGTACTTTATTTTAAGCATCTCCTTATGTTGCACTACATTAAATTATGTTTAATGTATAATTTCCTATTTAAATTCTCTATAAAACTTCTTCTAAGCGAGAACATGCACTTTGCCTCCAAAGGCTTGAGAATGACATGAGCCGGATATCTCTCACAAATTGGTTCCCGTCTTAGTGATTCATCATGGCAAATTACGAGGACTCTCTCGCATAACCATCCAGGTTTGCCATCTTGACCTGTCAATCACAGGGTTGCCAGGGACACCGGAAAAGAGCGCATGGGAACGCTGATCCGATTTATTTTAGCAACCAACCGCAGTGGGCTTTCATCTACATCTTTGAAATCGTAAGAAATAATCGTCAGATCTTTTAGATCTTTCAGAATGATTCATTCCAAACGAAATTCCTACTTATAAACTACGGCCAGGACAA
Organism: Triplophysa yarkandensis; assembly: GCA_033220385.1. Taxonomy (NCBI): domain Eukaryota; kingdom Metazoa; phylum Chordata; class Actinopteri; order Cypriniformes; family Nemacheilidae; genus Triplophysa; species Triplophysa yarkandensis. The sequence goes on along the minus strand of CM065670.1, from coordinate 3,488,945 downwards.
TAACTGTATCTCAAATATTGTTTGTGTATACCAAATTTGCAAACGGTTCCTGTAATAATGGCATGCTGTGACAATGGCTGTCTGTCAGATACAGATCATCTCTTTTTAGCACAAAGTGAATATTTGTTCAGATATAGCGCCGAGAAGGGGGAGCAAGATGATGGAGCGACGGAGAGCTAGAGAGTGGGAACGAGAACACCGGCAGAAGAAAATGAAATTCTGGCAGAATATGAGAGAAAATATAAGTAATGATGCGTGCTCATACCTCCTGAGGGAAACCCTACAGTGTGGCATATTATCTGTCCCTTGTGAAAAATACTTCCGCACACACATTTTAAATAACGCATAATCAAATTTCGCCTCGCAAGACAGTTCCAGGCCCATATGTATACCTTCCTGTGCTTATATAGAATCTTTTTGTCCTTTTATATAACGCTTAAAAAAGCACTCTTATACAAGTTTGACTTAAAAAAGTACAATAACGAAAAAAAGTCATTAATGATTAGAAATACATCTGCACGGGTATGTCACGTGAGGTTGACAGGCAATTATCCATATGCCAAAGGACTTAAAAACACTTGACAATTAACACTTATTTGATGGAAATTTGTTGCATAACTAATTTGCAACGAGAACAAATGGCCTGTAGCACAATTGTAAGAGCATCTGTCATAAAAGAGAATATTATTTATCCAGAGTCTATAAAATTATGACAGCTTGTGTCAAGTGCAATCAAATTGCATTAGCCATGGGAACTGGCGTCCAAACTCCAGAAACTTTACTGAAAAGTGAATGAAAAAAGATAATACTCAACTCTGTATTTGTCTCGTGGATACAACATTGTGCAAGCTCAAGTCTCATCTGTGTCTATTTTGACATATATACATTATACATATACATTATGCATTATACATATACAACTTCAGAACTATTCAAAACAAAAGTGATATTCCGCTCATCCTTTCCTTAGCTTTCAATATTATTACATCTTCTGTCAATAAAAGCAGAAGAAATGCCGAAATAAAACCAAATGAATAAAATAGTGAAGCCTCAGAGATTACAGCCGAATTGATTCGGCAACCGCGGCGATGAAACTCTAAACAATAACTTTATATCAATAATTTCACAAAGCTGAAATTTATTACAGGGCTGGTGTTTGTAACTCTTTGTATCCAATACCAACACAAAGAGAAGCAGAAATAAATCCAGGACCCCTGAGCAATAAGGAAAAAGTAATGTTTTAACGAATCACCTTTTTCCTCTCCGTCTGGCTTGGGTTTGTCTTTTAGCCAAGCGATTTAACCCTTTGATGCCTCAGCATACGGTTCCAACCTGGTATCGCTGAAATTCATAAATACTTTACGAGTTGGCTAATATGTATTGTGTATTATGAGGATTGTACAAAAATGTAAGAATAATAGTAACACAATACGGAAGCCCCATCCCTAAACCAAACATCGCTGATGCGAAAGAAATCGTGATAAAACATACTATAACATTGTACCTTTATACAAATGATCCACCTCTTAAAATTGTTATATATTCCTGTAAAATGTAGGTTGGCAGGTGCTTCTAAAATATCACTTATGTACATTTTCTGGAAATCCCAGGAAGTGGTGAAGTGGCTAACCGGATCACACAGGTTCCTATTCATAACACGTTTACTAGTCTATTTCATATGACATTGTTAAACGTAAATCGATCAAAAATTTATATTTATAAAAAAAGCAATGCTAAAGTCTTAAACCTAAATCAAAGTAAATGAGTAGAAAAAGTAGAACGTAAAATTGTACAAATACGATTGGACGAGTTCATAGAAACTGTCCACTTAGAAATAGAAAAGGTTTCCTATGGGGTCACGTTGGCAATAGCTTAGAACCTTTTTTATAGAAATTACAGGAAGTGGTGTAGAAGCCAACCTGATCACACACATAACTATACGTAACACCTTTACAAAGCAAATTTGTGTGATATTGCTCAATCAAACAGTAATGTACGATTACCTTAAAAAGCAGTACTGAAGCCCTACCCTGAAAGCAAATCATCCTAAAATGAACATGACCTTACAAATTTATATGAATTGGCCTAAGTTAGCCACGTTGTTACACAAATATGTACGTTTTTTTGGTCACTATGTATAAAAGCATCTACTAAATATCTAATTCTGAGTTGCGACCTTTAACAATGAAGATGAGGAATCCATAATTTTAAAGACAGAAACCTCATTGGATATAATTGCTCTGTGCAGAATTTAAAAGCCATTATACAGGCTTCTCCTTCCATAGAATTGAGCAGTAAAAGTGCAAACAGGTCCCATCATGAATTGCAAAGATTGCCGTATTTCGTGAAGATAACCGTTCCACATTACCGTAACTGTTGGTTAATGAACACCAGACTCAGCAGGCATCTCCAAACTTTCAGAAAGTTCTTGAGCACACCATGAGAAAGAGATTTCTACCTGCTTCATCCCTCACAGTACTGGAGGCTTTTTTTACTTGAAAAATGGTGCAATATTCTACTCGAAATAGTTCAGGTAGCTTTTCTGAAGGCAAAGGCTGACCCTACTTCTTATTGGGATCTCCAGATCAATACATTGTTTGGTGTTTGTTTTATATTACCCAGACCAGTCTCTAACTGACAGAGGGAGGGTTTGATAAGGTTAGAACCTTTATAAAACTATGTTATAGACTATATATAGGCTATATATGAAACCATGTGGTCACGGGTGAAATTTCTGAAATATTTCAAGGTTAATCTTGTGTAAAGTCCCATGAGTTCACAAGTGATATGGTTTTTTCTGTTGGAAAACTAAAAAGAATCTAAAACAGCTATCTTCTGTTTTTGACAAAAAAGTGACACTGAAGGATAGAGAGTGTTAAGGATTAAGAAAAATGTTACTATACATTCTTAAGGGGGCAGTTGTGCCCTGGTGTTTCGAGTCTTGGATTCGTGATCCGAAGGTTGAATGCAGAGCACAAATTCCAAGTATGGAACACCATACTTGGCAACATGTCACGTCACTTCACTTCACTAAAGTATGTGCCATGACCTTCACCTTCACCCTTAGAACAAAGGCGCTTCAAGGTTTTTTCAGAGTGATGCAACCGAACAACCGTTTTTGTTTTTTACAAACAATCATTAAGTCAAAGACTCTTTAAAGTACCATCACTTTATTCCTTTTCGGAATCGAAAGAACCTTATTTCACCTTGTGAGACAGACAGGTTCTTTGGATATCAAAGGTTCCTCATGGAACTATTTAGACAAACAAAGTCATCTATGGCACCACGACGCACCTTTTGTAAAGAGTTGTGAACTTGCGATGAAACTGAAATGAGCTTGAAGTTCCTTTTCAAAAAAGTGTTTTAAATCGTTAACATACACAAACCTTTTTTACACTTCATACAGATCTTCACCAAATGCTTGAAACCAACACTTCCTACCCAGCACATGAATAATCAGCTCTTTTCTCCGCTATATCTCCCGCATGTTATTTTCACCCTTGTATTTTCCTACTTGCATTCTTCGCAATAAAATCGCAGAATGCAAATGTGTAACTCCTAAAATAGAGTTTAGATAGAAGGCGTATTTGGCAATCTGTAATTGTTCATGCACCTGTCAAGCTTTGATTTGCGTTCGCTGTGAAAATAGGTTTATGGGAGGGAAAAGGTAAAGCGGTAAGCCTGCAGAATCCTTCTGGCACTGAAATGATTGCGAGAGCATTAAAGGTTCGAGTGCATTCCGGTTAGACTCGAAACCGGCATGCGCAAACAAATCGAGTCTTCAAAAGAACGTACGACGCTTCAGAAGTCACCCAATTTAAAAAGAACATTAAAGCCTAAACTGAGAAGAGCTATTGAGCAGCTTTCATAAACAGACTGTTAGCCGTGCTGACTGATGTCGGTGGGGGGTTTAACTGGAAAATCACCGGCAGGTTAGTGGTTCCAATTAAGGAATTGTTTCAAAAAGCAAATGGGGTCTAGACAGTGAAGAACAAGAGTAGAACCATTCCAATTTAAAATGTTTCTAATGCAAAAAAATACTCATTTTTAACGAAACTACAAAGTGCATTTTAAGAGGAATAAGGCCCCAATCCACAAGTTGTGCCTTTATGTCACCATCTCATTATTTCCTTATGTAAGTTGAAGTCACGCGGCATCAAATGTGTGAAATGGACGGCTCATACTGTACATCTAGCCAGAAGCTTACAGTCACGTTTTCTGTACTCTACACCTGATTTTTGTTTCTTTTTAACCAACAACAAAGCATCGGAACACTACGTAAAATGTAGACGGCAGTGCTCAAGTCAGACCAAAACCACCTAGTGATTTCGGCAAAAGGGTTTACTTGACAGTAAAACACAAAGCATTTCTCTGACACGGACACGCTGCAAAACTATGAAATTGATTCTGAAAGGGGAAAAAGTGACAGCTAAAGTGACTAGTGAGTGGAGAAAAACAAATCAATATGAATCCACACACGGCAGACAGCTATTGCTTCTGAGTTGAATCATAAACCCTTCATCCTGACTACAGCATCATTAAAGCTATCAAAAAAAAATTCTTAACTGAAAAAAAAAACACAGAACAAGGAGAGAAATCATGAAACATATGATCTGTTACTAATGTAGGGTTTCAATTATTGGTTCCTCTTTTAATATGAAAAACGTTTTGTATTTTACATATAGACAGTTTCAGAGAAACGACATAAACAAACAACACCTCTGATACACATCTGTAAAGAATTATAATATTTGTCAAAAAACAACCAAAAAAATACATTTTAATAGCTTAGGGCCCATTAAACAGTATTAATATGAAGGAATTTACAGTATTTCTTTTTTTAAAGTTGTTAATTTATTTTACACAACCACGTTAATTCATGACCAGACCAAAGTCTTGTTCCGACCATAGCATTTAAATTGTTCAATATAACTTTTTACAATTGTCAAGATAAATGATGTTAAAACATCTTAATTTAATCAAGTGGAACTGATTTACATTAAACTAATTAATTCCAACAACCCAAATTTAAGTGCACTAATACAATGATACTGTTGAGAACACCTTCAGAGGGATTGTTGTTTGGAACTCATGAATGATAAATCAATAACAGCCCATCAAAATCCATTTACATTGAAATGGTTCCTGTGTTTAAAATGTGAAAATGCATTAATAAACTGTGTAAATCATAATTATAATTCAAAGTATAAAGCTATTACCATGGACAGCGCAGCCCCGATCATTTCAATGAACTTAAGAACTGAATTTCTGTTCTCAACCCTATGTTTAATATTGACTGCAGCTTACTGTGGCAAATCTGAGCACATATTAAGATCTCTGTAGCTCTGCAGAAGACACGCTTGAGATTACCGAGGTCTTCTCTCTGGAGAAAAATCTGACAAACAGGAAGCACACTCGAAAGTCTCCGTTTCCCCTCAATATAAACAAATACTGTCTAGCAGACACAATCCATGCTTATAAGGAAATCCCATTTCCTATAGAAAGACTTCAAATCAAAATTACGGAAACTTCTCTCTGACATAGATCATTGGATCACGAAAACGACATTTCAAAAACGCTGCGTTGCCTGTAACAGCAAGCACGCCGAGGGAGAAAGCCTCGCAGGACTTGTCGCACGACTTCACATTGTAAACACACATATGGCTGCCAGGAAACGCCAGAGAAAAGAAAAGCACCATTTAAAGATCATTCCATGCTGAAGGGCTGCTTCTTTTCTCCGAGCACCAAAAGAAGTCGGAAATCTGGCAAAGAGCTACCCAACACTGATCTGTCAAAGCCGATGAAGCGAACAGCCCAAAGGAATGAAAGAGAAAACAAGATAAAAATGTGAAAAGACAAAGAACGAGCTGGAAACAGAGAAAAGACAGACAAAGAGTGAACTGCGTTACTATTTACGGTTATTGACTGCATGTGTGTCACTTGTCGGTTCGTTTCGTTAACATTAAATACGCATGCAATCAAAGATTACCAGGAAAATCTGCAGAGTTATAGATTATGTTAAAAAACCCCGTCTGAGATAAAGCATTCGACGTTATCATTGATTCTGACTAGAGCCTCCACAATGATCTTTTTCTGCTGCGAAACCTAAACTAATAAACCAGATCCACCTGCAGGTTTCCAAAGGAAAGTATACATATTGAATTTCCCCACAGGGTTGAATCCCCATGGACAGAAACGCTTCTGCTGAGTAAACAATGTTGCTGTTGCTTCCTGACCCCGCGGGCACGCGGGCATTGTTTATTGGGTACAGAAATGCATGACTCACCTGAATAGGCCCAATAGGGTTCCCCAGCCGCCCTTCGATCTCTTTGAGCCTCCGAGATGCCACGACCCTCAGTTTCCAGACCTGAAGCTGTCGGAGATAAATCAGTTTAATTCAGTTGATTTTATTGTAAGGACATTGTAAAAAATGTTACATTAATACATTAAAATTTAATGGTGGTCTATTTGCCAGAGTCAAAAACTTGGATGTTTTATACGTTTGGGAATCACTGCCCTAGATTATTCATATCTCTGTTTCTACAATTCTGTCTTGTCCATATTGTGAGTCTAAATGCTTAAAGTTAATATGGATCATTTACTCGCCATCAAGTTGTTCCAAACCTTTGAGAATGTCTTTGTTCTGATGAACACAGAGAAACATATTTGGAAGAATGCTTATAACCAAAAGTCCTTAAATCCCCCTGACTACGAAAGTGGGAAAAATTACTTTATACACTTTTTTGTTCTGTTCAGATATTTTGAAAAATGTAGGACAGAGTTCTGGTTTAGGTTTGTCTTCCCTTGTCCTTTTTCCTATTATAGTCATTGGGCTCAAATAACTGCTTGGATATAAACATTCTTCCAAATATCTTACTCTGTGTTCAACCAAACAAAGATTAAACAGTTTATAATTGTTTTTATTGTTGTGCCATGACATAATTGTTCTTTTTTGGGATAACCAACTCCTTAATAATTTTTTTACACATGCAATCTATTTCTACTTGCTTTGGCTCAAAACTAGTTTGCAGCCTTGGTGAAAGTAAAAATCCTTACTCAAAATCTAGAGCACAATTGCTCACACACAGTGACTCTCGACAAAGCAATCAAAGGTAATAACAACAGTAATAATAACTCTGAAACACCGCACAACAGGGCTCCAAACCCTTTAAAACACTCACATCAGTAAAAGTTCTAGTTCCCATAATTACCAAAAAAAGTGCAGTTTTAATTCTGAACGAGTAATATCAGGTCATGCTTGACAAACGTAGTTTCTTTTTGATCGCCAGACCTTCTATTCACCAGTCAAGAGATCAAAAAATTACCAGTTCACTTCAGTTTTACCTTCTTAGTATTGTGGCAATACATTCAGTTTATTTTCAACAGAAACAAACAAAGTCACCCAATAACGTAAAAGATTGAACGAAAGATGTGTGAAAAAAACAAGCTTATTCCATTATATTTACATTTTTTAATTGATCCCAAAACACATGAAACATCAGCATCTTGACATTTTTACCACTTTCCTGTTTCAATTGTCTGCAAATAAGTTCAAATAAAAATAATACATCTTCTTTGGAAAATTGGGATAAATGCTCTTTCTTGTTCACAGAATAAAAGAAAAGGTTGTTGTTTTTGTTGAAAAATATTGTTTCTTTTTTATTGCTTGTGTGAATCAAAAAGTATGATTAAAAAAGTAATAACATAAAATAAAATAAAATAAATACGCCTACCTAACGCAATGAAATACAAAAAAAAACCTTTTATTATTATAAACAACAATAGTCTAGACTGTAAATAAAACTGATAAAGACCTGGCAGAAAATTACCAGTTCATTGTCTTTTATTCTATGGACATTTTCATGATTGCTTAAATGTAATTTGATGAAATGCAAAATGTAAAAATAAATATTATATTAATACATATTAATATTACATGCATATTAATAAGGTAAATTATTGCTACAGTCTATTATTAATATTTTAATTGATATTTTATTTTATATTTTATAGATATAGTTTATATATATATCTTATATTTTCTTCAAACTTAAGCAGAGCTCTGAATATATTGTACAGTATTTCGCCTCTTATCTTTAAAAGTATCCATAAAGTTTAATGTCGCTTTCATTTCGGATAATTGAACAAAAAGCTCTCAGCGACATCCCGGCTTGTGGATTTTAATGTTTAATTTATCCTTTGTTTAACTCCCACTTATCTAGGCAAGTTTTTATCATTTTACAACTTTTTGACAGATTCACACCCTGCGTAATGATTCCTCGTACTCAAAAGATTCTGCAGTTGTTTTAATGATGCACATGTCTTCGGGGCAATGTTCATCTGTTAGAAATGCAGAATTTGACTTCAAAATCTTGAGCACATATTTCATTTCCACGATTAGAAGAACAGTATGCATACTTAAAAAGTGAATAACCATAGTTAATTTTGTGGAAATCATTAAATTAGTCATTATCTTGCAATACAATTGTTGTATTGCTTAACAGTCCTTCTATTTTAAAATAACTGTATATTATTGCAACGAGTTAGAGAAGTAGAGTTCAGACTGTTGGAAATGATGGGACACAATCAAAGGTATTGAAGTGTACACTTCCTGGTGTGCATCAGAAAGATGCATGCTGGGTTGCGTGGGATAGATTTTCACCTCCAGACATATTAATATTTCAAGCACCAGTACCCTAAAAGTACAAGTTTCTCCCGCTGTGTCTAGTGCGCTCTGCGGTTCTACTCTTGGCTTTGGTAAGGTCTTGCTTATCTCGCTCTACGTGTTTCAAAGCTTCCTATAGAGAAACCTCCCCCCTCCACGAGACAATTAAAAAGTCTGAATAACACCGGGCCTTTTCGTGCACAACTTTGTAGTCTGAACAGCTTCCGTTTTCCTGCTTTTGAACCATATGGCCAATCACATGTCAGGAAGAAGCTGTTATCAGTCCATCTGGGCAATCTTTGTGCAAATTGATAAATCTGTTGTTAACTTAAAGTGATAGTTCATTTAATCAACCTCGTGTCATTTTAAACCTGGTTTGCAGATCAGAAGCCATTTACTTGCTTTGGTTGTGTCAGTACAATGGACGTGAAAGGGGCCAGACGTTGTTTGGTTACCAACATTCTTCAAAATATCTTTCTTTGTGTTCTGCAAGAGAAAATCATACAGGTTCTAAATGACAAGAGGGTGAGTAACAGAGAATTTTCAATTTGGGTTGAAATTTACCTTTAAAAAAGTCATGTGATATATATCAGATTTAATATTTAAGGATATTTTTAATAAAATACCCAAATGTATTCAGTTGCATTACGTTATGTTTAGAATATTTTTACTTTAATAAAACCAGTTTAGGTGTAACCTCATAAAACAAGATGTTTGTATTTACTTTTGAACTCTTTTAAAGCTAAAATCCACAATATTTTGGGCACGTTTAACTCTAATGCACAATAAATAAAGTAGGAAAAGTACCATGTAGTTTTAAGTCTCAAAAATAGATGGCGATATCAAAGACAGTGGAAAAATGTGCACATACAGTGACAAACACTGTCAAACATAATTAAAAAAAAATATTTAATAGATAAACTGCACTTCTAATGCACAATTATCATGTACAAATAACACAATTCAACTGCTTAAATTAACCATTTCCATTAATTCATAACAAACTCTGTCCTCGTTTCCAAGCTGAAGTTATATTCCACGTTTTATCTCACGTCAAAGTGCTTAAAAGTGACTTGGTCTCGCGGGTGAAGACACCCGGCACTGCATAAACAGATTTTCCGATCCTTCACTCGGTTCTTGCCCTCACTTGCATCATTACTTTGGAGATTAATTAGTGGCTGTACTAAGTCGATTCTCTCCATTGCAGCAATTACGTCCACTCTTATTGGTTAGTAAGCAATTAAAACCGCTCTCATTGGTTAGCGCCCTGTCCGGGTCCGTTCATCCTTTAATCACTGACGGGCGACGTCGCAGGCTACCTTCGGACCCGCACGGAAAACGATTAACGGCTTCCGCTATTAGAAACAGTTCAATGTTAAAGAGTAACCTAATGGTTTTTCCATTGCTGTAAATATTAGGTTTCGATCTGAAATCCATGACTTAGTTGTTTAGTGCTTAAACAGGGTTTGTTTAATGCATTTTCCCACGGGCCTTCACAACAGTCGCTACGAATCAGCAGGTGCCCCCTCAGCAGACCCATTCTCAGAGGAAATGTGTTTGCATGTCTAGTGTGTGACACAGGAGGGAAAGCACAAATAAAGTGAAGGAAGATGGTTTGCTGAAGGTGAGAGGGTGTGTGTGTGCGCCGCGAGCTTGTTGATGTGAGATGTACGTGAGGGAGGCAGTATGCGGCCTGGCATATTGTGATACCAGGTGCGTTTACGCATTTCAAATACTTTAAAGATGAAACGCTGCCTCTGAGCTGGCAAATATCAGCGTACCGGGTAACCATGCAGGTAAACAGGTAGATGCATGCAAATCGTTGGAAGATATTATAAAGAATGTTGGAAACAGAAGAACAACAACATCACCCCTTCTGCTATGCAAGTGTACCACCGATGTTCAGTTACCAAACTTCTTTTAAATATCTTCTTTTGCATTCTGCAGAACAAAGAAAGTCATACACGTTTACATTACATGAGGTTGAGTAAATGGTCTGTTCTTCTGCATAAAAGGGAAGAAGATATTTTGATGAATGTTGGTAACCGAACAACAACAACACTACCCCTTCACTTCTGCAATGCAAGTGTACCACTAATGTTCTACAGAATACCATTGTTGATAACTGAACATTGGTGTGGCATGAGCAATACGGGAAGGAAGATATTTTGATGAATGTTGTTATCTGAACATCAGGGAATGAGCCCTACAAATATATTGAAACAAAACCAATGCAAGTTCATGGAACCTCTGTTGCTCCGTTACTAATATTCTTCAAAATACTTCTTTTGTGTTCTGCGGGAAAAAATACAGGTTAAAAATGACATGAGGTTGTCTAAATGGTAGGTGTTCTTTTACAAAACAATAAGGAAGATATTTTAAAGAATGTCAGTAACAGATCATCGACGAACAAAACTTCAAATGTATGGACACAAAACAAATGCAACTCAATGGTTCCTATGATGCTTGGTTACCAACATTCTTTAAACTATCTTCTTTTGTGTTTACAGAGTGAGTGTGTATAGTCATGATTAGATGAACCATCCCTTTTAAGGCATGTTTATGGTTTCCGAATAACACTTAATTCAAATGAGTCGACCTTGTACGTAATCGGCATTAAGGTGTACAGAACGAAATTTGGGAGGAGGGGAGGTTTGCTTCGATGGTTTGCATTTCAACAATGGCTGCATAAAACCTGCAACCCCACCTTAAAGCCCCTACAGTTAATACTTTTATGTTTAATATGTTTAATATCCGATTTGTTCAAATCTCCAAATCCCGTTCAAATCTAAACATTCTTCGGATTTACTAAACTAAATCAAACATTGCATTTAGTTTTGTTAATCTGTTCTGTAAACCACAGATCTGCCAGATGTTCGGGTTATTTATCTTGGACAGCACACAGCTACTGTTACCATGATCACATAAGCTTCTCAGCGGACTCCGCCATAATACATAAACAACCCATACTCCCACAAGGAGAACCGAAAATAGTCCATCTCACTTTAACATGAGAACTCCAAGGTTTAATTAAGCCCAAACACCCACAACTCAAGCCAGGCGAAAACCATGATGCTGAGATGCGTGACACTTAATGTACAGAGATGCAAAAGTGATCTTTCCTCTTTTTAACACCATGCTTTGCTTTTTCGTGAGAATTTATAATCATTTCAATGTGATATGCAATCCTTTCAGCACGAAATGGAAAGACATAGTTAACATGAATCATCCCCATATGTTTTTATTTCAAGAGAGACATCTTTGCAAATGGGTCTAAGACAACAAATGGTTTATGCATGAAACAAAAAGTGTAATACTGGTTTAAACTGTTGTTTTTTAAAAATTTTTTTAAAGGTTTCTGTTAAAAATTAATTGCAATTATTTTGTTTTCCTAAGCAAAAAAATAAAATATAAAATAATGTAGACAAAAAATCCCGGATTTACAGAAGACTTGTCATGCATGTTAACAACACAAAGAAGCCATTTATGACTATTTAAAGATTAAATCATTTCACCTGAAATGCTATCAAGTATTATTATTATTATTTCTTTCCCAACTTATCAATAAGATGTGTATATATATGCACATTCTATTATCTTGATATGAGTCAGAAAAAGCATGTTGTTTGATTGTGCACATAAATTTAGTCTGAAACTTAATGATGATGTATATTTTTTTTGACCAAATTTTATTCTTTCAATAAAAAATCAGGAAGTTGACATTTGACATACTAATTAATGTGTTTCTATGGTTATAGAGTCAATTTTGTATATTTTTTTGGGTGGGGGGCATTTTATTGTCTTTGACCCACATATTAACGTTTAATCAAAGTATACTGAAAAGGAAAAATATACTGCATTTCAGTACTTGTAATAGTTAATGTGTTGAAGATTCTGGACAAGAAATAACTAATAAAATAAAATGATTTATAAGTAATATACAGTATAATAATAATCATTAATAAATAAAAATAAATAAAAAAATAATAAATATAATAAAGAGGAATATATATAAACATATATATATATATATATATATATATATGCACATATTTTCATGTTATAGATGGATATGAATCTGAATTTTGAGCAGTCAGTACCAGAACAAACTCAAAAAGAGTTAAGATAAAACATCGTTGACACTTGGGTCTAACGCTTGTGTGAAATGTTTGCAGGGTATAGACATAAAACGTGTGATGCTGTTCATATAGGTTCACACTAAACTATAAAGTGAATAGAAGCTTGATGGTGTGGATTTAATGTGTGCTTCTGGCGTCCTTTAAAAAGTCACACGATAGGGTCTTAGAAGATGTTCCCGCTTACAAAGTACAAAGAGTTTACGCAGGGCAAACATCAAGCAGGTAAGTTCAAGCCGGCTATTTCAAGGCCTGTGTTCAAAACGATCTTGTTAAACCCTTGGCTACAAAAAGCTATTTAACATTTCCACCCTTGTTGTCCGGGATAAAAAAGAAACGGTACAAAGAAGCTGTGCTTTTTTGACAACTTGCTCCAAGCGCAGAAGTGTCTCAAAATAAACGGGGTAAGTGAAATATGCCAAAGGTGACGAAAAAAGTTATGTAGTAATTCAGCTTTCAAGTGGAACTAAGAAAGAATAACGCGGCAATGACAATAAGATGAAACATTTCACTTTAAACAGTATATTTCTTCATTTCAAAGCTTGTAAATTGTGTGTAAATTGTTAACAACCAATGTGTATTTGTGTGCACGCAAACGATAAGCAGTGATTATATAAACAAGCGCGCAGAAGTTTCAGGAACTCATGTTTACCACACAGGTCACATCAGGTGAGTCTATCGTCGACACTACTCAAGTTCCTTAACAATACCTCTCTTATTCGACCTTTACTGAAAAGCTCTAAACCCGCCGCACAAACATCCCTAAATGGCACGCCGGACATTTACACGGTGTTCCAAAGCAAGTCTTCAAAGGGCAAACATGCCACGCACAGACCTGGAAGCGGGAAAGGTCAGTAAAGCATAATGGATGCTCGGGCTACTCCCTTCCACCTAAACACCTGACGTTAACCGAGAGAGAAGCTCGCTCACAAGCTCTGCGACTGTGCTGACAATGCATTGATAAATGATTTGACGTGATTGTCCCAAAAGAAATGTAATCTGCCTTCTTTCCATTGGCTTCCGGATTCATAATCTATTTTTGCGTTGTGTGTTTACATTTGCTTGATGACCCTGTTGAGTTTGTCTTAAAAGGTTAAAGAGAAGATCCGAGATTAAGTGACTTCAGGAAGGAAACCAATTTACAAGCGGTGAAGTTACTTGAACAAATATTTATAAAAAACTATTTCAAATGGATTCAAAGCTTTTTTTTTTCACATTTTACTTATAAAATGTGTTGAAGCTCCGCTGACAACGTTTTCAATAAACCAGAAGGAGACTTTCAATTTCAGTTTTAATTTTTAAATACTACAACACAATCTAACCATCAAAACACTTATAAATGAAACAAAAGACTTAGACTTAATTCATCCAAAAAAATGAAAACTCAGTCATCAATTTGTCAGCCTCTAGTCATTCCTGTATGACTTTTTTCTTCTGCGGAACACAAAAGAAGATATTTCGAAGAATGCCGGTAACCGAAAAACTATGGCTCCTGATTTGGTTTGTATCCGTACAGTAGACGTGAATGGGTGCTGCCTCTGTTCCTTCTATGAAATATCTTTTGTGTTCTGCAGAAGAAAGAAAGCCACACAATTTTAAAACAAGAGGTACAGTAAATGCTGACAGATTTAGTAAATCATAATTATATGGGAATTCAAAACATAAACGGGAAGAAACTTAAGATAATAGTCAATTCAATTTTAAAATATGGTGAAATAGAATTTAAATTGATTACCAAATTTATTATAATAATAATTCACACAGCATATGCTTTGCACATTTCTTCAGTTTCGTGAATATAAAGTGGACTTTCGATTTACAGGCAAATGCAAAAACTCCAGATGCTTAGCAAACAAACATCCCAGCTGGCCTTCACAGCACTGCAGGTTTAAGAGGAGTTACATTTTATATATGTAGGTGAAACGTATAGCAAGTGTAAGCGACTCCTCAGCGGACGCCACTAAATATCATGCAACTGTTGCCAATGCGGGACAGAAACAGGAAAGCGGGTGGGATGACTTCCTTTACCTCAACATGCAGTGACGGCCTATTGTAACTCAAAAACATCTCGAATACAAGCACTAGACACGATCATTCATTTAATTCCCAATCAATGCCGAAAGGAAAGATCCTATCTATAGACTTAAAGGCAGAACCCCCATGCCATAAAAGACGGGAGTCAAAGCAAGCCAGCCCACATTGTGTCCGCAAGCCACTAACATCCTGGCTTTATCCTGTATTTATGGAACTGGCGTTGGTCTATTGTTTCATTGTTTGGTGCGAGGACTGACCTATTTTAAACAGCACCACAGAACGACTTCCTCAGTCGAAACGGTCAAGAGTCCTCTATGGGGTCCCACATGATAATTCACAAATGAAATGAAAATGGCAAAGAAGATGACACAAGGTTAAAACCCATCGAGGCTATTAAGAGCAGAGGATGTCTTTAACATCTGCCTGGTGTGAAAGATAATTACAGAATAATGAGGATCCCTATAGACATAGTCTCTCAGACCGGTAGCCATCATCAAAGCTGCCAACGTTAACACTGAGGACTTACCTGCTAAAACTAAACGCTTCATTGACTAAGTCTATCAAAAGCTTGGGTAAATCCATTAGCTGGATTAATCACATGTTATAAGTTTAAAGTAAGGGCAAACACATTTTCCTTTCCAATTATGAAGCAATTGGGTGAGCGTGTAACAACCTTTAAAAGGGCCACCGAATTATAAAGTTCCATAGATTGCTTTTAAGCTATTAGGCTGTGTTATTCTATGGCGAATGTAAGTATAATTATAATTCTTTTCTTTTACACATTCAAATAGTTGTGAAGTTTTGATGTGACCATTTGGGTAAATGGGCTTGAGTAATTGACATACAGTTAATTGACAAAATAGCAAAAATAATAAATCAATAGATATTTTAAACACAGAACATCTTCATTACCGCATCATCATTTTGTTTTTTAAATACAATTAAGTATTATCAATACAATTTTGAGACCAGGTATTTTTTCCCTATTCAAGTGTAATTGTGTACCAAGAAATATTACTTAATTATTGCTGAATACGTTTCATTTATTTCTGTTCTATTTTTCAATACATGATAATATTTTATATATATATACATATATATATATATATATATAGTTATTATTTCTTTCTTATTTTATTTTTGCCTAATATCCTTTAGCTGTGATTTTTCAGTTGATAGCAAATTTACTTTATATTGATTATTTAAACATTATGTTTATTTATTTAAATTTATACTGCACATTAATAATCATCATTTCATAAATCATTCAAACTAATATTAAGCGTTATATTTGGTTTAAATTTAAAAAAGGAGATGTTTGAATAGTTTTACCAAATTATAACAACCCGTTCTGAGACTGGATATGTGATTGTTTTCTTAGATACGAAAAACAAAATGTTTTCTCAATCCAATTTAGAGCTCGCCGACATCTGTTCTTTTAAAAGAAATACCCACAAAACACTCCCAGAAGAGGCACTTTAAGATCATTTTAGATAATGAAACATTATGATTTCACAATAGTGGTTTCTAACAAACGCTTTGGCGTACTTTGAAACTGGGTGTCATGTCGTGTGTGAGTATTGGATGTGCACATCAACTTCCACACTATCTATATCCCACGTGTAGAGAGGAAATAGCCACTTCTCCAAGCGTTCTGTATAGACTTCCTACAACTCCCGTAGAGATAACTCTCTCATACTTTCAAACTTTAAAAGAATTAAGGTCAGAAAAGAGTAATTGAAAAGAGACGAGTAGGACAAAGAAAACGCGTGAGAAATAGAGATCCACTCCAAAGCTCCAGAAGCTGTCAGCCTATTAAGGGCACTAATCAATCATCACATTAAGATAATACAATTTCTCTCTTAAAATACCGCATAATTAAGAGAATCATTTCTAAAGAGGTTACATGGACTGACAACTAATTAAGTCCATCAAAATGTAATCTTTGAATATTGCGAGCCTTGATGAAAAACGACTTCCATAGCATCGCTTTCAAATTTTTTTGTTCAAACAAGTAATTGGATGCATTTCGTACACATACCGCGTGTATAATAGACAGATTGGAGCTTTTCACCCTGCGCTTATGTGCAACCATCCAACAAGGCCACGATGCACCAGAAGTAATCCGTGCTCTTTCATTTCTAATATCCCAACGCTTTCATTGAGGTTTGCTAGTGTCATTGTTGTGGGTGATTGGACCATCAGCCAGTAATCGATACAAGAATGACCAGGTCAAGGCCCTTCATCAACCAGTGCATGAAATCCAAAGCCATTGGAAGCATATGATAAAAGACTCGCGCAGAGCTTTTGGCTGAAGAATCTTTGACCCGTGCTTTCAAGCTCAAGTTGCGAGAGGCACATTTAATAAAAATGTAAATAACTGCACTGTTCGGGTCGACTCAACTGGTAAAGGAGAAAATCCTTTACACTTTATCATCATCTTTCTGTTTCTAAAGCACAACTTTGTGTGTGACTATTATAATAAAGAACAAAATAAAATGGTACTCGAAAAATAAGGATGAGCTATTAGTAAAGAGGTTTGTAAACATACTCTTTACACCTTTTAAAAGGATTGTTCACCAAAAAATACAGTTATCATTTACTTTTTTTCCATTTCAAACCAGTCTGACTTTCTGTTTTCTGCAGAACATAATGAAGATATTTTGAAGAATGTTGGTCGCAAAAAAATCCTCGTCCCTTTAGGGGTTTTTACATGGAAATCCAAAGGGGCTGTTCAGGTTTTGCATCTAAAACGTGTGGACACATTTCCACTCTCTAATTTAGGCATTTTGGGAAATTTGAGGAAGCTGTCACTGGTGAAATACCCTTTCCAAGAGTGCATAGTGATGCAAAATAGGCACATCTGTACCTAAATGTTTTTTTTTTAATTATATGTCCCAGTGACAGAATTTGTACCCTTTCTGGCAGGAAACAGTTTTTCTATCTGTTTGCTCATGGATGTTTAGGTAAGGTAGTGCCACTCGACGGCCATGCCAGTAGGCATTTATAAGAAAGACCACAGTCCTATCTAATTAGGATAGGGAGAGAAATTTTTATTAATCGTTAGCAAAAATTACAATAACACAGCATTTTATCAACTGTTGAACATTAGAATAAAAGCACCATAACTTTTTTCTCTTTGCTTGTGCTCTAAAAATGTGTTGTTTCAAGGTTGCTTCATGTATGCACACTAACTGGCAAGTCTACCAGATCCCAGCCCATGAAAATAATAATTCATTAATGATTGATGATTGGCTCATTCGATTGGAATAGATGGACCATATTGAGCCTTTATTCCTCTTCATTCATTGTAATAACAGTAGTGAATCTTGTTACACTATTATCTTTGGCTTTACCAACTACGCAACATAAACTTCATTCAAACTAAAGCACATGAGCTAATGCATCTATTCTCATAGTCCAAGACTTGTTTGTTAAATTTACACGCATTTGCCCACGACCAATCAATTGTGTTTTGTATTTTTGATCCAAAAAACCATTTCTTACATGTTGATCTTCCTTCTGATTCGTTCCTATCCTGACAACATCCCGCTGCCACTATCTTACACACATCATAGCGTGAGCACCCAACAGGATGCATATTCATACAACCATATCCACATCTAAACTCCTTTTACCCCTCTCTACAACCATCATTTAAAAAACAGCTTTGTACTTCAACCGCCGTGTGTTATTTGCACACTACAGCTGGAAACGTTCGTGTTTACTAGACTAACAAGCTGTAACTGAGTCTAAAAAGCTTGCGCTGTCCAGAATTACAACAAAAATGATCTCCCAGGGAACTAAAAGTTTAAAATGGTACATTAAAGCACTCCGGCACAGCCCAAATTCCAATTTCATTTAAAAAGACTGTAAAATGCATGCTAAAGTGAGCCAGTGACATCTGTAAAAGTCACACCCATCTGTGGATATGAAATATGGATCTGGATCAGCGCTCCCCATTATTTTTAATGCTTCCTGCGCATTGATTTTTTACTCTCTGCTTCAATTAAACGATTTACGGGCGCTTTGTATGCAGGGCAGGTTTTTGGAGACGGGCGGATAAGAAAGGCAGAGGAGCAGAGGGGTTCGTTTCTGATTTTATTACGTCGACTGCCTTTCAATCACACAGGAAAAGACTTCTCATTAGGGGAGAACGGACGCGCAGCAACGGAGAGGTAGCGCATTAAAATGCCTGTGTCTTTTGACAAGATGTCCTTGATGGATACCGATGTCAGGCCGAAGCTTCCCGTGGTGCGGGCCGCGCGTCTGTCAGAGGAGATGATTGAAACCCGCAGCAGAAATCGACTGAGATCTTTGACCTTCTTTTGAACGCACCCCTGGTGTGAACACATAAAGGAACTTATAAATGTAGCTACCAGAATCCCAAGCTACACTACATTGTTGATACACATCTGATATAGACACGTACAAATGCACACAGGAGATTTTAGCTCTGGGGCGTTCATTACATTTTACACAAAACTGACTGTTATGTCTGTGACTGGCTGCAGTAATGTCACTTAAACGCACACAAACAGAGTGGCAACACAAATAGAATTCTGAAACAAAAAGAATTATATAATGGGAAATCCCTGCCCATCCTGAAACAAATAACGCAGTGGTCTTTCATTTTTGAGAAGGCTGGGATAAACAATGGCCAGACTGTCTACAATAAGCATAATAAATATAAACTTGAAGTCAATGTAACCATTCCTCATTTGATTCACATAAAAGACTGTAAGATACTGTTAATACAATTGAAGAAACAAAGGTAATTTATTTGACTTCAGGACCAATGTTTTATGGATTGACTGTCAGGTTTTTAAAATAAAGCCCCAACACATTTTCAACCTTATTTCCATTAATACCATGCCTTCTTAAATTCTGGGCCTCTATAAATCGATAAAAGTTTAACGAAATTTTGGCACATATAACTCAAAAAGGCCATAACGCTTGATGGTCCTTTTTATTTGTTAATTTGAGATTTTCCTGTACAATTGACTTTGCAACAGTAATGTGATGATGAGCACATTAGCAATTACTAAATAATAGTCTCGCATCACGTGACCATAGGTGGTTGTGACCCAAAATACAACCATATATTCCGGATTTGATGAAGATCAAATGTAACAGATGAAAGTGATAAGTCACCCAAATATGTCATTATGGAACCTCGTCATTTTAAAACTGGATTACTTTTGTGACCACAAAACATAAAAGGAGATATTCTGAAGAATGTTGGCAACTGAACAGAGGTACCCATTGACTTGCACTGGTTTGCGTCTTTACAATAGAAAGTGAATGGTTACCACCATTGTTTGATGATGGCAGAATTTTTACTTTCATCTTTCTCAGTCAATGAAAAAAATATTTGGCACATCAGTTAGTTTCGAGCTTCCATTTAACTACTGGCCTATAAAGATATCTCACATGCAATTCATATAAAAGAATGTATGATGCTGTAAACAGAGAAACAAGGACAGAATGTTTATACATCAACTGTCAGACTATTAAAATAAACCCACAACACATTATTTAAACTTATTTCCATTAATATCATGCCTTCTTATATTCCAGGATTGAATCAGGAATTTTGTTCATAATGAAAGTTTTGTTTCGACAATGCGTTCATTATTGTGTTTGTTCATGTCATGTAAGATCTTATTAGAACTCAACAGATCATAGAAAGTTTGATAACATTTTGATTTATATTCTAAATGCATGTGTGCACTTTAAAAAATAAATGTATAAAATAAAGAAAAATGCACAAAATTAAACAAAGGTGGCTGGTTTCACAATATTTGCCTATGAAAAGCCCACAGGCACCACACAGTGGCAGGCCAAAGAGTGAACATAAGGCATATAGCAACTCTATAAATTATTAATTAAATCAATAGGTACAATTATGACTAAGCAAAGATTAACTTAATCTTATAGACTGATGTAATGCGCAAGGCATAAGCAACCTGTGTGCCTTTAAATGCAACAAAACCGTGCACAGTACATCAAGTTCACATAATGTATATCATAAAAACCAACACCATATGGACCTCAAGGTCATAACAGATCAAACTGATGACAGCACGAATTTGACAAATCCTGGATCATCTGCTCACAACCACTTCAAAGTTTCTCATGAACAGTTCAAATGTGTTTGCATTGCCCAACATTTCTTAATATTCCTAGGTGAACCGACAATAAACAAAATGTGATATAAGCTTTATGTTAAACATTCCACTTTCACGTCTTTGATGACATCACCCTGGGAAGAATCAAGCCCATGAGAGCTCCAACTAAATGTTGCATTCAACCACTTGCATTTTAGTACTTAACTATAACTATAGTATTTATTTAGAGTATTTAATTAAAACTATAGTATTTATTTATAGTATTTAATTGTAACTATACTATGTAATTATATTATTTAATTATAACTATAGTGTTTGATTATATTAATTAACTATAACTATGGTGTTTAATAATATTCATTAACTATAACTATGGTATTTAACTATAGAATTTAATTCTAGTATTTAACTATAGTATGTAATTTTAACTGTAGTATATAATTATAGTATTAAATCATAGTATTTAATTATAAATATAGTATTTAATTATAGTAATTAACTATACCTATAGTATTTAATTATAGCATTTAATTATAACTTTAGAATATAATTATGGCATTTAATTATTGTATTTATTATAGTAATTAACTATGACTATAGTATTCAATTAAAGTAGTTAATTATTACTGTAGTATTTAATTTTAGTAATTAACTCTAGTGTTTAATTATAACTATAGAATATAATTATAGTATTTATAACCATAGTATTTAATTATAACCATAGTATTTAATTAAATAAATTATTTATAGTATTTAATTATAACTATAGTATTTAATTATAATATTTATTTATAGTATTTATTTATAGTATTTAATTATAGTATTTAATTATGACCATAGTATTTAATTAAAGTATTTATTTATAGTATTTTATTATTACAATAGTATTTATTTATAGTATTTAATTATAGTATTTACCTATAGTATTTCATTATAACCATAGTATTTAATTAAAGTATTTATTTATAGTATTTGATTATAACTGTAGTATTTATTGATAGTATTTAATTATAGTATTTAGCGCAATGAAATGCGCCGTGAAAAACTCGTGTTGTCGGAATTACTTAATTTCATCATGTACACGGGCTCCACGCGATTCAACGAAGACTTTTTCAAGTAACACAAATGAAGTACAACATAACTTATTTCAAACTGCAAGAGAAACAGCGTGGACAACACTTGACGGCGTGGAGCTGATGTACTCGATGTAATTGAGTAATCCCAACAGCCCGTTTGTTTCTATTAGAGCAGAGCTCGTCAGAAGAACATCGCGCATCTCTCGCAACTTCTGACGCATTGGACGCAAGAGGCCTCTTACCAACACGACAGCTGATGCGATGGACGACGAGGACCGACAAAGTGAAACACAACATCCCAAAAAAACGCGACGTGCGCGCCGTCCACATGTCCGAATGCGCAAAGAGAGCAGAGACGGATGAAAGAAAGCGTCAGAGTTAAACAAGTCGGTTAAATTCAGACGATGGAGGCGACACGATGACCGGTGCTGGGTTTGTTCCCTGGGACATTTCGGGCAGCCCCAAATCCCCGCGCACTTGTGAGTTCTGTTGCGTCGCGTTTACATTCTCCAAGTTAATCCGAATCCGACGCGCGATCCTCAGCGCCGCAACTCTTCTCTGCCGCTTCTCCGCTGGAATGACTTTACAGGAAGGAACATCGAAGCCCTGCCCTCTGGATCCCAGCGCCGAGGGCTGAGCGACGACACGATTGGCTACTGGACACCCGAACAGCCGAGGATTCGAGCCGATGCCCTGTCGTTTGTGCAGCCAGACCGGGGAAGATTTGACATCGCTAATGAAATCTGACGTTGAAAGAGCAGAACTGAAAAAGGAAGGATTGGCATTCACACAGTTGTGTTGAACACAGTTGTGTTGGCATTGAAAAACAGTTGTGTTGGCATTGAAATATTGCATTGAATTCAGTTGTGTTGGTATTGACACAGTTGTGTTGAATTCAGTTGTGTTGGCATTGAAAAACAGATGGCATTGAATTCAGTTATGTTGGCATTGAAAGGTTGGCATTGAAACATTTGCATTGAATTCAGTTGTGTTGGCATTGAAACATTTGCATTGAATTCAGTTGTGTCGGCATTTAAACATTGGCATTGAAAATAGTTATGTTGGCATTGAAACGTTTGCATTGAATTCAGTTATGTTGGCATTGAAAGGTTGGCATTGAAACATTTGCATTGAATTCAGTTGTGTCCGCATTGAAACATTTGCATTGAATTCACTTGTGTTGGCATTGAAACATTTGCATTGAATTCGGTTGTGTTGGCATTGAAACATTTGCATTGAATTCAGTTGTGTTGGCATTGAAACATTTGAATTGAATTCAGTTGTGTTGGCATTGAAATATTTGCATTGAATTCAGTTGTGTTGGCCTTGAATATTTGCATTGAATTCAGTTGTGTTGGCATTGAAACATTTGCATTGAATTCAGTTGTGTTGCCATTGAAACATTTGCATTGAATTCAGTTGTGTTGCCATTGAAACATTTGCATTGAATTCAGTTGTGTTGGCATTGAAACATTTGCGTTAAATTCAGTTGTGTTGGCATTGAAACATTTGCATCGAATTCAGTTGTGTTGGCATTGAAACATTTGCATTGAATTTAGTTGTGTTGGCATTGAAACATTTGCATTGAATTCAGTTGTGTTGGCATTGAAACATTTGCATTGAAATGTTTGCATTGACAGCAGTTGTGTTGGCATTGAAAACAGATGTGTTGGCATTGAAACATTTGCTTTGAAAACAAGTGTGTTGCCATTAAAACAAATATTGGCACTGAAAAAATATTTTTTTTATATTATTTAATAATCTTATTCCTTTATTATGTTGTGATTTATTAGTAATTTTCAGTGACAATCTTCAGATTTTTCTTTATGTCACTCTTTTTCTGGCTCCATAGTCAATCAGACAGGACCGTTGTTAGTTTGCATGATGCACATTTACCCTTTATCTCTTAAATGAAATGTTTAACACATGTTTCAGCATTGTTGTCCATCTGATGATGTAAAAACACATGAAGGAAACTCGGGAACATCAGCAGAATTCAATAGGCATGACATTGTCATTCAGTCCGACACCCTTCATGGGGTGTCAAAACGACCCTGCGACATGTTTGGCATTTAATGTGCTTCACCTGTCCACATTTTTCACACTTTCACCTGGTGCAATGCATATTGCTTTCCTAAACAATGAAACACATTCAAGTCTTGGCCCCAGACACTTGAGCTCTCCAAGGTACTGAAAGTTTGCCAAGCCCTTATCCATGGTGCTGACGTTTCCCCTTTGACGTCAGTGTCACACATTAGGAACCAGTGTGCTTTATCTTTAGAACATCAGGTGTGCAGGTGTTTTTTCTGTATCACTATCAATGTAACATCAATACTAACCAACAGAGAAGGACCAATGTTAAACTCTTGCTTATTGACAAATTATTACAAAATATATTTTACATTGCTGAATGTGATGTTTCAACCATAAAGAATAATCAGAATCAGAACAAGCTTTATTGACTGGTGTGCTTGCACGCAAGGAATTTGTTTTGGTTACAAAAGCTTCCAGTACACATTTTAAAGTGACAAGACAAATTATAACATAGGGTACGAAAAAGAAAAAAGTAAAATAATTCTGTAAGTTAAACACACAGTGGTGGGGATGCAATGTTACGGAAGAGCTATGGATAAAATAGATTATGAACAGATGTTTTATAAATACAAAAGTTACAAGGTGCTACATGTAAAATGTCTAAGGTAGAGTACGGCACACAACAGTATTGTTTTAGGAAATCTACAGGTGTTTTAAATATGCAAATTTAGAAACTATTAAGGTGCTATATACGAAAGTCTGATGAAAAGTAATTTATTGCGCTTATTAATTGCACAAGGTGCTATCAGTTATCAGTTCTAACCTGTATGACGTTCTTTAAAAAAGACTTTCACAAGAAGTGAAGAATGAACCCTTTACTCATGGCAGCTGGATACCGACACTGTTAAAATTGTTTCATCGTATTCAAAAATATCACAAAAATATACATTTTATTTACTTAATAAAGTTTTAAAACATTAAATACATTCATTCCATAAAAAATACTAACGTAATTCAACAGTTGATATACACTGTATAGCCAAAAGTAGTTTGTTAATCACCCTGAATGCTTCAGGATACCAAGGCATTTTGGACAATTCCATGTTCCCAGCTTTCTGGGAACAGTTTGGATCTGACCCCTTCCTCTTCCATCATGACATCAGTGCACAAAGCAAGATCCAAAAAGACATGGATGACAGAGTCTGGTGTGGATGAACTTGACTGTCCTGCACAGAGTCCTGATAGAACACCTTTGGGATGAATAAGAGCGAAGACTGAGAGCCAGGCCTTCTGTGTGACCTCACAAATGCTCTTCTGGAAGAATGATAAAAAAGTTCTAAAAACACACTCCTAAGGCTTGTGAACAGCCTTCCCAGAAGAGTTGAAGCTCTTACAGTCAACCGACATCATAGCGAACCCTATGGATTAGGTGTAGGATGTCACCTAAGTTCATATGCAAGTTAATTCAGGGGAGCGAATACTTTTGGCAATATAATGTATCTGAAATTTACAAAATAACAAATCAGTATTTATTTAACAATCGTTTATATTGTTATTTACACCAATATTTTCGGTTTATTTTAACAGAAATGTTTGAGTTAATGTGATGTACTGTTTTTTACTTACATATACACACATATATAACAGTATAATAACTTGATTTTTAAAGCTTTGCTCATTATTTTGCGTGTAAACATGTAATAACAGAACAGAACGCCATTCTTCAAAATATCTATAGTGCTCAAAAAGTCTTAAAAAACCCACAAAAAGCCCATTTACAAATTTGACACAATTTTGTATTTTATACTGTAGCTGCATTAGCCAAAGACTGCCTCTGCAATAATTTCCTGTTGATTGCACAATTATAATTAATATTTCGTTCTTCCAAAATCTTGGATTTTTCACTGTACTAAATGAATGTAGTGTCCTTGTTGTGAGGTCAAGTTCCGAGAACGTTCTCATGGGCCAATGGTTCTCCATCATTCTGTCAGAGCTGTGAGTTGAATACTTTATCGCTAATTATCACTCGCAGGTTTTCTCACTAATGCACGAGCCAGTGGAACTGCGTGACTCTCTACAGTTCTCTCCCATAAGACAGCCACAAAAGAGGCTACAGGACAGAAAACAGCAGGGTGCATGGGAGAGCTGCCCAGCTGGACTTTAATTTGAAGAATCTGATTAAATTCGGTATTTAATTACCCTTTCCTCAGAGGAGCTGTTGGGATTGTCACAGTGTTTTGAGCGTGTAGGGTGCGAGCCATCTGCCTAGACTTCTGGAGCTCTCTCTGGTGACCCCTGGAAAAACAAAAATCTCTTTTTCATTTTCTCACACACACACCGTGGACTTTATATAGCCATTTTTTATTGTTTTTATATGGCGGATCGCATCAATTACGCAGGATTTATTCAAGAAAACAGCAATACATGAAATCTGCTCTTCCCTTTGCATTGTAAATCTTAAACACTCATAATTCGCAGCTTCGCAGAGCAGACAGATCTTCACGGACGGCGTGGTTTATGCCACAGCGCTATTTTCTCCATACAAAAGAATATAGATAGTGCCTTATTTGGTGGTGTTCATAAAAGTTTAAAGACAGAGGTCAAAAGGTAAATGTGAAGGTCCTGCAATGATGTCTTGTGGCGTTTTTTTTAGAAATACCTTAGCATGGGATGAAAACCACACACAAAACGAGATAGAGAAAAAGAGTTTGAGAAAGAAACCTCTCTGTCCAACCTGGCTAAAATAATTCATCATAAAATAAGGGTTTAAAAAGATGATCGAATCTTTTGAAGATGAGCATTTTATGAAAACAGCGCAGACGTTTGACACTAAGGTCATTTCACAATTTCGAAACGGCTGAAGTCGCACTAAAGGAAAAGCATATTAGAAAATTCTTAATGATGTTCGGATGATCATGAAACCAGTGGGGGCACTTCATTTTTTCCCTTTTCCTGTGAATTATCATCTCGTCTTATACAAATCAAAAACAGACCTGAAAGTGAATATATCATGGCAATCAATCTGCCTCGACTTCCAAAAAGATATTTATGTAAATTGGAAGTTTTGTCACAACGGTCAGTCATCTTATCTGATGAAGGTCACGCATAAAAATCATGCACGGGTTCTGGACGGCTTCATGAAACCTCATCCTGTAAGCATGTGATACATTATGAAAGTCAAATTGCATGTACCTGCTGTCTTGAGGGCTTTGAGGCATACACTCATATCAGCTTGTATGTTAAACACGCTCATTTGCATCATATACTGTATCATGATGCCGGCAAATTCAATCTGCAGAAAAATCTACTTCTCAAAATCGCATCTACAGCCCAAGACAACCTAAAACTAACCTGAGGAGGCTTGTCAACAGAAGTGGAAGATAAGAATAGGAATGGCATTTACGCGGCATTCACCACGCCTTAGCCCATAATTAGGCCATTTTGGGATTAGGGAATTTGAATTTCAGCGGAAATCTGCTGTGCCACTGCAGTTCTAGGCCTGTTTTACATTTCTGCTTCAGCGTGCCAATAGCTTCAGGCAGTGCGGGTTAAACATTTAGGAGGTATCGACGCGCAGGCTTAACGGTGAAGTCAAAGTAGAGAAGTCAGAGAGACTGACCTACGGAGAAAGAAGGAGAGACAACAGCCTGAAAACTTTGCCTGGACAGCTGATAAAAGAAGTTTAAGTAAGTGTATCAGTTTAGGTGACGTTTGTTGTCATGCTTCTTTACTGAACAGTGCAATGAGCTGTTAGGTTTATTTAGAATTCGTGCTTTTGCCAGCACTCGCTGGATGATTTGTCACCCCACAACAAAGCTGCTTTAAAGACGACAGCATAAAAGTAAAAAGCATTACTTGAGCCAAATTTAAATGTGTCTGAATGTTATTCCAATCAAACCAAATTAAAGGGAGAGCTTGCTCAAAAAATTAAAAACGTAGTTAACATTTACTAACTTATTAGTTTGTATACCTGTTCTTTTGTGTTCATCAGTTTTAAAGATTTTTAGACAACTCTGAAAAAACATCTGTAAACATTTACTCATCCTTTTTTACATTTTAAATCTGTATGTGTTATTTTCTTCTGCAGGACACAAAAGAAGATGTTTTGAAGAATGTTTGAAAAAAGAAAACCCTTGGTATCCATGAACTTGCTTTGATTTTGTGTCCATAATATAAAAGCAAACAGTTACCAAAGGTTTTAAGTTACCAACAATCTTCTTTTATCTTCTTTCAATGGAATAACATGAAAACCTGTGTCTGTGTGTTTATTTTATTCTGAACAACAAAAGCTTTGCTCAAGATTTTAGCTTGTGCTAAAAGGTCAAAGTTATTCAAGAACAGAACTCTGTCAATGAATCTATAAGCTCTGTCAGCGTCATCTCTCCCGAACACCCTTTCCTCTCTCTCTCTCTCTCTCTCTCTCTCTCTCTCTCTCTCTCTCTCTCTCTCTCTCTCTCTCTCTCTCTCTCTCTCTCTCACTCTCTCTCTCTCTTTCTCTTTCTCTCTCTCTCTCTCTCTCTCTCTCTCTCTCTCTCTCTCTCTCTCTCTCTCACTCTCTCTCTCTCTTTCTCTTTCTCTCTCTCTCTCTCTCTCTCTCTCTCTCTCTCTCTCTCTCTCTCTCTCTCTCTCTCTCTCTCTCTCTCTCTCTCTCTCTGTCTCTCTCTCTCTCTCTCTCTCTCTCTCTCTCTCTCTTCACGCCCCTCACCGCCCCCAGAGCAATCTCCCTGTTTGTCAATATCTGTAACCATCAGTTCTTCCAAGGACACTAGAACGGAAGGGTCAAACGCTGCCGCTCAACCTAATTATGCTGATGGCGGCAGGCAGCTAAAAGCCGGAAGGTGGTTAGCTTCCAGAAAAGTCCCTTTACTGTCCTCTGAACCGACACTCTGCATCGAGATTCCGATATATCAGCTTTGCCAAATGGGCCCACTGGGGATTCTCATGTTCGCGGCAACATCTAAACACATGTTTTCATTAAACTGCCCAACATGACCGAACGCCTGCATAAAGGAAATGCCTGTTAAATACGCCATCAAAACTGCTGAGCCGATTCAATTTTATGAACTCGAAAATGCTGTGCACGTGCGATAAGCAAATGTATAAATCAATAGGCATGTAAATGGAGCCATAAATATAGTAGAATACAGTTACATTTGCACAATTTGCAAGCGCTCCGTGCTAAAGAATGGGCCATTTTTAAGAATCAGAGGCTTCATGATACAGTTCTTCAATAAATCAGTTTAATACCATATGACTGCTGGACCAAACCTCTGATATATGACTACAGGCCTTCGGCCACAACTCTTAAAGCTCTCAATCTTCACTTCGCATGTGCACAATGAGGTCAGTTTCTTTTGGATTATTCTTCCGAAAGCTGCAGACACCATGACACGTTCATTTTTGCTTATTAATGTTCAGATCAATAGGCCGAAATGAGTGAATAAATAATTCAATCACTCGGTGCGAGTGGAAAATTTAAATGAGGTCAGAATGTTATCAAAAGAGCGTGGTGGGGCGGTCTATACAGCAAATCCTCTGTTTGTAATATGTGCCTCAAAGCAGCTTGACTAAATTCACTACAATCAAATCTATTTTTTATTAAAGACCAATAATTCAGGTTTCATTCAGTCAACTTCGAGTGGACAACCATGTGATGTGATGTGATTTCCTCGACTGAAATGAAACTTGTCTCTGCAAAATTCTTCCACTTCGGCCAGACATTCCACTTTATCACTAAAAATGATTCCTACACCTGCCTGGAGATTGATGCCAATGTCACCCTGACCGAGGCCAACAGGGTCAAAGTTTCCCTGTGTTTCACCAAGCATTAGTTCGTGAAAGCAGTTTATGAATTCGCAATCTAGGACATTGGCATCAATGCATTGTTAATGTGCAATCTATATTTGTTTATGACTGCACTTGAGAAAATGAATAATGAATGTTGTTCTTGCATTTCCCAATAGAAAAGGAAAGCACTAAAAAACAATTAACACCTCAAGCGGAGCTAAGAATAAGACCCAAAATAAGATCATCACTCACCACTGATTTTACTCACATTTGCCAGAAGAACCTGCGATGTCTTCTTGTGGGAAAAGGAGATATGCTGATCTAAAAAGTACTTCCATAGGCTTGTGTAACATGATTTTGTTTTTATATGAGTGTTATATCTAACGATTATGTTTCAGTGATAAGATGGTTTCTGCAACTTTATATCTTAACATTCACAGCCATGTTTTTAGAGTAGGCCTAAACGGACAAACTGCTCAAACAAGCGCATATGTAAATTTGTTTTCTTCTTCGGCAAGGAAGCAAAAACGTGACAATTTTTGTCCTGTGTAAGTCACCGTAATATTTTGTGCCATTGTTTGCGGTTTGCCACTTCAACACTAGATGCCACTTGATTTCATTTTGCCTCTATGCATTCGCCAGATGCTTTTATACGAAGAAATAAGATTGGATCATACTGTACATTAGTTTCTAAGATGATGAGTTCTATTATTTCTGTCGGAATCGAAAAACATTATCCTGTGATTAATAAGAAAACTTGAATTGAGAAAGTTTTCTCCTGATCTTGTCTGGTACGTTTGTAATGAAGGACATGGAGAAACTTCAGGCGCAGACGATTCAACAAACTGGACCTTGAAAAAAATCTGTTGTTACCTATTTAATCAAAAACATTATTTCTCAGAGACACCTGAAAGAAACAGTTTTTATAACTAAGCTGCATCTCACATCTTCACAAATACATTTTGGGGAGAAAAAAAACTAAGAGTGTAAAATTTTTTTGGCCCTTTTACCCAAACCTCATTCAGTTAGTAATGACCACTGTCCACCAGCATTATTCTACTTCATTCACTTGCAACTTTCTGGCACTTAGAATGTAAGCAGCACCTGTTCTGATGCAATTTATTGTGTTTCAAAGCAAACTGTTCATCTCTGAACATTAGCCATGGCAGTTCTTCAATAAGCTTATAATTACAATAGATGGTGTTTGTCTTTCCTGAATCAATTGATTAGTGAATTATGGTTAACACAAGAGAAAAGTAGACGATAAATCACAGAAACCAGATCACGCTTAGTTTTGCAGCCATGTTTTCTTTCCTTTGAACCTGAACTGACACTTAACAGAAAAAAGCCCAGTTGCTTATTTCAGTACTCCATGGTCAAATATTAATATTTTTTCATATTTCTCTTGGAATCGACAAACATTATCCTGTGATTGATAAGAAAACTCATAAGGTTATAAGGTTTACTTCTGATCGGTCTTGTACTTCTGTCGTAAACCATGCGGCTAAACTTAAGCCATCAATAAATGAGGTATGAAGCGAAAAGGCAAGCATGCAAGACGAAAAACAACTCAGCTTCCTTCTTGCTTTACAGTGACGGAACAGCACTTCCTCTCTACCCCCATCTTTTAATCATCTAATTTCTGCCAGACCTTCAATTACATTTGACAGTCGGCTTTCTGTTTGAACGCCAGACACTTTATCTTTGTATGTCAGGGTTTGTTAATCACATCTTTCTTGTATTCATGTCCAACCAATTGAAATAAATCAAAAGGGAGGTCCACGCGATCACAAAAGCTATTTTAATATTTAATGGATTGTTACATTTTATTTGTCTGGCTGCTCAATTTTGTACAGGAGTCAAACGCACCACTAATGCCGTATAATTTTCAGTGGGAAATGTGAAAGCATCAATAATAGATATGGAACATTTCTCACATTTTCTTACTCGTGCTGATGTTGCAGGCGTGATGCTAATATGTCATGGCTGGTTGCCGGGGTGTAAGTGTGGTTGCCTACAGACTTGATGATGTTGAGATCTGATGCTTGAGTGGACCATTCTGCCTGTGGTAGGAAACCTAGCACATTCAAAAAATAAATCACCTGTGAATTTAGGTTTAAAATTGTCACACATCTGATCTTCACAACATGTGATGTGTATTGTCAACATGTGACAATAGAAGATATTTTAAAATGTCATAGTGGTTTTGTATCCATACAATGGAAGTCAATAGAGAACAATGTTCTTTGGAGTTCCACATTTTCTCAAATATCTCCTTTTGAGTTCTGCAAAAGACAGTATTTAATTGACTTTGAAATTTTAGGAGAACTATCCTAGTCTTGGCATTAAAAGCAAGAATTATGATAGCTTATGATAATATAAAAAATATATATTATTTTAAATAAGAAATAAAAGAATAGTAGAGACTACTCAATTTAAAAAAAAATTATATCAAGAGTGAATATGTGGACAGTGAATGCGGGTTTTGACAACATTTTTGATATTATTGCAAACGATAAATCTAGCACACACCTTCCCAAACTAGACTTTTGCATAATAGATTTATGTATTTAAGAATTAATTCTTGTTTAAGATATCATTTCCCACAAACCTATTGCTTGTTCATGCAGGTTATTTGTGTCTCCAATCTGAGCAGGCAGCCCTGCATAGAATTCTGAGAAAATTGTGGAAGTAAGCTGCTCTATAGCATGTCAGATGGATATTGAACCTTGGACCTCTGTATGTAACCTTTTCAAAGCTTTTTGAAAAGACCTTGTTCCTCAGTCACCAGCTCTTGCTAATCTAATTGTGAACTCAATGTCTTGTCTGAAGTTTGTGACATGCTGACACAGCACACTGTAATGATTTATGAACACGTCTTAATTGGAACCTTTGCCTACCCTGGAGGTGCCAGCGATACTGCTTCTGTAAGCACATTTTAATCATCAAAACATGTATTAGTTGTCTCAGACGTTTCATTTAATTGCTTTAACATATGACATTTCTTCCAATGTGTACAGAAATGTCAAATATGACTATTTTATGAAGTATGTGTATGGTCTTCTTTCCAGTAAAGTTGTAAATATATATCATTAATTTTACTTTGATAACTATTCAGTTTTATACCAAAAAGCTCACCACTGGATGCTATATCTAAATTCCTTCCCTGTTTTCTGTCTATTTTAAACCAAAAAAAGTCACAGATTTACAGATTTCTATAAAACGTTATTGTGCTCACGTGATGACATAATGCATTCTTGTTTCCATCTGTATTTGTTGCCCACAAGCGAACTTTAAGGAACTTGGTCGAAACTCCATTTGCCTTTTTCGACATGGTCATTTCATTGGGCATCTTTTCCCGTTGTGATACTGATTGATGGCATTCAGAGTTATTCGCCAGTAAAATTGCTTTCCAAGATTACATCATCATTCTTAATTACACAGAGTCATTCATGTGAGGTGGCAACAGTTAATTGAAAACTAATTCCCTTAAGTGGACAAGACTGATTGCTGCCCAAAGTTTAGGTCAGCAGAAGTTTCCCAACCCTGGACGAATACAACTGCATTTTTGTTTAACTCGAACTGCATTGAAAACAAACGTTTCATAACTACGGGTTCCTCCTTTATATTACAACTAGATTATTTAAAGAATAATGTTTGTTGAAATTAACTTTAATGTCTGAAGGCTGGTTCATATCTGCGCAAATGTGTTCACACAAAAAATAACAATTTCCGTTTTTAATACAAATTTCTAAAACTTAATTCAAGACACAAACATTTCCTCGAAAAAGAAAGTGATATAAGATATTTATTATTATTTTAGGAAAGAAAATCGAAGAATGTTTATGTTTAAAGGTCCAGTGTGCAATATTTTGGAGGATCTATTGAAAGAACTGCAATAAAATAAACTTAACTACGTCTTCGGAGGTGTATAAAGATCTTACATAATGAACCATTATGTTTTTATTACCTTAGAATTAGCTTTTTCTATCTACATAAAGAGCTGGTCCCCTTCTCCACAGTAGTTTAAATGGAAAAACTAATGTGTTTCGGAAATGTAATTATCTTTGGCAGAAACAAAATTATGTATCAGCCTACTTAGTGTTTCAAAAAGGGGCATAAACGATGGACTAAGCTTTTCGTGATTGCAACCACAAGATGCCAATATATTTTACAAACTGGACCTTTAAAACAAGCAAATATTATCTAGGGTAAGAAAAATATACTTAAATTATGTACTTAAGAAACAGTAACACAAGTTTATTGTCAGACAATTTGCTTGTTTTAAATATTAATATGTGAGCCTGCCTTTAAAAATGAGGCTAAAGAAACAAAAATCTGAGATAATGAGCATCAAAGTATGATTTTAGCCATTTAATAATTTCTATTTTGACATTGCCTTACTCGGTCAATGTTAAATATATCATGATTACATTTTTACAGAATTTTCTTTGGATCATGTACAATGATTTTATGTAGACAACAGTCAATAAAAAATGACTTTTTCATAGGCAGGGCCACTTTTTCTAAATTCATATACTTTATCAAGCAAGACAAAATATTATAGGTCACTTTCTATTTTAAGTAGATGAATTTTAACTTTAAAAATGTGATTAAACATATTTGTTATAAAACAAGACAAAAATGCTTTAAGCACACACTCAATGCAAAAACTGTAAATCACAACAGTTACAAAACATTGCACACTTTGTCAAACATACTGTAAGACTGTGGGGGGTTTGATGGATGGGGCAGAAATAAGGTAGACGAAGAAAAAGTACACAGAATTATATTTTATGACAAACTCAAAGGAAGAAGAAAAACCAGAAAAAGCAATAGAATAAACGAGAGAGAGAGAGAGATGTGGCAGTGGGCTAGTTGAGGGGTCGAGCGATGTGCGTTTCGGGCACGGATAATGAAGTGCAGAGGGAGGAGATGTACCATCGCCATGCCGGGAGGTGATATATATTCTCGCCTGTATGAATTTATGAGCATTAAGTATTGCACGGTCGTACTTGTAATTTGAAATTCCTTAAGATATATGCAGAAGACTGCTCTAAGTGATGGATTTTAATGGTCATTCCAGGATTAGAAAGAAGCAATTTATTTCCAAGGATATGAACAGAAAGCTTCACCCATAGAGAGCCAATGAGACATAATTGGCGTCTTGTTTTCACTACTTAGCTTGTGAACGACGGAAGCCGAGCTTGAGGATATATTACACAGCCGTGGAGAGTAACAAATAGCACTTTACTGTGAATGTCTGTTAAAAGGTACATGATGACTGGCAGGCATCTCTTGTAAAGGATGGATTTAATTGCACCGACTTCATAGAAGCCAGAGTTAATTGGGGACATATGTATGTTACATCTTTCTTTTATACTGAAACGAGTCATGAGTTGTTACTTTAGGTAATTACTTTATATAGTTAGAGGTAGAAGGAAGGTTAGAGCCATTCCAATGCAGAATATATTGATATTAATAGGAACAGAAAGAAATGCAAGAGTGTATAATAACCCAACTCTTAAAATAACAAAGAGACAGTCTATCATCATCAGTACCTTCTCCGTTATGTACCGGCACGGCAGCTACGTGGGAGTGTTTGCTATGCTGTCCGTTTTCACAGTTAGCACTCAGAGATGAGATATTTGTTCTAGCCCGAGTCTGTCTGACAGTTATGAGGTTGTCATATGGAAACGCTGCAGACGGAATTTCACTCCCTGGAAACAAAGCATCATTCTAAAATCTTTTGTGTCATGATGTCACATGTGTCAACGCAACATGATCACGGCCCCACTGTGCCAATTTATGACAAGCTCCACCCGTGATCAGACAAGTACCATTAAAAATTCACGCTTGGAAATAAAGATGCTTAAAAAGTTCTTCACAGCGATAGAGAAAACATTTTTGGTTCCAGAAAGAATCATTCTGTAAAGATTCTTTGAAGAACGAGCACTTTAGCACCATTTCATAATCTGAAGAACCGTATTTCACCACTGGCAATGTTTTGTGGAAAAGGGATTCTTCAGATATTAAAGGTATAATGGAACTATTTAGAAAAAGGTAATTTTATGGCATTATAAATTATTTATTAAGAAAACACTTCCTATTCTATATTATAAGCTTTCTGACAGTTGCCAACATTTTCTCA
This sequence comes from Triplophysa yarkandensis, assembly GCA_033220385.1. Classification (NCBI taxonomy): domain Eukaryota; kingdom Metazoa; phylum Chordata; class Actinopteri; order Cypriniformes; family Nemacheilidae; genus Triplophysa; species Triplophysa yarkandensis. Next base: position 3,452,931 of record CM065670.1, on the reverse strand, counting down.
ACATCTATTTAGGCAACATTGGGTTCTAGATTGGAATATGGTTATCTTAAAGGCATGGTTCAAATTGAAAATCTGTCATCATTTACTCAACCCCTTGTTATTTTTAACCCAGGTGAGAAGAAAAACAGAAAACATTTTGAAGAATGTCTTGAAGACCAAACGATGGCAGTGCCCGTTCATCTCTATTATGCTCACACAAAACAAATGCAAAATGTCTACCACTGCTGATCTGTTGCCAACATTCTTCAAAATATTTTCTTTTTGTTCTCCAAAATAAGGTCACACAGGTTTAAAATGACAAGAGGATGAGTAAATGATGACAACATTTCAGGGAAAGCGGAGCTGAATTGCTATTAGCTTTTTATAGTCTTTACATTTCACGCTTGTCTATGTTGACTGATAACAGGCCATATGTTTCAACTCATAATGAACTATAATGCGCATGAATGTGCAATATTATGACACGCTGTCTAAATCTGTTAATTGTAGAATTGTAACTGGTATTGGTGTAAAAGCTTCCCAGTGGTCATATTAACACGGCGAATATAAATTACTTTAATAACTGCCGTTTTAAAAGGGGTCAAAGAACAATGTCTTTGATGTAAAAATAACTGTTCAGGATAAGATACTCATTAAAACAGGTGTGCTGATGAATTATAGTTATGTCTTTTCCGATATCAAGTGCATTAAGCGGGGTAATGAACGGGCCACTTTTCCCACTTTGGAATTATTCCCAAAATACGGTTAAAATATTAGACCGAATCTAAGTGTGAAGGTTTAACAATTGTGTCGTTGTTTACCACTTAGCACCCATTTATTTATACGTAAGCATTACTTTAGTAGGGTAACAATGCTCGTGGGTCCTATTTAAACCATAGAAAAATCATAACACTACAAATCACCTATGTTTTTGCATCTTTAAACTGTGTTAAACATTACATATTTACACCAAAACCTGATCTACCACTTATACTAAAACAATTAAGCATGAATGAAACATGAAATAAAAACACTATTTATACTAAAATTAGTACATCAAAGTAAAATCTGCTATAAGAGATGCAGTTTAATATTTCATACCGAAAACATTCATTTATCAGATGTTATGCTGGTAAAAGCTGATTCAGCTCTGTTTTTCTTCTTGAATTCTGTCATCAATTAATTACCTTAATTTCTATTGCAACACACAAAAGAAGACATTTTAAAGAATGTTTTGAAGACCAAACTACCGCAGTATCCATTCACTCCATCTCTGTATATAGACAGAACACCAATGCAAGGCAAGGGGCACCACCGTTGTACGGTTATCGACATTCTTCTAAATATCTTCTTTTGTATTCTGCTGAAGAAAATAAGTGTACATAAGCAGGCAGTTAAATTATGTACTTAAACTGGTTCATTTAAAAAATAAAATCTGCAATGGCACATGCAGTTTAATATTTTATGTTAAAAGATTTATTAATCTGTTGCTACGCTGGTGAAGTCTAATGTGTTTGTGTAAAAACAGCAGTTTGTATAGTGTGCACACAGAAAAATGAGCTCTTATTATCAAATGACTGCGTGAGTTTTGTGTTGAAGCCGATCAAATGCTTTGCAGAAGGAATCAAAAGACTGTATATGGGTCACCATCGAAATAATTTGAGTGTGAAATAATTCCTGAAAACAAATCAGAGCTCTTGATCCTGTGTTCCCAATTCTGCGTTTACAAACCAAGGACAAGCAATATTGTTTTTCTCAAAAGGAATTACACAATTACTAAACCAATAGAAAGTGTCAGGTGGAAGTATCACTTTATTTAAATTGTTAAAACATGAATTCTTCTTCTTCTTTGTTCCATCATAACGAAAACCTTGCTTATAATTATTGTATGCAGGTACGACAAGTGTTGGTCTCAAAACCATCTTTATTCTATTTGTCATTTATTCATAGATTGTTAATGAATAAAGCATTTTAAAACATACTGTGCTGAAATTTTTTCTATTCTTGGATATCCAAAAGTGTTTAAATCTTGTTAAAATATCAATAGTTATTGTCGAAAATGCATCAAACTTTTTCAAAAGAATATATGTTTCATGTGGCTTAGTAAAAGCAGATTTTTGTCTGTGAAAAATATCCAAATAATTTATTAAGAATCTAACAGAATCCAGAGTTTGTTTTTCTAAAGACATTTTTGTATATACAAATATATTTTATATACACAACACATTTAAACCATGTATTTAGTTAGTTTCAAAACTTTTAAATTTACACATTTATACAGTAATTTTTAAGTGCATCCTCTCTGCAAAGATTCATATTTCACAAGTTTTGTTTTTCTTTTTTCGGAAAAAAGGAACTTTGATCTTCATCCAAATCCATTTGAATCAACCCAGGACTGATCGAATGCATAAACACAAACTGTTAGTGCCAACATACTCGCTTTTCTAGCAAATCAGCTACATCACCAAATTAATATTCATGAGCCAAGCTGATTAGGTCTATTCTTTCCAAAACGTCCCTATACGCCGCTGATCCGTCCTCACACCATACCATCTCGGATTTAGAAGAATTATCCACTAACGTGCAGAGAAATTGCCAGGAAATGTTTAAATGTTTACCGAAGTGAGCACTAGGCGCAAACAAAACATTGAGAATATAAATCATATCTTAAGTGACACGCACGTGCCGCTCTGAAATAGAGCGAATGACTGACATAATGACATCATCCATTATACTTCTGGCACTTATTTGCCAGCAGTAAACATTCTGACCTATATATCACATATTGGAAAGTGATAAGGCCAAGATGAAAATAATAGACCATGAACATGCCGTTCCCTGGAGCTCCGTGAGATTGAATTTGTAGTTCAAAATGTCACTTCATAAACACTATCACACTATCTCAGCAGCAGGACTGCCATAAAACATCCCCAACGAGAACATGTTACGGCGATATGAATATGTGTGGAACCATATGAGAGGTTTTTCTTAGCATTATTAAAAAACTGGACTTTTTCCTCCATAGATCAAAGGTCAGTTGGACCGGAACGTTGCCTCGCTGGCATCTACCGAAGCAGCTGGCTGAAGCAGAAGGTAACCAGGGTCGAAAAACATTCAGCACCCACCGGGTTCTTATGTTGTGCTCAACAAAACAAAACCTACGGAATGAGGCGAGTAGAAAGAGTACAAAAAACAGTCCCAGAATGCACTGGGACCCATTTCCAGATTTAATTAGAACAGCCCAATGCTGTGGTGTGCTAATAAATTATTGGATGTTGACTGATGTAACTGGCCCATTTGAATCCTACTTTATAGTTTAAATTTCTACATCATCTCAAATGGACTGATGTGATGTTTGAGAGCCTGAAGGCATAGCTCATAAAATCCAATTAAGGCCATGCCTTAAGGAGGCGGGCCGGGAGGAGCGGTGGTCACGGTCCAATCTCTTTTAGTCAGTTAATGTGTGTTTTTCTTGAATAAATGTCTGCTGGTGGTGTGATGCGGCTTCCCTTGTGTTTAGCCACGGTTGGTTCAAGCTCGCCTATAGGCGAAAATGCTGCGGTTAATTTAAAAGACAAGACAAAAGTTAAATGAAATCCTAGGTGAATGCGAGGACGCGATTCCTTTGTATATCTGAAAAATAGTTTTTTATGACATCTTTCTTTGGAAAAACACAAAAATGGATATTTTGAAGAATGTTGGAAACCAAAACCATTTAGTCCATTTTGACTTGCATTGGTTATTAAAGTCAACATTTTTCCAAAGATCTTCTTTTGGGTTCTGCAGAATATGCAGGGTTTAAAATTTCAGTACATAATGACAGAATTTTCATATTGGGAAGCAAGAAAAGTTCAGTTTTGTCATTTCAAACCTGTGTAAGTTTCTTTATTCTACAGAGCATGAATGATGATATTATTATAAAAGTTGTCACACATTCCACCAGTGTTAACCCATTAATTTACTTCTATTGTATGTACACAAAACCAATGTAAGTGGGTGCCAGTGACCAAAATTCTTCAAAATACCTAAGTTTGTATTCTATAGAAGAGGTCAGCTATACAGGTTTGGAATATTAACATTTTCCATTTAAAGGGTCCTTTAAATTCCCTCAAAAATCACAAACATGTTATTATTTCCTCTACCTCTTGACATTTCAAACCTGTTTGAGTTTCCTCCTTCTGTAAAACATTTAAGAAGATATTTTAAGAAAACTGTCACCTATTCCAGCAGTCCATTCATTCACTTCTATTGTATGGACACAAAACCTATGCAAGCGGATGCACGTTCCCAACATTCTTCAAAATATCTTCTTTCATTTTCAGCAGAAGGAAGAAACTCAAACTGTATTTGCAAGCCTTCACCAGCAGTACATAAACATAGAGTATTTAAACTACCTCTGTTGCTCCTAGCAACAAGTCTTTAAGCAACCCACAATGCTGCATTCTGATTTGTTCCCTGTGCTGATCATATAGGCAAGTGCATATTTGAGAGCTTTTCGAGCATTGGATATACATACGTTGACCAAGTACTTACCTGGCTGCCTTTCTATTACTACAACAATGCAACCCTCCCCATGGTGTCAGCTACTGAAGCCTATTCATCTGGGCCTTACAACCCTGCGTTTTGTCAACAACACTTAGCAGTTATCCCCCAAAGGAGCTTCCAGTGTCAAGCTATTATTAATCTTGTTTGTTCCATTCTTTCCTCATTTTCCCACTGCCTTCCCGGTAGCAATGATGCTGAATTCCCAGAGGTGTCCGCTATCCATGGAACAGTGTGATCAATGATTTATCTGCATGCGGACGGTGGCGGTGGCAGTCTCATGTAGGTCATGTGTGCTTAACAGGGTTGCTTTGCTGTCCTTCAGCTGTAATGGGTTTCTTGATGTCTCTGATGCAAGAATCATTCAACGTCTGCAAGATAAAAGAAAAGCAGTTTCTTGCTATGCCTAGAGCGTTGATATGGTCAGAAATGAGATGGCTTTACAATCAGACATGAAAAGCAATGAAAACAAATGGAATTTCAATTTGGTTAAAGCGATAGTTCTTCTACGTATTACTTAGTCACACTCTTTTCCTTTTAAACCTACATGGCATTGCAAGCCATCAACATTCTTCAAAATATCTTTTTTGTGTATGCAAAAGAAAGTGTGACAAGATAAAATATGACAACATTTTTAATGTCTGGGTTACAATCACTTTAAAATTGCTGGAGTTCTACTGAATAATTTATTATAATTAAAATGTATTACAGCAAATTGTGGGTAACTCGTTTTAGGAGAAGGATAAAGTTGACCATTACATTACATTACATTTACATTTATTCACTAAGCAGACCTTTATCAAAACTTTACAAATGTGAGCAGATTGAAAATCTTTTACAAGCCAAAGACCTTTTCTATTCTACAGCACTTTCCTATAGACAGCAAATGAATCATTAAAAAAAATACAGTACATGTGTAGTCTAATGCAAAACATTACATCACTACATGTTTGGTTTACTAATGCGATGAATTTTTGGCATTTTTTTCTAAATGCTTCGCTTGGGAACCACAGGAACAACAGGCCATACCTCGACGCATAATACAGTCAGATTTACCTACCCGTCTCTTTTGCCATTTGAAAACCCTGCCTTCATTTAAATAGATTTGAATAATACAGTCCGTGTACGCATTTCATTTGCAGTTTTCACAGCGGTGAAAACTGAATGCCAAAGCTCACGGATGAAATTTGTTTGCAGGTTTATTATACCCTTCTTGTCACACCATTCTCAATTAATAAGGTGTATAATGTAGTTTGCTTATTGTTATTACTCCAAATACACAGAATACACAGTACACAAGGGATGATGAGTATGTGAGGCTGAATCAACGGTGTGAGTCGTATATATTAAAAAAAAAAAAAAAACTTAAAATGAGGCAACTGATAAAATATGCAACAACCAAAGTAACCAGACACAATTTTTTACATGATGTGAACTCTGGATTATTATAATTTTCTACTAGTTGTGGTTGGTATCGGCTCCAAGCAAGTGTATGCAAACAAAATACATGTGCAAAGTATACAAACAAAGTATGGAAAATTTAATCAAAGTTTTACAAACAATGACACATAAGTCACCTTCAACCTTTTTACATACATAAGCATCTAGTACATATAAAAAATATTAAAATACTATCTGAGAATGAGATCAATTGAATTCAACACCAGTGCAGATATAATTATGTTGTAGGCAGATTGTTTCTCGGCATATTAATGATTTAATAGAAATATAGACACACAATAAGGCTGCAGCGCTAAACAAAAGTACCTTTGCCAAAATGAAAGCAATTAAGTGTAACGGGCTAGCCATTATCTACAATGGCCAAAATTACTACCATCAAGAGGCTTTTCATTGAAATCCTGATTTTAAAAAAGCAAAAGCAAACGAACTCAATGTACAAAAGAAAATACGGCATTGATTTTCACATCTTTCACATCTAGAAATCCTAAAATTACTTTGTAACAATTTTGCTCCCCTCCAAAGTCAGGATACAGCATAAGTCCAATGAAGATTCCCGGCTGACCCCGCACCTCTCACTGGGCCGCAAAATAAAACCAAAGGCTTGTTATCAATCTGCACTTAATTAGTCGACTCCGCACAAAATCTGGCATGACAGATTGTGATGGGTAATTATGCATGCTGATGAACAAATATCACGCATGCCAAGATGACGGAAAGAACATGTCTATGTATGAGACAGCTCCATGAGAGGACAGCATGACATGAAGAGCTCACAGTGGCCTGTTCTCACAGTTTGCTTCACAAGAACCAATAAAGTCAAAGTGAAAACGACATCGGGTCTTTACTTTATCAGTGCAGATTATTCACAGTTAAAGTTACTTTATCCCGTCTCTCAAGGAATAGTTCAAAACTTAAATTCTGTCATGATTTATTTCTTTCAGGCAGGTTTATATTTTGTTGACCCAAAAGACGATATTTTAAAGAATTAAACATTTAACATAAAAAAAATCATTCTCTGCACAAGTTTTTTTTAAATAAACTTGCAATATGGACATGAAAAAAAGGACACAGTTACTTGTCTAAGAAAAAACATGTAGTAGGAATAAAAATAATGCTACAAAAACTTAAAGAGAGACCTCACATGGGTATCTGAACAACTAAATGTTGATATCTGGGCTATGAACTTACAAAATAACTTAAAACTTAATAAAACCTAATATTTTCATGGTAAGGAATTACCCATACACAAACTTTAAACAGTATATTTTTATCAATGCTGCAAAAAAAATCTTTTAATAATTTTTTGGAGTGCATAATCCTCAGCTCTGTCTAATAAAACCTTAAATTTTGTTAATATCCAATTTCAGTGCCAAACTTAACAAGAACATAAGTACGACAAAAGCCAAAACTTGCTTCTAAATGAGAAACATTAAGACAAATGCTGTGATGTAACAGAAAACAGGTGTTAAAAAGAAATCGGCTCTACATGGGAGCAACACTAGCACTATGCTTTCTCAACAGAAAAAGTGTGATGGTGTCATAGCGATTCGGTTGACGGAACCGAGTTCATTCCAGTCTAGCGAGAAGTGAGATGGAGAACCAGCGTGAAGGAAAAGCAGTCGATCTTATCAAACAATGTGTTCTACTTGACAATGTCAGAATTGTCTTTTGCACAAAAATTGGTCAAAATTGCCTCTCGAAGCCATGTTTGGATGAGTCCGCTTTAGGCGTGGTTATTATTGAATGTCAATTCACATGTGCCTGGCAGCGGGAGAAAAATTAGACACGTTTTTATCTCTCCGGGCAGAGCAACATTATATTCATTTGTGCACGGCTCAGCAATGTCAACATTTACATAGGCCTAGAAAATTTTTTAGGGCTGACATCCAAAAAGAACGCAATGCAATAGTTTAAAGACTACAATTTGGATAAAAAAATGTAATTTGCATTTAAAATTACTCCAATGTTTAATAAGCAGTGGATTATGTAAAATGATAATTCACCTGAAATGAAAATTCTGTCATGAATTTCTCTCAATCAAGTTGCTCCAAACCTGTATAAATTTCATTGTTTTGCTGAACATAAATGAGGTATTTAGAAGAATGTTAGTAAGTGAGCTTTCTGGAGCACCATTGACTTTCATAGTAAAACATATACTGTAGTCAAAGTGTGCCAGAACAGACTGTTTACTAATTTTCTTCAAAATATCGTCTTTTGTGCCTGACAAAACAATGACATGATAAAATAATTTGTTCCTACCATGGTAGTCAGTGGCCACCCAGAAATCTCAGTTATTCATGACAGAATTTTTATTTTTAGTGGAGTTTCACTAAACATTAACCGAGAACAAATAAATATGCATTGCTGAAAATATTGTTATAATTAAATCTCGGGGTATTCATGAAGAACACATAAAAGATATAAGGAGCACATACCCTTTGTGTAAATGTTTTGTCCAAGGCCAATTTTGTAGCAATTGCATGAACAATCAAACGTGGCCTTCAAATGCCATTTAAAGTTGCCTTTTAATTTACCTTGTGCCTAAACAATAATTACATCTCACCTCATCAAACAACAGCGTGGGCGAAGATTCAATATCCATCCGGGTAAATTTTGAATTAATAACTCCAACTGAAAGGAAATGTAAAATAAAGGCCAGTTTTTAATTGTGTGATTTGTGACATCTACCAGAACGTCGAAATATTCTTAATGCATTGACTGATGCATATTTTCTCTCATTAAACCCACAACAAAAACATGAATTATGAGCGTTTGCGAATCCGCCAGAGAGGTATATAGAAGAAGGTCAGCGATTGTGCTTCAGATGAATGTTGAGAGTTGCCGATGAGTTAATCATGAGATCTATGGCTCGCAGTGCTATGGAGTGCACACAGCTGCCTCGCGGCCGATAAGTCTAATTGATAATGTAATTCTCCAGAGGTCAGAAACATGCATCATGGCAGTGAGCTGGTGTATTCATCATGCGTGCCTGTGAGATAAATGATCTAAGAGTGAGGCAAGTTCTAATGACTGTTTTTAATGGGAGTTGTTCTTTCACTTGCCTCGGAAAAGCAGAATAGAAGATGCACGCCTGTTAGATTTTAGACAACTGGATGAAAGATCTCTTCAGGGTTTTGAATTAAAAGGATTACTGGCTACAGTTCCTATTGCCGTCTGTTCAACCCACTAAAACGTAAAGATTTTTAGCTGGCCTTTTGTCCTAAATCCCAATGTTCTTCAGTGAAATTAACAAAAACTAAAATAATAATAATTGTTGTCCGATTCATAAGATATAAGAGCATAAATTTAGCGTGTTAGTTTTCTAAAACAATACAAGAGCTGATTTTAAGCTCTTATTCTGTTTTGAATATATATATATATATATATATATATATATATATATATATATATACAGTTTTTTGGTAAATGGTAGTCAGGAAGAGAACATTTAGATTTAAGAGTGAAGCATTGTCTGTTTTTTTTTTTTATTCTAAATATCTAACTGGCAATAACAGCATGACAAAAAACATATACACCAGACTACATTGCAAAAATCATAATTTTTTTGGCATTTTTTGTTTGTTTTTCTGATTATGAAGTCTGACAATGCTAGTTCCCATTTACTTTATACAGAACAAACTGACAAGGAGAAAATCACAATAAAAGCACAACTTAAAAGGTCTTCAGAGGTATATTTGGTTTTTGAAACGTTAATTGTTTAGACTGAGATTTAAGATATAAGGCACATTTCATGATTTTTTTGTCATTATAAAGTCTGCAGCCTTGTCCCTATTCACTTTTTTTATAAGGAATACTGTAATAAGGAAAAAGCATATATTATATAAACACAGTTTTTGCCACACCAACTTTAAAAACAATATTTTTCTTAATTTTAAAATATAAATCATTATTCTTCATTTGTTTCTGTAGATCCCTTATTTTAGGGGTCTGTCAAATTTCCAATCCAAATTACAATCAAAACAGAATAAAAGCCTAACATCAGCTCTTGTATTATTTTAGAAAACGAAAATACTGAATTTATGCTCTTATATCTTATGAAATCTGACAACACCAGTCCTCATTTACGTTACGGAAATACTTTTATAATAATTTTTCTTAAAAGTCCAATTGTTTTTTTTGAGATAAAATATTTAAACACACACCCTTTTAAAACCCTCAGAAAGCGGATGCACCTGACAAATGTTTTGTCTGCTTTTCACCTCTATATTCCATCACGACTCCCTGGGAAAAACACAAATGAAACTCATTAACAGCCCAGCCAAAGGTCCTCGAGCAGTCGGCACTCTCATACTTTTCTGTTTTGTACAGTAATCTAAAAGTGTACAGTAATCCAGGGAAGTGGGAAAAGGTCAGTATGTGAGCGGGAGCCCTCGCAAAGCCCGAGGCTCCAAACAGAGGGATTAGTCATCGCTACAAGAGAGAAAAAGTGTTCGAGAGACAGATTCGACAGCTTGCTGGAGATGGGTAGCGGGGTTGTGGTGGAAGGGGGCACCGTATAGAAGAGAATTAGAGTGACAGACGTGCCGGCCTGCTTAATTAAGTCGGTCGAGAGCAGAGATATGATACAAGCCTCAAGCATTCTGAAATCCCATTTCACACAACTTTCAAAACATTTCTTTCACTAACCTGTCGTTTTTTTCTACATTTGGACATTTTTTATAGATGGAATAAGAAGGCAGCACAGAGGATAGGTGGGGATAAGAATGGGAACTTAAACCTTGACTCCAAACCTGGTTTCTAATGGCCACAACAATCAGCATGTTAGATAAGTGATAAAACTCTGAAAACCATTAGACACATCGACCCATTTTTCCATAGGACACGCACATTATATGAGTGCACATTATTCCAAAGAACATCCTTAATCCAATTCTAAAACAATTTTCACCTGCTGATATCAGACGGTGCAGGTTCGGAGAAAAGTGTTGTTCGCTCCACAAATGGCCAGATGGGTTTTAAGCCGTTGTTTCCGGTAGCTATTGTAAATAATTTTGAAATCTTGCCAATAGTAAAGCTGTACATGTTTTACAACCTCTGGATATTTGACATATTGACTTGACTTTAAAAACAAATGCAAATGTTCATTTTTCTAGAATACTCCTGGACGGTCAATTTATGGTTAATGTTACTGTTCATACACCTTCTATATTTTACTAAAACCTAGTGTTAATGTATCTGAGCTGTGTACCGTAGCGTTTTTCACGCAACTGTCGAGTGAGCAGAAATTTCAGTGTTTCCGGCTGCCAAAAGGTCAGTTTAATTCTCCTTGAGAAATCTGTGATTAATGTCCTCATCCTCATATTGGTTTTTCCGTGACCTTTCCTTGTCCTATTTCGGGAACATACAAAATGAATCCCATATTTAGTGGCCTATTAATAAAGAACAATATCTTGCACCATTTATGCACTTTGGTCCTTTTACTCAATGGATCACATTTGGCTTTTTTTGTGATATATGTGCATAGACAGTGGGACGAACCATTGAACGGTATTTCAAATATCAATATAGGTTTTCAATAAGTGATCCTTACATTTCTAATTTGGCTCTCCATTCTGGGCAACATTCTTGGCAAGAGCATGCATTAGTATTGATTTCTAAGCAGGAAAGTGAAGGAAGATGGATGACAATACAGGAAAGTTTGTTGACTGAGAAACTGTGTGCTGCCATATTTCCATCCATGCTTGTGGTTTGTGACTCATACGGTGTCATTTTCTCAAATGACAGTCTATAAAGCTCCATGCTGTATGACTGTATCCTGTACATATAAATCAGTCTCTATAAAATACTTTTACCACATTACTGTGTTATCTGTTGCGGGAGCAACTCAAGTCTGTTGAGTGTTTCATGTCCCTTGTTCAATAAAACATTTCCTTTGAAGCAGAAAAATATTCTTGTGGTGCTAGTCTCCCTTATGCAAAGAGTAATATTTAGGACGGTAGAGGACGGTCTTAAATGTCTACAGTATTTAAAATTTTTTATGTTTATTATTAATATAAGGGCTATTAACGTAAATTATACATTTCTTTACATATTTTAAGGAACAAAAATAATTTTTATATTTTTGCATCTTATAGAATCTGCACAACAATGATCTATTATAGCTCTGTTAACATAACCTAGAAGTACTCTCATTTTAAAGTAAATGAACTGAAAAGAACAAATGTCAATGGTAAAATCATGAACTGAGGGAACATAACGAAGCAATAAAGTCGACTAAGCATGTATATGAGTATGAGGATATCAAATATTCATATAACAAAATGCGCCACTGCCATTACAATTGAAGCATTTAAGCAAAGATGTGATATTGTTTAACTCATGTTTAATTATTGATGGGCAATTCTGTAAAAAAAGTCAACATTACCACTTAAAATATTTATTTTTCACAAATGGTTTTTATTACCCTTATAGCATAGATGTAAACATTTGGTGGTTCAAATACACCCATGTTATGTCTCTATTTATGTTTCATGGCATTATTTTTATTTTTATTGCATTATTTTTCATGGTCCAGTAATTGTTATTTTCAGGATCGTCACATCCATAACGCTACATTTTCCTCATAAACGAACACATTAAAAAAACATACTAATTATAATGTGTTCTATAAAGACATAACTTTGGCCATGTGTTGGATACTTTTGATTCTGGTTTGTGCATTTTAATTCACATAAATCTTGAGAAGCTTGTTGTGCCTCAAAACAGTGTCCGTTTTGTCACATCCATAAGGCAGGTTTATTTTTTATAGAAAACTTAAAAATAGACAAATTTTTTCTGATGTTTAAACACTTTCAACAAGTGCTTTGTATAATATTGATAGTTGGTTCACTTTGCTGGTCACAATTATATTCTAAGCTTGTTTTTATATATCACAGCCATAACGCAAAATGTCGCGTTCATAGCGCAAAATGTCGCGTCCATCACACTGGAATTTCTCTAATACAAAGCTATGCTGTCAGCCAGATGAATAATTGTAATTGTTGTAATTGTAAGTTAACTAATGGACTTGCTTATAACTGCCCATCGGCGTTGGAAACATGGCCGTCGAGTGGCATAACTTTTCTAAACTGACTTTGGTATGGGTCGAGCAAGTGGTTTGTTTATGAATTCAGAATGTGTCGATGTTAAGATCTAAAGTGGTTATACATTACAGTGATTTTAATGCATCTAATGAAGAGAAACAGACAAGGATGTCTATACTAAATAACTGTAAACTAAAGTGGAAGCTGTTTATTGATTTCTGTACTTGTCAGAGCGTGCTAACTCAAGAGGCAATTCAGGGCACTGTTCTCTCCGCAGCATGATACATTGTGCATTAATGTAATAGATTTTAAGTAGACCAGGTTCATGCACTCCAATATTATCGATCATAGGTCAGAGATTAAAACAAACAGCCTGGGCTATTACTTATCCAAGGCCATAAAGTTGGTTGTAACTGCAGTTTAAGAGTGCTGCATTCATACATAACTAAATCATTTTTATATAAGAAACAAAGAACTCATAAAGTAGCACATTTCTCTTATAGAGATGTTCAAGTGTCTACATATATACAAAACATAACTTTGGTTAAACATAACTTTAACAATCATCACGGGAAACAAGCGTTGCTTCTGCTACATCTTCTCACACCCCCAACTCCGAATGTGCATAATATATGTAATGTTACGTTTTTTAAAAGAACAGTAAAGAGGTTGTGTAACCTTAAATTTTGTTTACTTAATACAATGTCAAAGCCACTACAACTGTACTATAACTGTGTTGACGTGCTTCATTTCATTTCTCTGCTGTGCATTAGCTTATGGACTTTTTCCCGAGCTTCCTCGGATAGTTTTGTAAAATGCTGTGCTATCTCAACTGGGCTTCCTAATGCAATAAGTTCATAATAATAATATGATTAATTTATAACATTTTCTAATGTAACGGGCGTCGCCAAATTCGACTAGGCTTGATCGACTTCATGTGGTGCTGCAATAACCGACATCGACATCATTTAAATTAAGATGACATGACATTACACACACGGTAATGTGATGTCCTTTTATTTTAAATGATGTAAAATGTATATTCCATTCTTTACAAACATAATATATATATTTTATAGTATATTTTATAATAGAATAAAACTACACACACAATAATAACAATATAAGTATTATGTGTATGTACATTATATACATTAATATATATATATAATATATACTCTCTCTTGGGGGTAATGTGATGTCATCCACTTGCTGTTTTATTTAAAATTGTGAAGTACATGTTGAATTTTATAAACAATATTTATAATGTCTGTGTAAGTATTTATTAATTTATTTATTGAACCTTATAATTTTGCAATTACTCCATTGGAGTAGCAGTTCACTTTTCCATAACCCTACACATGCTTTCTGACATGTATCGAGTTTTGTCATAACAATAAGATAAGATATCACCTTCTCACTCGGTTAGCAACGATGCCCATGACACGTGTCACATTTTGTGGCAGAGCTTCTAACATTGCATGTCACGGCAGATTGGTCAGAGAGCTTTCGGATGTATTTTTGGCCTTCCCATTCACTCGGCCAACCCTTTGACATTTCCAAATCTGCTGAGCTGCCTTCCCAGTAGGCCAACCAGTAGACTCATATTTATTTTAAGAGGTTGGAAGATTATAGATTTTAGAAATTAATAGATTTTCGCAATGCACTCTCTGCTGCTGCATTAAAGCTGTCTTGCCATTTCTCTCTGAATTAAGTACAAAGGAAAACCAATATGCGCAAATCCCACATCAAATAAAATGATGAAGTATCTTGATTGTCTTCTCCCGTTTAACATCTCCAGACATATCTGGGTCGTTTTTTTTTTTTGTTAAAGAGGAACAATGTATACTTGAGGAACAGAGAAGATGTGATGTAGAAGAACACGTCATTAATACTAGTTAGCGCTACTTGAGTCTTGAGGACTGACTCGCTTTTATTCGTTTCTTGCTGAACAACTGTCATGACTCCCACACTTGCGGAGTATAAGGACATTCACACTCAGTGGCATGGAAACATATTGCATTGTGTGTGTTTTGTTTCATAATTGCTAGGTATGGCCTTAACTTTAAGTCATTCCAAAGCAAACGTTTGACGTTCAGTGTTACATCTACAAAACATACACATTTAATACATTTCAGTAAAATGTCTAATTAACCAAAACTAATGAATAACTCAAATGGTATTGTGAAAATATAGCTATGATGAATACATTCAAAACAAGTGAAAATAAGAAGCTTTTTGCAGTATCAAACAGGTATGGTTTGTACCATTTGTACTATTTGTAAGTCCCTTTGGATAAAAGCGTCTGCTAAATGCCTAAATGTAAATGTAAATGTATGGTGTGTAGAAAGCAGCAGTTCCAGCCCCAGCCATTTGGGAGCGCACTTGAGCTCTGATACATATTTTTTCATTTAATACTGTTTGTAAATCTTCAAGGTCATACTTTTGTTGGAAAATATTTTGATTTTTAATTTAATTGTGGCTTTCATTGATTTGTATTTGTTTTGACTACATCTTCTTTTTTTATTACACTGTCATCCACAGTAGCTAATTGTTATCAATGGATGGTTCACCCAAGAAGGAACATTCTGTTATCATTTACTCACCTTCTTGACTTTCAAACCGTATTTGTCTTCATTAAAGAAGAATAATAAAGAATGTTGCACTGTCAACCATTCACTTCCATTGTAAAACCAATCCAAGTGTAGGTGCCACTGCTGTTCAGATGCCAACATTTTTCAAAATACCCTCCTTTTGTATTTCCAAAAGTAGGAAAGTCAAACAGAATCGATACTTTGTCACCACTTTTAAACATTGAAGTATATGGTATGAGTCAGATCACTGGCATGTATACAACATTACAGTATATAATTGCATTATACTCTAAATGACCTAAATGTGATTTTATCTAGTGGGTACATCTTCTTCGGAAACAGATTGACTGAAATAACTTTTCATTAGTGGAGAATTTCACACCTCAACAACAGAACGCAACACAGATTAATTGTTTAAAGGCACTTGTTTCCCTTGGCCAAGCTCATATTGCCTCACTGTCAGTGAATAATTTACAGTTTATTAGCAGCTTGTTTGCATGTGTACTGCATGAAGTGAAAAACTTCCTCTCCATATAACACCATCAAGGGACAAATAATCTGAAATAGTTTTACAACATAATTTCCTTTTTTATAATTGGTTTACTTTAGAAAGGGAATAAAAATGTTAGCTTCAAATAAGGAAAACTTACAATGTGCTTCCACGCAAAGTAATTTATGACACATAAGTTTAGTTGGTAAGGCCGTTGGCGAGGGAAATTATTAGTATACGCTTATAATTCTTATTTAAAGCTAAGCCACATAATTATCTCCTGTGTTATGACATTAATTAAAGCCAGTATTTTTTTTTGTTTAAAAACAAGTCTAGTTTAAGAACAGAAACAGTTAAGCTTCATCAGAGAAATAAAATCCATTTTTTTTAATCTTTAAGACTCTTGGGGCTTATGCATTTACAATCCTATTGGATATATTAATATACAGGGATTAAAATGAATCAACCATTGAGACTTTTGCTTAGTAGACATTATTATTTTGCTTTGAAAATAATTTAGTAAAATGCATATTAAAGTATATAGGTGCATATTTCGAAAAAAGAGTGATCTTTAAGACATTTAAGTAAATGTTACAGAACACACTGTACCACTCACTAAAGTAAACACACACACACTAAAACAAATGGAAAATTCAATTATAGTGTGCAATATTTAATTCATGTGTATCTCCTGTGCTGTGTGCAATATTAACAACATCACCAACAATAATTATATTATGCACATTATATTATGCATTGCAAATTCTACAATATGCATTGCAAATTAAAATATGCATACAATATTAATATAAACATGCATTCTGCAAATTTATCAAGACACACAGTTATGTAAATGTCTATTTGCATACATGGGTCTCATTTACACACCTAGATATGAAATGACAGCTCGGTGGTCACCTATCACCTGATAATTGCAGAAAATGAAGGTAAATATATTCAATATTTAACGGATCGCTTGCATTCATTCTGAACCGGCTGCTTTTGTCGTTAGATTATTGATTGTTCGAGTGTGTCTTTTCAGGTAAATTCCAAGCTGCCGTCGCATTACATGTTTGACCTTCAGTGACATTGGCCTTCATTTACATTGCTTAGTAATAGACTTATTAAAACCCTTCCAAAATCCAATTTGAGGAGCAGTTTGCTGCATCATTAGTATTGAAATGCATGTAAAGACTCACCATCTGCTCGGCCCAGTTAAACCTGTGTCACATACAAACCCAGGACACGCTTCTTTCTCGGAACGATCACGGATAGAAACCCCGGCAGATCATTTTGATGGGTTCGCACGGTGAATGCCTGTTGGGTAAATGAGAAAAGTTGAATATAGAAAAGAAAACCTGGCACAGAAACAGAGTCAACAGAGATTCTAATGTATCGGTGGGAATTTTTTCAGTGTGCGTCTGATCTGGTCAGGTTTTGGGTTTTATTCTGGGGTGTCATTTTCATCAACATGGCAGACATTTCTCCTTTGCTGTTAGATGTCATATGGACCAAAATTGTCATTTTTAACATTAATTTTTTTTTAACATTTTTTTTTACATACCATAATAAGACAAAACGTCGTTTGTAACATGATAAACGTGTGATATAACTTTAAATGTGTTTTTTATGTATAAACGCGCAGTGAAGAAGTGATGAAACCCGATCCCATCTGGCAGACGGATCAGCGTCCCGTTGCCATAGAAACGGCCCGCCGTCGCACGCGCAGTAGCTTGCTGGCTAACAAAGCATCACTTTTAATTAATAAAGCGGCTTTAAAACTGAAAATGACTAACAAAAGTCATGTTTTTTTTACATTATTCGTTATGCTGTTTGTAAGTTAACTGTCTGAAAGAGAAAGAGCTATTGAAACAAACAGTGGGAAGAAAAGAGATGAATGTGTGTTGCATTGGGAGTCATGTTCAGAAAGGACTATCAGGTATTGTGAAATAAAACCATGGTTATTTTCTTTATAATGGCATATGCGTTTTAAAGTGTTTTATTGCATTGTAGGGTGGACCCATTGTTGATATCTTCAGTGCTCAAGGAAAAGATCCAGTGGCTAAATGGAAACTATATGGCAGGAACCCTTCAATAACTAAAGTATGTATGATTATCAATACACATCTTATGTCTATTCTTTTTTTTTTATTATAAAGCCCTTTCTTATTCATTCAAAGACAGTATTACTGAATCTGGTGTGTTTATGATGGGAGATGGGCTTTGTTTAACATATACGTACACTATAATGCCAAATGTATTCGCTCATCCATCCGAATCCTCAAAATCAGATGTGTCAATCACAGTCTGAATGCTTCAAGACATTTTGGACAATGCCACGCTCTTAACTTTGAGGGAACAGTTTGGATCTGACCTCTTCCAACATGACACAAAGCAAGGTCCATAAAGACATGGATGAGTCTGGTGTGGATGAACTTGACCGGCCTGCACAGAGTCCTGACCTTAAACACCTTTGGGATGAATTAGAGAGCCAGACCTTTGCTTCCAACATCACAAATACGCTTCTGGAAAAATGGTCAGAAATTCCCATGAACACACTCCTAAACCTTGTAGACAGCCTTCCAGAGTTGAAGCTGTTATAGCTGCGCAGGCTGGACTGATGTTATATTGAAACCTTTGGATTAGGAATAGGATGTCGCTTAAGTTCGTATGCGAGACAGGTGAGCGAATACTTTGGCAATATAGTGTACTTAGCTTACATTTACATTAATACGTTTGGAAAACTTTTATCCAAAGAAATGGGCTTCTTGGAGTAAAAGCAAGATATACGAACCAGCCTACAAGAAGATATGAAGCAGTATTTTTTATTCGCTTTCTTTATTTTTGAACAGGTGTTTGACAAAGAAGTGAAGGGTTTTGTATACAGTTTTGAAGGAAGCAGTCAGACACACAAGATGCAGTTACCAAAGGATGGCAAGATGGCTCGTGAGTGCCATGTTTTACATTTTGATGTTTAAGAAACTGTCTTGATTCCGATAAAAATATCTTAAAGGTTCGGTTTTGGCTTAACACACAAAGTAATCAAATGAATC
This sequence comes from Triplophysa yarkandensis, assembly GCA_033220385.1. NCBI lineage: Eukaryota > Metazoa > Chordata > Actinopteri > Cypriniformes > Nemacheilidae > Triplophysa > Triplophysa yarkandensis. The sequence continues at coordinate 3,433,769 of CM065670.1, read as the reverse complement.
ATTTTGAGATATATAACTGTAATAAACAACTTGTTAATATCTTCAACATTTATATGTCTTGTTTCAATAGTTGGACTCATTCAGAAGTTCCTCATCCTACAGGTCAATATTCCTTTGGGAAAAGACTTCTCCACCGAGTTTCTGTAAGCGCCATCATTTTATGTTATTCTTTTGGAAAAGTTCTTTTTGCAATGGATAACATCTTAAAGTTACTGGATGCTGATGGCATTCAGTGAACGTGTAGAAGCTTTATTACAATTGAGAGCGAACTAATTCACACTTGCACATAATGAGATACAGTTCAGCTCCCACGCAACCCTTGGCAGACAGGAATATGGTTAAAGATCCTTCCCATCTGTTTGGCAGAGCTGGCACTGTTAACTTTTCCGAGATGTCTTTCAGAGTGACAGATGAAGAACATCTCAAGAGAAGGCTCTACTTGTCTACCGTTCACAAAGAGCTCTCAGCCACCCCTCTGCATGCGAGAATTCCTCTAACCTGCCTGACACGCAATACTGTAAGTCCCTCTGTAGATCATTACCTACAGTCGAATCAATGGGCTTTGCAAAATTTTCGCTGCAGTGGCCACGAGAAATGACCTGAAAAATGTTCTCGTTGCTGGGATGATAAGGTGCTACTGTCTGTGTGTAGTGGTGTAATCTGTGCATTGATCTGGACTCGCTCACCACTGAGATATTCAGAGGGCCGCGATTCCTGTCTTTGGATGGGATCGTCGTCTCCGCCTGCTGTAAGCTTCGCCGTATCTTCACGATGAAAAATGAACCTGAAGACTCCATAGATAGAGGTACTGATACTGCAGTTGATGTATACATTTATGGCCCATGTAACAGTAAAAGGAAACTCATCAATTATATAATCCTACCCTCAAGTTGTTCAAAAGCTGTATACATTTCTATTTTCGGTCACATATGGTGATATTTGAAAGAATGTTAGCAACTGTGAAAAATTTTTTTTCTAGTTTGATAGTCAAGGGTGTCCCAGAAAAATGATTATTTTTAAGCCAAATGTTTTGTTATCTTAATGTACATTTAAGCCATTTGTTTCCTCATTCAAGGATTAGAGATAAGAAATGGTCCAAAAGAAGAGATTCCCAAAAGTTGCCAGTTTCCCAGTGAAGTCCAGAATGTTATCCAACTGGTGAACATGAAAACATTGGGACATATTGATCTGAAGGCTGCAAACTTAGATTCTGGTCAGTACCATATGCTAATACAAACACTGGTCTTCCATGATTCCCCTCGGATACATTTGCATCATTTTACATATGCGTCTTTAAGTCGAACCAAGTTGAACTGAAAGTTTTGTTTTTTACATTGTTCTTTGCTAAACAGAAGGTCAGACACCTCTGCAGAACTCTCTCGTGGGTTCTTGTCTGTTAGTTTGCTGACCATAGACAACTCTTGCCAGGAGAGCTCTAACCATGTGTCTTTAGTCACATACCTGTCCATTCTTTAAGCCCGGTGAGACCTTCATAACTGTTGTTCATTTTTTTATGTATCTAGGCATCTGCTGGCCACACATTACAGTGCCAGACTGTTGTCATCTCACCTTTCGACTTCAGAGATTGGCTCACATAATGCCCTCACACGTCAAATTCAACGCACCGAGATATTAATATAACACTGACCTCAGGGATTGGAGTCTTATGTTTACTCGAAAATGTTTTCACATATACAAAAACTTTGACAAAAGACTGCCGTCTATCATTCTACATTATTCATCGGTTTTCTTGCTCATCGCCTAGCAACAACATATAAAACCATGGGCCTTGTGTATGAAGCCTTCATAGCTTACAGCCTTGGATTCTGAATTGGCTGTTATGTTGAAATGACAAATGGCAGTATTTTGTGTTTTGTTGCCAGGTTGCCATGACCTTAACACTGATTTTCCTTGCAGCGTTGTGGTAAATAACATTTGAAGATATGCCAGTTTTCAAAGCAACAGATGGAAAGGGTTTCACAATAACAAGGTTTATGAACATAAGCAGAATAAGATTATAAAGTGTTTGGGTTACACTAAATACAGCCGTTATTTTAATACATTGTCCATTGCTTGAGTGACAGATGTTGTAATGCTTTGAAATACTTGAGCTAGGGCTTCTTCTGTTTGTGTTTGCTAGAGGAGACAGGCGCTGTCAAGGCTTCCATCACACGGGGTCCGACAGCCCGGGACTCTTCCCATATTGCGTTCGGGTCAAAGGTCATCGGACCTCCTCCACTCACCGCAAGGAAGAGCAACCCATGTGTAAATAAGAAAGCTGACAGATCAAAGTCGGAACTTAGTCTCAACATACCAGCCGGTAAATGCATGTTTTACGACTATAGTTTAAAATTACAATTTGGTCAACTTAAAGATATTGGACTTAGATGTCAGAATTAGGTTGAAAAACCCATGATGCAGCATTGATTGACAGAAATGCAATATAACATACACCCAAATTATTTACTGTGTTTTTACTTGAAAAAATGTACACAAAATTAATATATTTTTTTGATATATGTGTAGCTTAGGTAAAACAAGATAAATCCTTTCTTAGCAGGGTTTTCATTGTTGTTGCCAAGTATAGGTAGAAATGAAAACGTAATGCCGCGGCCGCCACTTGAAAAGCCATCAGCAGAGAGAACAAGCTCCAGAAGAGCACAGCAAATCGAAAATGTCGCGAGAGAAAAATTGAACAAAGGTAAAGAACAGACCTCATTCCCTTTAAAGAAATGTAAAATCAAATTATGGCCCACTTGTTGTTCCTCCCACATAGGTACATTTTGACATTTAATGACAGCTTTTCATGTAGTTTAACAGAACCTTGATACTTTGACCTTCACAATCACAATCAGCACTTGCCCTAGAAATTCAGAATGGAATTATTTTTATTATTATTATTTTTCAGACATTCACTCCCTTGATAATTAACTCCTGTTAACCTTTCCTGTTTCTTCAAAGTCATTATATTTCAGTCTTTTGTTTTACTTTAAGATAAAGGAGATGGGAAAATTAGCTTAAACCAAGAGGGACTTGAGCTTCAAGAAAAACGTTCACGAGTCTCACTTCAAACTCTGCACTTAGAATTAACAGCGAAGGATAAATTAACTGATCCAGATCTGCAGGGTGAGTAATATTCTCCTTTAAATGTTAGTAGGGATATTTCAGTTTATTACATGACTTGACATCTACTTATTTGTGCATAGATTAATGGTGGGTCCTTCTTAGGCAAAATTTTTGTGTCCATACGGTAGAAGTGATGGGGTGCCGTTGCTATTCAGCTACCAACATTCTTTAAAATATCTTCTTTGTGTTCTGCAAAAGAGAGAAAGTCATGCAGGTTTGAAATTACTTTTATCAGGTGAACAATCACTTTAACCTATTTCCACAGGTTTTACAACAAGATAATTCTGCACAGACCAGTAAAGGTTTAGCAAACCAAACACATCAAATAAGTGACGGACGGTTTAAAGCCAGGGCCGAGAACGCGATCGGCTGCTAACAACCCTTCCCTGCAGAGAGGGCCTAACTCTAACTTCCCTTTAGCTGTGCAAAGAGAGTTCATTAGTAGTAATGGGACATTAAGTACACTGTGTAGGTCAGAACCAATGTCTCTGGGGTTCAGGCAAGCCTGCACCGTGGGCAATTAGAAAAGGTGATTACAATATAAGCCTGTTCAAAAACGTGCCAAGAATCGAAATATGCTAAACCCTTTGGAATGACAAGAGCGAAGGCAACACTCGAGAGGTGCTCTGTGAGCATGCATGCTTTAATTAGATTGAATGCTACTCTGTGAAGAGCTTAATAGAGCCTTTACTTCACTTTATCTGACACGGTCATTATGTTTGCGGTGTTTCATATTTCATACTAATGTGTAATCAGATAACAAAGTCTTTATGATCCCTGCTATGTACAAAACAAACAGAACTTAATATCATTCTGTCCAGCCAAAAGAAAAGGATATTTCACCAAAAGTCTTTGTGTCACTTCTAGAAGGGAATGTGATAACATGCAAATCAAATTGAGATTTTCGATTCAGAATCCAGAATGAAAAAATATCTTCATAGTCATACTCCATCCGGAAAATATTTTTTTTCATGCATTCAATGTCATATCATTCCAACCTGTGACTTTCTTCAGCAGAACATAAAAGAAGATATTTTGAAGAATATTGGTGTCCAAACACCAGCTCCATTGACTTGCATTATGTGTGTGACAATACAATCAAAGTGAACAGGTACTACTATTGTTTTGTATCAAATATTCTACAAAATATTTTCTTTAGTCATGCAGAAGTTAAACAAGTTTGAAATTAGTGTCTTTCATAAAAATGTTTTTTAAGGGTAAAACACACTTGCAAATGAAAATTATTCAACTGATGTCATTCCAAACTTCTTTACTTACTATTTCATCTGCAGAAAACAAAAGGAGATATTTTGAAGAATGTTAGTAACCAAACAGTGCCACCACTCTCTGAGTTGCATTAGTGTTTAAATAGTAGGTGTGAATTCCACTCAAGGTGCCACTGGTGTTGGGTTGTCAACATTCTTCAAAATAGTTTTTTTGTTTACTGCAAAACAAGAAGGTTACACAGGTTTGAAATAGCACGACTGTGAGTAAATTATCATAGGGGTTTTATTTTTAGGTGAACAGTTACTTTTAAAGGTACAGTTCACCCAAATAAATTAAATGATTTCATTATCCCCGTATGTTTTTTGCCAAACATTCTGCAAAACATAAAAGAAGACTTTTTTCAAGAATTGAAGTAACCAAACAACATTGGATCCTATTGATTTCCATTTTATGGACACAAAACCTCAGAGAACACTTTTGTGTTCCATAGAATAAAGAGTCATAGACAGATTCTAAAGGACATGATGGCAAATTTGGATTTAAGGTGAACTACTATATCCATTCAATACGGTCTCATACTGTGCAATTATTTCATTTGTTTCTGCTTTTCCCAATTTATTTAAAGACCTCTGAGACCTAGTTATTTCAATAAAACATTGTTGGACACACACAAAGTCCATGAAAAGCAACACAATTTCTCCAGTAAGAATTCTGACATGGATTCACAGTCATTAGGGTAATGTTGTCACAACGTCGAAGTCCTGCCAGACTTTTCTTGTGATTAAAAGCAATGTCCGTTCTCAATGTCCTTGCATCTCAGTGGGCAGAAGAAAGCTCAGGTTCACAGTTCACAGTAGTTTAGTGAGACTTTTGCTGCTGTGCGTTTTGCTGAAGTAGATCAAAATGTTCTACACTCAGACTGCAAATTCATCATTTGGTCTCTGTGGTGTCTTTTGCTCCCTGCTCTCTGGGTGTCTTCTCTTTAGTATGAGGGCAGGCAGACCCCACAGGCACATATCACCGCGTCTGAATTATGATCTTACAGTACCATCTACTAATGATGCTGTTTTTGTGCCAGTGGGACAGCCAGATAGTCCCCCCTCAACCTCACACACACACAGTTAATGCTATTTTTTATGCCAGCGTTAATGCTGTTTCCCATTTGCAGTTATCCTCTCAGGACTGCAGATGTAAATTCTTTCCATCCACATTTTTTAAATATTGTTTTCGATGCGTCTTCACCGTTTATGTGTATTTTAGGGGATCGTTAAAGCATAATGCCGCCATAATCAAATTTAACACAAACGTAAGCAGTTGGACGCATCACATGAATTCATCTTCAGTTGGCAAGAGTTCATCTCAGTCTGCTTATTTGCATATGCCTATTAAAAAGAATGCAGACGAGAAACACGAGCGCTCGTATAAAAGTGAAAGATGAAACATTGTGTTTCCTAATTAGATCTTTATTATTGATCTTTATAGAGACATACGAGTCGATGTTAGGTCTCAGAGGGGAATTAGAAGAGAAATTATTAATGCTTTTCCCCATGTGCGGCATATTATAACAAAGAATATTTGGGGTGAACAGTTTGACAGACGAAAATAATCAAAAAAATATTATACTGTATAATGTATTTATTTAGTTTTAAATATATTAATTTATTTATTTTATTTGCAAACACATTCCCTTAAATATAAATATATTTCCAAAAAGGGCACAAACAGTGATATTTCTTCTCCTTCCTAGTTTGTTCTCCGGATTCATCTGGGTCAGTACTCCAGCCTTCTTGTGCTTCCCCACCTCCTACATGTGTGCCAAATACAGATGATACTGACCTTTGTGACACAGAAACGGAGCTCTCTCTCAGCGATGAGGAATATGAAGAGGAAGTCTTCACTTTCTCCTCATGCCCTCACTCAGCCAGACGGAATCAGGCTGGCAGCAACCCTGTTGAGGATTTGACCTTTGGCATTAACGGTCACAGGCCGATGTCGGAAGGTGAACGCAAAGACGCTCGCCTGGAGGATGATTTTGTCTGCAGTGAGAGTGAAGAGGTAGAGCATGGACTCTCAGACACTTTAAAATATTGACATCACAGAAACGAATAAATAGAGATTAGTAACAGCTTTGTTCCGTTTTAAATTATTCAGACATTTACTTGGTTGTCAAACAACCAGCAGAGCTTGATGACAGAAAATCTTAACTAAATTGTGGACGAAATTGGAAATTAAAAGTTGTTAGGGCTTAATTTTGCCCACAGTTGACCACAGAGGTACATAAAACAAGAAAATAATCCTTACTGGTTACATGTCCTACTACAATTTTTATTATTGCTTTATAATAATAATAAGAACAAGAACAACATTAATATATTATTAATAATAATAAAATATAGTAACAATAATAACTATAAAAAATGTTGCGAATCATGGAAACATTTGAAAAAAATGAAAAAAGTTCATTTGACAGCAAGATTTTTTATTAGCTACATGTTTGTGTCATAACACGAAGCAAGAATGGAAAATAGTTTCGTGTGTCACCTCAGTACAAAATATAAATGTAATCAGGCACGAAAACGTCAGTGATAGGAATCTTCCTCTGTAAATACATGAAAAAGCAAAAGCCGATAAAAATCCAGCTGTGTTTACTTTTCAGAGATTGTGTTCTCACTTCTTCTAACACCTGTTGTTAGAATCAACTGTTTTCTATAGAAGCATATAGACATTGGCAAGACGAGATCATGTGTCTTCAATGCAATTCATCCGCACTGGGAAACAATTCTCTTAATGCTCATGACAATTCATCAGCATTCGTATTTTTCTTTCCACTTTTCCCATCATGTACGATTTAGCGGAATCATCCGTTAATAATGCACATCTTGATTGATCCCCCCAGGGGCGCTGCCATTCAATTAGGTCCATGAAGAAAGCATCAGTTTTCATCAGCTCAGTTCATTTCTTAGGAGAGGGCATTCAGCTCAATGGTGCTCATCAGTTCTCCATCCATTGAGAGGCACATCATTCATTTACCCTGTTTCTGTTTGTCCCCTCCCGGGAAATCAGCCTCATCTTTGGTGTACATATGTTCTGATGAACTTAATTAGAGATATTTGATTGATACCACTGACAGTTTTACTGTTTGTTTATTTCTCCTTCTCCGCCCTTGATTTGATTCCAACTCTTATTATTTTCCATTCGCTTTGGCAACAAGAAGAGGATGTCAGCATTTGTCTTCTTATTACCAAAGGGAGATGAAAAGAAAAATAATGACTTGTTTAAATATTCTGAACATTATGTTTGTTTTGCATGGCTGTAACTCGCACCTGCGTGATATTAAATCATTTCCATTGGAAGCAGAGGTGATTATATGAACCTAATGACTTCCATTAATGCCACTGAGTTGTCATCTAAAGAAAGATGCAGCGGTAATGTACTGAAAATTCTCTGGAACACTATGCACTTGTTTTAACCCAAAATGCTGGGTTTTTTAAAACCAATCTAGGGAGAAATATGGACACAAACCAATAACTTGTGTTGAGCAACCTTTGTCTAGTTTAAATGACAAAAGACTCGTTATTGTGTCAACGGGATTGGAAACACCAAAATAAATATTCAGAATCTCACTTATACATTTCCAAATAGGACAACACCAAAGAAGATAGTTTGATGAATGTTGGTAAAAACAGGTGTTGGTCCCCATTGGCTTGCACTGGTTTTGGTCTCTACATTTCACATCTGTGTGTCTGTGTGTCTTCTACAAAACACAAAATATGATATTTTGAAGAATGTTAGGATTAGAAAACCATTTGTTCCCATTACCTTGTATTGTTTTTGTGCCCATACAAAAGATGTCAATCGGGACCAATGGTTTTGGTTATCAATATTTTTCAGAATATCCCCTTTCATGTTTTGAAGAGGTATGACATATGGGTTTTAAAAATTCTGTAAATTAGAAGAGTTAATGCTTCTGTTTTCTTCAAAAACAGATATTTCAAACGTGTCCTCTTGGTGACACAGAAACGGAAGAAAGACGACAAAAACTAGATTTGATGGCTTGGCTGTCCGTGCCCTTTTCCTGAGGTTGTCCTCATTAGAGTGAAGCTTGCTGTTTAAGACCATTAGTGTAGATCAAAGCCTTAGCAGTTTAAAGACCTTATCTCATCCAAAACAGAGTAGAGACAGACAACTTTCCCGGCACAGTGTCTCCCTGATTAATTACAGGTAACTGTGATGTTACTCCATCCGCGTCAGGCTGTCTAGCATCGTGGCTATTAATGTGTTTCATCTGTGACAGAGTTGGCATTCTTGGCGCTGAGATTCTTGCAGAAGGTTTCATCATTTCCTCAATGATTCCATCACAAGTGTTTTTGGAGAGTTAAATGTTATGCTTGCAAATTGGGGGGTAAATTTGGTGTATTAATGTCTTTATTAGCTTGTTTTAAATTGCAGGATGTAAGGCCCTGATTTGAGGTAGCGGCATTATTAATCTTGGGTTTTCATAACTAATGGTGCTTGCTTAGGCAAGCGCCTCTGTTAGGGATTTAAACACAACCCTAATGCTCGATGCCTCTAGATCCAATAAAGAAGTTAAAACTTCCAATGGACTTAAGTAGAAAGACAAAACACCTGGTGACTTGGAATAAAACTAAAATTAAGAAATAAAAATGTAATTTCATACAGGCTCTAATCTCTCTTTCCCCACTGCTTTTTAATAGGATGAAATGCATAAAGAGTTCCTCATCCATAGACATGCAGTCCATTCTGTTACAGCTCCACCATCACCTCCTAAACAAAAGCGCACATCCCTTCCCAAGTTTTCTCCTGATCCAGTTAAGATCTCCACGCAACGCGTCTCTGATAGCTCAAGAAGGAATGAAGCTGTGCGTATAGCGCCAACCCGTTGCCTCTCACCCAGCACCTCCAGACCCGACCGCTTCAGGGCTGGTAGAACATTGCCTGATGGAGACACTAGTATTTCTATTAAGAGAGCATCTGTTCGAGAGATCTCAGTTGGGAATTCTAAGCTTCATATGGTAAGTCTGTTTTCTAATGTTTCAATTTTAACCATTTATATGTTTTCAATCATTTACGCAAATATAAATACATAATTAATAGTATAAGCATAAAAGTTTTTTATAACTTACAAATAAGAATTATTGTTATCCTATTGTTATCCTGCTGTCGAAATATTGAATCGCATTTAAAATAATGTTTGTGTTTAGATGTATGTCTTTGGATATCAATTTGATATTTTTTAAATACATAAACATACATACAAATTAGATCCTTACTATGAGGTCATTTTTTGTGATCTGTCTACTGTGTTCTAAACAGAATCATCAGAATACATGTAAAACTGACTGAGTAAGGCCATGACAAAGATATAAACGGCTGAAATAAAACTTTTTGTTGATCATTATCTCAAAATTAGATTTTCCAACTTCAGCCTGGTTTTCAAAGGCAGGGACAATTTTATAAATGTTTATATTTCATTTCTATTATTTAAATAAAATGTTTAATTATTTTCTAAATATATATCCGTATGTGTTATAAATGAAAACAGTACAGTATGTGCAAAGTACACAGACAAACTTACGTGAACACAAACCTTTATTCAGGATATGTTTAATTGTATTGACAGCTCTATTAGCTCTTAATAAGCAATGCAATAATAAAAGTAATAATAATAATGGCCGAGAGTGCTGCCTCTGTCTTCTGTAAATGTAGGTAAACCAAAAACTTTTAACAACACATTCCTACACTGTAGGTACATTTGAGAGTGGCAGAAACTGCATGTGATAATTCTCCTTTAAAAATTTGATTCAAAATTTGTATAATTCTAATAAATTGCCTAAAAATTTAATTTATATTTCCAGATTCCCAGATTAAATTTCTAATGCGAGTTGACACTTAAAACCTCCCAGAAAGCATCCTCAGATATTCTTAACTATGAAGGTGTAACCTTTGAGCCATACATTTTTCCCCCGGGTTCGTGTGCAAACCCTGCACAAATCACATGACCCATGTTCACTGAGATGAAATGTTTTTAAGCGTAACCAGCATCCAATCCATGCAGGGTTAGATGGGATCAAATCAAGCACATACTTGAGATGAATTGGTACACTCAGGCAGAGTGGCTTGTTTATGAGTGCCAGCGTTCTTATTGTAATTTCCGAACTGGTGTGGCTCTTACCATCCCCAGAGGTCGGATATTTTAATGGGAATCCATTCAGATCGAGGAGAATGGGTTGTGCCCCTGCATCTCTTTATTGTGAATGACTTGGACATAGCATTTTGTTTTCAGAATTGAGAGTGTTTTGGGTGTTTGCACACAGGTTGATCAGTTGTGTTTTTCAAGACTTGGTCTTATTTTTTTCATTAGAAAATGGCATACAGAATGACCATGGAGCTATATAAATAAATGGAATATGAGATGTTGACAGTTGGGTACAAATTGTGATCATAACAGCAATGGTCTATGTTTGTTCCTTTTTAGATTTTGCAGTTCAAGCAAAACAAGCATAGATCAAAACAGTACACAAAGTACAGTGTATACCCAACTTTTACGCTGCTTTTTGTAAGAATTACCAAGATTGTTAAGAATGCCCCATGACACCACTAACCCCTTTTAAAGCTGGCAGATATATCTGATGCCACTAAAGTTTTCTGAGCTTATCTTGAAGGTCTCTCATGGATGGAGGTACATGCAGGACATCATATAAGTGGATTTTAAGCAGCAGGCAGTCATCCCTGCAGATGTCTTGGCCTTAATACGGGTGCCAATTATCTTGCGAGCTCTGATTGATTGCTTGCTAATTAGCTATAGCCAGTAACGATTGTTCTCATTACAAAATGGCACTGATGAAGTAATGAGATTTTCGGGCCTCACAGGTAAGCGTCGATGAGAGGGTTCGACCTCTGGGCTCCAGCAGGTGTGATCTGAGAAGAAGCGAAGAGAGCGAGGAGGAGGAAGATGAGCTTAGAATGTTGGCCACCCTGAAGAGAGAACAGGAGGAGGAGCAAGACAGCGACACGGGCGGCCCAGGTCTTACTGCTTCACAGGTAAAGGAATATGGAATACTAAAGGCAGAATTTATAATGATGACATTTTACTAAATGATAAAAGAATTTTTTAAGAGTTTATAAGACATTTTTCTGTTCAGTTTTTATATTTCCATATACGTGTAAGTGAATTATCACGTACATAGCGCTGTATATTCATTTATAAAAGAGGGAAATTACAATAACAATATTTGTTGTATATGATCAAAACTTTTTGTGGTAAGCGATGTGTTTCTTTCATTATGTGTTGGGTATCATTGCTTCTGATTTGTACATATTACATATTCGCTGAAATCCTACAAATGTAGAATTTTTTATTATAATCAAAACAAGTTAAGAAGTATTAGTGTAACATGCATGTATATTTTTTTCTAACAATAACGTTTACATTAAACGTTTGTTTTTCTGTTTAAAACAAGAATTATGGGACTTGAATTTTTTTTCTTACACTCACAAAATAATACAATCTAATTACACTAACAATATTTATTATCTTCTGTCAGGTTCACCATTGTAATATCAGTCTGAGTGCCAGCAGCGATGACACCTCAACGTGGACTCAGTGTATTCCACTGGTGGGTTCGTACACACATACCCACATAATCTATTGCCAAAGTGCATTTATGTGCTTCCTCTGGCAATCAGTTTATAAATAAAAACACTAATCACGTCAGAGTAAAATTACATCCCATGAGACTGCAACATCAAACCCAATCCATCATAAACTGCAAATGCTCATCATGTCTGAAAGATTAAGAAAAACAGGATTATACTGCCACCATCAGCTCATACATAAAAAACATGCACAAAAACAATTTGTATATTTGTAGCTTTATGTTCATAGCATTTTAATGAATGGGTTTTATCTTAATGGAACACAGGTATTATAAAATGTATATTCTGTAATGTTCTTCAAATGTATTTGGATAAATATTCCTACCATATACATAAATGTAAACACTTGCTCATGTATCCGCAGCCAGTTGAACAGGGCCAACACTACCAGAAAGAAATGACACCTCTTCTTCATTCCAATCCGAGGTAAAACAGGTATTTTTATATGTCTATATAAAATCATAACTGTACAGTATGACTCTAAACACGGCTTTGGATAACAAGTTAATCCACTAGTTCCATAATAAGAATTGATAAAACGGATGACGAAACGGCTAGACTACAACTTTTGAAAAAAATATTTTCTTTTTTGTAAAACAATTTAAAGATGTTGTAAACAGTGTTCATATACGTTTTGACCATTAACATTCCATAACTTTTCCACGATTGTCATGTAAATATCCATTACCTAATATTAATAACATTTACATAAAATGGAAATATGTACATTTAAAAAGAAGAAAATCCATGTTCAAATATACACACAGCACGTCTTACATACATTAATAAACAACTTATGCAGTTAATAAAACATATTTCTAAGACTTTTCCAAAATATTTTGGATTTATTAATTTTCCACAACTTTTCCAGGCCTGTTAAATGACATCTGAAGATTCATGACCTTCCAGACTTAATATGAGCGTAACAATCTTGTATAAATCTAAAAAGTAGAAAGTTATAAACAACAAGAACACAAGTAACAGAATACAAAATAATACCAATTAAACCATCAAATTTCGATTTGACTATGAGTGTCCCTCTAGGGATCTCAATTTCCTCCACCAAACTTTTTCCGTCAAGGAAAGCTGCCCACACCGCTACGCCTCGATGATTAATTTAACACGGTTGTCATGGACAATGAGTCAGCCGAGCTGTGCATGTGCTCAGAGGCTTGTCTGTGTCACCTAGCTGTCATCACCGTAGCCAAGCTCGCTGGGAGGTCATCATCCGCCTCCCTCCCATCTCACAGGGGAGCCTGTCCATCAACGCCACATGGTGCCATCAAAAGTGTCATGTAAATGAGAGAATATGAAACAGAGCGACGGGCAAAGTGGGGCGGCCTTTCATTCTCAATAAACAATAACGACAGAATGATGAAGCAGAAATGAGGAATGTATAATTCAGCATAACCATAACATTATCCTCAATTAAACATTTCTCATTGTGGAGTTAAATGGAAATAATTATTACCAGTTTTTGCAAACTGGTACTGAGGGTTGTATGATTTATTTATTATTTATTCTTATTCCACCGGAATGCATGTTTACAATTATTTAAATTGGCATGTAAGAAAAAGCGAATAAGCCCAGACAGTGAAGGCATCCGAATGGCCAATGACAAATATAAAGCAAAATATTTTAATATTATTTTCTCACGGGATGTTAACAAGAAACATGATGAAAAGGCCTTGAAATGTTGCTGTTTTAAATAATTGATGGCATCATCTTGTTGCAGAGAATGGATAGATGTTCTCAGTCCTCCGATTGTTCATCCGGATCAACAGATGGCAGGTGGGAAAGCAGACAACAGCAACGTTTCAATAAGAGGTAAAACATTTGAAAACTCGCATTAAATTGACATTTCTTCAAGGAGATCTTAAGGGTAGAACTCGATTGGAACAAAAAATAAGGATTTGTCGTCCCATATTCAAGCTTTTGTTAATGTAACTTTCATTATCAACAGGGTCAAAGTTACACAACAATGATGGAGAGGAGGAATTTCTCAATTTGATGTATGATTCCTGTCTCAACTGTTATTTCGATCCACAGACCGGAAAATACTATGAGTTACTCTGATATACAAGCCTCCAGTAATATATTCATTTAATTTTATAAAAGAAACGCAATAAAAGAAGTTTATCTACATAGTATGGTGAAATAAGTTATTATATCAATGAAACAACAATATTACTGGATGTGTTTTTTCTTTTCAAAATATAGCAAGTTATAAACTCTAACTTTATCATAATTTTAATAAGAATTTTCTGTCCCAAGTTATTTTAAATAACAATTATAAAATGTTGTGATGCAATAACTATAAATGAAAATAAAATGTAATTTTTATTTAAGTGTGAACTTTGTATGTGACTTTAATCTCTCTTAGCACAATAAAAAATAATTATTAATGAAATCCCTTTGCTGTGATTATTTAATTTTATTATTACTTTAATTTATAATAAATTAATTTGTAATAAATAATAATTAATTTGTAATTAATTTATTTTCCATAAATCCCTTTATATGCACTGCCTGCCGAAGTCTTGACGTCACTACCCTATCAACCAATCAAATGCCCGCTCTCCGGTACGTCACGTAACAGCTGAAACAACCAGGAAGTAAACAACTATGGCGTCCAAGTTAAACTCCTTAAAACTGTTATTAAGAGCGACTATACTCGCTGTTCTTAACGACTCTGCCATTTCCTTTTCAACACCAGGACACAAAGAAGCCGCACAATGGAGAAGTTTAGAGAATCCTGCCTCAAACTCAACCGATCAACAGGTTCCTCATTGACTCTGGGTTACTTTTGAACTTATGAGCTCCAGCTTTCATACAAACTTCATTTTTTTCATATTATTCCCCAGGCAGTGAGACTTCATCCGGGGGTGATCGCATCTGTTGTGTTTGTTGTGCTGTGCGCAGTCGTGTCTGCTGTGTTTATCATTAGAAAATACTGCTGTCAACAGAGGTAGGTCACAGGTGAAAGGTTAAAGGTTAAAATATGTGTCATGTTGTATTAATATCCTATTTTCTGTGTCATAACTGATCACAACACTTACATGAAGGTTAGGATGAAGTTTAAACCCAAACTGTGTTCTTGGGTCAAGAGTTCTACACTTTGAGTTGTTTCTAAGTTGTATAAAGTTTTGATGAACACAGAGAAAGATATTTGGAAGAATGCTGGTGACCGAAGTTATGGACCCCGTCGACTTCTATATTTGTAATAATTTATTTGTTCAGTTGAACACAGAGTGAGATTTATGAAATAACAAAAATATGGGACTTTGTTCCTTCTGTGGTAGTCAAAGAGGTCTGAGATCTTTTTTGCCACAGGCATTTCTCCAAATATCTCTGTTTATCAGATAAACAGAGTTGCTTAAGAACTATAGATTAATTCATGACAGAATTTTCATGTTTGGGTCACCTTAAATGTCAATGGACCCTGTTTGTTGAGACTACATTGAATGTCGTGCATTAGGAGCGTGTTGTTACAAAAGTTTACATTTTGGATGTGGAGTGAGTGAGCGAGCGAGTGAGTGAGCGAGTGAAGGAGTGAGAAAGAGAGTGACATGACGTGACATACATCCCAGTATGGTGACACATACTCAGAATTCGGGCTCTGCATTTAACCCATGCAGAGTGCACACACAGAGTAGTGAACACACACACTCACACATACACACACAACCAGCAGTGAACACACACACACACACACACACACACACACACACACACACACACACACACACACACACACACACACACACACACACACACACACACACACACACACACACACAGTAGTGAACAAATACCCAAAACAGAAAACACATACCCTGAGCAGTGAACACACACCTGGACCAGTGAACACACACAGCAACCGTGAACACATAACCGGAGCAGTGCACACACACAGCAATGAACACGCACACACACAGCAGTGAACACACATATACACTGCATTGAACACACAGGCACACAGACACACACACACACTACCAGCAGTGAACACACACACAGAGAAGTGAACACACACCCAAACCAGTGAACACACACAGCAACCGTAAACACATAACCGGAGCAGTGAACAGACACACAAAGCAGTGAACACGCACACACACTGCAGTGAACACACACACACACACACACACACACACACACACCCTTTATGCCCGGGGAGCAGTGCACCTAAGTCATGGAATTGTCATAAGGTTAGGAGTCAAACTCTCTAAACCCTAGGCCATGACTTCCCCTGGAAGTACTCAATGCTTAAGTGTTGTCTCCGCATAGAAGCTGAGCTCTAAAAAAAACCTTTAAGAAATATTAACTAGACAACCTTGTGTCATGCTACACATAGAAACCTTGTATAGTATTCACTTTTTCTAAAACTGACATGTTATCTGTTTCAGTAATGCAACATATCGGTACTCTGAGCTGCGAGAACAGGAAGAGCGAAATGCAGTCACAGAGCAAGAAAGTGACTCAGATGAGGTTTGTTTAAGCGACTTACAAGTATTTACAATGATCTTTCCCATCATTTATTCTTACACAAATTATTCTTTCCCTAGGATCTTTTGGAATGAATCAACACACATTTTTTCTCAAGGCCCTTGACGTTTAATGGCCATAATCATCACATGGGATCCGGCCATTTACAAAACCGCTGGGCGTTATGAAATATTTATTATTGTTGCATCATTTTTTAACACAGATTGGTCTACCAACCTGTAAAATTGAGCTGGTTTAATTGGACGGATTTCTACGTCCTCCTGCACTTCAGATCAAACAAATATTTCTTTGTGTTCTTCGAACTCTTTAAGTAACTTTATGTATAGGATTTTCATTTACTCCAATATTTTAAATGGTTTTCGATTTTAATGAATATGTATGTTTTTAAACGCACATTATAAGTTATGATAGTTACAATTTGTTTGCAGCAGTTACCTTGATTTTGCTTTGATACACTCCACGAAAGAAGGGAGTATGCTTTATCCTCTATGCAAGATATGTTGTACCAAAGTCCTTACGCCTTGTGCAATGTTCTTTTCGTTTTATTTATTTTGTGAACGCTTGTTGGCAAACCTACCCGCTCACGTCACAGGTTTGTCCCACTGGATAGTGTATCAAGTGCCATTAATACCAGCACAATCTGAATATGCCTGAATGTGCAGACTATAGACTGTTCCCAACTGTTGAGTTGGCATATCACTTGTGTCTTATTGAAATATGTACCTAAATATGTGCAATAATCTGTTTAAAAAAAAGGTCAAACACTGTACAACTCTCAGTTTAAGATCTGGGATTAACCTTACATAAGAGCCTTTTCATGTGTGTTTCTATTGAACTCAGTTCATAAGTATTTTTTAATAACAATCTCTATTTTCATAAGGAGTAGCAAAGGAGCGTCGCTTTTTCTTAACTGTGAAAGTATTTTCTTCTAATGAATGTTGAACAAAATGTGTTATACTGAGCAGAAATAAAATGTGTACATTCTGTGTTCAATGTGATCTTTTGTCACTAGAGGACAGCACAACACTTTAAATCATAAAGGAATGTCATCTGTCTATCTGACAGTCCTCAAACAGAAACATAAGTAAATTTTACTTTACAACTTGTTAAAGGTATGCAAACATTGAGCAAGATCCTGTTCAGGATGTGTACAGCACTATTGTCCAGATGACTCTCAACTGGATAACAACTCTACAAGTTCCTTTGGGCATTTTAAATGATTTTAATATCTGTTAGGAGACACTAGAGAAGAGTGTTTTGCTGTACCAATATGAGATATCGAGGTAAACAACTACATTAATTGGGATTTGTGTGTATAAACATGTTTACAATGTTTCTGTATTTCTTTTAGATCTTTATATTTTAACAACAGTGACAATCATCTTAATCTGGTGTTTCTCCATCGACTGGTCAAAGCAAGAAGCTGCAAAACGGTCATGTAATGTACACGGTGCTTACATAACAGCTTGATATTACCTTTACCTTAAGAGATTTCTTTTACTTAAAATATACAGTCCTGTCATTTACTTAA
The DNA here is from genome assembly GCA_033220385.1 of Triplophysa yarkandensis. NCBI lineage: Eukaryota > Metazoa > Chordata > Actinopteri > Cypriniformes > Nemacheilidae > Triplophysa > Triplophysa yarkandensis. Next base: position 3,415,699 of record CM065670.1, on the reverse strand, counting down.
CCACTTCTCATTTAAACCTGGATGACAAAAGTAGATATTGTGAAGAATGCTGGTAACTGGTGCCACTGCTTTTCAGCTACCAACTTTCTTCAAAATATCTTCTTTTATGTTCGGTGTTTGAAATACAGGTTTCAAATACACTGTTATTAGTTTCTGTGTAAAGTTGCAGTTGTTTTGTGTCACAGATGAAGTTGATGGTCGCTCAACAGAGGCTTCAGATACAGATTGTGAAAATGGAGGTAGGATATTGTACCGAGGTTTGTGTGTTTTGAGACTTTTGCGGATGTTTGTATGTAATTTCTTGTATTTTACTTTTCTGAGCAGGTCTATTTAAATCTCATCTTGGTTGTTGTCCACATAAAGAATGTTCTGAAGATCATTTCCCCTTTCACCTTCGCAGTGGAGCAGCCAACGTGGTCCCGCCGAAAATCTGCTTTAACAACACAATGTGAGAAATGTAATTATTTTGACATTGCAGATGGAGAAATAGTTCATTCTTTAATCATTTCTTACATTAAATATATTTTGGGTGAGTAAATGATGATGATGATGTTTTGGAATAAACTGTTTCATGTTCCTTCCCTGCAGCATCATGGGTGGTGTGAGGGACAATTCAGGACAAGGCCTTAATATTGTAATATTAAACGGTCAGCTATAAAAACTTTTTCACTGCAAAAATATTTTCAGTGTGATGTTTGGTAATTATGTACATGTATTTAATGTAAAACCATCTACATTGATACTTTTTCCCTATAAAAATTATTTTACAGATATGAATTTAAATTGAACTGCTCTTGTTCTAGGTGAAACAGGGCAGATTTTAAAAAGTCATTACTTTAATTTAAAATCTGTTGGTAGGTCTTAAAGTCTTTTTTGCATGCAAGAGATTTCAACAAATGATATAAATATTATCTGAACATTTGCTAACATGTCCATTTCCTCTTATTAAGGTCCCGAGGAACTGATAGACTATCTAAAAACAGTAAAGCAAGGAAATATCATTCTTGTGGCGTCACACATCAACCCTGTCACAAAGTAAATACTATAAATCAGAAAGAGCTACTTTGATTTGGGATGTATTCATGCCACATTATACTTCCACACATTTATCTATTTTCCAGGATGACCGATGAGATTCGAGATATATTAACTGGTTTTGGAAGCATTATGATCAGATCCGTGAAGCCAATGGATAGCTGGGTTTTTGCAGGTGCATATGGAATGAAGAGAGCTAGCCCATTTGAAAAGGTTTGACTATTTTTAAGATCTTGTGAATGAACAAATGTGATTTTGTACTTCAGATTAAACATGTTTTTCTGTTAATATTTAGCTCATTCCAAATGATCTAAAGAACAATACATTTGGAGACTGGCCAGAGATGGCGGAGATCATTGACTGCTTCCCCAAAATCTATAACTGATGAAGCACAGATCACCACATGTTTCAGACATTTGGAAATGGATAAAACAATTAAATTGTTAATAAAATGCTTCTTTAAATGCTTATTTTAGATTTTAATGTTGTATATTTTAATTACACTGAAATTACACTTTCTTTAATCACTTGGAACTGATGTACATGATAAAATGTAATAGTTCCAACTGCCTAATTTTGCAATTTACTAGAGATATAGCTCGTAGATTCATATGATGCTTTAATCATTTAAGAGCCTTTATGTACATTTAACTTTAGAGAAAAGAAAGGTCTGTTAATAAAATAAATGTATATAATGACCCTTATAAGTCAACTTTTTCATGGTTCAATTTTTGTTTTTTGTTTTGTTTTGTTTTGTTTTGTTTTGTTTTGTTTTGTTTTGTTTTGTTTTGTTTTGTATTGAAAAAATTATTCCTCTGTATTGTAGTATAAATCAGCAGTGTGTGCTCTTTGGGGGTCGTTCTAAGCTGGCTATGAGCCGTGTGTGTGTGTGTGTGTGTGTTGGTTTAGCTTAGTTTGTAAGATTAGTTGGTGAGACCCCATCCCGTCTCTAGTCTTGCCTTTGGTGAAGATAGCAGGTAGAATCTTTTAGCTACAGAAGACTTTTGGACCGACCCTGCTTCAGTGAGTGGTCTGCGACTTTGAAATCATGGGAGTGACCCATGGAAAGAAAGTAAGAATATTCTATTTTTTTAAAAAAGGCAGGAAAACCTGCCTGTCGCCATATCCCACATTTTTTTATTGTAAGCATTATGTTATATCCATTTGTTTTTACGATCAATTGTATTTAAGTGTTATGCTTTCCTTAAAGTCAAACGTGTATTTATTTACTGCTTTAGATAGTTTCAATTTTAAGCTGGCAATTATTTTTTATCTTCTGTTTCTTTATGGAACTTCGAATCCAAGTTTTTTGGAACTAAACATAATTTTGATATACTGTAAATACATTAGAAATGTAATACAAGTCGGCTGTTCAGTGTGTCGTAGTTCATTTGGTTAATGTTCTCAGGAATGTATGAAATCTAAATGCATTGCTATAGCAACTAAACCTGCATTCTGGGTTTATTGGATTATCGTTCAGGCAGAAACCAAATCAGATGATATATATCTTTTTTGAGTCTGCAGTATTTACTGTTTAAAGAATACACTATAGTTACAGTCTGTACCATTAGCCTTTTGTCAATGCTTTCTTTTACCTCTGATTCAATCTACAAACTCCTCGTGCCTTTCCTGCAACAATAGCCTTTTAGACTGCAAACAGATTATGTAAAGAAAATGGAGAGTTTGTTTGGCAGGGCCTGTAATGAGGTGGCTAAACGCCAACTGGTCCCAAAACCATTTTAGTCCAATATGCTCAACCCGATGTAGTGTTAACACGTGTACACATACCCACAATGCCTGGCTTGTCCAAGTGCAACTTTATCTCCACACACAGGCCTATTGTCCTCTTCATTAACATCTTTACAGAGTATTTTATCTCCAAAGTGAGATATTAAAGATCTACTTAGAGTAAAGTGCCAAAGTTTTATGATTATTTTGCATTACAGGATGGCAAGGGTGGTTCCAAGGTTTTAAAACCAGAGTATTAACCAACTTACCACAGCTTCGCTTCAGTAACCAGTTTTCAGTGTCAATTGTGATGAAACAAAAGTACCCACTTATTGTTTTCCTATTGCAGCTTTGCTATTTGTAGTAAACTGCACCGTAAAAAAATTGCTATTTTCAACTGCCAGGCATTTTTAAGTTAAATCAAATAAGATTTGTTAGTCAGTTGAGCATTGTTGAACATGTGAAAACATAAATACAACGAGAATACATTTAAATAGATTTAAGCTTAGTTGACTCACAAAACTAATTTGATTATACATAAAAATTACTTTTTAACTGTGTAGTTATACAAACTATATACTACATTCTTACTATAATAAAACAGTATGATTCTTTCCAAGGTTTTTCCAGATTATATTACTTTTAACATGATTTAAGTAAGAAACTATTGTTTTATAACAAATGAAAACAAAAACTTAAGTTACTATATTAAATTCATGTTTTCTGTAAGTGCCCTGTTGCCTATGTTTTGTTACCATGGCATTGTATCTCATTTCTCTGTTCAGCAAAACACAATTTGAGTGAAAAGCTATATAAAATCACACATATTGTAAATTGTAAAGTTTACAATGGCCTTGTGGTAAATGTTGAATCATATTCTTTTTTTACCCCCAGGTCAATCATAACAATCAAAATCATAATTCCAGCTGTGCTCAACCTCTTATTGGATCCGGTGAGTCAGGTAAGAAAATCCTTATTTTCTACAGAACAGAGAAGTTACCAAAACATATAAAGGTCAACTAAATTATTCCTCTGCCTCATTCAGATCTCATCTCTGATTTTGGATTTGTCACGGAATCTGATGAGAGGTGGGGTAGAGAGGAAGATTTTGACCACGGGCATCTGCTTCCCGAGCAAATGGACAGCGGGTACTACGATGAGCTCATCAGACCCAAAAAGATCCACAATCCCATCCAAGCATCCAAAAGCCATCGGGAGCTCCACAGAGAGCTGATCATTACACAGAAAAGGTGAAAACTGACCCACATTTTATCAGAAAGTATCTGAAATATATTTATATTGTTAAAAGGAACAGTTCACATAGAAATCTAAATGTTGAATGAATTGCTCTCAAGTTGTGACAAACCTGTTAAAAAGTCTTTGTATGGTTAAAAACAGAGAACGATATTTGGATAAATGCTTGTAACCGAACAGTTTCTAGAAATATACAATGGTGGTTAAAAGATCCCAAAAACTTTCTGCTGTCTTACATTCTTCAAAATATCTCAATTTGTGCTGCCTACTGTGGTGGCCAAAAGGGTCAAAGAATTCTTAGAAGCATTCTTGCAAATATCTTTCTCTGTGTTCACATGAAGAAAGAAGTTTTATTGTGGGGTGAACAAGGCACTTCATTAACTAAAGCTTAGTTTCAGACTTTTTTTTATCACCTGACCCAGTTCCAGTTCAAAATCCTTATCATGAATGTGTTCAAGCCAGCAGATGGCACAAAAGTTTATAGTGGGCTTTATTTTTAATCATTTTGTTTTAGTGCATATAAACATTTGAAGTGCTCTTGCCACCCAAAAAACATTCTCCAAATTTTTTGTAAAAATAAACCAAAACCCAGAAACAGTTTGACTGTTTATTCTATTTTAAATTGTCAAATGTTCATGGTTGTTCTTGTAAGCTGTACTCACTCATCTATGGTTCAACAGAGGAGCAGTGATGGAACAGAGGCCTGAGTTACAGAAGATTCTGGAGCAAAGAAACCGAATTCAGGCTCTGAAGCAGCAGAAAAAACAGGAAGTGGAGAAATCCCCCTTGGAGCTGGAGTTATTAAAGAGGCAAATGAGATTAGAGAAGGTAAACGGTGAAGTTATTAATTACATCAATATTTATCCAGCGCTGTATGATCCATAAGAGTGTTTGAGTCCTGTTGATGAGGTCATTGTGAAATGAAACTGCAAATTACACTGCATGTTCCCAATAGGCTGTGTTTTGGTTATTTAGTTACCTACTTAATGAGATGGTTCAGCCAAAAATAAAATTCAATCATCTTTTACTCTGCTTTGAGTTGTTCCAAATCTGAATACACTTCTTTATTCTGATGAACACAGAAAATATATCTGGAAACAACTAGTTCTTAGAACCCATTGACTACCATGGTAGAAACATTTCTGTTGAACACAAAATGGGATATTTTGAAGAATGTAGGAGAGCAAAAAGTTGTGGGGCACTTTTGACTACCATTGTCATTTGATAGTACATGGGCCTTAAGAACTATTTGGTTACAAGCATTCATCCAAATATCTGTATCTGTGTTCAACCAAACAAAGAAATAAATTCAGATTTGGAACAACTCAAAGGTGAGTTAACGATGTCAACATTGTTATGTATCTTTATTTACCCGTACATCTAGATAACAGTCAACAGTTCTTCACTCATACAGCATGTCGAGCAAAACCCATGTGTTTGTTTTGAGTGGTTTTGTCTGCATTGAAAGTCAATATCGTTCGGTCACCAACATTTTTCAAAATATGTTCTTTTGTGTTCAACAGAAGAATGAAAATCATACGAGTTTGAAATGAAATGTGGGTAAGCAAATGGTTTAACTGTCCCTTTAACCCATGATGTACTCATTTTCAGCTTGAGAGAGAGGCAGAAAAGCAGAGAGAGATGTCTCAGGGTGCACCGGAGTTCATCAGGGTCAAAGAGAATCTGAAGAGCAAAGCCGTCACGAATACTGTGGAGAAAGAGCGTCGACTGCACATCAACTTACATTGATGTTAATGTCCGGATACCCTGGATGCTTTGGTCAAGCGTGATAAAAACATTGAATGATATGTCAGTATTACAGTTTTCAATTTCAACATTGCATATAACTCACATTCTATTAATAATAATAGTCCAGTTTAAACAACCGTTCAGAATTTTTTTGATCTTCTAAAATATATTCCCTATAACTAAATCACATCATTTTAAATAGACATAAACATTGATGGTAAATATGTTTAATATGATTTATAGTCTTAAAATAAAGGGGTTTTAAGACAAATAGTTGGAAATCTGGGTATTGAATTGAAAGCACCACATTGCCTTTGCATAGCACTTAGATGTGACTTTTATTTGCACTGTACAAACAAATATTTAATCGGACACACAATGCATAGACAAGGAGTGTTTATTCATGACGTGCTACGGCCTGTATATCTTCAAGGGTACAAACAATTGGCTCTCGATTCTGAACCCCGTGGATAACACATGATGCATTGCATCGATACATTGTTGCTTTTACAAAAAAGATATACAATACATGTATACACCATCTTCCATTGAGAATACACGTACTGTATTTGTGTCTCCTCTTTCTTTCAAAATCGGGAGGTGTGCGTACCTTGGCATGAACAAAATGAGATATTTAGATTCTGACAGATTTGATGTTACAACAATGCTGGCTTTGTTCAACAAACTATTAAATTGTTGAAACAATATTTTGTGTATGTCATACAAATGAAGTATCATTTAACTATATAACTATATTTTGGTTAAGGTTAATGTACTATAAGAGGTGAACATTAAAAAAAAAATTATATAGCTTCAAGTAGGTCGTGCTCTCATTGGCGCAAATATGATATACTGATGAACAAGGTGATAAATGTTCTTGCATTGTGTTTTTAAGGCCCGCACTCCAATTATCCTTCAACGTGCATTTTTGCTTTAAAATATAACATTTATATTCCACAAAGAAAAGACAAATATACAGATTCAGTCAAAAATATCATACACTTCTTCACTTTATGAGCAATATTGAGTTGTATTGCTCATCAGCATAGCTGTATTTATATTAATGTTTATATTTTTATTTTGTTCATCGCTCTTGTAAACATATTTACGAGGTCATGCAAACATTAGACATCTTCTGTACATGAGAACAGTACAGATTACGGCCAGGAACCCAAACAAAAACCTGGTTGATTTGTAAAAAACCTTTACAAATCAACCAGTCACACGACATGCATCAATCCCAATATTGCCCCAACCGGTCCAAACCCACCCTTTCCAACCTGGAAAAACGTATAATAATTGGTCGATTAAGAACATGTGATGCTTTTAAAAGTGCTTTTGGAAAGGGTAGCTCACTTGTGTTTGGGTCACTTCAGATCCCTAGTGGGTTGTTTTTTCCAACACAGTTTATATTTGATGAAAATTAAATATTGAAGAAAGTTCGTTTTAAATTCAGATGTAAAAAATTCAGATGGATTTTGGCCATTGGCTCACAAACTCTGCACTACAGAACCAGTCTAAACCAACAAAACATCCAACAGACCTCACAAAACAGATCAAGGCGAGAAAAAGTTACAAGATAATGTGACTTTAAATTTATCATGTGTGCCTATGGAAATCTTTATAAACATTGGGCTTATTAGAACTAGTGGCTTTCCAAAAAGTCCAAAATGCTACTGGGATGACACCTTAAAGTGTTTCCCCTTTCTAGTAACTCTTAAAAAAATAATAAAGAACTTCCATGAATATATAACTCATACACAACTTTAACTCTCTTTGGTTGGGCTATAAAATATAAAATTAATGAGTTTTAAAACATAGGACATTATTTCTATAAATACCCGAGTCTGCCAGGTATAAGCATTTCTGATTCTATCTAGTGCGGAAAAACAGAAAAACAGAAACCTCTCTCTGTGTTCCGGGTCAGACTGGTGCGATAGAAGTGCATTTGTGGGTTCGGCTGGGTTCTGCTGGGTTTTGAGATCTACTCTAGATCCTGCTGGTTGGTCGACAGCAATAAGCACAGCTTCTGAGACTCTCTCTATCGGCACTACCTCGACGTCCATCTGTGGTGGGAGAACCTAAACATAAAAGTCCAGCGTTTGCAATGGCTTACCTCCAAACCACAAGAACATCCTTTCCTCTCACAAAGACTAGCTACACAAGATATACTTTATTAGAATTACATATACTGTAAAATATAATGTTCATATTAAAATTCTTTGCTCAAACACTATTGTATCAAAAAGATATGAAATTAGGGGTGCCACAATGTAACATATAGGCAATAAACATTATATAATTGGATAATATTAAAAGTCTATGTTTACACAATAATTATTAATATGGTAAATAATTTCACCTTTAGAGCCACAATGGTCACAAACTCTCTAATCTCCCGAATTTTAAGTGTGATTTTTTGGTCAAAAAAACTGTTAAAACATAACATTAACTAATTAAAATATTAATTTGTACTGATAGAAATATTTGTTAATTTGAAAAAAAACTTAGCATAGTTAACTTGATACCATTGTTAAATAAAAATTCATTATCCCATAAAAACATAGACATTTTATGATTTTTAAATTCTGTTTCTTTGTAAAGACATTGCTATATTATAAAGAAACAAGCTTAAAGTTATAGTTCACCAAACATAAAAATTGTGTCATCATTTACCCTTCTTCCTTTCCTCCGCGGACCACAAAAGAAGATATTTTGGAGAATGGGTACCACTGCAGTTCACTTACCAAATTTTTTTAAAATGAATCGAGGGGGAATAAATGAAGACACAATTTCCAGTTTTAAGTGAATTCAGCTTCAGAAACCTGCCGATTGAAATCAGTTCTACCTGCTAGCCAGATAAGGTACTGCTGGTATAAAACAGCCAATGCTTAAAAAATATTCTGTTTGCACTGCTATTAATACTTCAACAACAAGCAAGCCATCTTAAGACCCCAAAATCGAACCCATACCTTTCTCTTCCTCCTCATCTTCCTCCTGGTCGAGCTCTTTGGCAGGGAGGAGCAGGTGTCTGTGATAGGGGCTGGTGGTGTTGATTTGGCTCGGTCCCTCCAGACTGGTGCTCAGCTGCAGTCTCCGCATGTGTCTGACCACCGCTGTGGCATTAAACGCTTGCTGGAAGTGCATGAGCAGCAATAACAAGTTTAAAATCATTAAAATACTGTATCTGAGAACAATTCTGTAAGGTGTACAAATCTGTGGATGCATTATATTTCTATTGAATGAGGCATACATGCAAACAGAAATGTTTCTGTAGAAATCATGAACTTGAAATACCTTCCATTTACTTTTGGCGAAGTTCTTCTTGATCTGTGCGCTAACAGACTCGTGAATGTTCCTATCCAGAGCTGTGTCTCCAGAAATCCTTCAATATCAGAGAAATGGTGGATTACTAATTCAATTGTGTTGAAAGATGAAACATGATATTGCAATTAAAGAAATGAAGCCAAGATATGCATAACACGTTATTATTTCTAGGTAATCTTACCAGGGATGCTGTAAAGCCAGTTCACATGTGTATCTCAGACACGGATCTTTCTCCATCAAGTGACTGATGAAATCCTTGGCTGAGAAGAAATAAGATTGACGAATGCATTTGTCAAAAAATCTCAAAAATGGTGTACAAAACATTTGATAGTTCACCTCCCCAAAAAATTCTGTCACTATACCTGAGTATCTGTACAAAACAAAAGAAAAAATTTAAAGAAATGTCTTAGAGATTTTGTTTCCATACAATGACTATGGAGGCTAATATCGTTGATTACCAACATTCTTCAAAATATCTTCTTTGAAGAAGAATATCTTCTTTTCCAGAAGAGTCTTCGAGGTCTTAAACAACATAAGAGTGAGTAGACTATGTAATAATTTAAATTTTCTAAAATTTAAAGTCAGGCTTCTTATGTCAGAGGTTTTGATCTCTGATCCGTAGGTTTTAAAGCCAAAACTGTAAAACATGACTGACGGACTACCTGAATCCGAGATGTCGTCCCAGTATGGTGAGTCAAATTCATATTCTGCTTTTAAAATCTGTTCAAACAGCTTGGCATCGTTTTCATCATAAAATGGAGGATATCCACATAATCTGTAAAAAAAATCCTAAATATAAACTTTACCTAACATTAAACATAAGAACCGATATATGTAATATAACTTACAAAATATAAGAAATAACTCCTATGGACCAACAGTCTACAGCTTTACTGTACGGCTTTTGTGCCAGGACCTCAGGAGCTGAAAGGGAGAGAATATTACAGTCCAACTTTTTCTATTAACTTCACTTTCATTTTGAGCTTTGTAGAAAACAAGGGCACCAAAGAGACACTCGAGTTGCTTTTCTAAAAGAATACAAACTAAAGATGTACATTACTGAATTGTACTGGCAGATCAGAATAAAATATAGCCCTTATTCGTACCCACGTATCCAGGTGTGCCACATGCAGTTGACATCACGCTTCCCGAATCCTCGATCTTAGACAGGCCGAAGTCACTGATCATGATATTGGAGTCTTCCTCCATACTGTAGTACAACAGATTCTCTGGCTGCGCACAGAAACGAACATTTGTTTTGAGCAGAACGTCATTTCCACAAAATTGGTTAACTTAATTTGATACATAAGAGACTGACAACCCTCTTTACTATAAGAATAGTAAAGATGAACAGGAAATCTCGGCCTTACCTTCAAGTCTCTGTGCACTATGCCCATATCATGGAGATACTTGACTGCATCTAATATCTGGCGAATAAGTTTGCTGGCATCTCTCTCTGTGTAAAAGCCCTTTTCAACGATTCTGTCAAACAGCTCTCCTCCTGATACCCTGTATACACACACACATGCATGCACGCACCCAGGCACGCAAGCACGCACGCACACACACATAAATGTAATAATATAAGCATTTAGATGGCACTGTGAGTCATTAAACAGTATCTTAATGAAAAAAAGCCATTATGGTTTATGTTATTTTGAGTGCTGAGATACTTACAGCTGCATGACTAGATACAGATGGGATTGACTCTCAAAGATGTCCTCCAGTGAAACAATATTCTCATGTTTTATCCTGGAGAAAAACAAAGGAGAGAAAAAAGTGATCAAACAGAATTAAAACTTGAAGACAGCCTAGAACAAAAATGTATGTTTTTGCAATCTATGTTTTTTGGATAAAAATAAACATAAATCAGTTATTAAACACATAAACATATATCTTATATAAAACCATTGGCCTGTGTTTTATCTGTTCCTGGCTTACAACAGTAAGCTTATAATAATAGATTAATAATTTAAAGGCAGGGGATATGGTTTCTGGTTGACATCCTTAATCACGAAAACATACACACCACCACAAAAAAAGGGTCTTGCCCCTTTTTTATAGCTCTGCCCCTCACATTGGCCATCTCTTGTGATTGGCTACAGAATTGTTTTTGGACTTGGACCCGACTCATTTTCCTAAAGCATTGAAAATTTTTAAGACCCCGTCTTTAAGATGGGCACTATTTCTGAAGAAAAGTAAGTTTTGATTTCAACATATGTAATATAACTTTGCTAAGTAAAGATTTATGTTTTGGAGTTTCAAGAGAAATTTCATCCAGAATGGTCTGAAACTAGATGAAGACAAATAAATGATCACATTTTCTGTTTTATGTAAATACTGTATGGACAAAATATTATAATTATAATTATATTATATTATTAGGTGTTGTGTTACATTATTTTATATTATAAACAAAAATATTAAAATCTATTTTAATTATTTAAATATCATCCAACATCATCTGTTCATATTTTACTGAACTCCTAATGCAAGAGTCTAGACCACAGAAAAATCTGAAAAATATCAAGCTTATTGTATTAAAAATAATTTTAAAAAAATTGTTAATTTAGAGTACCACATATTGACATTTAACCATCAGTCTGGTAAAAACCTTTGAAATATTTAATAATAACCTTTTAAATATTTGATTTTTACATTTTACAAATACGTACGGTAAATTGAAAATTGATGTTTCAAACAGAAATGATGAGGGACAAAACTCATGGAAAAATTAATCCTAAATAAATTCTTCCATAATTTGCATTGCAACAGTTTAGAACAACATGAAGACATATCTCTAAAAATAACTCAATTTTAAAATGCAACCTGCCCTGTCTTGCAAGTCTTTCACATTGGATTTAATTAAGGAAATGTGATTTGCCAGCATCTTTTGAAGCTCTTGGTATCATGTTTTTTCCTTTTTTATTACGGCTTTCCGTCCTCATATCTTAATTTTAATTTTGCCATGTCATTCTCTTTAATGCACCATCACGGCGGCAAAGCTCTCATCACGCATTATTCAATATTCTGTTTTATCTCCCGACTCATCTTCAGTCTTTAATTACAGTTCTTCTCACTGAAAGTGGAATTTTCTTTCTCGTAAATCTTTTCTTTTTGTTTTTGTCTCTCACTATCGCTCTTCTGTGTCTGTGTCTCTCTTTCTTTCTTTCTTTCTCACAATAATGCTGCGGGGAACCTCCATGTCATCTTCGCCGCTGCGTATGCTGTTTCCTTGGCAACAGTGACACTAAAAATAGGACTATTCTCCAGTACTCTTGACATTTCCGGTACACACTTCCATGATTTCTAAGGCACAGAACATTTTATCAAACTTACACAAGCTTTCTTTCTTTTTGAGAGCAATCAATTTGATCTTTCAGCTTCTTGACTGCCACTTGTTCAAGGTCTAATATTGGCACACATCAATAGTGGCCGCTCATCCCTTGAATAACAGAAAACCTGCAGTGTTATCCATTACTGGCCCATGAAATCCAGGGATTCGATTTTAACTAAGAGCTCCCAAAATGCTTTAATTCAAAGCAACATCCGGTATATTTAAAGTTCACATACAATTTGTACAGCCTTCCAGTTGAAGAGAGCTTCTTTTGCTACGTTTCAAGAAGATGAAACACATTATAAATAATCGTGAGCCAGTTTGAAACCCACATGATCCAAATAAGCACCAAAGGCCACTTAATCAAACTGTGTCTTACATATACATTATATATATATATATGTATATATATATATATATATATATATATATATATATATATATATATATATATATGTCTCATGGCTTTATAAGCTCTAGAGAGAGTCGTGTCTGACCTGTGTAGAACAGCAATCTCGTTCTCAATGCTGTTCTCTTTTCCCTCCAAAGCTTTCTTCGGGATGCATTTAATGGCCACGAGTCGCTGGGTTTTCTTCTCCTCGGCCAGGAACACTTCAGAGAACGCTCCCCTGGATGAAAAGTATGACGTAAGTTTGGTTATTAATTTAGTTGACTAGTAAAGAAACTATAAAAATTCACCCAATTTTCATCCACATCTACGCATTGGGCTGACACTTTAACCCAAAGCGATTTTCATTGCAATATACTTTTACTTTTATTTTTTTCCTTTTACTTTGACAAAAATTTTCTTTTGAGTATGTGCAATCCCCAGATTTGAAAACCATGTCTCCGGCATTGTAAGCACCATGCTCTAACCACTGAGCCACAGGAAAGGCCTACAGGTAACCCCCAATCTACTGTGGACTGTAACTTCCAAGCAAACACTGAACATTCACCCACTCTGTTGTTATTATCATACCCAATTGACACTTCAAACCTGAATGACATACTTACTATTGCAAAACACAAAGGAAGATATTTTGAAGTATGTCGATAACTGAACACCTGTTCACTTGCAAAGTTTTTGCAGCCATACAATAAAAGTGAATGTGTGCCACAGCTTTTCGGTTAACTACATCAGGGGTTTTCAAACTGATCTAAGAAAATCTTGAAGAAAATAAAGACAAATAAAAGTTGAAATTTGACATGTTGTTCTTGTTTAGTTTCTAAATGTTTATATCAAATTGTACGTGTTTCACACATAAGCAGTATTCTTTATAAAGATAAAAATTGCTTCATTGTTTATTTACATATTGGAAGTGTTTCTCTTAAGGCTAATTCAACCAACATTTCTTGTATTTTACCGAATATATACTGAATATACCCTATACCATTCTCACACTTACTATTTATCTAACATAGTTTATTTGGGTGGCCCTGGCATTGTAAAGTTTCAGAACCCATGACCTGCATTCTTCAAAATATCTTCTTTTGTGTTCTGCATAAGAAAGTAATTCAAGTTTGAAATAACTATATGGTAAATTTCTTAAAGAATTCTTTCCTGGATACCAAAACCAATGCTATGATAACCAAAAGCAGCTCATTGAAGCTACCATTTAGTATAGAGGAAATATCATTAAAAGATTACAAAACTGGGGAAGTCCATGCACAGATGCTGCTCTTAATGATTTTTGAAAGAATGTGGAAACAGATGAAAGGGATTTAAAGATGAAGACTGGTAAAGATGAAACTGAATTTCTCTGAGCATGTTGAGATATTCACACACAGGTGAACATGGAGAAACACAAATAGAACAAGCTGCTTGTTCATCCATCGTGTGTGTGTGTGTGTGTGTGTGTGTGTGTGTGTGTGTGTGTGTGTGTGTGTGTGTGTGTGTGTGTGTGTGTGTGTGTGTGTGTGTGTGTGTGTGTGTGTGTGTGTGTGTGTGTGTGTGTGTGTGTGTGTGTGTGTGTGTGTGTGTCTATTTTAGCTTCCTTTCAAGTTTTTCTCCTTGGATTTAGACAAACCCATTTATTCTCATTCTTTGGCTGAGAGTGTCAAAACAGTGTCATGTATAATCTAGTTGTCCCAAACACACACTCCCTGAACAGCCTTCTTAATCACAGAGGGAGTAATTAAACATACAATTTGCCTCTGAGGATAACAGATAAAAACAATACATAACGGGAGAGGAAACTTCTTTTCCTTCAAGGCTTAAGTGTCACGGTATGGTAACAAGTGCTCTTATTATCATTTCAAATACTTTAAGGGATCCTTGTTGTATATGTGTTTAAAAATAACCTTTTGAAAATTCTATACGTTCGGTGTATTGCGGGTTAGCATTGTGAAGGCAACTCTTTTCCGAATTTAAAAGATTTCAATTAGAAGCATGAAATTTGTTGTTGATATGAATCTCAAGTGACCTGGAAGCCAGGGCTAGTGACTCATGGTCACAGCAGGGGTTCTGTTGAGAAAGAACATTCATACAGAACAGCAGCTGTCAACAAACTTTCTGCTGGACTCAAATCACGGAGTTATCGCTCTCTCTCTCTCTCTCTCTCTCTCTCTCTCTCTCTCTCTCTCTCTCTCTCTCTCTCTCTCTCTCTCTCTCTCTCTCTCTTTCTTTCTTCTCTACCTCATTTTTTGCCCACCAAACCTCCTCCACTTAACAAACTTTCTGCTGGACTCAAATCACGGAGTTATCGAGGCGCCTTAAGTGGAGGAGGTTTGGTGGGCAAAAAATGAGGTAGAGAAGAAAGAGAGAGAGAGAGAGAGAGAGAGAGAGAGAGAGAGAGAGAGAGAGAGAGAGAGAGAGAGAGAGAGAGAGAGAGAGAGAGAGAGAGAGAGAGCAGCACTGTTGCCATGAGACATGGTGTAATTAAGCCCTTCCATGACTTCCTGTGGGTAAAGAGGATGAGAGATGAAGAGAACGGAGACTGGAAAATCGTACAAGACGGATGTGGGGGGGGGGGGAGGGGGGGGGGGTGTTATGTTGTTGTGTCTCAAAATAAGAACATTATTTTTACAAATAAATAATATTGTAAGGAAAATGTTACACTAATGGAATATTGTAACATTTTTTCATTCTAAACCTTTGTGAAGTTCCTTAAATACAAAGAAAGACACTTTAAGAAACATCTCAGTGGTTTTGTGTTCATATAGTGATGTTAATGGGGTTCAGTGTTTTTTGGTTGCCAACATTCTACACAATATCTTCTTTTACGGTCTGCAACAGAAAGTCATACAGGTTTGAAATCACATAAGGGTAACTGATTAAAGTATTGTTGATGGTCCAGGTTCACCGGTTTACTATTATTTTAGGTTTTAGAATAAAGTATTAATGTTAAGATTTTATGGGAGGTCTCGGCTAATATTGCATTAATATGACATTAAAAGTAAAAATATAGAAAGAAATTCTAGATTGCGACATGAAGCAGCATAGCAAGCTCTTAAACTAGCTCAAAGCTGTTGAAACGGCAAGGCAGACACATTATATTTACAAATGGTCTGCTTCTAAGTTGAAAATAGGTTGCCCAATGCAGAAATACATCTTGGCTAATTAAATACTTGGATATTTTTCAATATGTCAAATTGTTTTTATTGGAATGATGTTTATAAACCATACTAAAATCATTTAAATGTTTTTTTATCATTTCTACAAATCTAGTTTTGGGGTCTACATAAACATTAAAAACTTGGAGCTAATCTCAACATTGCATGAACTCACTTACTGTATTTTTCGGTATGAACGTAGCTGCATAATTATGGTTATTAATCCATTCATGTCTCTTAGTAGCAAAGGAGCCAACCAGCAATAATAAAATATTCAGTTTCTCCTAAATAATTTTTTGTCACTTGTTTTGTCTATTGGTTTCTTTCTTCTTCAAAACACAAAAGAAGATATTTTGAAGCATGGTGGTAAAAGAAAACTGTTGGTGCCAATTGACTTGCATTGTCTCGTGTCCATATATTTATAGTGAAAGGAGGCCATTTGTTTATGCTACTGACATTCTTCAAAATATATTGTTTCATGTTCTGCAAAGTAAAATGTAAATGTCATTTATGTTCAACATCCTCTTTAAAATCCAGGTACACCACTAGATCGCCATGATCACAATAAAGTTTGAGCAAATAAATCAATTAACTCCGCTCCAAGAATTCAAGGGTAACCCAATTCCATAATCTACCTTAGAAAAAAAGATTTCTGTCAACATACACAGCTCAGTCAAATCCTCAGAACAGAGTCGTGCTGGCAGGCTAGTCAAAGCCGCTACAGACAGTGATATTTATTTGTGATAATAAGGAAAACAAGGGAAAACAAAGCTAGGTACTCAATTTTCTTCCACTTTCTGTGTTTCGTTGCATTATGTGCGAGATGAATTATGCAAAAGAAACAATGAACACATTTTGATTTACGACCCATTTAATTCTACGTCAGTCTGTTATGCTGTTCAATCCCAATATTTGCAAAATGCGTCTGCATTGCTATGTTATAACAAGCCTTAAAGTTAAAGTTTCCGTCTGAAGCACACAAAAGAAGATATTTTGAAGAAAGTCAATAAACAGTGTCCGTGTATAGAAACAAAACCAATGTAAGTGTAGGGATGCAAATTACAACATTCTTCAAAATATCTTCTTAACACAAAAAAAGCCATACAACCTTTTTCAGTTCATTTCTGGGTGAACTATCACTTTAAAGAGATTCATTTAGGATCTATCTTTCTCTCTCTGTATGTTTTTGCAGACGGGGCAGACAGGTCCCAGCTGCAGAAATCCTGCTTACTACACATTCTACTTCAATTCATTCAGCCCTCTGTAGAATACATTGTGTTTGCATACAACAAAGGTCCTAAACACAAGCAAAAACAGATCATTGCCATCGATAGCTTAATTTACAAGTCCAACCGATGACTGTTAACGAAAGGTTATCTTCAGATTTGCACACTTGGAACTATGGCTTTAAGGATGCAGTTGGTGCATCAATGCACCAAATGATCTTTCGCAGCAGTGTAAAGAATGTGTCTCTGGTTATTGTGCATCACAAAGCAACACACGCTTCCAAAGAAGGAGATTTTCATGAGGCTTGCCATGTGAACTCAAGCTGAAGTAAGCGTGCCCGAATGATTATGTTATGCCATCTGAAAGAGCAGTCATTCTGACCGCGGGAGAGGACAGACAATCGTGGCAACCCCCATCAAATAGCAAACGCGTCTGCGCAGGCGTCCAAATGTTTCATCGTTGGTGTCTTTCCCACAAGCTGTGCCTTGAAGGTCGGTGGGCCGCTTCCCACCTAACACCCCCCTGTCATGCGGCTCATAAAAGATGTTGCACAAGTGCCACTAAAATCCGGCATGGCCGACCACTCGGTCCATCTGTCCACATATCTCGCTGGCTCTCTGCCAACCTCTCTCACGAGTTGCAAGGGATGAAGGGAACGTTACTGTCATGGAACACACTTCACCTACACAGTCTGCGGTATAAATATTTTTGAGATATAAAAAGGTTAGTGCAGTTAAGGTCAACATAGACAGAACGTTCACTCCAGATGTGAAGGAGCATCGCTGAGTCTCTAAATGCATCAAAACGAACAAATAATATGATCCTACAGACATAGGGGTAAACTTATTTCTGATATGTATGCATTATAGCAAATAGTGTCTAAACGGCATATCTACCATGATAATGACAAGACTAGTCAATTTAATTCTTCAGCAGAACACAAAAAAAGAATGTTGTTACCCGAAAAACAAGACAAGAGGTCATGTGTCCATTCAATAGCAATGGGCACTGCCACTGTTTGGTTACCAACATTCTTCAAAATTTCTTCTTAGGGGTTTTGCGTAAAAAATGATTGTCAAATAGCTTTGAAATGACAAGATGGTTAGTAAATGTGTTTTTTTTTTTTGGGTGAACAATCTATTTAATTGACACTCATAAACACAGTTTTAAAGAAAAAAAAATAAAAGTCAATATCTAAATGCAAGCAATTTGCAGTATTGACAGCCAAACAACGTCATGCTGTGTGCTGCACTGAGTTGTTATTATTCACAGTCTGCAAAGTGAGAAAAAGATGAATCTACCCCCACATATGGTACATGATGAGATCTGTTTCAGATGTGACTCGGTTATATGCCAACATGACATACTGAAACTCGCATCGTTCAAAACAAATGACTTGGTTTGAGGGCAAATATACATCTACAGATGGAATACTTGTTGATCTCATGGCTGGCATTACTCAAAATATATATGTAGTTTAATGTGATTTTGACGTTCCTCGATTTGCTTAAGGTATGGATTACGTTCCCACTGCATCTGAATTTATAAAGTCAATAAGTTCCTTTAATAATTACTCAGTTTACAATGTAAAAGCACAAACACTCACGTTCCCAAGACCTCTTTGAAATCATAATTCTCCTTGATATCACTTGTCTTCTTTTTCCATCCATTTTCATCCTCTCCTAAAGGCATCGTACAGTTGCTTTGTGTCTCTGGGGATCTGCAAAATGAAACAGAAATGTCAATCATTGCTAGTGAATGTATTATAGAACTAAAGCAGTTTGCTGAATATTTGTTTCTCATTGAAAAACCGTGCCGATTCAAGCTATGATTCGGGATAGTTGGGGACACTGGGAGCCAAAGCTTATATATACTATTCCAAACCTGAGCAGACTTCTTGAGGGATATATAAAAAACTATAATAGAAATACCACTGCTATATATAGATATCAATATTCCTACACTGATTTTAACTACAAAGGTAAAACACATGGGAACATTGACAAACATAGAACTGTCAGGTTCCCTACAAGTCACAAGAGTCCTTCCTTTTTATGAAGCTATTAAAGGATCTGAATGGATTTTCTTGACAATCAATACTTCTCTTGGCAGATGCTCCACTCTTCATCTGACAGATAAGTATTGATATTTAACAACAGGCTAAGATGAATTACATGAAACACAACCACATCCCCAAACAAAGGAAATAAACAGATCACAAATGGAATCAAAATGATTAAGGGAGCATTTGAGAAAATCAGCAATCCAGTTCCTTTTTTTGCAGCAACACATTGCACATACCCTACACAATACATTGCACATACCCTACACATTGCACATACCCTACACAATAAATTGCACATGCCCTACACATTGCACATACCCTACACATTGCACATACCCTACACAATACACTGCACATGCCCTACACATTGCACATACCCTACACATTGCACATACCCTTCACATTGCACATACCCTACACAATACATTGCACATACCCTGCACAAAATATTGCACATACCCTACACATTGCACAAACCCTACACATTGCACATACCCTACACATTGCACATACCCTACACAATACATTGCACATACCCTACACATTGCACATACCCTACACATTGCAAATGCCCCTACACAATACATTGCACATACCCTACACAATACATTGCACATACCCTACACATTGCACATACCCTACATATTGCACATACCCTACACATTGCACATACCTTACACAATACATTGCACATGCCCTACACATTGCACATACCCTACACATTGCACATACCCTACACAATACATTGCACATGCCCTACACATTGCACATACCCTACATATTGCACATACCCTACACATTGCACATACCCTACACAATACATTGCACATACCCTACTCATTGCACATACCCTACACAATACATTGCACATACCCTACACATTGCACATACCCTACACATTGCACATACACAATCTTCACATATATGTGTTTCATGGGATTTGAACCAATGCACGTTTGAAACCCATTGCACCACAATGCCACTATATGCAAATAACCAGCAATTGAACTGTGATGTAACATATATAGGATACTTAATAAACAAAACAATGCAAGCAACCTTACCAGCACCTGTCAGTGAGTCTCATCTCTATAAGCAATATAATGTAAATGGACACATACTGTTCCCATAGGTGCCCAATGCGCATCAATGCGCATACAGGAGTCCAATGCCACCTGCAATAAACCTCTAATAGAAACCTATCTTCTATAGTTAACATCCACTAACAGGGGAATAAAATGCATGTTTGTTATAAATCGAGTGATTTTCACAGGATCCCATAAACGAGGGATGCACACAAAGCATTCATGGTATGGATATGAATATGGTTTTATTCTTCATGGAGAAACATGCATGTTTTCTATAGACCCCCGATGCGCAATGTGAACTGCAATGGATGAAAGTAATGCATTGCAAAACACAAAGAACGAAATGTAAATCATTCACTTCAAAACACTTGGAAATGTTATACCTGGTTTGTTTGCGAAGGTTCCCTTGTGATGTTTTATTCGACAGCAATTTTCCTCCGATGCAATAGTTGCAGGTCGACCCTGACGTCTGGAGGAGTGTCTCTCATTTAACCACACAAAGCTCATACTATCATACTGTCACCCAACCCAGAGGACACACAACATATACAGTGGTTACAGGCTTCATCATGGTCAAATCATTTGGAAAAAATACAAGCATGTAGATAGTAATGCAATAGTGTTCACAAAAATGCATGCTTTTGTATAGTTTTGTGGTTAGTTGTCAATATGCTTTGTGCATTTATTTTTTTAATTTTTTATGCACATTCATCCAGGTGTACTCAAGATATGCAATGCTAAAAAAGTTGATTCAGTCTTTATTTTGTCTTTGTCATGTAAAACCCGGGTTTCGTTCTGCGGAACACTAAATGAGATATTTTGAAGAATGTTTGCGACCCAACAACAAGGGCACCGTTCACTTGCAATGCGCTAAGCTGTTCGGTGTCTTTCTCCAAAATATCTTCGTTTGTGCCCTGTGGAAGAAATAGAGTGGTAATTAAATGGGTTACTCTCTCTGACCACTAATTAGCCTCTTATCTATCAAAAAATCCTTGGCACTTGGTACGTATGTTGTGTATTTCTTAAGAAGACTGGTATTAGATCACTTACAATTGCTTGTTACTTTATTCTAAAGGTTTCTTTTGTAAACCTCATTTGTAAGTCGCTTTGAACTAAAGCGTCAGCTAAATGACTAAATGTAAATGTAAGTGACAAGAGGGCGAGTAAATGATGACCTTACTGTCTGAAATCTACAGATCACATCACCTTAATATTCTGTATGGTGTTTTACTTAAGTAACAATTCCAAATCTAAGATTTTATAACCATATAAAGGTTTTAAATATATGTTTTTATTCGCTTTGATAATTTGCCCTGATCTGAATCAAATCTAAAGAATATAATTAAAGAAACAAATCTTATTCCTTTCTTCACAATACAAGTCATCAATTGAGATTGAGATTATTCACCACACTGAAGAACCTCAAAATACATTCTCTGGGTTTTAGTTCAATCTTGGCTATTGCCAACAGTTTTAATTTAACATCAATGTGTTTTCAGAAGGGATATATTCAATTCTTCTCCTAGTCTCAACCTGCACTCCATCGTGACTATCAATTTCTGTGCAAAAATAAAGAAATATGAAATACACATTCTCTTTTGACATCTTGTTTCTGTTTTGTTAAATTATTTTGTGAGAACACATTTTTCAACATGAATGGACATGTTTTCAGGGGAACGTTTTCAATGATTGTATCTTATTTGGCCTGTATACTCCAAATCTGCTTATGTACCTTCTTTATGTTCAGAAGCCGTCTCTTTCCCTTCCTGCTCGGCAACTGAATTATTTGTGGAAACATCGGTTCCATTCTTTGCATGAGCCGTTCGACAGAGGAACCACAACGGCAGAATGCCATCCAAGCTTAGAAGTTTAGTCGTCCATGTCTGATCATTCGTCTTAGAAACTTGGAGATATCTTTAAACGTTTCATAGCAACATGCTCTAGCAATAAATAAAACAAACAGATTTCTGAATCTACATCACAAGTTCACATAAACTTTTAACAAAATGTTTTTTTTAGGTTGTAATCGTAATTGGCTTGTCAATTGTGTATTGACAAATAAATGATAACAAACGCCATTGTACACTTCAGTGTTTGCCCATGTTTGGTTTGCTTTAACAATGTATTTAATTGCATGACATAAAAATAATTTAATTACCTAGATATCACATGTGTAAGATGTTATCTGTGAGATTTACATTTAGATTTATTCATTTGGTAGACGCTTTTATCCAAAGAGGATTATGCAGTGGCCGATTGTCACTGCAGAGTAAACAGGGATGAGATGTCTTTCTCAAGAACACTTCAGCATTGTCACTGGGATTCGAACTCACAACCTTCTGTTACAAATCAAACTCTCTGAACAGCAGACCACAACTAACCCCTAAAACATCTGCTAAAGATCTGGAGATCTGCTGTATGTAATCATCTCTTATAAATAGCTTGTACATCCATTCTAAATCATAAACATCTTCAAGACATCTTCAAGAGCTCTACACGACATCTCACAGTAGACGTTGGAATTAAAGTGAAATGAATTAAATGAAAATGCAGACATCAAATATGTAACATTTTCTGTATGTTTATATATATATATTCTGTGTGTATGTATTAATATATATAGTAACATTTTCTGTAAAAACATATACATATATATATATATATATATATATATATATATATATATATATATGTATATATATATATATATATATATATATATATATATATATATATATATATATATAAATGACATCTCACCCCTTGTTTACTCTGCAGTGACTATCGGCCACTTAATAAGCCTCTTTGGATAAAAGCGTCTACCAAATGAATACATCTAAATGTATATCTCACAGATAACATCTTATACATGTGATATCTAGCTAATGAAATTATTTTTATGTCATGCAATTAAATACAACGTTAAAGCAAACCAAACATGGGCAAACATTGAAGTGGTGTTTTTTTTATATATATATATATATATATATATATATAGTAACATTTTCTTAATATATATAGTAACATTTTCTGTA
This sequence comes from Triplophysa yarkandensis, assembly GCA_033220385.1. Taxonomy (NCBI): domain Eukaryota; kingdom Metazoa; phylum Chordata; class Actinopteri; order Cypriniformes; family Nemacheilidae; genus Triplophysa; species Triplophysa yarkandensis. The sequence goes on along the minus strand of CM065670.1, from coordinate 3,392,302 downwards.
AAGACACACACACACACACACACACACAAACACACACACACACACACACACACACACACACACACACACACACAGAATATATATATATATACATACAGAAAATGTTACATATTTGATGTCTGCATTTTCATTTAATTCATTCCACTTTAATTTCAACGTCTACTGTCAGATGTCGTGTAGGCATCCTGAAGATGTCTTGAAGATGTTTATATACACACACACACACACACACACACACACACACACACACACACACACACACACACACACACACACATATATATATAGAAAATGTTATTAAATATATAATTATAAATATATATATTTATATAAATTCATACACACACACAGAATATATATATATTAATATATATGTGTGCATTTTTATATTTCTCCTCATTGCTACTTTCTTATTTCTTGGAGATGATTTAGAACTTTTCTTTACTTCGATTTGACTTGAACGGTGTTTGACACCTCGCGCATTGCGCAACACTTCTATAGAGAGGGCGGGGCTCTGACAGATTCTCTTCCGGTGTCGTGCGACACAGGAGGCGGGGCTTCTATGTTTGCTAGCCATCAACGTCTCTTGCTAGCTTGTTGTGTCTCCGTTGCTACCGATCTACATTTCAGAACCAAACAAAGACCGTCGACATTATTATACGGGTAGGAGATCGTATTTAGTCAACTTTCGTCGCCATATACGTCAGCCATCTCAGCAAACGTAACAAAACGACGTGAATGAAACCGCTCTGTTGTTTGACTGAAGAACGCGCGTGGATTGGCTGTTCGGGACTGTTTACCGGAAGGTTAGCAGCTAGGCTAGGTGTGTTTATTTATACACAGTTTGTTGTGTTAGAAATTGACTCAAAGCTGCACTTTGCAACGTTTATGGGAGACTAAATAAAGTTTGGAGATTAAACAGATCAAATGCATGCTATTTTGGGGAATATGGTTTACTGTAAGCATTGGAATATAAGGAATGTTTGTAAGACATGCAAGCAAATTAGTTTATTTTAGGATTTTTAATTAATTTGTTTATTTTAGGATTTTTAATAACTGTATTTTATTTTAGGATTTTTAATAAATTTGTTTATTTTAGGATTTTTAATAAATTTATTTATTTTAGGATTTTTAATAAATTTATTTATTTTAGGATTATTAATAAATGTAGTTATTTAAGGATTTTTAATAAATGTTTTATTTTAGGATTTTTAATAAATTTATTTAAGAATTTTTAATAAATTTATTTATTTTAGGATTTTTAATAAATATATTTTATTTAAGGATTTTTAATTGGTGTTTTTTATTTTAGGATTTTTAATAAATGTAGTTATTTTAGGATTTTTAATAAATGTAGATATTTTAAGATTTTTAATAAATGTAGATATTTTAGGATTTTAATAAATGTATTTATTTTAGGATTTTTAATAAATGTATTTATTTTAGGAAGTTGTTATTTATAACACAAGGGGTGACACATTTTGGTGACTAGTTTCACACAATTATATTTATCCATTCACATTTATATTAATGTATCACCAGGAAGTGATTAAATGGGAGCCAAAAGAAGGCGGGCCACCTCTCCCTCCAGCAGTGCCAGCGGAGGAGACTTTGATGAAGCTACATCATCCACCCCGGTCAGCGGATGGAAGAGAAGAAGAGCTGCCACCGCCCCATCTGTAGATCAAGTGAGATCTTCACTCGAGGACTGGCCGATCATCCCCACAAAGGCTGAAAGTTGATTTATGTGTTTGTGTTTTATCAGATTGCTGTGTGCCATGAATTGTACAATACTGTCAGAGACTACAAGGATGACCAGGGCAGACAGATCTGTGAGCTGTTTGTTCGGGCTCCAAAGAGGAGGTAAACGTTCGCAGAATACTCCTAAATGCAGCCACAGGATTAGACGCCAACCGTAACTCCATATTTTCTGTCTAGGAACCAGCCAGACTATTATGAGGTGGTCAGCCAGCCCATAGACATGATGAAGATACAGCAGAAGCTCAGGGCAGAGGAGTACCAAGATGTGGGACAATTCTCTGCGGACTTTCATCTGCTCATTAACAACGCCAAGTCGTACTATCAGGTAAGATTGCATCATTAAGTGCTGTGTATTTGTATTTATCGCTTATGAATATATTTAATTTTAACACGTGTATATCTCCTACAACAGACAGACAGTGCAGAGTATAGGGCTGCCTGCCGGCTTTTCAATGTCTTCCAGTCCACAAAGAACGATCTGCTACGGGGAGGTGATGGAGAGGAGGCAGAAGATGATGAGGAAGGTGAAGACGTGGAAAACCCAAGCGCTTCCATGGAAGAAGAGGTTCGACATTTTTCTTGACATTTCCAATTCAGTGTCTTACTTTATGCTGCTAAACTGATGTTTTCCTCTGTTGTAAGACACCACCAAGCTATCTGAAAGCCATATTGGAACAGCTTTTAGAGGCCATCGTGTCAAGCACCGATTCTTCTGGAAGGACTGTTAGTGAGCTCTTCCAGAAACTTCCTTCCAAACTGGTAAGATCTAAATATGTGGCTGTTTAGACCTGTTTGGTAATGATTACATTCAATTTTGTCTACCCCTATTAGAGCTGTCATAAAAAAGTTATTTAACTTATTTTTTCAGCATTATCCAGACTACTATGCTGTAATAAAGGAACCCATAGATCTACGCACCGTGGCTCAAAGAATACAAGTGTGTTGGATTTACAAAATAGTGAAATACTGTTTATGTTGTTCAGTTTTTGTTTAGAAGGAATCTCTGTTACATTATACAAAGGAATGTATTTTGTAACAGGCTGGGGAAGTAAATAATATTAAACTAAATAAATTGCAAGCAGACTGTTGTATACAGTCAACTTAACCTGAACATAACTCTACAACAGCAAACTTTTGTGTTGTGTGTCAGGCAGGACATTACAAATCTATCAGTGCTATGGCGAAGGACATCGATCTTATGACCAAAAATGCCAAAACCTACAACGAGCCCGGTTCACAGGTTTTCAAGGTTGCTAAACTTCATTTCATATAGTTCAATAATCTTCATTTATGTATATGTTATGGATTTTTATATTCAAGCTCTTGCCTTTGTAAGGATGTTTTCTCTTTCTTTAGGATGCAAACACTATTAAAAAGATCTTTGCACAGAGAAAAACAGAGATTGAACAGGCTGAACCCACCAAATCCAGCCTTCGCATCAGGTAAAGTTTTTGTTTTATTCATTTGAATTTTAGACAGGTATTTTACACATTCTCAGCATTTTTAATTTGTGCTGTAGAAACCGAAGGTCTGCTCAGGGAGGCCGGCTGTCTGCCATTACCACGGCCCTTCAGGCGGGGTCTGAAAGTGATGAAGACTCCCTCCTTTCGGGTAACTTTATTACTATCAGATGCTGATGGAAAAATCAGATATAGGTTCCATGAGCTTCGCAAAAGCTAAACATAATTGAAATTTACAAGGTAGTCAGTCAGACATCATATAAAATGTATCTTAAAAATATTATTCAACATTGTATGATTGTTCATCCTGATTTCAGGCACTGTACGCTATGATACTGCAGAAGCAGAGACTGACTGCGGTCTTAGTTCCAGTGACCCAATCCTCCAGCTGTACCAGGCTGTGCGAGGAGCCCGTGGTGTTTCGGGACAGCTTCTTGCTGAACCATTCCTTCAGCTCCCCTCACGCAGGGAATACCCAGACTACTACCAGCAGATCAAAAACCCTGTGTCCCTACATCAGATCAGGTAGGGATGTCGCAATCGCTCCTTGATATGTTTTTAGATTTGAAGCAGATCTGAATAATATAGACTCTTTATTTTTCTGTGAAGGGAAAAGATGAAGAATGGGGATTATGAGGGAGTTGAGCAGATTGAAAGTGATCTGGCACTTATGTTTGAGAATGCTAAACGTTACAATGTGCCTAACTCCACCATATACAAGCGTGCACATAGACTGCAGCAGGTACTGCAGGTGAGTCTGCTTTGATAACAACAGATATCTTTCATTTTAATGATTCTATCCCAATATCATGAGGAACACTGAGCTTGTTGGTAATTTTGTCTCGTAGCAAAAGAAAAGAGAGATTCGTGATGAGGATGAAGGAGATGTTTCTACTGCAGCATCTGATCAAGGAAGTGTTAAGAGAAAAAGGTGATTAAAAGCCTACTAGTTCTTAAGTTTACATGCACATTCAATTTTGAGACATTTCATCCAGTGCTTTTCTTGTTTCACCCTTGTTACTGGATTAACAGCCATAAGAAAAACACCAAAAAGAACCGAATGAAAGCCCTTTATGCTGCAGTGACAGAGGCACGAGAAGCTGGAAGCGGGCGACGTCTCTGTGACCTCTTTATGCTGAAACCCTCCAAGAAGGATTATCCAGACTACTACCAAATCATCCAAGAGCCCATGGACTTGCGCACCATTGAGCAAAACATTCGTGCAGAACGTTACAGAAATGCAGATGCACTCATAAACGACATGAAGCTAATGTTTCGCAACGCCCGCCATTATAATGAGGAGGGGTCTCAGGTGGGTGTCCTTACAGGAAATTGTGTGCGAGGGTCAAACCAAAACTCAACCTGTTATTCAAAAATGCATGTGGCTCTGAGTTTGGCAGGTGGATTTGTAAACAATGCCAAATAAGAAAAAAAATTTTTGAAATGCATCACGTTCATTTTTATTTTTGCCTCTAGGTTTACAATGATGCAAACGTCTTGGAAAAGCTTGTTAAGGATAAACAAAAAGAGCTTGGACCTGGTCCGGAGGAGGATGACATGGGCTCTCCTAAACTGAAGCTTCGTAAGTTCTAAGGGCATTAAGAAAAACTTCCCCTGAATTTGTTTGGTTTTATTGTACTTTTCATTTTTTTTATTTAAGGGCGTAGTGGACTTGCAACCTCCCCCAAAAAAGGGCGTGCCCAGACCACACCACTTCAACAGAAGCTCACGAGTCTCTACGAAGCCGTGCGCAACTTTACGGACAACCGCGGACGTCGTCTCAGTGCTGTTTTTCTACGGCTACCGTCACGCTCGGAGCTGCCTGACTATTATGCCGCCATCAAGCGGCCCATTGACATGGAGCGTATACGCAGCTACATGGTTCAGAGTCGCTACCAAGACATTGATTCTCTAGCTGAAGATTTTATCCTTATGTTCAACAATGCTTGCACCTACAACGAGCCAGAGTCTCTTATATATCGCGATGCACTGCTGCTCCATCGAGCTTTTCTGGATGCCCGTAGACGCATCGAGGAAGAGGAGGAAGGAGATGAAGGTGCACTGGGTGGCGTGGCGGTCGGACCTCTTGTGCGTGAGCTTATTCGGAATCTCTTTGTTTCGATGATGGGACACCAGGACGATGAAGGCCGATGCTACAGCGACTCCTTAGCGGAGGTACCAGCCATTGATCCTGCTGACCCAGAGGACCCTCCACTCAGTTTAGAGATAATTCGGAATAATGTAGATCATGGGCGCTACAGGAGACTGGATGTGTTCCAGGAGCATGTATTTGAGGTGCTGGAGAAAGCTAGACGCCTCAATAGGTAAGCAGACACGAATAAAAAGGAATAGTTCATGCACCCAATAAAGTGAGATCATGAAAGAGAGTGATTTTTTTTGTTAACTGATTCTTTAAAGCTACACTTTTGAAGTGCTCACTGTTTCCCTCATGTGGTTATTAAGCATAAAGATTTTCAATGTTGTAAAAACTATCTCTGAGAAAATTCATCCATTTAAGAGTGTTCTACCACTAAAATAATTTTTGAGGTCAAAAATACGATTTGTTGCATTAGAATGTTTTCTTATCTAATAGAATGAAATTGAATAGCAAGTATACATTGTGCTTTCAGGACTGATTCTGAGATCTTTGAGGATTCGGTGGAGCTTCAGCAGTTCTTTGTGAAGATACGCGATGAGCTGTGCAAGAACGGTGAAATCCTTCTCAGCCCAGCTCTGAGCTACACATCCAAACATCTGCATGCGGATGTGGACCAGGAGAAGCGAGAAAAGCTTCCCCAGGAGATAGAGGAAGACCAACTGAAACGCGAGGAGGATAAAAAAGGTCTATTTTTTGGTTTTATTGCTTTTATGAAATTTCGGTAGCTGAACTTCAGTTTTCACATAACCGCATCCTGGCTTTTAATAAAAGACTCCTTATTTGGTTGGAAATATGATGTTCTATTAACACTTTAGCACATGATTTATAAGATATCTGTCATCCCTGTTCAAGCAGATAAGACTTGGTCTTATATGACTACATATCCACCTAAATGCATAGTAAATATCATCGTTTAGAATAATCTGGACCAGCGATTGATAGGCTGATGTCTTACTAAGTTAGACTGCATGAATGCATACTATTATTCACTTTGCTCTTTTGGATGAAGACAAAACAGAGGGAGCGGCAGGAAGCCAGTGGTCATCGGATTCTCAAGGCACATATAGTCAGGACTGCAGTTTTGAGAACAACACTTACAGTGTGGGAGACTGTGTATATGTGCAGCCTGCAGAAGCCAATCTGCAACCCCACATTGTGTGCATCGAGAAACTCTGGAAGGATGAAGCTGGTGCGCAACATCCTCCTATAGAATTTTTGTTTATTTTTTTGTATTTGTAATTAAAATGATTTATTCTTGATTGGGTGTATGTTTCCTGCAGGTGAGCAGTGGATGTGCGGTGGCTGGTTTTATCGACCAGCTGAGACGTTCCACCTCGCCACCCGTAAATTTCTGGAGAAGGAGGTGTTCAAGAGCGACCACACAAACCGTGTACCCTTTACCAAGATTCTGGGGAAATGTGCTGTTTTGTTTGTTAAGGTCAGTAACACAAGCCACTGTTTTGGTAGTATTTTTTATGTAGACAAATTTTGTTGTTTTAACGTTGCAATGAATTCACTAGAATGTGGGCTTCCTTGTTTTAGGACTACTTTAAATCGCAACCTGAAGGATTTAAACCTGAAGATGTTTACGTCTGTGAGTCTCGGTACACTGCCAAGACCAAAACCTTTAAGAAAATCAAGGTTTGGTCCATGCCACAAAGCTCTGTGAAATTAGTCCCTCGAGATGTCGCATTACCTGTTGTCAGGGTGGCTTCAATGTTCGTGACAGCTAAACGTGATCAAGAGAAAATGTTGGACCTTCCTAATGGAAATAGTTTTACTGAGAAGGTAAGAATTTCATTATTGATTAGTTTTGGATGTCCATAATTTGAATTATTGCTTCACACACTACATTCTCAAATGCTTAATGTTCACAGGAACGAGAAGATGTCCAAGTCGAAGTGCCCAATGGGGAGCCAGGTTGTCAGTATTACGAACAGCTTCGCTACAACGACATGTGGCTTAAATTAGGTGACTGCGTCTATATACGCTCTCACAGGATGGTGCGACCTCGAGTTGGCAGGTGAGCCTTGACAGTTCCTTATAAACTTTTTGCTGCTTTAGTTCTAATAGAAATGAATTTAGATATATTGACATAGCTTGCGTGTATTTTAAAGCTTTATTGTTATGAAGTTGCTTGATTCATATTGACAGGATTGAGAAGATGTGGGTGCGAGAGGGAGCAGCGTTCTTCTTTGGGCCAATTTTCATCCACCCCGAGGAGACAGAACATGAGCCAACAAAGATGTTCTACAAGCGTGAAGTGTTTCTTAGTAGCCTGGAGGAGACCTGCCCTATGACATGCATTTCAGGTACAAAGCCATCAATCCATTTTTTTGTTTTTCTAATATAAAAGTCCTCAATATATATGTTATCAGAATTTATTACAACAGCTTGCACTATAAAGTTGTTAAAATACATTGCAATTAAGATTCTATACAATCATAATTTAATATTTAAAAATTCCTATGATGTATTAGAATACATATTTGAAGTTGCATTAGATCTCTTGAACTGAGAAATCTGAGAAATTTATTAAAATCCAGTTACAAATGTTTGGTGTGGAAGCAAGTTAGACATTTTAAGTCCCCTGCTGTTTTCAGTTCTTAAATCAGACAGAATGTTTAAAAGTATTTCTATCTGTTTTGGCAGGAAAATGTGTGGTGTTGTCTTTCAAGGATTTCCTGTCCTGCAGACCCACCGAGTATACAGAAGATGATGTGCTCCTGTTTGAGAGTCGATACAATGAGAGTGAAAAGCAGATGAAAAAGTTTAAAGGCCTTAAACGTTTCTCACTCTCTTCTAAAGTGGTAGATGATGAGATCTTCTACTTCAGGTGTCTGATACTTTCCTACCAAATTCAACACAGCATTATTCTTGTTTTGAGGTTGTTTTGTGCAAAAAAGAAGCTAAAAAAGACTAACTCTTCACTCGATTTCAGGAAGCCCATCGTGCCTCAAAAGGAGCCATCTCCCCTGCTGGATAAAAAGATTGAGGAACTGGAGGCAAAGTTTGCAGACATGGAAGACCTAGATGAAGATGTGGAAGATCTGGATGATGATGATGAGGAGGCAGCAGCGACTCCCTCAATGCCTCAGAGTCAGACGTCTATATTAAATGACGTAGATATGCCTTATACACCACCACAGGTATTTTCAATTCACCCTCTTTCAAATCAACTGCCATTACCAAGATTGTGTTGTGGTCAGTTTGTGGTGGGTTTACAAATTAACCAAGAACACTGTAGAAAATGCATTTCGATGTGAATAAAACTTATTAAAGAACACAACAGGTATGTACTGGCAAAAACCACAAAGGATTAATAAAAAAAATATAGTTAAAAATGTCTTATTTTATCAGGCCTGACACATATCGCTTAAATCCATTCCTAACATACTCTTTTGCATTGTGCTGATTGCAGTCCACACCAAAGATGAAGGGCATGTCTAAGAAAGAAGGAGCCAAGCGTAAGATCAATATGAGTGGCTATATCCTGTTTAGCAGTGAGGTGAGGTCTCTTATTAAAGCCCGTCACCCCGATTATTCTTTTGGAGAGCTGAGCCGACTGGTGGGCACAGAATGGAGGAACCTGGAAACTACTAAGAAGGCAGAATATGAAGGTGGGTCCAAAAATGTATCCAATGCACTAGTTCTTAAATGTGCCTGTAATGGCATAACTATTTCCCGATTTTGTTTGTGAACTCCTAGCTGCAAAGTTCTGGTCTCACTGTATTACTTAGCCATTAAGGTTTGATTGGCAGGTCTCTAAATTTCCTTCTCTGTTTATTCCAAGAACGAGCCGCAAAACTGGTGGAGCAGCAGGAACGAGAGAGGGTCCTTCAGCAGCAACAGTCCTCACCAAGAGCAGGTACCCCAGTTGGAACAATGATGGGGGTGGTACCTCCCCCAAGCGCTATGGGGATGCTAAACCAGGCCATGCCACCTTTGCCAGGTAACGCCAAATTGCCCCAGCCCTTGCTGAAAGAGATCGATGCAGCAGCCGGGCACCCTCTGATAATACTGAACCATTCAAAACCACCTTCGTTCAAAACCACCTCCATTCATCATGTCACTGCCCTTTCCTGCATCTGCAGTACGCCCTATTTGTGCTGGAGTGGTTCATTTCACCTACCAACTTGTTGGAATATTATCACATTCCTCATATATTTGCATGACAACTTTTAATGATTAACTTCTTAAATACGTAGTTGCTCCTTATTGCACCACAAGCCTGGATTAACCCCATATGAGTTTGTACACTTTAACATGTCTAAACTGTTTTGTAGTGCATGATTTGTTTGCTGCATGTCATCAATGCATGGATCTTTGTGCTGTGTTCTCCTCACCCAAGGCATGATGGGAAATTATGGCCCGCCCTACATGCCTATGCAAGGTCCTTCTGAGGGCATGATGGGCATGGGTGGCACACCACCTCATACCATGGGGGTGCCCCAGCTGCCCTCACATCACTACTATCCACCAGGCATGGCCGGGTATCCTGGTATGCCCCTTCCGGGTAAGAATTGAAGCACCCTGATTAATCAGAATACCTCACAAGTCTGGTTAAGATGAAGATGGCATTGAACAAATATAAACAAATTGGATTTGTTATCAAAAAGAAAACGTTGTCAAAAAATTTCTTTGAAGATCAGGCAACATATTTTCGATATATTTGATGGGAATATATTTTATTTGTGTGATAAATTTCTCCCTTTTAAAAAGTTGAATCATGTGGTTTTATTTGCTGTTAAATGTTTTTAAAAAAAAATGTATGTTGGAAAATATTGTACTTTATACTACAAAGTATTTTAAACGTATATAGAAACAGATTTTATTCTCTTTGAAACCTGAGAAACATGCCTTAATTTACCATTATGTAAGTAGATTTTCTATTTGTATGCGTCTCACATATTAGATACTACACTTTAAAGGATGAGAATTTCCACATCACATTACTAACATTCTAATTTCTTTTTCTCAATAGCTTTCCAAACGTTTATTTAGAGCACAAGATTTGTCATCTCTTCTCTACTCTCTTTAAAGTCTGTGCTTTCACACACCATATTTGATAGCAGAAACTACAGCTATTTTTTTTATCATATCCCCTCACGAGATTCATGTAATATGAGCCATTGAGCATTGATTAGTAAGCATATTTTTTCATCCTATTTTCTCCTTTTTTTAAGGTGCAATGAATGGTATGGCTGGAAGTCCTGGTCCTGGAAACCCTTATGGTTTGCTGGTAATGATTTGTGTAGATCTTTAGCAATGCTGCTAAAATTGATGCCGGTGTCTTACATTACTTGACTTTCTTTTTGGACTAGGTGGCTGGTTATGGGCCAGGGCAACAGGCTCCACCCCCGTATCCAGGCCAGGGTCAACCAGGCCAACATCAGCCAGGCCCGCCTCTTTTTGTTGCTCCGCCTCCCAAGCCCCAACGACTGCTGCATTCGGAAGCTTACCTGAAATATATAGAGGGCCTGAGCGCAGATTCATCCACTGTTAGCAAGTGGGACCAAAGCCTTAAGGGTAAAATTAGTTCATTACACAAAAAAAAATTCTGCAGAATGGTCCTACTGTTAAATTCAAATTTTAGGTTATTAATTTTACAATGGATTAAAAAACCTCATGGCACTGTAAACCTGTTTTTACAAAACTAAAAGAAATGACCTCACCTTGAAACGTGTATGTCCTGCTTTCCCTCAGCACAAAGAAAAGATTGTCGGCTCACCCGGGAACAAGAGAGCCGTCTCCCCACACACTGGCTGAAGAGCAAGGGCGCTCATACCACGATGGCAGATGCGTTGTGGAGACTCCGCGACCTGATGATGAAAGACACGCTTAACATCCGACAGGCCTTCAACCTCTAGACCTCCAACCTTCACTCCCAACTCTCAGGACTCTTATTTATGCAAGACTCCTACCAAATCCTTCCTATCACGACTTAAGATCTGATGTAGTATTGCGTACTCTGTCAGAAATGCTTCAGCAATAATCAGTTTGTTTGTTTGTGTGTCTGTGTGTGTGTGTGAAAAAGGCTTTTAAACATTTATGTAGGTACGTATGATGCACTGAATTCAAGTGACTAATGCATCAGCTTCTGTTACAAGAGGTGAGGATCAGAGGTGTTTATGAATCATGCTGGTGAGGTTATATTGTTTTTAAATGACACACTTTTAACAGCACCTCAGGCACTGATATTTAAAGTATACCCTTTAAAATTATGATCACTTAAACACAGATGAAGTTGTAATCAAACACGGTAGCGTTTTACAGACATTCTTTTTTATACCAAACCATATAAGCTGAGTTTCCTTTTTTACTGTTCATGCTTTCATGTTGGATAGAACGCTTGTGCGAGCTGTTTTGTCCCACAATATTTGTTTGAACACTGATGTATTGAAAATGTCAAATTTGTGTTAACTCCACCAATAAACCTTTCAATGGAGCCTTGACATTTTTAATGTTCATACATGGCAGCCTTGAATAACCAATATCATTATTTAGGTTGTATACAGTATAAGAATTTTTTTTTTCATTAGAATAAAATGCTTTAAAAATGTGAAAATTGTCCATACAAAGTGTACAAGTACAAATGCAATATTTGATAAAAAATAAAAGTAAAAAAAAACATAGATAGAAAAAACAAACAAAAGGAAAAGCATAATAATAAAAATAAATATTAAAGTTTACACAAACCCATACACAATATAAACTACAAAAATTTGCGACGTGATGTCACTTCCTGTCAGGGGCGGAACACACCGCGCTATTCTCTTTAGTGTTTGCCCTGTCCATATCCACACTGTCTACCTCTCTCCGTTATTTTCATGCTAATTTAGTCCAGAACACCCTAAACCAGGACTAAACCCAACAAACAGCACTCTTTATCATCTCAACTTATGGAGTAAATTACACCAGGAGGAAAATAAGCCGAGGTGAGCTTTATTCAGCCAGTTTGTGAGGAGGAGCGAGCTAGTCAGGTGTTAGCAAAGCCATGCAAAACCAATGAAATCTTTACATTGTCAGTCCAAATAAACATTGAGCACCAAAACATGAGTTTAATGTTATATTTGCATGACTAATATAAAGGTGGCATGACTGTTGCTCGTGTAAGTGAATGAAATGAAGGCTTTTTGCTCTGCAGGGATAGGAGGAGTCTATTTTTTGACAACTGTATAAATGATCCTTTTATTTTAAAGTGATACCCCAAAATGATTTAAATGCCCCTGTGAGAGGCAGAGAGGTCATGCAGGGGTTGTTTTATAACTTTGATTTATGTATTAATCTATTGAATGTTAATGACAGTAGCTTGGGTTGTAATGCATGTGTTGTTTCTGTAATGGCCATCCCATAATATACCTTGTTTATATGTTACTGTTGTTGTTTTACCCTCCTCTATATTTGCAGTGTGGTAAAGTAATACATTCACTTAAAAGACACAGCAGTATTAAAATGTATTTATAAATGATTAAACATGTATATTAGAATAGTTTATTGTTGACTGATTTGTGATTTTAAACACTGTGATTTAGAATTGTGATATATCCATATGAATGGAAAAATTTACAGTATCTCAATTACTTCTTCTAGATATACATGAGATTTAAACGAGATTTCATGCAAGTCAAAAGCCTAAATTATTCTTACAAATGTCTCGTTTTGAGGTTTAAAAGATCCCAATAATCTCACACATTTAGCTTAGTTTTGCCAGGTTGGCAGTCCTTATCAAATTTACCCTATCCACAAACATATTATTTACATTTATTCGTTTGGTAGACGCTTTTATCCAAAGTATAATACATTTACCATATCCACAAACATATTATTTACATTTATTCATTTGGTAGACGCTTTTATCCAAAGTATAATACATTTACCCTATCCACAAACATATTATTTACATTTATTCATTTGGTAGACGCTTTTATCCAAAGTATAATACATTTACCCTATCCACAAACATATTATTTACATTTATTCATTTGGTAGACGCTTTTATCCAATGTATTTGATAATATGTTTGTGGATAGGGTAAATGTATTATACAGTTGTCAATCATCCCTGCAGAGTAAACAGGGGTAAGATGTTGCTCAAGGACACTTCTGTCATCGTCTGGCACTGGGATTCGAACCAGCAACCTTATGTACAATCTACTTTAGTTGAACAGCCAACAGCATCGTACATTTTATTGTTGTTTGTTATTTCTCCTAAGCAATTTATACAGAAACATCTGAACCTAAGTGAATATATATTCTTCTGCGTACATCTACGTTACAGTAGTTCACCCAAAATGGAAAATCTGTCCTCTTGTTATTTCAAACCTTTATGGGTTTCTTTTTGCAACAGAACACAACTGAATATATTTTGAAGAATGTTGGTAACTGGCACCAATTCATTTGCATAGATTTTGTGTCCATACAGTAGAAGTGAATGGGTGTCACTGCTGTCTGGTTAGCAACTTTGCTTAAAATATCTTCTTATAGAAACAATATGTGTATTATGAACATTTCCTTTTTCAATACCATGTTTATAGCTACCGATGACTGATAACAAGGGCCAGCAAAATCTGGGCACTTTTTTTGTTGATTCTGCATAGAATTACTGTAAATGTTTCTTATTTAAAGTACAAATTCCTATAAAAACTTAAAGGCATTCAATACCTTTAGTCACAAGTGGTGTGTGCAATATGTGTGCAGGGCCGACCAACCGTGTGTGTCATGGATACTTTGACATCATGTTGTCATTGGTTTGCATCAGGTCACATAAATTGTAATACAACTACAAGAGCTGAAATCCATTATTTCCGGATCCGCAGAGTCTTTCACGGATAACTCCGTGTGTGGATTCCCTGTGACCCTGCTTATAACACTTCTTTTTCTGAATATGTGCTGAATATGCGAGGACAATGTTTTTGGAACATAAAAAGTTAAACATCTGCACAAACAAACATTAAAAAGTATGAAGATCTGATAACTGCATTTGACCTTTTTTTGTCCCTGCAGGTAGATCTTTGCAGTCATCTTTTGCTATAAACCACCACACCTTCTTTCCCTGTTCATCGCAAGGTTGCGTTCTCACCTGACTGCAAAGTCTTTACTTGGTTATTTAACCGACCAGCCACCTATCCGAATCAGAATGTCACAGCTTCAGTTTCAGGCACCTGGCAACCCTACACCCAGCGCTCCCCCATTACCGCTGACTCCGCCTCAACCCAGGTTCAGTATTCCATGTGCCACCGCTTCCTTACCATCAGAGAGTGCCAGTCATCCACTAAGAAACTCCTCCCTACCTTCTGCCTCAGCAACACCCTTCTGCAACTCTTCAGGTGGGTGTTAAAATGCTAGTATAAAGACATTTGTATTCCATGTGTTCATATCGGACCGTGGTTGTTTTATGGATAAGTAGATTATGTGTTTCCCTAATGTTTTGTGTCCAAGTCTCCAACATGGCAAACCCTAAAGAGAAGACCCCGATGTGTTTGGTGAATGAGTTAGCCCGTTACAATAAGATCCAACCTGAATACAAGTTGCTCAGTGAAACAGGACCAGCCCACTCCAAGGTAATATTCGAAAATATCCTTTCCAATATCACAGTATATACACAGACTGGTGATGGTGTTCTTTGTTAGATCTTTTCAGTGCAGTTAACTCTGGGGGATCAGCACTGGGATGCAGAGGGGACCAGTATAAAAAAAGCTCAGCACTCAGCAGCATTATGTGCTCTCGCCCAAACTACCCTGCCAAAACCCAGTCACAGAACCCCCCGGCACCCAGGCAAGAACCCAGGTGGGATCTACAAGGGCTCAGAGTGTACGTCATAAAACGCATACTTGCCCCTTATTATTATTATTATTATTATTATTACTATTATCATTTTTGTTTAATAGAGACAGTTAACGCAAAAAATATTTATCTCCTCAAATGTAAACAGTAGAAGTGAATGGGTGTCACTGCTGTCTGGTTAGCAACTTTGCTTAAAATATCTTCTTATAGAAACAATATGTGTATTATGAACATTCCTTTTTCAATACCATGTTTATTACTATTATCATTTTTGTTTAATAGAGACAGTTAACGCAAAAAATATTTATCTCCTCAAATGTAAACAGTAGAAGTAATCTTTTTATATTAAAAGTGAATATAGATTCCAACATTTGGGAAAAAATATTTTCTTAAGATTCCAAATGTCCATCTGTTTTTTCTTGCATAAGACTATTTTTGCATATGTTTGCCATTCATCAGTTTCTTCTCTCTGCAGATAGCTTAACGCACACTGTGGAGCTTAATGCACTTTGTATGAAGTTGGGCAAGAAGCCCATCTATAAACCTCTTGATGCCTACCAGGGAATGAGACCAGCATTCAATTACAACATCAGAGCGCCAGGCCCTTATGCTCGATCCATGCATCAGTATGCACACAATTTTATTGAATATTGTATTATTTATTAAACAAGGAAAGAATTCCTAAAATGTGTTTCTGTATCGATGACAGAACGATGCTTTGATCCTTGACATTGGTTATGTGATCTCTTCTTTTGAAGTTATTACTATCCTTTTCCCCCGGTGGGGCCAGTACTGTATCATATGGAGCTATCCGTCGGTGGACAGCAGTTTCACGGCAAGGGCCGCACAAGACAGGCAGCCAAACACGATGCTGCCGGAAAAGCTATCAAATATCTGCAAAAAGAGCCAACACTGCAGGAAATGGCAGAGGTACAAGCTCATATTACAAACACAATAAATGTGATGATGTAACTTTCCTTTTTTTTTTTAGAAAGAGCTTGTCTGAACGTCTACTATAATGATTTTGTCCCTATTCAATTATGTTTTTTAAAATACAGTGTTATCATGATCTGAATAACGCTTCTTTGTTTCCTTCAGATTGAGGAACCAGAAGAGGAAAACCTAAACAAATCAGAGATCAGCCAAGTGTTTGAGATTGCTCTGAAACGCAACATGTCTGTGAATTTTGAGGTATCTCAGGAACCCAGGATGCTAGGACAAAACGTGAAAAATTTTTACGTCAACACTTACTTCCCTAAGTCTCATTTGTAAATATCCGCTTTGTCGCTTAGGTGCTGAAAGAGGCGGGGCCTCCTCATATGAAGAGCTTTGTGGTGAGAGTTACTGTTGGCGAATTCTCAGGCGAGGGGGAGGGCAAGAGTAAGAAGATCGCCAAGAAATTGGCTGCAATTGCCGTTCTGGAGGAGCTCCGCAAGCTTCCCCAACTTCCTGTTACTGAAAAGATGCCCCTACGCATTAAAAAGAAAAGCAAATCCATTATTAAGGTAGAAAAAGTTTAATGTGTAAACTAAAGTAGTGTAGAAATTCAAAGAAATCCGAAGAAGTTCGTTGTCTCAGTTTGGGGTCTATAACGCAGATTTATTTATTGACCTTTTTAAAGTAGAAAAATTTCATAGTCTGACATTTTTCTGCGATTAAATACTTCCAACAAGGGCTCTTAATAATATAAACAGTTGGTTTAGTTTACAGGTTACAAACACATTCTAAAGCATTTTTATGTGTCGTCCTTAACGCGAAATGTCATGTCCATGACGCTGGAATTGGCCATCTATCTTTGTTGAATTCTTTACTTTGTACTTAGAACACTAAATCTAAAACCCGGGATCCAGTTATTAAATGTGTTGTGTTAATGTACAGTTGTCTTTCTAACCCCCCAGCTTCAAACCAGCCCAGAGTATGGACAGGGCATGAATCCCATCAGTAGACTAGCTCAAATCCAGCAGGCCAAGAAGGAAAAGGAGCCTGAGTATATGTTGGTTACAGAGAGAGGACTGCCTCGACGCAGAGAGTTTGTCATGCAGGTACTCCAACAGAGATGAACATAGCCATCAGTTTAGTCGGAGGGCATTGTGTGCACAATTTTGGGAGAGGGTGGAATGAGTATTAAAAATGTTCTGGAGGAGTCATTTGTCCTATCTCTTAGGTATCTGTTGCAGGGCATTGTGTGCACAATTTTGGGAGAGGGTGAAATGAGTATTAAAAATGTTCTGGAGGAGTCATTTGTCCTGTCTCTTAGGTATCTGTTGCAGGACAGACTGCTGAGGGAATGGGTCCTAGCAAAAAAGTGGCCAAGCGAAATGCAGCAGAGAAGATGCTGGAGCTTCTGGGCTTCAAAGTGCCTCAGCCACAACCCCCCAAACCGGCACTGAAAACCGAAGAGAAGGTAATAAGAATTAGCACTGCTAGTTTGCATATAAAATCGATAAGTTTTAACAAGAGTATATATAAAGTTTAAGAGCTCACTCAGACATGTACTTTTTTCTTTATTATATTCACAAGATAAGATGCAGTGCTATATAGTAAATGGTGATTAATTCCTCCTTAACTTTGTTTATGTGCACTGTCTTGATTAAGTTCATCTTTATATAAATGTGTTCATCTTTGTATAGCCACCTGCTAAGAAACCTGGAGATGGACGAAAAGTGACCTTCTTTGAGCCAGGTTCTGTGGAGAAGACTGGTCTTGGTAAGTGATATTTAAAAACTGAACTCACCTCTGACTCTTCATATACAGATCATATCTTAGTTTAAGAGTGATTTAATTCACAATTTACTCCTTTTTTAATTCTATGTAGTCAATAAGGAGGAAGATTTCCGAATGCCCTTCCTCAACCATCAACAGCTCCCTGCTGGAATTTTACCCATGGTACCTGAAGTGGCACAGGCAGTGGGTGCCAACCAGGGACCCCATGCCAAAGACTATGGTCGCCCAGCAGCTCCTAACCCAGCCAAAGCCACAGTAACAGCCATGATTGCCAATGAGCTCCTGTATGCTGGCACATCCCCGACCGCTGAGACTATACTAAAGACCAACAACAGCCTGGCACACAGACCTCACGGGCCTCTTACCAGACCATCCGAGCAGCTCGGCTACTTGGCCAACGTTCAGGGCTTACAGGTACTTGATTTAATAATGAATACATACTTAAGTGCATATGAAGATATAAGATCAAATTTTGAATTGTGAATCTGCCACAGGTTGAATACAAAGACTTTCCGAAAAACAACAAGAATGAGTTTGTTTCTCTCATAAACTGCTCCTCTCAGCCTCCTCTAATCAGCCATGGCATTGGCAAAGACGTGGAGTCTTGCCATGACATGGTAAGCATCACTCGAACCTCAACATGTTAAAGATACCGCAAATTATTGTGTCCCATGTTATAAATATAGTTAAGTACATGTTTTTAAAATGTGTTTCAAAGTATTTTATACAACAATGATTTTTTTTGGACAGGCTGCTCTGAATATCCTGAAACTTCTGTCTGAGCTTGACCAGCAGTCAAGTGATCGCACAACTAATGGACAGATATCAGGGTCAGTCTTTTTACAGGTTGCAAATCAAATTTTTTGTATTTTTTTCTTTTGTGTTTGTATTTTTCTTTAAACTTTTTTGCTTTTTTGTTCCCCTTCTGTAGGTGCAACAAACAAGACCTCGAGGCCGACCCGTTACTTAAACCGGCTAACTCAAGCACCATCAGAAAGACTTTAGACGGCACAGTCTAAAATCCACCTACCCATCTGATTGGTCGCTTTAGATGCGAAACACTAGAGAAAAGTCCAAAGCAGAGTATCAATTGGCTCAGAAAAGCCTAAATCTTCACACGTGTTTAAAATTAAACCTAAATGAAAATACAGAGTTTAGAGATGTATTGTTGTTGAACTGTACAAGTGTAGAGATCAGTTTCTTTTAAACGCTGAGGCTTTAAAAAAGTTCAAGGTTTTCATCATATCCAGTGAAGTGGTGGTTTCGTTTACGTTGTTGAATTGTTAAATGATACTCGTGACGCCTGACTTGAGTAGAAAGACTTTTCTTTGTTGTTCCGAGTGGACTATGTCATGTTTTTAGTGTCATGGTTTTTCTTTTACCTTTCTCTTATTATTATTATTATTATTTTAAATGTTGTATTAGAGGAACCCAGTGAGTTGGGTTGTTGTAAGCGCTGTTGTGAAGTGCAGTATAAACTCCATTGAAGGATATGATGAAGCTATCAAACACGTCTCTGCTGTGGTGGTTTTTCTCCAGTGCTTTTTAAGTTACTATAACGACCATAACGCAAAACAGAAACGATTTGTGACTTCAGTGTCGAGCGTGCGGTGGTGTTTTGTGTTATCTGTGTGTTTGTGAATGAGAAAGAGTGAAAGACTGAGGTACTGAATGTATGTTTCAAGCACGATAAATGACAGACCTGTCAGTTAAACTGATCAATTCTCCTCTCAGTGTTCATCCAACAAGTAAAATGATGTGCTTCTTGCACACACAAAAACAATTGTCTGTGTTTTATGGGGTGCTGTTCAAATATTTTCATTTGAGAAAGCATGCTTTTTATTTTGATCTTAAAAGATTTTCTGATTTACGCTTTACAATCTTTACCCAACTGCATACAATATAGTTTAACCAAAATTTCATAACTTTCTTGCTTTCATGCCTGTTTAACATTAACAAAGCATACAAATATATTTTAAGAGCACTTTGCTAATCCAACTTAATTGACCCCTATTGACTTAAATGGTATGGATGCAAAAACACTGTGACATTTCTCAAAATATCTTCTATATTTTTAAAGAATAAAGTCACGTACGGGTGCAATGCATGAGGTATAAAAATTATATTATTCTTTACTAAACACTGTGTTTGTACACCTGTTATTCTAAGCATGTTTCACATTTATACATTTGCTTGATGTAAAGTGATAATATTAATGTAGATGTCACATGACCTTTATAGAAACCATGGAAACCGCAAAGACAAGTTTAAACGTTTCGCAATTATATGACGCTTTTCTATAATTCTTATATACTATGAATAACTTTTAAGTGTGTTTTTATAGTTTTATTTGTTTATCAATTTTTTTCAGAGACACTTTTAATTCTGAACGGGACAACAGTGACTGTTTCTAACTACTTTTATAACGGAACTATAGTGCGACTTAGACGCTGTGCTTTAAATAGTTATGATAAAAAATACAAACAATAAAAGCTGTAATAGTTAAACCACCAGCAGGTGGCAGCACTTTTGTATACAGGTGTTTGGGGTAACGTTATTTAACGTAAAGTTCTATTGTTACGTCACACAGGAGGTTAAACAGGTAACTAAGCAAGGCCATGTTCCGGTATTTTATATTCAATTTCGTGAACCGCGAAGACGTCGAAGTTACCGTGTCGGACCTAAATTATTAGCGATTTTCTCTTGCTAAAAACATTTATCTGCATTTAAAAAGACGGATAAAATACTAATGATCAAGTGTGTGTGTTTCTAGTGGTTGGAGACAGAACGACACAGGTCTGATCCGGCCTGATGCTCATCCTCATGTCATCTAGCAATGAATAGTGCCACGGCTGAGATCAGCTATTAAAGTATTTTGTCTCTTTTTACACAATTCTGTTTTTGTTCAGCAAGTAGACCACGTCCATCACATATGCCCCCCACTTTTTCTTTCTTTTTCTTACAATCCTTATTAAATTGTCAGTTTATTTCCCACAGCGCCACCTCCACTGACACCATAATCCGAAGATATCCAAATGCCTCTCTTAAATATTTTATTTTCATCTGTGCATTCTCAATGGGCTTGGAATTGGACATTTAAACAATTCACAGAAAGAAACCCAGAATACGTAACATCAATATCACTTCTTGGACAAACAAGCTGGTCTAAAACTGCTTAAAAACAAATGTTTTCTTGAAAAAGATGTCTTGGTTAACGGTGCCGTAAGAAAGAAAAATCACAAATGTTCTCCCAAACATTATTGAGAACTCTTCAGGAGTCTCCCGCATTCAACAAGAGACAAAACAGACAATTCTTATAATTTATCTTTATATTGCGATCTTTAATCCTGAGGATTAAATTATCGTTCACTTTACAGATTTACATTTTTACAGTCTTTATTTTTTATTTTTGAGATGTTACATCTTAAACTTGTACCGTGTTTTACAAATCCAGCAATATTTGTAGTGTGGCATATCATAGGCATAACATAAGTCAAACTTAAACTAAAGACACTAAACTTTAAAAAAACTGACTATAATATAACGCATTGGAATGCATTTATGAATCAAGCTTCGACATTACATCAACGTCTATGGGATTGCTTTTTCTGCATGAATAGCCTTTTTCTATAGAAATGAATGTAATCCTCTCTTTTCACATGTTTCAGCATCAATGGACGGTACTGCTTAGTTGAGGAAACACTGAAGAGGCTCCTTCACTACAAAGACAATAACGCTGATGAATCGCAGAGCAAGACTGTACATGTAAAGCACTGGAATATACTGTATTAAAATGAAATATATGTTGTCATTTGTATTGGCAACTGCAGGATGTCATTTATAAAAAGCTGAAAAGTGATCATATTAGTATACAGAGAGCAGGCATGCGATAAAAACTGGGCCAACAAACGGTCCACCTCGGAAACCTATAGAAGTCAATTACATGCATGAGTTCCTTAGATAAGGGAAGTCTCATATTCAGACAGGCCATTATCATGGCAGCATGCGGTACTGGTCTCTCGTGGGCAGTTTTTTATCTGACTCTGCTGGTGTCCCAGAGCAATGGAGGCTGTCAGAACGCAGGACTGTGTTGCGTTGGACAGAACTGCTCATGTATTACTAAAGGCTGGAGAGAAGATCGCTCATATGGGCAATGTTACTGCGACCAGACGTGCAGGACGACATTAGACTGTTGTCATGACTACGATTTCGCCTGTCCAGGTTTCTTACATTTCCTCTTTTTTACCCAGCATCAATTAAAAGAATGTCATCCGGGCTACTTTAGAAAGAATTCTGGGTTTTTGATTAAACTGTGGTTCAGGTTAGCCATTTTTTATTAACATTTTATGCATTTTCATGTAAAGGCATGTGAATGATGAAGTTTCTTAGATATAAATATTTAATGTTCGTCAATTAATATGTGGTCCAGAAGCTTTAAGGGGAGAGTTCACCCTAAACATTGTTCAACACCTGTATACATTTCTTTGTTTGTTTCTGGGGTATCATTGACTATTATAGGCATTGTGTATGTGTGGATTGTAAATCATATGTTATTTTTTACCTGGTTTGGGACTCTTGGTCCCTATGAGAAAGCAGCCATACATCAAAACTTAATGATGTAAAGGTTATGTTTGGGGGTAGGGATAGGAACAGAATATACTGTTTGTACATCTAAAATGATGCCCGTGCAAGGCCTAAACATGAAGCCCTACTGTGTGTGTTATGTAGCTGTACCATGTGTGGTGAGTGAATGGAGCGTTTGGTCTGGCTGTTCGGAGTCATGTAAGCCCACTGTGCGGACCAGACTGAGGCGAGTGGTCCGGGAGGCACGGAATGGTGGAGAACCTTGTCCCACCTTACGGCAGACTGCAGGCTGTGCCGAGTACCAGGATCAGCACGGTTCATGTCTGCAAACCCTTGGTGAGCCTTATATTTACATCCGGATGTAAACTTCACTAGATGAGTACCGCACCACCTATGTAAAGCGACCATTCCACTATGATGTCTAAGGCCAACGCATCTGGCACATCAGAAGCAACTTGTGGAGACATAAATAAGACAGAAAGCATTAAAAATCCATTTAAAATGTCTATTGACTTGTTATTCTTGGAGGGTCCCACATTGTACATTTTAACTATTTATCCTACCATTTGTTTTACATAATCACATCAGTACATAGACTGTTTTCCGCTGACATGCTCTTTTTTACCACTACCTGAGTGACTGCACTGAATCATAGTGTGAGCTTTCTATAAGATTACAGGGAATGTATGTAAGCACATGCAGTTTGCATTAAAAGCTCTCTTATATAACCTTTGACCTACTTCTCAGTCATCTATTTTTGACAGTTCCGGCACTCATCACCACTGGTGGCTATGGAAATGCTCGGAAAAAGAGGGAGATTGCAGACGCAAACATAATCACTGGGTAAAATCTTTGAATCCATCACTTGCAAAAAGGAACAAATCATATTTTTGTAACATTCAAGTTTTTGCATTGCTGTGTTATTCTGATAAAAATTTTATTCTGTTCTGTATCAAAGTATACACCAAGGTATTATCAACAGAAAGTATTAATACCATTTAAAGAACAAGCAAGTGGTTGTTGTAAAATCCAAGTTTAGAATGAATACTTATTTAATATATTTTAATACAGCTTGTATGTTTATTTTATCATGCACGTATGTGAATCAGTTACTGTGTGGAGTTTGAGCTCACCTCTCTGACGGTGGGTTGTCAGCACAGCATCAGTTCACACACCCAGTGGATGCGGTACCTGAAGGAAGGGCATCAGGTGTGTGTGGAGTGCCAGCCTCCAGCTCTTCCACATGGTCAACGCTACTGCACTGGGGATGGGGAGAGCTCCGGGCAAGAAATGTAAGATAAGAGAAGCCCCTTTTTTAGACAACTTAAAAAATAATGTTCCAGGTTAAATATAAGAGAATATAAATTTACAATATTGCCGGCCTGATGTTAAAAGGTAAAAAGGCATGAAAAAAACAAGTTCATATAAACTTAAATTAGATTCACAGTAGAACAATATTAAGGGTTTTCTTGAGACAGCTGCTATAAAATAACAAAATATTTATAAAACAAATATAAATAATTGATTAATCATTTGCAGAATAAAGGTTTGTGTTTACATAATATATGCCTGTGAACTTAATATAAATTATTATAATATAAATGATATGTTGCATTCATATACACATTCAAATCTATGAATATAAGAAATATAAGAACATTTTTAGAATATTAAATTAATAAATGTTTATATACTTTTTAAATTATTATTTAATTTTAAGAAATATCCATTTATATTTCCTAAACAAATATATATATAAATGTATGTGTAAGTATATGTGTTTATAGATACAAAATAATTATGCACCGTACACAGACTTATATTGTATGACTTAAACAAAAACTTAAAAGCTGCACTCGATTAATAGGTATAAATTTAACTTTGACTTAATAAAAATAACAACATTTAACCATCCCCACATATTGCTTTGCATCATATATTTGTATTACAGTATTTATTTAGTTTATTCAAACAAGTATTTATTCATTTCTCATAATGTTGTATTGTTAATGTCATGTCACTTGTATTCTTGCTTGTTCAAAATTAACATTGGATATAACTAATAGAGATTGGGTAAGTACGCATTTTACCGTCCCTTTTTTTAAAGACAAACTTTATATAAAATGATTATAATTTGTGTCTTAAATTTTTAAATAGTCCTTTTATTTACTTTGTATGTACCTTGTAAGGGTTTGCTTTAAATATTAAAGTAACTTATCTTCACCGAAAATATTACTTTCATTATACTAGACTGTACACCACTTCAGAGCCATGAATATTATTCCTAGATCAGAGGATACAGGCCAGACATCTCTTCAAGAAGATATGTGAGATGTTTATGAATTTTATTAAATATGGAAGTACAACTGCTCTCCTTAAGATGTTTAACTAATAATTTTACACAGCAGATGTTTTCCAGATCTTTAGCAGACTTACACGTGCTGTCTGGGTTTAGCCACTGGAGGGAACCATGATACATTTATAGGATTGTATGTTATTCAAGAGCCTGTTTATTAAACCTCCTATACTGGTTTTAAACACTCTAGGGCCTTGTTAGGTTTATAATAAAAAGAGAGAGGCGGCCTGTTAAATTTGAACTGCCAACTACATTTGAGCCAATAATATGGTTGCCAGTTAATATTTTTAGATAGGACTGAAATGATGTATTAACCAATATTCATAATTAAAATGTATTTTTGTATCAGTCCATCACTCTTTCAACCTCATGCTCTGTCTCTCTTATTCCTAGGATGTTATCTCTGCATTGGCAGGCCGTGGGGAACTCTCAGTGCAGAGGGGTATGGAGACGGATACGCCGTCAAGACTCCTGTAGTTGTCCAACTGTACACAGTTTCCTCTTTATCTAACACACGTAAAAATTTGAATCTATAACCGGGTCAAGATGTGATGCTGTGTGCAGATATGATGTGGTTTTGGAAATGCAAACTTGTTCCGGGCCTTGCAAAGTTGATTATACTTTAGTATAGGTTGTTATCATGAATAGTTTTAATGTTACCAGCTTAATGTATTAATAAATGCCTTTTAATTGAGACTTATGTTACCAATTCAAATGTGGAATTAGTAATGGATTTTAAAAGAATTTGAACACTAGAAACACATTTAGACATGCGTAAATTTAGTTTCTTAGCCAATTTTTTGCAATAACAAACTTGTTCCTCTCTAAAATCACGCAGTCATGACAGAACTAAAATGTACAATGTTAAAATGGCAAGAACATTTTGTTAGTTCTTTACTTTGAAAAGAGCTTTTAGATATCCAATTCTATGACATTATTTATGAAGTTATTTTAACCCACCCAAAAATTGGGATTTATGAACCCCATTTTCTTGTGTGGGGAAATATTTTGAGAAATGTCTCAGCAAGTGTTGTCTGGTTCTTCGAAATAGAATTGTTAGTTTTTTTTTCGAAATAGAAAACGCCATACTGATCTCTAATTTCACAAGGGTTAAACTGAGGGGTAACATTTCTTTAATATTGGCCTAAGTGTCCATATGTTTTGGACCACTGTTGACCTTTATTGCTTTAATGAAGACCACAAATAAACAATACGTTCAATAAAATTAATAATCTTTATCATTTATTTGATTTCAAGTCGACCAAAGGGGGAGGGACAATCTCTTCATACTGCAAAGAAATCAAACGATTTCAGGACTTTTTGACACATTTTTGGCTCTTTTTCCTATACAAGACAAGAAATTACCTTTTAATCACATACAGAACAAGTTACGACTCGAGAAGTACAACATGCATTAAACAACCACACACACGTACAGAAACGACGGCATAGAAAGTCAACAGGTAAAAAGTTTACAAAACAAACAGCCTTTAGACCTAAAAACAACCTTGTAGAAGATTTGGGGGGTGGGAGAGATTGTAAACAGTGCTCTCTGTTTTAAGTATAATTCCCTGGAAACTCTGTACTGATGTTTGTTATTTCTTTTCATCATGAAATACCAAAATTTTTTTATCACTGTTATTATACAATTTCAGAAGAAAACAGCTGTAAAACAATAAATTAAAGAAGTCACAGAATTGTGCTTTCTATTTAAATAAGATGCTACAAACTTGATATCACCGAAAGCTTTCGTAAAAAAGGAACTGAACTAAAAATCAACTTAAATTAACTTTTTTTTATTGTAACCTAGAGCTAAATTAAAGCTCAATTTTTTAATGCCACGTTAAAATTAGCCCGTGTCCATATTGATGCTGGAAGCATCGTTGGTACATCACAGTTTGATACATTATTGAGTAAATTGTAATGCCGTTTAATTGAAAAGATTTAACCATTAATTTGTACCAGTACTGATGTGTGGGTGAATATTTTAGAAAACACTCCTAATATGCCTTTCAAATGTTGCAGTAAGACACTGACATTGGACTCAAATCACTGATTGTCATCACTGTTTCAGGTGTCTAAAAATTCCCCAAAATGAATACCCATATATAACTATACATATTATACTCTTGTATTTGTGTTGCCCATGGGACGGTATAGAAGGATGAATGATGAACTGTAATAACACAACATACAGTATGCAAATCTTTTACATCACTGATTGGCCAATAAATATGGACTGTATGAGAGTGAATCTCACAGACCTGCAAAAATACATTTACATAAATAGAAATAATGTAAAAGGGTCATATGTCACTTCAAAACGAATAGAATATATAACAGGACGGTTATTACATGACAATGTAGCGTCTTACTTAAACAGCAAAAAACCTTTTCGTCAGAATGGTTTTTAATACTCTCTTATTGTGATGAAAGGCAGAACTAAAATGAATGACAAATAATTCCAAATAAATTTCAATACAAAATTGAAATTTCAAAACATCCAGAGAGATTGTATATAATACATGTGAGAATGTAAAACATGCTTAATTGTCATGAAAATTTTGTCTTAACCAATTGTATATTATAATCTATATGATGCAATGCATTGATAAAATTTTAAATGATTTGATGCATTTATGACATAAGTGAAAAATTTAGAACTCTTTACTAAGAGACTTTTTATGCATATATGCATATCAAAATGGTGCATTTTTGGTAACTGTCTGTTTTGTTTATTTAAATGTTAATTTCATATATTTTGGTTGCATTTGTAAGCTTTTAAAAATGAATTTTTGTTGAAATGTTTGTTGAAACTAGCCATGTGATATCAAATTAATAAATTAATCTAATTGGATCGCAGAAATGTTTACGGTGTTAACAAATATCGTATCACTATCACTAGTGTAAATCAACATTGTATCATATTATGATAAACACTCCGATTAACACCCCTAGTATTTATTTTGCAGTGATATGACCCAAACATTTTTTTTTTTAGATTCACTCATGTATCATTAAAACAACGTTGTTGAATTTGACCTCAGGGCACTTCTTAATACATACAGAAGAGTTTTGCATGGCTTTTGTAAGAATTTTTGTGATAATGTTACGTTTAAGAGGACATCAGTGGATGTAGATCTTACACTTGGGATAACAGATGCAGTTCTATGCAGATGATATAAAACACTACAAGCAGAGCAGGGGATCTAAGCACTTCATGCACGCCGTTTCATCTCTCTTCTGTACAATCATGAATTATTCTACAATGAGCCGTTAAGGGGACACAACATTTCATTTCCTGTTTCGTTCTTCCTAATCTACACACCATGCTGACCCTCCTGCAGAAATTGGTATTCCGTTCACACCTCCGTTCCACACGGCTAAATCATAGAGACAAGGATGGAAGCTTACAAAAGCAAGTCTCAGGAGAGGCCGAGTTTTGCCCCCCTATTTAACAAATATACAAAAATACATATTCTCAGACATTAGGCCGTTCCGGTAATGTGACTTTTTCTGTGACCTTATTTGTTGAAACCGATTCTATTGGGCATGTTTTTGGTCTAATTTGTCCCTCTCCTTCACAGTTTTTAAAACAGGATATGAGCACTGGCAGGGAGGGTTTGCGGTTACCATGGAAACTGGATATGGTCGTCTTGAGGACATCGTCTACATACCTGTGAATACATACTGTGTACGGTTACGGAGCGGTGATGATAGGCATACTGGCGATAAGGGTTGTTTGTTTTAAGAATAATATTGTTGTGCAGTGTGAAGGGAGCAATGATGTAAACATGGCCATGCGCTACACTGTGTTAAAGAGCTCTTATCAAAAGTCATGTTTTCACACTTTCAAAGTGATCTTGGTCACGCAATGTACTTTGAGCCTGAATAACAATTTAGGACGAAAAAGGTCCCATAAGACTTTATACTAAATTAGCATTTCAAAATAAACATTCTCACTTGCTATGTGAAAGTATGAGACCGCCTACCACACTTTATTTGATCAACTAGAAAATACTTTAGAAATATATATCTATGCTCATTTATTTAGAACAGATCTATCTGAAGTGTTGAATTTTCCTGAAGTTTATCAGTTTTTTTTTCACTTTTTCAGGTTTGCAAGACCAAAAACTGGTAACAACAGGGAGAGGTATGTGTTGTCCGTTCTTGGTTCTCATTGTTGCTTCCGTTTGGGCTGCCAATGTGCATGTGATGTTTTTTCAACGATTCACGAGGAAAGCATGGACATTGAATGACAAAGTAATATACAGTGTAAGGACATAAGGTGTCTAATCTTCTGTAACATTTAAAAAACAAAATCATATCTTGACCACATTTTCCATACTAGAAAGACGAAATAAACACAAGGGGTGGTAAATCTAAACAGAATTTGGTCTCTTCTAAAGAAATGTTTTTTCTTACACTGATAAATATGTAACAAGAAATGTGATTTCTAGAGATAATTTTCATATCTATATAAAAATAAATCAAATTCAGGTCACAAACTATGTGAATATATTTTAGAGAGCGAGTATGTGTGCAGGAATGTAAGTTATATACGTGCACATAGTCATACTGTCAGCCCTCCCTACTTTATATCACTCTTGCACACAACCGATCATACTGTATGCAGACCCATGACTGCAGTAAGGCTAGTTTGTTGAGGGATAAGGGATGGGTGCACTAGTAAACAGGGAGTAACATGTACTTTGTCTCTACTGCTATACTTTAAGGTGGGCTCTGGACAGTGACAAGCTGGCGTGGGCAGTGGCGGACTGTCCACCTTGATTTTCCTACTCCTCTACGCTTCTGTGCTCGGTAAGTGTTGAGTCTTCAGCTTGGTAAGCTTAGAATGAAGTCTATACTTGTCACTAACAACTGTATCCCAGATCTGTTCTGGCTCTTTCTACCTCTGGGACCCCCCAATACAGGTTGTACTGTAGAGGGAAAAGAGCAAGAAGTATAGGCATTGGTACATCGTCAAGATTCTGTTCTTTAATGATGTAACATGACCTTTGTTTTCCAGTGAACTCTCACGCACCAGGGTAGGCCCCCTGGTCAGATGCCTGTAAAATGATTCCTCCAATGCACTTATGTCTATGCTTCCTCCAATGTGCTTGCCTGAACGTGGCCTTCTTCCTTTCCAACTCCAGCTAGAGTCCAACTTACAACCCTAAGGCCTTAGAGGCCCTTATCAAAACTGTTAGAATGTCCCCTGTCGCCTTTAGGTCTCCGTGAGTTTTCTGAAGCTACATGGTTCTCGTGGCCACCTGGGCTACTTCCTAAAGGAAACAGGCAGTTCTGACCTAGCAGCCTCTGGGCGGCTTCTAGGTGGTTGGTACCTCCCTGGTAAGCACTGGTGAGCCGAGACTTAGTGCTCAGGCCACCCAGAAGGCGGTCTGAGGGTCCACTGTCACGCAAGTGCTCCTCATCATCTGTGTCGGCATCAATGTACTTACTGATGGAGGCGTCATGGAAAGTGAAGACCGCAACAGTGGAGGCCTTCTTCTGTGGTGTCTTAAGTGGAGTCCTGCTGCTGGCAGTTGTGTAGACCGACACCTCAGGAGTTAGGATGGAGTGATCAGAAAGAATGGAGCTATCAGATCGGGGACCGCCTAAGGGGCTGTTCTCCCCGCAACTGCGATTATTCACTCTCACTGTCTGCATTTTTTGAGAATTGCCAAGAAGGTGTAAATCCTCAGTGTTAGAAGGTTTAGCACCTGAACACTGGGGTGTGAGCATGGTTTCGTGCTCCATGGTGGTCTGCAGACCTGGGTTAGCGCTTACTCGTCCGGCTAGGCCGGAACCTGGGCTGTGGGAAAAACGAGAGCTCTCTGGCAGGGACAAGGCCCCGGCCGGACTGTAGGGAAATCGCGGGTTCTCTTGAAAGTCTGTGGCGCAGCTTATGTAGCTGTCGATGCTGGACAGACTTTTCATGTCCGTTACTCCTTCACGACCCCCGTTCAGTGGGTCTCCACCTTGACCTGCTAAAGCTCCCAGCTCAATTTCATCCCTTCTCTGTCCTGTACGAGATGCACATCTGTCTTTGGTGTTTAGGTTCGGCTGTGACTGAGTCTTAGCCATCTGGTTGTACATTTCTTCCAGATTTTGTGCGTTTAACCTCTGTGGACTAGAAGCCATGGCCTTGCTTGGGGAACCTTGATCTGGGTTAAAGGAACGATTGGAGCTGGTCTCAGATGTGGCACGCTTAGATGACCATTTCCAACGACTGGGTGAGAGATGGTTGTCTTGGGTTCTTTCGCCCTTATCCATCACCACCACATCTAGGAGCTCTGTACCACGAGAAAATGCTTCTCTAACATTCATTGAAACTATACTGCCATTGCGTTTGGCTCGCTCTAAGGCCTCACGTCTCTTGATAGCCTTTTCTTGTCTTTTCTGTTCTTTGTAGAATTCTGAGAAGTTGTTGACAATAATTGGAATGGGTAAGGCAATGACTAACACTCCTGCTATGCAGCAAAGACCACCAACTATTTTACCGAGAAGCGTCTTGGGGTAAATATCTCCATATCCCACAGTGGTCATGGTAATAGTGGCCCACCAGAAAGAGGCAGGGATACTCTTGAACTTTGTATCATCCTCATCCTTTTCGGCAAAGAAAACTAGACTGGAAAAGATCATGATCCCCATGGCCAAGAAGAGGATAAGCAGGCCGAGCTCATTGTAACTCCTCCGCAGTGTGAAACCCAAGGACTGCAACCCAGTAGAGTGACGTGCCAGTTTGAGGATGCGCAATATTCGCATGATTCTAAAGATCTGCACCACCCGTCGTACATTCTGGAACTGCAGAACACTCTTGTTGGACTCTGTCAAGAATATGGTGACATAATACGGTAAAATTGCCAGCAGGTCGATGACATTAAGGGGACCTTTAAAGAATTTCCACTTGTTTGGTGAGGAAAGAAAGCGAAGAAGATATTCCATGGTAAACCAAGCAATGCACACTGCCTCGACATGGGCAAGCTGTGGATTATCAGTAGTCTGTCCAAACTCATCTGTATCCTGCAGCTCAGGGAGAGTGTTCAGGGATAAAGCGATAGTGGAGAGCACAATAAAAAGGATGGAGATGATGGCCAAGACCTGTAAAACAAGCAAAAATCATTATTAAAATCCCTGTTTCATAAAAATCTGACTTTAATGAGATGCTTAAGGTTTGATGCTGTTGCAATGGTTCTCATATACAGCAGTTGTTTAGACCAATACAACAGGCAATGTTTGCTTTGTTTATACACTGGAAAAAAGTTGGGAGGTTTTCAACCCAGTGATGGGCCAACAGGGCAGAATCCAACTGCTATATTAAATTCACCCGTGAAATTTTTATACTTCACCCAACAATTGATGAACCCAGAATTTTGTGTTGAAATGTTTATTCTATAACCCAACGTCTTGGGTTTTGACAATATTAAACCCAGAAAGATTGAAAGTGTCTAAAGCTTCTGCTGAAGAGTTTTCACTTAAAAACCGACTGTGCACTAAAGAAATGGTAGACAAGGTTAAGAAACATGCAAATAAAGCCTAGGTGAAGCAGTTTGCATAAATTACTGTAACCGTTTCTATGAGTGGACGGTTGTAATGATATTCAAGTGGTGGATAACTTCACTCCAGAAACACATGTTTGCTTTTTAAGAATTAAATTGAAAGCCTGTGTTTGATTTTTTTTGTAACTTGCATTAAATAGCAAGTTCTTCTTTGTCACTTATAGGCATATTGTTGACATAACCATATAACATAATTATATACCTCTTCCTGCTTTTAAGACTGCTAATGTTAAATGTTAGTGTTATCAAATCATTTTCCTTCCTATAAGAAAAAGGTCACATGTTTGTGACTCCTTTGCAGGTCTGTATTAAGGTGTTTAAGAAGAGATGATACCCATCAGTCTTGTGAGTCACAAGGGAAAAGTTAGAAATGTTAAGCAGATTATGTTTCGCCCCGTAACCTATAAACAGCAAAGATTAGCGCTGTATTTATTAGCCTGTCAAAGCTCATTATTTCCGCACTTAGATCAGCAGCAACAATCTATAATATACAGGAGTGATGCCAACCCCCTTCTGTAAGTTCTTTGCCATCGCTTTAAAAAGACCTCAATGTCATTTCTACAAAACATTTACATTTTATACTGGTCCAATGACCTCGACAAAATTGAAAACAAAATATATGACAATCATTTATGTCTTTAAGTCTCATTTCCTTTTATTTTCATATGATCTACAGGGTTTTTGTAAGAGACATATGAGACAAATCAAATGCTCAATAGAGCCAACGGAGAACTCCATTAAGATCTTGAGAAAAGGGATCTTGAGAACCTAAGAAAGAGCAATGACATCTTTCCTCCGTGCTTTACTACAGCTCTGAGCAGAACAGACAAAGTGATTCTGAACCCCGGAGGTAAGAAAGACTTTTTAATAGGTCATTTCCTCAGTCTTTTGGGCCAGACGTGTGTAAGCGTGTGTGCGCGTGCATTTAAATGCATTCTGTGAAAAGGGCAGCTTTGAAGGACAGTCCAGTAGTGTCACGATGAAAAATGCCGCTGCCTAGACGTTAAACTATGAATGTATTTTAATACTCGACACAAATTCCCCATGCACAATCAATTGAGCCATTGACCAAGTGTTAATCTGTAAATAATGCAGGTACACACTCACGCTGAGCGGAGAGTAACAGGGTCAGTTCCCCGGGTAGCAAAGAGAGAGGATGCAAAAGCAGGAATCCCGGGATTTCTGCGTCAACGCAGGTGAGTGGCTCATTATCACATTGGGTAGGGTGTTCATGTAAGCACGCACAAATTACACTCTCATGGGACACACACAACAAATAAACTCATGCATACAGGCGCACACACAACAGAAACTGGAAAAGGGGAGTTCAACTCATGCCATCCCAAAAGAAATTACAAATGACTTAACATGCTTAGTTGTTTCTCTTTAAGAGCTCTGAAAGGAGATCAAGAACAAAGGTTTACTTTAACTAAGGTTCACAACCACAAAAATGATATTTGAAAGAATGCTGATAACTGGCACCTATTCAATTGAATTGGTTTTGCACCCATACAGTATAAGTGAATGGGTGTTACTGCTGTTTGATTTCCAGCTTTTTTCAAAACATCTTTTTTTGTGTTCTTTGGGAAAAATTACATGATGTGCAATGGTGACAGAATTGTCATTTTTGCATGAACTTTAACAATTAGTCACCTGCTTTCTATATTTGTTTTTTTATTTGTAAGCCACATGACTTGACTTTTGGTTTCAATCAGATTTCAAAAAGGATTTCAAAAATAATAGTAACACTTCCAATAATTTGACCGTGAATGCAGCTCAATTAAGACTTAACATTTTCTTTGTGGAGGAAAATACACTTGCAAATTACTGGTGTAGATGTGAAAGTTTTAGAATAGTTTGGAACCGTCATGAAATTTTCACAGATTTTCCAAAGATGCACATTCATCTCATCTGATCTGGCACCATTTTTCACCTTTGCATCTATTTGTATTTCTTAACAACAAGACAAATATATTATATCTTTCTTTGACTTTCAGTGTACACTGTCTTTGACCTTGACCTCTAACATTCAACTACAGATGCTGCGCTGCCATGGCAACCTTCTCCAAGCACAGCGGGAGGCGCTCAGATGAAGAGGTTTGTGTAAAAGTCTCTATGCCTCTCAAAATCAGCTTCAACATCAGTCTTTATCAGTTGCTACTTTCAACATACAGAAAGTTTGAGCAGTTACAATTGTGATCTTCAGGTTTTCTTCAAACTTCAGTGACATTTTTGATATTTTGTAGCGTACATGTCTTGAGTTTTTGGCCTTGAAAGCTGTGGAAAGCTGAGGTGGATTTGTCCTCCCTTCTTTTGACAGAATGCATCATTCACAGCCAAAACATTTTGAAGAATAATAATTTGAAAACACTTTTTTAAGTCTACTTTAAGTTCTATTGTTACACATTCATTTTAAGATTTATAAACTAAAATTGTCGACTTTAAGGTTTACATAGTGTCATAAAATATCCCATATGTGTACACTAAGATCTTTTTAAGTTGAAAGCACCAAAGACAAATTATTTGTTAATAAACACTAAATTAGTGCATATAAACAGAAAAACTTTAAGGAGCATCTTTTGTTTGCTTAGAAGGCCAACAAGCGAACTACTTCCTCAAAAAAAAAATTATACAAACAACCACAACGCCCAAGAATTGAATCAGCACGCTTATGTTCTGATTATTCAAAAAAGTAAATATGTATAAAGAATTATATCATGTCATTTTTCATCATTTAATCTTTTTTGTTTTGTCAGGAAGTCTTTTAAAAAAAGTGAATAAATGCATAATAATAATAAATGCAACAAGACAGATTCCAGCTGGCCATTGTTGTGTGTAAACAGAGAAGGAGAGGAGAGATGGGATTCTGATAATGTTGTCGAACCTCCCTTCACATCCCTCTGAAAGTGACACCGTCGCCATGGTAACCATTGGAGACCATGTCTTCTGCATTTTCCACTGAGCGCTGCCGTGACAAAGCACTCAAACACAAGTTAGGCATTGTCATGGCTGTAAACACAAACAAGTCATTTTAGAATCATTAATGAATCGTCTAGTTCTAAATACCATGCCTTGAGAACCTCTAATAAGACACTTTGGTGAACTCGGTTTTTTTTTCGCCTCTCAAAACACTTCTGACCCATCCTGGAAAGGACCATCAGCTGTAGTCTGGATAGCCCTTGAGATACAGAGACAACAGAGAATTGCAGCTGGGTCCGTACGCACACACACTGAAAGCCGTCTGACCTGAGCGACTGGTTTTGGCAGCGCTCTATATTATTTTTCCTTCATTATTCATTTGTCTGCAATGAGAAGGAAAATCCAGTCGCAGAGTCTATATATAAACTTGCCCAGCCCCGAATATGGATATTAATAGCACCCGTCGGCCAGCTTCGGGATCCTACTGGAGAGCTTTCTGAATGCACACAAACATGATGCTCATATTTCTATTCAAATTTGCTGTTGTATTTTATAGTAGACATTATATTTTATACAATACTTGTGTGTTTCCAGTGGAAATGTGAGTGGGGAGTCACGGAAAACTGATGTGAGGGGTTGCTGTTTTTTTTAGAACAATGCAATGTGGTTGCTAGGGTGTTCTGTTGGTTGCTAAGGGATTCCTAAGATGTTAAAAAGCCTGTTGAATCATTCAATGTATGTCTATAATAGGCTTTATCTTCAAGGCTCTTGTCAAGTTTTTTGAGATACGTTAATATAACATTAACATACGTTACAGGACGATAACCCAAGAGTTTAATAATTAGAGATTAAAGTATCCCATAAACATATGTTAAGTTATCATTTCAGCTGTGTGTGTATTTGTGTGTGTTTGCATGTTTGTGTGTGATTGTATAAATTTATGTGCATGTTAATGCAGGAAACAACCGCCGAATGAAAATCAAAAGAAAACACATATTCAGCGACAAACAATGACGTAAGCGCTATATTTGTGTCATTCTGTAATGTCAAATCGGCCACAAATTTACCACAGATACACTTAAGCGCAAATGTCATGCAAAACACACACTATCCGAGACACACCCATACGCACATACACCTGTTGGTATATTAAACACACAATACATCATAAGAGACGCGGACACAAATGATCAAACACAAACCAAAAATCTGGTACACTAAGTAAACACACACACACACACACACACACACAAACACACACACACACACACACACACACACACACGCACACACACACAAACACACACACACACACACACACACACACACACACACACAAACACACACACACACACACACACACACACACAAACACACACACACTTCACTTGTCCTGGCAAAGACAGCTGTGCGTTCAAGCGTCGCACAAGACACAGTTGCTATAGTGACAATGACGACACACTTTATAGCATTGCAGGGATGGCAGAGAGAAAAGAATGTGCGTCTGTGGAAAAAGAGACCAAAGCATTTACAAAAACAAAATCTCACAAAGGATTAAAACTTATGATGTAGGTAGCAGTTTGTGTACGTGGGAAAACACACACACACAATGAGTAGAATGTAGCACAGAGTACACACCCAAACCAGCTGTCAGAGGTCAGCTAGCAACAGGACGGATCACGTAAGAAGAGTCTCGAATTAAATGTTTAAAGTTTAAAGACTGTGACAGCAGCGGAAAAGAGATAGCATGTAGGATAAGGGTTTATTTAAGGGAAGGTAATTAAGTGCGGTGTACCACACACACACAACTTAGATTACACAAGCTTGACCATTAACAAATAAGGGTCATAGTCATTAGTGTGCATGTGTAAATGCATTATCACTGCATTGTTGATGGGTGAAAAATAGTTTGAAAAAGGAAATCTGCCTTTTCAAAAAAAAGACTGGGTTAATTCAATCCAATACGGGGTAAAAAATTTACAAATCCGACCATTGGGTATAAATTAACTTAAAATACCCAAAACACTGGTTTGGTTTAACACATTATTGGGTTGAATACCAGCCAATTAATTTAACCAAATTTTTTTGTCCCAAATGTTAATATAATGGTCAAAAATATTAGAATGATTTAGTCAAATCTCAGCTTAGACTCTTAAAAATGGTTGTATTAAAATACTTTGTTGTGATACTTCTTGAGGCGACACATAGTGTTATTTATTTTACGCAGAATTAACGCAAAATATGTTCAAAAGCATGACATAAACAATGTGTTAATATTTACATATCCTTTTTGAAACGTTTTCATCAAAAGCTAAAACTATATTAATGAAATATTGTTGAATGTAAATTGTACCAACTTATTAAAATCTTTTGGAATCTTTTCAGGGGGACTTAAAAGAATTGATTAGAAATCCAACCATTCGAATCTTTAAAATTGACAAAGATTAGAAATACTTATAAAAATGTATTTTTAAATAAATTATATATGTCATCTGCATTTACAACACACTGTCATTTTGCTCCACATTTGCAAAGTGTTTACAGACCATTCCTGTATGACGGATGTGTAACATACATACATATCAATCCTTGCTTAATAGCAAAATTAAAGGAAGCGCTGAAACTTTTATGGTCTGTATTCTTTGTTTAATACTTGTCTCAGAATGACACTCATTTTGAAAAACCTTTTCAGATCCTCCGTGCTATTCATTTTACACCCCTCCTGGCCTTTGCTTCCATGTCAGATCTATCCAGCAGCAATCCAATCTCTGACACCCAGAGAAGGGTCTGCACTAAAGATGGCCTCCATGCTTCAGCAGGCCTTGCGATGTTGTGTTTTACGGCCGTTTCTATTGATTGAGGTGACAATAACATTGCACAGTGAGAGCCACCTGTCACCATAAACTTGACAAGCCAAGTGTCGGAAACAGAACGGGAAACAGTTCGACTGACGCTTAGTTGTGTCGTGCCTGTGATGTATTTGCCCAAGGCTCATCCGAAAGGAATTTCAATGCAGTGGGAAAAAAAGATGGATGTTGTAAAACCGGGGAGAAACCAAATTGTTGAGAGATAAAAGAAAATGATGACCGTTATGTCCAGGCCTTGGAGATATATGGAAGAGACTTAACAAGTCTGTCCATGTCATATCCACATAGGAGAGAGAAATCATTATTATGATCCCTTCATTTGTTTTCCTCTAGACAGCAAAGAAATAATGCCGTTGTAAAATCACATTTGCTTAAAAAGAGATTTTAGCCTTGCAGATTTTACCGGGATAACACCAAAACTATTTTCAAAACATTTAGAAATAATTTTTAAATGAACACGCACCTCCTTTCATTCTCTCACAGTTACAGTCTGTTCCTATCAGACAAACGAATTTCTCATCAGAGCTTGAAACGGCCCAGGAAAGACTTGAATAGAAAAAGAGACATCATGTTCCTCTGTGATACGCTTACCGTATCCGTCTTTGATTATCTCTCTGAAGATAAGCCTTCTCATGCACACCGGAACTCTCTCATGGTTTCATAATTGCTTACATACGAGATGCATCTGTGACTAAAACCAGGTGTCATAATAAACCATTATTATCAAGATATTTTGAAAAATGTTGATAAATGAACACCCAGTGGCACCCATTCTCCATTGTATAGACACAAACCCACTGCAAGTGCTCATTCAATAGGTGCCAGTTACCAACATTTTTCAAAATGTCTTCTTTTGTGTTCAGCAAGAGAAGTCATACAGGTTTAGAATTTTATTTAACATTATTTTAATAAATAAAGTCAGATGATATTAATTATAAAAATCAAACGAGGCTGATATAAAAACTGATGTCGAACATTTAATGTCAGCTTACAAATCTGTTTTCCTTTATTGTAGGTCCGCTGTCAGTTCTACAACGCTGTTGTTGACAGTACTAAGATTTTCCGAGAACAAAAAGAGAGTTTTCATACGATTTTAATTAAGAACCGTCTGTCTGTGCCGGATAGGCCGCTTCTGTTTGTTTTTGCCGACAATTTACACATTATGAAATCCGCTGGCTTATGCATTATGCAAGTGCACACATTTCTGAAGGTGGCAGTTCATGTAAGGCAATTAAAGGTGCTGTCAGACTTGTTTTTGGAATATCGCACATAAATTGTCCCTACTACTTGACAAATTTGACAGAAATAGATGTCCTGGGAGATAACATTTTTCAGTGTGACAGCTGTGGGTTCTGTTAAAAACAGAATGTTTCGCTTGTGCTATTTCAGCCAATCATTGAATTGCTTTTGGTCCGATAATGATTTTGAATGTTTATCTTCGCCAGGTTTGCAATGATTGAGCAGTAAGTATACAATATTATGTACGCAGTGTTTTTTTATTTAAAGTTTACCCAAGCATTTAAATTGTGTCATCATTCACCATCTTGTCTTGAGTTTTTTTCTTCCACTGAACAAGAAAGTTTTATTATTTTAGAAGAAAAACAGTCATACAGGTTTGAAATGATAAGAGGAGATGAAATGATGACACAATTTCATTTTTGATGAACCATCACTTAAAAGTAAGATTTCATGTTGAAGAAGGAAGCTTAAAAAGAAATATAAATAAAAATTAAATAAAATTAAATATTGTTATCTGAAAATTCCAGTATATGTCAGTCCACCAGGTCAACCAGGGCCATCTGCAAACATGAACCACTGTCGATGTAGTCATACCTTATTTGTTTCATGTTATTGTAACAATGCTATACCGTATCACTCAATACAATAGGATTAAATTTAATGGAGTCCTGGATGAAGATTGTGTTCCATATGAACAATGTTACATATAATCCTATGAGCAGGTGCATTCATTTAATTGTTAGGCTCTGTATACAATATGCAAATGTCATCGTGGATGCATTCGGAAAAAACATGGTTTGAAATTTTTGGTTGGCTTGTGCAATACTTATGGTAAAATTTTCGAAATGACATTAATTAAAAAGACTGACCTCTTGTGTGCATGAATTTCTGTTTTTTATAGAACACACAAGAAGATATTTTGAAGAGAGTCTGTAACCAAACAGCACCCCTATCACTTCTATTGTTCGGACATAATACCATGGCAAGTGAATGGTTGCCAGTTACTGTACCAATATTCTTCGAAATATCTTCAAATCTGAAATAGATATTTTGAAGAACAGCCGTGGCATACATTCACTTCTATTGTGTGAAATCTAAACCAATAGAAGAGACTGGATGTGACATTTTTCGAAATATCTGCTTATGTGTTGTGAAAGAAGGTCACACAGGTTTGAAATCACAACAGGGTGAGAATATAATAACACAATGTTCCTTCCTGGATCAAATCGGATGTATGACGGTAGTCGGCACGGTATTTCTAAGCGTAAACCATGCTGGTCAAACTAGCAAGTTTGAATGAGGAAATCAATGTAATCTTCATTATGTACTCACTGCACATTACATACTCTTACTTCAACACAGAGGCACAAGCCATTGCCCTGGAAACCGATGGAGTTTGCCATGGCAACAGAGGCTCTGCTGCCAATTGTGTAGGTGAATGGGAATGCTATGATTAAGAATGGATTAACACATGTATAGAGATATTTTCTGGGGAAATAATAAAGGTTTAATGTATTTTGTTATTTATGCTTAGGGAAATGTAAATGTAAATTACAAAGCGTTGTGATGTCATGCCTTTAAAGGCTACCCCAGTCATCATGTTTGCAAAGGGAGAAAAAGATCCCACAATTCGACTGTGTATGAAACCCAGCTTTAACCTGGTTGTCTTTAGAAAGTGTCTTTAGAATTTCTAATACGAACCTGATCTTTAATGCTAAAGCCAGACACGGTGCTCTAGAAAAGTCACTTCTGTTCATGTAAATACACTGACACGAGCCACCTGCACTCCGACTCTTTTGTGAAGTGTGTGTGTGTGACAGACGAGCAGAGAGAGAAAGACGGCTTTTTAAAGCTCGGCTGATTCATAACTATTTTACGATCTTGGTGTATGGTGGTTAATTTCTCTAGGGCTTTCCAGTTACATTTCATTTCAACAACTTACTCTGATGAATCTGAAAAAATAATTACATTTCTCTATTCATTAGATACGAAGATGGTCTGGTCCCCTAAAATGCTACAAATGACCTTCTAATGAGGTTTAATTAAAGAATGATTTATTATATATGCAGATGTATGACTTGGTATTAATAAGACAAGACCTGAGCAAGCCGTGTCATCTACTTTTGAAGGTCATCAGCACGTTTTACATATTGCACCGCTGTACTTTAAGGATCACTAATGAAACATATTTGTCATAGTAAGTTATAAATAATCATTTGTAACGGAGAACTTTACTGACCCATTTGTTCGCAGAGAAGGTCAACCGGGTGCACGAGGGTGATTTGATGAAATTGCACAATAACAAGCCAAAGGGCTCCTGAAAGCGTTTAAATCCAAAGCTTGCTGTGTATTAGATGATTCATAAAACACTGTTGTGATTCATCATAATGTTATTCATAATCCCCGCAAGAAGTTCTGTGTGTCAGAAGTAATTAGGCTATCTTAACCATAGGCAGCCACAGGACCCAGATCTTATAATGGGCCGTTGAGAGACAACAAACAAAATATCTTTGTAAGTGGCACGATACCATCATGTTAAAGTTATATTTGCGTAAATGGAGATTGTGTTGCACTGATAGTGAAATTTAAAGCAAAAAGTAAAATTGTTTTGTGATTTCTTACCCTCTTAACATTTCAAACCTGCATGAGTTTAAATCTTTTGCAAGTAACAAAAGAAGATATTTGGAAGAAAGATTGCAACCAAAAGGCACACATTCACTTTTTTGTATAGAAAAATAACCAATGCAGGCTTTGGGTGTTGCATTTTTCAGAATATCTTCTTTTGTTATTTGCGTAAGAAAGTTATAGAGTTTTGAAAATTGTCCAATACATGCCCTCTTGCCATATTAAACCTGCATGAGTTTCTTTCTTCAAAACACACAAGTAGATATTTTGAAGAAAAATTGTAACCGTACAGGCACCCTTTCAGTTCTACTGTATCGACACAAACCCAAAGCAGTGGGGTGCAAGTTACAAGAATTCTTCAAATAATCCTCTTTGTGTTCTGCAGAGAAAGTGAATATGGGTGATGCAATTTTCAAACCACTGTGACTTTTTTATGCAGAACACAAATGATGTTTGTAGCTTGCAGTAAAAGTGAATGGGTGCCACCATATTTCAAAATATCAATATTCAAAATAAGTAAATTACAAAGGTTTCAAATGTCAATAATGAGTTACTGGAGAACCTTCTTTAAACCTGTTCAATGCAAAATGTTATTCAATTGAGAACTACTGGGGTTTTATGTCATAGCTTAGATCAGTGATCACTTCTATTTTTTCCTTTCAGGAAGGATCTCAGCAACATGTCAATCTTTATGTAAACCTGCAAACAGCAACGTTTACAGTATAGGCAATGCTATCCATAACAATTTGGATACAGAGTAAAAAATCAATGTAGATGGCTATACTCTCCTAAGGAATTTGAGATGTGATACTTTATACCAAGCTGAAACATGTCTCAAAACTCCATTAATTCAAAGTTTTTAAAAAGTAACAAAATGTTCTTTTAGAGAGATGGGACTGCACAACAAGAACATCATAAATATTCTGAATCCTGATTATTTAGAAAGTGCTGGGACATCCATTTTTAAACAAAGCTGTAAATAGGTCACAAAAAAAAGATGTTATGCACAACTGCAGTTTTGGTATAAATGGACTAAAATAATTAAAAAAGGTGTTTTACAAAATCATCAAGACCTAGACCTTAATGCAGATGATGTGCTTGAACCAATAATGAGTTGCTTATACTAATGGTGGATATGGTTTGTTATTGCATAAGGGCCATGTACTGTATAAACATGAGAAATTAAAGAGAATTACCTTGTACACATTTTGCAAATTTAGAGCTTTAATATTTCTTTTAGAATTCACCAAAAGTAGTAGGTGCATATTGCAAGTATTTATTGTAAAATAAATACCATTTATTTCATAATACAAAATTTTATAGAAATTAACTGTTGGATTTTTAATAAATTATTTAAAAAATTTCCATTGAAAAAGGATTTCTCCTTTTTACAGACGTTTTTTATTATATATATTTTGCATCAGTACGGTACTCAAAGCTTTATTTTAACAGAAAGAGAAATGTTTTCTTTTCTCTTTTCAGATTTCACTCTAGTAATAACAACATGTACAACGCGTACAACCTGTGAGTATGTATTTGCATTCAGTATTAGTGAGAGATTCAGCATATTGTATGTTACATTGTATCTGCTTAAGTGGTACTCTCGGCAATCCAAGACGTATTATTCAATAAACCACTCAGACTTAACTGGGCTTAATAAATTATACAAATTACTTTTTCATTTGCCATTGTGTTTTGACTACAGGATTAACAGACGGGGTGGGGGTTTAGAAGTTATTAGCAGCAAAATTTAAATACTTTTCA
Organism: Triplophysa yarkandensis; assembly: GCA_033220385.1. Classification (NCBI taxonomy): domain Eukaryota; kingdom Metazoa; phylum Chordata; class Actinopteri; order Cypriniformes; family Nemacheilidae; genus Triplophysa; species Triplophysa yarkandensis. The sequence continues at coordinate 3,348,498 of CM065670.1, read as the reverse complement.
GTAATCCTTTTTTTAGCCTAAGCCAAAACTTCATTGTGTTAGGAGTTTCATTTAAATGCTTTGGACTGAAGTGAAATTGATCCCTGCTCTGGTCAGTAAATCAGAAATATTTAATTCTCTTCTATTTTGAAACACATTTACAGGCTCTAGAACAACCTCCAGGACAGCTACCAGTCAGTCTTCAAGACTGGACACTTTGCTGAACCTGCACTCCTTTCAGTTGTTGAAGATCTAAGACTCGCAAGTTATCTGTTCTCATCAATGTTAACCATCGCATTCTTCTTTTGACAACCTAGGCCATGGGTGTGTCTTACATGGCATTCCAGTGGTTCCAGTCTTACCTCTCAGGTAAGTTCTTCAGTGTATCTTGGAGAGGTGAGGTCTCGGAATCGCAACATCTCAACACAGGTGTACCTCAGGGCTCAGTGCTTGCACCACTGCTCTTCTCAATCATCCACTCAATCAAGACATTATTTGTATTCATCATTCAGATTGAAGACTTTTCCAGTACTGTTATGGGGATGACACATAGCTTAACTTTGCGTTCCATCCTGAAGACCAGACGGTCTCAGCTGGAGTTGCAGCATGCCTGAGTGACATCTCGCTCTGAAGGAAGGAGGGAGAGTCTTTGTCTTCCTTGTTGGATCCGCAGATCCGTCAAAACCTCTTTTTTCAACTAGGAATATCCATCATTGTAACCTCCAGGACAGCCTGGAACTTTGACGAGGTAATTGACAATCAGCTAACCTTTTACGGATTATGTAACCAGCACTGCCAGGTCCTGCAGATTCTCTACAGCATTAAGAAGATTAGATCCTCCTCTCGGAGCATGCATCAAAAATCCTAAAGCAGGCTCTGGTCCTGTCCTGGCTGGACCACTGCAATGCTCTACTTGCTGGACTCCCAGCCCACACTACAAAACATCTGCAGATGGCACAGAATGCTACGGCAAGACAGGACATCAAGGAACTGAAAAGAGTCAAGGTCAAACCTATCTTCATCAATTTAAATTGGCTCCCCATAGCCACTTGCAGTGAATTCAAAGCTCTGCTCATAGCCTACAAGACCAACACAGATTTAGCACCCCCCAACATTAATTCGCTGATACACATGTGTTTGCCTTCGAGATCCCTGTGCTCCACTAACAAGCGACATCTCCTTGTGCTATCCCAAGAGGGTAAGAAGTCTCTCTCACCTTCCCTTTATCAGTTTCCTCAATGGTGGAACAATCTGCCTCTTACAACACATTAGGAAGACTCTGGTTCTATCTTTAAAATACGTTTAACTTTATCATTTGTTTTAGCACTTTTTCGTATTTTAAACAAAGACATTGGTCTTAATTTCAAGGATGCATGTTCAGGATCTTATAAACCACAAGGGAACAGGCAATATCTTTGAGATTTAATAGTCTTTGGAAAGACAGTAAACCACTACAGTCCATTTAGTGATTACTACCCTTTAAATCAAATAGACACTGTAAATAAAAGTTTAGGTTTGTGACATCAATAAGAATCAGAAAGCAGTAACTTTAGGCATTGAGCTACACTGTGGGTCTTTAGTAAATGTGATGGGCTAGATCACAAATGAGATTTCTTTGAAAAGAAGATTTGCTAATTACTTTTATGTCCCAATTGTGCGTGTAGTCTGAACTCACAGCGCCACTTTTAATTGGAATTAATCTTGTGTGATTTGTCATCCTGGTAAGTGGTATTATACTTACATCGGGCATAACATTCACCATAATGTTTAATGGGATAGTCAAACCGAAATACATTTCTTCAAGTTTTTCTGTATCCAACTTCTAATTTTTGGTTTGTCCTTGAGGTTCAATAAATGCATTCTTTATATGATGTTGTGCATGTCATCATGGTAATTTTATCATGTATTAGAAACCACTGAAAAATGTTGGGGTCATGTGTGTGTAAAACATGTCTTAATTCACTACAACTGGCAATGCAAGAAATTGCGTATACATACATGAATACTATATAATATTATCTGATCTATATTTAAATCTGTATGTGATATTTGATTACATTCCTCTCCAAAACCTTCACATATTGCTTGAATACCATGTCAGCAAACTGCTACACTCATAATGTTCACCTTCATTCTTGTAAATATGATCAATAATGTCCGAAAATAGCTAGACAGGACAATATTAGCAAAAACCTGATTTCCAGTTCTTAAATTTGACCAGACAGTAATTTGCAGCAATATGACGGTGGTCTGACATAATCTTATTTTGTGGTAGGACCATGCAGCAAAATCTGATTTGCGACAGATGTAGACAGAGCTCGGTTCCAGTGAGAGTGGGGAGGAAGAGGAGGGGTCCAGAACAGAATGGGACACGCAGTCTTATGGAGGATAATTAATGTGACATTTGCCTGACATTTAGCCAGAGGGGCAGCAAAGAAACATGATAAAAGAGGGAAAGAGAGACAGAGGGAAGGAAGACGGAGGATGTGAGAGAGTTCAAAAAGAAGCGTGATTCTTTGCTCCAAATACAAAACTGATTTCTGGGGTTTTCTCAGTGGACCAGCTATATGGGTCAATGACAAACCAGGATATCAGAGGTGATGGTAACAAGAAATTACTTTAATTTAATGGGTTTGAACATTTTAGGAATTTACAAATGATGGTTCGAGTCAAAAATGTTTTCTTAATTCATTAATGATCAAAAAACTATGCTGAAATTGTTTCCACATCTGTTAATTGAACTGTTTTAATGTAAGTTGTTGAAACTTGAATTACTTAATTGAATTGTGTAGAACCAATGTACATGATCACATTATATAATTTCGAAGAAACCTTTTTTTAGTGTAGAGTGAAGATATAATTTTTGTATTATTCACATGTTTATTCCATTATTAAATAGATCTATATCTAAATTCAAGCATAAGCCATGACCCACATGTTTAGGTGCACAATATCCACATGTTTCCACGTGACCCAAACACACTCCCAAACACAAACTTTGTCTTTCGAGTGACTTCTACTTCTTCCTTTTTCAAGTGATAGAGTCATCCGTCTGTTGCCTGGTAACAGGAAGGACAAGTCTCACACTGAAATATCCCTCCCAATCCCATGTGACCATTAGCACACAGGTACACAAGTATAGAATTAGAACAAGTGAAAACAGAAGGTCAGCACAAAGACAAGGCAAAGCAAACAGTACCGTTGCACCTCTAACATCAAAAGTCAACACCAAAACTCAACCAAAAGAAAGGACAATATAGTCCGTGCCTCCTCTTACACATGCATGCCGTGAATGTTTACATGGAAAACCTATTTTGAATTCAGAGGGAAAAGGTTGCGATTGATCACACAACTGCTGCAATTTGGTTTGAGTCCAGAAGCCTGAACTGCACTTTTGTATTGGCCTTTTAAGCTAATTGAATATTGATATATGCGTTTTTTTTTTCTCTGCACTTGATGTTTGACACTGAATGGTGAGCCTACTGGAAAATTAATGTTGTGTATGGTGTTTTAGATAGCTTAAAGTGAATGAAAAGCACGTGTGTCTTATTTGTCTCCGGCTAATGCAAGTCACTGTTTCTCTCAATATGTTGAAGTGCATTACCTTGGCCGCTACGGATGATCCCGGTTTTTCTAGTAGGTCCCAAAGTTTCTTTCTCTTCTCTGAACAGCAGGTGTTGTCGAACTCTTCTCCTTCCCTGTCCTTCAAAGTGTCGGCCTCCCGTTTCAGTTCCTCGTTCATTTGCTCTTTCTTCTGATGGTAGCGCGCCTGACAACACGACTCCAGGTAGATCTCATCCACACCCCAGTAGTCCAGCTCTTGGCTGAACGACAGGGCACACATTTCCTCCATCATGTGCAACTTCCCCGTCCGGTAGAAGTTGAGGATGGACGTGAACGCTCCCGGGTGCCGGTCGAAAAAATACTCGTTGTCGTCCAGGCTGTAGTCGTCGCATATCTCCATGAGCGTGTCGTGGGTTTTGCAGTCACGTAGTTTGCCCAGACGTGTGCGGGGCAGCCGGTCCAGGGTTCTCCAAAGAACCTCATGAGGCAGGCCACCGACGTTCAGCTTGACCCGCCGGTAGCACGACATACTCCTAATAATATCCGCAGGCTCCGGGGGGAGAGAGGATGTTGACCGAGAGCCAACTTTACTCATTCCTGCGGATGGTTTATCCATTTTGTTGCTCTGAATTCATGGACTATCCTATAAACGTCTCCATGAGACAGGCGCTGGTGCCTGTCGTTCTCCTAGAGGATCCATTCTACGTGAACTGTTGAAAACACACAAACACTTTTGTTTTTATGGGGATTGGTGGGGTTAGTGATATTCGGGACATGCAGAATGAAAACACACCTGCAGAGACATGCTTTACTGAATGTTTAGGATGTCGCTGTCCACTCGAGTGGTGCTGAATCGACTGCTTCTCGCAACTGCTCCTCAAGGGCCGGTTTTGACCTGAAGTTAAACCCTTGTCTGTTACCTATCAACAACAACGCATGGATGCATCTGATAGAATTGAGATCCACCTGTAAATCTTAAAGAAAAGAGAAAACAAAGCCTGTCAAATATGTAAACAACACGTCAACGTCATTGCCTCAATTGCATCATAAGTGCATTGCGTCACTCTGATGCACTGTGCATTTATCCTCCATCTATGCATGTTTGATATTGAATTTCCATACCTTGCATCTAAAGAGTTAAAGGCGAGAGCCAACCCATACAGCTGCATCAACAATTCAACGTGTCCCAAGCAAAACAGGGCAGCAACATGATGACACAATTCTTAAACATTATCAGGGATATGTTATACATTATCCATTTTTTTTAAATAGGTAGGTCTTTAGTATAGGAAACACAATGAAGTGCATCAAGAGTCATCATTTGCATCAATGCAGCCCTGCTTACAGCTTCTGTGGCATGATTTCCTTGATAAGAAATCCTTGACAACATCATCACATCTTGAAGTGCAAACACACAAACACATTTCTGACATCGGAGGTGCATGCATGCATTTTATCCCTTAATACAATTCAAGTGAAGTCTGATGGTTTTGATAAACATGTCAACATTTGATTTTCAGCATGCATGATGCAGAATCCATGTGCATAAAAAATCAAACGTTGACATGCATTACAAAACCATCAGTATTCACTTTAACTGAATTAAGGGAGTAACATAAATGCATGCATACCCAACGTACAGCGCATCAATCACATCCATCAATCTATCAATCGTATGCATACGCATTGGCAAAGCAAGCCACATACATACCATAATGCGTGATGGACTGCTAAATGAAGCATTTAGATAAGAATAAAAACGCAGAGTAAAAAGATGCAGAATGCAGCTGCTCCATTGTCTCCAAATGTCTGTATATCGGGCGGTTTTGTTAAGGAAAGAGATCAACAAGTCCCGGGTTGAATCCACACTGTTCTCCTTCACTGATCTCCGGGGTGTCTTGTATGAAGAACCCGACAGATGCTTTGCTTGCAGATGGCTGGATCTTCACTGTCTCACCGCCCAATGGGAGAGAGACGCCGGGTTTAACCCTTGCCACCCAAAACCAGAAGACTCTTGGAGGCTTGCCTTCAAAGGAACCTGCTCGAAAATGGCGACTTGGGATGGGGCAGAAGACATCTGGATTAAGCCATTTATGTGGAGCACATTTACATTTACATTTATTCATTTGGCAGGCGCTTTTATCCAAAGAGACTTTATTATGCATTTGTCAAGCATCACTGCAGAACAAACAGGGGTGAGATGTCTTCAAGGACACTTGAGTTATCAACTGCATTGGGATTCAAACCCACAACCTTCTGGTTTCAAGTCCAACTCTTAAATCACCAGACCACAACTGAGCCTAATATATAGGTGCCAGGAATGATTCTCTCATGCCATTGACTATTTGATACCCCCAAAAGTGTTCTATCCTTCATTTTTTAGTAATCACAATTTTTTTGTGCAAAGAAATGGCATAGGGACTTTTTTATGGCATCAAACAACATCTGATATTTCAGCTATACGTTGAACCTTTTTAAAGATTAACTCCATAAGAGGTAAACTGTTTGTGTATCCCTGTTTTCAAAGTAATATTTTACACAATAATAAAAATTCAAGGATCATTTATTCATCCCCATGCACTCAAAACTATTTCACTGTGTTTTTATGTGAAAACAATTTTAAACAGTGTCCATTTAAAAGAATTCAAATTAAGGAAATATACTGGGTAGATTTTGTGTATATGCAAGTTAAAGAATTCAGTAATTCAGATTAACCCAAATATTTCACCCAAAATATTGGTGTATATTACAAATAGAAATATTTGTAAATAAAATGTAATATTATTACATCACAATGACCTAAAACTATTTGTAATTTTAGAGACATTAACTGTAAGGTTTTAAATAAATTATTTCAATGTTTTAAACAAAAAATATATATTGATATTTTAAAAGGTTTATTTTGTTAATATAACTGTTTATTTTTCTGACATTCTCTTATTCACATACAGTGAGGGAACAAAACCTCTAGAACTCAAAATGAGATATTTTGAGAAATGCGACCAGAGGGGCCAAATATTTGTTTACCAAAGTAATTTACATTTGTGAAGAGAGTAATGCTTGAAGAACCATAAAATAATTTAGGTCAAACTTCTAATTTAGGGCAAATAATTATGTCCCGCCCCTCATATTCTATTATTGACCTATGCAAATTTAATGTCTTCATAGTAGTAATTTCTTAATTCACCCTTTTTTGTTTTTAAATGATTTTGATGTTCTTCTGTATGTCTCCGGTATCTCAGCTACATGGCACTCATAACACCAAGGTCACAGGTTTAAACTCCAGGGAATGCAAATACTAATAAAATATTTATAACTTGAATGCCCTGGAAGTCACTTTAGATAAAAGCATCGAAAGGCATAGAAATGTCAGTCAATATTACATAACTTCAATATTTTATTCATTAAAGCAATAAATTATCAAGACATTAACCAAACATGGAGATATTTTATATACACGAAAAGTCTATACAGTTTTTAACCCGATTTGTCATGTGATTGATGTCAAGATCTTTTTCTGTATCGAATCTCAAGATCTTTGCTCGGTTGTAGCATGCCAAACCCATATCTGCTGGGGTCTACAGATGGCATGGTTGCGTTCTTGTCGCACAATTCCAGCTCAAACTGAATTAAGATTGTAAACACAAACCTAAAGAGGACAAAGAAATAAGTTGCAATTTATATTATACGTTTTGGAAGAAAATAAGACAGTGAATAAGTACATTAACTTGTCACAAGCATTACTCACTCTTTAATTGCACTGATTGCAAAATCTCGTCCTGGACACATGTTTTCTCCTGTGCCCCATGGCATGATGGCATGCTTCACTCTTCTTCCTTCCTTAAAGAAGTCTTTCTTCTGTGTCCTATTTTCATTAAGGAAGCGTTCAAATATGAACATCTGAAACACAGAAGAGAAAAACAGGATTACTCATTTTATTACACATATTATCTCCACGTCTTCCATTCTGACCATCTTCATTGTGTCTTTGCATGGCAATGAAAACACCTCCAAGTGTGATCTACAGTGTCCATCTCAATGACACGCTGAGGAACAATAGATTACGTTCATGTGGTGTTTATGAGACACGTCTGGTGTTTGCTTGAGTCTTGCTGAGTCGTTAATCGACTCAACATTAATCAGTGTGAATGACATGGAAGCTCTGGTTAGATAACAAAGATTCGGAAATCTGTACCTCTGGCTGTTGGTGGATCAGTGGGTCCATTTGAGGGCTGAGGAAAGGAAAAACACACAGTCGATCGCCCCGTCTGAGATGGTATTCGTGGCCGTCACTTAAAGAAACCTTCGTATCCTGCATCACTTCTCTTGTGATGAGTGCGGCTGCAGTTAGACGCAGCGTCTCTTTGAGAACACTGTCTGCAAATTGAAATTGTAATTTAATTTAAAGTTGACAATAATTTCATTTGTGCACTTTTATTTAGTAACTGACTTCTAAAATATCACGTGCTTATGGATTTCTGGCATGCACTTGTTTTGAAGATTGTGTTCTGGCAGTCTGACACATTTAAATCTCTGTGATGTCACCTACCAAACACAGGAGTGTGTGTGTCTCTCTCTCTTGGAGGAAGGTGCTGTACACCTTTGATTTCCTCTCTCACGGCCCTCAGAGTTTCAGGGTGGGTCAGTAAGAAGCCCACAACCCAAAAGGCTGCTGGGCCTGCGTTTCCCTGAGGAAATCAATATATGACATGTTTTTCATTTTACAAAAAGAAGCTACCAAATAACAAACTGGAAAAAACTGTGAACATATTTTTCATGCAAAATCAAAATCTTTCGTCATTGACTCACTCTCTTTTTATTTTAAACCGGTGTGACTGTCTGCAGAACACTTAAGAAGACATTTGCAGAAAGAAGGGAACAGCAGTTGTACCCATTTAGTATTGGCATTATGATATATTTTTACTTATTATATTCACTTTCATTGTTTTATTTCCATACAATTTTGAATAGGTGCAACAAATGAGTGAAGGGGTGCCACTGCTGTTTAATTAGCAACTTTCTTCTAAATATCTTCTCTCATGTTCTGCAGAAGAAAGTCATGGCAGTTTGAAATGAGAAGAGGGTTAGAAAATATTTTATATGAATCATCATATGTGTCATTCTTGTAGTTATATTTTATATAATTTTTTAAATAATTGATTCCCAAAATATAAATTTTAGACTGTGGGGCCGTTAAAACATTGCTGTATTTGTTTGAGCATTGCTTCAACCAATTGTGTCGGTTTGACGCTGGACTCTATTTGTTTTACCATTGACAAACAGAGCGTTTACATTCTTTTTAGGAATTCTATTTTGTAGAATAGCATTGTGCAATGTCCAGCTAAAAATCAGCATAAACATTTAATTTTGCTTTAAAAACACTTTTCTTAAAAGGTGTCTGTCTCCAACATTTTGTCAATATACAGCAGGCTTTAACCATCTCTTCACGTAAAAGTCATATGAAGTTCAAACCCTGTTTGGTTACAATGATGTTGAGTGACAGACGAGGTCAATGAGAGGTGAAGATGTTGAGACAGACTGTTAGTACAGTTCCTGTCTGTCAAAAACCTGCTGATGCTGTGAGAAAGCATCTAGAAATATATTATGTAAGTGCAAAGCCCTAAGTGCTCAGTGTCGGGTGCTGGTGGAAATATTACCTCTTTAACAGTCATAAATCAGATCATGTGATCTCATTACATCACTTATAAACATATGTTGCTTAAACTTTACAATCAGATTATCACGAAGAACAAAGATTCTGTCCTTATTTACTCACTCACTTCTTATTTTAAACCTGTATGTCTGTGTGCATGACCCAAAAGGAAGATATTTTGAAGAAAGCTGGGGACAACATTTTTCTTTTCGTTTTTTTAGTACTACTGCTCTCATGTGGTGAAAGTGATGCACTGCTGCCTAAACTATTGAATGTAAAAAAAGTAGTTAAGGATTATGCATAGGATCCAAAGCAGTTTTTACTTTCATACTCAACATAGTTTTTTATTTAAGCCGACACGTTTATCCAAAACAACTTGCAAATGCAAGAACAAACTCTCTTTTGTGTCTTTTTATAAATTACACAGAAAAACATTGTGTACTTGTGCCTTTGCCTCAGGCTTTGGTGTCTCAGGTGTGTTTTTGGCAGCTTGTCAGATTTTCTCTCCTGTACAAGTGGCAGGAGATTAAGCAAACCACACATTTGTGCATTCCAGAGTTGTCAGGCTCTTTTGTTTATGCTCATACGTCAAAGAGAAAAACAGCTTATCCCTATGGCAACCTCAAGGTATTAATGTGTCACCAGAATGTCTAGTACCAGCTTTGAGTGATTAAATATATGACATCAGAGGATAGGGATTCATAAAGAAATACTTCCAGCCCTGTTGTTGTGTCCTTTCAGATTTTAAACGTAATGTTAGAGCGGCTCATGAGACATCATAACTATATTGCAAAGTAGCCAATTATGCATTTGTTATGCATTTTTTTATTAAAAATAATAATTATAAATGAGCTGCCATGTAAAAGATGTAGGTGTTGGTTAAATGTTTTTACAGACAATTTCTTTAATTATATTAATATAACATTATACGTGTGCAGGTACATCGTAATGGTGCTAATGGTTGTTGTTTTTTCTTTGGGTCGACGATTTTGTTCTTCTTGGTCAATTTTAAAGTAAGATAACAATGTTCATTCAAACATTGTGTTATTATGAACTATATATGCAATGATTTCAAAAATTATTTTTTCGAAATGGTTTACAAATAGATACAGTAAATATGTTAAGTATAATATATTTACAAAAGAGATATTTTTTTATTTGGGGTGGGTTTGTCAGGCAACTTTTGCATGCAGATCTGGCAACCCTGGTTGACGAAATATTTGGATTTGGATTGTTTGTCTCATACCCTATAAGAATTATTTTGCACCTTGAAAGCATAAATAAAATTTTAGAGACATATATAGAATAGAGGGACTAACTTGTGTGACCCATAGCTGTAGAAGCATTGCTTTCCTCTGAGTCTCATCATCCAGGCCTTCTGCCTGAAGGTGTTGTATGAAACTCTGAAGCCACGACAGGCACTTTGCATTTCTTTCTGCTCTTGCAGGAATCAAGAGTTCCCACAGCCTCTCCCGTGCTGAGTTTGCCACTTTTGTTTCCTCTAATGAACGTGTGTGAAAATTCACATGGGTTAGTTGAAGACAAACAGGAACATTTGATTAACAAAACAACCTTAAATGAACCTGCCTTTGTTCACAGTGCCTCTCGCCAATTTAGGTAGAAGCTTGTCGAACCTGCGGAACTCCTCATAAATTTCTGTTAGCTCAGCAGTATTGTTCTGCGTGCCAAACACGGTGAGATAGGAAGCCCTGTGGAGACAGACAGAAAGATAAGAGGATGTACATGAAATATAAAACTTATAAACACGGTTAGTTGGGGTCATCCCATAGACCAAATCTGGTTTTTCCTGTCTGTTAAAAATGTATAATCCAACATTCTGTTTCTTTTCAGTTTAACTGCAGGCAGATGCCAAACTTTACAGCATAACCCGAGGCCAGAAAACCAAACTGCATCTTTTGAAGACAAAAATATACGAAAATTGCACAGGGTTGTAAAGGTCAGAGACTTCTGGCAAACCTGAAAAGCAAACTGTAACAAAATCCAAAGAGTCCATCTTTTTTCCACTCGGGTGTGTTGAGGCCTGTTTCTGGAGAGGTCAAGAGCAGCTGGAGGTTGTTGTGCATTGAGCTGCGCAGTTGGGTTAGTCCCATCCCTTGGAAATGTCTGTTTAACACACACACACATTCATGGTTCAGAATAAATTCATCATACAAAATTGAAATAAAAGCAACTCGCATGGATCAGAACAATACGTTTGTGCTCTTTCCCTCTCAGATTTTGGGTTGTGATTGGGCAGATGCAGGTCAAAGATTTTCTTCATCAGGAGCTTGGCATAGCCGGTGGCGTCCAGAGAGACGTCATCCTTCAGGACGGTCTCATAACTGTTTGAGTCCAGCAAAACCGTGACATATTTTCCAGCGGCATACACCTGGTTTAAAGAACATGAGTCAGGTGTGTTTAAGTTGGCAATTCAACATTTGAGAACTTAAAAATCTGTCTGGTGCTCACTTTGCATACATTTTGTTGTTCTATGTAAGAGACATTTGAGCAATAGCAATATTTGTATGAGAATGTGAACTTACGGTAAAGATATCTCCATGTTTCTGTTTCATCTTTGTCATGAATTTAGCAGCATCTTTTCCAAACTCGAGTGCATGGCCAAGCCATGGGATTATCCCATTATCAAGAGGAGGCTCATTTCTACGCCTGAAAAATGTAGACATACACCTCAGCATTAAAAATAGATGTACAATGAAATATAATAACATCAAGTGATTTCATTTATTAACATTACTTAATCTATAACCAGCAATTAACCATACTTTTTCAGCATGTATTAATCTTTGTTAATATTATTTAATGCAAATACACATGGGTGTTTTTTTAATTTAATTGATGGGGTAGAGAAATTGTTAGACAAAATGTTAACTAATTAAATTAAGTAATGTCAACAAGTACAAGTGTTCATATTTTTCCCCCTTTAACTTCATCAGAAATAGAATCGTCACTGGCTTTAAAAAAGAGTGTTCTGAATTCCTTATTTTAAACATGAATGTAATTTAATTAGGTTTTTGTAACAATTTTTGTTTTTCAAATTTCAAGATTTCATGTATTTTGTGTAACCGTGTCCATCATTAATTTCAGTTCTTCCATTAACTCATTGTTCCTATGGGCCGTAAATTTCTTGCAGCCACTTCTTCAGCAAACACAAAGAGAGTTTACATAATCTCAGGTTTGAAAGGTGTTGACAGCTGAAGAAAGTCGAAAAATCTAGCAACACATTTCTTAAATCACAGTACGAAGACTTGCTAATGAGTGTCAGACTGTAGACTCACCTGCGACGTCTTGAGTACACCAGCAGAAGAACGATGAGTCCCAGCAGAAGAGCAGCAGTCCAGAACATGACGTTTGTGTGAGCAGACGCTCTGGTTTCAGCACTCATATACTCCTCTGATACAAAAGCAAAACCACGTCACGGCTTATTACGAAATACACAACTACTACAAAGCACAAGGGAGAGGGCGTGTGTGTACGTGTGTGTGTAATCTTCAGGTCAGATCATTTAGGCAATGACATTCAACCTGAGAGTTTCAGTTATAGAAACAATACACATGTTAGTCATGATGACATGATGTCATAAAGTATATTAAAAAAACAGAAAGAAAAAAATATGAAATGTCAAAAAGGTTGCCTTGGTATTTGATCATAAACCACTTTTGAAAAAAACTTTTTGCAACTAAAGTGGTTCAGTACTTAAAACCAAGTTAAATGCATCTTTGGGCAATCTAATTTCTTTACAAACTATATTAATATTATTTTAAAGTATATTATTTTGTTTTGATGAGTGAAACTAATTAAAAATAATAATAATAAACAATGATCTGTTCACATCCTCTGACAAATGCAGAAGTCACATCTTAAGCAAATTTGTGAGAAAACCCACATATTTCCTCTTTAGTTTTACACTCACCCATGTACTTACTGCACAAATATTAACAGTGTTTTTTTATGTGTTTAGTGGATTTTAATTTAGTTTTCGTGATCTCTCGTGGGATGAATCATGTTAGATGCTTCTGTATAATTGTTTCACTGCGCAGGATTGTTTTAAGATTGAAGGGATTCCACAAGAATGAAAATCACGAAAAGATTTTTGGAAGAATGCTTGTCACCCAACAGTAATTGGGCCAATTTGACTAAAAACTTTAAAATGTTTTTGATCTGTTGAACACAAAATTAGTTGTTTTAAAGAATGTAGAATGATAAGTTCTGGGTCATTTTCATTATAATTGTCTTTATGAAGGTCAAATGGGTTCAAGATGCAAGCATTTGCCCAATTTTGTTACTCTGTGTGTTCAAACAAACAAAGAATACAGATTTGGAACAACCAGACAGTGAGTAAGTCATGACATCATTTTCATTTTGGGGTAAACTAAGCCTTTGTGTGTGTGTGTGTGTGTGTGTGTGTGTGTGTGTGTGTGTGTGTGTGTGTGTGTGTGTGTGTGTGTGTGTGTGTGTGTGTGTGTGTGTGTGTGTGTGTGTGTGTGTGTGTGTGTGTGTGTGTGTGTGTGTGTGTGTGTGTGTGTGTGTGTGTGTGTGTGTGTGTGTGTGTGTGTGCTGTTTTATTGTCTTATATTTTAGATTTACATTCATTCATCTTGCAGTTTATGCATTGGCCATTTATCATGCCAGAACAAACAGGGGTATGGTGTCTTGCTCAAGGGCACTTCAGTCATCGTCTGCTGGCCCTGGGGTTGAAACCTGCAACCTTCAGCTTACAAGTCCAACTCTCTAACCACCAGACCACGACAGACCCCCACCACTGCTTAAGTGTAAGTTACTTTAGGAATTTCATTTCAGCTCATGACCTAATTGTTCTGCGTCTAAGTTTCTGAAGTAAAGTAACTTGAAAAAGTCTCAACATTACTCATCTTATAAAGAATTATGATAGCCATACCAGGGTTACATATTGTGTATTCTAGGACCATTTACTTCAAGCATTACAGTTTCTGTCAATATATAAATGTAAAAATAATAGACACCTTGTGTTAGTCATAATTCACTGGAAGTCTGGCCTTGAAAATCCTGCTCGACAGCTGTGGTCATCATTCAATGCCGTTGTATGGAAATGATCTTAAGCACTCTCATATGACTGAGAAAGAGGAAGTCAAACGGGTTCCAAAAGATACCAGTGTGAGTAAATAATGGCCGGATGTCTGATGTTTGATCAAACTTAAGGGGCGATAAGTTTGATAATATGATTTGAAAATGAGTTGCATGAAACAATCCATAAGGGGGCGGCTGAGCCTCACTTATGCAGAGTTTTATATTCCAGCATTTCTAGTTGTTTTCATTTTTTATAATTATTTCTTAATTTGGGATACATTTACTGTATTCATACAGTTTAAATGGTGTTATCTATAAGAATTGACTCACAGGTGAATGTTCAGCTTTGTGATGTTGAAGATCTCCTGTGACCCCGCAGAGGTCACATCAGTTTTCAGGATAAATTAATAGATGATTACAAAACATGAAGAAAGATTATTTTTGTGATTATATCTATAACCACAGTTTACATTGGCTTGTTTTATTAAATGTCATTTTATTTGCTCTATTAAATGTTTAATATCCCTTAACACACCCCTAAAGTCAAGCAGGAAGTAATGAGACAAATACATCTTGATCCCAAAATAATAATCAAATGCACTTTTTATTAAATTCATATGCATACACACAACACTTTATCCAGTGCAGGGGTCATGATAGCATAGAATAATGCTCAATATTTCAAAATTTTCATGTTTTTTGTCAGCTTATCGAACAGTTTTATGTTCTTACAACTTACATTTCTATAAATTATAAAGCGAGCTAAAAATGCGAATAAAGTATTGACACTATTCTCTTTTACTTTCATTTCGGGTGAAGCCGTCTGATAATGAATTAATGCAAATTTTGACATTTTAAATTTTGTGAAGTATTTGCATAAGTAAAGTGATGAGCAGCATCTGACATTATAAATCATTTATTTCGAGATCTGGAAATGTTGAGAATCTATTTGTTTTTGGCACTAAGGGGAAGATGCACCTCTTTAAACTGTATGTGTTCTTACTTTAAGCCATTAACTAAAGTTTCTAGACTATTCTGGCACCGTTGTATCCATCTAAAGTGTATCAGTATTTCTGCTGCAATTCACTTTATATTCCATTCACGCCTGCTATAGGTTTCAAAGTCATTTCTTAAAGACAGAGAGAGAGTCAGTGTTATGTGCCAAATTGTTTAAGGGCTCTTAATGATGGCCCAGAGTTTGTAACAATGCCCAAAAGAATTTCAATGAATATTGACACAATGCACTTTAGCACAAATGCAATTATTTCACAGAGTATCTGTTCAAACAGATCTACTCTGAAAACCATGATAGACTCAAAAACCCTGAAGTCGGTTTATGTTATTCTCCCTAGTACTACAATATTTGTGCAGTGTTAACATTTTAGAAAGAAAGTTGTACACAGAAGTTTAAAGTTTCTAATCGTTGAAACCAACAGACTGTTACTTTTAAATATACAAACAAGGGAATTGGCAGATATTCATCTTGCTGACCCTCATTTATATTTGTCACAGTGGTAGCATACAAAGCTTTCACAGAATAAAGAGTCCTACATTTAGTTTTCACTGGGTTATACAACTAAACACATTATTTATTATATTATATTTGCAAACATAATGTAAAATTGTAAATAACATACATTTTAAGTACTTGTATTATATATGCATAAATACATACACACACACACACACACACACACACACACACACACACACACACACACACACACACACACACACACACACACACATATACACACATATATATAAATATGAATTAATTTGTTGAATTATGAATATATATATATATATATATATATATATATATATATATATATATATATATATATATATATATATATAAATATAAATATATATTCATAATTCAACAAATTAAATAATATTTATATAAAGTATATGTAGAGTTAATTTCCAAAACTAGATAACTTTGCTTTTTAAGATAAAAACATTAATTGTGTTTTTGTATTAGTTACCTGTTGTTTGATAAATATTGTTTTTAATGCACATTTTAAAGACATAATTTTTGAAACATTATACGATTTTAGTTAGCTCGTTTTGTTAATATTTTCTTATCTGCCTATTATAAATTATTTAAGCATAACTCTTTCCCTTAAACATACTTTATATTAGCATGAATACTATTATGTTTTCTTCTCAGGCCATGATGCAGAGTATGTGATGTGAGGTTGTTATCTGTCGACTCCCTTCTTACCGTCTCTGTCAATAAGGACAGCTCATCATGTGTTCCATTAAAACCTGGGAGTGGAATCCTGTTGAACTGCTTTACTTCACAAGCCCTCCAGCAACTTTGAGCTCTGTCCAATATTTTAATATAACGCTGCATAACAAGACCAGTCAAGTTTCCCATCTCTCAGGGATTCTCATCCCTGCCCAAGACAAAGAGTACAGTACATTTCTGCAGTTTGTCAACACCAAATATAACTTACACAATTTTTTGTAAAACTGATTTGTTATTTCATCGATAAATGTGCGATGATGACTCTAGGAGGGTCACATGAAATTTAGGTTTAAAAATAGTTTTCAACTCATTTATTTAATTATGGATTGAAATTGGCATGCAGGCGGTAAAGCAATTACACATCTTATTTACTCTACAAATGATGAATGCTTTATTTGGGCAATAAATTGAATTCACTTAATTTAAACGTCACCCATGGTCATTCTGTGTCGCACCTATAGGCTGGTTTAAAGGACCGCTTTATCTAGCATGCTTCATACTTTAATAGAAATACATCAATAGAAAAGGAACATGTTTAAGCTTCTTAAGATGGGAGTAAATATGTAATATTTAAAAATATATCACGGTTAAACGTGTTTTTGTCCAGCCCTATGTAAAAATGAAAACACTACATGTGAACACCTAGGGCATGAAAGAACATTTCCTCATTAGATCTAAGCATAGGAAATCTGCCCCAGGATAGAATAATAGGGCGCAGGTCTTTTGATCCCGCTAATTGAATCAATGGACACAAGAAATTGGGAATGGATCTGACCTGATGTGTTCTGTAAGAGAGCCATTCTACAGAGAGAGCTGGAGATGCTTGAATGCACATGAATTGAAAAACACCTAGAAAGAACACACAGTCTGTCCTTTAATTCACATTTATTCATTTTCGATTATCTTTCTTTGGACTTTTTCAAGGACACTAGAGGAGATATTGTGTATATTTTATGTACATTTGATCAGGATATTTTACAGCAATAAAACATTTTGTCTATTTGTATTTGTTTTCTACAGAAAATATGTATTCATTCAGGTCTAATACAATATTCCTGCAAGATTTTGAATAGTGTTGCATAACCAAAATAGACTTATAAGGTTCAAGGTTTTTGTTTAGTAGTTTAATAAAACTATAGTTGCCTAAATTGACATCATTAGATTATATTTTTTTTATTTTTTTTATTATTTACTAACCAATGCATAAACACAAATATATTTTCCAAGTTAATGTTTGGTTTATCTTCTACCGTCAATCTTTTTTGTAACAGGTCTGTTTCTTTGTTGGAGCAAAGGACAATTGGTGGAAAAAATTAAAACATCCGCATTTGAGCCATAAATTCTTCTCAGGTTGCCAAGATTATACAACATAATACATCTTCCATTTCAAACTGTCTGATTTTGTCAACATTGTGAACCTGAAGTTTAAGTTAAAACAGTTTGGTTCACTGTTGTGTCACCGATCTTAGTGTTTGCATTCTCTTATTGGATGTGGTTCAGTTTGAAAAAGATACTCATAAAAAAAGCAGGACCGGATAATATTATTTAATTACACAGTTTTGAATAGTTCCATCATTTTTATTGTGAATCAGAGGTTTTCAGATGTCTAACCTGTTGAAATCATTAGTGTTTCTTCTTTTATTTATTAGAGAACATTCAGTGTTCAGGTAAACAACCCATATATTAATTCTCCGCCTGAGATAAGATTACTTATTGTACTTATAGTTCAAATGTGTTAACCAAAGCAGAAGTTTGAGAAGATTTTAATATAAGTCAAGACTTTCAATGTTATGTTGTTATAGGTTGTTCATATGAATAGACCCCATGGCCCATCACTCATTGCATGACAAATTTTTGTGACAAAAAATATGTATTTTATCAGTTCTACGTGAAGATAAGTTGTTTTGAAAAAAATTAATTTAATGATGTGAAATTTTCAACCATCCCTCTTATTCAGAGTAACTTAAAACATCCAACACCAGTTTTAGGTTTGGGATTTGAAACAAACCCTCCTGACATTTTTAGTCCATCTTTTTGTGAGGAGGGTCCACTGACCTCTGTGCTTTACAGTTGTCTTAATAAGTGTCTGACATTTTCACGATAAAACGTCTGCGCCAATTTTCATCTTTTTTTGCTTCCCCCTTGACCTTTCATGCATCTTCATTCCTTCACTCCTTCACTTCCCCAAAAAGTAATCTTTACTCCGTCTCATTTTAAGTATTCAGGCTCTTTTCATACAATATCAGATTTTTATATTTTTTATTTATTTTTGATCATGTGTTACCAGTCCTCATTTAATTGTCATCATCTTCCTCTAAACCTGTATGTCTTGCTTCTGTGGACCATTAAAGCTGTATATAAATTGGATATTGATTATTATATTTTTGCTTAAGGTTGAAAAGGAGCACAAAGTGATATTGGAACCCCACTGTAGCGATGGAATGAAAACACAAAAGGTTTACACTCGTAGAAAACTCTGAGACTAACAAGACAAAACCAAGAAGCGCATGGAAACCAATTAAAGAGGGAAAAGGGAAACACAGGGGAGACGAAACAGGAACACAAGATGCGATTGGTGACCGAGTGAGATGGTAAGATTTTTTGAATAATGATTTTGAATGATTTTTTTGATAATGAGTTTTGTTTCACACATACATTTATCATATTGCTTGAAATATAATGCTTTGGTCCTTTCTTGTAGAGCTGCTTCACATTCACTTTCATTGCAGAGAGGATAACAGAGTTTGAAATAGACGAACAATAAGTTCTGCCAATATTGTGATAACGCTGTAATTTCTCAAGCTTTTTCTCTTTAATTCAAATGCATATAGATTTTTGCATTGTTATTCTGTTATTGTCCTTTTTAATAACATGATATAGCCCATGCAATCCTGTTACTAATGTGGTTTCAAAATGTGAATGTTGTCAAACTCTGTTGCCATGATCCACAGAATTCAATGTCAACCTTGACTTATGTGAAGGTCTGTCAGAAGCTGACACAAAGGTTGAGCCTCATATGATTTGTGCTGCGTTGCATTTATAACGTTATCAGATTCAGAGTAGGAATTCTTTTGGTCTTTTTTTGGCTGTCTGTTGCTGTTGTATGTTGATATTGTTTTTCTTTAAAAATATTTTAAAGTGATTTACCAGTGTTCTTATCACCAGTACTGCCCACACATGATTTAATGAAAATAATTCACATTTGGAGAAAAGCATGTTTATGGTTTATTAGAAGTGCTTGAAAAGACATTTTTGATCCACAAAGACCTTTATAGGCCAAGGTTCTTTAACTTAATCTTTTTTATAGACATGTGCATCTTTAAAAATACAATCACATCTCTTCTGCATTTATCAGATTAGCGTTTCTGCGGTTTGACACATTCTGCAGACAATACAATAACTCAATGCGTTCTAAACAAAAGCAAATCAGTCAAACAATGAATGCTGATTGAATGATCTGTGAAAAAAACATTTGTCTGATCATAATTTCTACATCTTTGTCGGCATTCCTCAAAATGAGAATAATTGGCACAGCATTGTTACTGAAAACAAAACAAGCCAATATAAAAAAATTAAAATGACAAGAAACATATCATCAGCATTCATCACTGACCGTATGTTTCTGATCATGAATCTCATCATCAATATAGTTCCAAAATGAAAATGCTGTCATCATTTATTCAATCTGTTGTCATTTTCAACCTGAAGGATTTTCTTCCACAAATCACCAAAGAAGATATTTTGATGAAAATTGATAACTAGCTTGTTTGTGAAACTCACCGCTGTACGACCTTACTTCACACACTCTCATCACTTCTCAAATTCCAATTTGCATCCCCGACCGCAAGAACACATGTAAATCTAGTACAAATATCTGTTAATATCTTTTCACAACCTACAGGTTAAAGGGATTCTTGCATTATGCATGCATGCACAGTTTTGTGATTGTGTGAAGAGACATTGGACATTCAGAACTCAGCATGGCATCCTCAGCGGGTCATGCAGGGCAGTGAATGATTGCCGTTGCACACTGCTGAGAAGAAAACAGCATGTCTCTTCAAGGCAGTATAGGGTACAACAGAATAAATAGGCAGAAGCTGTGAGATACCATTATCTGAGCAATGTTACAGGATTAAATATACCTTGATCCCCTGCATCCTGCTAGCTTTCTGCATAGTGCATGCAACAAAAGTTTTGCTAAAAGCAGAGCACTTTACACTTGGAATTGTAAAAGTACTGAAAAAAAACACTTTATATTTTTTTGACATCTCTCCTAAATGTATGCATTTGTCAGCATGCAAGAATATCCAGTAATTTAAACACAATTGTATTGGAAAAAAGTATTTGTTTAAAATGTTTGAGTTTAAAAAAGAAAAAGAAATGTCTTTTGCTTTCCGTCTAGAGAATAAAATAGATCTAATTCCTTTCTTATGAGTTGCTATGATTGAGATTCTCCCATTTTTAATCACATTAGGGAAAACGGCAGATAAAATGTTTCACAATGTCAAACTTCATCTATGCTCAAAAAATACTAATATTGAGCAGGTGTCTCTATGTCAGCCTTGCTTGATCATAAAATTGGCTAATGGCTGTTGCCCCGGGTGACCCTGTCAGGTGCATGGTGACTCATCTTCACATCTCTCTCTCTCTCTCTCTCTCTCTCTCTCTCTCTCTCTCCCTCTCTCTCTCTCTCTCTCTCTCTCTCTCTCTCTCTCTCTCTCACTCTTTCTATCTCTCTCTACCTCTCTGTCTCTCTCTCTCTCTCTATCTGTTTGTGTTGCTTGTTTCTCAATTCATTTATAAACCCATCAGCAATATTTAAGATACTCAGGAATGACCTTTGTTTTGGAAGATTGAACTCGATTCTAAACCATTTTATATTACATTAGTCAGAGGAGTAGGGGCTAAAGGTTGGCAATGGATTGACTTTTAAAATTGAATTTTAAAAATGATGGCCACAGTTTACCTTACTGTAATGAATGTTTATTTCATATTTATTTACCTTTTCAATATGCGATATCATGTTATATGTATATTAAGACTTTTGCTTTAGGCATAAAATACATCAAAATAATGTTTAGTACTTTAAAATAACTATATATGACATTGGTAAGTAACCAATGATGTTCTCTCAGTACCCACCACATTATGCATAACCCCCCCCCTCCCATTGTTTCTCTTGTGGAATTAGGAACCGATGATGGAAACAATTGTAGGGAGAGGTGAGTGGGTCACATTGTTTAACAATCTATCAACCCTTTTTCATTTCCTCCGAGCAGAAGCCTCACGGTGTGAAGTGGCAGTTGTTTTTCTCATATATGACCAGAGATATGAAGCGGATTGTAATATCTTTTTTATTGTCCTCCTGGGTTCCTCCAAGATGTCTTGCATTCTAAACAGGGCTGAGTGACAGGCTCATGTGGGTGGTACGTCTCCTGTAGAGATGTTTATCCATTGACCTCCCCCTTTTGTTTAAAGTTAATTAATGACATGTCAACTGTGTTAAATGACAACAAAACCCTTATGGGCGACAACGTTCGGATGATGTATCACAATGGTTGGTATTAGGACTTTTTTGTGTCATGCAATAACAAATAAAACTCATGCATTAGTAAGAGATTGGTGTGTTTGCCTTACGGTTGAATATTTCAGGCTGATGATCTTATCTGAATGCTGGAGAGCTCTGAATCTGTCTCTGCAGGGAAGATTGATTTGTTAAGTTAGTATTGATTTATGTGATACAAACAAAATGTCTCATATATAAGCATGTAAACAAACAACAGCTTTGGGCGGCCACACACCGTGTTGCGCCGTTGCTTATTGATGTTCAAAGTGTTTGTTAGAGAGCAAAGAAAACTAAGTTGCCAGAATGCAGAAGTCTTTGTCTTACCATGCAGTATTTTACAATGTCAATAAACACATTTTGGCAAATTATAACATTCCTATTACAGTTTGTGAGTAAAATGTCATTTTTGTTCAAGTCATTCAAATTTAAGGGTACCACCTTCATCACTGCTGTGATGTCATCGGCCTCATATGAAGTCAAACGATGCTAAAGCTGTTTCTATTGCAGTTTTGCGAAATATTCATTTTTAAATTGTCTTTAAAACACACGGCTAGGGATTTCTTGCCAAACTGAAAAAATAAATTTGACCGTTTTTTAAATTGACATTTTAAGTTAAATTGACTTTGTAAGATTTTTAATAATTGTAATAATAATAATAATAATAATAATAATGTAATAATAATGACCTGCTAATAATTAAAGCAAAAATAATAATATGATTATGATTATTATAATAAAAATATCAATTATTATTATTTTTACTGTCATTATTATTATTACTATTATTATTATTATTATTATTATTATTATTATTATTATTATTATTATAGCTATTTTAGTATTTTATTATTATTATTATTAGTAGTAGTAGTAGTAGTAGTAGTAGTAGTAGTAGTAGTAGTATCGTTATTATTATAATTATTATTATTATCATTACTACTATTATTGTTGTTGTTGTTGTTGTATTTACGATTATGGAGGTTGCGGGAATATTTATTTGCCAGTAGAGAGCAGCATCATCAGTACATTATAGGACACCATTTCCCAAGAGCCTTTGCACCTTGATCAAACTCACACCTGAGGCTCATCATCTTGTCTTTTTAAGACTTCTGTTTGCCATGATTCCTTGCCAAACAGCTTTTCCAGACTTACCATAATCCTCTTTTTACCTCTGTATGTTGTGCGATCGATTGCCCTATAATGTACGATGGATTATTTCAGAATTTTGTGACACTTCTAATAATGGTCATTGGAATCACGCTTATTAAACTTATAAATTCTTTTTGGTGGTAAATATAGTAAACATTCCGGTTTACCGATTATATTGGCAAACCATAAGTTTACTGTTGTTTTAAAACTATTTTAAATGCAGGCTTTAGGTGAAAGTGAGTTTGGTTATTCATTGCTTAGTTATTCATCAATGGTGGTAATTTCATCAAAAAGTGTTGGTCTGGATATAGCAGATTGTTGTATTTTGTATTTTTGGCTTGTAAACGATGATCTTATTTCAAATACGATAATTTTGAGCTTTAACTGCAAAACTTGGACAACTCCTATCTGGCAACAGGTTTCTTGTATTAATATTTGGTTTACCCGTGGTCAGTTAGATTGTTCGTTGGATCTAGATTATGTACTGCCCGACTTATTTACTTGGACTGTTTATTGAACAGTGTTTGTTTACTGACTGCCCTGACCATTGCATTTTGTATGGTCTCTGATTGTTAGCTGACTGCCTAGACCTTCGCCTGTTAACTGGTCCATGATTGTTAGCTGCCTGCCCTGAAGCTGCAATTGGATCCAAACCTCCAACATCAGACCTCCTTCGTTTCAATTATCAATATATTGCTTCTTGTTAGGTCACGTACGATACTGGCAAACTAATAACTGAAGTTGACAAGCACAATTTTATAAATGTTTTAGTATCATACTTGCAAAAATAAATGATAGAAAATATGATTCTTTAAACTGATTGGTACTGAAGTACTGCTACCCACTTCTGGCCAACACGATGCAAACTAGATCTCTAACTGACGTGAAATCGACAGTGCTTTTAGCAGGTTTAATTGAAGTCTAATGAAGTGTCTGGAAGTCTTTCCTATAGACATCTGCATTTCCATACCGTATCTACTCTCCACTGCTATTGTATTTTGATCCGCGCAGAATCTACTGCCACATTCATTTTAAATCCTCCTTGAAAAGTCACTTTCACAGTCTATCTCATTTCTCACTGTCTCACATGTTTAAGTCATAATCCATTTTTGTGCAGTGGGATTATAGTTTTTACTGAGTACTATTGTTCACTAATGATAAAGTAATAGTTCACCCTTAGAATTGAAAATGGTGCCACTGCTGTTTAGTTCCCGACGTTCTTCGAAATATCTTTTTTTTTTTTGCACAAGAGAAAGTCATTTAGGTTTCAAATGACAAGATAATATATAAATGATGACAGCATTTTCAATATTAGGCAAACATTCACTTTATTACACGTGATGCTGAGATTCCAACAATCGGAACACTTCAAGTACTGCAGTATTTTAGTATGTGTGTAGCTCAGTATTTTGTCGAATCCTCCAGTAAAAGGGCTGGGACTTTGGTTCTAGAGATTAAATCCACCCTTATCCCCATAGCTCGACTCTAAAGCTTGATATCGACATCCTATCAGGGCGGGTGGCAAGTTGACAATGACTGATGAGTTTCTGGCCACTGCTTCTGATTTATCCCAATTATACAGAAACCGGCTTGACCCGGGCCCGGGGGGAACCAACTTAGCAACGGCACTTGACATAGAAGACAAGTCTTGTAATGTATTTCATGCTGTTTTAATGCAGGACTTAAAGTCATGGATCACTAAAACAATTCAAAGTTTTAACTGCTTTAATTTTACACTCAAAATAATGAGTTGTAGGAATTACTTAATTGGATCAAGTACATTGACTCCTTAATTATGTTGTTGTAGAATAATTTCTTTTGAAATTTGAAAAAGTAGTGTTAAAACTTTATCTCTCTAAAACTTTAGTTACTCAAACAACTCTTTTTTTCAGTTTGTATTTAAGGCAATGGTTTATCTAAAAAAACTAATTCTGTAATCATATCGTCACCTTTAAATTTTTCCTAATTTGTAAACATTTCAAAGATGGTACAAAAATTCCTTATAATGTCCAGTAAAAGAAGACATTTTGAAGGGTGTAGGGCAGTAGATCTAGGGTGCTTTTGGCCACCATTTATTTTTCCTACCATGGTCTTCAATGAGGTCTCAGAGGTGTTTCATCACGATCATTCCCCCTATTATATTTCTCTATGTTCAACCAAACAAATAAATTAGTACACATTTGAAAACAACTGCAGCACTATTTTAAGAATCTAATTTAAAAAATGATTGTATACAAACCACATTGTACCATGTCTGATGTAGTCCATGTTATTTGGGATCCAAACTACGCTGCGTAGCAACCAAAATGACATTTTAATAATTATAACAAAATAATAATTTCCATCTAACACATTAAGACAACCAACATCAAGACTTAAGTTGGGTTCATTTCTTGCTAATACACAAGCATAAAGTGTTTTGTTAAAAGAGGCCATGACACTCTCAATAAATTACTCAGGAACAAACTAACTCAACAAAATGAGTTGTGAATAATGTTTTTTTGGACTTTCTTGGGACCGCTGCACTTACAAATCTATGAAAAGCTTTCACCTCTTAAGATCCTTTATCTCTGTGCCATTTAGCAGATGCTTTCCATCCTAAAAACTGTATCGCATTGCCGTACATAAAGGATGATAAAATTATGATAAAACTGGATTGTGATCCCAGATCTCACAAGTTAACACCAATCTACACTGATACATATACTTTACCTGCATTAACCTATGTGAACATAACAGTTTAAATTCCTTAGTTTAGATCATTTATCGTTGTCCATAAAATACCATTATGAGAATTTAATTTCATTATAGGGAAGCAGTATTTGTCATGGTCATGTTCTGTAATTGTGTAAAATAGCTTGTGATATGCATACTATTTTTTCCATTTTGAATGGGAGAGTTCTAAAAAAGTTAAGAAATGATTGTGAGTTTGACTTTAAAATACATCAAAAGTTTTTTTTAAATAGATTGGATTCTGAGCAGGAAAGACATGATTTTATCACTTCAAGATATTGAGGTTTGTGTAGATTTGTGATTTAATAATGAAATAGCAAACTTGCCGATTGACAGATCATACAACACAAAGAAAAGCATTGTTGGAAAGGCTTAAAATGTTCTATAATGTCTGTGTCAAACAGCAGGGGCACTGATTCACTTCTATAGGATTGTCATACAGGTCATACAGGTTTGAAATAAATGATGACAGAATTTTCATCTTTGGGGGGAATTATAAATTTTACTTCGTTTTTATAGTACACATTTGTACATTTGAATGTTCATAATATTTTAAAGTACATCTAAAATTTCCATGTCTACAATAATTTAACTCTTAATATGATCACCAAAACCCACTTCCTGTAACCTTATCCATTGTGTGTGTTTGCAGGCATGGTGCCAGTCACCAACATTCTTCAACATATCTTCTTTTGTGTTCTGTGGTGAAGGAAAGTCATTCAGGTTTGAAATGTCAATGGGATAAGTAAATCCTAACAGAATTTGTGTTTATGGGTAAACTATCGCTTTAGGTTTTTTACCCAAGGTTTTATAGTGTAAGTAAATTTGTGATGCAATAATAAGACTGATGAATATACCAAACAACAAAGAGACATAACTTAAACCCAGTCTGCCAAAAGCATGTTAAGAAAAAAACAATAATTAAACTCAGATGAAAACAAATCTCTCACATCATGCATATTTTCCCATTCCTGAGCGTTGTCCGTTTGAAATTAAAATACAAATTAGATTTTCCGAGCAAAATACTTATCTCAACATAAATCATAGTGATCTGTTTCACAGCTAAACATATCCAGCTGTGTTCAAAGATACACTAGTTTCCATTGTTTTTGTTCTGCAAACATGCAGGCTAAAGCTTTTAAAGTAAAATCATCCTTCAATAGTAATTATATCTGCTTTTATTGTGAATCTTATGGTTTAACTTAAAAATCCATTACAGATTTGGGACTTATTTTAGGAAAATGCAATACATATCATGATCTGGATGACATCAAAACAAACACAAAGACACATCTGCATGTAGACTGTTTCTGGTTTCATCATTTAAAGAGTGCCTCTTATTACTTTGATTACTTATGGCATGAGGGATTCATTCAAATCCTCATTCCTACCGAACGATTTGCTTTGCGGCAGGATCGTTTAAATTTGATTATATATTGAAGGAATTTTACACGGGCATTTGTACATCTAAAGTTGCTTTTTTAAACATGTTTTAATCTTAAGGTCTGCTTTGTTGTCTCTGCAGTGTCTGATGATCTCTTCTTAAGATGAAAAGAAGTGAGAATGTCAATGAAGCCGCAATTTCAGACACAAATTTGCATTATTATGTGCATTAACCTTTAAAAGAAACTTCTATACCGGAATAATTATAATTCTTGTAGAGTGTGTGCGACTGTTTTTCTATCTCCTTTCTACTGTTCTCTCATAAAACATTTCATCTATTAAATGAGTAAAGTGGTTACCCCATACCTTAAAAAAAAACAAATCTATTATTCAACATATCATGTAAGACCACAGGCCTCATGTAAGAGTTTGCATGGATCTTATCCTTAAAGTCTGCGAAATGGGTGAAAAAGAATAGCCAATAAGAGTGCAGAAACGATAGGGATGTAAAAAAAAATCTTAGATTTTCTTTCAAATGAATGAACTTTAAACTCAATTCCCTAAAAATGCAATTTTCTGAGTGCATGCAGCAAAACAGCAAACAAAAATGACCGGAACCACGCCAACAAAAAAAACTTCACTTGCTCAACTCACTCAAGTTTATATCTTTGTAAAGCTTATAAACTGTCGGGTTGTTTTGGGGTTTTTACATTAAACTATTTGCCATTCACCAGTAAATATTTTATTATCTAGTCTTCAGCGTGCAGGCTCTTTGTTTATAAGCAGGTACCTGAATGAATTATTCCAGACCCAAATACATTTTTTGAAGATAATAGGCTAACGGATATTTTGGTAGTTGATCAATTGCATATATTCAACATTTTAACCGTGTATGCTTTACATAATATATAGAAAGTTTTAAGGTTGTCTACTCATTATATTATTTTCCAGGCCATTTAAAACTCCTTTTTTTATCTGATTTTTAATATTCTTTGCACAATTGTCTCAATGAGATAATGATATACAAAAACATAAATACATGGGAAGTGAAAACAAGTGATTTATATTCATGCAATTTCTGAAAGATATTTGAATAATGGACGTGAAGATAAATAGATCAGCTATTCTTAGTGACCATGAATTTTTTAAGTAATCCCCTATGTCCTCAGTGGTGCAGAGCTATTAAACAAACTGACAACTTCCATTTCAAAAACCTGCCCGTCTGATACATAAAGAACCATAAAGCTCCATATTAAAATGCTGTAACATTATAATTAAATGCATGGAAAAGACTAAGGGGCCATGATGCTTTATTTCTATTCTATTCAACAATTTTGATCTGTTTCCTTTAGGCACTCTTATCAATAATAGTATCATGTGTCATCACAGCTGGATGATAAAACCCAGAGCGTTGTGTTTTCCATAGCCTCAAACCATGAAAAATTATCATGAAAAACTGTGTTCCACAAAAGAGCGGTTTTGCTGTAGCGGTGATAGCTTCTACACGAGTAAGGGATATCATGTTTATTCCAACCTCTAAAGCTGAGGTTTTAAACTTACGCTTTCAGCCAACACCCCAAATTTAAAAAATATTTGACTTAAAAAGTTTAAAAAACTTTTACTTAAAACATTAACATATCCCCCTGCTTTCTATAAGGCCTTAAAGATAATTTATGTCACATTTAATGTTCTCTACACTAGTGTTGTAGTACAAAAGACAGGTGTATGTCTCCAGGCCGGTCTCAAGAACATTTTTATGGTCTTGGCCTTGTCTTATTCTTGACTGTCTTTGGGCTCTGTCTTATCTTGTACTTCTGTACAATAAATCAATTGAATTAGTTCTTTTATTTATTATTTTATGAATTTTTTGTGGTTTGTGCTGGTCTGAGTCTCGATTGGTCTTGGCCTGCATTGATCTTGTTCCTGACTCAACCCCTTATAGTTGTGGTCTTGTCTTGGTCTCGACGTCCCCTGTTCTCGGTTTCGTCTTGGTCTCAGTTAAGGGGGTCTTGACCACATCATAACCCTAAACCGGTGGTAAAAAGTTTTGGGACACTTCCCTTTGCATTCATATTTCATACATTTTAGATAATAAAAATATCAAATTATTAAAGAAAGTTATGTTTTAACTAATGATAATTAAAAACTAAAATAAGGCATCTTTAGTGAAGTCAGCTTTTGTTTTTTGTCCTTTTCTTGAGCAACTTCAAAAGGTCTCACCCTGAGATTTTTTAAATCATGATCAATCATAAATCATCTCACTCAAGTGTCCCAAAACTTTCGACTGATAGTGTATGTGATCCACAATTCCCTTTTGGGTAAGAAATCCTGTGACGGTATTTTAAATTATTCTCTACCTTGTCAGAAAGTAATTAACTGCAGCCAAGGTGAACATTTTTAACAGGACAACAAATTTAAACAAGCTTCATTAGCTGTAGGCATCTTTTTTATTACGATAATAAGCAAACACATCCTCCGAGAAGATAAATGCTAATTTATGGTAAACACTCTGTTACTTCGCTATGCACGAGATCAAGCCTTGATCAACCTTGCCGTTGATTTAAAATTCAGGTCCAGTCTCTGACAGCAGCATATTTTACAGCATCTGAGACCAATTAATGAAGAAATGCAATACCTGCTTTGTCTTCATTTGCACAAGAGCTGTTCTTGCAAGGTTACTTTATGACATAAAAAGCACCCTATAAAGTATACAAAATGATCTGCTACACCAACATGTGTGTGCTTGTGTTTCATACTACTTCGAGGGCTGTGTCTTTTAAATCACCGCTTTACAAAGACTCTGTATTGCTCTGTTGAGTAACACACAGAAATTGATGACTCGTGCAGCCTGAATGACGACAATCAGGCATGTGATAGAAAAAGGTATGGTGGGATAAATGATGCATAGTTTCTCCAAAGATTGACTGGCCCTGACCTGGTTATGACACTATGTGATGGTTAAAGTTTATGTGAAGTGTCATGTTTCATGGAAGCATTACGTAGCCTTCTCTAAACTGCTGTTTTTGTAATTCTCGGGATGTTAGGACTTGTTCTAGATGGTGTCAGCGATATGTGTATCCTCATTGTAAAAATATCTTCATCTTATAATAACTTTTGTGCATAATGCTTTATCCAGTAATCATAAAATTGGAAATTTGGCACAATTAATGGCGTAAAATAATAATACGTCTAGGAAATATGATTAAATATCTTCAAATATTGACTATCAGAGGCTAAAATATGTCCCCAAACCCTGTGCCCAGACTTTCCTTTCTAATATATGATTTTCTGTATTATATAGACTTTTAGTTGCTGCAGTTTGGAGACTACAGGGTATTTATGAGTGCCTTTCAAAGTGCATTTTTAGTCATAAGGATTCGGGGTGGCATGAGGGTAAATTACAAGATATTTTTTCTTATTTTCGTTCCTTGAAACTGCACTCATGGCAACCCGAGTTCAATTGCTCGTCAATCTTCTCTCAATGCTTTCAGGTGTAAAAACACAAAAGTCGTCAAATGTAACTTTCTAAAAACATTTCCTATATATTTTTAAATTGAATTGAACTCGCTGAATCTATCAATGTGACATAATATCACAACACATTTAAAATATAGTGCGTATAACATCCCAAACACATTTTCTGCCCTCATTGTTATTCTCATCTCAGTTTTATTACAGATTCAGCAGCACGTCCTCGGATGGATTGTATAACCTCACACTCTATCACTGTGGCTCAAAACCGATTGCTTATGAATCACAGGAAGTTCGAAGAACTACTTTAACTTAATGGGAAATTGTTCTTTGTCAGGTTTGGCATGCGTCTAAATGCAGAATGGATTATTTGCCAAACCGGTTGTGATGAAGACCTGATTTACAGCATGCACAGTGGTGTGGATTAAACTTTCCAACCTTTCTTAGGCCTTTGATGAACAATGAGAGCATTGAATCAAAGTTCATATAAAATTTTTAAAAAAAATCAGACCACTATATTCGATTTCTGCAATGGAGAAGCCATCAAAACCTTAAGAAACTTTAGTTTGAAAGCGAGAAAGACTTTCAGAGAAATATACTGTTTGTGACATCTGATTAATACTGTCTGATCTATAGAGGTGTTAAAGATAAAGACGACTTTCCTTTATCCTAAAATCAACCCACCATCCTCCAATTTAGTCTTTGTAAGTTCTTTGGTATAAAGTCGAACATAAATGTATGTTGATAGCACAAGCACAAAGACTCTTCAGATTAATTGTGAAGTGTTGTGCTTGGTTCATTTTCTTTAAAAGTTAATTTTCTTTTGAGAGTTAAGTGGCTATGTGTAATCTATTACAATTAAAATTCCCACTTGAGTAATTATTGGACAAAAGTTATTCATTTAGTGGTATTATGTGTTGTGCACTGTGCTTATTCCTTCTTCTTAGTTTTATGCACTTCAAAAACCTGCACAACAGTATGCATTTAAATTACTGCTCGGATTATACACATCATTTTGCATTTCCTTTGTGTATCTGTGTGTGTGTGCTAGTATCTGAAAACCGTCTGTGAAGTTACAAATCCCAAAGTTCACAACAAAGTTATGATCTTTAAGAGATGTCTTGAACTACAGTAAATGTAAGGATTATAGGGATCCAGCTTTTTCCGCGATGTGTCGTCATTGATCCGTTGCATATGTAACCGGATTCACATTATGTCATCTCATCACTGGTACTGATGCAGTAACTGACAGCTGAGATGACCGATAACAGTAGACTAGACCATTTCACCAATCAGAGTACACTTGGATGTGGGTCTTAAAGCATCAGGAAAAAAAGCAGGTGTTATTCAGATAGGAGTAAAGATACAAAGTAGAGGGCAGCATTGGGTTTGGGCTCCAGCGGGACCACACAATCTTGTTTACTAGATTGTTATTCTGGATGTTAACCGTAACAAATACTTATTCTGAGTGTTTGGTCAAAATTTTTCACAAGCTCTAAGAAGAAGTCCACGGGAGCGGGCGGGAGTGGACCTAAACATTTCGGGCACAGGCGGGCAGGAGGGGAACGCATAGGTTGCAGGAGTGGGTGGTCCTGTTTAGAAATTTAGCGGCCAGTGTGGGTTTAAAAAAACTGTCCCGCGCAGGGCTGTAATGCAAATCAACAAGGTTAATAATAAAACTAATAATGCGTTCTTTGAGGATTTAAAAGCATTGTGCACAGTTGAGGACTACAATACAATTGATAACAGTTTTATCGTCAAACAAGGGTCTCTTTAAAATTTGACACGTGACAAATTTGGTTTTCAGCAAAATATCTTCTTCATCTTTAGATATTAAGAAATAAAATTGAATATATTTAGTGAAAGAAAAAAAGATGTATAGACCTGTTCATCATCTTGATTTTGGCCAGTAACCAAAAATCAACCATTGCAAAAACCTAGCAACCACAATGTGGCATCAGAACACCCTAGCAACCATAATGCAACTCATTCAAAATTTAATTTTGCATTCTCTTTTGAAAAAGCAGTTTATTGAAGTGTGCCGTTAGTTTACTGATTTTACAGGAAATATTTTAAATAGGAAAGTATATTTTTTTAGTTACAAGCTCTATTAGTTGTATCAAGTATATAACGAGTACATTGATATAAGAATCCTTACTTAATAAAATATACTTTTACCTATACTTGACCTTGACTTAAGCTTAGTTAAAAAAATGTACTTCAAGTATGAATATCTTAAAGGTATGTAAGCACCACTGTGATATTCAGGAGTAGAAATTTGTTAACATTTTGATTTTGTTAACAATTTCATTGTATTTCTCATTCAATTATGTTGCTTCACACTCCTCTAAACCAAAAAGCAGCTCCAGATCCTACTTTTCATTTCTCTCTTTTTCTGTATGACTAACAATTGCAATTTATCTCACTCTATTCAGAACACTAGACCATCATCTGTTCACATCTGCCACTCTACATTGGGAAGATATATCACTCCTGTCATCGCTGTGACTCTGAACGAAATACACACTTCTTTATTTTCTGCATTACATCTGCCTCATGCGGAAAAGCACTGCTGCCCAAGAATGAGGGATTCTATTCTAAAATGACCACCAATCTACAAAAGGATTCGTCAAATGTAGGAAAGTATATGGGGTCAGTATCGATACAGTGGATGATTACGCATTTCACTGCTTTTGAAAAATAAGAAGATAAATTGGTGGCCTGAGGCACCTATCAGGATACAAATATAGAATTGCTTCTAAGAAAAAACTTTATAGATTTTAATTATCAAAATGTGCTGTGCCGAGTTATAGAGCTTTGATGTGGAAATGCATTAGTCATTGCATGTAATCTGTAATTCCTCAGGCAGGTATAGAGAGCGTTCACAAAAGGTCATGCTGTTCCCTCTACCTATATCCAAAGGTTCAGAAACACATTTATTGGTCCTAAACAGATTACAGGTCTTTAAATGGGCAAATGAGACCACTGCCCACCATTACTTTCTGAAATGTTCCTCATACAACAATGTTCCTTCTCTTTAAATTCAGATGGGTGTTAACTACACAAAGACACATAGTTCTCACTTTTGAATGTAATATACAGTGATAAAATAAGAGATCATTGCATATTTTTATTTATACGGATAGTTCACCCAAAATAATTAATTATGTCTTCATTTAATCCCCTTTCGGTTGTTCAGATGCGTAAATATATCTTTATTCTGATAAATACAAAAAAAAGATATTTGGAGGAATGCTTGTCACCAATCGTTTCTTGGACCCCATTTACTACTTTTTAGTTTTGTGAAACACAAAATTATATATTTTGAAGAATGTAGGACAACAAAAGTACAAGGGGAAATTTGGTCTACCATTTAAATTTTCCTACTATGGTAGTCAATGTCTCTGTTGTATTAGAACAAAAGTACGCTTATGAAAAAGAAGTATATTTAAAGTTCAATTTTATGTACATTAAATATACTTAAGAAAAGGTCAGTACATGTAAAAGTATTCTTCATCTAGTTAATCAATGCATTAGTAGTGTACTTGTTAGTGTACTAATAGCATTGGAACTAAATTGGCCCACTTTCTAGAATGTAAATCTACACTTTCCTATTTTAAATTTAAAGTAAGTCTACAAGTATAACACTTAAGTAAATTTCTTTTTGAAAGGAACAAAGAAATGTATACAGGTTTGAAACAACTAGAGAGTGAATAATTTATGACAGAATTGTTATTTTTAAATTGTTATCTCTCTTTAATCAAAACATTTGTTTGTATTATGGCAATTCTGGTCTATTGAATTTCAGCAAATCAATCCCCAGGAGTGACCTAAAATCATCCGACAGCAATGTGACAGACTGACAGCACCAATTGAAAGACAAAAAAAATCGAGGTGATCATTTGAAATGTAATTTGTGACTTTTCCTTATTACATATACAAGAATTTTTTTGAGTTTTCAATAGCAATTTGCAGTGAGATGTTGATTGTAACGATAAAATAATCTGGATTTGGGTCAATTTGAAATCCTAATATTGACTTCTTAACTCAGTTCGTGACATATTTGAGATCCCTTCGGAAATTCTTATGGAGGCATTTGTGTGGTTTATGAACACTTCTAGCTTAGATATTGCTTCACATTAAAGTTAAGTGTTGAATTATTTTAAGGATTTTGACATTTTTATCACAGCAGCATGCACTCAACCTGAATATAAAACAAGTGTGCGGGTTTGGACTCACAAACAACTTTAAAACAAAGTAAAGATAGATCCTATAAGTAGTCAAAAACGCTCACTTAAACAATCAATACAAATAATTACGTCATGTTTTTACCAGAAAGTGTGAGAACACAATTTCTTTATTGTCGAAGAAGATACATTGAGTAATTCGATTTGTCTTCTTTGGCATTTGCAAACAGGGCACTGTTTTTATTATGGTGGGGGTGAGTTAAACTGAATGTGCTGTATATTTAGACGGGCACTGAATGTCCTGTCCCTGGCATTATTGTACGGTATTATTTGCACGTCAGCATAGACTTCCATGTTTAATGGATTCATGATTTTCTCCAGTTTTTTTATAGCAGGCCCTCAGTCATAAGGAAAAAATATGTTTGGCATATTTTGTTACTTTCAATACAGTCAGGTCAGCTCGAGCATTCCACTGTCCATCATTTAGGTTTTCCTTGCCTGTCAAGCTGTGTTTCTGTTGCAATTTAAATCATCTGAAAGACGGATTTATAATTTGGAGAGTGATAGTTGAAATGAGTTAAAGCCATGAGAATGTGAATCAGCTGGGTAAGAAGCAAATGATTAAGTGTGAAATATATCAGAGAACGTCAAATTCTTTTTGTTCCACATTCTGTTCTTGTAAAGTATTATTCTTGAGGCTGTTTCAGTGTGTTTTTCTGTATCATGTTATAGTCACGTTTATCAGTCTACAGCAAGGGATTTATCATCGTGTACCTTCTATTGAAGTATGAAGTTCTGGTGTATTAAACTTGTGTGCATAACATCAAGCGTGGACTGTCAGAATGTCAGAAATTCCCGAAGGGTTATTAAAATTTATATCAATATCTGGGAATTATGATGATTAAAAGGAAAAAGGAAAAACAAACTATCTTATCTAAACATAGTTAGTTTTGGAATGTACAAGTATATCTCGGAAT
Organism: Triplophysa yarkandensis; assembly: GCA_033220385.1. Classification (NCBI taxonomy): domain Eukaryota; kingdom Metazoa; phylum Chordata; class Actinopteri; order Cypriniformes; family Nemacheilidae; genus Triplophysa; species Triplophysa yarkandensis. The sequence goes on along the minus strand of CM065670.1, from coordinate 3,312,515 downwards.
TCTCCATGGTCATCAAATTGTTTATAAAATGATTATTTATGGCAATACACGAGAGCTTTTGCTTATTTGTTTTAAAAGCATGTTGTAGGGCACTTAAGTGATTCTGCAAAAATTCTGTCATCATCTGTGGTCATTCAAACCTGTATGACTTTCTTACTTCGGCAAAATACAAAAGAAAACATTTTGAAGAATAATGGCATCCGTACACTTCTATTGTATGGTTATAAAACCAATGCAAGTGTATGGGTGACATTTACCAACATTCTTCAAGTTCTGCAATGAAAAATAAAGTTAAGGTGGAAATTATAACAGAATATTCTTTTTTACTAACTTAATAATATAATTTAAAAACATTTCAGTGGAAAATTTTAAAATCCAACAGGTAGTTCCTCCAAATGTTTATGTAATGAGAAACGTAAGTGTTTAACAAATATGTATTTATATTATAGTATATTACAATATTTGGGTGAATTCTAATAGAGTAGTATTTCAGATAATCAGATTTACTTATTTAAAGCTCTAAAATGTACTCTATTTTTCATGTAAAAACACTGTGATTTTTGATATACTCTTCCAGAGCTCCAAGTTGTTTTGAATTTGTTTTTATATAATCTAAATATGACATATTATGTCTGCAATAAACTATTCTGTATTTCTGGTGCCAAAAGCCTGGAGATGTCTTATGATCAAAGGGAAGCTGGTATCATGCAGACATATGTCACCTTATGAGGCCATGTGATAAACCTTGATTTTTTATAGCATGAATCACATTCTTTAAGGTGATAATTGAAAGATGTTGTGAACCAAATGAAAGGCTTCCATAAGGAGGGCAAGCTCCAGCTTTTGAGTCTTTTTGAAGAACAGATGATGTTTTCAAGTTTGTCTTTCCAGATGTGATATATGCTCTGAACCAGATAGTTAGATGTTGGGTGATGATGGATTCATTGATTGTGGTCATCAAAGCTTACAGCACTATGAACATTAGTGGTTCAAAAAATAAATATTCTTGCTACCCTTTTTCGCCCCCCACTTATGATCGGGATCATTACGGCCATCAGGAACCTTGCGGACTCCATAGATTACACAAGCGTAATTATGTTGTATTTCTGCTCGTTGGTCCTATCCAATCCATTCTCTTTGCATTGACAAAATGAACAGAACTTAGTGTGTGTAATCAACATTACACTGATCATCCCTTTCTAAAGAAAAAAAAACAGCACCAGATATTTCCTTTATGTGTTGTTCAACAAAACATTTTAAAGAACGTTTTCTTGAGCACCATTCTTGATGGTATGCATTTGTATGCGTTAGGAGGGACACAGCATTTTCTATCCAAGTGCTCCATTTGTGTTGCATTTTTTCTTTTACTTTTATAAATGCAAAGCTGTTTAGGAAAACATTTAACAGCATGGGGAATACTTGAGAGACAAAATGAATCGTTCCCATAACTTCTGGAGAATTGTTAAGCCAATCTCTTTATCTGAGGGAAAGATCTCTTTCCTTTGAGATGTTCGCTGTTCCCAAACTGCTGTCCCCTAAGGCAAATGTGGATTGCAAAACATTTCAGATTGATGCTACTCTCAAAAAATGACTGTGCTTCTTACACTTCAAAATTAGAACATTTAGATACTTTGAAATCGAGTTAATATACTGTTTCAATTTTTTGTATAAGAAAAAAGATAAAGTAAATCTGATTAACTCAACAATTTCTATTAGTATCAACCAAAATATCTGTGTATATTACAAATATATGGATGTTAAATAAATATTTATCTTTCTATTATGTAAACTTGAAATAATATTGTTATTGTCTTAAAAGTTAATATTACTGTTCAATTTTGTGATATTTATTAAGCCTAAGAAAATAATTTTATGCAGCATAAAATATGCGTTAATTTGGACTAAAGATTTGAAATTATTGTAAATATTGGTGATTTTCTTAATTCTTTGATCTTTGTTTTGAGTTCCCCACTGGAAAACAAAATTGTGCTGATAACACACAATTAAGCGTGTATAGATTCAATATTTGTCTACATTTATGGCATTAAGGTACACAATGAAACAACGTTTCTTTTTGAATTTTACTTTTTAACTATGGGTACACCAAACAATTAAAGGCAGTAAAGGGATACACCTATCTAGAAAAATTACATCAGGTAATGTTGACATTGCTGTCATGACATCATTAACTGCAATCAGTGGGATATAAATGAACTTCAACTCTGCAAATATCCCGCTGGATAATTAAAGACTAAACACAGATGCATATATAATCTTATCTAATCACAATTGCACAGTGTTGCAACAACAAAAAAGAAAAAAATAATTTAACTATGTATTTTAATACAGTTTCCTGTGTAAATACTTAGAGTTATTGACTTTTTTAACCCGGTGGTTAAAAAACCCGGTGGTTGTTGGAAGGAAGGAAGAAAGAAAGAAAGAAAGAAAGAAAGAAAGATGAAAAGAAAGAAAGAAAGAAAGAAAGTAAGAAAGAAAGAAAGAAAGAAAGAAAGAAGGAAGGAAGGAAGGAAGGAAGGAAGGAAGGAAGGAAGGAAAGAAGGAAGGAAGGAAGGAAGGAAGGAAGGAAGGAAGGAAGGAAGGAAGGAAGGAAGGAAGGAAGGAAGGAAGGAAGGAAGGAAGGAAGAAAGATTTATAATATATTCATTATTGTAAACTGGACTGTCTTTATTAGAGTTATCTGGCTATGCAGTGGATAACCAGAGGTCTAAAACCACAAATCAAAATGTTTTCATGCAATTTCTATTTGCCATTTTCAATCATCTAATTTGCAGTTTCATTCCTTGCATGTTCAGTATAACGGTATATAATATTACTGATTATGAATCAATGTGTATAAATCCAACCAAGTGGCCAAACAGGCTGGGAAACAGCTGATCAAAGAAAAGAACATATGACTTTTACAACGCATCCTGATGCTCCTCTTATATTCAGCTAGTGGATTTCTAACTGCACGAGCAATCAGACATACAAGAAATACAGCAGACGAACAATACTAGATTTCATCATTGTGTTAAAACTATTATACAGTAAGTTATGCTATATGATCTTTGTCGTCACAAAGAGACTCAAGCAATACTTTGTGACATATACCCTGTGTGACAGCTTGACCCTTTTGCTAAGTGGGTTCCACATGAACTGATAAGACATTACTGTGTTTATAAATACCACACATGACACACATGGACTAAAATGTGGGCAAATATTACAGGGCAGCACCATGGCACCCAGAGGCAGAAATGTGTAATGCATCAGACAGAAGACATCCACCCAGTGCACAAATAAAACATCAGTGTGCACTGAGTGCTGTTCACAGACGCATCTTATGTATCCAAGCTCCTATAACATCAAGATGTGCAAAGCTTTACATGCAAAATGGGATTTTTCAGGTATGTGCTTTTCCAATTTGATCTCTTTAACTCAATGTCAATATCTGCTTGTCCCATACGAAACTTAACCAGTATTTAAACCATGGTAATCTTACATTAAAAATTGTGTTACTATTAGTTTAACAATTTTATTTGTTGAAGAGTAACACTTCACAAATTACATACTGATCAAAGTTTGAAATGTGTAGATTCTCTTTAAATCCATGATATATTCTACAGTTTAGTTATGCTCTGAAATGTGCAGATTTTTTTAAATCAATGATATTTTCTACAGTTTAGTTATAGTTGTTAAAATGTGCAGATTTTCTTTAAATGCATGATATGTTCTACATTTATGCTTGTTAAAATGTGCAGTTTTTTTTAAATACATGATATATTCCATAGTTATGCTTGTTTTAATGTGCAGATTTTCCTTAAATCCATGATATATTCTACAGTTATGCTTGTTTAAATTGGCAGATTTTCTTCAAATCCGTTGTATATTCTACAGTTATGCTGAAAAGTGCAGATTTTCCTTAAATCCATGACATGTTGTACAGTTTAGTTATGCTTTGAAATGTGCAGATTTTCCTTAAATCCATGATATATTCTACAGTTATGCTGAAATGTGCAGATTTTCCTTAAATCCATGACATGTTGTACAGTTTAGTTATGCTTCGAAATGTGCAGATTTTCCTTAAATCCATGATATATTCCAAAGTTTGTTGAAATGTGCAGATTGTCTTTAAATCTATGATATATTCCACAATTCATCTAAGCTTGTAAAGTTATAAACTAAAGTCACTATTTCTTATTTTATGCACCTTTATTTTATTTCACAGCAATTGGTTAAACACTACTTTGAACTATCGACATATGATGTTCATTAAGCATCATTCCAGCATCCTTGTGCATCGATCCAGCATCCTTCAACAGCTGTGTCAACCCTATGGAGCTTAGAGTGGGGTGAGCGAGAGCAGTGTGCCCGGAGGGGCCTTTTACGCACAATGGAAAGCCCCCCAAAAGATGCACTTTTCTGGTCCCAAAACGACTCAGTTGTGACCTCCAGCATAGGAAACGACAGCACGGGGTTGAATGAAACAACAAACCCTCTGAAACGCAATGAAGAAGTGGCTAAAGTCGAGGTCACTGTCCTGGTGCTGATCCTTCTGCTGGCGCTTGCTGGCAACCTGTGCGTTCTTCTTGCTCTCCATTCGAGCAAACACGGGCAGTCGAGGATGTATTATTTTATGAAGCACCTGAGTGTGGCTGACCTGGTGGTGGCCATTTTTCAAGTTCTCCCTCAACTTATCTGGGACATCACCTTTCGTTTTTATGGTCCGGACCTGCTGTGCCGCTTGGTGAAGTACTTGCAGGTGGTTGGCATGTTTGCGTCCACCTACATGCTGGTGCTGATGTCTATAGACAGGTGCTTGGCTATATGTCAGCCTCTGCGGTCCCTGCGCCGTGGCAAGGACCGCTTCTATGTGGTCGGGTCATGGATTATGAGCCTGGTCTTCAGCGCACCCCAGGTCTACATCTTCTCGCTCAGGGAGGTTGGAGATGGGGTGTACGACTGCTGGGGAGATTTCGTCCAGCCCTGGGGTGCGAAGGCATATGTTACATGGATAAGCCTCACCATCTATGTCATTCCCGTGGCTATCTTGAGTGTCTGCTATGGGCTGATTAGTTTTAAAATATGGCAGAACTTTAAGTTGAAGACCAGGAGGGAGCAGTGCCTGTCGCTGACCCCTCGCCCAACCAAAGGTGCTGCGCTCTCCCGGGTCAGTAGTGTCAAACTCATCTCCAAAGCCAAGATCAGGACGGTGAAAATGACTTTTGTCATTGTCATGGCTTATATTATGTGCTGGACACCGTTCTTCTTCGTTCAGATGTGGTCAGCCTGGGATCCGATGGCACCGAGAGAAGGTAACACAAGGGGGGCTTGAGTGGTTTGCAAAGGTGTCGATGTTAGGCTTTTGTGAATTGGAAATTATATGTTCGATGAGGGAAAGGTGTCCAATTTAAACAGCGGCCCCCAAAGTTGGACAACTTTGGAATAAATAATTTTCATTTTCTTTATATTCAAGTGACATTTTAAGTGTAATAATTCATAAAATGATTGATCTTTTCAATTAGACATCCAAATGTAATCCAAATGTCTTTCTTGGTACAGGTTCTCTTATTTCTCTTATTTTATTATTATTATCTTATCTTATTCTATTATATATTATGTATATATATATATATATATATATATATATATATATTATATAGTAAACATTTATTAACTATACTTAATAAAGTACTCAATCTATAGTTTTTCCCAGACATTGATTCATTTATTTGTTTTGATTTACACAGAGAAAAATATTTAGACAAATGCTTTTAACAATAAAGTCCTTTGACCCCAATGACCACCAGTAGGAAAAATAAAAATTTTAATTAATTTTAAATTTAGAATTACCAACTAGTTCTTCATTCTTCAAAATATCTTATTTCGTGGTGAGGAATAAGAGTGTTTATAGATATTTTTCCTACAATGGCAGTCAAGGGTGAATTTGAAAAATTTTAGCAGAATTTGAGAAAAGGTCTAACATTATTTATTTTCAGGTACCATATGGTTTCGCAAAGAATAAATTCATTATGGAGAATAGCTCATGGAAATTGCTTCTCAGAATTCCTCATAAATCTTAAGAGCTTACTAATAAACCAACTGTAGATGTCATGAAAATTATATTTTAAAGTATTAAAAGAGCTCTTAAATACCTTTTGGGGTCACTGGAACCAAAGTAAAGAAGCCTGCAATTCTGTAATGCAATGTACGTCTGCATTGTATGAAAATGAAGTATATAAATAATATCAATAAATAATATCAATAAAATAATTACAATAACTACACTATTACCACTAACATGTTTTAAGCAAAAAGGTAGATCATTTTTGGTTGTGTATTTGGTTTTAATCCTTAAATATTAGTGTATATTTGTTAATTGCCCTCCTGTCTAATTTTACACAATATACAAAACAGTAAAAATCAGATTAATTATTTCAATTGTATTGTTGAATTAATATGTAAAACTAATTATATGCAAAATAGTTATATAAAATACACAGTTTAGGAAGAAATTGTGTCATGACGTCACCTGCTTTTGACTGAAATGTTTGCAGTGCATGTACATGTGTTCACCAGTAGATGACGTCAGAGTGCATGGTATGACAGTTACTAAAGGTGCCAATTTATATAACATAAGTGCAAGAGAAGATTAACATTCTGATTTTGTATTTTGAGTAAATTCTGTATTTTTAGGAGATTTTAATATGTTTTATTAATATACAGTTGATTGGGTAAATATAAATTGGCCAAAACAATGGTTTGATGTATTAATTTGTTAAATTTATATAAAATTTAATTCAACAGAATGGTATGGTATGGTAAATTATGCTCTGTTTATCATACCACTATTTTATTCTGTATGTATTCCATACAGACAACATGCCATTGTGTTTTTGGTAAACAGTACCTTTAATCATTAATGAGTTGATGAGATTAGGAGGATTAAAGATTGATAGCATGTATTTCCAAATGATTCAAACTTTCACACGGCCATAGATTATATGTTTAAAAAAAATAAATCATGAAAACTGACTTTTCATATTACCTTGCCAAGGTTGCAACATTAACCAATGCTTCTTTTGTCTTTACTAGCCTTGGCATTTATCATTGCCATGCTTCTGGCCAGCCTCAACAGCTGCTGCAACCCCTGGATCTACATGTTTTTCGCCGGTCATCTCTTCCGTGATCTCATGGAACGCTGCGTTATGACATCACACTGTGGCTGTAAGAGGACGTGTAGGTCAAGAGCCCATTCGGGTACCGGCGCCATGCGGAGTAACAGCAGTCAGAAGAGTGTGACACAGACATCAACCACATGACACCAAAGCATATGACCTTCATGATCAGAACTATATGAATTATAACTGTGTAAAGGGTATTTAAGAAATTAAGAAACATTCAAATCAATTCAGACATTCCACAAAGATTCATTGATGAGCAATGGGATCAACTCGTTCATCCATCTCTCTGTTCTTCACAGTGGTTTGGCAGTTTATTTTTTATTTTGTGGGATTTCCCCTGACACACAAAATAATTTTCCAGTTTGTCTGACTGTTAGAGACCCAGATTTCAGTTCTTTTTCTGAATCATCTCCAGGGTTTTGTCTCAAGCAGCTTGTCTTTACTTGTTGTTATGAACCCCTTTCACAAATTCACACCTAACTCTCCAGTGTATTTACACTAGAATGAATCACAATCAGGACACAAATACCCCAAATCCCACCCCTTGGTATTTTCAATAAGAAACTCTTTGCTTCATCCAGACTGTTCTTTCAATGCTACTTCTGAGATTATGATATAACTTAAACTTAGCAGTCAACCTCATGGTGTCTAACAAAGAAAAATAAATAAATAAAATAAAGATGTGATGTCTGAAAAATAATTTGAACCGTCTAATAATCCTACAAATGGACATTTTTGCTTTGGTGTTTTTTTATCTCTGTAATCTAAGCAAATTAAACAGAAATTGAAAATGTCTGATCTACAACACTGCTGTTTTTACTTTTGTTGCAATTGTAGTTTGTATTTGTGATGAGATTGTGTTATTATTTGCTCACCTTCTTGATATTTCGAACCCGTATGACTTTCTTCAAAACACATATGCAGATACTTTTAAAAATGTTGGGACGTGACTTGCATTGGTTTTGTGTCCACACAATGTGGCCATGGAGTTGGAGGCTATCAACATTCTTCCAAATATCTCCTTTTTGTCTACTGCAGAAGAAAATCATAAAGGTTTAAAATAGGTGAGTACAATTTTTGTTTTGCTGTGAAATATCACTTTTTTACTACATGATCATTTAATTACATAGTCAAACGATGAAACAACAAGTTTAAAATCGTTGACTTTAAACTATACTTCTTTGGACACAAACAATAAAATAAGTGATCAGACAGTCTGTGAGAGATTGTAGTTCTTACACAGAACCTGACGTTTGTGATGCTTTGAAGAGGCCCATCATGGAACGTTAGTCCCTGTGGCCGCCAGGTCAAGGTCTCTGTTTGTGCATTTGTTTTCAATGTATGACGGAGATTTTTTAGGAAATCTCATTACAGTTTGGTTTGTAGTCTTTCACCATCCAGTTCTGCAAACATAAACAGGATGCAAGTTGCATGTGTCCCGTGAAGCATGCATTCGTGTGTCAAGTCCAGAGTCTAATACCACAGAATCATTCATTTCAAGAAGTCATGTTCAATTAATGTCCTGATGTTCTTTGTGTTGGCCCGTGCCCATCTCACAGCAGTAGACTCTTAACACGGCTGACTCCGGTTTGAAAGGAGCGTTCCTCTGCACTGACGTTGATGCCCATCATAGCGTGAGACCTCAGAGCTGACTAGTGCTTGTTACTGGAGACCCCTCTGACGATCAGCACATTGCTGTTAAATGAACTGAAAGGTGAGGAGGAACATGCTTTGAGCTTGTTTGTCTTGTTAGTTCTTACTTAGTTTTCATACCATATCATTTTGTGAGGTCAATGCAATAAACCCTTCTTTTTAAAATGAACGTTTTGTACAATTATCAGATATTTGTTTATATACCCGTACAGTATTTTCATGAAAATGTTTGGATTTTACAAAAAAGTTTGTAACTGGAAAGCGGTGGCACCCAATTACTTCTATCACATGGACTCAAAAACAATGCAAGTGAATTGGCCGTCGCTGTTTTGCTGCAAACATTCTTCACAATATTTTTTTGTGTTTTGTGGATGAAATAATGTCATATAGGCTAGGAGAGTAAATAAAAAAATTATTTCTGATAGTGTGCTTTATAATTGAGGTGTTTTTCAGTATAGTAAAGTAGTGTTTAACCATTTTTTTATCTTTGTGATTTAGATGAAGAGCTTAAGTCAAATTAACTACAAATATTTTAGTTGAGAGCTCAAATCAAAATTTACCATTTTATATATGTAACCATCAAAAATTATTTTGAAAAAAAATGTGCATACAAATTTTAACCAGAATAATGTTTTCAATAAAATTACTTACATGTATTAAGAAAGACAATTCTGGCAAATTAATCAAAACAGATTGTAAATTAATTTGGCAAATAATTAAAAAAAATGTAAAAAGTTACATTAACTTTGATGAGCATGCGTGTGATGTTGTACAAGAATTTTTTCTGACGTGTTTCACATGCAGAGAACATTATCGGTGTTTTGGTTTAGTAAAGGTCAAATGTTACTGACCAGCTTTAAATACGTCACCAAGTCCGAGAGTTTCTGTGGATTTACACCCACTTAACTCTACAAACAGTACATGAAACACAAAAAAACAGATACTGTTGCGAAATATTCTACATAACCAACAGAGAGCGTGGATTGTTTTCACATTATGAATGTAGACATGAAAGAAAAAAGAAAATCCTTTAGGTTTTGAGTGACATTATGGTGAGTAAGTGATCAGTTTTCATTTTTGGGTGAACTTTACCTTTAATTCTAAGCATGCACTGAAATAAATTTGATGGAGGTCTGATAAATCTCAGCACATCTGGACCGCAGGTGTCTGTGATAACAGTTAAGAGCTCCTAACACTATCAGAAACAATAGTCCTGCATTAAAGCAGGCTGTTATCAGGCCGTCTCCATGGTAACAGAAGAACAGGTGAGGGTTCATGACACTGCATTTGATGAATCTCTTGTTGTATTTGACCCGAGTCACACTTTTCATCAAGGAGGAGGTGTTTCCATCTGGATGTACAGCTTGGTTCAGCACATGAACTGACTGACTGATGGACAACAGGGTGAATATTAATATGAAACACTATTCAGTGTCCTACAGGTCAGGACATGGATGATTGTATTTTAAATAAGATGTATGACAACTGAGCCATACTGGTGAAGCAAGGCATTATATATTAACAAGACTGCGTCCATGTCTGTGTAAGCAGTAAGAAGTTTGAGAGAACTGTGTGAATTACTGAACATTCTGGCTTTTTTTCTGCATTTGGAGATCCATAAGTCAAAGTGTTCTAACGTTATATTTAACTATAAAACATGTTTTATTTTGTGTTCCTTCATTATGTAGCTATCTGTAGTTCTGGGATAAACTTATTGGTATATTAACAATGTTTTTATTTGATCTCATTTTTTATATTTCATCTCCAAATTGACAAAAAGGCTTATTTCTAACTTTACAAGAGCCACTTCCAGGTGAGTGTATTTCTCTATTTGGATTTTTTTAATTATATTAAAATTAATATTATAAAAAATATTTATATTTTGTAAAATAAACAAGCCTTTATAAAGTGAAACACTAAACATAAGTTGTTGGAATTTTTTCATTTGATCGTGTACATAGGTTTCACACGGCTAAAATAAGCTTTTAAACATAATTTATCTTAAAATGAGAATTTAATTTAATCACGTGGAACCGGCATACATGGTACGATTAAACAATTCCAACAACCCATTTTTAGTTTAACCAAAAAAAAAAATTCTTTCATCATTTACTCATTGACCCATCTGTCAATCAAAACCTTGAGATTTCCTCCTGCAAAACACAAAGGAGATATTTTGAAGAATGTAACCACACAGCAGTGTCCCCCATTTACTTCACTTGTATAGGAACAAAAAGTGAATGGGTGCTACATCCTGACATTCTTCAAAATATCTTGTTTATGTTCTATGTTAGAAAGAAAAGCATACAGTATAAAATGCATCATTATTAGGAAAAAGATGAGACTGTCTCCCATAGATGGCTACATCTACAATTATCAATGTATGCAAATCTAAATCATAATTAAATCTTTCTCTGTAAAAGGGAAAGAATTCATACAATGCATGAAATTCTTCACTCATAAACAACTGAATTTTCAAATCTCTAATCTACATGCCAGACGACATTGAGGCACATCCACCCCTGAGACTGAATCGGGTGCCGCTCCGGTGTCATGAGGGCATGTTTACCCACAGGTTACCATCACGTCCGCCACGGAAACATTCCATTAAAGTAATTAGTCTATCCAAGCGGAACTGTGCAGTGCTTTGACAGTGCTGGCAGATGTTAATTTACCCCTTACAGTGATACACACACACACACACACACACACACACACACACACACACACACACACACATACACACACTACAAATGTATTGTATATACATGCAAAACCCAACGTGTTGCATCCCGTGATAAGTGTGGAACTTTTTGTGAGGAAGGGAAAAATCCATGAATCTTTATAAATCAACAAGGCAGCCATCTAGTATAATAATAATCACCAATTCATTAACTTCTCATCCCCAATATTTCTGTGCTGTGGCGTACGTGTCCTGCTTAATGCGGGCAGCATTCCTTTGCCCAAATAGATGAAGTGTTGTTAAACAGCTGCAGTAAGTGAAGTATATCCACCTAACCCCCACTAACCCGAGACACACACACTTCCAGGACTATATTTAAACCCATTGCAGACAACAGGACACTGGACATCTGTTAAACACCGGTAGCTCCTTTAATACAATGTTCAGCTTTGCTGGAAGGCCCATCTCGATCTGTAATGTGAAATGGACACTTCTAAAGGCCACAATGATAGAGCGATGGCAAATGGTTTGTACCTTTATAGGGAAACATCAGGTAATGGTATTTGTGGTATTTGTGAAATGCCATCAATTTAATATTAACTTATATTACTCTAGGTACTGTAAAAGCATGTTAATTCCATTTTTTTTTGCATTCTAATAAATAACATCTACAAGGTCATGCTATTGGTTTGACCCCGAGGGCAACCTGGGAAAGTTCACGTGAGAGAAAAAACACCACCATCCACAACTCATGAAGTTACTTGTGCAACTGTTTCTAATTTATAATGTAACCAATAACCTTTATTATTATCATTATTTGACTAAAGTTCAAGGGACAGTGCACACAAAAAGAAAATAGTCATTATTTATCCTTCCTCGTGTCATAAAGACTTTTCTTCTTTCAAAGACAACAAAAGAAAATATTTTGAAGAATGTTGCTGAGCAAACAGCAGTGGCACCCATTCCCTTTTATATTCACAAAACCAATGCTTGTGAATGAGTGCCTGTTTCAAACATTCTTTCAAATATCTTCTTTTGTATTGTGTGGAAGAGAGAACGTCATACAGTTGTGAAATGTAAAGAGGATGAGCAAATGATGACAGAATTGTCCTTGGTCGGTGGACTATCACTTTAAATGTGATATAGTCCAAATTGGACTTGTAAGCAGAAGGTTGTGGGTTTGAATCCCAGTGCCAGACGATGACTGAAGTGTCCTTGAGCAACATCTAACCCCTGTTTGTTCTGCAGTGATGATTGACAGCTGCATAATACTGTAAGTCCCTTTGGATAAAAGCGTCTGCCAAATGAATAAATGCGACAAACAGGTGTTTCATTTATAAAGTGAATAAACAGTTTATTGAATGCAAAAGTCATACACAAAAACAGTAATGTAAATAAAAAATAATAAAAATCAAATTAAATATAAATAAATACCTGCTAGACACACCTTACGTTTATCGAAGAAACCCTTTGTTATAAAATCATTTTAAAAATATTTCAACAGTAATCAGTTAGATAAAAATACTATTAAATCACTAACATATTAATATTAACATGATCACATTCATCAATACTGTATTATTAAAAATCAATAATAATATTCCACCCACACCCAAACATCTCTTGAACCTCATAGACGAAGTGGGAGGGGCTTCTCTCAAAGGGGCGTGGTCTCCGAAGTCGGACACGCCAGCAACTGGTCGATTCCCCCGTTGGGGGCGGGGCCTAAACAACCCCCACAGCTGGCCCATAGACCCTTCACCAGTTCACTTTATTCCTTAAAGCAGCGGATCGGAAGCACAGAGAGAGAGAGAGACGCATTGTTTCCATTGTGCTGAAAGAAACCACGCCGGGAAAAACGCATAAAGAAGGAAAACAAACGGAAAGTTAGCCATCATTTCTGAAAGCACGTGGGATTACTGAACTTTGTTTACACCGGTATGTAATCCATGTTTATTGGCCATCTGTGATCACTTTCTTTGTTTTGAGTCCCTTGGATACTATGCATTATTATTTCTATTAATAATATCAGTCGTTTTATTTTATGATAAATGTAGAATAGTGTTTTTATTAAAGGAATGATCATTAACATCTGTGTTAGTTTAGTTTCACATGTCTAATGGCTACAAATGTCTTGCCTTGTGAGACAATGGCACAATCATGGGTTGGTTTACCACAAATTGCACAGTTTGACTATTAACTATTACTTTTACTATTTTACTTTTAATAGTAATATGCATATTAATGTTTTAAAACAATGAGGGCAAATGCTTAGTTGTTGGTTAATATTACATTTCACATTACAGTTATAGATTACATATGCATTGTTTGTTATGCATTATTTTCCAGGAATGATGGATATATTTTTATAAATATTTATTTCTATATTTGTATAAATGTTTCACTAAATGTTTTTTTTTTGGGTTGTCTACTTTTATGATTTTGTCAGATTGTATCAAATAACTAGTCTCAATGGACCTCCTCTATTTCTCATTGATCATAAAATAAGCCCAAATTATGACGTCCCAATGATGTAAAAGGACTGAGGTTTTGTTCCAGGTTAGACTTTTTTATATGCCAGTTGGATTGTTGACATGTCACTTCAAAATCTCTTTTCCTTTAGGCATTATGGTTAACAGTCTGAGAATGGGGGTCAAAGGTTAGGGAAGAAGTAGTAAGTCCTCCCCAGTTTACTGAAAAGGGGTTCACATGTACATTTGGTAATGACACATTTTGGGTTTGTAACTGGGACACTTGACTCATGTTCCACACCAGAGCAAACCCATCATGACCGCAGATGTAGATGCGTCAGATTTGATCTTCTTTGTGAACGTTTATGTAAGAGATGCACCTATTTGGATATTTTGGCAGATAACGATAACCGACAACTCTCTTCTATTTGCCGATATATAGGCCTATAAATATTTTTCTAAGCATGCAACAAAAGGCAAACGCACACATTAAACAATTTTTTTTTAACTTCAGAAAAGTTTGGACTGATCTCTGAACAACAGTTACTGTTCATTTCTATCGGAAATACGTTTGGCATAATATTTAATGCTTGACAAAATATCAAACATAAAAAAGCAAGTGACGTTTAAAACCCGAATAGCAAGCATGAGAAGTGGTTCGGCCAGCAGAAATAATGCCTAATTTATTGGCCTACAGATTTCAGACTAATTTTATTATTGGACCGATAACGATAATACTAAAATAGCATTATTGGCCGATATGGATTAGGCTGCCGATTAGTGGCCCATCCCTAGTTATTGTTAAATTGGCCAAACCAGTGGACCTTCACTGTCAAAGAATGTGAGAGAACGAGAATCCCCCAGTTTCAAACTTTGTCCCGGATGTAAACGTTTCCACCGTGCTGATATAGGTGTTTCTGGATTTAACGTCACAGATAAGAGATCACGGACCTTGCATTCAAGGCCAGAGATGAGGACGTGATTTTGAAGGTTGGCGGTTTGATCCGGTTTAAATGCTGTGTGATCAGGTCAAACATAACAACGGGTCCAAAGCTCTCGTGTCAATGTGTCATGTGGACAGCTTATTTATTTTTGGAGATTCAAATAAACGATTGGATGTTTAGGACCCCAAGTCAAGGTAGATCAATCGTCAGGTGGTCACTAAATGTGAACATCATCAAGAAATGAGAGTAAATGTTTGTCTGATTGCGCAACAATTATTTTAACGGTAGATTTGGTAATGTCCGTTTCAATGTTTGCACATCTTTTCATCGAGCCAAATTAAATACTCCATTATGAAAGCCCAAACCTAGTCATTTTAATGTAAGACTGTAAAAAACACCCTGAAACAAGAACCAACATGAGTCTTGCTGAGGATGCTGAGCCTTGGTTAGCTGTCAGAATGTTGTCATGGTAGCAGGAGGTCACCATATGATTCCCAATGGTGTTGTGCCTACCATAAGTTGAATACATTAAAACCTTTTGTTTGGTCTTGCCGGAGAAGTTACCTCACCTACTTAAACAGAATAGTTCATTGAAACTAGTCACTTTTGACAGATCATTTTCATTCCAGCTTTGAGAAGTCAATGCTGTTTTTTGATGGACTACTCTTTTATGGTTGTTCAGGTCAGAATGGGGGAACATAGCCACTGGGTTAAATTTACCTCAACAATATTAATTTATGACAAAGTATTACCTTTTAACAAGTACAGGCTAAATGTCACCCAGGATTTATACAAAGAAAATAAGTGCATTCTTGTATGTTTTCCAAATATTATTTTTGTTTTATACAGAATATAAACTTCTCTCTGAAAAATCATGCACCTCTGGGGTTTACCCCACAACTGTGCAGAGTTCAGTTGAGTCGTATTTACACTGTTATACCAAAGAGAACATCTAAACATGGTCAGATCAGCACGTGTAAAGTGCGAGCCATGCCACATTCGCAGGCATGGACTTCTGGGGGACGGAGTGTGCCAACCAATTAGAGCGTAGATTTTGTGCCCTCTGCTATTTGCATCAAGAGCTGAGATGTTTTTAAGCAATGTGGAACAAACTGGCCAGGGCAGACTTAATGGTGTAAATAAAGATCCCATAACATTCAACCTGCTGCGGGAACCACACTGGTGAAATAACGTTGGTTTAAAAGCTCCTTGGTAAAAATGCAGCCGGTTTAGATCATTCTGTGTTGAGATTGTAGAGGAAACAAACGGTCTAGAGGTCATGTAAATTTTGGGTTTAGTTGAAGATGTTCTGACGTCTTGGCTAGGATTGTCTGGTCTTTCCCTGTGAAAGTACAGATAATGTAGTAAACTGTTGAATGGACATCAAGGACAGCTCTCGAAACACCTGCTGAGAGTATTAAACAGATCTGCGCTTTTCACTCAAGTTGCTGTTTTTCCATCAACCAAATTTGTCCCTTATGTGTTCAACGCTTATGTGTTGAACCTGAAAATCATGACAAAAACACTGAGCAACTTTTGATTGTTTTCACTGGATCAGATCTAAATTTATCAGCTAAGACACATAAATAACAAGCTTGGACTAGACTCCGCAGCGCGGGACTGGTTCTTCATTGGGCCACTTGATATTTAGATGCATTATTGTTGGCAAAAACGTACGTTTCATTGGCCGCCACAGGACCCCCTGCATATCCCCCATAACATTCCTAAGCCCTAAAGAGAAGGTGTTTATGATGCCTAATGGATAATCTGTAAAGCTCTTCTCCTAGTTATAAATAAACAGTTAGATGATCAACGGTCTTAGTCTTATTAAAGTATTAAATAAATATCAATAAGACACACGTCCCTTAATTGGCCAAATGATACAATTCACACATCATAAATGACATGTTTCTTTACACTCAATGTTGAAATAGTCTTTGTTAAGTGTAGAAAGCTGTCATGACAGCAGGATGTTCCAGTAGTCCTACTCTTTCTCAATCACAAAGTAAATACAATTGGGATGAATGAGCTTTGGTTAAAGCATTTCAACTGAGAAAATGAAATTATAAACCGATCCTCTGTGAATTCATTGTGAACCGTCAATTCGATGTTTAACATAATTGGAAATTAGGTCTTGGGGGAAGCTTGTTGAAGACTGAATGATTCTTAAGAAACAGCTGTATGCTGTATGAGGGAATATGAGCAGGGATGCAAGCAACCCTACGTATACATACAGGTTCTTTAATCAAAAATATATATGGCTTCATTAAGGCTCTTCAAATAATCAAAAATCTCTTTCTGTTCTTTGTTTCTTGGTAAGTAAAAGTCAAAAAGTGTCAATGTTGTCTGTTAAGCAACATTCTTCTTTATAAATCCACTTTTTCAACAATTTAAACGTTGCACATCACACTATTCAATATTCCCTTTTTAAACAATTGCATGTTCAGGGACTAGTCCCCAAAAAATTTTAACCGGTGCATTGAAATAAAAATTGTATATAATTTTAATAATAATGGGTTCTATTCATCACAATATTATATATTTTGCCAAAATTGTGCTTAGCCACAATATTTCATGTTGAAAGAAAGTTATAAAGATTTGGAATGGCATGAGGGTGGATATATGATTTAAAACATTTGTGAATCTTTTATTTTTTTCGTAACATTTTAGGTAATTTCTTTGCATTTTGACTGAAGCAAGGTTGCTCTTTATTAAAAAAAAGTATATAGAATGTATATAGCAACTGTATTAATAAAGTTCTAATTCCCTTAAATTCATCATCAATTTCATCAATCTATAACATCAGGTTACAACAGACACAACTGAAACAGCTGATTCCATCATGGAACCTGCCCAATCGAAAACAACTATCCTTCCCAATGGGAAAGGTTGTGACCTGGGGGAGGAAATGTCTGTGCAGATGAAATCCATGATGGAGGAAGACCAGTACGTACTTTTGCATTGCATACATTTTTTCATCCACAAAATCTGATCTGGATATGATGTTGTGTTGCATTGTTATTGTTTTCTGTTCATAAATCAATTCCTGTGTGATGGTGAAAATAGGATTCTGATCTGCGACAGTTCACAACTCAATTCACAACTGGTTTTAATTGACATACAGTGGCACTGTAGCAAAATATGTTTTTAACAGTAATTATTAAGCATCATTTTATCCATATTAGCAATATATAATATATAAGTTCACATATTTTAAATATATAACCCACAAATATGTAGAAAATGCAGTCATGTATTTTTGGCAGGGTGTGTTGACGTATTGGTATTTCTAAGTACATCTTTACCCTCTTTCCCCTTCATGCTTGGGCCCTTCCACACTCTCTCAACCCTCAGAAACGATATTCAAAACAGCAGGTATGTCAAAAGCAGAACATCAAATGCATTGTTAGAGCATGTTAGTAAGTTCATTGATGTCTGCAGTATCATTTTAACTTAAGTGTCCCTCTGTCCAATAGATTTGATGACACTGATGGAGCTCTGGCTGAAAACATTGAGTTTCTTCCCAGTGGTGAGAGCAAGAAGCTGCGTTTTACTGACGTGAGTATGCATAACATTTTCGTTTATGCAATAGTATTTTAGTGTTAGTGCTGTTTTGTTTTTCTTGCTCATGAATGTGTTTTCCGTCTTTAGTTTGAAGGAAAGACCTCCTTTGGCATGTCAGTCTTCAATTTGGGAAATGCCATTATGGGCAGTGGAATTTTGGGATTGGCCTACGCCATGGCTAATACAGGCATTCTTCTTTTCTTGTAAGTAAAAAAGTGGTTTCAAAGAATATGTTTGCTCTTATCTTCATCATCATGTTCTCATCAACCTTCCATGAATCTTCATTAAATTTGATCCATTTGTCAAGCGGTTGTCAAGCCGTTTAATCTTCATGGTAATTGCATTAACATTTCGGCATTAAGGCGATGCTGTTCTGTATCATATGTACAGGACATCTATAGGAAGAAAGCATTTGTGTTCAGTGTCTGTCTTAAAACTTTCCACTAGTTGGCTCCACCCCTCTTGCTTATTTATGGACCCAGAAAGGCCACAACCTGACCAGGCCATGCCTCCTCAGTTCTCCGAACACATCCTTCTTTTTATTTTCGGCCAACCCCTGTCCAAACATAGTTGCGTTCCGGTCTCTCGCCCGGTCTCGGTTTGATTGCTGAACAGAGCGAGCAGAAGTCTGGGGCGTTTTGATCTACTCCGTTAGGTCACAGGAAATTAAATACTACAGCTCGGATTACCTTAAAGCCCAAAGATACTCCAGTGCAGTACTTCCTCAGAAGACAGTAACTTTCCAGTTATAAGCATGGATATCCAATTGGTTCTTGTTAAACAAGTACACAAAAATCTGTTCGCAGCTGTCAGGTCAGATGTTTCAGACAGAAATGGGGACGGAGAGTTAACATTGTGGATTGCAGTTTTAAAGAAAAAGACTATTACCCAGGCATTGTTTTACAATAAAAAGATGTGTTTCCGCCATTTGGATGATGCCATTTGATGGTCTAATGAAAGTATCTTCTCGCAAATTAACAATGCAAATTCTCAACACATGTTGAATAGAGCGCACACATTCAAGGGATCACTTTTTCTCTTGAATCTTGCGGCATCTGCAATAGTCAATAGTCCTTGAGAACGTCCATCTCATTTGAATACAGAGGTCATTTCATGCCTATTGTTATTTACGTGTCATTTGTCACATATTTGTCATTTAAAGAGACTCGGGACCCCGGATCATCCCCCACCTGGGGTCGAGTGTCTTATTAGACAACCCATCCTTAAAACCGCAGGATTGTGTTGCCCTTGTGCAGGCAAATCCACAAAGCATTTTAGGAGATGTGTCATTCTCTGTGTTGCTCAGTGTTGACGTTCTCTTAAACAAGCAATTTGAACTATTGTGGGGGTTTTTTACAGTGTGATTTATCGGCAGGATATTTGGAAAGGCTTCTTTAAGATTCTTGGAGTAGTAATCTATGATTGTTCTAAGGCTCTAAGGGATTACTACTTCATGAAAGATGCATTGATGCAGTTTTATCTTTATTATTTATTGCTGTCCACGTCAGGTGTGATTTATTCACGGTCAGTATGTCTTACTTCAAGGAACAGTTCACTGCAAAATGAAAATTCCATCATGAGTGAAACACTCTCTAGTTGTTGGAAATCTGGGTAAAATTCTTTGTTTAGATTAAGACGGAGAAAGATATTTGGAGGAATATTTAAAAAAAAAACTGTTCTTGGATCCCATCTACTACCATAGGAGAAATAATAATAATGTTAGAAAAATATGTGTTCTACATTCTTCAAAATATCTGTTAGGTTACAAGCATTCTTTCAAATATCTTCATCAGAATAAAGAAATGACTACTGAAACAACTTATATGATATTAAAAAATTACAATTTTAGTAAACTATCAATCAAAGGCCATTTGTCGGTCATATATATATATATATATATATATATATATATATATATATATATATATATATATATATATATATATATATATAAATAATATGAAAGTATTCCACATCCCAACTATGACAAAAGAAAAATACAGATGAATGATTTACTCAGATTTTTTTAAGCTACCAGTGTCTGTTTTATGTTTTTAGGGACTGGCATTTCTGTGTTTGTGGAGATTTACAGATGTGCTGGGATGTTAATGTTATTGTGTCTGGTGTTTCTCCAGGTTTCTCCTCACAGCTGTTGCTGGGCTCTCCTGCTACTCCATTCATCTCCTGCTCAAGTCGTCTGGTGTTGTAGGTGGGTCTTGATATTCACAAAATAGATAATATATGGAAACTTGGCTCCGGCAGTGGGGTTTTTTCTCTCTTAATATTATTATGACATTGCTTTTCAGGAATCCGCTCATACGAACAACTGGGAATGAGGGCTTTTGGTATAACAGGGAAGATGGCGGCCGGAATCGCCATCACTCTTCAAAACATCGGAGGTATGGAAAGACCGATACAAATTTAATTTTATAATGAGAAAAATAAGGATTTATATTTAACAGAAGGAAAAAGATCCAAAAATGAAAACGAAGTTATATATTGCTTATTTCTTTAACATGCTCAAATATCATAGAATGTTTGCAGCTTAGATTTCTGGTGCACCATTGATCTTAATGTTTTTGTTCTATTGAACACAAAAGAAGATATTTTGAAGACTTAAGGAAAGCAAACAGGTCTGTGGCTCCCTTGACTACATTTTATGTTTTCTACTACTCATTGTTGCCCAAGAAAAATCTATTGCCAACATTCTACTAAATATCTTTCTTTGTGTATAACAACGCAAGAAACTACACAAATTTGGACTCGATGTTAAGTTATTCATGCCAGAATTTAAATTCTTGGATGAACTATCCTGTAAAATCTTTATGAGAATTTCCCTTAATCTAATACGAACAAAAGGGAAAAGCATAGTTTTGAAAGCTGATATCTGAATTATTTGTCACTTAAATCTAGTATTGTTGTACTAAAGAGCGGTCTTCGTCTTAAGGTCTCCTCATTTTTTGATGGTATTGGTCTTATCTCAGTCTTGATTGTTTTTGGTCTCGGTCTTGTCTTGGTCTGAGACTTAATGGTCATCATGATTTTATTTCAAGACCTGTTAAGACCACAACTATGGATATTACACTAAATTGCCGGTGCTTAGTGTAATTTATGTTATAACATCATCCATGTGATTGGATGTGAAATAACTGGCTTCAAAAGCATTCATTGACTTTATTTCTATTTGATATTTTATACCTTCCTTATGTTGACCATTAGTTAGAGAATAATGTGGGACATGGTCTTGTCTTGGTCTCGTCTTGGTCTCTACCTCTCAGAGTTTTATTCTTGTCTTGATCTCTGCCTCTCAATGTCTCGGTCTTGTCTTGGTCTCGGTTAAGGGTGGTCTCAACTACAACACTATTTAAAAAAAGAAATGAATATTTTCTTATCTCTTTCTACATTTCCACAGCCATGTCCAGCTACTGTTACATCATCAAGTCTGAGTTCCCGCTGGTGCTGCAGGCGTTTCTGAGGGCAGATCCCAACTCAGAGTAAGAACATTGAATGTCGGTGTCACATTTTGTATCGAAATGATAAAATCTTCACCCTGATGGAGATTTTTGGAGACTTCTGTCCACCTGTTTGGACGTGTACAGACTTGAAAACCACTAAGGGAAATAACTTTAATCTACCAAGGCCAACACTCAATGTCAACGTGACATTAAGAGGAGGTGTCGTGGCGGGCTGTTACTGTGATTGGTCAGATAATAAGTGAACAGGATCTCATTCCCACCACATTTATACACCGCCGTCATTATGCATGATATCAGAAAACACAACTGCTTTGTTCCCTTGTTTCCAAACTGCAGGTTATAACTTCAGTAAGACACACGCTTTTGTTCTCTTTAATTTCCTGAAAAAAAGCAAATATAAGGTTTGGATGGACAGTGACAAGATACAGATTTGATGTTAACCTTGACTGTATATCTATATGTAACCAACTAACTTTATTTATGTTAGAACCATCTTTTTGCTTGCATCGACAAGATCGTTTTAGGTTTTGTATAATGTATGAATCCCACATATAGCAAACTACATATAGCATCATGGATGGCATGCCTCTCCCTTACTTGTCAGTGTTTGGACACCGAGGATGAGAAAGCTGCTTAGTGATAGGCTGAATATATTTCGTAAGCTAGACCTGGTCCTTTCATATTGCACAACAGATTACGTTGGAATAGGGTATTGGTTACCACGGCATGTTGTGGTCCGCTCAGCTCTATAGTAGTTGCTGACTAAAGTGTCTCTGGTGGCCACAGCAAACACAACTTAGTGGTTCATAAATCATGAGAATCGCACAAGTCAGACTCCGTCTGGGATCGGATGGGAGAGAGATTCCCAGAACGCCGTGAATGTTTTCCATTGCAGTGCGCCTGAAGCAGCATAAATTGGTTTGTTTGTCAGACAGGCATCAAATTATTTCAGTCTAAATTTTAAGTTTGTTCCTATTAAGCGTCTGCGAAAGAAATCATGTAAATAAGTCACATAATGATGACTTTTAGGAAAGAAGTGTGACCCTGTTGTTGAAAACCAGGCCTTATGAGGAAATCATATTCTGAGCATCTAAGTTTGATTTCAGCCGTTAAATAATCTGTAATATCAAATCAATGTGAAATATATAAAGTTAATATTTTTACAGAATGTTCTGTATAAAGAAGGACTGTGTGGGAAAACACGTTAGCTGGGTTTTCATTGGCAGGGTCACAAATAGTTAGACTAACATCTGATATTTTCCATGGAATGCATACTTTTATATCAGTAGTATGAAAATGTAATCGTAGATGAGCAAGCATAGATTCTACAGTGTAATTTTATTGTAATAAAAGATTATTTAATCTAGAGTTTTATATTTCTTTTTTATTCTCATTGTTTTATTGTTATGATTTTAGTTATTTAGTATGTTTTGTTTTCAGTTTATTTATTTCTTTATTTCAAACACAATCTTATTCCATTTTATTATAGTTTAAGTCCAGTATTAAAGGCCAATATTTAATTTGACTTTAATCAATGATTCTCTCTCTCTCTCTCTCTCTCTCTCTCTCTCTCTCTCTCTCTCTCTCTCTCTCTCTCTCTCTCTCTCTCTCTCTCTCTCTCTCTCTCTCTCTCTCTCTCTCTCTCTCTCTCTCTCTCTCTCTCTCTCTCTCTCTCTCTCTCTCTCTCCCCTCTCTCTCTCTGTGCAGGGAATGGTATCTTAATGGCAACTACTTGGTTGTGCTTGTAACTATGGGTATAATCCTGCCATTGGCTCTTATGAAACAGTTGGGTGAGTCAATCATGTTTCATCCGTCTCTCTCCCTCCTCTCTTCACCTCGAGACCCTTTCTGTACACTTGACCCACTTAAACATAGTGCTCGTGTTACAGAGCATCAGTAAGGCCATGGCACATTCTGTTCTCATTTGAAGTAATTTTCTCAAACGGTACCAGCACACGGGTCTGTTTTTGTTGTCATAGTAATTTCTAAAGGCTGACCGTGTTGGATTGATTTATGTATTTATGACTCAAAATTTCTGTCAGCAGACAGCTCTTGAGGTGAATGATAACTTACTTGTCTTTTTTTAGCACACACTCTTGTAGTCGTGAGTTCTCAGTCTTGTATGAATGTAAGCAGCACGTCAATGGACAATGGCATGGTGTAATGACGTGCTTCGCTTTATTTATTTTTCAGGTTACCTTGGTTATACCAGTGGATTCTCCCTCAGCTGTATGGTCTTCTTTCTTACGGCAGTAAGTATCAAGTCAAAATTAAATGGACACACTTTACTTACGGAAAGTTCTTTGAAGGCAAGGTATTTGGCAGATTGTTTGCAACTGAACATATCTGGGGAACCATGAAAAATGACATTTTATTCATGGTTTGTTTTGTTCCTTAATTCTTCAAGATAAATTCTTTTGTACAATAATATTTTTATATGGTAGTCAGTGGTGCTGCAGACGTCTCGGTTCGTGACATTCTTCCAAATATCTTCCTTTGTGTTCAACTGAACAAAACACTTTATACAGGTTCCAAACAACTTAAGATTGCGTAATTTACGAATCCGAATTTTTATTTTTACGATCCCTTTACCAAAAATCAACAATGCATGGAAATTATTTGTTTTCAAAATCCTCCACATCATATTCCCTAAACATAAAATCATAGCCAGTGTTTTGATCCGAAGTTTTAATTGCGTCATTACATTCATTAAGAGTTAATAAGGACATTCATTTTATCACAGAATCTCAGTTTCACAGCCCTAGATAACAGTAAGCCCACACACTTCTCCCAATGGGATATTGTGGGATGAAATACACTGCAAACATATCACATTATGTCACATCTACACATAACAATTTGCTCTAGTGAAATTGTGACTCAGACTGACTTATAAAGAAGGTGAGAGACGGATGAAGTTTTTATTTACACATCCCTTCCCTATATCGACTGTGTCTATCTCTGCACCACACTTGTAGAGCACAACAACTGACCTTAAGAAAGGTGTCTTTTATTCGAAAAACAATGAGATATTTTCCTTTTCGCCAAATCTGTAGCTCAATCACTGGATTTGCAGTGCTAGGTTGTGAGTTCAATTCCCACACATAGTGATAAGAAACATATACCTTGAACGCACTTTCAGTGCCTTGGATAGGTTTTATTTTCATATTTTTTCGCCTATACTCCTTGTTTCTAGGTCATCTATAAGAAGTTTCAGATTCCTTGTCCATTTGAAGAGTACTCATCCAATAGCACGTTGGGACACATGCATGCAAATGGAACAGACAACCATGTGCACACGTACCACAACGGACATGAAATGGACTCTCACTGTAGCCCCCAGATGTTCACTGTTAACTCGCAGGTACAGTATTCTTTCAACACTGGAACTCAGAAACTGGGATGTTTTTTGTGTTTAGACTGATGGATGTACAAGGGCACAACATAAAAGCAACAACAAAGTCATCTTTGCTTTTTACAGACTGCTTATACCATCCCCATCCTGGCTTTTGCTTTTGTGTGCCACCCAGAGGTTCTGCCCATCTACACGGAGCTCCGCAAGTAAGAAACCTGAAAAAAAATCTTAAAATAAAATAACATCAGCATTTGTTTTTCATTAACATATAAAACATCCTTCTCCGTGTCTATAGCCCCACTCAGAGGAAAATGCAGCATGTTTCCAACATTTCCATTCTGATCATGTTTGTCATGTACTTCCTTGCTGCTCTCTTTGGCTACCTGACGTTTTACAGTAAGTTTAAGGGCTTTCTAAGGACTGTTGTAGTAATTGTTGAACAGGTAGATTAGACATCTTTGGGTGAACTACCACCGTTTACATGTGTCCAAATCCTTATACATCGAGATCTTAACTAACATGCATCTCTTATATTCCACAGCTAATGTCGAACCCGAACTTCTACACACGTACAGCAGGATCGACCCGTATGATACTCTCATCCTCTGCGTGCGATTGGCTGTTCTCACAGCTGTGACCCTGACCGTACCCATCGTTCTCTTCCCGGTGAGCTTTCAGAATTTTTTTTCGAATATTAAAGGAGTGTGGTTTGTCGATTTTTCTTCATCTTTCTCAAGATTCAATAAGTTACATCTTTCTACAGGTTCGAAGAGCCATCCAGGAGATGCTGTTTGCTAATAAGTCCTTCAATTGGATAAGACATGCGTCCATTGCATTCATCCTCCTCATTTTGATCAACATGCTGGTCATCTTTGCCCCCAACATCCTAGGCATCTTTGGCGTTATAGGTGAGTCTGTTGATCATCGCTGGTCCAAACGTGGTTTCTGATGAGGTTTGAAGGCCATCGAAATATTTGGTAATGATAGACAAAACCATGTCTGAAATCTTGAAGCAGACACAGTCTTGAGTCGTAATGATGATGTCATCAAAACTAACAATCCTTCTAATGATCCATTATGAATATGACTGAATTGCAGTCATGTGGGTTCTTGTAGCCCAACTTGTACAACGCATATCAGAAGGGTCACATTGAAAAAACGTCTCGCAGTCAGCAATGTGAAATTCTACAGCTCTTTCGACTCATGGTGATGATATATCATCAGCTTATTTTACGTTATCAGAATGGGTGAGAGACACTCAGACCTGCAGCTGGTTTTTAAATGTGAGCGTTGCTTGTTTGAACAGGTAGCGGTGTGATATTGAGTCAATATGTTTGTGTGTTTTGTTATTGCTGAATAGAACGTCAGTGTCAAGGTTCAAAATCTAAAAGTTAGAGAATGTTCTGGTCAGTTGAACTAAGTTGTTAAGCGGGCTTCTTGTGTTTCCTATTCAAAAATACACAAATGATTTTTAATTTTTTTTATACCAAGGCAAATGTCACATTGTTTTAATGTTGGTTAAAAAGTGGCATTTAAAAGTATTTAAGGACTTCTGTTCATAATGTTGATCATTCCTAACAGGAAACATTCTGTCCATTACGTTTAAGAATCTTAACGAAAAACTGCACCTCGTATTGGTCTGATGTGTAATATTTACGAACATGCTCATCTTCTCTGAGATTTGATTGTTTTCTCATTATTGTTCTCATATTTAATGAGATTCGCATGATGAGCTGAACTTGGTCTTTTTCAGGTGCAACATCTGCTCCGTGCCTCATCTTCATCTTCCCCGCTGTTTTCTACATCCGTATTGTTCCGAAGGATAAAGAGCCGATGCGCTCCACCCCTAAAATCTTTGTGAGTTATTATGATTATTGATGTTATTACTCCATTTCAATCCACAAGAGATAAAGTGTTGTCTGGGTATGACCAGATTTTAGAATTGAGATTATGATTTATACCTCTCAGATGTAATCCAGCAAAGCTGTTTTCCTTGGCTATATAATCACACTTATTCCTCCTTTTTTTTTTTACTATTTAAAGGTTTACTTGTTTCACTGCATTTACAGGTTTAAAGTTATTTGACCAAGAATAGGATTTAGTTTGCAATTGTGATTTAGACGGAATGTCTCTTAATTTAACTGGTTGAATTGGTATATAGTTGCAAATACAAATCTCTCTCTCTCTCTCTCTCTCTCTCTCTCTCTCTCTCTCTCTCAGGCTGCCTGTTTTGCTGGACTGGGTGTGTTGTTTATGATAATGAGCTGGAGCTTCATCATCATTGATTGGACATCAGGAAGCAGCAGTTCTCTGGGTGGCCACTAGAGGACAAACTCTTGTGAATGTGTGTCTGTGCCTTTGTATGAGAGTTATTTACTATACAAGATGGTTATTTTTTTAAGCATTATTTTTATTTGACACAGAAGGTGCTCTATCCCACTATAACATCATTCAATTTTTACCTGATATCAGATCGCTTTGCGTTAAATTTGGACCCTCTCTTATTCTGTACATTTGCTGTTTCGGCCAAGTTTGATGTGTGATTGACAGGTATTTTAACCTTTGCTTTAGCAACTTATACTCGCCATGCCACGCTTGTACTGTAGAAACGTTAATGTGTACATATAGATTTTTAACTCTTGAATTGTCTTACATTTTTCATAGCAGAAGGCGATTGCATGGAATTTGAGATCTAGAACGGTGTTAAAGATCATCAATACTCTAGTTTGCTTGGCAAGAGGTTTAAGACAATCAACAGAGTCAAAATATCACTTATGTTGATCGTGTGAGAGTCCAGTTTATCATATTTCACAAATTCAGTGTGCCATAACAAATGATTATTATAAGCTATCTTTCATAAAGGATATATCCAGTTTCCAAAGAACCCGCAGAAGAAATGAAATCCAAAGCATGCTTTGATCGCAGTGAGATTTGAACAGTAAAAACATATTTATTTAAATGTATTAGATATATTTTGCAGTTCACTGGATAAGTATTAGTGTATGTTGTTTTATTAACATGTACATGCCTTCTTTCATTTTTTTTAATTATGCCGGTTGAGTTAAACACGTCTGAGGCCACTTACATTAAATCATATATTTATGATACACAGTGATACATTTATATTTAGCAAAAATATGTTAGAACTACGTTTTACATGAAATATCTTTTTTTCAACAAGTTATAATAATTATTTCATTAAGGACAAGCTTAGACGATGCTCTCATTGTCTCAAATTAATGTTTGTAAATGTATATTTTCGTCATCTCACTGGAACACAGTGTTTCTATAATTTGGAGATGAAGTTGACAGTTTAATAACTATGATGTGTAGGTTCTGCCAGGCTTGCCGTACCACAAAGAGTTTGCTAGACACTAAGGACCTCGTACCACCACAAGTGATCGTAACAGAAGTGAAAAATCCTTTTAATTGCACAATACATTGAATTCAAAAGTAAAGTGCCTCCTATAAAACTTAGCTTGTTTTAATATTTTTTTAGTCCTAATGTATTATTATCATGGTCTTGATTTACATTTGATTCAATGGTTGAATAGTTCTAAGGCTTTTTTGATGGAATACATTTGTTAAACTAAAGACACACTGGGATTATAAGTAAAACAGTATTTGCTCATAATAATTGAGATTGATATGCCAGGTAATGCAAAATGGTTATTTCCTTCCATGGTGCCCACTTTCTGTATTTTTTCAGAACAAGAATTGCTACCTAATTGTTACCTAATCTTCTCATTTCTTTTTGTTATAATATCGGACAAAACCACCAGATGTTCTGCCATCAGTGAATAGACTGCAAAATATATGTTTTAGACTATTTAATAGAATTATTTGCATTAAAACATCTTGCTTATTTTAACAGTTGGGTCATATTTACTTCATTGGTATATAATGTATATAATTTATGCTTTTACTTGTGATGCATATTTAGTTTGTATAGTGTAAATAGCAAAACCACACTGACAATAAAACACTTCTAAAGCTCTGTGAGTTTGGCATTTTACTAGCTAATTTATTGTTATGTTGGTATACAAAATTGCAGGGTTTTTTTCTTGTAAATTATTAAGCAGCTTCCTTAGGTCTCACCCTGAGATGGTTTTTAAAGAATCTTAAAGGAGTCCCCGTCTATTATGCACTCGTGTTACCTGTTCTTTCTTCAATATTCCATCATCCCAAAAATTTTTCATTAAATAAATATAATATAAAATAAAATTGTGTCATTAAAGAAACACGTATGTTTGCTTTATTATATTTTTGTCTGTTAAACTAATATCAGACACTTATGCATAGGCCTACACCTACAGATCAAAAAATGTTCAAATGAAACATTTAACTCAAGTGTAATGCAGTCTCTGTGGTGTATATTCAGGGACAGGTATACATTTGAAAAGTTTTTGAGACCCTTATCGAGTTTATAAATATTGGGTGAAAATACTTTTTACTCAAAGCTGCCAGTCAAAGCTTTATGAATTTCTTTTTCTGACACATGAGGGCGATGCACGTGTGCTTACTTTCAATGACGTAACATTAACTATTACCTTCCCTATGACATATTATTTTGTGCATCTTTTTTGAGGGGGGGGGCATATAATAGTTTTCCTGTCATCAATTCTCTAAATCACTGCAATCGTGTCTATTACACTAAAACATTTACGTAATTTCTTTAATTATTGCATTGACATTCCTATTAAAAAGTTAAATACATGTTTTTCTTTTTACTGTATTAAATCGTTTCCTTAACACAACGCTTCACTTGTTTCTTTAAACATCAAAAAAGTGAATGCGGACTGTCAATCTTGGGCTACAAAGTGAAATTTGCTAAGCACCAAAGAATCAGGGCAAGTCCAGTGTTATGGACGTGACATTTTGAGTTATGGACGTGATATAAATCACTCTTAGAATATAATCGTGACCAGTAAACTGAAACAACAATGTTTAACTCCTTAAGAATTATGTGAATTAAACTGTTCAAACCAGAATCAAAAATATCAAACAAAGAGATAGCTCTTCACAGAACATAAAATAATTAATATTTTTTTATTTTTATGATTATGAGCAAAATGTAGCGTTATGGATGTGACATTTTGAGTTATGGACGTGATATAAATCACTCTTAGAATATAATCGTGACCAGTAAACTGAAACAACAATGTTTAACTCCTTAAGATTTATGTGAATTAAACTCTTCAAACCAGAATCAAAAATATCACACAAAGAGATAGCTCTTCACAGGACATAAAATAATTACTTTTTTTATGATTATGAGCAAAATGTAGCGTTATGGATGTGAAAAGCGTCAAAATAGCCCTAACTTGACTAAAAAATAATGTGCTTAAAATAAAAATAATGCAATAAAAACTTTTTACACATTTTATAGACACATTTAGTACTAGGGACAGATTTAAAACTAGCCACACATTTAATACTAGCACACATTTTATACTAGCGACACGTTTAATACTAGCCAAAAATTTAATACTAGTAACACATTAAATACTAGCGACAAATAATACTAGTGACACATTTAATACTAGCCACACATTTAATACTAGCGACACATTAAATACTACTTAAACATTTAATACTAGCGACACATTAAATACTACTTAAACATTTAATACTAGCTACACATTTAATACTAGTGACACATTTAATGCTAGCGCCACATTTAATCCTTGCGACACATTTAATGCTAGCCAAACATTTAATACTAGTGACACATTCAATACTAGTGACACATATAATACTATCGACAAATTTAATACCAGCTTCACATTTAATACTAACGACACATTTAATACTCGCAACACAATAAATACTAGACAAACATTTAATACTAGCGACACATTTCATACTAGCGACACATTTAGTACTAGCAACACATTTAATAGTAGCAACACATTTAATACTAGCGAATCATTACTAGCGACAGGTTAAATACATTAACTATATTAGCCACACATTAACTACAAGCAAAACATTAATACTATCCACACATTTAAAACAAATGACATATTTAACACTAGCGACACATTAAATACTAGCCACAGTTTAACTAATAGCCACACATTTAATACTAGTGAAACCTGTAATATTAGTGACACATTAAATACTAGTGAAACATGTCATATTAGTGACACATTTAATACTAGCTACATATTTAATACTAGCTACATATTTAATACAAGCGAATCATAAAATACTAATGACACATTTTATACTAGCAAATGATTAAATACTAGCGACACATTTAATGTAGCGAATCATTAAATACTAGCGACACATTAAATACTAGCGACAAATTAAATACTAGCGACACATTTAAATACTTGCGACAGATTTAATTCTATCTACACATTTACTAATAGCGAATCATTAAATACTAGCAACACATTTAATACTAGCGAATCATTTAATAATAGCGAATCGTTAAATAATAGCGAATCATTAAATACTAGCGAATCATTAAATACTAGAGACACATTTAATACCAGCGAATCATTAAATAATAGCGACACATTAAATACCAACGAATCATTAAATACTAGTGAATCATGAAATACTAGCGACACATTTAATACTAGCGACACATTAAATACTAGCGACACATTTAATACTAGTGACACATTTAATACTAGAGACACATTAAATACTAGCGAATCATTTAATGCTTGCGACACATTAAATACTAGCGAATCATTACATACTAGTGACAAATTTAACAGTAGCGACACATTAAATACTAGCGAATCATTAAATACTAGCGAATCATTTAATACTAGCGAAACATTAAATACTAGCGAATCATTAAATACTAGCGACACATTTAATACTAGCGAAACATTAAATACTAGCGAAACATTTAATGCTAGCGACACATTTAATACTAGCGACACATTAAATACTAGCGACACATTTAATACTAGCGACACATTTAATACTAGCGACACATTTAATACTAGCGACACATTTAATACTAGCGACACATTAAATACTAGCGACACATTTAATACAGGTTAAATACATTAACTATATTAGCCACACATTAACTACAAGCAAAACATTAATACTATCCACACATTTAAAACAAATGACATATTTAACACTAGCGACACATTAAATACTAGCCACAGTTTAACTAATAGCCACACATTTAATACTAGTGAAACCTGTAATATTAGTGACACATTAAATACTAGTGAAACATGTCATATTAGTGACACATTTAATACTAGCTACATATTTAATACTAGCTACATATTTAATACAAGCGAATCATAAAATACTAATGACACATTTTATACTAGCAAATGATTAAATACTAGCGACACATTTAATGTAGCGAATCATTAAATACTAGCGACACATTAAATACTAGCGACAAATTAAATACTAGCGACACATTTAAATACTTGCGACAGATTTAATTCTATCTACACATTTACTAATAGCGAATCATTAAATACTAGCAACACATTTAATACTAGCGAATCATTTAATAATAGCGAATCATTAAATAATAGCGAATCATTAAATACTAGCGAATCATTAAATACTAGAGACACATTTAATACCAGCGAATCATTAAATAATAGCGACACATTAAATACCAACGAATCATTAAATACTAGTGAATCATGAAATACTAGCGACACATTTAATACTAGCGACACATTAAATACTAGCGACACATTTAATACTAGTGACACATTTAATACTAGAGACACATTAAATACTAGCGAATCATTTAATGCTTGCGACACATTAAATACTAGCGAATCATTACATACTAGTGACAAATTTAACAGTAGCGACACATTAAATACTAGCGAATCATTAAATACTAGCGAATCATTTAATACTAGCGAAACATTAAATACTAGCGAATCATTAAATACTAGCGACACATTTAATACTAGCGAAACATTAAATACTAGCGAAACATTTAATGCTAGCGACACATTTAATACTAGCGACACATTAAATACTAGCGACACATTTAATACTAGCGACACATTTAATACTAGCGACACATTTAATACTAGCGACACATTTAATACTAGCGACACATTAAATACTAGCGACACATTTAATACTAGCGACACAATAAATACTAGCGACACTTTAATACTAGCGACACATTTAATACAAGCGATACATTAAATACTAGCGACACATTTAATACTAGCGACACATTTAATACTAGCGACACATTAAATACTAGCGACACATTTAATACTAGCGACACATTAAATACTAGCGACACATTAAATACTAGCGACACATTTAATACTAGCGACACATTTAATACTAGCGACACATTAAATACTAGCGACACATTTAATACTAGTGACACATTTAATACTAGCGACACATTAAATACTAGCGACACATTTAATACTAGCGACACATTTAATACTAGCGACACATTTAATACTAGCGACACATTAAATACTAACGACACATTTAATACTAGCGACACATTTAATACTAGTGACACATTAAATACTAGCGACACATTTAATACTAGCGACAAATTAAATACTAGCGACACATTTAATACTAGCGACACATTAAATACTAGCGACACATTTAATACTAGCGAAACATTAAATACTAGCGACACATTTAATACTAGAGAAACATTAAATACAAGCGACACATTTAATACTAGTGACACATTCAATACTAGTGACACATATAATACTATCGACAAATTTAATACCAGCTTCACATTTAATACTAACGACACATTTAATACTCGCAACACAATAAATACTAGACAAACATTTAATACTAGCGACACATTTCATACTAGCGACACATTTAGTACTAGCAACACATTTAATAGTAGCAACACATTTAATACTAGCGAATCATTACTAGCGACAGGTTAAATACATTAACTATATTAGCCACACATTAACTACAAGCAAAACATTAATACTATCCACACATTTAAAACAAATGACATATTTAACACTAGCGACACATTAAATACTAGCCACAGTTTAACTAATAGCCACACATTTAATACTAGTGAAACCTGTAATATTAGTGACACATTAAATACTAGTGAAACATGTCATATTAGTGACACATTTAATACTAGCTACATATTTAATACTAGCTACATATTTAATACAAGCGAATCATAAAATACTAATGACACATTTTATACTAGCAAATGATTAAATACTAGCGACACATTTAATGTAGCGAATCATTAAATACTAGCGACACATTAAATACTAGCGACAAATTAAATACTAGCGACACATTTAAATACTTGCGACAGATTTAATTCTATCTACACATTTACTAATAGCGAATCATTAAATACTAGCAACACATTTAATACTAGCGAATCATTTAATAATAGCGAATCATTAAATAATAGCGAATCATTAAATACTAGCGAATCATTAAATACTAGAGACACATTTAATACCAGCGAATCATTAAATAATAGCGACACATTAAATACCAACGAATCATTAAATACTAGTGAATCATGAAATACTAGCGACACATTTAATACTAGCGACACATTAAATACTAGCGACACATTTAATACTAGTGACACATTTAATACTAGAGACACATTAAATACTAGCGAATCATTTAATGCTTGCGACACATTAAATACTAGCGAATCATTACATACTAGTGACAAATTTAACAGTAGCGACACATTAAATACTAGCGAATCATTAAATACTAGCGAATCATTTAATACTAGCGAAACATTAAATACTAGCGAATTATTAAATACTAGCGACACATTTAATACTAGCGAAACATTAAATACTAGCGAAACATTTAATGCTAGCGACACATTTAATACTAGCGACACATTAAATACTAGCGACACATTTAATACTAGCGACACATTTAATACTAGTGACACATTTAATACTAGCGACACATTTAATACTAGCGACACATTAAATACTAGCGACACATTTAATACTAGCGACACAATAAATACTAGCGACACTTTAATACTAGCGACACATTTAATACAAGCGATACATTAAATACTAGCGACACATTTAATACTAGCGACACATTTAATACTAGCGACACATTAAATACTAGCGACACATTTAATACTAGCGACACATTAAATACTAGCGACACATTAAATACTAGCGACACATTTAATACTAGCGACACATTTAATACTAGCGACACATTAAATACTAGCGACACATTTAATACTAGTGACACATTTAATACTAGCGACACATTAAATACTAGCGACACATTTAATACTAGCGACACATTTAATACTAGCGACACATTTAATACTAGCGACACATTAAATACTAACGACACATTTAATACTAGCGACACATTTAATACTAGTGACACATTAAATACTAGCGACACATTTAATACTAGCGACAAATTAAATACTAGCGACACATTTAATACTAGCGACACATTAAATACTAGCGACACATTTAATACTAGCGAAACATTAAATACTAGCGACACATTTAATACTAGAGAAACATTAAATACAAGCGACACATTTAATACTAGCAAAACATTAAATACTAGCGACACATTTAATACTAACGACACAATAAATAAAGTTGACAATAAGCACTTGTACTGTCAAACAAAACGAGAAGTTGAGCGAACGCTCTACAGTTGAGTTGCAGTGAAGTGTTCGGTGACTCAGAATGCTATCGGTGTGAGCACCAAAATCTCTGCATCTCCCACAGTTCTCCAGCAGTGGGCGGGTTCTGTTCTCCAGCAGTGGGCGGGTTCTGTTCTCCAGCAGTGGGCGGGTTCTGTTCTCCAGCAGTGGGCGGGTTCTGTTCTCCAGCAGTGGGCGGGGCGGGTTCTGTTCTCCAGCAGTGGGCGGGGCGGGTTCAGTTCTCCAGCAGTGGGCGGGGCGGGGTGGGTTCTGTTCTCCAGCAGTAGGCGGGGCGGGTTCTGTTCCCCAGCAGTGGGCGGGGCGGGTTCTGTTCCCCAGCAGTGGGCGGGGCGGGTTCTGTTATCCAGCAGTGGGCGGGGCGGTTTCTGTTCCCCAGCAGTGGGCGGGGCGGGTTCTGTTCTCCAGCAGTGGGCGGGGCGGGTTCTGTTCTCCAGCAGTGGGCGGGTTCTGTTCTCCAGCAGTGGGCGGGGCGGGTTCTGTTCTCCAGCAGTGGGCGGGTTCTGTTCTCCAGCAGTGGGCGGGGCGGGTTCTGTTCTCCAGCAGTGGGCGGGTTCTGTTCTCCAGCAGTGGGCGGGTTCTGTTCTCCAGCAGTGGGCGGGTTCTGTTCTCCAGCAGTGGGCGGGTTCTGTTCTCCAGCAGTGGGCGGGGCGGGTTCTGTTCTCCAGCAGTGGGCGGGGCGGGGCGGGTTCTGCGCTCCTCTTTAACATTCTTGCGCTCAGTTCGGTCCTCACACAGCCGAGATCCCCGAACCAATCACACGAGCTCTCATGTCCGGTCCACAACGCGACGGGTTCTCAGAGGTTCGGCTAGAGACCGAACGCCGGAGGTTTCAGGTGGAGCTCGGAACGGAAGGTTCGGCGGGAAACTGAACGCAACTTTTTAAAGCAAATGTCGAGAGATTGATGGACGGGCCTCGGACTTTAACTCGAACCTTTTGAATCGTGTTCGTTTGCGTGTGTGTCACTTCCGTCCGCTGCCGCACGAGCTCTGCGCGACCGGGGATAAAGTCCCGATCATATTTTGGGTTTGATTATGGGGTGCACGGTGAGCACGGAAGATAAAGCGGCCTGCGAGAGATCAAAGATGATCGATAAGAACCTGCGGGAGGACGGAGAGAAGGCGGCCCGGGAGGTGAAACTGCTGCTGCTCGGTGAGTCGGGGTTGTGATTATGGGATGTCCAGATGTGTTCGGACTTCAGCTGCTGCTGGTTCGGGTTCGGGGTGTTGTGAGCTCTGCTCAAGTGATTGACACGGATGCTGCGGATCCGCGTTTGGGTTCTGACATTACAAACCATCAGAACACACAAATCACAAGTGTGTGTGTGTGTGTGTGTGTGTGTGTGTGTGTGTGTGTTTGTGTGTGTGTGTGTGTGTGTGTGTGTGTGTGTGTGTGTGTTCACTACAGTGTGTGTGTGTGTGTGTGTGTGTGTGTGTGTGTGTGTGTGTGTGTGTGTGTGTGTGTGTGTGTGTGTGTGTGTGTTCACTACAGTGTGTGTGTGTGTGTGTGTGTGTGTGTGTGTGTGTGTGTGTGTGTGTGTGTGTGTGTGTGTTCACTACAGTGTGTGTGTGTGTGCGTGCGTGTAATACAGATCACACACACTGTAGTGTGTCCCTCATACATGTGATATGTGTGTTCTGATGGTTTGTGAACACACACACACACACACACACACACACACACACAGAGTAGTGAACACACACGCAGACTGTTCTACACTCGCGCGTGCACGCACGCACACACACACACACACACACACACAGTAGTGAACACACACGCAGACTGTTGTACACACGCGCGCGCACACACACACACGGACACGGTAGTGAACACACACACGGACACGGTAGTGAACACACACACACACACACACACAGTAGTGAACACACACGCAGACTGTTGTACACGCACACACACACACACACACACACACACACACACACACACACACACACACACACGGACACACGGACACTGTAGTGAGCACACACTATAGTGAGCACACACGGACACTGTAGTGAACACACACACACACACACACACACACACCATGAACACATACACAGCAAACACACACATCAACCGTGAACACACACAGTAGTGAACAAACACCCGGCGTAGTGGTCAGACATTTATGCTGCGGCGTCTGGGATCAGTTGGGGGTTCGGTGCCTTGCTCAAGGATTCCTAAGTCATGGTATTGCCAACAGAGACTTGAACCCACAACCCTAGGGTTAGGAGTCAAACTCTCTAAGCACCAATTCACGAATGACGAATAACTACTTACATGTTTTCATTTAATGAGTCAAATAGAAAAAAACGCGGTGCCATTATAAGTTGGCGCCCAATATCACTGAGGAAAATTTGTGTGTATTTCTAATTATTGAGTCCTGTGCATGGTGGGCACCTCAAAAGGATCATGCGGGCTACCAGGTGCCCGCGGGCTCCACGTTGGAGACCCCTTCACTAGGCCATGACTTCATACAATGGTATCCTTTAGTCTCATGTTTATGTCTAACTAACATGGTTTTGCATTATGTAACTTTTCCACTCCGTGCACATCTGCCTTGGAAAACAGCCCAGTTATGTTTAATGATGGGGTTTCCATGGATACCGCTTTGCCCTCCTTTATGTGAATGTGTTGCCATACCAGACAGGGGCCGACTAAACAACTTCGTCCCTCTTGATTTGCATTTATTGAAGCTATAAATTGTCTTTATGTGAAGCAATTCCGCATCTAACTAGGTGCTGTGTTTGGAACTCGCAAGGCCGAAATAAACAATAGTCTGCAGGTAGTGCCGCTCTTGTGCTGCCATGCTGTGAGAAGTACAGGCCTAAACAAAAGACCTGGCCATTCAATTATACTTCATTAAAGCTGAGTGCTCGGCTAGAGCGATCCATTTTCATTTTGTGAGGTTCAGCAAAGTCAAACGAAAGCATACTTGATGTGAAAAATGCATGGAAGGGAGATATCCAAAGTCCCACAGAGATACGTGATACACCTGCTTTGTTGGCCTTAAAGGAACGGTCAAACAAAGTTGAAAATCGTCCTTAACTCGCTCCAAAAAACGCAAAAGATATTTGGATGAATGTTGGTCACTCAACAACAACCGTTTACTACTTTTGGGTATGTGTCCATACAATAGATTTGAATGTGTGCGCCCACATTCTTCAAAATATCTTCATTTGTGTTCTGTGAAAGGAAAACGTCGTACGGGGTCGTAGTTCACAAAAATTTCAAATTGTTGTCATTACTCTCCAAACCAGTGTGCAATTTTGCCAACACAAAACATTTTCGAAGAGATTTTTCCAGACATTTTTTTTAAGCATTTGACAATGGTAATGTCGAAAGGACAAAGACGATAAACGTCATAAATATTATCATCTTTAAGACTAATGTGGGCTGTAACTGCTGCAACACTATTTATATATTCTCATCTTGCCTCCACAGAAGAAATAAAGTCATTGCAGTTTGTAGTGACGTGTGGACTTGTAAATAATGTGCGAATTTTTGATTGTGAGGACATTTTTCCTTGTAAACGTTTAGCGGGAGCTGCCAAAATGCTTTGCTGAAAAACATCATTATGGCAAAATCAGAGGTTTATGAACCTTCGAGATGTTTTCTGGTCTGGTATATGTTGTGGTCCTGTTAGGTGAAGCACAGATGATGATGCCAACTAAACATGTATTGTTTAATCAACCAGAAACGTCCAATTGTGCAGTAAGTTTGTTTACTAAAAGCTACGGGGAAGTCGATATCAAACTACGTTACCAAAAATGCCATTTCTTCAAAGCATCAGGAGCGCCTTGAAGAACATCAATTCAGATCAGCGTATGTGTTAAATGTGTCATGCTGTGAAACCCACACACCAGCATGTGTGTAGACTTGAAGCATCGTGATGTCATATCCTGTAAGCACGAGCAGCATGAGTACTCTGATACTGACAGCTTGGGACAGGTGTGAAACAAATCTGAGACAGACTTTAGATTCAATCAAAAAATAGTTCAGGTAGGCTCTCCTTTTCCCCAGAAGACCCAAACCACGAAAAGTCTAAAATGGCTTTGTATAAATAAATAAAACATGGTATTGCTTTTGTATTGCATGGAACTGGGCAGTGGCTGATCCATCTTCACACTGCAGCCTTTTGTAGCTTGCTTCTGTGACTCTGTACTGTAATGCCTGAGATGAGAGATGACCACAGAAATAATCTTCTGGCGTGTTACATCTTGTAAATATTATGCAGTTATGCATCGATAACTCCTGTTCATGGGCTCTTTGGCAGAACATTTGGCACCTGCTTCGTCCAGCACTTGTCAAATATCTAGACGTACTTGAAACTTCTAGTTTGAAATATCTAGACTGTTCCATCTATGTATGTGAAGCTTTGAAATGTTTAAGGATCATATATAGTAATGAATAATTGTATTTTATGTTGAAGAATTAATATTGCTTTAGCAGTTGGACGGAAGTTTGTTTAGAAGGCTTTGCCCGTACAAACTCACTAGTAAGGACTCTTGGTTACCTTAGAGATTAGTATAGTTCCTTCAATAGTCTTGAAATCATCTTTTTTAATATTAACAATGATGAATATAATTCTTTTAAATAATAAATATAGTTATACTACCAAATCTCTGCAGATGGTACAGAATGCGACTGCAAGAGTGGTCTGTAAGGAGCCTAAAAGAGCGTACTTCATGTAAAGTTACATTGGCTTCTAATAGCCGCTCACATCGAGTTTAAAGCTCTCCTTATTGACTACAAGATCTCCACAGGTTTAGCACCTTCCTAGCTTCATTCAATGATACAGACGTATTTGCCCTCCAGATCCCTGACATCTGGTGGTGCAGACCAAAAAAGGTAAGGAATCACTCTCACGCACCTTCTCAGGAGAAGTTCGACGATGGTGGAACGACTGCCCGTTGCAACACGTTTGGCAGATTCTGTTTCCATCTTTAAAAAACGCCTTAACACCCATCTTTTCCTCCTGCACCTGACCCACCAGTAAAACTCTTTCATGACATCCTCTCTCCTTCTATCAAAAAAACGGTTGCTCTTAGTTCGTATGTTGTGTTTTTTTTTTAAACTAAGTGTTATTTCACTTAAGTTTGCTTTG
The DNA here is from genome assembly GCA_033220385.1 of Triplophysa yarkandensis. NCBI lineage: Eukaryota > Metazoa > Chordata > Actinopteri > Cypriniformes > Nemacheilidae > Triplophysa > Triplophysa yarkandensis. The sequence continues at coordinate 3,271,390 of CM065670.1, read as the reverse complement.
TTAACTTTTGTTAACTAACTAAATGCTTCTATGTAAACCTCAGTTCTAAGTTGCTTTAGATGGCGTCAGCTAAATGACTAAATGTAAATGTAACAGTTTGTAATAGTTTTATTGGTGAACAGCTGATGGTGCATCCTAACTGTACGGTTAATAGGTTTTGTAATGTTTTGATGAGCTTACAATATTAGACATTTTCTAGAATGTTCTAGAAAAGCTGTTTCTAGTCTTGTTTTTACCTTCAGACATCTGCTCGCAACATGGACCATCTAGTGTTGAATCCCCAAACAACAGACGAGTCAAGGCCATGCCACAAAGCCTGAAGTAGTCCTTTGTTTATGTTCAACCAAGAATCTTTACATTTTTTTCTCCGCCTTAACACGCTACACCATTGATGTAGAAATACTCCTCGTAATTGCACAAGACGGCACCCACAGGGACAAAAACAATGAAAAGACTTTTTAAGTTACTCCCTGAAAGAAGAGAAAACTGGATCCGCGATGTCGCTGTCTTATATGGTCAGGGGATATCGCACTCCTATCACATAACTAATGGAATTGGGCCACAGAAAGGGTACAAGCGGTATCAGGAGGGTAAGTCTGCCAAAAAATGGGTTGAAAGTCAATTTCGGTGGCTTTTTGATGTTTACTCTCCTTTGGACGAGAAAAAGAAACGAGGATAAGTGAATGACACAAAATAATGTAAATATCTTGTCCGCATTAACTTCGATTGCATACATACAAAACCAGACATTTCTCAAAGTAACAGTTGTGTACCACGGTGGTCAGATGTTTATTTTTATTAGACTACTTTTAGTACATGCTTCATTTCTTCCTTTGAAAAATGTGTGGATCTGTTGTTACGATGCTAGTATGCTTTAGGCTTTATCTGTTTTGCTCAGTTTTTAACGTTGAGTCACTCTTGTGTCTCATGACATCATTTGGCTGACGGTAACTTTGGCATCGGTGCTCGGGGACACGGCAGGTGTAAGAGCACTTCCTATCTGCATGAGTCCACCGCAGCAGGTGGACCGTCTCTTCCAGACTGTGAATAATCAGGTCTGTAGTAGCAAAGCCTTATACATTCAGTTGAGTGCAAAAACGACTTGCCAAGGTGACACCCTTCAGAACAGGTGACGGCTTCCCGCACCGTCACTGCCACACAGTTTTCACACATACCCACCCACCCACACACACTGGAGAAAAAACGCTGTCCTCGACTGTGACCAGAAGCGCATATTTAAATACCATCAGCTGTTGGAGCATTATAGATTTCTGATTTCAATTAGTCTGTAAGGCCATACATCATTCTTCTTCAACTTTAAGGATCTCACATTCTTGCATACCGTGATTGTCAGAGCTTCAAGTCTCAGCACGGGACATATGTACAAGATTCTTCTCAACGAGGCAGTTTTGGTTCCACAAAGAATTAATCAGTCAACGGTTCTTTAAACATCTCTTCTTTAAATTTTTATAAAGATTTTGACTTTTTGTGAAACACAAGGATGTAAATGGATCATCATGAAGCACCTTTATGTTTCAAAGAGATAATTCACCCAAAAATTTAAATTCTGACATCACACTGTTTCAAAACTGAGAAAGACATTTGGATGAATGCTTTTAACCAAACAGTTTCATGACCCCATTGATTACCAAAGTAGGAGAAAATACTTTGGAATTTTTATTGTTCAAAGTAAGTTATTTTGAAGAATGTAGGAGAGCAAAAAGTACTGTCATGTTTTTGACTACAATATTTCTTCTTATATGGTAATCAATTGTGTACAAGAACTGTTATATGTCCAAATACTGTGTTTAACCAAACAAAGTAATTAAAACTGTTTCAAGATTACTAGGGAGAAAGCTTTCAATTTTTGGACAAACTATTACTCCTCAGCATACAAAAACACAAAGTACATTTTTTTAATTCTAATATAAACTTATGAGCAGATTGCACAATGCGGGAGGACTTCAATTTCATGTTGTCTTTAAGGTCTTCTGGGGTCTTCAAGATTAGATGTTTTCTTTGGTTGTGTATGACCGTTTTAGAACAGTTGTTCCCCCATTGCCGTGTATATCATTGGGATGTTGTGTGTGTGCGTTTATCGATCTCAGCCTGTTCGTGCTTAAATGCTTACAGCCATTCACCAGAGAGCCACTGTTGTTTCTGCCATTAAAGATGGTTGGGTTTTAGTCTGGCTGGCAGTTTTTCCCTCTTACAGCCATTGTCAGTCTTGTAAAGCATTTAAAACGGGCCGATGTGCCTGAAGACAGTGTTACAATCTTCAGTTTGATCTTGAGAGAGAAGAAAAAGACTGAAAATCAAACATCTGCATAAAACTAAGATAACAGTTGTGTTTAAAGCAACCACTGTTTTTTCATTAATATAATGTACAACGATAAGAATCCAAAAATTACTCTAAAAAATGGAAATTAAAGGGATAGTTCACCACAAAAAGAATGTGTCATGAATTACAAACTTTCTGGTTAAATTTCCTTGTTCGGGTAAACACAGAAAAATATGTTTGTAACCAAACAGTTCTTAGACCCCATTGACCACCATGGTAGGAAGAATAAAAAGGTAGTCTTAAGAACCCCAGAACGTTTTGCAGACCATAATTTTAAAAAAATCCCACTATGGTTGTCAATGATGTCCAATCACTTTTTGATTAGAAACATTCTTCAAAATATCTCTCTCTGCTCATCAGAACATTTTAATGCTTGCATATTTGGAACAACTCAAAGGTGACCGAATAATATTTTTTTGTCATTGGTTGAATAACCCCTTATACTTATATAAACCCGAGTTCTGTTTTAAAGGATTTTCATAAATATCATAGCAACACTTATGTTTGGGTGTCGGTAAAAAGAACTGAAAAAGCTGACTTTTCTACTACATGGTCAATACAATGTTTCAAATGATCATTTTGCTTCCATAAAAGTCTATGCAAGTGTTATTTTGTGTGTGGTTATAATGGCGATTTTCCAGTCACATGCTTTTAAAACCATTTCACCGCATGACCAGAGTTTCCTTTAAACCGTCGGTTTCATTTTCATAACTGTTTTAATGCCAGGCGTTTACAGTGAAGCAGTGTAGCTCATCTGTAAAACACAGACATCTTTTTTTGGGTTCAGCATGACCTAAAGGTAGAATTTGTGGAATCTATCGGTGAGGTTCCGAAGTGCAACCAGCATCTTAGTCCACCGCTCACCCTTTTATTTCAAATCTCTACAGTGGCTGTCAGAGGACAAATGTGACGTCATGTTTTCACCTTTTTGCTAAAGAAAATAATCATTCATGATATGTGCTCTGTGGAGCAGCTTGTGCCTTTAGGGCTACTTTAAAAACATGATGGTGAACTCAATGTAAGAAGACCGGCGCTGTATGTAGAAGGAAATCAATTGATATATGATATTGCATATTATTTTGCATTTCCATCAATAGATTCTCCTCATTGTAACTTGACCTTTTACCCTTTATAGGCCTACAGCTTAATGGATTTGTAGATAGTAACACAGGTGTAAGTGTATTTCCATTGTACTTGTCATCTCAAGACAGAATGTCTGAAAAAGGTTAACTGTCGGCTCGCACCAGTGGAGGGCTTAAACACAGGGCTGCAGAAGTGATCTTTTCAAGTGCCTGTTCAGAAATGTAGATTGGACTCGGGCCCTGATTAGCCCACTTGACGGGTGGCATTGTAGAATCCTGTGGAGATCACAGTTCCTCGCAACGACTCTTTAGACACCAAAGCATTTAATTGCTACAATTTATCACTGTAAGAGATGTTGGGATCATCAGTATCCGTCTTGCTGTCTCTAGAGCGTTCTTTACCTACAGTGGACACTATGGATGGGTACAGTTAGATGGACCTCATCAGAAAATATGTTAGGGGCAACATGCTGGTGGTTGGCAAGATTTGGAGTCTTGGTGCTCCTGTGCCCATCATACGTTTAAGTCTGGCTTGTGCAATTATCTCAAATCTGTGTTTCTTCTGGATCTGTTCTTTATCTAGAATGTCCAGCATCTCGTCATTGCATCATGTGATGTGGACAGAAAAAGATCATGGAAAAGTGCATTGATGAAGCAATGCAGAGTTGGATTGCCACAGCTGGATTGTGTGTTAGGTTTTTTGTTATTTTCAACCCCCTATATTTCATTTTTTTATTTTTACCTTTATCCGCAACCAATACTGCTAGATTTGCAAGTATTAAACTCAAAGGAGTGTGACTTAAGAATGAAATGTACCCTTCATTTATTCCAATCGTGTATGATATTCTTCAGCTGATATTTTGAAGAATGTTGGTAACCAGTTGGTCGACTTAAAATGACTTCTGTTGAATGGACACACAACCACTTAGACATTTCTCAAAATATCTTCTTTGTATTTCACATAGAAAGGTCATACAGAGGTGTTATTCGTAGCTGGTAATATCATAGCTCCTAGGGTGGACTCTAATGACCTGGACCAGTAACTAGCCACAAAGAACACTCGAGCATATAAAGCATATAAATACTTAAATTTGAGGCATATCAAACCATGTGTTGCTTTGATTAATGTACATATTGTACTGATCTTCCATAAGCAAACTAGCAAGTCAAATAAAGGTTTGTAACACAAATTTACACCTGTGCTGCTGAATTGGACCAACATCTGTGATAAGATCTTTATGGGTGTTGATTAGTAGGGAGCAGATGTTAAACTCTCAAGTTTTCAAAAAATTAGAACACAAATACAATAAAAGATAATAATGCATCGTGGTTTATCATCTCTGCTTAAAAAAATAATACACATGATTTTCTCATACTCGTTTCAGGGATGTGCGCAAGAATTGTTAAGAACAGATTTTTGAGTGATTTGGTGTGTGTTTGCATTTGGTGGTCATTTAGCTTTCATAACCATGCTGTGGTTTTCTCAGCAAACAGCCTGTGTGTGTGTGTGTGTGTGTGTGTGTGGTGTGTGTGTGTGTGTGTGTGTGTGTGTGTGTGTGTGTGTGTGTGTGTGTGTGTGTGTGTGTGTGTGTGTGTGTGTGTGTGTGTGTGTGTGTGTGTGTGTTGCCATGGAGACACACATCCTTCTGTAGTATACTAATGTGAGTTCAGATGGGGCCACTTCTCAATGTGTAAACTGTCCAGTTGAAAGGATAATAGTCTGTGTGCATCATGTGTCAAAAAGAAGTAATTTTAAAGAGGCAAAATTAAATACTTTTAGATGTAGAAGTATTATAAATCAGTTCATTCATCTGAAGGGTGTAGGTCTCTTGTGTATGTAATGTTAACCTATCTATGAGTTGTATAACATTGATGTTTATTTAAAATAGGGATGTGTTGGACGTTTGTTGCCCGATGCAGATATTAGTGACTTGCTTAGAAAATTGATTATTGAAACATTGTTTTTGTCTTCCATAAGCAAAATTCCAAAGACACATGTCAAACGTTATAGCTTACGAATTATTGAGCGAACTTTCCCTTTAATGATAGACCCGAGTCTGAGAACATAGAGATGATCACATTATATCACAGTTAATTAATTGGTAAATCAGATATTATAAAATTGATAAGTTGACATATTCTTTACCTATTCTTATTATTTTTGTTCTAACTTTTCAAACTTAAACTTCAATTTAAAATCTATTCTTCGACAATAATATTGCAAAAACGGTATCCAGGTGAATAATCGACAATTAGGATTTTTGTCTTAATCTTACAGCCCTGGTATTTCCGTAACGAACTCTGCAGAGCAGTTTGTCCATTAAAGACTACTGTTGAAACAGATTCCAAATACTAATACCCGCGGTGTATGTAGTTAAAAAGGCTCATTCTAAGGTAATAAAAACAGTGTTATTTAAGGTCTTTATACACCTTTGATGACATGTGAATTACATAGCTTTTCTATCAATAGATACTCCTTACTATTGCACATTGTGCCTTTAATAGTTGGTTATAACTGCCCCTTTTTATACCCATGATTGGATGTATTGGCAGAACACTTGTTATTCACAATATTACTTTCTAGGATTTGTCATAGTTTGCATTGCGTCACACGCCGCTGCAGGTATTCACACATTCCTTTGCATGGCACATCATTTTCACACCTTGGTTTTCACCACAGCTTTAGTCGTACCAATGTGTGGCTCCAATTTTAGGTTGAGGTTTGCAGAAAACCCCATTGCAGCGGACCTGTTATTTTCCCTCCACCAGAGGACATGATGTCAGGTGTTTGAATGAAAAGAATAAGCCAATGAGAAGCAGCTGAATCCGATGTTTATGGGGGCAGCTGTTTGGCACATGTGGTTGGTAGCTGCTCTGTAAAGACACAAATGCTCTTTCATCCGTCTACCAAGGAAAGAGAGAGGGTTGAGTGACAGAGAGCTCCCGGCCTAAGGAAAATCCTAAGCCAATCAGTCTACGTGGCAATTCGCACTGAAATCAAGCCGTCATCACGGTCTTCCACGTATTCCCAGATGGGAAATGAAGCTTCCTGGATGTCTTATTTTTGTGTGTTATTTTAGATTAACATTTATTCATTTGGCAGACAAGTGATTAACTGTATTATGTCAATTTTCACTGCAGAGCAAATGGGGTAAGGTGTCTTACTCTAGGACACTTCTGTCATAGTCTGCTGGCATTGGGATTCGAACCCACAACCTACAGCTTACAAGTCCAGCTCTCTAACCAAAAGACCACGATTGTTAGATTCGTAGATCATTATAAGCAATTAAGCTTATAAGCAATCCTTATGTTTGTGTATTTCCTAAAGATGTTGAAATTCTGCCTACAGACATACATATTATGTTGTATTTAATTTCATATTTTTCACATTCTTTTACGGTATTCTTTACTGCTTTGATTTTAGTAAATCAGGTATTTTGTTCTTTATTAGTTTCCACTGTTATTTCATCATTGAATGTTACATTTATTCAAGTTAACAAAACAAAGCGATCACTTATTTTTAATCACCCTCACTTACTGTAAAATCCTAAAGCTGTTCTTTATACAGTGTCACATTATGACTGATAACCCTTAGATTTGGAGTGGTTTTGAGCACAGCGACACATGTCTACATGTAATGGTGATGTGCGTTTAGAGGCGTAACTACCACAGAGACAGCTGAACTTCTCTGAGTCTAACCGATTAATGTACATCACAGGAACTCGCCCAAGCTGGCAACATTGCTCACAAATTTCGGCATCACCAGATGGGCTCTTCTCGATGGAGCCTTGGTCGGAGTCACAATGGGATAGAATCAGCATTTCTGCGCAACTATGATCGTCTTCCTGCTCGTTTCACTATAACATCACTTGGTCTCCCGCCTGCTGTTCTTCTCTTCATCTCTTTGTCTACCTGTAACTTTGGAGCTATAAGATCTATAAATCATATCCATAGTTGAATCTTTCTTCAAGATCGAAAGCTAAGAAAAGAAGTCTTATCCGATCTATCACAATTAAATAAAAAACATTTTTTAGGATCGAATATTAAAATGTTTTGATATATATATAATAAAATATATAATATTTTTTTGTGTAAAGGTAAAGTGTCTGACACTCTAAGCAGACACTACCTTTACCAGTACATTGATAGACAGCTACTAGTATGCACACATACACAAGGTGTTCTTGCTTGATGTGTGAGCACAAGCTTAAGATGGAAACAAAACCTCCTTTGTGCTACTGCAGAGCAAGAAATTCATGTGGTGGAAATATGTCATTATGTGATTAATTGTGAGAAAAGAAAACTAAAGGAGAGGAGGCTGAGAAATACACATCAGTACTTTGAATTGGTTAATTTGTGTTCTAAAACCAAAGCACCCCTTTAATATGTTTTGCACCGGGGTAAAGATCCACTTTAAAGGTTCGATGTTTGAATGCAGATGATGAACACGTGCCTGGTGTGCTGTCAAGCGTGCAGCAGAACTGCGGGCACTGTTGTACATTAGCTTCCTGTTGGCAAAAACAGGAAGATCAATGCGGTTTTACTTACAGCCTGTGTATTAAACCATGTATATTATTAAATTTAAGTGTTTCCATTGCGGTTTACAAAAGGGCGAATCACTGCAAGGCTTTGAGGGATTTATTTAAACACGGTCACATTTGCACATAGGTAAATGAAGCAAAGTTTTACATGTTGGGTTTGTATAGCTGTTTCTTGATGTGTTTGGTAAGTATTGTGTTGTTTTCTACTGGTCTCAAGTGGCTTAAGGCCTAGTATTACCTGTTAATGTAACTTGTTAATATATAAAATTTATTTTTTGCTAAGAAATCCAAAATGTAGTTAAACTTTTGTGATTACACAAAAACAATGATTAAAAGCAGTTTTATTTAAATGCTCAAACCTTTTTGGTCTTTACTTAGCTAATTATTATTTTACTTAATCCTTACATTTATTTATACTTACAATTTTTTTTTTTCTTAGATATATGTTGGTTATCTTAAAAGACATGTATTATGTAAATGCGAATAATTGATTAATCTTCTTACAGTCCTAATATTTATATTAAAATTGAATAGGAAAATATTTTTTTTTCAATAACAATAGACAACCAAAATATTCCAAAATAAGATATCAAAGAATGTGTGTTACCAAACAGAAATAAAGAATCAAATATATAAACAGCATCTTTGTCAATTAAAACTTTAAATTAAATGCAAATTCTCTTGCTTGCATAGTGATACCGAACTGTCAACTCTCACAAAATAAAACGCATACTATATCACTTAAAATTTTTATTTACTTTTAAACATTTATGAAACTCAATTTTTTTAATCTTCACATCATAACTTATTTAAATTACTCATACAATGGGTTGGATTATTGATACACTATTGAAAAATAACTACTTTGATAGGATCAATATTTTTGCACAGCCCTGATCTGGAAGTTGTTGCCGAAACACAACCCTAGGTTGTTCCGATCTTTTTGCTTTTTTTAAGCATATACTTTTATAACCATATCAATTCTGTAGTATCCCTATAAAAAAACCTTAATAATCTAATAAGTAAAAATACTATTAAGCTTTTTCTTTTTGTGTGTATATAGCATATTGGCATAATCAAATATAAACCAAGTATATAGTACATTTTGTGTGAATTGGAGCTGTTCGAAACATTTAATAATAACCCTTTAAAACACAAAGTCATGTTTCAGGCCTGTTAGATATCAATACAACGTCACAGATTTGATGCCACTGTGGATTAAGGGAAACGTGCAAGATCAAATTGTGGCTTTTACCCTGATCCCTCCTGAGGGTTGTGATGGTGTTCTGTTGTTTTTAGCCTTCGTCTGCAAGGGTAGCCAAGAAAAGTGTATCCAGGAAGCCCCACATCACTAGCCCTGGTGTAGTGTGCCATCTTATGAATAAAACATTTTTAACTTGAATAGTTTGAACTTGAATACCAAACAGCTCCAAATCTTCTATACAGATATTGATCAACTTTTCACTTTATTACATTACAGATGCAGTATTGGATATAAACCTTATCCTTGATGTTTCCGTTGGGATTTAACTGTGTCCTCGGTTCCGCTATTTATTCTGATTTATCTCCGGCTCACCCACGCAAATTTCAATCGGACAATTTTGTTCGACAAGCACGATTTCTTCATTGCAGCAATCTGTTCACCTTAAACATGTCTGACATCTGTGATTTGTGCATCGCACCTTGAGATGAGTCTTAATACCGTGGATGAATGAATGAATCACATCAAGTCTGATTTATCTCTTTTCTCATAATATATTTTTATTTGTTTGGATGAGAACTGGAGGTGCATGTGAAGCGTGAGTCGTCGCTTCCGCCCTCCACCACAGTGCTGCTCCGGCTTCCTGACCCACTTTCCCACCGCTTGTCCATTTGTTCCACATCAGGATTCATTCTGCACGTGCTACCCAGTGGCACTATTCAGCAGTCTTTTTACCTCACAATGATTGCCTGATGGGTCTCTTCACGCGGAGAAAGCTAGGTTTAGAAGATGGGTTTATGTTGAAGGGTTGATGCTGATCGACTTTCATTTGTTCTTTGAACTCTTTCGTGGCTACATCACCTCAAGCTGGTATTGCATGGCGGTATCGGGGAATATAGAATTTTATATAGGTGAAAGTTACATAATACAAATGCTTCATCCAAATGTATGGTATTTGTCAATGGTGCCACTGGATCGGAATGAATTTTGAGACCGGAGATGCAGAATGTTCTTGTCATGAGCGTTCAAAAACGTGTGTTTTTCTAATAGGGAGTAGAGAGGAACTGCTGACCTTTAAATTGTTCTTGTTATTAAAAACGCCCTGCGGCATTGGATAAAACACACACACACACACACACACACACACACACACACACACACACTCACACTCCATTGATAATAGTGCAGCACATGGAAGGCACTTCTGTGGCAGATAGAATTACTACCTGAAGGTTTGTCTCGTTTTTCTCTGAAGCTGAACAGGACGTAGCTTGATGCGTCAAGCTTGTGAAGAGATGCCATTGCGGTTTCTGTTGACTTGTTTGAGGGTAGAAACTGTAAATGTACAGTGATGGGAAACATGTCGCGGCTGTGATACCAATGCAAATTCATGGCAACTAATTGTCTCATTCATACGTTTTGTTTGGACTTGATTTAGGGGTGGAGATTCATTCTTGTTTTTTACAATATTTTTATGGTCTGTAATATACACATTCCTTCAAATTAATTTCAAATCACTGCAATAAGAAGTCGTACATACACTGATGCATACAAAATTTTTACAAAATAATCCGATAAACCACAGTGGTCTGATATATTGGCTGATGCTCCATAGCATGCTAGAATTTAGTTCTTTAAAATGGCCATGCAGATGTCATGTGTGCACCTTTTCATCTCTTATAGATTTTCGGTATGTTGCTCACTATGTAATTGCTTTTGTGCTATATTGGTCCCTTACCTGAATTGGCGTCATTTTCCAAACCAACATTGGTGTAAAATTGTTGTATTTGCATCTTTTTTTACCGTTAAATATTTTGAAGTACTATGTATTATCATTGGGAATATTCTCTCATGTCCTCACCTCGTTAACATTTCAAACATGTAAGATTTTCACTCGTCTGCAAAACGGGAGATATTTTGAGGAATGTCGGTAACTTGGCACCCCTTTACCTGCATTGGTTTTGTGTTTATAAGATAGAAGTGAATTGGAGGCACTTTTATAAGGTTACCAACGTTCTTCTAAATATCTTCTCTTGCGGAAGCAAGGAAGTCATACAAGTTGGACCACAGGATGAGCAGGTGATGCATCATTCTTGCAAAGCTATTATACTTGGTTTCCAAAATGGCTTTTTTGTTCATTTTAAGCAACAACTTATATTTGTGAAAGCTGTTTAAAAGTCATCCACAGGATTCTGCAGATGGAGCTTCATAAATGTAATGATTTGAAAATTGCTTTCTGTAAGTCACTTACCAGAACTTGCTTGACCAGCATGTTTCGCTGGAGCTTTTGAAGGATAATCTTTGCTTTCTCAGTCATGAACGATTCGTGGAAGCACAGATTACCTGCGTCAACATCAGAATTGAGGTTAAATCCTGTGCAATGACTTTTGCTCTGATCTTATGTATAAAGCCAAAAATCACATTTAAAGAACATTCTGTGTTTCTGAGCACTGCAGCCATGAGGTGTGTGACTCAACCTTTAAACATGGTGCAGAATGGTCGTGAATGTGACATTGTATGTAATTACACGGGAATGGCAACTGGTTTCTCAATGCTCTTCCATATAATTTACACTTGTTGGTCGCTGTGTGCACACCTGTTTTTGATGGTTTGTGTAATAAATTACGTGACTGTTCCAGTGTAGTCGTAATGTAAGTGACTTATTATGACGTTAAGGGATAAAAATTAATATTGTGTCTTCATATACTCAGCATCATGTCATACCAAACCTCGATTACTAATTTCTGCAGAACACAAAATATATTTTGAAGAGTGATCGTAACTAAACAACACATTTCTCAACATATTTTCATTGGTGTTTTGGTTTCAACTATTTACATTTTGTTGCATGATCTTATTTAGGTCTTCATGGCAATAAAAAACATCTTTGAAAGTATTTGTTTAATAGTATCGCATATCAGGTTGACTATCATAAAACAGATGATGATGATGATGATGATGATGATGATGACATAAAGGTACAAAAAGTAATCAAAGCAGAGAGAAACCCTCAAGAAATTGGGAAGATGTTTAGAGCCGCCAGGAGATTTAGTGCTGGACTATGAGAGCTGGGAAAGAGGGAATTACATAAGGAAATAAAGTCTGGTAGAGAGTATGAAAACAAGAGCTCAAGTTGTAATTAAGCTTTCCCAACAGACTCGATTCCTCAGACCCTGCAGGCATCATTACTTCTCTGATCCACAGGGACACCTTAACTTCTCTCTTACCTAGAAAGACTTTATCTATCTCTGTTTCTTAATTAATCTATGGGCTGGTCAGGGTGTAATTAAGATTATCTGTAAACGTTAAGATTGCTTTATTCACACTTCTGACAGTAGAACCAAAGGCCGCAAGATTCATTATTTTGTCAAAAAGAATATATTGGACATTTGGAAAAAAAATATGTATGTATGCAATTATTAAAATTAGATTTATTATGTTACAATTTTAATATTCACTTTTTTCCAAGACATATGAACGATACATGGATGAATGTTCTAAATTCTTTCATAGTTTTTTCTATCATTTAGGTTTTTGAATTTTTAAGGTTTCATTTCTTTTATTTTTATCAAGATTATTTTAATGATCCGATCCTGTATTGTTACACTCCTAGTAAGTTATTACTCAATCTTAAACAAATACTGCAGTTTTTTTCATATTACTTGGAAAACATTTTACAAGTATATATATATAAATTATAAATTTTACAATATAAATAAAAATGATACAATGTAACCAATTTTGAATTTGTTTAAAAAGAATGTTTAAATAATAAACGAAAAATAATGAAATTGTTTAGGCGTTTAGTGATTTTGCTTGCATAAACAATACAGTTTGGATGAATGTTTGTCAGTCGACAAACATTATTTTGATCAAGAGTCTCTTAGATAAAACACAGGTCAAAGGAAAACCTGCAACAGAGCGAAGTATTAATCCAGCTTAAATAACTCAAACCATCAGAGATTAAACACTGCCAAAAGCTCTAACCCAAGCAAGAGCATCGAAAGTTCTTTAAAACACATCTTATGTTTTTATTTTATATAATGTATGAATAAAAATGTTAATATTTAATTTCCGTTGTTCCTTTGCCATTTCTTTATTTGAATGTTTCAGTACAGCATGTCATGAAAGCCTTTGGACTGTACACAGTGAGCGTGTGTGAATTAAACAGTGAATTATTGATCACATTCCGTCCCGTTTTCTCTCTTCTGGTGACTCAGCGGACAGCTAAAGAATGTCGTAGCGTGTGGGTGTGTTTTTAATGTAGAATTTCGCTTATCTGGTTGTTTTGCCAAATACTTCAGCTTAAAATATGCTGATGCGTCGGTTATGTAAGTCGCCATCCATGGGTGTTTAAATGCCTGGATTTGTGTGTTGCTCCACAGTAAAATACCAAATTGTATTCTTTCAGATCACTACAAGTAATGTGAAAAAGGAGTATGACAATTAAATATATAACATTTTTACATACTCTACTCAACAGAATGTATGATTTTAAATATTAGTCATCTTTAATAGATTGAATTGTTTATCTTATGACACTGATGTACATGCTTTTCTTTTTCTCAGTCATTTTACCATTAAGAACAATGCATCACAGCTCAGTCTTTCATCTTTCAACATTAGGATTGGGTACAAATCAGACCTCTACTAAGGAATTTGATAGGAATGATTTTGGACTACAGATCTCTCTATTTGACTCCAGACACAACGGAAAAAAGATTCTCGATATTATGCAAAGAACTATACTAGGCCAATAAGGATCGTATTCTTGCTAAGTTTGTTATATTTAATTCAATTCTCAGATTTTTCTGCGAAAAGCATTTTCTTGTAGTATGATGCTATTAATATTGAGGCAAATATTGCTTTTGAAAACGAATACCTCATCTGAGTTTTTACACTATAGTAACAATGTTTTTTGTTTAATTTTTAGTAAAATGGCTTCCATAGTATCCGAAATGGTACATTCACATACTTGTGATAACATTTTATTCATCTTTATACAACTGGTTTGATAAAAATTATTACAATGTGATCGGCTTTCCTAAAAGATGTGTTTCGAAATCTTGAAGTCAGACAGTTGATTTCTCTGAACTGTTTATTACAGGTTTAAAGACGACTTGTCGTTGTTATAATGTCATGTATGTATCTCTAACATCCACATGCTTATTATTGGCTTAAACAAGCTTGTTTTAGCATCCCTCTGTGCTACACAAGGAATATTTTGTAAAGCGGCGGACACATTTGTGTCTATCTTTGTGTCTATCTCTCTTACTCTCTCTCTCTCTCTCTGAATGAGGATGGCACGTTTCCTTTGGTCCACTAATAGTTCTGGCTGAGGGTCTTATAAGAAATCATTGATGCTGATGAGACTAATAGAAGCCGATTATCTCCATCCAGACAAAGTCACACAGAACACTTTCCTTCTTTCTTGTGTTCTAGGAGTAAGTTCTAATTGGATGTTATTTCTTCAAATCATGTTTATCGCAGATACGGCCACCTGTGCTTGTACGCAACTCTTCATTTGAGCTGGAAAGCCGCAGCAAATTAATATGCTTAAAAACATTTAGGGTTGGTTAATGGGTCCAGTGTGCATTAAAACACACCCGTTGTTTCCAATTACACAGTTTTCGGCCTCTGTGGCGTGCCTGGGCTTTGAGCATAAACAATTCAATTGTTATTCTCATAGTCTCTGAAGAATCAATTATTGCCACTTTCTCATTAAGCCATTAGTATTTATTAACATGATTAAGCAGATCTCTGGGGACGGCATGAACCGAGTCTCTTGGAAGTCTCGTCTCCTGGGTTGCTGCACTGGAAGGTCAACGGTAATGTGCGTTTCCTAAGGCGGTTCTCTTTGTTCAAAGTACAATGGCCAATACATGGTACAGTTAGAATATTGTCAGAGGTAACCATAAAAGTCAATTATTAATCCAGATAAGACATTAAATAGGAGTACAGCTTAAAGTGCAGCAAAACAGGCATTATTTCAAAAGGAGTGATTCACTTGTGTTAGCATTCTTTCTAACATACATGCATATCACAAAGAAAAAAGTGTAATAAATTGAATGGACTATAACTTGCAAATTTTTAGTTTAAATAATTAGATCCTGGGACAGGGACCCCCAGGTGACCCCCAACAGGTTCTAGAGGGTTCCCAGGAATATCTTAAACAAAATCAAAAGACAAAATGTATAAATGTTTATATGCATTGTGTGTTCTGGTTAGTTTTTCTTACAACAGTAGTTTTAATCACAAAAGAAAATTGCTACAAAAGAAATAAATCGGAAAAGAAATAAAAAAATACGTTCCTTCCTACTATATTTCGTCCTTGCAGACGCTTTTAATGTGATCTGGTGGCAGATTTTCCTCTCCCGTGCTGAAACCTTTTTCAGATCTCTTTAAATAGCAACAATGTTCCTCTTCCTCGAGTGCATCTCCAAATGATCTGTCATATCTGTCTACTGGAAATAATTTCCTCCATGTCCACCACACGGAGCTTCAGAAGAGGTCCAGATTCTGCTGTGCGTTTTTAATTCAGAACCATGGCATTGTTCGTTACTTTAGGAAAAAACAGAAATACAGTTTTCTTAGACTTTATAATACATTTGCTTAACAGCTTCTCATCTCAACACATCCGGCATACAGCATCAAGATGCCCAGTTTTGACAGCAGATGTTTTGGCACAGCATCAGTGAGCAGTATTAGCCTAAAATCAATGAGGAGAGCCAGTGCAAGAACCTTCAACACACCCATACACACATACACAGCCTCAGGTGATAGATCACACACGGAATATTTTAGCTCACTCACAGACAGCAGTTGGAAAGCTCGGCAAGACTGAATTCCCAATGAATCCGAACTAGGACTGTCACAGTATCATATTTTTCTGGGTGGTTATCATGGAGAAAAGAATTCACCATGGAGATATTATTAGACTGTGTGCAAGGGCCTTACTATACGATACATACCATTATAGTTTGTTCGTGAGACGTATATCACAATAAGTTTGGTTTGATACTAGCATTGACATATTGCAATATTTCTTTTTTGTAAAGAAGGAAAATTGTCAGAAACACATGGTTTTCTACAATCTATGGTATTCTGAATCTGGTATGTGTATCATATTATGTTGATATCTCGGCAGACCACTTCATTTTTATTCCCTTTCCTTTTAAAAACAGAAGGTCATATTCTCTTAACGCTTTACATTAAAGGCAAAATGCACATTTTTAATCTGTTCAAAACATGAATTGCATCAATATTATAAAAAATAGACCTTAAGCTGTTTTTATTGCATTTATTTATTGTGAGATCTCTTGAAGAAATGAATGATGCTGTCAGTCAGATTTATCTCTTATTTTATTGTGTGGTTCATTTGTTATTTTGCCAATGCAACATTTTAAATAAACGCTATATTGTTTACAGTATTATTATATGTTTATTATATGATTATTATAATAATATTCTTTTATTATCATGGTCATGGTCATCTCCATCTTCGATCCTGTTGTTGTAACCTATTCAACTGAGTTTTGAACTTTTTTCTTGATCTTTACAGGTGCAGGCGAATCTGGAAAAAGCACTATTGTGAAACAGATGAAGTGAGTAAAAATCTTTCAACTTCATTTTTTTGTTGAACTGTTGCAGTCTGGGATTGCCTTCTCTGCAATAGATGCATTTTAGAATAAATGGCTAAAATGTGGAGCTGTGAATAAGAACTGGCTACACTGCATCTGTGTGATCCCTTTTGCAAATACACAATCGCTTATCTACACAGCATTTTGAACATTGTGGAAACAGCACAAATAGCAAAGCCATTGTCACTTAGATGCAGTACTAAAAATGAGTGTACAGAAACTGTCTGTGAGTGTTGATGATGAGTCACATTACAATACAGCGTGATCTTGCGCACAGTCCCTGTGGTGTAGCGCTGGTTTCTCTAACTCTCCTCCTGTTCATTATTTATAAGCCCCATCCATCTACTAATGATTCTGATAATAAGTTACATAATTTATGTATTTATTTTTGGCCAGCTCTGATGAGGTTTTATTACTTTGAACTGGCTGTTAACTTCATTTGCCTTGCTGGAAGTTGATTTCAATAGAAATAGATGATGGCTGTATGTGCATTGAAAACCCTGTCATTATTTAATCACATTTTTGCCAGTTCAAACCAGTATGACTTTCTTATTTCCGAACACTAAAGTATATTTTGAAGAAGGTTGGTGAACAAACAGCATTGGCCTCAGTTCACTTCTATAGAATGAGCACACAAGCAATGCACAACCTTTTTCAAAATATCCTTTTGTGTTCTGCAGAAAAATAAAACAAATGAAAAGAAGTTAAAAATATTTAACTTTAGGAGAACCCTTCCTAAAATGTTTTAAAATGTGCATTTATATTTTATATTTTCATTTTATATACTGAAAAGCATTAAATGGCTTTGTAAAGGACATTTTGAGTATAAATTAAACTTTAATTTTAAGGCTTATAGGATCAGAATTTTTTTATGACATGGAAGTACACAGACCATTAACGTTTCTGTGAAAATAGTCATAAGAAATGTTTAGAACATCATCCCATGGTCTGTATAAAACTCAAAACCAATTCGTCAGTTATAAAGCCTCTTGACATCTTGTATGTAATTATAGATATGTTATTCATTTCCAACATACGTTAAAATATCTTCATTTGCATTTTGTAATAGAACACACAAGAAACACAGGTTTATAAGACGAGGATGAGAATGATGAAAAAGTCTTAATATTGGATGTTTATGTTTTTGCGCACTGTATTTATTGACATTTATATTTTAAGATTTAACTGTTTAATCATTTGTTTAGAATCATCCACGAAGATGGCTATTCAGAAGATGAATGCAAACAATATAGAGCCGTGGTCTACAGCAACACCATTCAGTCAATAATGGCTATTATTAAAGCCATGACTAACCTCAAGATCGACTACGGAGAGCCTGGAAGAGTGGTAAGAATACAGCACACCTAGATGAAAAGAGATCATGGTGGAATAAATTATTTAAAGAGCTATTCCTGATGTAAGGAGAATGTTTAAAATTCAAAGAACATTCTTATAAAGTAACCTACTGCAAATTGGACATTGATATTAACGCTAACTGCCTTAAAAAACATTAAATCCTGTAAGAGAAATGATTTGGGAAATGATTGGACTATGTCTAAAAATAGACATATACCCCTCACATTCTCCATTAAATAAATGAATACAATAAATATTACATAAATAAATTAGTGAAAGCACTGCCGTATTACAAGGCCATAATAACACAGCAGCACTTTTTTCGAAGTGCTTGCTCGGAAAAAGGTGTTACTGTGTCTCTCGGCTATCCTCCAGTGAACTAGCACCCCCATTCGCAGAATATTGTACGTGTGTCTTTGAACAGGATGATGCTCGGCAGCTGTTTGCTTTGTCGGCAGCAGCAGAGGAGCAGGGAATCTTGCCTGATGACTTGGCCAATGTGATCCGCAGACTCTGGACTGACGGAGGAGTGCAGGGATGTTTCACTCGATCCAGAGAATATCAGCTCAACGACTCCGCTGCTTAGTAAGCTCTTGCTGCAAAATATTAATATTTTAATATTTATACACCAAAATTATTAATGATCGTGTTTTAGTTTTGCTCAAAACACGAATGTCTCATTGGCTTTACATAGAAAAGTTTCATTATGTTGTTATTGGTTAAGCCGTCAACCCCTTTAGACTGTTAGTTATTTGTTTATGGACGAAGTTTACCCAAATTAAAATTCTGTCATCACTTCCTCACTCATTTCTTTTTAAAGCTGTAATGACTCTTTGTACTGCAAAATAAATAAGAAGATATTTTGAAGAGAGTTGGTAGCTGAACGGCACCCATTCCCTGGGACCCATTCACTTTTATATATTTTCCCCATACCTTAGTGTTTTATTTTGTAGGGAATTACTGATATATTTTTTTTTAAGACAGAGTAGGACAAACTATATATTTTCCCTTGCACTGACTGATTCCACTGTTTTTTGGGAAGTGTCCTTTTTTTCTGTTTGACACAAGGTTGTCAAAGGAATGAAATATATAATAATTTCATACCAAAGCGCATGATAAAATAATAAATAAAATAGGGACAAACAAAAAAGCATTTCTTCTGCTATTGCCCGTTTCTTTTTGCACTGAAAGGTCTGCGGTGACATCATCGGGCATCGGTCTTTGGTATCGGATTGCTCTTACGAGTATGAGTACAAGTACGAGTACCATCGGGTCCGAGACCAATATCCGTATCATTGCATCCCTTATATTTGGTACTCTGTTTTTCGAATAAAAGCTCATGATGCCAAGTCATATTGTGTGTGGAAACATACTTTGAAAAAAATATTAAATGGAAACAAAACTAATGCACGTAAATGTATGCCATTTAATGACCTGCTTCAAAATATATTTTTTGTGTTCTGTTAAAGTAATTACACGAGTCTCATATCTTTTGAAAAGTCATTACACAACTTTTTTTATATTTGGGTGAACTATCAGTTTAAATTACATCCCATAACACACCTTAATCCCTGTAATGTGTTACCTTTGGAGGCTTTTTGCTAAATTATATTACAGAACTGCACTTCATGTCTGCGATATACAAACTGTTTCCATTGAGATACAGGCTGAATTTCACCGTGGTTTAGTGCGTACGTATGAAATGTGCCAAGTTCAAGCCGGGATCGCAATGGAACATCCATCTGTTGCTGTTAGCGGGAACATCCCTACATGCAGACTTTCAATGACCACACACAACTGATGTTTTGTGCTTTTGCACAGATACACATCACACAGCATTTGACTGAATTGTTGTGTTCATCATAACGGCTTGCATAAGATCTGCTCCCAGTCAGGGATGTTTATTGAAGAAGATCAGACAGGTTGATCTTAATTCTGATGACTCTCATAGCTTCACGTTGCATGTAGGAATGGCAGATGAGGTCTGTCACAAACCTAAGGCTAAGCAGATGAAGGTACGGAAGCATGATCACATGATATTTCCTGCAGTTTCTCAAGAGCCGCCCACATAAACCACTGCTGAGGTGAATAGGCATTCTGGGAAATAAGCTTCCGTGAAATGGGAATTAAGCAGTGGAACAATTATTCAAGTTTTGTTTTGCATTTCCGATTGTGATTTTAAATGACTCGAAGCATTGGGACTTAGGGCTGCAGTAATCATATTTTTTATATTTTTGTGATCGAAAAGCACCGCGTCATTTCAACAAGCAGTTTAGGATGAAGTACCTGGAGTTGTTGTAGTTTTGAGGTTGAATTCATAAAATTAAACTGATACTGAACATTGCACAGAGACAAAAAACGATGTTGTGACTAAATGTATAAAATTGTGAATTATAATAAAACGAATGATAATTTTATCAAATCCACCAAGAAACCCATCCAAAACAAGATATCTTGAAGAATGTCATTAACTGGAACCCAATTTACTTGCTTTAGTTTTATTTCCATACAATGGAAGTGAATGGGTTTCATCATTAACCAACAGTCCTTTTTTAAAGTATCTTCCAGTAACGAGTAAGTATTTTTTTCTGATTACACAGAAGTGTACAAACTAGATAGGCTTTGATCAATTTGTGTAGAAGGCCATCCATTTTGATAATGAATAAAATGTGTTCTATAAATACATCTCAGCGGTTTTGTTCTGTAAATCAGAATTACCATAGGGACCAGAGGTGAAGATTTACAATAATGAGATTTGAATCATGGGCACATTTCTGCATGTCGTTTTAAAGATTGTTAAAGACTCAAGTTGGTGCATGCTTGATAGAATGTATGGAGCATAAAAAGCAATCATAAGAGAGCATACTACTTAAAACTAAATGATCATTTACTTGCACTCTTTTTAATTCACAGCTCTATATATACACAAAACTAATCCTGGCCATTTGGTACTGATATGGATTGCTTACCAAGATTCTTCAAAATATCTTCTGTTATGTTCTCTGGTAAAGACAGAGTCATAATCATTTAAAATGATGACAACATTTTATTAATGTTAACAAACAGAACAGAAATGTCTTTTTAGAAGCATGTTTACATTGTGCCAAAACCTCCCCAAACATCTCATTACTGTAAGGTTTCCAGATGTTTTACTTCTTCATTTTGAATCCTCATTCTCTGTAGTTCTCATTACAGCTATACCCTAATGAAACCACACTGGACACTTTTTTTCGAGTTGGCAGTTCTCATAAGCAGTTTCTGGGAAACAGATATTGCCTTTGGTATTATACGAAAATGACCTCATTTTTCATCTAAAAAATCATTACGTATGAAAGGTCAAGCCAGGGTTGCCATAGAAATATTCGCGGTTTGTAAACCGCATGGGCGCGTAGCCCGCGCGCTACGGATCACTAAGCTAATAGGACTATTAACGGCTTGCAGTCAAAGTCTACTTCCCCATGCCAGCAGATGTTACTTTGCCGAGAGCTCTTAAGGAAATCAGATCCACTCTAGTCTGTTTAATTCCTCACACTCATTCATTTCTACACCGCTGAGAATGCATACTGCAAAGAGAGTAGTATCCCAGTGTTTGCATGGATTTTTAATACTTTTTGACTCATTGTCATTGATAATTCATAAGCTTGTGCCATTATTTAACAGAATTAAATATGCAGGGACTATTGATTGCTGTTTACTTAAGTATACATGTGTATAGTGATCTGCTCTATTGACCATATTGTTTAATGATTTTTTTATCATAAAAAAAGAGTCACAGCACTATACTGTAGCTTGCAATATACTAGACTTTGTGAATTCTGAAAGTTGGCATGCCTCCTAGAGGACAGTAATAAATTGAAAAAGTTGTTTGTGAGTTTTAAATTTAAAAGGATAGTTCACCCAAAAATGTAAATTTTGTCATCTTTTAGATATTTGTGCAATTACCAAATACCTTTTGAACTTATTGACAACCAAAGTGGGAAGAATATGTATCGTGGTCTAATTTGCTTAATTGCCCTGCATTTTTCTAAATATCTCAATTTGTAATCAACAGATTAAAATGATAAATTTTTTCCATATGTGGTAGATAATGGTTTCCAAGAACTATTTGGTTACAGATTTTCATCCAAACATTTGTGTTCATCAGAACAAATAAATATTTGCAAGTTTGGAACAACTAGAGGGTGAGTAATCACCCTTTAAAGTGACAGTTCAGACAAATAAAAAAACTGTCGCCTATCCTCACGTTCTCGTCAGTTCCAACCTGTATGACTTTTCTTTCTGCTGCAAAACGCAAAAAGCTATTTTGAAAAATGTTGATAACTAAACAGTGTTTGGCACTTATTCACGTTGTTGTTACCAACATTCTTCAAAATATCTTTTCAGGTTTTAAACGACAAGATGAATATGTGACAAAATAGTCAGTATTCTGTGACCTATCACTTGATACAATGATATTTATAACAAATGCAACTTTTTATTCAGTGTAACATAAATAAATTGTTAAATATTAACATGGACATTCTTATTACAATGTGCTGCATAGTTTTAAATGTAATGTACATAATCATCTAGAGTGTGCAGTATTCCGTTTTGACAAGACAAAGCTATATTACCAATCTTATCTTACCTTAAATAGGATCAGCAGAGACGATATAAATATAAACATGAGACTTCTGCCTGCATAACACAGCGTGAGATAAATGAAGACACTGTAGACAGGGTTGTGTTAATGATTTTGTACTCTATCTGTGTTGTTTATGTGAGTGAAATAATAATGTGTGTGTTTGTCTAGTTATCTGAACGATCTGGATAGGATAGCACGAGCGGACTACGTTCCCACGCAGCAGGATGTTCTGAGGACCAGAGTAAAAACCACTGGGATCGTGGAGACACATTTCACTTTTAAAGATCTGCACTTCAAGTGAGAAAAATGGCATGCTTTGTGTGTTTTACAGCATGCAAACAAATCAATGAACTATATATAGTTCACCTGGTGCTGAAGGATGTAGATAATAATAGACCTGTTTTAAAGGCTTTTGTTGATGCATTGTGTGAAGAGCTCTTTTCCAAAACACTACAAAATCCAATTATAAAAAATATAAGATCTTCATGCCATTTTGCCGTTTATTGAACCTTTCCACTGCTTCATTAACGTTTTGTGACAAATCCCTATATTTTTTGTTGTACTACAGGAGGAAGTTTATTTCCAAGCTGCTGTAAAGCCGAACCTGTTTTTAGCCTAAATGCGATATGTCCTCTCGACCAATCATAATTAGTTTCATGCAATCCAACGCGGCGATGCTTTTACGAGTTTTTTTGTGCTCGGTCTTCGAAATGAGTGCTTTAAACTCTCATAACACATTTGATGACCTGGATGAGCCGATGAGACCTACTCCTGAAGGTCTTTATATTCCCAGATGTCATATGTTGCTTGGTCCTTTGTTTTGTTTTCTCTTGTTTTTTAAAAAACATAAACCAAATGTTTAAGATGGATTTGCAGCAATTAGATAAAAAAGAAAGAAACTTTGAATTATTATAAATAATATTGTTGTTTCATGTAACAATCATTGTATAACATGTTCAGATGGAGCCAACAGACCATTTTAACATGATAAATTAAATGTTAACAAAATGTATGTGTCTAGATAAAAAATTAAACCCAATTGAAATTGATTTTGGACAAGAGCTCCTCATATTGAAATACAGTCAGTGTTTATGTTTAATCTAGAAAGGCTATTTTTATTTAGTTTTTTATACCATGTATATATTTTATACCATATATAGTTTTTTTTTACCATGCATCCAATTCATTCACTTAAAATTATTAAATATCAATGATGTTCTCACAGTTTTGTACGTTGCTCATCACCCTTTTAATCATTGTCTTTAAAAAATGGTCTAACCGGTAGGAACACTAGTCATGTCTTAATGGGTTCCAATTTCCCGTCGCCATGGCAACCATTTGCTTCAAAGTTGCCACATGACATCAAACTAATAAACACAACTGTCAACAAGAGACTGAGCAGACGGGTCTACAGACTCGCCAGTAACACTACAATACATGATTTTGTGTTATTATAGAACTATAACACATGTATTACTTAACACCCTAGCAACCACACAGCAACCTTCAGATTCTTTTAAAAAAGACAGACAATACTTTTTGAGAACAATAATCGGTTGCATGTTATTTTAATGACATGCACTATAAATTCTATAGGTCATGTGAAGGGCGCAGCATCACTTTTGCAATCTTATGAATGCATAAAATATCTCCTTGCAGTTTTCTCTTTCCAAATTGTTCTCTCTCTCTTTCTTCAGAATGTTTGATGTGGGAGGCCAGAGGTCGGAGAGGAAGAAGTGGATCCATTGTTTTGAGGGAGTCACTGCTATAATCTTTTGTGTGGCCCTGAGCGCGTATGATCTGGTGCTAGCAGAAGATGAGGAAATGGTGAGTGTCAAATACGTCCCCAAACCTGGTCCTGAAACGCAGAAGATCTGATCCTTTCCAGAGATCAAACATGTGCCAACGGCGTTCCCCTGTGTTGTGTTTCAGAATCGCATGCATGAGAGCATGAAGCTGTTTGACTCCATCTGTAACAACAAGTGGTTCACCGAGACCTCTATCATCCTGTTCCTCAATAAGAAGGATCTGTTTGAAGAGAAGATCACACGCAGCCCTCTCACCATCTGTTTTCCCGAATACTCAGGTGTGACTCACTTCACCTTTAAGAGGATGTTTCACCCAAAATTGGGTCAGGGTCATTCCTTCTATAGGGTGCCATTTGAGGCCCAGAGACATAACAGTGTGATTTGGTGAAAAAATGCAACTATGCTAATATTTTAAACCCTTTCTTACATGACTAACTCCCCTCCACCATAGAGCACAATCATATGTATCCAAAATAAAATTACATTTAAAATAATAAGGATTTCAGGGCAAGCAGTTTGGACAGTTATGTCCCCAGTCGTGTTTGCTTTATTTCCCTTACAAATATAACAAATAAAATCAATTAAATACAAAAAACAATATTTGCATTGTAAAGTTATATATTGAATATTCCTCACCTTAATTTATTTACGATTTTGATGCATTTTTAATCATTATAAATTATTTTATATAAAGCCGTGTCTCAGAGGGTAATTCCCCCCAGTTACTCTTATAATAATCCCTCTGAACACGCCCCCTGGGTGCTCTTTTAGTCACATGACTTTAAGGAAGTTGCATTAAATTACATAAAGGAAAACATCTGGAAAAAGCACAGTACCTTTCTCTCTTTCATCAGTTTTACAATAGTTCAGTGACGTGGAAAACACGCCCCCCCCCCCCAGTTATGCGTATTCATACAGGATATTGATTTGTAATTTAGAGAAATATTGTTAATAAACATTTTCTCTGGGGTCAATATATTCACCACGTGATTAATGGCTGATTTGAGCATTAAATGTCACTCTTGAAACCATCCACACTGTTACTGAATTGCATGGTAATCTGTTACAAATTATTATATAAACATATCCGGAGTTGGACCAGTGTAGTTTTCTAATAGTTTAAGACTTCCTTCAGATAAAATTATGAAATTATTAAAATTTAAACTTTTGGGCGGAAGTAAAAACCTTGAAATGGCACCAAATTGTATGATTGACCTGTCATCATTTATTAATTATAATAATATTATTTTTCACCGAACAAAAAATATATTAAGAAAAATTTTGTAACCAAACAGAACTAGCACCCGTGACTTGTATTATATTGAAACATGGCCATTTCAAGTGAATGGGTGCCGTTTACCAACATTTTTCAAAGTATCTTCTTTTGTTTTCCACTGAAGAAAGAAACTCATTCAGGTTTAAAATGTCAAGAGGGTGAGCAAAGGATGACAGATTTTTTATTTTGGGTTGAAAGCAGTGGGAGTATGTTAAACATCTGTTGTATTTCTGAACAATCTTTACACAGGAGCCAGCAAATACGATGAGGCTGCAAGTTACATCCAGACCAAGTTTGAAGATCTCAACAAGAAGAAGGACACAAAAGAGATCTACACCCACTTTACCTGTGCTACTGACACCAAGAACGTACAGTTCGTTTTCGACGCCGTCACAGATGTCATCATTAAAAACAACCTGAAGGACTGCGGACTTTTTTAATGACCCTGGCTCAGTGAATGACAAGGTTAATACATAAAATAACGTCACGTATAACTCATAGACACATGCAAACAAAGTGCAAAGCATTAAAATGAGCAACCAAAAATCACATTTGGAAATCAATTTACTTATATTAACTTTAATGATGTTGTCATTTCTCAGAAAGATGTGAATAACTCTGTGGACTTGATCAACGGATTCTACACAACATGCTAGACTGCCTTCAACTACGTATAAGAATATTTTAAATGTTTTTATTGTGATAAAGGACTTTAAGGAAAAGAAACTTCACAGAATTCCAGTAACCCCTGAATTCCCACACACCGCTCTTCTTTCCTGAACCTGATTTGTAATTGGTTCTCAATTTGTAAATATTTTATCTGAGTTATTTTCTGTCAAAAAATGAGATTGAAGTAAGAGTCGGGATCATATTCTGATGTTTCTTTCTAATGATCTTCGTTTTAGTTTTTGACAGATTAATAACAGGTATGGGTGAGGACTTTGCTATAAATACGGTCACATTCTTTTATGGATGTGCTGAATTTATTAAACTCAATGGTATACTTATGTAGTTAACGTGAGCACACAAAGCAAATGAAACATCACTTTTCTAAAACACCAAATCTTCATCGATGGCTCATTGTATATTGTTGCATGACGGACCATAGAAAAATAGCTGGCTTGTTTTCTCTAAATATCAGCATAACATTCTTTCACCGACTAAACCGTCTCAAGACTCTATTAGCTTGACTTTGACACTGTCGAAGATTAAAATTAACATGTAAATTATTCATATCCATCCTCGCATTACTTGTTCCTCTTGCTGTTGCATCTTTTTCTTTTGTGGAATGTTTGTGCCTTGTATTTACTGTCTGTAGATCCTAGGGCTGTTTTTATTCATTCTTCAGATGGGCGTCTCAAGCACATTTTAAGAACTATATAAAGCTTAGACAGCAGTCTCTGGTTTGATATCTAAATAACATACACAACATTTTCTTGGAAATAAAAGCTGACATGTGAAATATACCTGCTTTTTTCTGTTTTTCTGTTGCTTAAATAATAGAGCATTGTTTTTAATAGAGTTGTTTTACCTAAGGGATGGTTTTCAGCCAATATTAAAGATTCTGTTATTATTTCCTCTCTTTTAAGTTGGGATCCAACTAAAGAGTAAGAAGTGATTTTCCACTTTTGGTGACCAATAACTTTAACCAGGTGTTAACATGTGAGAGTGTCTTGTCTTTATGACAATCTTCCTCGGTCCTGGATTCAAAGTCTTTCAGAGGATGACAGAAGCCAATGATGGGGGTTTGCATTGGGCATTTTAATAGAAAAGGAATTATCAGTTTTGTTTGTGAACTCTATACATGCAGTACATGAGTGCTCTTATTATGTATACTGTATTTTGCATGCTCACTTCTTTAAATCACCACATGAGGGCATCAGAGAAACACTTTGCATTCATGAGATGTAAAGACTGTGAACTAATTCATCTATAAGACATAAAATTAAATTTAAATGATAAGGAAAAAATTTAATAAGTGTGAAAATTTTATATTGACAATTTTATATATAAATGACCACGTGGTGGCACCAGAGTAACACTTTGAAAATGAAGGACCCAAGCAACATAAAGACTAATAAACAATTATTAATTTAGAAATAAAACAGTGTGAAATTGGATTTTATAATTATTAAAAAAATTAAATTATGACCACAGAGAGAACCACTGTGCATAGAACATGAGGCTTAAATTATGCAAATTACATCAACAGAAAATTAATTCAGGTAATGCAAATTAAGATATGATAAAATATGATAAAATGTAAAACGGTTATTTTATTATGAAAAATAATGCATATGACCACAAGATGACGTCAGAGAAACACTGTGTACAGTAATGACGACACAGCTTTCAACTAACTCAAATAAACCAACTATTAAAAAAAGTTTTAAAATGTTTTTAAATGAAAATAGTTTAAATTAAATACTAAACATCGCAATACAATGTAATTCTGATAGTAAATAAATAAGTGACCTCAGAAAAACTCGACTTTAAATAATATGTTTAGAATTAGTTGGATTAGAAGTTGTGAATAAATGTAAATCCAGAAAATTAAAACAATTAAAAAGAATAAAAACGAAAGAATATTTCAGTATAATTGTTAAAAATATTAAAAACGTTTCCCATTGGTTTAAGCTCTCACACTGTGATTGGCTCTCTGCTTGACGCGCCGCTGATTGGTTGACCGTGTCCCGTCAGAAAGTGACATCGTTTAAAAGCGCTCGCGTTCACTGCAGATGTGCACTCACTGTTGTGAAGAAGAGTCTGCAGCTACACTGTTTAACATTCATGAGGATTACTTTATAAATATTATACATTTAAATCAAGACAGGTAAGAGACTCAAAACTTATGTCCTCTCATATTTATGCAGATTTATGACATTGAAAAAAATGCATAATAAATGTTTTTATTTTGCAGAAAATACAATAACATTGAAGTCAACAAGTGATAACATGGTAAGTGATTTTCTATTTTATTTTGTTAAATATTTAGTTTTTAGATGCTAAATGTTGAAATGATCAGTCTGTGTTTATCAGTTATATAAATGAATACACCAATTGATCAGTTTACTTGTGTCTCATATATATTTATATATATATATATAAAATTACTATGGGAAATCTCCTTAAAAAATAATTTGATATAGATGAAACACTTAGTTCATGGTCAATTTGTAAGAAAATAGTCATATAGTCAATGGGATAGATCTTCACTTTTGATAAGATTTAAGATTTTTAAGATTTTGTCACATAAATTACTGTTACAAGGTTTTGGGACATTTATTTTTAGGATTTTTTTAGATTTATTTGACATACATAACCTGTAAAAATCTTTGGGACATTTATTCGCTTATGCATTCATATTTATTCCACATTTTAGAAAAATAATAAACTCATCACAATCATGAAATTAAACAAAGGGAACTATGGGACTTGTTATATTTGATCATATTTAGTCCAGGCAACTATTGAATAGCATTTGCCGAAATGTGTTATTGTCATTTAATTAAGCAGCTTCTCAATTACTCAACCTGGGATGCTTTTTAAAAAGGAATCCCTGTTTATTCTGCACTCTTATGGCTTTTCTTTCTTCAAATGCAGTCAAAGCATTTAAAAAAACTTCTTTATTAGAGAAAAGTTTTGTCATGAAAGAAAACCTGAATGTTTGCTTAATAATTGTTGTCTGTTAAGTTAATTTCAGACATTTAGGCATTCAGATTCAATCCTTTTTTAAATAATGAGAAACATTTTACTCAAATGTCCCAAAACTTTTGAAAGGTTGTGTTCACTTAGTAAGTAGCTTACATTCCCATGTTATTATGTGCTTTCTACATCATAAGAAACACCCTGGACTGTGTTGTGGGAGTTAAATAAAAGTCGGAATTTATAAAGCAATGTCAGTTAACCACCACCCAACTGTGTGCATTCTTCATAGCCTCTGGCGGCTACTAAATGATCACACACACACACACACACACACACACACACACACACACACACACACACACACACACACACACACACACACACACACACACACACACACACACACACACACACACACACACACACACACACACACTTGCATGCTTCTTAAGGCCAAATGGCTAAATTCTCACAGCTGTTATAACATCATAGAGTGGTCACTGCACCCACAGCATTGCCTCTAACCTGTCGGCAGGCTACAGTCCACTTCTTTTCAAGTGCCAGCACACGTTTGTTTTTTCTGTTTTAAAAAGCAGTCCCCCAAAATTCCAGATGCTGATGGGTTACAACAGTGTTAGTAGTGAAAGAAGATGACTTGAGGGTGGGCTTGGGGATGGCAGGCAGGGTCTTTGTGGTTGTTGGGGTGGTAGTGTGGATAGTTGGCTTACATTAAAACTTCAGGTTTTGAGTGAGATGGGATTTCTGGAGAATGTTTTCAATCAAAATATGGTGGGATGGAGGTTTGCCTACTTGGATCAATGTACACACTGCGTTGGAAGTTTAAGGAGCCAGATTTAAAGATCTAATTTACCCCAAAATTAAAATGGTGTTGTCTTATACCCAGCCTTTCGGCATTTAGATGTGTAGGAAATTATTTTTTGCAAAAGACAATAGATGTTTTGAAAAATGTTGGAGAAAGAAAACCATCTGACCCCTATGACTGGTGTTGTATGAACACAAAACCCTATGCAAGACAATGTGGGCAAAATACCTTCTTTTGTGTTTTGCAGAAAAAATCTAAACGAGAATGATTTATTAATTACAGATTTATCAATTTGAGGTGATCTATTTTCCATAAGAGCTTGTGTAGTTAATAGATTCTTGTCAAAAATCGAGATTAAATGCTCGAGTAATTCCAGATGTGCATGACTTTCTTTCTTCTGACATATACAGCTGATATTTTGAAGAATTGACTACCATTGACTTCCATTGTATGGAAACAAATCACATTTCTCAAAATATCTCTGTGTTGCACAGGAAAAAAGAGTCATACATCTTGGCTGATACTAAATAATTTGTGATTTACTGTGAGCCAAACAGCCCAACATTGTCAAAAAATGATGTCATTTCCTTTCTGGGCCACAACAATCCCTTACAATCATGAACTTGAGGTGGGAGATGCAAGGAAGTGACTCGTCTCATTTTCCTGTTCCCACATTTAGTGCGGATGTATCTGCATACATCACACTTCGACCTTTCTCCCTTGAGACGTTCTTATGGATTGTGTATTTGTGTCTCTCCTACTCATTGTCTGAAACGGTTCTTATGATGGACAACTTTGGTTTCTTTTGTCTCAGAGTGAACCCATATCAACTTTGATATGCTCGCTCCAAGTGTTGCTTTCCAAGATAATTATCTCTCTGGAGGCAACACTGCGGCTGTGTCCAAAAACCTTTGGAATCCTGCCGTTGTATGAGCTAGAAATCAAGGCTTTGAGATCCAACTTTTGTTTATTGACTGTAAATGATATCTTTGGAGGAAAGTTCACTCAAAATTAAAATTCATCTCCTGACTTTTCAAATGTGTATGACTTTCTTTCTTACACGAGACACAAAAAATATATTTTGAGGAATGTTGGTAATTGGCTCCCTTTCACTTGCATTCATTCGTTGTGTCAAAACAAAAGAAATGAATGGGTGCCAACTTTCTTCAAAATATCTTCATTTGTATTCTGCATGATTGTGAAAAAATTTGCATGTAAACCAAATGTTGACATTTCATCTTCATGCAATTGAATGAGTTTCACGCAAGGCACTAAATTCTTTCTATTCCTCCAGCTGTGTGTTCGCAACTCAGGCGACTGTTTTCGGGACCAGATGAGACACATGATGAGATCTCTGCAGGATCTAAAGCAGATAAGAGAACCCGTCGATCAACCAAAGTGCTCTTATGTGACACGAGCCCAGCAGAAGAGGATGCAGCAGCGAGAACACCTCAGCCGCTTGCGAATGTCCGACGTGAGCGACGCCAGCACCTACGATTCGGCCTGCTGCCTGGCCAGCCCATTAGAGGAAGAAGAGGATGAAGAATGTGCGGTGGACCATCTTCCTCGGGGATCCCCCAGCAGTGTTAAAAGTCTGGAGTTTGATTCCGGGTATTCAGAAGCATCGTGGCAGGATGAGGGGGTGGTGTTGAGAAGGACCAGGAATGTGAGAGTTTCGTCCTCTGCGTGTGTTCGTACAAATCGAATCCGACCCAAGTCAACATCAGACGCCTGCTTGGAACGGTGGACTTCATTCGAAGCCAGCGATCCGGAGGACTGGACCACGTCTTTGTTAACCAGGGGGCGTAACAGACAACCTCTGGTTCTTGGGGACAACAGCTTTGCGGACCTTATTAAAAACTGGATGGACCTTCCTGAGTGTCCGGATTCGGCCGAATTGAAACCGAACGCTGGACGCAAAATAGCTAAGGACTTTTTGGTTAACATGCGGAGGAAACTTACAGGGATGTCAAAGGGAATCGAGGACAGAGCAAGATCTGTAGAGCCGTGTTCTAAACGCATGTCATGCCCTGTTGGTTTTCAGCCTCCCAAACCGTTTTTTCATCAGTCCCACACAAGTTTGCATCAAGCAGGAACAAACTTTTACCAGTTCAGTGCTCTTATGAAGACAGGAAGTCGACAGCCAATCATTTGTAATGACATCATTGGATATATCTGAGGGGTTTGCCGTTAAAAACGGACACTGACTTAGGATTTCCTATGATTGGAAATTGTGGCCTTCATAATTTTTCACAGTACGCTTTTATTTGTTAATAATTATTGTCACAAATGTTATTTAATGTTTTTATGGGATTTTCTAATAAATGGAGAAAATTAATCTGCATTTCTTTTATTCTAAGTACTTCCACTTTTTCAGTGAACAATGACTTTTGCAGATGTCAGAGAGTTTATATTACAGAAGAACTTTCAGCTCAAAAAAAATCCGGCAAACTTATTAAATTTCCCTCCTGTAATGTCAAAGCTTTAGCAGAACACTACAGAAAAAGTAAGCACGTATTTGCTTCTATGTATGGACACAACCAAGGTGTCAATGGGTACCCTAGACAACCTTACAAGTACAATATAAATATATAACAAAGCTTGATATGAAAGACATTCATGTGAAAGACTACAATATACAAAACCAAACCAACACATATCTCCATCGAATAACTTCAATGTGTCATGCATTTAGATAACATTATTAAAAGTCTCTTGGGAGAACATGGATGCTTTGTAGTCAATTTTGGGTGAACTATAATGTAATAGCAAAATTTAGATTTAAATAAAAAAATAAGCAAATAAAAGGCTTATATCTTAGGTTTAATGTGCATTTTTTACATTACTACTGCTTCGTGACTCAATTTTTATCCAAAGTGCAATGAAATGCATTCAAGGACTACATTTTAGTACTATGCATGAACAAGTAAAATTAAAACCACAACATTTATACCTGTTACAGTCAAAGGAGCTACAGAAATCAAATATTAATTAAAACATACAGATGTACTCGTTTACTCTAATTCACTGATTAGGTACATTCAAGATGTTAGTGCAAATACTTGTTCTTAAAATGTAATTGTAAGAAATAGTAAATTTAATTAAAAAAATGTGATTAAGTTAAATTAAATAAACTTAATTTAATTTAAGCTCTATGCATCTGTTTGGTCTTCATGCATGACAAAAGAGAGAGTGGTCATGGGTACATAACAAAGGCATGGGGGCAGGAATTAGCAATTTCTAGCGATCAAGCTACAGAAGATGCAAGGATCTTTCTATTTAAAATATATCTCCAAAAGACAGAATATAGCATTGTAAGCCATCTCCCTGACAGCAGGAAAGAAAATCAATGAACAGATAACCTTTTTTTACTTCAAAGTGCCAAACAACCTCCACAGCTCGTGTCTGAAAAAAAAAAAAAAAAATCTTAAAAATCTACTTTTGGTCATTATTTCGCAGATGTGGTGCTCTCTTGGTGACCTCATTTAAGGAGGTATCTGATGGGTGGGACATTCAAGCAATCCTCATCTTCAGCAAATGATGGAATGATCTCCAACATCTCCTCATGGACCGGGATTTCCCTCTTGGTCGCAGAGCGTACCAAATCAGATATACTACAAAAAGATGAAAGAAAGAACAGTAGCAGTGTGATGTGATGTGTGTTTAGGGTTATGTGCACGGGTGCGGCTGTAACCAATAATTACAGTAGTGCAGGAAATTCACCATTATGCTGAGAAAAATGAAATCAGCAGTTTTCGTTTTAGGCTGTTGGAGCTGCCTGGCAGTTGCATACTTGTTGGTTGTACATGCATATAATTAAAAACAAAACGGCAGCTAATCCAGACAACAGCGGTTTTGGTTAAAGCAGTGCTTGTACAAGATTTTTTCCCCTTGAACTGTCCTCTGAGATTAAGTTTAAAAAAGCTCAGGAAGGATCTGATATCTCTCAGCAGATTACATTAGATGCACAGATGTAAAGGGAAGGTGTAGGGGTTAATAAAGCTGTGTGTCTTTAAATGCCCGTCATGCTACAAGGTCATGTCCAACCCAAAGGAAACCCTACATTATCCCATTATCCTCAAAAATAAACAAGCATGCCAAGGAATCTACTGTGTACATAACATAAAGTATCTTAAGTCAAGCTTTAAAATGTTTTTGAAAGTGAAAAAAGACAATTCAATTACATATTTCAATTTTTTAGAATTTGCTATTGGTTTGGGAATATTTTTGTTGCATTCTGTGAATAACAAACAATATTTTTCGCTCATTTCAAGCTTATTTAAAATATTGTTTTTGTTTGCATGTATTTGCAAAAAAATTAAAAAACTAGAGAAATAGTTCAAAATAACAGAAAAGATGCTCTGTATTTTTTCAGACCTCAAATACCCAAAAAATTCCTTTTTAGCAATAAAACAGTAATATATCTAAGTGCATTTAGAAAAGGTTTTGCAACTCATTTTTTATGTTGTATGTGTCTTGTCATGCAATCTTTCACATTGCTGATGGATGACTTCAATGTTTTGATTTAATTGAAATTCAACAGATGGACTATTATCCTTAAGATCTGGCAACCAGAATTTGGACACATAAACTGGTGGCTTTAAACCATTATGGCATTAAAGGGAAATAAAATGAATGATGATTTGAAATGATATTCTTTAAAACAGATGTACTATATATGAAAGATTTACACCTCAGCTTCAGGCGATCCTCATGATTTGACAAGTCACTGTACAGTACAGCTGAGCCATAGTATAATCCAGTGATGCTCAAGTTATATTTGTCCTAAAATGAAAAAAACAATATATATAAAAATACAAACCTACATTGCATCAATTTAAGAATTCAGAAAGTAACATGAATGTCTTAATGATGTAAAATTTATTTTTATTGTCTAATGTTTGCATCTTTTATGACCATAGAGTACAGCAAGATTCAAAACAGAGCATCCAAATACAAGAAATATTAAAATGCAAAAATGAAATGAAAGGCACATTTGAGATACAAACAGAAAGGGCTATTGAGCGTTAATGATGTGTGTGATATCTGATGTGCGTGGAGTGTGTGATGTTGACAGCGTGTGTGCTTTAACCTTAATGTGTTTCAACAGTTCCTCCAAGGTCATTTCCTCTCGACCCCTGTGTCGGCCCTGCAGCAGGAAGTCATCCCAGAGAGAATACCGCTTCTCTGCGACCTGCCGACAGACACGACACACCAGCTCAAAAACATTTAATGAATTCTTACGCAGACTTCTCTCATTAGGTTAATCAAAGATATTTATTTATGCGTAAACGACATGAATTGTTAACAGCTGATACGGATCTTGATGGTGCTGTTAAGACCTGGCTTAATATCTAGAATTGGGAATCTGGCACCCATTGTACAGGGTGTATGATGCACAAGAAAAACAACAAAAATATAACATTTCAATAAAAAGAGCCAAAGGATTTGTGTTCAAAGCACCACCCTTGAAATGACTAAATGAAATGAAAATCTGTCATTTCGATCCTATATGTCTTTCTTCTATAGACCACAAAAGAAGATATTTTGAAGAATGCTGGCAACTGGCGCCCATTCCTTTGTTTTGGTTGTGTGTCCATACAGTGGAAATGAATGAGGGGGGCCACTGCTGTCAGGTCACCAAGGTTCTTCAAAATATCTTGTGTTCAACAAAAGAAAAGTCATACAGGTTTGAAATGACAAGAGGAAAAGCAAAGGATAGATAGATGACTTGCTTCAAAGAGACAGCAAATAATTTTTAGGCAGCAATGCAGTAAAATTGTCCAGCTACGTACACAGGTTTGGAAGTCAATTAATTAATCACAAAATTC
Organism: Triplophysa yarkandensis; assembly: GCA_033220385.1. Lineage (NCBI taxonomy): Eukaryota > Metazoa > Chordata > Actinopteri > Cypriniformes > Nemacheilidae > Triplophysa > Triplophysa yarkandensis. Next base: position 3,235,219 of record CM065670.1, on the reverse strand, counting down.
AACATTATAACGATTGATGCAACATATTTATCCTATGACTGCAAATGTTTTGAAAGAAATGTGCAATGAAACAGAGGCACAGGGATTTAAGCGAATGTGCTATAAAACCACTCCATGTCTCAACTTGAAGGAAAGGGCATGTTCGAGTATGTATAAACTTTCACCAACAGCATTTCTTAAAATAGACTTCTCTCATTTCATCAAGCATTCCAGTACCGAAACAGATCACAATGCCTTAGATCTTTTCAGAAGAGCAACACTGCACTCTGAAAAACTCTAGGGTCTTTTTTAAAGCACCCCAAAATGAAAATCTGTTTCCTCCTGACACCTCGAACTTACTTTTGCATAAAATGGAGAAGAGATAATATTTGGAAAGAAGATATTTAGAAGTGTGTGTCTAACTGTCACGCATTGCATTGGTTTTGTGTAAATACAACAGAAGTGTATGAGTACCACTGCTGTTCAGTTACAAACATTCCTTCGAATATCTTCTTTTGTGCACTGCAGAAGATAGAGAGTCATACAGTTTTGAAAATGACCAGAGGATGAGTAAATGATTACACAAATTTCCTTTTTGAGTAAAACATCAGTTTAACTTTTATAACTTAGTTAGCGTAGTTAAGAAAATTATTAAAATGGTAAAACGAACAACTCAAAGGATCAAATAAACAGTATCTTGATTAAATAAACAGTAATAAAATGATCATTTAGGTTAGTTTATTTTACCAGGCTGTTTTACCACAAACATGTAACAGGACAGCTGTTTACACACGCTAAACTGTCACGTCACATTTGTAAATCACCTGCAGTTTATTTGTTTTAGATCCTTCCTAACTTCATCACAAGTTTCCCGTGACAAAAACAACTAAAGGGACCCTTGTGAACATTTACCATTGTTTAGGTATATAAACCATTGGAAAACACCAAGTGATGTAAAAATGTTGAAACGTCGGATACGTTCAAATGTTTATGCTATAGAAGTAAAGTATATGTATATGATAACACCCCAATACTGAATGTAATGAAAATTCACCGAGCTCAAAATCATATGGGGTGGAATTCCACGCAGGACTGTAAATAGTAAAGCTAACATATGTTTTTAACCTCTGTATTTTTTTAAAAGCGATCACTTTGTCATGCTGTGGTTGGAGAGAGCTCATGCATGAACTCGATATATCTGCTCCACCCGTTCTGTGGTTATAACTTCACTTTTAGAAGATGAACTTCCCTCACAACCTGTGTGTTTGTGCTGGTGTATCCAGCTTAAACTCCAACATTATTTATATACCACACAACATACTATTGAAAGGCCAATAAAGCATGTGAATCTAAAATCCTCCCAGACTTTCCCTGCTGTGAGCCATCATGATCCCATCATGCGATAGCGTCCGTCTTGAGCTTTGTTTAACTGAAGAATGTAAACATTAATGGATGCTGCTTTCCCTTTTAACATGAGAGTGTAATGTGTTTATTGTGATGTTGTAGACTGGAAGTACATCATACGCTCAACAGGTTATGAAGGCCATTTCACCCTGACTTTAATGCTCTTTGTGAAGCTTATTTAAGACAATCTGAATTGCATCTTTCACATAACACTGGTCTATCCCAATTGCTGCAGTCCATGCAGAGGGAAAAAGCTATAAAGACCAAACATCTGAGCTCATCGGTTTCAAAATGGAGAACTGCCAAAATTCTCATCTGTTCTACATAAAGTGGATCACAGGGTACATTGTAGCCAGGGTTTTCCCACCCCTCAACATGTGTCTCCACACAAGCCATGCTTGAAAGAAGAATGTGAAGGAGCACACAACTGTTAACACCAGAATTATACAGTAGAATCACTGTATGCCACAACACTGTGAACATATATTTACCAATTTTGAATTTGTGCTTCAAGTCAACAATGAAGAAAAAGAAAATTCAAAGTGCATTCCCAAAATTGAATTCTCAGTGGACTGGACTACACCCTCTCTGCAAAGAATTGTCTTGCGGGGATGAACGCATGATGGAAGTCATTTTTTCCTTGACAGAAACAACCTTTTACTACACGGAGTTAAAAATTTAACAGAAATGAAAATACCGTCATCATTTACTCACCCTCTTGCCATATTACACATGTGTGACGTGTATGACAAAAGAAGATATTTTTAAGAATGTTGATAACTGGTGCCACTGCTTTTGGATATCAACATTCTTTGAAATATATGAGTTTTTGCTCTGCAGAAAAATGTCATTCATGGTGGGTAAATGAAGACAGAATAAAACATTTTTGGGTGAACAATCACTTTAAAAGTGATACAAATCTAGAAATCTTTTAGAAATCTAGACTGACAAACATGCAATTTAATGAAGTTTATGCTGAAGTTTATTTTGAAACCCTATTTAGTCTTCGACCCATAAATACAGCAACGGTCACGCCACTGGTGGTTGAGTAGCAAGTGACAGCTATTGTTGTTTGACTCCTCGATGGGACCTGCAACACAATAGCTGATTCTCACAGACAGGAAGTCTGACAAAAGGGTTCTGCACGATAAGTCACACTTCCTGTGGAAAAATGGATATTTAACAGCTAACCTCATCTAAGGATCAGGGGTAAAACCAATGCGGGCCAATCCTCTAACAATGGATATCTTTTTATAACATATCAAAATGCAATTCAACTGATGATTTCTATACAAAAGTTGGTCAGAAATGCAAAGGACTTCGACACAAAATCATTAAATAAAATGTGAAGCTTGAATGCAGGTTGATGAAAAACGAATGTTGCTACTGGTAATGACATTTTTTATCGATTTGACATACTAGTGCAAAAAAAAAAAAAAAAATACAATAATCTTCCCATGTGGGGATCTTAGGGGAAGTTTGGAAACTGGAATCTTTCTCGTGACATTCTCTGAAATTCCGAAATTTGGTGAATCATTCACAAAGGTGCTGTATATAAGGTTTGAAAGCTCAGGAAACAACTGGCGCAAGTCAAAAACCAAAAGAAGATGAATAATCCATTTACAGTCTGACACAACTGGCATCTCCCACAGTCAAAATACAGCTTGGGGGAGCGCAGAATTTGAGCCAGCTGATTAAAAAAGCTTTGCTTAAAAAACTCACAACATCCTCACACAAGGGATAGGTGGCAGGACGTAGCTGCTGGTCAACACATAAATGAGGAGAATAATGTGAATCATTTCAGTATATAAATTTTTTAATATACTGTAAAATATTATGCATGTTCAAAAGTAAATTTTAACAAGAATTATTAACATTTAAGTGACATTTCAGTCATAAAAAAATTTAAATGATGTCATCATGTATTTATCTACATGTCATTACAAACCTATATCAGTTTCTTTTTTCTGCAGAAGACATTTTGAAGAAAGTTTGTATTGGCTACCATTACCTTTTTTTATTGACACAAAACTATCAATTGAATGACTGGCTAAATTCTTCAAAATATCTTTGCTTGTGTTCTGTGGATGAAAGTAAGTCACGTTTTAAGTAGAGTTTTAAATAGAAATCACTATCACTTTAATAGCAATGGTTACCATTGACTTGGATTGATTTTGTGTCATTTAAAAAAATCAATGGGTGCCACTGATGTTCGGTGAACAACATTTTTCAAAATATCTTATTTTGTGCTCTTGAAAGAAATTCATAGAGGTTTAAAAAAAAGGGGAGTAAATCATTACAGAATTTTTATTTACAGAAACTTTCAAGTTCCTGGTTGGATCATCTTATCTTTGATAAAAACAACAACACTGATTATTTTACAAGAGGACAGAGAGAGTGAGGTTGTGTCTGTTGTTAGGATACGATTATTGATCTGTTACAAAAGCCCCCGAAAAGGGCAGATGGTGTAACCAAAACTTTTCTAAAGGGTTTTTCTTGACGTTTGTCTACAGAAAAACATAGGATGTCAATCAAACTATTATAATTTTCAGCAGGGTTTGAAATTATGTCATGTATTTCTACAGGCCATGAGGTATTTTTAAGTACAAAAATATTTTTTTCTCCAAAAATCTCATATATAAGGCTCAAGGTTCAAGAAAATTCTTGTGATTTTATACTGTAGTTTAAAAGGTTTTAAAGAAAGAACAATAATTTCTAAATTTAGGTCACTAAACCATAAATTTTAATATTTCCATTAACTAGACATTTCTCCTTTTAGCATGGAAATACCTAACTCTGAGCACCAGTCACATACAAACCGGAAAAACCTCCATTGTTCATACACACTTCTGTCATTTCTCTCTTTAATCTCCACAATCTCATGCATATCTCCTGCTTGAATAGATCGGGGTAACAAAGGATTGAGAGGGGTGACAGCATGGCAGCAAGTCTCAAAGGATTTGACACATACACTACAACTATAGTCCCGGTCTGAATAGACCTATTGACGTGTTAAAAAGCAAACAGAAGTCTGTCTGATTGTATCGCCGATCGGGGCACCCACCTAACTGACGGCTCGTGCCAGAAGGATTCAGTCAATAGAGTTTGTTTCTTACAAATGGTGCCTTTAGTTGGAGTGGCCCTTCACCCGCATGCAAAGAAAAACTTTGCTAAATACAGCCCATATATCCCTCTCTTGTGCCTATGGTGACAGGGTATAATACTCTTTGGGGTCATCAAGACCCCCATAAATTCAAAGCTCTAATTACTATTGGCAAGAGTACATGCTGAAATGCTTTCATTTCTTTGTGCTTTTACAGTTTTTAGGGTTGTAGTTCTGGTTCCAGTGAATGCATCTGAATAGTTGGCGGGTTGTGATCAATATTTCTGCCACGTACATCAATATCATTGATCAGTTTCTTTTATTCAAACCAGGGGTCAAGGGTCCCGTCCTGTAGTGTTGTGTAATGTAACAGGATTGTGTTGAGCTTGTCGCAAACGATGGCACAGAGACCATCTGTGCATCTTAAATAATTACATTTACACATTATCCTACAATTAATATTAATAAAACATGAATATTGTATAGTGTTATTTAAACATGAATATAAACTCTCTCTGCCACATTAAAAAAAAACAATTCCTTTTTTAATTTTCTGAAAATTAGTATATTTGGAGAATATGGAATTTGAAGATCTGTAGCTACTATAATAAAACAAAAATGATTATTTATATAAAATACATACCTATAAATGGTTTAAAAAGTCTAAAGAGATAAAAATAATTGATAATAATGGCTTAGTCCTGCCAAAATTTGGTCTCTCCTGACTTTCAATAGCAACTATCAAAATTGCTATGGTCATGGCAATGAGGACCATTATGGGTAAACAACTCCTAATTTTTTTCATGGCTGTATGGATACACTTAAGCATCATTATCCATATTTTTTTTCACTATCCAATCGACTCGGCTGAAGAGTCATTGCAGTCATTAACAAACATCAAGACATTATGGGAACTCAGAAGGGAAAACACAATGCATACCTGTGTAATTGTTTCAAATGGCACAGATGACCATAATGACACAAAATGGTTGTAATGTTAAAAGCCGAGGAGGGAGATCGATTTTTTAGAAAATCAAACAGGAAATAAAGCAGTGTGTCTGGGAGGGCTGGCGGTGTAGACAATGGTTTGGCTGGCGTGAGCCGCTGTAGGATGAAGAAGGTCAGTGTAAGTGGCTTTTTCATAACCTTAGGGACTGTGTCCACCAGAGGCGTTAAAGCCGGCGTGTTTAATCAGTTGTTGCCAATGGGTCTGATTTGCCTTATATAATGTTTTTTTATGTGTCCTTGGGATATCATCTTACAACTTGTAGCACAGGTCAACATCATGTTCATTATAATATGACATTATGGAACTGACCAAAACCAAAACAGTGTAAGAGATCCATGATGTACTGAAACTAGGAACATCAGTTATGACACAGAAAGTAACTCTCTATACAACCGTGCTGTTCCTCTTTCTGATAATCTCAAAACTTCTATAATAGATATTGACATATTTATCATGATACTAATCCTGAAATGTACTTCACATGTTCAATTAAAATGATATGACCTTTCCACTTAAAAACAGGATCTACACCCATCTGTCTATAGAGAGAACTAGGACTAAAGAGCAGTTGACTAAGCAACACATGGGTGATTCCATTTGTGAGACAGCAGCTGTTCTAAATACATATCTATTCATAAAGCTAGGCAGCTTGTGTGCCATTAAAACACATTTAGCTTATGTGAAAAGGGCTGCCTGAGAACCCAGCCTGTTGTTGTGGGTGATGTTGAGTATAGGCTTGCAGTACAACTCAAAACATATTGTGAAAGTATTTGGCAAAATACAGATCCAGTGCACTGCATTCTGGTTTTCTGGATCTCTTTGCAAAAATTTTTTGTCGTAACGCAAAAACTTTGAGAATTTTTCATCTTAATTTCATCGTTCACCCGAAAACTAAAACTCTGACATCATTTACTTATATTTTTAACATTTATACCTGTATCGCTTTCTTTGGTCCGCAGAACACAAAAGAGGAAATTTTGGGGTGCATTCATACCATAAAGGGAACTTCAGTTGCCAACTTACTTCAAAATATCTCCTTTTATTTTCATATGAAGAAAGAAGGTGATAACGATTTTTTATTGTATCCTTAAGGGTGGGAAGTGGAAAACTAACTGGAGATCTATTATTTTCACTTCAGCACGATGTGGGTTTTACGATCCAGGATAGATTTGTCTGGGATACGTTTTCATGGAAACTATCTTAATAAAATAAATGTTTTCATCTGCCCTCCAGTTTCATGGCACATTCCTTTCAATTTATCACCCAGCATTTCACTGTTAAAGTCAGATATGCAAACAAACAACTGCCCAACAAATTAACATTAATCAACCTCATTAGAGAAAAATGCAGACGAAACATGTCATGTTTACTTTGCCCTTATACGGCATTATCCAAAGATTGTGTCTTCAACAACAAATCAGCCCCAAGTTCAAATCTCAAATGAAATAGCTCATTCAAAATCAAACTGCAAATAATTATATAAATATATTTTTCTTTATAAATTATATGTTTATTAAATTTTATCCAATGATTAATTATCATATTATATGTTATCCTTTCTAGACTACCACACAGTCTAATCTTATTTCAGCATCAACTTAAGAACTGCTGCATTTGCCCATGAAGAGGGAATGATGGGAAAGCTCATCTTTCCTGCACCCAGCACGGGTGATGAAAATAAGTTGGCCTGTGGTCTGTTTGATCTCAGCTACTAACTGAAAATCATTGGCGCGAGAAGTTCAGAGAAAAGACACTTTAATCTAACTGGGATCACTGTGTATAGTGTAAGAAAGATGCCTTGGACACAATGCACTTTGCTTGTTTACAGTTTCGTCAGTGTGGAAAGAAAGAGAGGAAAGAAGCATAAAGATCCAAAGATCCACTGGTCTACTTATTCAGTCAGAAACACCCACTTCTGCTGAAAAAGATTGTGTTACAGTTGAGAGATGACTTTATCTCATTGTTTTTTTTATCATTCAAGATTGCTTTAGATGCTGATGTTGAGGGCTTAGGCCCCAAATGTTTACTTTCAAAAAGCACAAAGAAAAGTACAGAAGTACAGATACACCATAGGACACACGATAACAAGTTACTTGTCAATTACCCATGTACAATTTCACTTCTTGACGGAGTTTTAAAAAAACACAAGCTAACTGAATAGATGTTCAACCATTCAATCCAAAGCTATCTATGCATTTCTTTATCATAAGGAACAGTTCATTTGATTTAACCATCTTGGTGATCGAGTAAGGGCGGGCAGGGACCTGTTACATCACGCCTCTTTATGTACCATATGGGAATATGTCTTGATGACTTTACCTTACAGCCATATGGAAAGCATGATTTAAATCTGAAAGTATAACGTCAGATGGCCACACACAAATGTATGCGTAAAGAACAATCTATTATAAGATCAAAACTAAAACAAATTCTTCAGTTGTCCTGAATAACAAATTTAGCAGTCCAATATCCTGGGACAGGTTTGAATAAAATTAAATTATCACTGAATTTCACATTAAATTAGCTGATAAATAAAATGACTGCACACTATAGTAAGAACAAAATGACAAGTGAATAAGTACAAACTTTGAAAGAGTACGGCTGAGAACAAAGAGGTAAGGAAAACTCTGTGCTTGAGCAGATGGGCTGTGAAACCTCACCATCTCTCCTCACAACCCCCTTCTCTCCTGGTTTCTCTCTTAGCTGTGAATGATTAAATAAAACAAGGAACGCTGCGCTGAGGGAAATCTGGTTCTAATAGAAGACTTTACTGCGATGGCAGGAAATAGTTGTCATTTCTGCAGGGGTCCCTTTTTTCCTTCTCGCTTTGCCTCATTCTCTCACTTTTACACCATATCCATAAAAAGCCCGTTTCTAAAATAAAAGCCCTCACTTTACAGGTTGTAAGAGCAAACAGTATAACTCACGTGTATGATTTAAGACATTTTAAGAACAGCAAAAATAAACATTTTACGGATGACTAATGACAAGAACTAATAAAAAGAACAAACACAAACTAGCATGCATGTAGCTTTTCCACGTGAGGGTACTCGGGTAAGGAAACATCCACACACACTAAATCTCATATTGCACACTCTGGCCATTAGTATACACCCTAGAGAGCAATTAATAACATGCTACCCTTCATCTTTTAGGTGAAGTAAAGATGGATAACAAAACCAAACTGGTGCTATAACAATTTGACCGTACATCAAAAGTGTTTCCAAGTGAGTCAAGGAAAACTCACTTGGAAACACTAAATCTGCACTAGCCATCATATAACTTATGTTCACTGCATCTGTAAAAAGAGAATGCTGGTATATAATGATAAAACATGTTCCAAACTTGGCCAGGTGTTCACTCCAATACTCAAACCCACACCTTCATGCCTCAGGAAAAAGCAGAGATTTCATAATATGAATTTAGATCCAGAAGCAGGATTAAACCTGTCAGTCACAGCGAGGCCTGTCATTTATTTAATAAAGAAATAAGAACATTTTAACCCTGCAGGAACTTGTAAATCCTTTGCAGACTAAAAAGACTCCATCCACACCATGTATTGACATCCAGATTATCCGAAATAAACTGAATGTAACAAAAATCGAATGCGTCCACAATACTCTACTGTAAGCCAAGACATAAAGAAGAACGTTAGGATGAAGCCCTTGAGAAAAAATTGTACCGTTAATTGTACACAAACATAAACATTGTGTTTTCAGTCCAAAATAAGATCTGCCACACAAATGATTGTACTGGGAGGGTGTAAAAATAGTGAAGGTTGTTTTATTTTTTTTAAAGAGGATGTCCTTGGTGGAAAACAGGAAGCTGAAAGCATATCCGTCCATTCCTTACTCTTCTTCAAAATAATCTTTTAAAACACACTATGTTAACAGTATCACATCTGTATCTGCCTTTCTAGACCCAGTTGTGATCATGTGACTTAGACACTGTATACTAAACTCCCTCTAATCTGTTTTCTCACTCTTTCAATGTATTCCTATCAGAGGCCGCGTGGCTACAAAAGAGGGTGTCAGATATTTCCATAGCTCAAATGAATACACTGACAGGGGTCAAAGCTCTTGCTGCAATTTTGAAAAAAGTTTCAACAATGGAAAACAAAATCAACTTAGAATTCTGTTTTCCCCGCTTGTATCACAGCATGACAGAATGGTGTGCTCAAGCTCAAACTTTACTAGTCTCACATGGAAATTTCTCCGCACATCCTGGACCTCGAAGAGACTTGGAAAAAATAAAATGGTGCCAAGGTTATTAAACGCAACCACAAAGAATGTGAAAAGTGTGAAAGTGGAGATACAGGAAAGAATGTTTAGAACTTGTTATTCCGTGGTGTTTGGACACTTAAGGCAGAGTGTCATTACATTATATAACCAAAGGAAAAGCCAAGTTTTGCTATTGTAAAGTTGGACAGCACATATTTAAAATAAACACTCCACAAATATTTAAAATGATAACAAAGCTCAAATTGAAGACTTTCTGGTGGTCGAACATTAGTGGATTGTGTCTGTCACTTAAATGAAGGTGAAGGTCATGGCACGTGGTCAGTGACGTGACATGTGGCCAAGTATGGTGTCCCATAATTGTGAATTTGTGCTCTGCATTTAACCCATCCCAGTGTACACACATAGTAAGTGAACACACACATACTGTGAACACACACTCGGAGCAGTGGGCAGCCATGCTGCGGCGCCCAGGGAGCAGTGGGGGGGGGCGGTGCCTTGTTAAAGGGACTCACCTCAGTCGTAGTTTCCTGCTGGTACCGAGTCTTGAACAAGCAACCATTGGATCCTGAGTCCAAGACTCGAACCACGAGGGCACGACTGCCCCACGACTGAGGTTTCTGAGGATTTTCCTGAACTAAGTTTCATCCTCAGGGCCTGTGACGACTTAGTAATTGTACTCTCACCCCACAAACCCCTCACCTGAAAACCCTAATGTGTTCACACAGTTTAGGGAACTTCCACGGGTCCACATTTTCACAACAGACCATTTAAGCAGACACGTCCAGGAATTAAATCAGAGAACCCTCAGTGAAACCAATGTGATGAACTGTGGTTACTCTGCTTTGACACACGTCTAAATTTGAATGCATACTAAAGCAACTTTAGGAGTATGGATTCCACTGTGTTCAATATTTTGTGCAATGCATTAAAACTTCATTATATTTGTAATTTATGTTTTAAATACTTTCAAGGCTGTCATGTGTTCTTGCAGATGATGTATAAGATGTCCACTAATGTTAAAGTGTGTGTCTAGAGAAGGAACCAAGCTGGGTACTTCAGAAAATAGCCAAATCCCATCAGTAACCTGAGCTTGCCTGTTTCAAAGCTCAGCTCACCGCCTGTCCCCTTGGGTGAAAATTACCCTCAACTCTGACCCTGCCCATGTGGGTAGAAACAACACCCCCCATCTCCAAGTAGACGACCACGTCTGGGGTTGCATTACCTCATCTATGCAGTCCAGCGGCTGAAATATTTGACTCGGTTGATGCGCCGCTTGATTGTGTTTCTATCTGTCTGAAAGGCTCCTGGCCGCAGTAACCCATTAGCCTCCAGCACAAACACCAGACTTTGTATGCAGCAACCCTTTGAGGGTTCACTGATTTAATACTTGCACGTGCTTAAATGCTCGGTCGTGAAAATCTGGGCCCGTGGAAGTTCCCTAAACTGTGCGAACACATAAGGGTTTTCGTGTGAGGTGTCTGTGGGTGTGAGAGTACAGTTACTAAGTGGTCAAAGGCCCTGAGGATGAAACTAAGTTCAGGAAAATCCTCAGAAATCTCAACCCAGACAGAAGATGGTAGACAGATGATGTAGCACTCCTTCGCAATCTCATCAGTCACCACATTTTTTATTCATAATCGGAAAACAACAATTTAAAAAAACGAATCAAACATATTAGTCTCACATTAATGTCTTGAACCTATTGGTTTTTAATAGACTTTGACCAAAAGCTCAGTTAAGTCGAGTGTACCTAACATTACTGAATTTATAATTCGTATATAGATAAATAGTTTTAATCCTATTGCTAATAAGAGCTTTCTACATTCAGTAAAATTGATAGTTCATCATTTACTCACCCTGCAGCCATTTCAAACCTGTCACACTTTCTTTCTTTCCAAAGAACACAAAAGAAGATATTTTGAAAAAGGCTGGTCTCCGAAAACGACTTTACCCATTTACATATATTTGTTTTGTGTTTGTAAAATAGAAGTAAATGGGCACCAACATTCTTTAAAACATCTTTTGTATTCTACAGAAGAAAGAACTGAGATGACGGTCAGTACAAATCTGAAAAGCAAACACATTCTAGAAAGATGGTGGAATGGTCACTTACTTTAAATGTTGGACCTGGAGATGGCTGTGAGAATACAAAGTATTGAGTGGCCAGGTTAATGTATGCGTTGCGGTAAAAACTGATTTGTTCGTGACCCTGGACAAGCTTATAGAGCTCCAAACACATCAGTCCAGCGATTGCAGCTGTTGTTGTGGCGATAGCCGGAATGATGCGGCCAGCGATTAACTTGCTCTGTAGATGAGAATAAAGTTACAGAGCTATTTTGGTATGTTTTTGTTGCCTATGTCAAAATATATTGGCTATCAAATGCAAAGACTTCATACATTTTAAGGGTCTGCATACTTTTAAAAGCTGTTGTTGACACTTTCTAACTTCATAAAAGAACAGTAAAGCTGTAACAAAACACTCTAGGGGCGTTTTTCACAAACAACAGCACAGCATGTGTTACCAAAGTCATTTACTTTGTGACGGTCGGCTGTGGGTATGTCATAATTCTCCGCCCTTAGGTTGGATGTTGCCACTATGTAGTCCATGTGGAAATTGCTGTCATCATCCTAGAATACAAATAAAATGCATAAATATTCAAATGTAAATGTACAGCACTGCGCAAACGTCTTAGGCACTTCAGCATTTTCACCTCAATAAATGATTTAAGTAAGTATTTATATCATTTAAAGTAGTTTGTCATTAGAAAATATGAGTTTATAGTTTTAAAAACTAAATGCACAAGATGTGTTACAATAGCCAGTGCACCACACAACGATCTGATGTCGTCATCTATTTAATCCATTATTACACAATAATAAGAGAGAAAAATATAAAGATAAAAAACAAAACTCAGAAGTCCTGTGTTCAGGCCTTCAAGACTTTTCAAGAAAACTACCCATAGAGCTACAGTAGTGAGAAGTGTCTTCCCAGTCCTGCAAAATAAACGTATCAATGAATTATTACAAATAATGGATTTAAAGATTTATAAATATCAACACATATTTCCAAATGACACTCTACTGCAAATGTTGTAATTTCTGACACAAACCATTGAAATGAAGAAAGTACTGACTTTGGCAATTTTTACTAAATATATATATCCATGCCTACGATACACACAAATATTTTAAATATTGTATTATTTTATTATAAGTACCTAAAATTAGCTATTCATCTAAAGTTCTACTTTACTTCCTGTAAACTACTGAAAACAACCTAAACTATCATTTTGTCTATCTCTAGATCAGAACACACCAACCATCTGTTCTTTCATCACTGTATACGAAAATGGACAGGACATGTAGTGTTCCAGTGTGATGTGGATCAGCAACACTTGACATAATGCAAAGAACAAGAACAATTAAAAAGAGAACAAAAGAGAAAATCATTGTTGCCACAGCACTTTTTGAGAGATTGGCAGATAAAGATGTCACATATTTCAATGACGACAGTCACCGGTCTATAGTAGAATGTAAATTCCCCAGTTCATGTTTCACTGCATGATGTCACACATAAAAATCTTTGAAGACCGCTATATCTGCGGGGCGAATGGGGGTGCAATGCGGTGAGTGGTCAACACCAAAGCCATACCCCAAACTTTCAGAAAATCATACATATATAAATAACATTGGTGCAGAATGTGTTGATAGTCATGCACTTATCAAGATGAGGTTGACAAACCTTTACTTGAATCTAAGAGGCAATAAGCCCCATCTTAAGAATTAAGGTGTGATATTAAATATTGCTACAAAAGTACTTAAGACATTCAAGGTTTGAGGTTTTGGCTCCCTTCTTTGCCCCAGGCCCTGAAGAAACACAAAGGTTGTCGACCCATGGATGTATTGGGGTAAGTGCGGGGGTGTGTTAAAGTACCATATAATCTGGCAACCTGATGCCAACAGCATCACCGAACACACATTCCACTGAAAAACAAAACATCTGATCCACCAAAGCATATATTATTGCTCAAAGCACACACATGCACACACTTAAACCTTGCATTCAGAAGTACAATACACATACAAAATGGCTTGAAGGTCTTAAAGGGACAGTTCACATAAAAATCTAGAATCTTTCCTCACTTTGAAAAATTTCGTCCTTATGATGAACATGGAGAAATATATTTGAACAAATGTTTGTAAAAAGACAGTAATTGGACCCCATTGACCAACGCTACCAATATTTTTAATTCATTTTATAATTTTTTAGTATCTCACATAAAAAAATATTTTAAAATATTTTACAATGCGTGACAGCAAAAAGCTCTAGGGCACCTTTGACTACCATTGATTGTTGTCCTACTTCACTGTGTCTAACCAAACTAAAAAAATTATTCAGATTTAGAACAATTAGAAAGCCATTCATAAAAGAATTAAAAGAATTTGGGTGAACAATCTCTTTAACTTTAAATTCATTTAAAAATTCTCATTTAATACCAAAATCTGGTTTAAAATTTATATTGTAAGACTAACAAATTGGCCATTTTTAATCGACAATAATTCTACTGAAAAAACAATAATGTATTTTTACGTCCCCTTTACAGACTTCTAAAAGTTTCCGTAAAACCACATGATCCATGAGTTTCTGATTCAGATAGATGTATTTCTATCCAGAAACATTTACCTAACTGTTGCCAGATGAACATTTCCAAAAAGATACCAAGACCTTTCATCTTCTGAGAAAAGACGACTAGGATTAATACGAGACAAGGATCTTCAGGGTGATTTAAAGAAAGAGAAACCTCAACAGAGTGTCTGAAGATTGTGAAAATAAGAGACAGACACTTGCAGTTTACCTAACAGATCAAACAAAGAGATTTTCCAGCCTTTGGTCCATGGAAGTTTGAATGTACGTATGTACGTGTGCATGTAACGCTTTGTTTCAAGAAGCCTGTCACGTACAAAGAGAAGTCTGACTTAAGCAGTGGGGATTCAGAGCTTTCCACAAGACTTGTCTGTGTGGATGCCTTCCTTCTTAGCTGGTGCACAGTAGTGAGATTCCGTTGGACGGATGGAGCTGGTTAAGGGTCAATGAAAGCGGCAGTTAGAGTTGGGCCTTTCAGAGGCAGTTTTGTGGTCCATTGAGACCTCCTACCTCACACTGGACGCCAACATGTCTGACATGCCCAGTGAACATAGCATGACATGGGCTGGCCTGCGTTAACATGCTTTTCATACTACCCATACTATCTAAATACAATACCTTCTCAAACTCCTGTGGATGCATCTGGAAGTTCGGATCACTAAGCTGAAGCTTCAACAATTTCTCCTCTAACATCGTCAGCTTGAGCTTGTCTAAAGGATGAGACAGGGGAGGAAAGATAGATACATTTATTATTTTCCATTTGACATTTATCCAAAGCAACTTACAAGTATAATGCATTAGTGAGTTAATACTGCAGAGTAAACAAGGGTAAGGTGTCTTGCTCAAGGACACTTCAGTCATTGTCCGCTGGCACAGGGATTTAAAAACGTAACCTACTGCTTACAAGTCCAACTCTCTAATAACCAGACCACGACTGACCCAATAGTTAACAAACGTCATGATATTTTATATCTTAAACTGACCTTCATCGTTTCTGGCCTCGTGATCCTCTTTCAGCTCTTCATCGCTCACCGCGATCTTTATGCTTGATTTAGGAACAAACTCAGGCACTTTTACACCCTGCAGGATATTCTGAATATCCACATGATTTCTCGAGCCTTTGATTCCATAGATCTGACTGTATAAATTGGCCGAAGCCACGATGAAGTCCATATGGGTGGCCTGTGAAAAAAAAATGAAATCAAATTCTCTTATTGTAACCAAAAGCAAACCAGATGTGTTTGTGTTTGATTTGAGTTGGAAAACGCCGACATGGGGCTGCATGGAACAGCAGGGAATGTGTCAGGACAGGAAATGACGAATGGTTATATGTGTAACATTTAAAAAATGCAACAATTCCCAGTTAGCTACTGAACCCACATTCAAATCGCTGAGATAATTAAATAAAACCAAAACCTTTGGGGTAAAACCAGCCTTACTTAACACAGATAACATTTTTAGAGAAACACAGTCAACAATGAGCCATTAAGGTAAACAATGGTTGCAGACAGACTACAGTGGACATCATTTGCATATCTAGAGAAACATACTCAAAGCACTTGAGGGATTTTTGTTCAGGTGTATTTAAATTAATTTATCAATAAAAGCATGACTTGTTTGCTAATGTGGCACTGTCCAAAGGTGTGTGTGTGGGGGGGGGATCGCGGTTTAACATGTTGTCCCATCTTAGTTGCTCTGAGGTGATCAGTGACAGCAGAGAGTATTCGATTTACACTTTGTGAGAAACTGAGAGCTTATCAGATAAATGTCAGACGTTTCTGTCTGAAGAGGATGATGGGATAACCCAGGGGGAATTAACTGGCTAGAACTTACATTGTTGGTGTCAAAGGTCAAAGGATGTGGACATCTTTTTGCACCCATCCAGAATGGAAGACCAGAGCTGGTTACCTACAAAGAATTTCAAGAGAAATATTATATCCAATAAAATACATGAATCGCTCTTTGAGAATAACTATATATGTAAACTTATTGTTGTTACTTTGTTAAATATTCACGAAATGAAAAATTTTGCCCGTAAACAACTAATAGGAGCATGTTAAATGCTCAGTCTATATTTATTTAAAAAAATCTCATTTTAAGATTCCTTTCTCTGTCCCACATCTAACTGTACTTCTCAAAATAATGTGTAACCAACACAAAGTGATGTAATGTAATTGGAATGAAAATTAAATGTCAACTTTTTACAATTACAGTGATCAATGCATCAGGTTTAAAGAGTGCGGCTGTCCAACACTACACATGAATGACAAGCCCTGAAAATTTGACATGTGTTGTTGGACAAATGGAGCCCTGTCTGGTCACATGCTGTTGCTAAATGGATGTGATTGGTGACCGTAAAGCCCCTCTCTCCAGACCCGTCTCTCTGCCTTTTGCTCAGACAGACAGAATAATGACTTTATCATGTGTATATGTGTGTGTGTGCAATGCAGCGTATCCTGACAACTAAAAAAGTGCTGTTAATATAAGTACAGGCAGACTTGCAAAAAGCCACCAGAGACTCTTTTGAGTCTTTACAGGCAGTGCAC
This sequence comes from Triplophysa yarkandensis, assembly GCA_033220385.1. Classification (NCBI taxonomy): domain Eukaryota; kingdom Metazoa; phylum Chordata; class Actinopteri; order Cypriniformes; family Nemacheilidae; genus Triplophysa; species Triplophysa yarkandensis. The sequence goes on along the minus strand of CM065670.1, from coordinate 3,218,292 downwards.
CACAGGAGAATTTATAGTCTGACAAAGCAGTTACTCCAAGCTGATCCAACCCACATGTTTATTCTTAAACGATGTAGACTTAGACAATATACTCACGTATGTCCGATTTATAAACAATCACAAATAACAGGTCTCATAATACCAAATTTAGTCTTAATATCAATATCAAATTTAGCTATGTTTGTTCTTCAAAAGCCACCAAAAGTCTTTTTTTTTAAACAGACTTGTTATACTTTATCCATGTGTGAATGTTTTAACTTTTAAACAAACAGAAGAAACAAATATCTACTTTTTCAAGTTGTGGAACAGATGTATGGGTTCTAGAGATAATGGATATTTCGGAGTTTCAACACTATCTTTCCAATGGCTCACTTCTCTGAGACAGATGTTTATCTCTCTATGCAGAAATTATGATTTATATTTCTACAAATAGATACCGTTACGCAACAACAGAGCCACAACAGGAGTTAAACTATTTAATGTATTAATCTGTTATAGTAATATAAATCACATAAAGTGTTTAACAAATTAAAATGGGGCTGTGGGTCATTCAGTGATGAATGACACACAAACAAGTTTTTAAATATGTGATCCTGCCTGTGAAAACCCAGCTGATGTCTTTTATTACACATAAAAAGTGTGGAACAGACCAAATATTGGAATTACAATGAAATGAATAGGCATAATCAAAATTGAATGCTATTTTTTAAATAGATTTTCCGTCTTTAGCCTGGTGTTCACAATAGGATTACAAATTAATGGGATATATAAAAATAAAACATCTTGACGTGATAAAATTTGTCTAAAATATAACATTAGAAAACTGATATTATAAATAAAAAATTCTTTAAGGTAATTGTTATTGTGACTATGATTACCTCTATCCCTGCCCTGGGGGCTTGATATTACTAATGGACAACATCGCCACCTGCTGGTCTTACAAAGCCAACCTTATTCTCTAATTTTATCTTTTACAAGGGCTTAATGTACAATAATATAAAATCTGCTTGAATTATCAGCTTAAAGCAGCAACTTTCTATAGAGTTAGCTATATAACAGCACCAATGTGAAATGAAAAAAATCTGTGTTTGGATCTGTGTATTACCTGGTCATGCGGAAAGCAGTGCAGAAGTTGTCTAATGTCATTGTTGTAGAGTGTTTCCCACTGTCTGCGTGCCCAGCTGACACAGTCGGTCCAGTTCTGAGGCCGTTCCACAGTGACACTACTATAAACTCCTTCCAACACTTCCACGGCCTCAACATCTCCTCGAGCGACCGTGCGCTCCACAAACGCTGGATCGCTGCATTAACAAGAGACCACATTGGACATCAAGCAATATTATGAGTCACAATAAATCACAACAATAATCACATTTATAATCATTTAATGTCATCTATTTTCAAGGCTCTTGAAGCAAAACAGTTCATCTTCGAAAGGAAACTTGGGTGTAGTTTAACCTCAAAAAAGCCGTTGATGAATTTAAGGAGTCGAGTTCGTTGAGTGAGGGGGTTAGGTGTGGCCTTCATTGACTTAAAGGTCGCAAATTGCAGAATGCTAACAGGAAGTAGTTGAGATTTGGGCAGTTATGCCGTATCTGCTTCCTCCACACACCACCTCGACTTCCTGCACACTCGGCCCTCTATAAACATCCTTCACTTAATTTCAAGAGGAAAAAGATCTGACAGTTGGCAGAGGCAGGAAGTCAGAGAGTTGCGCTAATAATGGATGGCTAAGCATGGGCATCAGGAACCTATCCGTCAAAATATCTTAAGAACTTCACATTACCAATTTACTACCTTATGTTCTTGGTTAAAATAAATATTTAATATTAATTATTGGTATTTTGTCATACCTCAGATACAGGTTTACATTTTCTGCTTTGTGTTTGAACAGGCCTTCAAATTGATCTCGGGCCCACTGAAAACAAGAAAAACTTAATTTGAAACACATTCACTTTACTATAAAGTTATTACTCTCACCAGTAGCTCTCTCAGCCTATATACAACACACCTTATATAGCTTTATCCCATAGCTCTTTTATCTCACATATAGTGTATATAATATAGAAAAAAATACCCTGTCTATATGTCTCACCTGTAGGGTGTGCTCTATACGATGTGGGAAATTTTTAAGTGTGCATAGAGGAATGGCTTTCTGTCCTCCAGCTGTAGAGGATCCATAAGACTCGGTCAGATGTGGTACTACTACCAATGTGTGGCCCTTGCTTCCCAGAGTTCCTCCTTCCAGCATTGGCTTTTTGTTCCGCACACAACATTTGTCGAGATATACTCCTATGGTAAAAGGAAAATATTGTTGTGCACGAAACATAAAAATCTATTGTGGACACAGCCTAAAGTAGTTTTATAGTTGCATTTTAATGCATTATGGAAACATCACTCACTGGCATCAACATTGTCCAACGCTGCAGCCACTCCATCGAGCTCACTGTAAAATGAATGTGTATAAACCTGCTCGGTTTCTGGAGACACACGGTTTTGATGAGCAATGATATTCATGTAAGGATTCATCCTAGTAATGGATTCTGCTGCCGCCTCTGATTTTAGTCTCTGAACGAAACAAAGCAAGATTTTAACACCACAACTTTTGTAGAATCCCAACAAACAGTAAATATTAAGAGACACACACACACATATATATATATATATATATATATATATATATATATATATATATAAGAAGAATCAGAAGGAATAATATTTGTGCAACTAATTTGAAAGTCAACTGATGTTGGACCTGAATTGTGCTAGCAACTATTATTGCTTAAGCTTTAACCGTGGTTTATCCATTTAGACATTGCATTCAATGTCAGTTGTCACTGATATATTTTAAAATTAAATAACCTTAAAAAACGTTTCATCAAGTGAAAGTAAATAAATCAGGGTGTACATTGGAGGAGCGCGAAATCTCTCACCCCAATGTCTTTAGAGCCAAATAGAAATTGTCGATTCAGATTTGATCGCTCAATGGAGTCCATATCAGTAACCGTGATGTTCCCGCCCTCTCCAGCACCCAGACCAATCATAGCAAAGTTTTTCAGCAGCTCACAACCAATAGCTCCTGCTCCAACCTGTGACACAAACACACAGTATTTAGAATATAACCGTTTTTAAACTGCATGACTGTTGCAGGAATATAGATCTGAAATGCCAGGCAGTTGCCAGGAAACTATGACACATACATCCTGGAGACAGGGAATGCCACCTGACTCATAGTACTTCCTGTACATTCTACACTACTGTCTGTCAAAATCGGACATGCTTGCATGGCGGTGATAAATATATCCTGGCTTAGCAGCCAGCTACGCAATAATGTGAAATCTCTTTCCCTGCTGTTTAAGCTGCTGAAATACACTTACCAAAAAAAACTTTTGCTTCCCCAGTTTGTCTTGGAATGCAGATCCAAACACGGCAATCTGTCCATCATACCTACAGTCTCTCTAAAGGATAGAAAACAAAAACAAACAGAAAGCAGCTGAACAATTAAGACTTTAAATGTCATGTTTGAGAAATTTTGGGTGGCAAATGGCTAAAACAACATTTTAATGAGAAAACTATTGATGCTTACAGGGGCGCAGGCCTCTTCAGTCAGAAAACCATCATCAGGAAGACATTCCAAGGCATCAAAGTAAAGCCACTGTCTGAGAGGAGTGAATTTACCAGTGCAAGCCTGGGGATATTATGTCATATAATAATGAACAAAATGTAAATCAATTAATATTATAAATAAATTAAGGCACGAATACTGAAATATCCCATGTTGATTGATGTAGTCTATAAAATGATTTACTTAAACCAAACTTCTATCTCACCTTCAAGACTTCCTGAGCAGCCAGACCCCCAATGAACGCATTGAGTGGCGCCAGATCACCCCTAGCAACCAGAGATAATTTCCTCACAACATCTTCATCCAGGTCGTTGAATCCTATAGCTTCACTGAGCGCTTTTGTTATATTGACCAGCAATTCGGCATCAGCCTTTAGAGGGCAAACAAAGTACAGAACTTTCATATTGAACTGATTAAAACACAAATCGAATTAAAGTACCTGGGATCTAGGATTTGGTGTTCGGCTGTTTTCCTTGGTGAATTTATGCAGGGCAATGAATGCTAGATGCAGAGACAAATTTTTTTCGGTTTTGCCGTAATCTGTCTGCTCCAAAATCTCAGGATTTCTAATGACTTCATCCATAGCAACATCGAAAGGTTTCTGATAGCACAAAATATTCAATCGCATCATTTAATGTTTAATTTTTGTTATTAAATCAAGTCAAAAACTTCCAAGAGGTTTTGATAATCAAAATCAAGGGCCTTAGAGTTGGTTGTGTTTTGAAAAAAGCAATACTCACAAAGTTGAACGTCTTTGGCTGTTTGACCTCAGATGCTACTCCACATCTCTCATACTTAGAGAAACCTGAGGTGTCACAGATACTAAAGGAGTATTTGTCTAAAAATTAAAACAGGTGAGGTGTTATTTGCTCAATATATGTTATTGCAATGTCAAATGAGCTTTACCCAAAACACCATCACCTCTCTCTTTAATCTGAATAGGGTCGCATCCATTAAGTTCCGTCATGCCTTGAATTCCAGAGAAAGCCACAAACATGCCATCAGCAAACTGGTGGGGTTCCTCATCTGTGCAAGTCACAATGCCTGGATTTCCCTAAGATTCAAAATTATGCTCAAATTGTATGAAACAAAAGACAATAATTCATGTAAAAAGTTTAATAAAAACAGATTTTGGAATTTTGGAATTGATTTCAAATGAAAAATATGTAAACACAACACACTGAACCTAAATTGAATAAGGAAAATTATGTCTTCATTTAATCATCCTTCAAACCACTTTTGACTTTCTTTCTTTCTTTCTTTCTTTCCTTCTTTGACTATTTTTAAGTTCTGGGTGCACTTTCCTTTTAAAGACAGAACAGAAAGTGAAAATGTAAATTTGTTGTGACGTGTCACCTTGCTGATATGAGCTATCATGGCTGAAACTGGAGTGTCACCATCTGTATCTCGGACCACAAAAGAATCCCCAAAATCACAAAACAGCTGCCTGTAAAACACAAAAACATAAAACGTTTTAATCCCTAGAGATTAATAATACTAGTAATGTATATACTTTTTTATAGTTTACTTTAAGTATTTTTGTTATTTCATAGGAAGCAGCACTTCATACCCACAAAGTCCTCTGGCATCAGTCACAATAAACTTGATATTGTTTGCATGGCAAAACTTTCCCAAACGTAGCTGTTCATCTAAAGTGGAATTTGTGAGCACCACCACCTATAGAACAAATAACACATATAAAAAACAAAAACCTTTGATAAAGACACAAAATAGAAACCCACCTGGAACTGTTGGAGGAAGTCTTCATCGAGTCGGTCGGTGTGTGCCGTCACCCGGACATAGGGGTTAAGGCTAGACAGCGGTTTCTCAGAACACAATGCCCTGTTCTGACCCAGATCACTTTCCTTCAGGTAAAACTAAAGAATATCGATAAATATTTTGTGAATTACACATCGGTCATGTCAAAGTCAGCGCCTCACGTTGTTCCAACCCCACACATTACATTACACAAATTTTTTGTGTATTTCCATGCACCCATGTTAATAAGTGTACATTTTCTATTTGAAAACAACAATGATACTTATGATTTACAAGAAAATAGCACTTTCTGATATTATGTGTTTATAGGAAGAATGAATAACACGCTGGTGTGAAATATGACAATATTACCTGAGAAGACAGGTCTCTCCACTCAACCACACCATCATCCTGGACGGTGACGGACCGGACCCCGGCCAGAATCACATTCTTGGCAATCTCCACACCAAGACCTCTCATTCCAGCGATGAGAACATCCGATTTTCCCATGCGACGCATGGAATCATGGTCAATCACATACCTGGTGTGAGAAAAATGAACAATCGAACTGTGGTTAATGTCACATTTTACAGTTAATGATGAATTGTTTTAATATACATTCAGCTTACAATCAATAGCTCAACATTAAATGGTTAATGCATTGTTTTTATTAACAACATAACACAAATACAATACAATATACAATTGAAAATAATGCAGAATATATATAAAATAAAAGTCCTGCCCTTACAGCTGTCGAGAATATAAACTCTCATCAATATCACTTTGTGCCATTTTCCTGTAAAACAGTTAAAAACAGTTTAATCATTAATATCAAATTAAAAACATGTAACTGAAATTAATTTTAAATCATGAAACATTTAAATGCTATGCATTTGTATACATATATTTATAAGAATATTAATGTATTATTAATTGTTGCTTTTAAGTACATTTAATTGGATGTTTTACAAACAAACAAATATTGAATTTGCACAAATGCAAATTGCGTATAACATCATTTTCAAATATTAAACGTTTTCAATGTGTAGAGAAACATTTTATAGAGTAACTTTACCTAAAACAGACGATAGTCTTTGGCGTCCTCTGTCAAACAGAAAGTGAGAGAGTTTCGCTTTCGTTTCTGTCAAAACTCAAATCGAAATTCCGCGTTTAAAACCAAATGTGTTTAAATACAAAAAATTCACATAAAAAAACCTTTATTTTGTTTGTTTTATTTGCGAAAGTAACATAAAAAATATATATATTTAAAAAATAAAAGTCCTCTGGTGGATCAACACTAGATGGCGCCAGAAATACACAGAAATAGAAGAGACGACAAATCTGTCACTCACCGTTGTGGGCGGGTGTTGTGGCCCGGAAGTTCATTTTGATTGGTCAGACATGACTTGTCTACAGCAATATTAAAAATAAATATTCAGTAGTAAATCTCAGCTGTTTTATTGGAATTTAAACCCTGTTGTTTTTTACTTAATATTTTTATTTTTGTTTTTAACAAGTAAAAACATGATAGTAAATACCATTTATTTGCATAAATACTTTTGGCACATTTTATTTAGCAAACAACCGACAGCCATTACATCAAACAAGTTACTTTGTGTTATCTTAAACAACAACTATTATTGTTTTAAATAGCATTAAACAAACAAACATTTAAATGAATAATCATAGAAAAATAAAGCAGCTGATTTTCACATAAAACACAATTAATACAAAGGGGCAATCTTAAGAAAGCTGAATTTACAACTTAAGCTCTCCTTCATTTTCTTCGCAAAGTTCTGGTCTCTGACGCCATATATCAATGGACTCAATAATCTTGGCATTATATTTGTGATCAGATAAGTGAAGAACGTGATCTTACTTCTGTGTTCAGGGAACAGGGAAATGAGAATAAAATCCAAAAATGGTGCGAGATAAGACAACATACAAAGAAGTAACTGCACGGCATGCAACAACATTGTGTTTCGGGCCTTTTTTGCCGAACTTCCTGAACTGGCCTTTCTGGCTGTAAGCATGACGTTGTAGTAGGTGTAAATCACAGTAAGCCAGACTAAAGACATATAGATGACTTGTGAATAAGTCAAGCGATCCTGATGGGCTTTGGTAGAAAACAAAACTCTCCGGTTGCAGGAAACAGTAGACATCTGGAAAGTTGTGGGCTGGATTGAAAGTAAAATAAAGAAATCTGCCAGAGACGGTATGACTCCTATACACCAAAGAAAACAAATAAAGATGTATGTCCTTTGTGGTGTGCAAATCTGATGGTGATGCAGCGGTTTACAGACAGCGATGAAACGCTCAATGGACATACCAGCCAGATTCAAAGGACTTATCATGAAAGTGGTTGAAGCAAGAATTGACAATGTAAAACAAAAAGGAAAACTTACAAGTCGTAAAACGTAACTCATCACATAAAGAGTTACTGATAGAAAGATCATGATCATGTCATTTATGACAAGATGAATGTATAAAATATATCTTGAGTCTTTGGAAAATATTGAGTTGGTAAGAAAGGTGACCACCAGCATTCCATTAATAGAATTAATTATCACACCAAGAAAAACGATCACAATGTTTTTAGCCAAAGCTTCCTCATAAGTATCCAAAGGACCAGATGTGGAGTTCATGTTCAGGTTAAATTGCAGGGAAGTATCTGAAAAGAACAGCAAGATTCTGGTTGATAAAAGATAGACCAAGTACAATCTGAACATGACTGAACATAATAATAGAAATAATAGTTGAATATACATTTAATATACATTTATTTAAAAACTGTATTTTTGGATTCCTAGTCCATCAGGTTTCCGAGGTCATGTAGATACACCTACCTTAAAGCCTTTACAGTACAACTGGATGTAAATGTACAGCAATGTGACGTTCCTCTGAGTTTCACCGCAGTGCCGCATGTTCGTGGGTTTATATTGGTTTAGAATATGATAGAGATCATGAATATTAAATTTGTTCGTTGCCCTAGAGTCATGATTTTTTTGCATTCATGTATTGCCGAATTATGAAGTCTGAACACAATCAAATTACTTTTGAAAAATGGTGCTTATTTCTATAGAATTACCTTTTCACTTTTTTGACTGAGTATAATGAAATAAATTGCCATTGAGAATACAGTCCACATGATAAAAATATTTGACTAAATATAGTCAAGGACGTTGATCATATTTGGTCAAATGGTTTTAATATCAATATACTTTAATGTCACCTTAGACTATCATCCAATAGAATGTAAGTTTTATTGCTGCTAAAATCAATCTCTTATGGTCTAAACAGACTGCCGGCGAAAATTCAGCGAATATGTTCGCTGTGATCATGTTTCTACATTAAAGCAATAGATTCTTATAAGGGCCTTCACATAGAACGCGAACTTTGGTCTGCCGAAAAAGGGAAGTTTTTTTTCGTTTACTGCGAAGAATTACCCCCCACCCTTGACAAAATTGGGAAACAGGCCTTCCAATTAGAGGCGAGCACAACCTCGTGTACCTGGAGCCACTACTGTTAAACAAAAGGTCTAAAAGGTCCACTTTTGATTGTAACACGGTTACAGTAACAGTTATCACACGGTAGATGAAATGACTGGCTCTGAGTAGGATAACGTTTATAAATTGTACAACTTATAAGTGATCTTTATGAGTAGTATTATATCTAGCAATTGTTTAACATGTGAATTGTCACATTGTTCGGGGCTGGTATTTGTCATGTTTGCATAAGGGGAAGCAATGGCCTAGCTGTTAGAGAGTTTGACTGATGACCTCAGGGTTGTGGGTTCAACTCTTGGGCCGGCAATATCATCATATATATGCCCTCGAGCAAGGCACCAAACACTCAACTGCTCCCCGGGCGCCGCAGCATAAATGGCTGCCCACTGCTCCGGTTGTGTGTTCACAGTTGACGTGTGTGTTCACAGTTGACACGTGTGTTCACAGTTGGTGTGTGTTCAATGCTGTGTGTGTGCTCTTTGTATGAGTTAAATGCAGAGCATGAATTCTGAGTATGTGTCACCATAGTTGGCTGTATGTCGCTTCACTTTATATATCATATCATAACGTAACATATTCATTTATTAATCTTTAACTAGTACTAGTGCTTGTTTAAACTCTTTTTAATTATACAATGTTAACCACAGGTCTTTAAAACTATAATTATGTACATTGTTGCTCCAAATAAATAGATGTTAAACATACAAACATTGTTAGTGTTTCTTCAGTTAAATTCATTAAACTCATCAGTAATTACATAGGTAAATGCCTACGATCATCTGCGTGAATACTTTTAAAACATAACACCATATATAGACCTTTTTATGCAAGATAATCTACACCTGTAACAAATTTCGGTAAATAACTTGAACTTATGTTTATGACGTGCTCTAAATATCACAGTCATAACCAGCCAGAGCACTTTCTTGTTAAAACATGAAATTAAAATATACGGTGACGTTATCTCAATCCATATTTATTTGTGTATTGATTATAAAAAGTTTCACATCAGTTTATATGGCTCTCGTCGCGCTCTAAGTGTTTTATGGTAAAATTCTGGAAAAAAACACTGGAATGCATCAGTAGCCATCAGCATCACCTGGCTTACCGGAGAGGAATAGCTGGTGACAAAATTCGGTTCGCTCTTCATCTGATAGCTTATTTGGTCTGACATTCGTTTCGCTTGTTCGGTTTGTCCACAGCATGAAAGGACCTAAACTGTTAAATTACATGTTTGACGACACAAATAAATCTTCTGAAAATATCTCTCATTAAAAATGTGCATAAAACAGTAAAATAATTTCAAATTATTTGGTCAAAAATGCTATTAAAAATCACATGATGTCACAACCCTTAAAAAAGATGTTGCTTTATTTCTTTTACCGAATTTTGGTCTCTGACACAGACAATTAATGGATTTAGCCACATTGGTATTATATTTGTGATCAGATAAATAAGTAAGTGCTGTTGGTCTTGTTTACTAGTTAAATAAAATGTTTTACATTGCACAAATGACACAAGTGAGCAACATTCTGCTGATCTGTGCATTGGAATAGGAGAACCAATCAACACCAATTGTTTGGAAAAATGAAAGAAGAAGAAAAAAGAACTGCACAGATAGTAAGCTTTTACATTGATAAATAAGTTTAGTCATTTACAATACTACATACACTTGCAAACATTTTAACAAAAGCTAGAAAAATAACACAATTAATTGCTTGAAACAAAAAGTATATTTAGAAACATAAAATTAAAATATATTTTTGCGTGACATTTCTGTTCTTATCATATAATGGGAATTGTTTCTAGGATATTATTTCTAATATTATGTCTTTGTCTTCTGAAAGTTAAAACCATGGCCAAAATGGGAATATAAGCAAAATAATATAAATAAATGCACAGCGTTCTATACTGTTATATATAATTTATATTTATAATATTAATTGGGTCTTCAAAACAATTAAAATAATTAAAACAAACAATGTTGCGCCCACTACAATAGCGTTGTCATATTTTTGGCACGATCTTTAGAAAAAAAAATGTACAAGTAAAGTTTTCCTTCATTTTCTTCACAAACTTCTGGTCTCTGACACCATAAATCAAAGGACTCAGTAATCTTGGCATAATATGAGTAAGCAGATAGGTAAAGGTTAAGATGTTACTCTTGTGTTCAGGGAACAAGGAAGTGAGAATATAATCTAAAACTGGGGTGAGATAAGACAACATACAAATAAGTAACTGCACGGCATGCAACAATATTGTGTTTCGGGCCTTTTTTTCTGAACTTCCTGAACTGGCCTTTCTGGCTATAAGCATGACATTGCAGTATGTGTACATTACAGTAATCCAGACTAAAGACATATAGATGACCTGTGAATAAGTCAAACGATCCTCATGGGGTTTAGTAAAAAACACAACTCTGGGGTAGCAGAACACAGCAGTCCTCTGGAAAGATGTGGGCTGGATTGAAAGTAAAATAAAGAAATCTGCCAAAGACGGTATGACTCCTATACACCAAAGACAACAAATAAAGACGTACGTCCTTTGTGGTGTGCAAATGTGATGGTGATGCAGCGGTTTACAGACAGCGATGAAACGCTCAATGGACATACCAGCCAGATTCAAAGGACTTATCATATAAGTGGTTGAAGCAAGAATTAACAATGTAAAACAAAAAGGAAAACTGACAAGTTGTAAGAAGTAACTCATCACATAAAGAGTTACTGATAGAAAGATCATGATCATGTCATTTATGACAAGATGAATGTATAAAATATATCTTGAGTCTTTGGAAAATATTGAGTTGGTAAGAAAGGTGACCACCAGCATTCCATTAATAGAATTAATTATCACACCAAGAAAAACGATCACAATGTTTTTAACCAAAGCTTCCTCATAAATATCCAAAGGACCAGATGTGGAGTTCATTTTCAGGTTAAATTGCAGGGAAGTATCTGAAAAGAACAGCAAGATTCTGGTTAGTTAAAGACAGACACCCACAATCTGAACATTACTGAATTTAATAATAGATATAATAGTTAGATATACAAATTTAAAATAATGTAAAATTAGATTCATTTTATTAAAAATATTTATTAATTTTATAAATCCATTCTGTTTCAGAGGTCCTGTAGGTACAGTCACCTTAAAGCCTAAACAGCACATCTGGATATAAAAGCCTGGCTATGTGACGCTTCTGTAAGATTTACTGCAGTGTTTGCATTATCATGGGTTTTTATTGGTTTGATAAACGGCAGAGATCATGAATATTAAATTTTCCCTGGGGTCATTTGAAATTTGTTCTGCATTTATTAAATTGTAGAGTTGTGAGGATCTTTACACAATCAAATTATAACAAATTGTGCTTGTTCCTATGGAATTCTATTTATGTTTAACTGTTTTGACTGAGTATACTGAAATCAGTGTCATTTAAATCAGGGCCACATCATAAAAATTTGATGTATGATACAATTCTAAAGATAGCCAAAGGTTAATAATGTTGATAAGGTTATTTGGTCAGATTATTTAAAATAATTGTACTTCATTGATACTTCAATCTTACAACCAACAGATCTTACAAATTTCAATAAGTGTATTTAAGTTTTACTTGTCAAAAAATTTATTAAAAATTGAAATAAACAATTTGACTAAAAACCTTTAATAAACAAAATCATATTCATGATGGCACAAACCCTTGACAACTTACAATAAAAGTGTTATTTGCAAATTTGTGGTCTTGAACACCATGAACTTAGCAATATAAAAAAAACTAAATAGCCTGTTCGAGCTCTTTAAGCTACCAAACTCTGAAATTCTAAAAGAATACAGAATACTTAAATCCACCAAAGGGGTAAAGTGTTCTCATGTGTAACAGCTAAACTTTGGAATAGCCTTCCTAACACTGTTCGTGGTTCAGTCAATGCCCCCCAATGAAAATCTACAAAAAAATGTTAATGTAATATTCATGTAGTACAGTTAACTTGTTTTTTCTACCACCCTTCCCTAGATCAAGATGATGGAGCCTAAAGATGAAGGAGGCCATCTGGCATGTCCCCCAAAACACAACACAAAAACACACATTGATTGCATTACATTATTTTAATTATTTCCTTTTATATTACTTATGTTTACTTTAATTTGTCCAAGAACACGTGGGCTTGTAGAGATGCAGCAGCTTTGCCAGAGGAGAACAGATTGTTGTTACAGGTTTCTCTCAAGGTTTTTTCCTCTTCAAGGTGTTTTCCAAGCCACTGGCTGTCTCTGTTCTCTGCCCTTGTGCTGCCATAAGGAGGATGCTGACATCAGCTAAAACTGCACTTATTAAAAACATATAAGTGCTATTTATTAGAACCCCATATAAGCATGTATATATTTGACCATAAAGCTTGCATAATATATTAATTATATCTCTTCTTATGATTTGTTTTGCTTCGATTTTTTAACAAATGTAACATACCATGTATCATGTATTGCTGCTTGAAAACAATGAAAAATGTAAAAAGTTCTTATTAAATAAAGTTGAATTGACATTGTTAGTACATGCATGCTTGCCTTATTTAAGTACAGTCTAGTAAACTTAAAGTGTGACACATGATATTACATACAAGCTGAATGTCAAACGTAAGAAAAAGTCAATTTTTACAATACAAACATATCTATAGAAAGAAAATGGTAGTTTTTGCTTCTTTGTTTATTGCTTTGTTGATTCAACTTTTACAAGACGCAATCTGCATGCAAAAAGTGTTTTCATGTGTTTGTAAAAATGTTTATCTCGAACACCATATATCAAAGGGCTGAGTAGTCGTGGCATTAAGTTTGTCAACAGGTAATTTACAAACAACACAACAGTTCGATAAGAAGGTGAAAGTGGGGAATAAATCCTATCTATAACAGGAGTGATGTAAGATAACATACAGAGCATAAGCTGTATTCCATGTAACAGGATGGTGCTCTGGGCTTTTTTAATCGAGGATTTATCCGTTTTAGCCTTTCTGGCTGCAAGCAGCACCCTAAAATAAGTGAATACAAGAATCAGCCACACCACAGATGAGTACAGTCCATTCATAAATTTGTTCAGTGTTTCATGGTATGGTGTGTTGTACAAATACGCTGAACTACAGTAAGTACTTGCAAAAACGGGTAAAGGACGAACTATATAGAGGACTATCAATTCAGCAAACACAGGTATAACTCCAATCCCCCAAATAAGAGAGATGAGGATGTACGTCCTGCGTACGGTACAGATCTGAGCGTGATGTAGAGGTTTACAGATAGCAATGTATCGCTCGACGGCCATACCGGCCAAAGTCAACGGAGTATTTTTATGAGTAGTTGAGGCTATTATTAACAGTACAATACAGAATGGCACAGGTACATTCGACCATGCATAGGCCATGACAAAAAGAACAACAGTTATAAAAACCATAAGCATGTCATTTATGACCAGATGAATGTATAAAATATATCTGGGGTCATTGTAGAAAGTTGAACTTTTAAAGAATGTGAACACAAATATTCCATTGACGCAGTTTATAATGATTCCAAGAAGCACAATAGTGAAATTTTTGGCGAAGCTTTCTGCATATCTATCTGCTAAACTGTACTGAAGCGCTGTAGAGTTCATTGTCCTTTTCCCTTAGAGGATCTCAAAGTACAGATGTACGGAAAGCATCAGGTAGATAGAAGACTGGTCGTTTTTCCTATTATCCCAGTGAATCTGATAAGAAACACAACGCATTATGTTTTATTAGCGGAAATGATCATTTTAAGATGAATACAAAGGCAAAATTCTAATGTTTGTGATAAAGCAAATACCTTTTTTGTTGTCTGGTAGATTTTTAACTCAAGAGGAGGGATTACCCATTTATATACAGTTGTCACTGTTGTGTATCATATGAGCAAAAAGTCCCAGGGGTGGGGTGTGAGAAGAGTCCAGAAAGCTAATGGGGGCTTTATTGTATGCATTAAAATTGAATTTATACAGACTAATTGTGATTTTTCGTCCAACAAAAATCTTTAAATGTTAAAGCTTTGAAATTAGTTTTCTATACTGATTAAATAATGTGTATATATAAGATAAAAATATGTAAATCTTATTCTTTTTTAATTGTTTTAGGATTCATCAAAAATAATAGGTGTGTATAAAAATATATATTTAATAAAGAAATATTTCATTCATAACATAAAAGGTATTTTATTAAACTACTTACTGTTTAATTTTTTTGATATTTACTTAGCCACACTAAACTGACTTTATTTTTTCGTGAGAGAATTTTGCGTGAAAACAAAAATTAGGAAATTGAATGGCTTTAAAAATAAGTGAACCTATTGTTTACATTTTTGTACATGTAAGCAAAAAAGTTAATCGCATTAACTCTCATTAATATTTCTATTAGAATTCACCAAAAATTTTGCTTCCTACTGTGTGACACACATCTGTATATGATAATTAAATACTTAGTAAATAATTATATACTTAAACGTTTTATGAATTTGTTTTATGACTTTAAGAGAAATAAAACATTGGGTTTTAAATCAATTCGCTTTTTATTATTATATTAAATTTTTTTTAACAATGCACAATAAGTATTTTTTTACAGTCTTTAGAACACATTTAGTTTAGAAAACATATAGTATTCCCTCCGTTGTACAATGAACTCCACACTGCTTCAGTATATAGGAAATCATGACCTAGTGCTAAGAGAGTTTGACACCTAACCCTAGGGTTGTTGGTTCAAGTCTCGGGCGGTCAATATCATGGCTCAAGTGCCCTTGAGCAAGGCACTGAACCCCCAATTGCTCCAAGGGCATCTCAGCGTAAATATCTGCACACTACTCTGGGTGTTTTAGTGATTGTTGAGTGTGTTCACTGCTGTGTGAGTTCACTCTCGATAGGTTAAATTCTGAGTATGGGTCACAATACTTTGCTGTATTTAACGTCACTCTCTCATAAATCAGTAGATAAAGATAATGTCATGATTGTTATTCCTTGGGATCATTCTACAATTCTATAATTCACAAGGCCACCATACATGATCCTTGAATGGTGCAAGCATTTTTTATCATTCCTCAATATTTATTACACAAGGTATCAACATTTTTATATATTTGTCAACCCAAAAAGACTCACTGTGCATTAAAGCTATATTTCCCTTTCTGTCGGTCTCTCAACGTTGTGTCGAAGAACGACAGTATGGGGTTCGCTCTTGAGAACCAATCGACTCTGACTTTATTTAAAAGGCCAATGAAATTTGGCGAATGAAATTTGCATGCCGTGCCCCGCCCCGGACATCCGGGTATAAAAGGGGAGACGGCGTGCTCATTCATTACCTTTTGTTCTTCGGAACCTGGCGGATGACTTCGAGTCTGAAGCAAGAATCGACTTCTGGCGATCATTTTCCTGCTGGTGTCACGACGCGGTTTGCAGCAGACTGTCCATCTTCGGCTCCCCTGAGCGTCCAGCAGAAGACAGAGAGTGTCTTCTCTTTCTTAAAAGAGCAATTTTCTAAACAGCGTGTTGCTTCATGGCGCATAGCTGTTCCCTTGGTTGCGGCAAGCTTGTCCTAGATGGGGACACCCATGATGTCTGCCTCGGGTGTTTGGGTCTCCAGCACGCTGAGGCAGCATTTATGGGACCGACCTGCCCGCATTGCGAGCAGATGTCGATCAAGACGTTGCGGTCACGGGTGGCTTCTTTCCTTGGAGAGCGAGCCACCATTTCGTCAGCTTCCTTGGGATCGTTGGCTGCGGCTACGGCACGGTCAGCGGTCTCGAGGAGCGGCGTCCGTGATTACGAGGGGTCTATAGATGCCACCCCGTCAGCCTCTGGCTCGCGGAGCGTCTATACCTCGGCACGCTCGTCTACCCCATCAGTGAGAGACGGTACGCCGTCTCTAGCTTTCCTCCGGGAGGAGGACGAGCTGTCTGTCGCAGCATCGGAGGGTGACCTGCTAGCCTCGGATTCGGAGGACATCCTAGAGCTTCCGCCTCCGGCGGGTAAGTCCCGGGATGATCCGGATCCTGAGATGGCGGCCATGCTTTCCCGGGCTGCCGCGAGCATTGGGCTTCAGTGTACGGCCCCGCCGTCACCCCAACGTTCGCGGCTGGACGCATGGTACCTGGGATCCGAGCGGGGTTCAAAGCCACGCCCGATCCCAGTGCCATTCTTTCCGGAGGTGCACGAAGAGATCACGAAGTTGTGTAATGCGCCGTTCTCGGCGCGTACACGGCAGACGGGCTCTTCCACCCTCACTTCCCTCGATGGGGGGGCAGCAAGGGGTTACGTTGACATACCCCAGGTGGAGCGGGCTGTTGCGGTGCACTTGTGCCCTCAGACCGCTTCTACCTGGAGGGGTCGGCCGAAACTTCCATCCAAGGCGTGTAAGATCTCTTCGACCCTCGGGTCGAAGGCTTACGCTGCCGCTGGACAGGCTGCTTCCTCGCTCCATGCCATGGCCATCCTGCAGGTCCACCAGGCCAAGGCTCTTAAGGAGCTAGACGAGGGAAGTTCTGACCCCGCAGTTCTGCAGGAGCTGCGCACTGCGACTGACCTGGCCCTTCGGGCCACTAAGGTTACGGCGCGTGCCCTGGGTCGGACGATGTCCACTTTGGTGGTCCAAGAGAGACACCTCTGGCTGAACCTTGCGCAAATGCGTGAGGCCGAGAAAGTCCGCTTTCTCGATGCCCCCATTGCGCAGGGTGGGTTGTTTGGAGACACGGTGGAGAGCTTCTCCCAGCAGTTTTCCGCCGTGCAGAAGCAGACGGAGGCTATCAAGCATATCCTCCCTCGCCGCAGCCAGGCCGCCCCCGGGCCGTCTAAGCTCCGTGCATCGTCTGCTCCCAAACGGCCTCGCCCCTCCCAACCGACCACTCCGGTTGTATCTCCCCCTGAGGCGGCGACCCGGAGATCGGCGACCCGGAGGAGAGCGACTCCTCCCAGTCAGCAACCACCCCGCAGGAAGCGCGGGAAGCGGTCCTGACGGGAGACAACCAGCGGAGGAGACACCACCATGCCCGGCCCAGGACATTCGATCTCCAAAGTGGCCGGTGCGGGACGATCCTGCCACGTCCCAACTCGTGCCGGGCCCTTTTCAGGGCCTGGCGCCCACTTCCTCTCAAAAAGGGCTGTTTCCTCCTCTGGTCTTAAAACTCAACCGTTATCACTCTCCGAGCGACGGTGTACGGTTACAAGACGTTTCGTCAGTCCGACCCGACGTTGCGTCAACCCGACCCAACATTGCGTCACGACTAGACGTTGCGTCACATCGGCGGAATTGCAGTCAGACACACGCTCAAACAGACGGTGTGCTACACTGCAAATCCCACATGCAGGTAAGTACTCGGGACAGCAAGCCCCTAGGGGATCCGTCCCCAGGCAGAGCGGCTGTCCTGAGAGCCACAGAACCCCCCTCCATGGAGATGGTGAAGGAGATCGTTCCTCTGGTCCCACTGGCCCAACGACTGCACGCATGGTCCATGCTAGGCAGACCAGGGCGGTGGCTAGACTGAACGATCCGTCTCGGCTATGCGATCCAGTTCGCCAGACACCCTCCCAAATTTCGGGGAATCCTTCATACCTCGGTACGAGGGAAGGATTCCGCCGTCCTTCGGGCAGAGGTGGCGACTCTTTTGGCAAAAGAAGCGATCGAATCCGTTCCCATGGCCGAGATGTCATCGGGCTTCTACAGCCCGTACTTCATTGTCCCCAAGAGAGGTGGAGGGCTGCGCCCAATTCTGGACCTGCGTTCACTGAACAGGTGTCTATACAGACTTCCGTTTAGAATGCTAACACAGAAGCGCATCCTCGAGTCTGTCAGACACGAGGATTGGTTCGTGGCGATCGACCTGAAGGACGCGTACTTTCACGTCTCGATACTTCCTCGGCACAGACCGTTCCTACGGTTCGCCTTCGAAGGTCGGGCGTACCAGTACAAGGTCCTGCCCTTCGGGCTGTCCCTATCTCCCCGCGTCTTCACGAAAGTCGCGGAAGCCGCACTATCCCCCCTCAGAGAGCAGGGCGTGCGTGTACTAAACTATCTCGACGACTGGCTTATCTTGGCTCACTCGCGAGATTTAGTATGTACACACAGGGACATGGTGCTTCAGCACCTAAACCGATTGGGTTTACAGGTCAACCGGGAGAAGAGCAAGCTCGCCCCAGTGCAGAGCATCTCTTATCTCGGTATGGAACTAGACTCTGTCACCATGTTTGCACGACTCACGGAGGAGCGTGCTCAAGCCTTGCTGCGAAGCCTGAGCAAGCTCAGGTTTCCAGTGGTCTCCCTGAAATATTTTCAGAGGCTCCTGGGGCATATGGCATCCACGACTGGGGTTATCCCACTCGGGTTGATGCACATGCGACCACTTCAACATTGGCTTCAGAGTCGGGTTCCGAGGAGCGCGTGGCGCACAGGCACCAGGCGGATTGCCATCACGCCTCAGTGTGGGAGCACCCTGGCCCCATGGTCCTCCAGGACCTTTTTACGAGCGGGAGTAACCCTCGGACAGGTTTCGAGGCGCGTTGTGGTGACAACGGACGCCTCCCTGTTGGGCTGGGGAGCAGTGTGCAACGGGCATGCAGCTTCGGGTCGATGGACGGGTCCCCGACTGTACTGGCATATCAATTGCCTGGAGTTGTTAGCGGTCATGCTCGCCCTCAGGAGGTTTCTACCTCTAGTGAGAGGCAAGCATGTGCTGATCCGCTCCGACAGCAGGGCCGCGATAGCGTACATCAACCGCCAAGGCGGGATGCGCTCGCGCCGCTTGTCACAACTTGCCCGACGCCTCCTCCTCTGGAGTCAGCAGAAGATAAGATCTCTGCGAGCCGTATTTCTCCCAGGCTACCTGAACCAGACAGCCGACGCGCTCTCTCGTCAGACGCCGCCTCGAGGAGAATGGCGACTCCATCCTGGGACGATCCGGCTGATATGGGAACTGTTTGGTCAGGCACAGGTGGACCTGTTTGCCTCGCCAGACAACACCCATTGCCCCCTGTGGTACTCCTTGACCGAGGGCTCCCTCGGCACGGATGCCCTAGCGCACAGCTGGCCCCAGGACAAGTGGAAGTACGCCTTCCCCCCAGTGAGCCTTCTTGCACAGGTCCTGTGCAAGGTCAGGGACGAGGAACACCAGGTCCTGTTAATTGCGCCATATTGGCCCAACCAGGCTTGGTTCGCAGAGCTAATACCTCTAGCGATAGCTCCCCCCTGGCCCATTCCCCTGCAGAAGGACCTTCTGTCCCAGGGGAAGGGTACAGTATGGCACCCGCGACCAGACCTCTGGAATCTCCATGTCTGGTCCCTGGACGGGACGAGGAGATCCTGAACGAATTGCCTCCGGCGGTGGCGGACACAATTGTTCAGGCGAGGGCACCAACCACGAGGCGTTTATACGCTGTCGTCCTGGTGCTCTTCACTCGGTGAAGAGCCCGGAGCATGTGCGATCAGTGCAGTGCTGTCCTTTCTCCAGGAGAAACTAGAGGACAACCTTTCGCCATCTACGCTCAGGGTATATGTTGCCGCGATTGCCGCACACCATGAGCTGGTGGAGGGTAAGTCTCTCGGAGAGCACAGCCTGGTCACAAGGTTCCTCAGGGGTGCGAGGCGGGTTAATCCCCCGCGTCCAAGCTCCATACCCTCTTGGGATCTCGATGTGGTCCTAGCGGGCCTTTCCGAGACTCCTTTTGAGCCCCTAGTAGAGTCTGACCTTCCTCGTCTCACGGGGAAGACAGCACTCCTAGTAGCGCTCGCCTCTATCAAGAGGGTAGGGGACCTACATGCACTCTCCATGTCCGACGAGTGCCTACAGTTCGGGCTGTATAACTCTCACGTTATCCTGGGACCCGACCCGGCTACGTGCCCAAAGTTCCTACCACCCCCTTTCGGGATCAGGTAGTGAACCTGCAGGCACTCCCCACGGGGGAGGAAGACCCAACTCCTTCAGTGCTGTGTCCACTACGAGCGTTACGCTTCTACCTGGAACGCACGCAGAGCTTCAGGAGCTCTGAGCAGCTTTTTGTCTGTTATGGAGGTCAGCAAAGAGGGAGAGCTGTCTCCAAACAGAGATTGGCACACTGGATCGTGGATGCCATTTCCATGGCTTACCGATGCCAGAACCTGCCATGCCCGCTCGCAGTGAGGGCTCACTCTACTAGGGGTGTAGCCTCCTCGTGGGCATTCGCTCAGGGCGCCTCTCTGGCAGACATCTGCACAGCTGCGGGTTGGGCTACGTCCAACACCTTTGCAAGGTTTTATCACCTCAGGGTGGAACCAGTATCAGCTCGGGTTTTACGCAGGTAGAACTAGCCACTGGCCGGGCGTACGCCTGCGAAAGAGCCTTCTTCCCTTTTCAGGTGAGTTCAGTGCTCTAATCTACCTCTCTACTTCCCCTACGTGTGAGTATAGGTAACCTAATTCCATCATTCAGCACCTCCATGGTAACAGGCCGGGCGGAGCGGACCTTGTAACCAGGCTGAACATCGGAGTGACTGCCCTTTTCAGGTGAGCCCCTTTCTTCAGCCAGTGCTCCGTAAGTAGTGGCTTCCCCCTCAGGGGTGGCCCCGTACGATGTAATTCCTTCACCAGAATTCCCCCATTAGGTGAATGTGTGATCTCCCTCACGTGGTGCTCCCAAAATACAGGTAGCAATGAACACAAATTTTTTCCATGAGTTTTCTGCCCTTATCAGGTGAGACCATTGGTACATCTCCACATGTTAACCTCCCTACGGTAGGATGTGGCCTGCGTAACGCACTCCCTCCTTGAAGGGGCCGCGTTTCCCAGTGCAGTTCACGGTCGGGCGGCTATCTCGCTGTAGAGATAGGAAGGCCGTCGCCCTTGGAGACCGGTGGTAAGTTACCTCTCACCTTTTTGTCAAAAAGCTCTGGGACGTGTTACCATTTCCCCACTGGAAGGTTACGCTCTCGCGTAGAAGCACAGACCATTGGACCCGCTCGAGCCTGTCAGGGTCGCTCCGCTAGAGATCGTGATGCAGCACAGCGCCGTGGCGTGTTACATAGGAACCCCATACTGTCGTTCTTCGGCACAACGTCGAGAGACCGACAGAAATGGAACGTCTAGGTTACTGTTGTAACCCCGGTTCCCTGATGGAGGGAACGAGACGTTGTGTCCTTTCGTGCCACGTGGCTGTGCTGCTCGCTGCAGCGATTGTGAGTCATCCTTACGTTCCTCAGCACAAAAGGTAATGAATGAGCACGCCGTCTCCCCTTTTATACCCGGATGTCCGGGGCGGGGCACGGCATGCAAATTTCATTCGCCAAATTTCATTGGCCTTTTAAATAAAGTCAGAGTTGATTGGTTCTCAAGAGCGAACCCCATACTGTCGTTCTTCGACACAACGTCTCGTTCCCTCCATCAGGGAACCGGGGTTACAACAGTAACCTAGACGATTTTTAAGTTTGTGTAAACTAGGAATAAAACTAATGATCTTTGTGGGCCACAAGAACACTTGTAGATGACTTTTAGAGAGTCTGCTGGTGGCTATACTCTGACTCTCTACACTCAACACAACTTCAGCTGAGTGACCACAGTAACAATGCCAAAGTTTGCCAACTCTGTGAGGCCAAACATAAAACTGACCTGAGGCTGAGGGTTCATGAGCATGGGTTGTTGAGCCTATTTTGGCACAGAAAAATCACATGTTCACCACATGATGTCCCGTCATGTTCATGTGCCAATTATGACAAAAATAAAAATTAATTTCAGTTGTTCTCAAGTACATTTTTCGTGAATTACTTAAGATATTGAGATACGCTTATTTTTTTTAACTTTTAACATAAGGTAGCTGTTGGGAAATCTTGCTGGAAGCAGAGCTAATCATTAGTGATGGAAAGTCCGACTCTTTTTAAAGAATCGTTTCTTTTGACTCAGCATCCTAACGACTCCCAAATGGCTCTTTTATTGTATCCCAATTTAGTAATTGTAAATTTTTTGTGTATTAATATTTATTCACCATATTCTTTCATAGAAAAACGTATTTAGATTTTTTTTTACAAAAACAAAATTCTAACAGTAAAATTGAACATTTTTGAATAAAAAAAAACATAATTTAAATTATTGAACAGATGTGCTTACACTTAAATCCAGCTCTTCCGTCTCTCTCTGGCGTCCTGTAGCACTCGTTATCATCATGTTGTGTGCAAACATAATTAAATAAATTAATTGATTACATTTCTACATAAATTACTGGAAAAAACTGAACGCTGTTATTGGACCGTCTTTTCCCCTCTTTTACCTAATGGTATGATGCTAATCCATCTTTCCATGCATGCCGTCCTCTCCAAATAATGTCCTGTCCCATCCTGCAGATAAAGATTCGACTCTCCTCGATGAGAGTTGGCTCTTCTCATTAACTACAAAGAATCGACTCTTAGAGTCTGCTTGTTCGTGAATAGCACATTACTATGAACCATGGTGGACGTATGAACTGTAAATATCAAAGATGCAATTAAGTATATTAAAAGTGCTGACACTTTACTGGGTCGTTGGGTCGGCATCTGCTATCTTGAAAATAGAGAATTTAAGCAACAGCTTCAAAATGGAATGACTATGGCGACCGGAAGTCATGCGATAGACGGTGGATGTAATAACTCAAGCAATTGAAAAAAAGGCAGTACAAAAATTTTATTTAGAAAAGCATGAGAATTAATTTTTTGGGCATGAAATAAAACCTCACACACTCGACAAAGAACAAACCATTAAAGTCGCGCATTCATAAGAACTTAAGATCGCTGCCGTTCCGTCTCTCCTGAAACCCGGGAGACCCCTCATGAGTCCGATCAATGCATCACAGGGTCAGTTGTGCACCTCTGCTAAAATATTTGTAAATATTAAAATGATATTTTGTATTCCAATCCCAGAATGAATGTATGTACAGGAAACAATCATTGTATTTTATTGTTGTACATTTAGCAGATATTTTTTTCCAAAGTGACTGACAAGTTAGAGAACAATGAAGCAAAACATTAATTTGCATCTAAACATTATTATTGTGTTTCACATTTTTAAATGTATATAAAAAACACATGATTATTTTAGAAACAGCACTATAGAGTTACATAAACATATACCACATGTTGCCACAGAATTTTGTAAAAAGTACAAACATATAAACTTTAAGAATAGAGCAAGAAACCTTGATAATCATTTAGTGGCTTTAACTTTTATAAGTATTTTACATGTAAAAAGTCCTTTCATGTGTTTCCACAATAGTTGATCCCGAACACCATAAATCAATGGGCTGAGCAGTCTTGGTACCATGTTTGTTATAAGATAATTGAAAAATGAAATTTTTTTCTGCTCGGAAGGTAGAAGTGGGGCATAAATCTTGTCTATAACAGGAGTGATGTAAGATAACATACAGAGCAAAAGCTGTATTCCATGTAACAAGATGGTGCTCTGGGCTTTTTTAATCGAGGCTTTATCACTTGTGGCTCCTCTGGCGGTCACCAGCACTCTACAATAAGAATATACAAGAATCAGCCACACCACAGATGTATAAAGGCCATGTGTACATTTGCTTACAACTTCATGGTATGCTGTGCTATAGAGTTTCGCTGAACTACAGAGTGTACCTTTGGTAAAAATAGATAGAGGAAGAACAATTAAAAACACGATCAAGTCAGTTAACGCAGGTAAAATTCCAACTCCCCAAATGAGAGAGATGAGGATGTACGTCCTGCGTACGGTACAGATCTGAGCGTGATGCAGAGGTTTACAGATGGCAATGTATCGCTCGATGGCCATACCGGCCAAAGTCAACGGAGTATTTTTATGAGTAGCTGAGCCTATTATTAAAAGTACAATACAGAATGGCACAGGTACATTCGACCATGCATAGGCCATGACAAAAAGAACCACACTTATAAAAACCATAAGCATGTCATTGATAACAAGATGAATGTATAAAATATATCTGGGGTCGTTGTAGAAAGTCGAACTTCTGAAGAATATGAACACAAATATCCCATTAATGAGGTTTATTGTAATCCCAAGAACAACAACGACGAAATTCCGGAGAAAGTATTCGGCATATCGGTCTTCAGCAGTCTGAAACATGGTAGAGTTCATTGCTGCAGGTCAATTTGAATAGTTGGCTGTTCTTTTTCTTGTATAGATGTTTTATCAGAAAAGAATAGAAAATGTCAAACTTGGTTAAAAGCAAACAGAGCTTTGGTTTGCTCAGTGAATTCGGTGGCAGAAAACAGTTTATATGAGATGAGAATAGGGAGGGAGGTGTGAGGGGCCAAAGTTGTTTCATCATTTTCTCACCATCACGGCCTTCTAAACTCATGTGACCTTTTTTTTAAAGGAGAAGTAACATGCAGATTCTGCTACCCTTATGTTAATCTTGAGTACCTGTAATGTAGAATCGCGCTGCTCAAATATCTGAAAAGTATTACGTTTCCTCACATTTACAGAAGAAAGATGCAGATTTTCAATAAAAAGCCGGAAAAAGGCAAGCTTCAACGTGCGGACTGTGTGCAGCGATCATGACCGATCTCCTCACAAGGTCTTCCTCTGAAATGAACATACTGATGCTCATGCTCTTCTGCGCTCTCTGATTGGTGCATGGGCAGATTTTTACGGGCTAATGGACAATAAAGAACTCTTGATTTCATGACGTCTGCAAGTTGAATATTAAAAAAAACTTTCAGAAGCCTTTGGCTGTATGGGGGAACTGTATTGAGCACAGAAATACTTTGCATACGACCAACTATGTTTTTTTTACAAATGGATCACAAATGGATCATGATGACACATGAGAACAGTCATAATGTATGAAACAGTGTGATACTTATCCTTTAAAGTTTAAATAATACAAAAAAGTATTTGTTTAACAAAACATGTAATAGTTATGGTATAAGTACAAATCCCGAAGATACACTTAGGTTTTCTTGCTGGATTCTAATATAACAATCTGGATTAATCAGATTCACAAAATTTTGGTTTAATTTATTACAAAGCTTTAAAATTTACTTTCTTTACTTTAATCTCGTTCACTTAAAAACACAGTAAGAAATGTTTGAGTGAAAGAAAATTATTTATATCGGAGCAAAATAAATTCTAACAACATTGTTATTTAATAATTTTTTCGATCTTCTCATAGCAAAAATCGTATATTTTGAACACAGGTTTATAGTAAAAAGTGCACTGATTGTGTTTGTACCTAAGGACAGAATCATTGCAGAAGAGAAAAATGAAAAAGTATTTGATTGTATTTGACTGATATGTTTTATTTTTAAAATGTATTTTCACTCAAATTTGTTTCCAGTGAATTCATAAAGGTAACAGATAGAAAACAGATTATGTAATTTAACGTCCTATATAAAGATTTTACCAAGAGGTTTACCAATTTGGGAAGAAAAGTCAACAGTTGGATTTGTTAAAAATAGCTTATGCACAAATAAGTTGAAATGAATATGCTTTGTACAACATACATTATCAAAGACATAAACAATTCTATAAAATATATTTATCATTGTTAGTTCTTGTTAGCTAATGCACAGATTCAAAAAACTAAAGGTAGCCCATCAAAAAGAGCAAAACAATTCAATTCCAATTCTACTTCTTCAGCCTATTGTTGGTTGGTTCAACTTTCACAATCACAAATCTGCATAAAATATTTCCCTTTATAGATTTTAAAAAGTGCTTATCTCGAACACCATAAATCAGGGGGCTGAGCAGTCTTGGTAACAGGTTTGTCAAAAGATAATTAAAAAAGAGGATTTTTGACCGCACAACAGGTGTAAATTGAGTATAAATTCTGTCTATAACAGGAGTGATGTAAGATAACATACAGAGCAAAAGCTGTATTCCATGCAACAAAATGGTGCTCTGGGCTTTTTTAGCTGAGGATTTATCTGTGTTGGCCTTTCTGGCAGTCTCCAGAACTCTAATATAAGTGAATACAAGAATCAGCCACACAGAAGATGTATATATTCCATGAGTAAGTTTGCTCTGTAGCTCATGGTACGGAGTATTATACAGATTTGCTGAACTACAAAAAACGCTTGTAAATATAGATAAAGGACGAAATATTGAAAAGACGATCAAATCAGCTAATGCTGGCAGAACTCCAATCCCCCAAATAAGATAGATGAGGATGTACGTCCTGCGTACGGTACAGATCTGAGCGTGATGTAGAGGTTTACAGATAGCAATGTATCGCTCGACGGCCATACCGGCCAAAGTCAACGGAGTATTTTTATGAGTAGTTGAGGCGGTTAATAACAGTGCAATACAGAATGGCACAGGTACATTCGACCATGCATAGGCCATGACAAAAAGAACAACAGTTATAAAAACCATAAGCATGTCATTTATAACCATATGAATGTATAAAATATATCTGGGGTCATTGTAGAAAGTTGAACTTTTAAAGAATGTGAACACAAATATTCCATTGACGCAGTTTATAATGATTCCAAGAAACACAATAGTGAAATTTTTGGCGAAGCTTTCCGCGTATCTATCTGATGAACTGTACTGAAGCGCTGTAGAGTTCATTGTCCTTTAAAGCAAGAAGTCCAATATTTTAAAAAATGCTGAAATTCTTCTGTTGGGTAGTTCTTGTTTTGCTCCAAAGCTTGTTAAAGTCCTTTAGGCAGAAAAAAGTCCACTTGCACCTGTAACATGAGAGCTGAAACCTTAATCGACAAAGAACATATAAATACATTTTCATACATTTAATGCACATAATTATGTTTGAAAGAAACAGACCTGGCCTTTTCTCTTTACTTGGTCGAATAAGTGAGCACCAGAGACAATCTGACATGTTTAAATACCAAAGAGAGAGAGGCAGAGGGATCTTGAGAAATGATTATACGTTGGCAATATTGGGGAGGGGCATAAAACACAAATGCAAATGATTTTAATTCTCTGTTTATTACTAAAGTCACAATTTCTTAGTGTTGATATGTTCAAAAAGAAACTTGGATATTCCCATCGGATACTTTATGGACAGTTCTCTTTATACTCTGGCCCGGACCTACGTTGCTCTGGGCTTTGCCCCTGATAACCTAATGAAAAAATGTGCTGTTAGATTTACTTAAATCTTGTATATTGGTTCCAGGTGATTACATTAATTTCTCTTAAAATAAAATAAAAATTATAAAATCAAGTAATTCAAACCAACAGCTTCTTCCATTGATATTAAGCTTAACGGAAATGCATTCAAGTAGGGAATAAGACAAAATTCCTTCTTTAACATACATTTATTTCAACAGTCACTATATTTAAATTTTTGGAACTTTGAAAACAAGGCTAAGATAGGAAAAATCTAATTTTGAGAAAACAAAGTTTAACATATTTAAAGTTTGATTATACCTATTAATTTGACTCTGATAATAATCTTTGACATGGCCGTACACAGTCAATATCAAAAATATTAATGTTATACATTTTTAGATTACATAATATATACATTATTTAAGTATATTACAAACAAGGAAATAAATATTTAACAAATTCTATTTTCAAGATATTTAAAATATTTTGGTAAGTTTAAATAAATAAATTTGAGAATAGCTCAATAATATGAATTAATTGTAAGAACTGGAATAATGACACATTTTTTAAACAATTCTCTTCGTTTTTATAACTGAAGAAATTGAGTATTTTTACATAATTTAATTTGAATACACACTTTCTGTATAAACATACCTTACCAAAAATTGTTATTATTAAAATATTACTAAATTGTACCTATTGTATCTATGCACACAGCATTAAATAACTTTCCTGCTCAGAGCATGGCAAAGCCAGAGACAGGCATTGGTTTAATCCAAGGGATTGCACATAAATGAAATGTTATAGTGTAATGCAATGTAAATCCCTTTGGATAAAAGTGCTTGCCAAATGCATAAATGTATTGACAATTATACCGTAAGATATTATTCAAAATTTTTTCATCATAGATTTTTTATTGTTGCATATTGCAATTTACAACCCATCCACCACATACAATCCTACCAAGCCCCTACGAAGCAAATCCGCTTTTAAAAATTTCATATGCTCATAAGCTTCTCTCAAACATCCAGGTCATCTATAATTTCAATCATGCATTTTTTTTTTACAAAATATATTACATATAAACATATGAAAACATCATGTACAGAAAACTGTCAAGCTGGTTTTACTCTCTGCAAATTTGAGATAAAATATCTGAGCCAGTATTTGCGAAACTTCTCATCTCTGAATCCATATATCATGGGACTCAAAAATCTCGGAATGATATAAACCAGAAGAAAATTAACATATCGGATCTCCAGGCTATACATTGGAAATAGTTGAATGAGCGGAGCCTGCATGGACGGCACAACAAAGGCCAACAAACACAAAAGCAGTTGCACCCCATGCAACAGTACTGTGTTTCGGGCTTTTTTGGCGGACACCAGGTCAGTGGACGCAGCACGGGCGGTTAGCATGATCTTACAGTATGTGTAAATTAAAGTTAAGAAGACAAAGGAGAAATATACACTATCAAAAATGCAGTTCTTATAATAGATGGAGCGATCCCTGAATAGGAGCGAGTGGTCGCAGAAGATGGTGGAGTGAAAGAGTGACGGTGGTTCTTTTGCCACAGTGATAAGAAGATCTGTAAGGGGGGGAGTGAAGCTCAGAAGGAGGATTATACAGATGGTCCACGCTGTGCGTCTTACTGTACAGATGTGGCTGTAGTGTAAGGGGAAGCAGATGGAGATGTAGCACTCAAGAGCCATGCCGGCCAGGATGAGAGGCGTCGAGCGGGTGGTCGTCACAGCTGTCATGATCAGAGGACAGCAGGCGTAGGCCAAGATTTTGGAGAAGGCATAGCTCACCTGAATGACAAGAAAGGGTTTTAATTTACAACTGGATATGAATTTATCAATCAGTACAAAATATATTTAAAAAGGCATTGCACATTGTATTCGGGTTTAACACTTTGAAAAAGATTGATGATTCCTTAAAGTGATCACCATCATGTCAAAAACCTGTATGACCTTCTTTCTTCTGAAGATCACAAAAAAGATATTTTGAAGACAGCTGGTGATTAAACGGCAGTGGTAACCGTTCACTTATGAACATGAAATCAATGCAGGTGAATATGTACCAGCTACCAACATTCTTCAAAATATCTTCTTTAGAATACAGATTTTAAATGAGTGTTAAAGATGTAAATAAGGATATTTCATTTTTTTTTTCTTTATTGCGCCTAAGGATGTATTTTTTGGACATAGTTATATTTTATTGAAGCGTGCTTTGAATAAACTTCTTTTTAAATTAAAATACTCCGTTCTGACATTAAATGTGAAAACAAATGTACCCTGTATTCTAACCCTTATAATAACTTTTGTGACATAACCAATATATTTTATTGGTTATTTTTATATATCTAATCGAAAATAAGTAGATGGTTCCAGCTGAAGTTATGCTTTAAAGATTGGAAAATACATACTTTTAACATGTATGCATTAAAGCCCTTTCTATTTTATTTTAACAATTAAGGACGGATATTTGTATATTAAAAGTGAATTGAAGCATTTTATACAGCAGTTCCAAAAATAATTGCATACTTTAATCATACATATGAATATGAATGTTGAAACGCATTATATTAAACACACCTAATCAAGTGTTCTATTCTTAGATTGATTTCAAAGACATAATTCATCTCAAGGCTTTAGAGATAAAACATATATTCCAACTACTGACCACATACAGAGCAGTGACCAGCGTCAGTTGCACAGCATCATTTATGACCATGCAGATGAACATAATATAACGTGGATCCTCATAAAAGAAGCTGTGTTTGCGAAATGTTGACACCATGCTACAGTTAAGCACGCTGAGAGCCAGCCACACCAGCATTGCCACAATGTTTTTAGTGAGAGCCGCAGCAAAGCTGTCCCGAGGCACGACGATCTGAAGGAACATGCTGGAGTTAACAGAACCTGAGACAGAAGTGGAGTTCATGTTCCAAACCTGAGATGATAAAGCAGAACTAGTTACAGAATTCCATTTTCATTTTTACTTTTATCTGTATATAAATGTGTAATAATTCATTATAGTTTTGTATAGATACCGGCAGGTACATCATGTGATGCTCATATATGGTGGTACTAAAGATATAAGTTTCTTTACTTGTTACTATTTACTGTAACAAGTAAGGTAGTTTAATGTCATTCAAGAAACAAATTGTACAGATCTATGTTGTATTATATAACCATTTATAAATTGATTCAGTTAGTTCAAAGTTTAGTGATATTAATAAGAGTGTTGAGATGTTTTATTCAAATAAACATTTTCTTGCCTTAAATGCCTCCTGTCCTGTCCTGTCCTGTCCTGTCCTGGTAGTGAAGGCCTACAGATGGTTTATATATGCATACAGATATACGAAAAGATTTATGGATAAAGTCTCGTGATTGGTGAAGATGCTGTCAAGAGGGGTGTCATTTTACACCAGTTTTCTGTATTCCACAAGGACAAACAGACTTGAAAAGGGTCCTTGATCCATTGCATTGTCTTTTAAATTTGTTCAAATGTACATTTTTTATATCTTATTAATGATATTTGATTGATTGATTTTTAATTGACTGATTGATTTTTTTTTTAAATAAAGCAGCTCACAACAAAACAAACAGTACATGTGTTGCCTTAAACACCGTCTTGAAATTGTGGTTGAGCTATGAAAAGTTAAAATGTGTATTTTATTTTATTTTTTATCTACAATTGTTTACGTTTTTTTGTATAGCTAAAAAGTTTACAGAATAGTATACTTTTATTAACAGAAATTACTTTTTGCAGACATCATTGAACGGCTTGTAGGGTCTACAATGAGTTACATACTCATTTAAAGGACTTTAAAAAATAAGAAAAATAGGAATATTTTCAAAATATTGTCTATATAGCTTATATGTATTTGAAGGCCAAAATACATAATACAAAAAATGCTGGGGTTTTCATGTTTTTCACATTTAAATATGTTGTGCTAAACAAACCTTAAGATATTTTTAGAGGAAAGGTTGTATCATTTGAGATCAAAATAGATGCAAGTCAACAGTGACCCAAACCCGAAAGTGTCTAATGTTGCACCAAAAGTTGGGTTTGGTTTAACTATTCTTTTATCTCTTGAAAATGCATTAGCTAACATGAACCAAAACAAAATAGTTTTCAGCAATAAGCAAGTTTTCTTAACGCAAAAACATGTTACGCGGTAACTTGTCAAATCTTTGATTTTATTTATGTACTGTATTAATAAACATTGAAATTAATATGAACAAAGATATATAGATAAAAATTTTCTAGTTTGTTTTAATGAATGCATTTACTTATGGAAAAATGTTAAAAACACAAAAGCTCAATTGATTTTGGGACTCAAAATAATCTTAAATTTCTACAAAACCCACAAATAGCTAAACAATATTTACACTAACACTTTACCCTATGCTATACAGAGCATATTGCTAATATGTAAGCATTGATAAATCCCCATGATTGTAATCGTGAGTCAAAATGATTGGCACAATAAGAAACAGCGGCGAGGCATTTATTCATCTTCTTTCTTAGATTCTGCTTTTGTGTCTACCCGAAGCTGGTTACATACAAAATACCTCCTTAGATATTTCCGGAACTTTTTATCCCGGACTCCATATATGATAGGACTCAAAAACCGAGGGAGAATATAAACGATAAGATAGTTGGCAAAACGGATTTCAATGATGCGTCCCGGGAAGACGATGTTGAGAACGGTCTCCACGCTGGGAGAGACGTATGAGAGCATGCACATTAATAACTGCACCCCGTGGAGCAGGATGGTGTTGGTGGCACGTTTGGCTGTGTTCCTCTCAGAGGACACGGCACGAGCGGTGCATATGATCCGCAGATACGTGGACAGCAGAGTCAGGAAAACCAGCGAGAAATAAATTCCGTCAAAGGCCTGGCGTTTATAAAGCAACACGGGATCTTTGAACACGTTGGGCCTAAGACAGAAAACATTGGTTTGAAAAAAACTGAGAGGTTCTGTGGCTAAAGTCACAAACAGGTCTGTAATATCAGGCACCACGGATATAAACCAAATCACCCCTATTAACATGTAAGCACGTCGCATGGTGCAGATCTGGGCATGATGGAGAGGATGACAAATAGCGATATAGCGTTCGATGGCCATGCCTGCCAGATTGACAGGAGTGCTGCGGGTGGTGAACACAGCCACCAGGATAAAAAAACAACACACGCTTACACTTATTGTATACAAGGTATAACTAACCACAAACAGTGCAATGGTTACGGTCAGTTGCACTGCATCATTAATGACCATGTGGATGAAGAGAATATAGCGAGGGTCTTCATAAAAGATTTGATGCCTAAAGAAAGTGACCACCACAGTGCCATTGATGTAGCTAAGAAGCAACCACACCAGGACCACAATGAAGTTTTTGGCGAACGCCATTGAGAATGTATCTCTTGCCAGGAGTTGTTGTGAACCTGTTGAATTCATAGTTATGACCCTGAATCTGAGAAGGGAAGAAGGAAAAAGACAGAAGGAAATGTTAAACAAGAATTGTGATAGCAAAGCTATCTTGAAAATCAGCTTACAACCAAAATGGAAACAAAATGCCAAAAAGTTTTAGGATTCATTGTATCAACTATATAGTTTATTGTGATAGTTCTTTCAAACATTTAAACTGTGTAATAGTTTATCTTAAACATGTATGACTGTCTTTCTTCTGCAGAACACCAAAGAGGATATTGTGAAGAGTGTTGGCAGCTGAAACAGCGATGACACCTTGTTAACTTCTAGTTTATTGATGCAAAACCACATAGTCAGTGGGACGCTGTCACTGTTTCGATTATAAACATTCTTCAAAATATCTTATTTTGTGTTCACCAGAAAAAAGTCAGAAAGGTCTAATATGTCAAGAGGGAGTTAATGATGACAAACAAAGTGTCAATAAAAAGTAAAAGTTCAACACAAAATTGTGTCATTATTTATACACCCTCGTGTCATTTCAAACCTGCATGAATTCTTTTTTTCTTCAGAATACTAAAGACGATATTTTGAAGAAGGTTGCGAGCTAAACAGCGACAATGCCTCCTTAACTTCTAGAATATGGAACTCTGGTGTAAAAGGCAATGAGGTGCCGACGCTGTTTTGGTGAATAACTTTCTTTGAAATACCTCCTTTTGTGTACTGCGTAAGAAAGTAAGATATACAGATGATGACACAACTTTCAGTTATCAGTTAACAATCCATTTTAGGATGATATTGTTTTCATTATGACATAAACAAAACAATATAAACAAGCATATAATGTCAATGTACACTCTG
The DNA here is from genome assembly GCA_033220385.1 of Triplophysa yarkandensis. NCBI lineage: Eukaryota > Metazoa > Chordata > Actinopteri > Cypriniformes > Nemacheilidae > Triplophysa > Triplophysa yarkandensis. Next base: position 3,184,074 of record CM065670.1, on the reverse strand, counting down.
CTATCTCTGTGTAAATATAAATCTGCTTTAAAGTAAAAAGGTAGATTTAGAATTTCAGCCTGTGAATAAACAGACACTGTTAACAGTGTTAATCGTAATATTGTAAAAATCTGAGTAATACGGCATGTGAAAAGTACAAAGATTTAAAACAAATGTTTTATTCATAAAGAGCTAATGTGATAAGGCTGACTGCGTTACCTTTCTCCAGTCTCAGCTTGACAAGCATCAGTACAGACGAAAACACAGCAGCTGTTTAAATACACAGACATTTTGAGTGATGATGAACATAATAGTGATATCACAAATCACTAGGGATTAAAAAAATCTAATGACTTTTAATGACGTATTTTTATAATATTTCAAATATATCTTTTTTTCTAAATCCAATTGATTTTGTCATGTCTGGTTATGAGGGTAACAAGCATGTGCATGTACTATAAATAATTAAATATCAAATTTAGTAAAAAAATAAAATAGTAAATTTCAACTTTAACATAGATCCTAATGTGGGGTTTGACAATCAATGGCGATGACAAACACTTAGGTTTGGCATTCATGCTGTGACGGTATTGTGCATAATCTCAGATGCCACGATTAAATGCTTCAAAAATCTATGTACTTTTAAAAAGAATATATTTATGCATATATTTTGCTTAGTCTGAATTTCCACACGTTTTTCTATTGTTTGCAATCAGACCTACAACGAATAGTTTGACCTACACAGAGATCCGTCATGATCATTAAAATGACAATTCACCCCAAAATGAAAGTTTTGTCATCATGTGTTAACATTCTTTCTTCCTTCGGCATATCATAAAAAAGATTTTAGGAAGAAAGTTGGTAACTGCAGCAGTGGCACCAATTTGTCTATTGCATGGACACAAAACCAATGCAAGTGATTCGTTTTGATTCACCAACATTCTTAAAAATACCTTCTTTTGTATTCTGCGTCAAGTTACGTGGAATTACAAATTATATTTTCACCTTTAGCAATCTATAATTGTTTTTATTTATTTATAAAGTTAAGAATTGTTGCACTGTATAAACAGCTCCTACTTCGTTAATGATTTCTTTAAGGACAACTCTTAATGTTGCAGAATAAACTGTTATAAAGTTGCAGTTAATTTATATTTAAATTTACATTAGGGGAACCTAGCAGGCGCTTTTATCCATGGCGACGTTCAAAGAATCGAGGATTATTAATAGGTGAAAAGTGCTCAAACGAGTTTACTAAGTTACACAAACCAAGATAAAACCTAGAGGAAGAAAGAGTGAGTTGGTAAGGAAAGAGGTTTCAGTGGGTTTGGTGTAAACAGAAAACCTAAAAAGAGTTTTTAGGCATTTGAAATTGTATATGATTATAGTAAAGTAAGTATGTTTATATTGTGAATTTAATAGCAACAGTTATACATTTTATTCATGTTATATTTCCTTATATATTCAAATTTAATAGAAATAATGGAAACAAGATCTGGTTAAACAAGTTCATATATGATGCTAATGTTCCAAATTTATTCAAATCTTTTACACAATAATACAAAATTCACATATAAGTACAAAGTCAACATTTTCCTTAACATGTCCGTTCACGATACATAACTTTGAGGTAATACACTAATTACACACATATTAATTTCCAACTTTTTCTATATTGGACGTCACAATTCTCCCCCTCACCTTGAACATTGTGCACAGCAAATGCCTTTTCATATAGTTGCAAAACGTTTGATCTCTCACCCCATACACAATAGGACTGATAAACCTGGGCATGATCTGAATGACCAGATAACTGGCAAATCTTATCTCTAGCAGAAGCATGGGAAAGATATAGGGGAGCAGTCGGTCCAGAAAGGGCCCTACGAATGTCAGCATGCACATCAGGAGCTGAATGCCGTGTAGGATGATGGTGCTCCGAGCTTTACGGGCGTCTGACTTTATGGCCTTGGCCACGCACACGATCTTCAAATAAGTAAAGATGATAATGATCCACACGACTGACAGATAAAGGATATACACCACTGTTCTCTTTTCTATCATGTATTGGCTATTAAACACATAATCTCTATAGCAGAAAATGTTGCTGTGGAAATACGATACAGGCTTTGTGGCTAATAGTACAAACAAGTCTGGCAGAACCTGGATGGCACTCAAAACCCAGATCAACCCGATTAGGGTGTATGTCTTACGCACGGTACAGATTTGGGTGTGCCGCAGGGGGTTGCAGATCGCGATGTAGCGTTCTATTGCCATGATAGCCAGGTTTAGCGGTGTGTTTAGTGTCGTGAATATGGCAGTTATCAGTAGAACACAACAGAAGGAGACATTGAGAGTAAACACGATGTAGCTCAAGACATGCAGGAGACTGGCGATGGTAAGCTGAATGATGTCGTTGAGCACCATGTGGATGAAGAGAATGTAGCGAGGGTTTCCGGTGAAGATCTCGTGCTTGATGAAAGTGTGGACCAGAGTGCTGTTGATGTAGTTGATGGAGATACACAATCCCACAATGATGACATTCTTGGTCACCGCCGCGCCGAAGGTGTCCCGCAAAACCTTGTTTTGAGTAATGTTAGCATCCAATGAAAGGTTCATTTTTGTTGGCTTTAGTCCCACTGTGGCTTTCTGAAATCACAGAGGTGAAAACAACAATGTGATATCGTCATTCTGAAATCATGTTCTGGTTCATATCTTAAAGAAATATCATATAAGATTTGAAGGAAACACTTGAAGGAAAATTTAAAAAATAGTCACATAAATTCAGTTCATCTTGACAATACCTGTGCGGCCTGGTGTGGCGAAGAAGTGCCTGAAATCTTGTTTTACATGCTTTTATATCATGTGATGAGTCCTGGGAATGGAGGTCGACCTCCCTGTGAAGACCAGTGAAGATCATGACAGTCGAGATGTCCCAAAATGACAGTTGCCAACTCAACAATAAAGTTATTCGTCACAAAGGCTGACATGCTAATGTTACATCTCAAGAATAAAAGATGAATTCATGTACCCATCAGGGGATTGATAGTTGAAATTTTAAAGGAGCAAGTAATTATAACATTTTTCTTAATGTCAATTATGTCAAAATGGTTGTTTATGTCATGTCACTGTGTATTACCTGATGTAAACTTGAATTATTAATATGATCTTACAATAATTTATATACACAGTACAAATATAATATAATATAATATAATATAATATAATATAATATAATATAATATAATATAATATAATATAATATAATATAATATAATATAACATCATACAACAGTTCTTTATGGTGCTCTAATCTGATTGGCTCTATGCTTTGTTCGTTCGACATAACAAGAACCACTTCAATGTTCACTTTACTCCACAACTTAGCACTTCAACACAGATATATAAACACAAGGGAATGAAACTCCAGGCGTACTTTACAGTCCAGAAATTACTGAAAAGTCATGGTACTGAATGTAGAAGGACTCTTATCACCTGGGAATATAAATTATAAATTACAAACAGCTTTGGAGTGTCTGTGAAACCCTCCGATATTTTAAGTAACTTGGGGACTACTTTCTTCTGCGCTGAATTCCTTGTTCAAATAAATACAATGAAGTTAAAAACATAATTAGGCGCAAATATATAATATAATATAATATAATATAATATAATATAATATATAAAAACATATTTTAATAACTGAAATTAAATTTTGATTCAAAACTGAAATTAACATGAAGAATTTAAAGCCCCCATTTAACAACAACAACAACAACAACAATAATAATAATAATATAAAAAATAATAATTATAAAACGTATAATAATAATCATCATAATCATAAACTAATAATAACACATAATAATAATAATAATAATAATAATAATAATAATAATAATAATCTTGCTATAATGCAAAATAATGATCTCCATCTTTTTCATCTATTTTAAGATTTATTTAAGACTATTTTGAAAATCTTAATATTATATTGACCATACAATTTATTTAATTTTTCTACTTGTTTTGGCAACAAACATCTGTATTGCAAATAGTTTGGTGAATAAAGTTAGCATTGGCAAAAAGGCTTTTAATTTACATCATCATCCTCATCACATTATGTCATAAAATAAATAAAGTAAAACAATCCAGTCTCCCATGAAAACCCTGCCCTTATTGTGTTTGCGATTCTAATAAAGGTAATCATTATTTATTACAGTTAAGATATCTAAACACGTGTGAGTCAGCGTTTGTTTGAGGTAAACAACACGCTGTCGGCAACACTAGCGGGAATCTCTGACATTTCACAGCCTCCAGTGAGTCTAAAGCCAGAGACAGCGCTGAGATTTCAGACTCCAGGGTTCTCATTGACATACACAGACAAAGGTCAATACTGCCATGAACGCTTGTTTTCAGAAGCTTGCATCCAAGGGAGTTATTAAGATGTCCTTCGAGAGATGAGGAAAAGTTCACGGTAAATAATGAGAGACTTTCTCCAATGTTTTTTGGCATCAAGAGAGATTTTGTTTTGATATGTCGGATGATGTAAATGTTGATGAATGAATTTGTTCAAGTTAAATATAGATTGTTTTGATTCCTTTCTCTGTACTTTTCAGAATAACAACAGTGTAAACATTTTAAAGGAAAACAAGGACATTAAAATCTTTTATAAAAGAGTGTAATTAGGAAATATCCAAAAGTACAAGAATTCACATATAAGAGCCGTTTAATGGGGCTTTTTTCTCCAAAACAAAGTATAAAACATAAAACCAGTAACCTGAGGCCATAGAACTCTGAGGTATCTAAACTGGATTCTGTTTTACATTTTAAAAATAAAACTGCAATCTTAAGGGGCACTTGTACATACAGTATCACCCTGTTTCTTCTCATTTGCGCTTTTTTTGTGTTAACACACCTACAGACAGAATAACAAATCTGCTTGCAGTCCAAATCAGACACATACTTTTACAATATCCGTGCACAACACTGAGTGGCAAAACATCTGTTGCTTGCTTAGTAAATTTTGTTTTGTGTCTCCTGGCTTTTATTTTTAATCAAATTGTATCATTAGTAAATGTTACTTTAACAACATAATGTTTTTACATAAACGATTTTTACTTATTGATAAAAAGTAACTTTTCCCAAACTAGTTTTATAGATCCACATATTTACATATTTTGTGCATTACCTTGTAATGCCGCAAACCAAAAAATGATGTAAATGGGGATGACATTACAGTATATTTAGGAGTGGTACCAATATAACACTTCATTTGACTTTCAAGCAAATAAATCCTGCTATGGAATTAACCTTAAATACAAACCTCACCATAAGACATACAGATCATGTATAAATAGAAAAAAATGGCACAGGGATATTGGCCTCATGTTTCAGGTGTCCACACCGGAACAACTTTGGTTTCTTTGGACCATTCACGCGAGACAGAACACTTTTATTCACGAGTTGTTCTCTTTGAAGTGCTCACTCATTTTCTTGTCAGCAACTGGTTTTCCAAAACCTCCAAACGCTTGGCCATAGCTGACAGTAGATTCGGGTTAAGAAATCATACCAAAAGTCACACTTGAATGCAAATCGCCACTATGATGTTTTAAGAATACAAAACACAATTTCTTTCAAGGCATCTACACAACACTTTTGGTGCTATAGACATGAAAGGCATCATGGATTTTTAAATAAAGGTTGTGTTTAAAACACTTTTGTTCAAGGTGACTTCTAAGACACAATTAAGTCATTTATTAATAGTATGGGAGTCATTTCAGAAGAGCCCATTCATTGACTATTTTAAGTGATAAAAATAAAAATTTCGGCTCTTATTGACCTATCCTTTTGGCGCCAAACCTGTACGACTTTCTCTCTTTTGCAGAACACCTAAGTTAAAATTTTAGCCCAGAGACATTTCTCAAAATATCTTATTTTGTGTTTCAACTAAAATTAGAATCATATATGTAAACAACAAAAAGATGAGCTGTCCCTTTAACTGCAAGATTTGATTTAACAATCTTCACAACTGAACTTACAATTAGTCTTGGAAAAACGTCCCATTTCACATACAAATAAAAAAATTGTTCCAACTACTCAATTTTATCATGTACATCAGTTCCACATAATTAAATTTTTTAATTCAAACAACCATTTTTTCAAGTGATAGCAACCATAAGCAATGCTCTAGCAACCATTAAATAACACTTTAACAACCACATAGTAACTTGCTAAAACCGTAATAAGACACTGAATCTCACTAAGCACTTTTTCTTCCAAAAATGTCACATCTTGAGGTCTTTTTTTCAATCCGTGTTAGAACCACGATGACAGACATGTACAATACCTCCCTATTAAGAGAAAACACATTACTTGCAATCTTATCAAAATCATCTGAGCATCTTGTTATAAACCATCGGTTTTTGGACTCAGCGAGCAAACAGAGGATCATTTGAGCTTTGATGAATGATCCCCGAGTTAAAAATTGGCAACAAAGAGGCATTGACGGCTGTGGTCACAGAGGTTTATGTGAAGAGCCGGTCTGGAAGAGATCAGAGCAGCAGACACAATAAAGGCTCTCTCTCTCTCTTTACACAGGAGCTTCTGTTCAACGTCTGCTGCTTCTGTGCAAATCCACAGCAAATATTAGCCAGCATGCGTGCCAAGAGTGTAAATATATAAGACAAACATATTTATGAGGCATAAACATTTGCTAAACCTTTTTGTCGTCTTTACCACCCACTGCGGTGTCAGTGAGGCTCATATCACATTAAACACAAGTTCAGTCGCTTCAGAAAAGCAGAAGAGCATCTAACTATACCAAACCGTGGGATTCAAGGTAGTACTTCTCCTACGAAATGTATACTTGAAGTTCAGTTTTATATGTATACTTAAGTAGATGTCCAGTATATACTGTATTTAGGAAGTATACTAATATCAATGTAGAAGTAGTGTACTTGTTTGTGTAGTAATAGCTCTTGGAAAATAAATTGGCTCACGTTCTAGTTTATAAAAGTATGATTTTCTATTTAAAGTGTAATAATAGCACACTTATATAGACTTCTTTTTCATAAGGGTTACATTAAAGCAGAATAAATAAAAGAAGCCGCTGCAAAGATATAAAGGATATTTTTCTGGTTGAGCTGGTCCAGAGTTGACATGGTTGCCTGTTGAAACTCTACGAGACTTTCACAAGCGCAGGGGTCTTTAACCTCAATCTCCCCCTGACTCTCAGCTGAAAATCATAGAAAACAAACAGGATAAAACATGTTTCAGCATGCAATGTGTTGTTTCTTCAACATTTTTACTGTTTATCCAAACATATGTTTTCTGATGAAAGGCCAATTTTAATAGTTAGCTTTTAGGAAAAATCTAATATGAACATTGAATATTTTTACAGGTTTCTATTATTTATATATTTTAATAGTCGTTTAAAAGTTTTCAAATAAAGGTGTGAAATATTACGATATAATATTTGTCTTTCTTCTCTGCGTGATAATTTCATATTTAATATTCATATTTAAAATATAGAAATAAAAAAATATTAACAATCACATTCCACACAATGCAATGAGCTTTCATTTTAAATATAAAATTCATATATTTAGTATTGACTGAGTATGACCACATCAAAAATTTAAATCAAAGTGAATATAATAGGTCAAATCACAATTTAATTCTTGTTGTCTCAGAATTTGATTTTTAGAGTTGAGTCTTTTTTTCACAGGCAGGCTCAAATGTATATCCATGTACAATACTGGTCAAAAGGTTAGGATAAATTACTTATTTTAAAATTATATTTATTTCATACATGTTATATTTTAATGATTTGGTCCGAGGGACATATACCAAAAACATTGTAAAAGCATGCTCTCCAGAAATTCCTGCAGATGCTCTGCTCCTGTTCCAAATCTAGATGGCACTATTGAATAGTCAGAGTATTAAACAACAACCAGCTACTGTTCTTTGTCAGAAGCAGTCTTGGGTGTCTTACTAGTCTTTAAACTAAACTAGCTGATTGGATACATATCCCTTTAAATTCTTCAGTGTACTGTAGTTACTTGACCTAACTTTCTTCAGTAGCTTTTACTGAAGCTAAATATTTTTTTAAGGTTGGTAGTTATATTTGTTTAAATTGTTTAAAAACTTTGACTTTTACCTTGATTCCAAACTTTCCGATTACTTTGGACATTAAAAGATCATCATTTATTTTTGCAGGCTTTTTAGGCATAGCTTAAGATATTTTGAAGAAAACAAGTAACCTAACAGCACTGACTCACATTGTCTTCAATTGAATCGACACACTTTATTGTGTTTGGAATAAAAGTCTGCAAAAATGTTTATAAAATGTTGTGTAGTATCCCTTTAATATTCCAAGCTACTGACTACTTGTTGGACATCAGGGTGAATAAAAGAAAACAGAGTATTTATTTTGGGATGAACTATCCCTTTAAGTACTGTAACAACGCTGTTTATCTCAGACTTACCTGCGCAGACATTAAGTTTGAGATTCTCAGCGATCTGACTGATGGCAGTAAAGTCGGCTGTGTAGAAGAAGTGTTTTTCCACAGGATCTGAAGCAATCACTCGCAGTTCATCCTCTACGGCTTTACCCACACCAACGGCATACATGGTGATTCCTGAACAAACAAAACAATCGTTTTTTTCTCATTTGACGTGACCCAAGTACATAAGTAACCAGCAATTTTGTTTCAAACATAACAGATTGCATCTTAAAAGTATTCGTAGCTCGATTTAAATACCTGCTTCCTTTGCCTTCTTGGCCCACTCTGTGATGTCATCCTGAGAACGGCCATCGGTGAAGACCAGACCGACCCTTGGGATGTTCTTGTTGGCGGTACGCGCTCCTTCCATCTCGGAGAAGCTATTTTCCACCATGTGTTTGAGAGCCAGGCCGGTCATAGTTCCCTTCTCCATATATTCCACATTCATCACGGCCTTCTTGATCTCTTCCTTCGTCTGGTACATGCTGAGCTGGAACTCCGTCCGCACCCGACTCGAATACTGGACGAGCCCAACGCGTGTGCCTTTAGGAGACACGTCCAGCTGATCCACAACCTGGTTCACAAACTGCTTCACAAGCTCGAAATTATTGGGCCGCACGCTTTTGGAACCATCGATGAGGAGGACCAGGTCGATGTTGGATGATCGGCATGCTTGTGGAAGATAAAACAAGTTACCGACATGTTTGACTTAGCTTATACAAAATGTGTTTATTCGCCATATATTATTAGGGGTGTATGCTTTGAGTTTGCTACACACTTCACTTTTAACCCCCTATGCAATAAAATATGGCCTCTGGGTACACTTAAGGACTATATTCTAGGCATTTCCCCTTATAAAATAACATGTGTGGGGAAATCCCAGCTGTAGTTAATGTTGGAATGAATGAGAAGCTGTAGTACTTCCGCAGGTCTTGCCATCATCCTGAAGCACATGACCCTCGGGACAGATGCAGTGGTATGATCCTGGCGTGCTCACACACTGGTACTCGCAACCGTGTTCAACCGTGTTGCACAAGTTATCCGCTGTAGGATACAAAACAACAACCATGAACATTTAAATGATAGTTCACCCATTCACTTCCCCTCATGTCATGCCAAGCCTGTATGACTTTCTTTTATCTACAGAACACAAAAAAAGATATTTTGAAGAATATTTTGCACCCAAACAACATTGGCTGGCCTTGACTCTCATTGTATGAACACAAACCACAGCCATTTCTTAAAAAGATTTTACAATTTATATTCTAAAATCGTAAAATTATATATTATATCAGTGTATAGAGGAAATCTGGTAAAGACTTGTCTCTCATCTAGATCATTCAAAGGATCGTGTCTGGAGGTCAACTAAAAACATGATAAATGGCCCGCTTGATATTTTTTGGTCTTCACTGTTTTCCAAGGCCATAGTCTGGGAATTCCATCAAGCATGAAGTGGTGGGAGGTCATTTCCGTCCAAGTCCGTGTGATTTAAAAGTGTTTTTGGACCTTACGGATAATGTTTTTTGTGAGGTGAATTATCCGGTTTATTCTTGAATGAAAAGCCAAAATTAACTATTAAAGCAAATGTTTTCTATATTTCAGTCTGAAGGTGGATAGATTAAAACCCACTCGTGTTGCCACTAACAGACACTCAGTAGAGCTAACAAAGCCTTAAAACACCTTTTTGATATCATACATACACTGGCAGGTCTTCCCGTCCGCTTGTAGAGTGTATCCTTCATTGCAGATACAGTAGAAGCCATTGAGCACACCAACACACTTATGATCACAGCTGTGATTACCAAAGGAGCAATAGTCGACCACTACGAGAAAAAACAAACGCAATACTGTTTAATAATTATTGATACTATAATTTCAAAAAGGAAATTAGTTACTTTATTGCTTGGCAAATAAAATACCACCACACCCACAATACTACTTATCATCAGCACTGTTTATCAAAGCAATTGGCAATAGAGAAACTTAAAGGAAAATGAATGAACAAGATTTAGCAATAATGCAAGCGTGCATAATGGGCATTGTTCACCCTCACTAACTTGTGCAGGTCTTCTTGTCATCGTTGAGCGTGTATCCGTCATTACATTGACAGTAAAAACCATTGAGCACCCCGACACACTGATGCTCACAGCTGTCATTCCCAAATGAACAGTAATCGATCACTAAAACAGGCAGAGAATAGCAGAGACGCTCAGAGAGAAATTAAAGAGTTTGCAAAGTGTGGTGTAACATTTGGCTTGGCAACCAGAAGAAATTTGGGATTGTTTTAAAGTTTGGTCATTCATTTTGTAAAATCTAATAATGTGATCATAACTAACTTGTGCAAGTCTTCTTGTCATCGTTAAGCGTGTATCCGTCATTACATTGGCAATAGAAACCCTTCAGCACACTAACACACTGATGTTCACAGCTGTCATTCCCAAATGAGCAGTAATCGATCACTAAAACAAGCAGAGAACAGCAGAAAACTGACTTTAGAAAGAGCAGAGAGTAATACACAAGTTGTGTTCCATGGTGTACACAGGTCTTGTGTTTTCTAAAAGCTTAATAGCTTTTAAATTAGTCATAATGTCAACCGTTAAAGCAGCAACCCAAAATGTCTTGGCCTTTTGGGTTACTTTTTTGCAATTTGCAATTTTGTCAATTGATGAAGAGAACAACTTTTAGCAAGATTACTGGTGTGACGATTTTTTATATATTTCCAATTTTTTTTAGTAAAATTACTTACTGTTCAATAATTATTTGTAAGGGAAGTTAAGGTTTAAATAAATTGACTTTAACATGTAAATAAGACAGCAGCCCAAGAATTAAACTTTTACTTTTGTTGACCTACACATTTTGTGTATCATGGAATTGGTCAGTCTTGACTTTCACTGTTTGAAAAACTAACAATATTCATTATAATTTTTTTCTATTTTGTCCCACAGAATTGTTTACATAGTGCAAAACTGACATTATAGAATAAATTTAGAATACAAAAAACAGTTATTGAAAATTACATTTTAGATGAAATGTAAAATTTAAAGCTGAGATACTTTTGCAAAAGCCAGAAAGGTTGAACTATCATACACTGTATATACGAATTTTAAACATATAATAGCTAAGCAAACTATTTCTTCCAAAACAGATGGAATTGTACGAATTTGATGGTGCTGGTTAAAAAGCTGGTGAGGACATCAACATAACATCTCTTACTGAAGACCAGATTAACAAACACAAAATATTCTTGTCAACACAACATTAGCAGTTAGTGTGAAACAGTGTGTGTGTGTTTTTTTAACTAATCTGATCTCACTAACTTGTGCAAGTCTTCTTGTCCTCGTTGAGCGTGTATCCGTCATTACATTGACAGTAAAAGCCTTTGAGCACACTGTGACACTGATGCTCACAGCTGTCATTCCCAAAAGAACAGTAGTCGATCACTAAAACAGGCAGAAAAAAGCAGAAACGCTGAAAGCTTAGAGTAAAAAAAGCTGCTTAAAGAGTTTGCAATGAGCAATTTTGCCCTTAGGGCATAATTCACCACAATATGAATTTATCATTTACCTTCCCTTTTGTAATTTTAGGATGTGTTACTTTTTTGTCTTATTCAAAACACAAAAAAATATATTTTAAAGAATGTTGGTCAAAGAAAACCGTTTGTCTCTGTTGACTTTTGTTGTATCTTAAAATAAACAGAGTTATTTAACTTACAACTTTTTAAATATCTTCTTGTGTATCTTCTATTTGAAAGAGTGAGTAAAGCGTTATAGGGTTTTCATTTTACTATTTATTTTAAAAGCACTGTGATTCTATCGAATTGTGATAATGTATTTTGTAAGGTTTGATGATGGGATCTTCACTGACTTGTACAGGTCTTCTTGTCATCGTTGAGCGTGTATCCATCATTGCATTGGCAGTAAAAGCCATTGAGCACACCGACACACTGATGCTCACAGCTGTCATTCCCAAATGAACAGTAATCGATCACTAAATATAGATTGCTTAAATTAGAATTCGAGGACAAGACTGAACATTGTAAATAACAAACAATTTTCTAGCATTGTTTAGCATCAGCATTTAAAGTTGTTTGGCAAAGAGAGAAACCTTTCGCTAGCAATGGTTTAAATGCATATGGAAAAAAACTAAGAAAATGTTCATTCCTGTGTTAATGTATTACAAGTAATATATGAATTTTTTGAGAAGAATGATTTTGGATCTTCACTAACTTGTGCAAGTCTTCTTGTCATCGTTGAGCGTGTATCCATCATTGCATTGGCAGTAAAAGCCATTGAGCACACCGACACACTGATGCTCACAGCTGTCATTCCCAAATGAACAGTAATCGATCACTAAATATACATGACAAGGTTTAGAAATTCAATATCACAGGATGTGCAAAATGTTCTTTTCATTTTCTTCTCATTTGTCCACCATCAGTGTTAGAAAAAACAATCTTGAATTTGTGTAATACCATTGCCTCTATTAATACTATTCATTTTATTTCATTTTTAAATCGATGGCCTACAAATAATACTAGGTAAATGCAACAAAACTCAGGTTATACCAAAGTTTTGTCACAGCAATGCCACTGAAGAATCATTTATGTATTCTAAAATAACAAATTCATTCAACAATTGTTTTTTTTGTTTTGTTAACATAATAAGAAAAACCCTTTCCACTACAAACCACCATGAATAAAACAAGGTTTAGGGTTGTTCGGATGTGAAAACTTGTCAATGTTGACTAATTTTTAAAAAGCCGTTAAGGGTAAATCAAAATTATGTCATGAATTACTCACTTTCTTCTTGTTCCAAATCGTTATACATTTATTTGTTTGGTTTAACACAGGAAAGATATTTGGATGAAAACATGTTAAAAAAGAGTTCTGGGACCACATTGACTACCATTGTAGGAAAAAGTACAATCATATATAATATAATATACTCTCAATATCATCAATGGGGTCTAAGAGCTGATGATTTTAAGGATTCTTTCAAATATCTTTCTTTATGTTCATCAGAACAAAGAAATGTATCCAACTTTTATGTGAGTAAATGATGATAGCATTTTTATCTTAGGCAAAACTATTCCTTTAATCATTTATGGAAACTTTTGAATGCTGATGGTAAACAACTGGGACAAAACTGCAGAGGATGTCTAAAGAATTTCTTTAAATAGCAGATGGGAAAATCATCTGTAAGCTGATTGACTTAGGGTCTTCACTGACTTGTACAGGTCTTCTTGTCATCGTTGAGCTTGTATCCTTCGTTACATTGGCAGTAAAAACCATTGAGCACACCGACACACTGATGCTCACAGCTGTCATTCCCAAATGAACAGTAGTCGATCACTAAAACAGGCAAAGGAAAGAGAAAGATTTTTCCAAAGCAAGCAAAGCAAATTATCTACATAAAACCAGAATCCAAGTGGTCTTTTTCTCAAAAACATAAAATGTCTTGAGCCAATAACAATGAATATTTGATATTCTAAATTTGTTTGTCCAATAGACTTCCTCAGAATTCCAGATTCACATGTAGATTGTGAATCACAGCTATAATACTTTTTTCAGATGGGATGTTGTGTATCTGGCAAGTCTCAATAGATAAACCATGTGGACTTAGCAGGAAATGGATAGATGTCGGTGAACTACATCACCTACGCACAAGCTGCAGTGACAGAGACTTTTTGCAAAGTCCGTGCCACATTGAAAAAATATTAGTAAGCGGTGCTAAGCATATAATTGTAGGTGTGGAGCTATATAATCACTAGATGAACTTATGGTACTTGTAAATCCTCCACATGTGAATGACTGTGCATGTATCTGTGACCCTCACTAACTTGTGCACGATGTTTCATCCTCATTGAGCGTGTATCCATCACGACATTGGCAGTAAAAGCTTTGAAGTATGCTGACACACTCGTGTTCGCAGCTGTCATTCCCAAATGAGCAGTAGTCGATCACTGAAACACACAGGAAATAGTGAGCAATGTCCTTTGTAAGCAAAGGTCACCACTGCTGTTATCTGGGTAGCACCAGATCACGTCCTGTCTACTTGAATGAAGAATGACTTCTGTGAAACTGCTCACTAAAGTCATAAAACAACCTTTTACAAACAAAGATTTGAACCTAAAATCAATTGGAACACATGGTTTGATTCTTAAACCAAAATAACGATTAACTATGTTTTGGATTCGCCTAACCAACAAATTAAATTTCTTATAAATTTGCATTCATTTTTACATTTTAAAAGTTTGGGCCATTTTAATCTGAATTAATTTTAAGAGCAAATATTGTAAATATTTTAAATTTGGGAAAACGGCCCTGTATAGGTCTAGTTGTGTCGTTAACGCTACTTTTCTATCATAAAATACAAACTTTTTTTCTTAAAATACGAACTTAATGGTTATCCTTATAATTTTGGTGTGAAAAAGCCTTTATTTTAAAATGACTGGGTCGTTTTACTGAAAGGCGCGACTTCCTTCTTTTTTTTATATAGAAAGTGGGCCAATTTAGTCTCAACGACCATTAGTACACTAACAAGTACACTACTTATATATTAATATGAGTATACTTAGTAAATGAAGAACACTTGACTTTTCCTGAAGATTTTTCTTTGTTACGGTTAAGCTATTTAATTGTAATTTTTGCCAGTAACTTCCGACATAAGGACAGATGACTGTCTGCCCAAAGGTGTTGCAAACATGGCTGCGAAGTAGAATGACAACTAAACAAACTTTTACAGCACTTTATGAAATACATGAATGCAATGATAATGATAGAGACCTATAGCCTTTAACATATATCCAATTTTCGAGATATAAAAAAGAACAGCATGCACCGTATGATGACACGAAAATTAAGAGCATTTTTCAATGCTAGCATGACCTTTCTGTTATTTTAATATTTAAAACACACAAACCATATGGGTATTTCCAAACTGTGCATAACAAACTGCATTCCAAGGTGGTGTCGTTTTATATACTATCATTTTGAAAACACCCTATATTTATACGAAATAAAAGACACCTTGCTGCATCAACTACCAATTTGTTGTACCAAAGTTTTGCAACATTTCTGTCACTAACTTGTGCAAGTCTTGAGGTCATCGTTGAGCATGTATCCTTCCTTACAACGGCAGTTGTAACCATTGAGCACACCGACACACTGATGCTCACAGCTGTCGTTCCCAAATGAGCAGTAATCGATCACTAAAACAGAGATTTTGTGTGACCGAAAGTTGAGTACACATTATGGATTGCATCTTTAAATGACATCGACTCACTTTTGCAGGTCTTTTTGTCATCGTTGAGCGTGTATCCCGTATGGCAGTCGCACGAGTAGGACCCAGGTGAAGCAATGCAGATCTGTTGGCAGTCGTGTTTCTGTTCTGCACACAGATCGATGGCTGTGGGACACAAACACACACCTGTTGAGCACCTGTGGAATGCTGACCATCATATTTTTGTTATGCGATCATTTTAAGGAGACACACGTGTGCAGGTCTTCCCGTCCTCGTTCAGTGTGTATCCGGGCAGACAGAGACACTGGTAGGAACCAGGAGAGCTTTCGCAGATATGGTCACAGCCGTGATCCGACTCGAGACACAAGTCCATCGCTGTGGATTCAATGAATATGTCAGTATTGTGTTAGGATAGAAAAATGTTTGCTTAGGTCAAATATAGACAACCCAGCCATGATCACATTTCTAGGTTTGTTAATACTGTTTACTGTATTTTAAGCCATTGCTCAATCTTTACTTAATGCAATTTTATTTACAGCTATGGAACGTTAAGGGTAAGTTCAACCCGACTGTCTAGATTCAGGAGGTATCATCATCTGGAAGAATACCTCACCACAAAGCTTGTCTTGGAACTGCAGCCCAAACTGGTGAATCAAGTCAAAGCGCTCCACGTGGAACACGTGATCCTCAAACGGCGGAGAGGCCATTGCTCGAAGAGATGTCATATCCGCCCTGGCTACACCGATTGCGTAGATCTCGATCCCGGATTCTCTCGCAGCGGCCGCCACCTCAGCCACACGATCCTGAGGGCGACCGTCTGTCACGATGACAGCAACATGGGGAACGTTAGGACGGGCACCTTCCTCAATGGAGAACGCAACGTTCATGGTGTAACGGATGGCCAGGCCGGTCATGGTGCCCTGGGCTAGTGGAATGATCTCGTTGATGGCTTTTACCATCTCAGTTGGCTTGCTGAAGGATTTGAGGGAAAACACGGTCTGGACTTGGCTAGAATATTGCACCACACCGACTCTTGTAGTTTCCAGGCCGATGTCTAGTTCGTTAATGATGTCAATCATGAACTTGCGCATGGTCTCGAACTCGTGGGGACGGACGCTGCGTGAGCCATCGATGATAAACACAAGGTCGACCGGGCCGGATTTGCACTTTGGTTCAGCTATGGAATTGTGAGAATTGAGAAAGAAAATTTTTAACCTTACTATAATTTATTCATTCAAAGCAATTAACAGTTTATTCTGCACATTTTTATAGTATACAATTTGACTCAATTACAATCCTGTATAACAGAACAATATAAATATATATTTTAAGGAATATTACAATAGAAGTGAATAAGCATACAATTTTTAATATTTGAGCAAACATATTCATAATATACACCAATATTTACAGTAATTTTTAAGAGCAATATTTACATTAATAAGATTGAATAAATATTTTACTTGCATATACACAAAATCTAAACAGTATATTTACGTAATTTTAAAGCTTTAAATTGTAATAATATGTGTTTGAAAATTTTGTTTCACGTAAAAGCACAGTACATGTGACACACAACAAGAGGCAGGGTAAATGATGACCAATTTTCATTTTTGAATGAACTTTCCCTTTAAACAAAACTGGCTGACTAAGCTCGCAAATTGTAAAAAGTTTGTCTGGTTTGAAATAATGCTGCTTTTGTCCGAACTATAATCTGACAGATTCTGAGGTCGCGTCTACCTCTGCTCATGCTTAAAGTGATAAATTAATATTATGACAGAGATTCAACCCACCTGATTTAGGCCTTGCATCCGCAGCAGCCATTACGGCTATCAGCAAACCGACATACACCAACGCTCGTGTCATGTTTCGTCGACAAAGGCTAAAACTCACCGCAAACAGTTCCCCTGGCTGTGTTAAAAACAGAGAGAAATCAGATCAGAGAATTTAGTGGTTAAAAGGCAACCATTCGTTCCAGTCAGAGCTTGCCGCAAAACGGCATCACCAAACAGATGTTGCGCAGCAGTTGTTTTACACAGAAGCCATTAATGACCTCTGGGCCAATCACATCACCACTGGCTTACAGTTCAAACGCTAGTGTGAAGTTATTGCTGGAAAATAACAGCGTCTGGGACGTCGGTGCTGTAAACGATAGGCTGTCTGTCACTTCGACTTTCACAAAGAGGTTCATCTGTCATAGGGCCTGATAAGACTTCTCATTATCAGGGTGCTGAGAGAGAGTCAAAGAACAGTCACGTGTAACGGTTTAGCATAAATTCCCCTGTGAGGCCATTGGAAAAACATTACACAGATTAATGCCATCTTCTATCAAAATGAGATTAGAAGTTTTGCGCAAATTAATTCACAGTTATAATTTGAGTGAATGATGGTTTTATTGTTCGCTTAAAGTATACCCTATACT
The DNA here is from genome assembly GCA_033220385.1 of Triplophysa yarkandensis. Classification (NCBI taxonomy): domain Eukaryota; kingdom Metazoa; phylum Chordata; class Actinopteri; order Cypriniformes; family Nemacheilidae; genus Triplophysa; species Triplophysa yarkandensis. The sequence continues at coordinate 3,165,934 of CM065670.1, read as the reverse complement.
CGATGTTAAACCATAAAGTTAGGTTAACTTAAACGGTTTCAATAAACTGGTGGCCTTTTGAAAACATTAGAAACAAAGATTTATTGTATTGTGGTGTAACTGCGTTGACTGAAATAATTTCATGACATTTCATTTGTTTTAATTTTCAGTTATGTGGATATTTACTTTATTAATAGGAGACGTATGAGACGTAAAAATAGCCTTGGATATCAATTATTTATTAGAAAAAAACCTATTAGAAAAAATACTTCAGTGAATAATCTAGTTTATGTATAGGGCTAACAACAAATAATTCATTCTTTTAAATTTCGTTTGAATATTAGATGTTGTTCATATACATAAACTATATTAATGAATTTAACTTAAATAATTGGAGTTAAAGTAACACAAATAGATATATGAGAATATATATTTTAAGTATTTTGAATCAGTTATACTTTATAATAGGTTATTGAGTTAATTAAACTTTTAAGTTAAAGTAATTTTTAAGTTAGATTAATTTTATTTAGTGAATTATTGTTAGGTTTTGTTTTTGTGTTAAAGCTGCGATTCATAACCATCTGGCCCTGCTAAATAAAACAATAGAACCCCAATATAAACCATTACAGAAGTTAATATGGTTTCCATTAAAACACCACTTTAAACCACTCACATTTATATTAAAACTCTTTCAAGATTTCCTTTTCTGTAGTGTGTTATGGGGATTATACAAATAGAGATTTTCTGACAGGTAAAAGATCAAAAAGATCGAAAGATACAGGTTAAATGACAAGAGGGTTAATTCATTAAAACAATTGTATTGCATATTCTCTTGTGTTTTAAAGTGATGTTGGGTATTTTGTGTACTTAAGTTTTCATTGATCCAATTCAAATTATGTCAATATAAAACTTTACACAAAATTATTACTCAAATATAAATCCCTATTATGTGAAAAGGTAATAAAAGAGTTGATTTTCTCATGCTTGTTATTCATACATGACCAAAAACATCTTACAGATTGCAGCTTTCTTAAGGAAAGAACTGTTACATTTCTTCTTTCTTTTCAATGAAAGGACATTGTAAAGTAGACCATACCATGCATACTAAGGTTTGAAAGAGATTAACCAAATAATTAGTGTCACCATGTACCCTACAGAGCGAAAGAGAGCCATTCTGATTTCAAGTATCCTCCATGACTCGTGGTAGTTTTCTCTCAGGCCTGATAAAAGCTCTGCACATAGCTGTGGGTTTCAGTCAGACTGTAGACTACAGTGCCCTGTGTCATGTTAATACAATGAGCCCCTCTGTGCTGTGTGTACATTGGGCTGTGAGCATGCACACCAACTACCGCGGCCCTTGACTCTTCTTTGATTATGGTTACGCACACACTCGTCCATACACACATCATGTAGGCAGTCAGCAAATCGTTTCAGGAGATTAAACTGCTTATTCAATGCTCACAGAATGCTACCATTACTTTAAAATTGGAAAAACGTGAAGCCTGAATTTCAAGTCAAGTAATGCATACGTCTCGGTAAAATTTATATTCTCCTCACAAAGTTTGCGGCAACGTTAGAGTTTCATTATTTGGGTTGGGGGCCCTATCTGTGCGGGATTTTTTAAGAGAGCACCACAAGATCCCCTATAATAAAGAAATCCAGGCCTGGAAATAATGAGGATCATGTAAAATCCATGTGACCACTAAGTTCAGAAGTAGTTTAAACATGTAACTTCTCCAATTAAGCCCTGCTTATTATTCATGCAACTTACTAAGTTCAGAAGTAGTTTAAACATGTAACTTCTCCAATTAAGCCCTGCTTATTATTCATGTTACAGTAAAAGCCAGATAGCCAGATAGACTTTATGCCCCATTCCGGGGTTAACTGTTTGCCACGTGTAAGCAAGCGTGGGAATCGAACACCTGGCCAGGTAATATCTTTAAAGACAAACATGAGGATAGAGACACAAATAGTGCTGTAAGGCTGATAACAGTTATTGGATATGAGGATGAAGAGATCCTCTTACAAAAGACGGCATAGTCGTTGAAAAGAGAATATAAAATAATATAAAAAAGGTTGTAAAGGAGCGTGTGGAAGGGACTGGGGCACAATCAAGTCATGCAGGACCAAAGAGAAGTAGATGGAGAAACGGGTGAGTGAAATGGACATTGTTCTTCTGACGGGGATTAAATGTAAATGGCATATTTTGATAAGAATTTATAGAATTATTTTGCATCGTGAACCTTAATCTTTGTCATGTAATGTGTCATGTGTTTAAAAAAACTCATCCACAATGTCGCTTATAATTGATAATCATAACTGTACAGCATTATTACTTTCAATTTGATCTCATATACCACGGTTCTTCAATACTATAAAATAACACAATATAAAATGTTGCTTAAATTATCGTAAAAAAAAGGTCAAAGTAGAAAATTCAATAAACCTAAAAGAGAAATGTAAAAAATGTTGTGCTGGAATATAAACCAATTCTTGACAAAGCTTCGTAAATGACTAACAACAAAAGTGAAAAAATTTAAATAAAATGACGACAGCATGACCACGAATTGACAAATACAAAATACACAGAATGTGGAGTGCGATTAAGCTATATGGAAGAACATTTGCTCCTGAGAAACCTAAAATAAGACACACAGACTTCACAAGTAACAGAGAGAGGAGGCAGTAAAAGGTGAGAGGTAGTAAAACAATTTATGATCGATGCTGAAGACTGTTTAAGCTCTTCAGATCAGTCTTGCCCAGAGGGATCTCCATGGGAGAAAACCATGCAACGTAAACACTTCTCTCAGTTTGACGTGGGGCACGGGCACACCAAAGAAAGTCCCACTGTGAGCGAGTGAGATGGATATGAGAGGAATAGGAAAGTGTGGAGTGTGGGCTCTTTGGCACCGGATTGACGGACAGCTACAGAGCCTGATGGATTAAGAAACAGCAGCTTCTTGTTAAGGGAAGATTGAAAGCAGATGTGACACTTTGCAACTATTGGAAGTCTTGCCTCCAGCCAACCACTGCACACCTAAAGCATGTAACAGTGGCTGTGTCTCAAATCTAGTGTGCTGACTACCTAGAGAGCATTGGAGAAAGTGCATGACACAGGAGATCACTAACATAAGGAAAGTGAACCATGGTTTTAAAAGAGGAATTACTTTTTTTTGACAAAATAAAAATAGTTCAATTAAAACACATTTGTGGTACTCTTCCATACAGACAGATGCCACAGTTATACTATAGTTACTATAGTAAATGGTTCACTGTATGGATTATGTCATAATTTTGAATCAGGCATTATTAAATTCACAATGTAAAGAAATAGTGCTTACATTTATCACAATAGAAATGTGCTTGTTGAGCTGTTTTGCGATGTGTATAAGGAGGAAATAAGAATAATGTACAGAAGTGTGCATTGGCATGTCGCCTGGAGAGAAATGACGCGACGCGACGCGACCACGCGTCCGTCTCATCGCGTCGCTCGTTCACGATCCAGATGTCAGTACAACATTTAGGAAAATACATTAATATTGTTATTTAGTTAAACCAAATGTGCACAAAAACAAGCACATCTTTAAAAATAAAATAATATAAACTATTTAAAAAATATATATTTTTATAGTGTCTAAAGAATTAATGTTTTACATTTATTTGTATATAAAATGCGTTATGTTTGACATATTCATCTTTAACTTTTAAAAAACAGATTTTCAAAACAGAACAATATATATATATATATATATATATATATATATATATAAATAAAAATATTAAATATTATGTATTATATGAAATTTGAAAAATAAAATGCAAAGTAAAAAACAGAACAAAATAAATATATATATTAAAAATATAAATATTATGTCAAAAGCTCTCATCAAATTTGAAAAATAAAATGCAAAGTAAAAAACACTAAAAATACACTTTTGTCTCAAGCTTACACAATCATATAATCTTAACACACAAACCCGTTTGTTGTTACATATTTCCCCCAATTCTGCAGGGTTCCCCACTGTGGAGTCCCCAAGCCTTCACCTGTGCACGTCAGAGCCCTTCACTCACCTGAGGACAGACACCCGCTCACTGGGATGGGACAGGTAGATCTCTGCAGCACAACCTGAGAAGGGTATCCTGTGTTCCCCTATCAGCAGAAATGCGACAAATATAACAGCCAAACGCTTCTCTGGGTGATCTTGTAACGTCTCGAAAGTATTTGTCAAGCCCAGAGTGAATAGTCAAGACATTTGGTCAGGTATTAAATCCATGTAGATCCCACCCCCGTCCCACTGAAGGAGCAGGCAGGGTTTCTTTGGGGGTTTGCTGAGCAGGACAGGGAACATTAACACTTTCTTTTGCTTTGCTTGCTGAGATTCCTACACAAGTAATGCATTGCCAACATGCTTTATAGTTTTGATACCAACATCAGGCTATTGAGAGGATCATGTGTAGATATTTGGAAAAGAATACATTTTATTTTGAGCAGATGTGTCCTTGCCATTCCAGTGTCATATTGTAATTGTGCAATTACTCGTTTCCCTGAAATGTAGCATTTAAATTGTTATAAATGTATTTTAAATGAGGATTTAAATGCTGGTAGAGCTCAGCAAAGTTGGTAAGTTCTCTTTGAATCAAATATGGTTCATTAAATGGCAAAACAAGATAAGGGATAAGAAAATAGTGTACTTTAAAGTGTACATATAACATAATATATGTGTTTTCTTTTTTCCCTATTTGAATCAATTTTATAGCATCTAGTGGGATAGTATATTTCTCAAAAGTACAAACATGAAACATAGATTTGACAATAGATAATTTTAACATGGCTTTCAAGGTACAGTTCATCCAAAAATTATAATTCTGTCATCATTTACTCCATTAAGTTGTTCAAAGCATGTCTGCTTTCTTGTTCTGATGAATGCTTAGAAAGATATTTGGACGAATGCTTCTTGGACTGCATTGATCCTTGGACCATATTTGGAAAACATTATTCTTTTTTCTTAAATACATTATGAGATACTTTGAAGAAAATAGGACCGACGCTACTACATGTTTTTATTTTCCTACACTGGTACTCATTCGGAGTCAACTGTTAAGTTGCAAGAATTTGTTCAAATATCTTTCTCTGTGTGCAACCAAAAAGAAACATGAATACAGGTTTTGAACAACTAGAGGAAGAGTAGATTTCAATGTGTTGAATGTAACAAGAGTTCAAAAGATGTCACACAGCGCATATTAATTAAAAGAAAAAACCTAAGATGTTCTAGTTGACCTTCTTGCTAATGTGGGAAATAACACCAAGGCTGATCCTTTGACCCTAAATCCTTTTGGGAATACCTCTATAAAACCCCAGGCTGACACTTTTAAAGTCTGGGAGGAGTCAAAGTAACTAGAGCTTATTGAAAGATGCAACTTTTGTTTGGTTGGATAACATGTATAAAAAACAAAGATTCTTAAAATAAGAATAAAAATGGTAAGGCATCATGGTTGTTTTTTAATCATATGTCAAGGTGCAATAATTTAATATCTTTCTGTGTTCATGTTCTTTCATATAACTTCATACTGTAGCAAAAATATTTATTAATAAAACAAGATACATACGATTTACCAGAATTAAAGAACATTTCTCCGTCTTGCCTCTGGCATCTTACTTCAAATCCTGGAAAAAAAGGTATTTATTTTCATCTAAGCTTATTGAACAAGACTCTAGTTCACCAAAAATAACCCAGCCCTGTTAGACTAAAAGATTCTTGTTTATCAATTATATGCAATACAAAATTAAAATCATATTTGAAAAGTATTTTCTTTTCTCTGCATCACTGTCTCAAACCTCCCATGGAAACCAGGACTGGTATTTGGTTCAGTTTATCCACCCTTTATTGCTCTGCATTAAAGAATTATATAATGTACTTGTTACAGTATGTTTAAAGGTAGAAATACGTTGGCAAGTTTCCACCTTAAAAAAAAGTTATGGTATTATGTTAAATACTTGTTCGAAATTGAAAAATGAAGTTAACCAAAAGTTAATTTAAAGGAACAGTTCTCCCCAAAATGAAAATTCTATCATGATTTACTCCCACTTAAGTTGTTCAAAACCGGCATAGATTTCTTTGTTCGATTGACCACAAAGATATTTGGAAGAATTTAGCGACAAAGATGTCTAAGTAACCATTGACTTGCACAGTGGAAAATAAATAATGTCTAATGTTTTGGCTCCGTTGAACACAAAATCTGATCAAATGTAGGAAACAAACAATTTTAAATCTTTTCTACTATAGTAGCCAATAATTCTCCCAAAAAAACGTTGTTCTAAATATCTTTATTTGTGTTTAACCGAACAATGAAATGTATACAGACAGAATTACATTTTGGGGCGCTTTCCCTTAAAAAAGGTAATGTAGTGAATTTGTGCTGGATATATTTTGTAATGTAAATGTTTAAAAACAATGTTTGCATCATCAGGGAAGAGCAAAATTTTACCTTGTTGCCAAGGCTAACAAGAGAGTCAGTAAGGCAATACCTTCAATTCAAACCCGACCAATCTGTGACCATCCTACACGCCAAGGTTGCTCAGAAGTCATACGGCAATGAGAAAAGGTAAGACTTTATATTTCACAGGAAGTACGCCTTTGTTTCATCTGCCTATTTGTTAACAATAACTGATAGTGATTCTGTGCCTTCAAAGGTTTTTCTGCCCCCCTCCATGTGTGTATCTTAGCGGGCAAGGATGGAAAGTCAGACAAGAGCAGCTTAAAGGTCAGAGACCCTAATTCTCACCGAAATGTGATAGTAAACAGTAATATGTAACACAGAGGAGTTTTTAAGGAACCTGAAACCGGACATTTCTTTTTTTGTCGACTCAGCATCAGGTCTTGGGGAGTCCAGTTGTCGTCTGCTCGGGTATATGGGTCTGGACAGCTCGTCCGATCCTCAGACAGAAAGTTTCAAGCTGAGCTTTGAAGAACAGGCAGACAAGAGGGTGAGACGCAAAACCTAGCCCTCAAAGTGGAGCTGGCATGACAGGTTTATGAGTGAACATCAACTGCTATGTGTACAGATAGATTTGGAGACGGCCTGAAATGTTTACTTTACAGACATTACAACCAGGTTTGGGTACTGTAAGAAGTGTGGCCGTGATGAATATGAATTGGAGATGTTTGCTTTACCTTTTCACCATTGGAAAATACAAAACTCATGAAATGAGATCTTTTCTTACTCATGCTCCAAAAATGTTTTTATTTCTCTCTCCCTCTCTCAGATGTTTGCCTGTGCTAAAACCCTGTACATCTCAGACACGGACAAACGCAAGCACTTTCGGCTTCTGCTTCACTTGTTTCACAACGGAGGGCAAGAAGTTGGTTCATTCCACAGTAGACTGATTAAAATCATCTCGAAACCATCGCAGAAGAGGCAGTCCATGAAAAATGCTGACTGTAAGTGTGCACGTGATTCCGAATGCCCATAGGATCATTACCTAAAAGGGTCGACTGGTTTAGAAACCCTATCCCTGTGAGTTTGTGTTGCCCTATTTGTGCATCTTTGTGTGCTAGAAGAGAGGTCAAGACCCTCAACGGTGTCACCTGGCAGCCATTGGCCGAAGAGTCAGACATTTGACCTCTCACCTTTTGATCCTAAAGCACACAGTAATACGTATCTTCTGTTGACATTGACTATTGGATCCACAGAGAGATTCTGAAGGAAAGAAAGAGATGCTGTGACCATGTGACATCTTAGAGCAGCGGTCAACTGACGGTGAATTCCTCATCGTCTTGCTGGAGAAACAGAGACAATGAGACAAAGTTTTAGAGAGAGCACAAATCTGGATTTAGTCACAGTATTTGTCAGTCATAGTGTTTGCTGTTCGCCTGTTACGTAAAATATGTATGTGTGCAAGAATCATAAAAATAATATGTTCAGGTCAAAACCCACCCATACGTTAATACATAGAGGTCACCAGAACTGTATCTCTGGGTAAAAATTTTAAACAATCCCCCAACAATTCCACATTGCCATTTAAAACCCTATATATCTTAACAACCTTAAGTTGTTGGCATTCTTTCAAATATCTTTCTTTGTAGTCATTGGATAAAATAAATGTACACAGATTTGAAACCACTCAAAAGCGCTCTAAAAACCACTCCATTTTTAGGGTGTTCTATTGGCCAAATAAAAATAAAAAGTTATGTATAAATGTCACTGATTTCTAAAAACCAAACTTTTGTCTAACTTATATTTCAATACCTTTTATTAATACTCATTATAAGCACAGCTCATCTGAATAAGTTATAAATTGCTCTCTTAATCATTTAGGTGTTACCTATCTAGTTGATGTATTTGGCTAACAACAAATAACTTTTTAAAGACATAAGGTGGGTTTTACTTCTGAATTAATGCCTAGCTTATTTATCACTAAATACCTTTATGATTAAACCACTAGTTAAATTATATTTTTTTATATTCTGGCAGTAAACAACTAAGCTGCTTTTTTTATGTTTTAGAAGGGTATAGCCCTGAGAGGGCCATACACCTAAAGACACTTAGAGTTGATTCTCACAGATTTCAAAGAATACTGGGGAAAATAATTAAGCAGTAGTATATTGTTTTTAAAAAGTGAATGGTTTGAGGAAATTGGTTTCCACAAAAACTAAAAGTTAATGGTAAGTTTTACAGCAATATCATGATTACGATATATGTGTAGTGAAAATATAATATTGTAACAGCCTTTTTTTTATTTAATTTTGAAGTTTAATATATACAGAGAGTACGTTAAACATTGTTATTCAGTAAATTCACTGTAAAACCTGACATTAGCTATTAACTAGATTTAATTAATTAACTTAACTTAAATCATTGGAGTTAAAGTAACACATAAATTATAAAAACACAATTCATAAAACATTCAGATGAGTTGAGCTAAATATAATAAGTAATTGAGTTCACTGAACTTTTCTTAATTAAGTTAACTCTTAAAAAAATATTTAGTTAGATTAACTTATTATTTTAGTAAAATAACAGTTTTTCTTATAGTGTGCTTCTGTTTTTTTCTGCAGTGTGTATTTCAACGGGCTCAAAAGTGTCACTCTTTAATCGTCTGCGATCACAGACAGTCAGCACACGATACCTGTCAGTGGAAGATGGGGTTTTTATTGCCAGCGCGAGACAATGGACGGCCTTTACAATCACTCTGGGTCTGAGTTCTGATTATTCACATTATTGCATAATAAACCTTATTTAAAATATTTATAAATGTACATTAAAAGTACAACATGTGACTGAGCATGATTAAGTTATAAAATAAAAATCCGTCATCGTCTACTCAGCCTCTTGTCATTTCAAATCTGTATGACTTTCTTCTTCTACAGAACACAAAAGAAGATATTTTGAAGAATGGTGGGAAACAAACAGCGAGGGCACATTTAACCGATTCAAGTGAATGGGTCCGCCGCTATTTGATAACCAACATTTTTTAAAACATCTTTTTTGCGTTTTGCCAAAGAAGGAAAGTGACAAGAGAATGTGTAAAGGACACTGGATTTCCATTCAAGTGTAAACTGTCCCTTTTTTACACCAGGGTTAAACCGAGCCTATAACTTATAACTACTAATTTACATATTTCAATTCAGAATTGTTCCTCGTACACAACACTTGATGAGGTCTCATTGACCCTCTTCACCAGCACAAGTGCACAGATTGTAGAATGTATTGTTTACCACGGTAGCTAAATAACCCAAGAACTAGAACTGGCTAAATATCGTCACACTCCAGACAACCACTGCAAATAAACTATCTTGACCGCTGTTAGCCCCTTACTTAATTTGATAGTAAATGTGCTACCATTCCAGAACACTTCAACAAAAACCTAGTTCTAAAAGGTCAGATTGTAAAAGTCTGCAGCATGTGCTCAACAGCTGGCTTAAATGTACCATGAATGAGTTTCCTCCATACTATGCTTCAAACCAAGTTTCAGGGGGTATTGCAAGGTAAAACGTCTTTTTTTCTCCTATGGCAGGACGGATTTCTAATACTCTCTCTTTTTATTACAGTGAATGATCAGCAGTCCGATCGGACTGAATATACAGGATGTGACAGCTACATATGTTATGGCAACGTGGTTCAGCTGGTGTGCACTAACTCAGGAGTCTCTCTGCCACCTATGGTATGTTTTGGAAAAAACGAGAAGACACTTAATGTCCAATCATAAAATGTCTATCCTACAAGAACGTACTTGATGCTCCATTGCATAATACAAAAGTGAAGAACATTTAATCCTGTGTGTATACTTTAATCTAAATGGTTTCTTATGTATTTCTATGAAGCATTTTTAGTCCCAAACCCATTCCTGTTGTATTTTTTGGAAGCAGTCGGTTGACGTCATGCTGCCGTCACGATTTGCTGATAAAGCGCAGAATTATAATGCCAAGGACGACATTGAAATACCACATTCAGTACAAACATACAGAGCAGCCCCTAATGTTGTTTTAAATGTTGGAAAACGCTGACTGGTTTGTTTCGGTTTGCAAATGTGCACTTTCCTCTAAAAGTCCATTATGCTACAGATTTTTTGAGTTCCTCAGTTTGAAACAGACAGGTGTATTGTACAGCACACAGGTGCATAGAAGACCAGGTGCATTGATGCATGTTGCTGCCTTTTCACAGTATCACTGAATGTTTGGGATTCCTCAAAAACAGAGAACAGGCATTAATGTTTGAACATGAAGAGATAATGGAAAACAGAAGAAGATATTTTGAAAAATGCCTTTATGGTTTTGTGTCCATTTAAAAACATTAACATTGTTTGGCACTAACATTGTTTGGTTACCATCACTCTTCAAAATATCCTCTATTATGTTCTGCAAGAAAGAAAGTTATGATTCTGCCTAAAGTATGAACATTTCTTGTGCGTGACCTATAACTTAAAGACACATGCAAACTGAACACACGGTTTAATAGGCCTGAACAGCACCTAACACTATTTCCTATCCTCTTAGATAGTACGCAAGGTGAACAAGCAGCATGCGTGTCTAGACGTGGATGAACATGTGTCTCAACTTCATAAATGTGCATTTCAGTTCAGAGACAGCAGTCACATGTACCTCTGTCTGTCCAATGAAAAAATCATACAGTTTCAGGTGAACACTTGAATATATACATCACTCAAAGATGAATAATCAAACTGTATTTGCTAAACAATTTTCTCTGAATCTCCTTTACTCTCTGAATAGGCATCTCCATGCCCTAAAGAAAGAAATAAGGTGTTATTGAACGATGGCTCTTGTTGGACCATCATTGGAACAGAGGTTGTGGAATATACCTTCAGCGAGAGTCTGACGAGCCACCCGACTACGATCAGCCCATTACCCATCATAAATGGTCTGGAGGTAAGTGTCCACAATCCACACAACACAATTCCAAGGAAATATTTTTATCTTACTATTTATGTGTTAGTTTTCTAAACAAATATGTTTTTACTTTTGGACCCTTGGTTTTATTATGTAGCTAAATGGTGGAGGTCATGTAGCCATGTTGGAGCTTCATGGCGAGAACTTTAGTCCTCATTTAAAGGTTTGGTTTGGAAACATGGAGGCTGAGACAATGTTCAGGTAAGCTATACCTAAAATATCTGCTCATGTTCTTTTAGAAAGCTATCATACTACATTATAAGATTAGAAAATGTTTTCTAGACATCAAAGCAAAATTGTATGGCCGTTATATATCTTCTGATACTTAGTTTAAAAGAAAATTGTCAAGATGTGAGACATCTAGTCAATTCATGAGACCTTTAACTCGACTCACTATAAGTGAGTTACAATGTGACAGGTTATGTGAAAATGTGTTGAAAGAAAACTCTCTATAGTTAATGACTTAATTTTCATTTTACACAAAGGTATTTAAACTATTCATTCAAGCGAACAAAAGAAATCTTTTTACAGATAATAAAAGTGTGAATATCACAAGCAGCATCACAAATGAAAGCTATGAAAATAGCTCTAACTTTTCACTTTTAAACCACGTGATCTAAAACATGCATTGTTTTGATGCTCTTTCCATATTCAGACGTGTTATGTCTTGTCAAAAGAATACCCCCACAAATACACAGACATTCTTTACAAAGAATGTGTTCCACCTTCTCTGTATAATTTTCTTTTTAAAATGACTGTACAATAGTTCCATACTAGACAGTTTCTGGAGAATATTGGTAACTGAACAGTGGTGGCGCCCATTCACATATCATTATTATATACATTACTGTTAGGTTACTACCATTGTCCGAAAATTCTTCCTTTGTGTTTTGTGGAAGAAAGTCATACAGGTTTGAAATGACAAGAGGGTGAGTAAAGGATGTAAGAATTTTTATCACTTTAAGGGTCAATTAGCAAACCTTAAATAAAATTTCTTAAGTAAAATCTTTAACTGGTTTGGCTGTTTTATATATAGAACAAGAAACATCTGTCTTAAATTGTGCTTTGAGTGATACAAAAAATAATTTTTATAGCATGATATTCTGGGGTTACTGATGGGATTCTGAGAGGCAATACCCCAAGCCAAACCTATACGACTCTATTATATTCACTATGATTCGAACCCATTTATCACCCTATTGAAAATATGACATAACATATCGCTTTCAAATGTTCCATAACATGTTGTGAAAAGTTAAACAGAGAAGTTGAAGATCTTGGGTTTGTTTCTCTTACTGGAATGCCTTAGTGTGTTGCTATGGGCAAATACTATCAAAGTTGTTGACATCCAGAATACAATTATTACAAAAACCAATTGTTCCCCTCAGGTCATCGAGATCTCTGCTGTGTGTCGTTCCTGACGTGTCTGTTTTGAGCATTGAATGGAGATGGATGAGACAGCCCATCACAGTACCCTTGTCTCTGATCCGATTGGACGGGCTGATCTACAGGAGCTCTTTCTCATTCACATACACACCTGAACACAGCGCACCCTCTCAACCCACTGGTGTGGCAGAAAAGACCCCAGACTCGGACACTCTCATTGACACTATACACCAAGAATTCACAAGGACGAACTTTCACCTATTTATTCAGAGCTGAGCCGGCCATAAATATAGCGCTAATGTTGGTCATTTTGGCAAACCTTAAATACAGAGTTTTAGGGCATTTAGAGACTAAACAGAACTGTGACTGATGTTTTGAAGAATAGAAATGCATGAGAAAGGCAAATTTGTTTGGCATTGTTTGTACCTCGAACATAAATGTCCCTATAAAATTGATCCTTTTTAGTTTCGTATACATTTGTGATCAGTACCAGACCATACAAATTTGATAAATAGAAATAACTTAAATAAATAAATAAAAAATGAATTACAAAAATGGAGAACCAACATTAAAACAAGAAACATCCGTCTTTAATTGATTAAACAACATTCTATTATTTTAACACAAACAAATAAAAACAATCTAACATAAATTTAATTTCTGTCATTTACCCCCCACTTGGTATTTCAAACGTCTATGACTTGATGTTGTCCGCAGAACACAAAAGAAGATATTTTGAAGAATGTTGATAACCAAACAGCTGCAGCCCCATTAGCTCTAGTTACTGAGATTCTTTGAATTATCTGTGTTCTGCACAAGAATAAGTCATAGGGATGTCAAATGACAAGAGAGTAAGGAAATGATGACATTACTTATTGTTTTCATTTTAATTAAATATTTCACAATTTTTCAATTCTTTCTCGTTTTTCTCTTTGTTGGAGATTCATCAAAAACCATTACATAACTCTGCACAAAGCCGCTGTTATACGGCAGGCTATCACATTCAAGATCATCTTCAAAGGCTTAAAGTTTACAACATTCCCCATAAATTGTGTTGAAAAGTGTAAATCTGTGTCTGTGTACATTTTTTCGCAGGGCCTTAGAGGTCATAGGCTCCTTTCCTCCTTCTAATTACCAAAGCAAACATTCGTGAGAGGGTTTGGACCGGCCAACACATCAGCTAATCTTTATCATGTGTTCCCTATCGCCAACAGCCCCTGGAATTCATTACCGCATCCATCCATTCCGCCCGGCTACAACAGACATGAACGAAGCTATTCTTCATCGCACCTTCCCTTACGTAACATGGGTATAGCTTTTAATTCCATAAAAAGGAAATTTCAGTCAGCATAGCCTTCCTGTTTAAAATGAAACTTAGTGTAGTTTAACCTGAGACTTGTTTGGGCACGTGTACTCGGGGCATCGAAGGGCTCTTTTGGCCCTTTAAGGGCAGCTCTCGAGAACCTGGGAGTATAAAGAGATCTCTGTCCTTTTATTTTGGCTGCACTTTTGTGTAATATATCAGCACCCTTCTATCATTCCAGTCCAATCTGCCTTCGGCTGCGACGCGTGATTGACAGCTCTGAGAAAGGGCCTTTAATGAATGAGAGGCCAATCTCTGGAGCAGACATTTGACTCAAGACTTTCAGAAGATAAAAACTACATCTTTGCTTGTTGTTCTCAAAGACTTACTTGATCAAGGTCCCAAATACTGAGTGCTAGTGTCAGACTTCTTTAATCAATGTTATTGCCTCCCTATCATCATCTTTGTTTCAAAATTCTGTGACTATTTACTCATTGTCTTGTCATTTGAAACCTGAATGCCTTTTGAAGAATAATGGCAGCCATACAGCAGCGGCATCCCATCACTTCTATTGTATGAACACATGCAAGTAAATGAGTGCTGTAACTGCTTTCTGCAAAATATCTTCTGTTGTCTATGCATGGCTCCCAGGCTGAGATGGAGAATCGCATCAAGCCCTCTCTGTTTGAGTACACAGAAGCTGTCTTTGCTTTGAGACCCCTTCTGCCTCTGCAGGATGTCCGTAATGATGCCTGACTTGAAGGGGACCAGCTGACCCTCACATCCTTCCGCCAGAAGGAACAGAATCTCTTCCAACAGCAATTGCAACAAATGTTCAGTGTTGTCAGAATGTCTTAAATCTGACTGGATCAAACAAACATAGGCGAAGAGCCAAGGACTGTGGAGAATATTGCTTTGTTTATGTAGAATGAGAATATTTTCCGGCATCCTCAGCATTTATGGGAGGGTAGAAAGCAGGGTACCTTAGCGTTCTTCGAGAGCCGTGGAAAGAGGTTGAGCATGCTTAATCCAGGAGTCTTTATGGCGCCCTCAAAAAAAAATCGTCTTTGTAAGCCAGTGTTTCTCCTTAGGTTCATATGAAGAAATAAAGACAAATTCTACATATTTTATCAGTTTTTTTTTACCAAAATATGAAAAAAAATATCAGCAAAGTCACATTAGACGTTTCTTTCAAACTAATTTCATCATTTACTCATCACCTTGCTTTAAACCTCTATGACTTTCTTTCTTTTGCACAACACAAAAAGAAGATATTTTGATAAATGATGCCAGCTGCTCAATAGCATAAGTATTAGGTTCATACCATAGAATTAATCTCACTGCTTTTTGGTTATCAACATTCTTTAAAATAACTTATTTTGTGTACAGAATGTCATACAGGTTGGAAATGACAAGAGGGTGAGTAAATCATGAAATAAAATAAGAATCATTGAAAAAAATCTTTAGCTGGACATTATATGTCCAAATAGCTTTTGTCTTATAAATTAAATCTTATAAATTCTATTTAAACTTTGTGCAATAAACTTCACAGATGTAACATATTTTAGAGGGTACTGTATTCAACAGAGGAAATCAGGATCTCATCTCTCTGATTCTCAGTTCCCTGTACCTCCTCTTTACAGCAGTATTCCGGTGTCCCTGTGGGAATCTCTTTCCTCTCAGGAAACAGTTTCTTTTGCAGAGTCAATAAGCCTTTCTGCTCCCCCAGTCCCGCTGAACACCCACATGTACACGCAGCATATAGACGTCACTCTGACCGGCTGCCGTGGGTGTGTGGGCTCCTAGGAGCCACTTGTTTGAAGGGTTGGAGGACATTCCTCCATCAAATGCTTTGTTCAGTAGTGCAGTTCAGCACAAACATACCAAATATCATAAGTCGCATATCAAATTTAGTGTTACGTTTGATTTCATTCAGGCATGATGCATTCGTAACTGTGATACTAAGCAGCAAAATATTTTAGCATTAAAATATTTTTTGAATATCATGAATATTTCTACTTAGAGCGTTTATCCAAAAGTTTGAATCGTGTCATCTTTACTCACCCTCTTGTCATTTTAATCCAGTAAGACTTTATTTCTTACATTTAACACACAAGAAGATATTATGAAGAAATGTGTTGGCCAAATAGCAGTGGTACCTATTTACTTTTATTGTATGGTGACAAAACATTCCTCAAAATACCTTTTTCTTATCCTACAGAAGAAAGAAGGTCATGTTTTGCCACTTTTTATCGTGAAGTTATAATGTTCCAGAAAAGTATATAAATATTTATTTACGCTTTAATATTGCTATATGAAACCTGTATGATGCTTATTTGGCACGTACCGAATGATTCTAAATATGCCCGATGTTTGTAAAAATTACCTTTTCGAAATCCCAAACTCTCTCTTCTCTAGTCATTGGTGGGAGGAGCAAGAGTGAATCATTTTTTATTTCTGCTGTTTATACAGGAGTTAAACACAGTCATTAACTATAGTGTCATTATCATTCAATGGTTTTTATGTTGTTTTTTCCAAAGCATTGCACGGAGATGGTAGCCTTATGAAATAATCTTTAATTTAATGTTTATTTTCAATTTGCCTTCAGTAGCCAAAGACAATATCAATTATATTCTTTCACAGAGAGCAGAAATATTTGGACTTTGGTAGTGCATAAAAGGCATTTTCCTTCTTCATTGTTTTCATAGTGATTGCTCTCTGGTGCTTTGCTATTTTATAAAAGATCACAATCTTTATTAAATCTCATTTACATTGGTAATGGCATGCAAATAAAATCCATATAATAAAATTGCATGGAATATGATATATACTATTAGTTATTATGTTTATGTAATAAGATTTTTTTCCTTGTACAAATGCTCTTTCAGGTTACATTTATTATTTGGTATTTAAATTGCCGTGAGGTATGCATGATTATTGCAAATAATTTTGACAGATTTTGGCTTACTTGAGAGAATAAATGATAACAAAAGTATTTTGGGGCATTTCACTTTTTTTGAGCATTTCACTATTTCACCTTATCAGCAACAAACATTCAGGTGTGGTATTAACAAAAAAAAAGTTACCAAAGCTTTACTCAATTTAGTGTGTGTGTGTGTGTGTGTGTGTGTGTGTGTGTGTGTGTGTGTGTGTGTGTGTGTGTGTGTGTGTGTGTGTGTGTGTGTGTGTGTGTGTGTGTGTGTGTGTGTGTGTGTGTGTGTGTGTGTGTGCTTGTGTGTGCATTTGTGTGTGTACATTTGTGTGTGTGTGTGTGTGTGTGTGTGTGTGTACATTTGTGTGTGTGTGTGTGTGTGTGTGTGTGTGTGTGTGTGTGTGTGTGTGTGTGTGTGTGTGTGTGTGTGTGTGTGTGTGTGTGTGTGTGTGTGTGTGTGTGTGTGTGTGTGTGTGTGTGTGTGTGTGTGTGTGTGCATTTGTGTGCATTTGTGTGCATTTGTGTGTGTGCGTGCTTGTGCGTGTGTCTTACCCACACGGGTTTGACTTAACCTCAAATTTTTCTGCATTAATCTAATATTAAAACCATGTGGGCAGATCCAAATCACACGTGCATCTGGAATCAACACACAATGTCTCAATGTCTACCCACAAACACTTCATAAGACGACTTAAATATGATCAGTTTAATGAACACTGGGTAAAATCTACTCTACACTAATATCAGATCTGAACTTCAACCTTCTTTGAAATTTCTTTAAATTAAGAAATAATGGTATATAGGCTTACCGTTAATTTCAGAGGGGTTCTAATGTTAAAAGACACAATAAACCTCAAAACCTCAAACACTACATATATTCTAAATGCCTCATTATTAACCAACATCATTGAGCTTTCAGTAAGAAAATTAAGTCTGTAATTTTCAAGACCAGAATTTCTTCTTGGGCGTATCAATGTAACATGATCATATTCAATAAAACAAGGAATTTTTTGAGAGCAAAGGAACCTCATTATTGGTGAGAACAGATAATCGTTTCAACACACGACCTACTGCGAAGGCTTCCTTATTATTGAAGGGATATTAAAAAAAATTAATTCTGACATCGTTTATTGTCCTTTGAGTTGTTTCAAATCTTTATATA
This sequence comes from Triplophysa yarkandensis, assembly GCA_033220385.1. Lineage (NCBI taxonomy): Eukaryota > Metazoa > Chordata > Actinopteri > Cypriniformes > Nemacheilidae > Triplophysa > Triplophysa yarkandensis. The sequence goes on along the minus strand of CM065670.1, from coordinate 3,147,767 downwards.
TTTCTTTGTTCTGATGAACATATAGAAAGATATTTGAATCAATGCTTGTAATGCAGTTTATGGAACCTACTGACTGCCATAGTAAGAAAGCGATAAAATAAGATCTTTTAAAGAATGTAGAATTGCAAAAAGGTTCTAGGGTACACTAGACTACCATTATAATTTTTCTTACTAAGTTAGTCAATGGGGTTTGGTTAAAAGCAGTCATGCAAATATCTGTCTGTCTGCTTCCATTCAAATAAGTAAACAGGTTTGGAACAACTAATGAGTGAATCATGATAGAATTTTCATTTTGGGGTGAACCATCCCTTTAAGCTCAGGTGTGTTGACATGCACTGTAGCACCATCTGTAGGTGAGAGTGAGCAACTGCTACACACTACTGATAAAAAACTAAATTAATAGTGTTAATGTTTGGATTTTCCAATTATGTCACTGAAAAAAATACAGTATAACAAAAATTAAATTTATGCCCAAATTTTTCTTTAAAATCAAATACAAAACTATTAACAGAACTTGAGTAGAAGTCTTTCCGAATCACCACAAACCGACTTTCAAAGCCCATATTTATGACAGAAAAATAAACCTTTATGTATGTTTCTAACCAAAGATTTTACATATGTGTATTTACTTTTATAAAATAATGTAATGCATACACTGAGGGAAACTGTAAACAACTACTTTAAACTTACCAAACTTTCCATTCCACATGAATTGGCGTTTTTCTTTTTTATATTCTCTTTTTATATATAAACATTTTATAAAATGTTTTTTTGTATTATATAACAGTTCTTTTTTTTCGTTCTGCTGTGACTTTAAACTAAACGCAGTTTTCCCGCCTTTTTCACAGCCATTAGACTCCACTGATCTAAATATGACGTAAGATCTTGTAGACCAGGGTTAATTTTATTAGTAATAAATATTATTTTATGTTGTGCTCCTCGTGCCTTAAATGAGTGAGTATATTGAAAATATAATTAAAATTAACGAGGCAGTCTGATCGCGACTCGATGACGTCATAGACCGATGAATCTGCGCAAACACTTCGTACAGTCAAACATTTGGTTTTTGGAAAATATTTGTAAATGTAAACTTCACCGTAAACGTAACTTTTATAAATAAAAGATTTTAAAATGATTTAATTTATAAACTGTAGTCATAAAAAATATTAAAGAGAATGCTTAGCCGGATTAAAGTCTATTTTTGAGTTCAAGTATAACAAAGGTGTAGATTGAATCACTTTTTGTTTTTTATTACATTTCAGAAATTGACAATATATACCAAACATTAAATATTTGTTTTATCATGACTACTTTTTAATGTTTTATATATATATATATATATATATATATATATATATATATACAATAAAAAAAATATTATATATATGCTTGTGCGTGTGTGTATTTAGATATGTTTATATATAAATATATATATATATATATATATATATATATATATATATATATATATATATATATATTATACATTATATAACAAAATATATTTATATTCGTTTTTTCATGACTGCTTTTTATACATATATATATAATATTAAAAAATAGTACCAATAAAAGAAATATAAAGTTGTAATAAAATATATTTTGTTATATAATACATAATATTTTGTTACATTTTATACATACATACATATATATATATATATATATATATATATATATATATATATATATATATATGCATTTTATAAATATATTTATATTTCTTTTATTATTACTATTTTTCAATTTAACTGTTTGGTATATATATTCAATTTTTTACTTTCTGAAATGTAATAATTGTGATTCAATCTAATCTAAACTAGACTTTAATTTGAATATATATATATATATATATATATATATATAATACCAGGGGGATTGAGCATAATGTTGAAATTGAATCAGGATAAAATTCAACTTCTGTTTTAAATTATATTAAACAGTTTTAATTTCACAGAATTTACAATTATGTTTATAAAATGTTGCTTGATTAAATCACCTTTTTCTAACAGGCCCCTGCTGACGTTTGACTTGTGTACTACGTCACTGAAGTGTGCGTTGATGCAGAGTCACTGTGAGTGCTTTGAGTGTAAACAAGAGGCTGTCGATCGAATATTCTAGAATATTGAGTGTGTTATTATTTCTCTTTATTACTCTTGACTGGTAAATAAACAAAGGCTGTACAGGGGATCGTGTGAGTGTGTGGAGTCTCTGTTTGGACGATTGGAAGCGAGATTTTACACAAACATCGATGAGTGTCTGCACGTTGGCTAGCTAAGGTTAGCCTGCTAGCTTTGTGAAACATATCTTCATTACAGGAGAACAAACTCCTGTATGCTCAGACTAACACGTGTTGGGGCCCTATAGCCGTGAGTATATTGCTTTTGTTGTACATTACTAACTATATGTTATTTTTTGGCTTGCACATGGAATGTATGCTAGGCTAGGCTAAACTGTATGATGCTAAGTAACAAGTGACACACCTTTGGCTGCACAGTACAAATGAGACCAGTTGATATGTATTATTGTTTTATTTCATGTTGATTACATTTTTAATATCTGCAGTCTTGTGAATTTAAATAAAGCTGGATTCTAGTGTTTTTAGTTTAAATAATATTACAGACATGTGACATTGTATTTATAGGGTGTTGTGATTCATGCTTCTTTACACTTGTAAGTTATTATATAAACTTCCTTCTTTACACTTGTAGATTATTATAAACTTCCTTCTTTACACTTGTAAATTATTTTATAAACTTCCTTCTTTACACTTGTAAATAATTATATAAATATCCTTCTTTACACTTGTAAAGTATTTTATAAACTCCCTTCTTTACACTTGTAAATTAATATATAAACTTCCTTCTTTACAATTGTTAATTATTATATAAACTTCCTTCTTAACACTTGTTAATTATTATATAAACTTTCTTCTTTACACTTGTAAATTATTATATAAACTTCCTTCTTTACACTTGTAAATAATTATATAAACTTCCTTCTTAACACTTGTAAATTATTATATAAACTTCCTTCTTTACACTTGTAAATAATTATATAAATATCCTTCTTTACACTTGTCAATAATTATATAAACTTCCTTTTTTACACTTGTAAATTATTATATAAACTTCCTTCTTTACACTTGTACATTATTATATAAACTTCCTTCTTAACACTTGTTAATTATTATATAAACTTTCTTCTTTACACTTGTAAATTATTATATAAACTTCCTTCTTTACACTTGTAAATAATTATATAAACTTCCTTCTTAACACTTGTAAATTATTATATAAACTTCCTTCTTAACACTTGTAAATTATTATATAAACTTCCTTCTTTACACTTGTCAATAATTATATAAACTTCCTTTTTTACACTTGTAAATTATTATATAAACTTCCTTCTTTACACTTGTACATTATTATATAAACTTCATTCTTTACACTTGTACATTATTTTATAAACTTCCTTCTTTACACTTGTAAATAATTATATAAACTTCCTTCTTAACACTTGTAAATTAATATATAAACTTCCTTCTTAACACTTGTAAATTAATATATAAACTTCCTTCTTTACACTTGTAAATTATTATATAAACTTTCTTCTTAACACTTGTAAATAATTATATAAATATCCTTCTTTACAATTGTAAATTATTATATAAACACATCCTATCAATTAAAAGCAAGCCATCTTTGGAATCTAAGTCAAAATTGGAAAATGTGAAGATTGTGTTTATTTTTATATTATTGTCTCTCTTTGGTTTCATTATTAAGGCGGTGTTACATCATGGCTGCTGTGGAGAAAGTAGAGAAGGAATGTGAGGAAGAAACCCTCCAGACCGCTTTCAAAAAACTGCGTGTGGATGCTGAAAGGTTTGAGAAGTTTTGATGTATCTTTTGGTGACTACAACTTATCTGGATTATTTGAAATTGAATATGAATTTATTTTCAGTTCCACTACGACAGTCCGCGTCTGTGAGACTTTGGCTTCTAAATTGGTTGGTCGAGGCAGTCCAGAAGGAGCCAAATCTAAGATCACTTCCTCAAAAGAAAACTGGCTTGGGTAAGGGCAATGCAAAGTTTGAAGCAATTACTTGGGTTAGTCGTGGTCTGGTCGATAGAGAGTTGGACTTGTAAACAGAAGGTTGTGGGTTTGAATCCCAGGGCCAGCAGGCAAAGACTGAAGTGTCCTTGAGCAAGACATCTTATCCCCAGTTGCTCTGCAGTGATAATTGGCCACTGCATAATACTGTTAGTCACTGTGGATAATAGTGTCTGCCAAATGAATAAATGTAAATGTACTTAATTTTAAAGGGATAGTTTACTCCACAATGAAAATGATGTAATATTTGCTCAACTTCTTGTCATTCTAAACCTGTTTGACTTTATTACGTCTAAAAAACACAAAAGAAAATATTCCTAAGAATGTTGTTAAAGATTAACTTCCCCCTTTCAATTTGATGTATGGACACAAAACCAAAGAATGCCAGTGAGGCCAATGGTTTTGACCAACATTTCTCAAAATACCATCTTTTGTGTTCTGCTGAAGAAGGATATCAATACAGGTTAGAAATGTTTGGCGAGTAAATGCTTGCATTTTATCTCGTTAAGTCGCTGGTTGTATTTGTATTTGTCTATTTGGCCTTAACTCTTCAAGTCGAAATACTAGATTGAAAATCCCTAATCTAACAAATTTATGCATTCAGAGTTTTGACCTTAATATGTGATCATATTAATGCAGCATTACTAACTTTGAATGATGCATGCACTATTGCATGCCTTATGTTGATTATAGATGTACACGAAAGTCATCCAGAGGTGGTGTTAGAAGTCAGCGACGCCGTAGATCAAAATCTCCAATCCTCCATCCTCCAAAGTTTACCTACTGCAGCAAGATGTCTCCCCCTCCTGGTCACCTCAAACACAAGACCCCACCAGAGACTGATGGCCCCAGCACATCTCTGGGCAGCTCCGTCAAAAAGGATGTGCCCTTCTCTGCTCCCCGCTCAACTGTATTCGGTATGGCCAGGTATGAAAGCCATCTCCCTACATCTAAGGAATCAGCGCAGCTCACTCCACGAATGCCTTCAGATGAGGAAAATGCTCCTGAAAACCGGCCCACTTTGGGAAGCGCCCATGCTGCTCGTGAGGTAGTTGAAGGTAATGCTGCTCCGTCTGACTTTCAAACTCTTTGCAAGCTGCAGGACGGCAGTGAGTGCCCGTGCGGGCAACAAGAATGCCAGTGTGCTGGCTGGCAGGGCGTCGAGGTATACTCGTTCACTGGTCTCCGTGATGTCATTTCCGAGTGTGAACGTAAGATGCCTGGAACGCAGGACACTTCCACCACCAGAACTTCCGCTGGGGCAAGTAACGGAACCTCCAGCTCGCCTCGGTCTTGTTCGGAACAGGCCAGAGCTTACGTCGATGACATCACAATAGAGGACCTTTCAGGCTACATGGAATATTACCTTTACTTCCCCAAGAAGATGTCACACATGGCTGAGATGATGTACACTTGAGAGAAATATAATAAAGCAAATTGAAGCATTAAAAACATCAATGGGTACTTTTAATAATAAAAGAATGGTTTATTTAAAAAATGAAGTTATGAAGATCATATTGTAAAGCAATTCTACGTTTATTGTTGTGTCGAAGATTTGATACCATGATTCATTCTCTGTAACATCCAGACGTGTGCTGACTAAGATTTACAGGCTCATGACTCATTCTGTGGTCGCTGGTTTCATTATTTTTGTTTGATTTTGTGATGACTTTTATGTTTGGTTTACGTTTACAAGTTTACAAGTAAAGGTCTATCATGGAGACTGCAGGTTTATTTTACTGATATATGCAAACTTATAAAATGCCAAGTAATAATTCTGTTCACTTATGAGCGAGAATGTGATGTCATCTAAATTAAATTTCAATAAAACACTTGGGGATGTTAAGGATGATTGGTGTCTTGAATGGCTTTGTTTAATATAGTAGAACTCCTTTATTCACTTGGTCTGTCATATTTAACTTATGAAGATATTTTGAAGAATGTTGATAACAAATAACTTGCATTCTATGGACACAAAAAAATTTTTTCTTAAAATATATTATTTTGTGTTGCATAGATAAAAGACTAATTGAATTTTTAAATTGCATGCATGGTTTATAACATTGCATTTTAAACCGAAATGTGGTCAAACCTTTAATGGCCATAAGAGGGCACTCTCAGACCATTATTCCTCTATAGGGTTACTTTCCTGTACTGATATTACTAATAGCAGTTCAGGCTGTCTCTTCAAACAGAGCATTGCACAATTTTAAAAGATCTCTGTGACCTACACAAAGAAATCTCTGCTCAAGTCAAGCTTGAGAAACACCAAAGATTCCCGACATTTCTCATGAAGCAATTTTAAAGTCTTGATCTTCTAGACTTAGTTTTGAATTCTTCTGAGCCAGGTAAAAGTAATCCTGGTCTGGGTGTTATTATTTCATGTCTTAGATTACATCTGGGTCAAGCTTATGTTCTTAGACTCCAGCCTACTTTCCTTAATATATATATGGACGAAAGTCACCCCAATCCTCTTCGTGAACCCAAACATGGGAAAGCGACCTCTTATGTGCACCTCAGTTGTCCAGTTGCCTGTATTTGTTATATTTTCTTTCGTGATCAGGTCTGCCGCTGGATTTGAATCACCCTCAAAGGTGTTAAGTTCAGGGGGTATGGTAGATTTATGACATCACCTCATCTGAAAGTGTTACGCAAACACAGAACTACATGTACAGTTTACCTGACTTGTTTTAAAATAGCCCCCTGCTTGTTTGCCTTCCCTAGCTTGGAGCACATTGACTAGTCAGATTTGTTCTTTAAGAGTCCAACAGCCCCAGGGACATTCTTATCAAATACCCATGCCTTTAAACAACCTCAGCATTTTATCTCTGTAAATAACCCAGCGTGTGTTTTAAACAACCGATAGGTCATCTAATCGTACATGTATCGTTCATATTTCACATCTGGGACTAATAAGTAGTCAGACCAACTCGCAGCGTTCAACAACTCGCCCATTTTTTGCACGCTCTACCGATTTCAATTCTGTCTTTCCCTTTTCTTGGTAGAATGACTTGTAAGGTTGTATGGATTTTTACAAAAGGGGAACTGCATCAAAGCATACCAAGACAAGCTATGGAAACACACAAAAGACTCTGTTAGATGTTGCCAGTCAACAAAGGCCACAGGCTAACCAGTTTGCCTTAATAATCGAGTCTTTTGTGAAAAAGATTAAAAAAGAGGAAAATCTGTCGGGAAAAAACTGCAGCCTGAACATGTGGTTCTCTTTCTTTGTGGCGAACACCGTTGTTTTGTTTGTTTCGCCTTTGCGCAAAGGAAATTTAACTGCCCTTTAAGAACGTTTCAGGATTGATGTTTCTCTAAGAGGTCGGTTGACACCATTCGAGGAAAATGTATTTATAACTAATGTGGAGAGAATCAGATCATTTCGTCGTATGAGAAATGTATCTCAGAATGTGTATCTCAGAAGGAATCTCATTGTTTGTTCGTGAAATCTTTACAGTGATGTATGTCAGCTCGGATGGGTTTAGGAGTGCATGTCACTCATAAACTTGTGAACCGACTGGTTTCTGTAATGTAATTGTGTTGGTGTTGTTCAGACTTGTCGCCTCACCTGCGGTAATCCCCCCCCCCCCGCCCCCATTCCCCATCCCGCCTGGCTTTGCTCCCTTTGTGTGCAGGAATGTTTGTACTTGAATCCTTTGCGCATTCAATATGCAGACTCAAGAGAGGCATCGCCATTGTTCCATGCTGGTGGGGTTGTGTCCCTCAGGGAGAATTTACCCGCAGACTTTTTTGTGTGCAATATAAGATTGTGTTTTCTGTAGGTGCTATACAGGTTGCTTGAGGATGAGATTTCAACCAATTGTGGCGTTGATCGTTTTAATGAGGCATAAACGTCTGTGGGAGGTGCGTAACGGTGCAGGGTTGTGTTTGAACATATGCGGGCTAATATCACTGTTATTGATATGACTGCATGCAATGTGGGCCAAATCTGATCAGACCTGTTCAATGACCTGGGTTGCGTTCCTCAAAAGCATTGCAAGCCTAAGTTGATCCTATCCCCATTTGTTTTAATGAGTCTACGTCGTAGACTCTACGTTGAATTTAAGCTTACAATGCTTTTGGGAAACGCAGACCTGATCTGAAACATGTGTAGGCAACCATAAATAGACAGAACTATAAAATTGGGCAAACTGATGATCAACTGCACAAAATAAATGTATGAGCTCTTGGCAAAGCCCTAAATACCCCCTGACCCTTGAACCGCCTTTGCACTATAAGGTTGAGATCCGGATCTATCTAGTCTCACTCAGCTCTCCTGACCTTTGACCCTCTGTTGCTAGGATCGTGCCCCTATGAGGGTGGCTGTGGGTTGAGTGGCGACAGGATCCCGTGATAGCTGTACTGCCCTAAATGCTTCCATATGACTATACACCCTATACCCTGGGAAAAAGCAGCCTGGGTCAAGAAGTCCACCTAAACATTGTAAGATTTCAAAAAGCATCATTAAATATTACGTGTCCCACCCAGAACATTCAAGCAACCACTTTTAAGTTCTAAAAAAATACGTGGAAAACTCCAACTTTATATCTTTAGATATAAACCAAACATTTTCATAAAGTGACATACAGAGAACTAGTGTTTTAAATATGTTTATGATATATTGTCCACATTTGCTCAGCGTGTCCTTCAAAAGAACATTAAACATCACTGCCTCATGCTGGAGGTCACTTGTTGACCGAAACCAAACAGGCGGTTTCCTTTGTGCTAACACTTTGCGCCAGCATTGTGTCTGTCTTTTAAAAACGAGCACATGACACGTTGAAGGGCATAAACAGAAAATAATTATTTTGATTGTGTAAGAAGACGTGCATACTACATTAAAGTCAAAAGTCAAAGACACTTTTATAGTCACATCACCACAGCACATATGCATTGGAGAGTGAAATTCTTGGGAGCTTGCTCCAGAAATTGCAAAAGCTGTTAACATACAACATATAAAATGTGCAATATGCACATACATAACACACAACACACAGTGTACTATTAGACATTCTTACAGTTGACACTACACATTATAGGCAATAGGTACATACATACGGATAGCACTACACGTTTCACACTAAACAATATAAACAACGATTTTTAAGCAATTATTAGCTTTGATCTCTGGTCTAATAAGGAGAATCATCATATTCCCTGCATCTAGTAAACAATTCAGTTGCAGATAAGATGTTTACATTGACGTTGTTTATGATCAAAGTATAAAGCTTGATGGGGCTCTGAGCTTCAAAAGAGAAGAGCTTGAGTTAGGTCATCTATCTCTCTATTGATTCTGTCCTGATGAGTTGAGAGCTTTCATCCAGTGATGCATTGATCACATCAAGCACTTAATCATAATCGTGTTTTTGATATGAAGGGTCCTGCTGGTATGTTTGCTTGCTTCTTATCTCTGTTTAAGATCAAACTAATCGGTCAATACATTAGTTTACATCGCATGGAGTAACATATGGTTTACCTTTACAAAACACGATTTAAGGTAGCTCAGAAGGTGACATATAACAAATTCAGAAGCATTAAGGGCTGGACTAAACAGCTCCCAGAAAGACATAAACCAGCATCGATTTCAATATGCTTTTTTTTATTTAAAGGAATAATTCAGCCCACAATGAAAATTCTGTCAACCTTGCAAGCCTGTCACATGTCTTTGTTTAATTGAACACAAAGAAAGATGTTTAGAAGAATGTTGGCAATTGAAATGTATGGGCTACCGTTGACCAGTAAAGGTTAAAATGGCAGTCAAAGATGCCCCATAATGTTTGCTTTATTAAATCATTCCATATTTCTGCTTTTTTTGTTCAATTGGACATTAAAAGGAATTGTTTTTACCAAAGTTGTCGATGGTGCCCCAGAAATGTCATGTGCGAACATTCTTCAAAATATCTTTCTTTGTGTTCAACCGATAATTTATACAGATTGAAAAGACGTGAGGGTTAGTAAATAAATTTTGGGCCAAGTGTCCCTTTTATTATTAATGTTTAGTTTTATTCAATACCAGGATTTTATATATAAAACGTATACAGCTTTCATTTCATTATTATATATAAAATATTCATTGTGACTTCAGGATGCTGTGACAGACCGAGAAAAATCAACAAAGGTTAACCAGAACTTAAAGTGATTATATATATATATATATAATATTAATCATATAAATTACATAAATGTTATTTTGATATAAACAGGACATTTTAAAGAAATTGATTTATTCATGGGATTATCTTTGTGCAGTGAAAAATATTTTCTTCCGGATCATACGCTCTTTGATGTGAGAGGTTACGTGTGTTTGTAATGTAAAGCAGGGATATTCAACAAAAATCCCTTTGTTACCAACCTCTCATGCTACTCGATTCTGTAACAACAAAGCTACTTGAAACCGTCTGGTATCTAAGAGAACACACCACTATCCCAACGACAAAATTATATCAGTTTGTGATTTTTATTCTCTTCATGCAGCACCTTTTGTCAACTCTCAAGCAAAAGATCAACAGAAGTTGATGTTGAGTTGCCCTTTTAACAATAAAAAGAGACTAGTTTTATTTCCCAGTTTAAATGAGAACAAGAGATTCATGTGGGCTGTAAAATAGAGACTCATATTGTACTGAAATGTCACACCTGCCCAGCAGGTAGAAGTGTTAAATGTCTATATTGTCTTTAGGGCATAAAAACACTCTGAAACAGTAAAATGATCTCTGCCAACATTTCTGCCTTACAAAGGCAGTCACAGATAATCTTACATCTAAATGTGGAGTGATATGACAAAGACAAACACTATTCATGCGCACCCCACACCCTGCCATGCATCTATTCACACGTGCAGTTCTAATATTTCATCGTGATTTATAGTTGATCGAGTATTGAAATGGAAAAGTTGAGCAACTTAGGTCTAAATTTATGAAAGTAAGAATAGAAAGACTTGTCATAACGTTTCTATGCCATTTCTAAAGTATTTGGTGTGGTTTGCAATATGGTTGCTATGCTGCATGCATTGTGTTTTCTAACACTTTGGACCTAGAAAAATGTAACAAATGTTCGGTATTAAAACCTTTAACATCTACGGAATCTTGTTGAAAAATGGTTCTTTGTGAAAAGCTTTTCTAGATTATTGAAAGTTAAGAAAGAATCTGTTCTTTAAAGAACCTTTGACTTAATGGTTCTTTGGTGAACAAAGGTTATTTTATGGTATAACGCATTTCACCCTTATTTTTAAGAGAATTTCTAAATGTTTCTGTTTTTTTAAACAACCGTGGGTTACACGGTTGGGTAAAATTTATACCATCTATTGAAACAGTTATAAATTGTGTTGCTTCAAACCAACATGCCAGGTTAAATTGGGTTGAAAACACCCTACACTTAAAGAGTGTTGGAGCTACGCCACTGACACAACCAGAAACCGAAGAAAACAACAATTTCTTTGAGATATCATGAGTCATCATTTCCGACTAAATAACATCCCATTAGGCATTTCCTAGACCAGCTATGTGCATAAAAATGTGGTTCACCGAAGAGACTTTCGTAACAGGAAATTCCAGTCATTCCGAAACAATTCCCTAATCACAGCTTCGGCCTTATAGCACATGGTGTTTCTCATAACCTTTACCATACAAGAACCACACACATCTCGTCCTGCTAACCCCTGTGGGGTTCCTTTTAAATTCCATGTTAGTTCGATCATACGGGAAGAGCTGACGTCTTCGTGACTTTCAACATGTGAAGGGAAAGCTCCATGGACTTCTCTGAATATGCCTGGATTTCACCGTAAGCAGAGGCGTCCAGAGGGAGATCTTTAGCTGTCTTGTGCCAGTTTCCTATCAACATAGTGACCTTCCACAGCTTTCCGTCTGTGAGGTGAATGTAAAACAGATTGGAAGAGAAAAACAGAAAGAGGGACACAAACACAGAAATGGAGGGAGGGAACTGGTTAGATAGCCAGTACACAAGGCTCCACTCCAAAGTTCAGTCCCTTAGGGTGGCGTTTAGTGATAAAAGAGGGTGAAAGGAGTGGGTGTGTATATTTGTGTATGCATTTCCAAAGAAGGGAAGTGATTCGAAGGGAGAAGCACTGCAATGAGTCATGGACAGGATTAAACAAATGTACAAAATACTCTGATGGTCAAATACTACAAGTTCCGTCTGGGTCTTTGAGCAACTGATGGTTAAAGTAAAAGTGAATTCTTGACGTTTGTATTCAACAACTCATCTTGAGCGATCTGCATTTTAATTGTGTTACTTAATGAGGAATGTGGGCTGGACCACATCATGCAAGACGTTAAACTGATGCCGTGAGATACAGAAAAACAAATAAACAGAACGTCACCCATGACTAATGATGTCACTGCTAATGATATTAACGTAATTTATATACGCATATTAACCGTGCAGCTTTACCACAGGGGTTTTGTGACATGCTTAATTGATTCATAAAGAAAGGTTTACAAAAGAAACAGCGATCTAACACCCCCAGGGGAAAGAGATTAGATGGGATAGTGAGGACTAAGACTTCACTGAATACGTTACAGTAACTTTCCTTGTAGAACAGCGTCCCGCCTACACACACCTGTGCACATATCCGCTAACCAGATGTCTTGTAAGAACATATTTAAAAGGCTTCAGAAGTTACCAAGGTGATAAAACTTGAAAATATGGTATCGGAAGATAAACTGTAGACTTAAAATTGCTTTAAGAAACCGAGTATCCATTCAAAAGCCATTGATCTGTCTAAAAGGCCTTTATGTTTTCCAGGCCGTTTTTATTAATTGCAATAATTTTGACAAATGCCAAAACCCCTAGACAAACTAGACTAAAATTTTCCTAGCCCATGGAACCAAGTTATAAAAAAATAAAAAGCAAACACACACCAGCACAAGCACAAAGGCTTCCATTGTTGCGCTGGAATTGGAATGTGTGTCAGACTATGTCAGAGGTTGGGTGGAATTTGCTTTTTTACAGGGAAACAAAAGACGGACTATAAGAGAAAGCGGAATGTGGAGTGTACCGCAACCCTGAGCCAACCAGTTCACTTTAATATACACCATGTGGATTTCATTTGCCACAACTGACTGAAATAAGATGATCCAGGCTTCAGCGTTTTCTGCCATTGCCCAAACCCTTGCATATTTGAGCTGGGTTGCATTATACAGACGGAGGAGCGCATGGATGGTGATCTGCTCTGCTTGTTATTGATAGTGATGGTGTTGTGAAACCTCTAAAAACTGACCATAACGTTTTCAGACATTACATGGGGCAATAATTTTTGCACAATACAAAACCAATATAACATCCGTGTTGACTTCATTTTTGTTTTATGTGACTTAAAGTGTCAATGTGTACGTGTTGGGCCCTGTATACATAAATTTTTTATTTATAATGCTATGTTATACTGTTTGCATTCTGGATCACATATAGTGTTTCTACAGTATTCCCTCAGTACCTATAAAGTATAAATTGTAAGTATATGGGTTTCTTTGTATCAAACCTATGACCTGGCCATAGCTAGTCTAAAAAAAACACAAGCACACATATTTCACTCTTTTCATGGTAAAGATAAGATAACACAGGTGTTGGTGGACTTCAGCTTCCTTAGAACTGAAAAACTCCTTCGTAGAGTTGTTTAAAACTTTCAAGTTACTCCGGGTCCAGACTAAACAAACCAAGGCTAAATTCAGCCGGGGTTTTTCTTTCACTTCATAACACAGACCAGACTGAAGCCTCAAGAGCACCAGGTCAGTAATGCAGCTGGCACATTTTACAACACACTTTTAGCACAGAGACCTGTATTTTACAGGCCTTTAAATGTTGCTGTGTAGAAATCTGTACAGTATGTGTTGATATGATAAGAATAGACAAAAACTGATAATACAGAATATAAAACAAATTATATTACCTAAACAATAATGCAACAACACCCATTCAGTCACTACTTTAACATATGATACACTCTTTAAACTACAAATAGGAGAGTCTTAAAGATGTAATATACGAATAACATTAAATGCATGAGTAATTAGAAGCATTGAAGCATTTTCAAAAGCAAAGGGACATTAAAAAAATTATGCAAAACAATTTACACTTAAAAATATGTACATTTAAAAGCTTTGGAACTAAGTTAATATAGGGTTTAAATTTTTGTATATGTAAGTTGAAAATGAAGTAAAACTCATTATCTCAAATATTTCTATTAGAATTGACAAACAGATTGGTTTATATAACAAATATATATGTTAAATCCTTATCTTTCCCATAATGTAAACTTAAAATATTTTTGAAAATTTTAGAAATTAAGTGTTACACTTTCAATAAGTTATTTGTTAAGTTATTATTTGTTTGTTATTTTCAATGAATTCAAATATTTTTTAAGTTACTATTATTTTTTATTTTTGTGATATTTACTATGCCACGTATTTATATCTGCACGAGATCTTATAAATCCTCAGCATCATAAACATCTTACAGACATCATCTAGAGGTCAACGCTTTATGACTTCTGATGTCTCAGAGACGTATTGAAGATGAACAATGTCTTGAAGATGCAAATGCAGGAAGGAATAATCAGTATGGACAAGTGATTATTGATAAGAAATCAGGATCTTCTGTACAATACATTTTGATTTCCTTATTGTGTTTCTACTACAGCTACACAAATGTAAAAGTGTGGGATAGAAATAACACAACAGAATAATAGAATTTGGTGTGGGCTACATTCCAGAGCTTTATATTGTGACACTTTAAAAGTGATATCAGATTCAAAATCATGCTGGATTAGAGATGATATGATAAGAGTCCCATTGAGACATTTCAGACATTGTTTATATGACTGGAAAGAGGCAAAGTCAAGCCTGGATTGTGGAAAGGAAAATAACTTTAGGGAAACTTTCTCTGTAGGCGAAAGTTTCGTTATGACGTCATAGAGGAACGGCAACAAATCAAATTTCGATTCCTTACACAGTCTCCAATTGGAAAGCGGAAGTGGTGTGCTGAAAAATCCCGGAAGTTTACGTCACTGAACTTTCCGTAATCGTTTTCATTTTTCTTTCAGTCTATTTTACTTGCTTTCTACTTTACTTGCTCTAAAAAACTGTTTATAATTATATTATTTTTTGTTTTTGTAGATGAAACTCTAGTTGCTGTTATGTTTGTTCAATAATAATAATAAAAAATATAATAATAATAAATATAATTATTTCAGTCAACTGTTGATTTCCATTTCTTATTCCTGTTAATTCGAATCTTTTTAAACTAGGTTGCATTTTAATTTGAATGATTTTAATTAATCATTTAATTAAATTAATAATTATGTTATGTTTTGTTTTGTAGATGAAACTCTAGTTGCTGTTATGTTTCTTCAATAATAATAATAATAATAATTATAATTATTATTATTTCAGTCAACTGTTGATTTCCATTTCTTGTTCCTGTTAATTTGAATCTTTTGAAACTAGGTTGCATTTTAATTTAATATATTTTAATAATCATTTAATTTAAATTAATAATTTTATTATTTTAAACTGCTACAATTATTTATTATTTACAATAATTAGTTTTATGATCCCATTAGAAATGACAAACAATACGATTACGATCAAATAAAAATACAGCAGTTATTATTTTAAAACCTGTTAAGTGTTGGAGTTCCCGTACATATACGTCATGCGTTTCCTCACTCCGGATTGGCCACTGAAAGCGGATGGGCGGGGTTATGCGCTGTTGAATATAATCACAGGCATTTCAGGACTATAGCAAACCGACCCCGAGGACAACAACACGTCCGCGTCAATACAAACCTGTCGAAACGTCATTTAAGAGGAATAACTGAACAAGGACAGATATTTTTCGATTCCGTGTCGTGAAATCTTTTGGAAACTGTCAAAAAATTTCGTCAGCGGGGCTTCTTAAGCGAAGAGAAGATGTTGAAAGTTTACCTCATGTTGCTTCTGTCGGCGGTTGCTGTTTTCGCTGAGTCGGTGAGTGACGTCACGTTACACAAAAGTCAATGTAATATACAATTAAGCAAATAAATGAACCATAATCGATTTCAATGTTAAAAACAACACTTTTGTTATATGTTATATCTTTGTACATAACTTTCTGTCAGGAAAAGTGATAAGAAGTCTCTATAAGAACAATGGTTTACTATGATGTTTTGTAATAGTTTTGTCAAACAATTTTTAAATTTATATGTTGGTTTTTATGTTTCCCAACGGTTAAATGAAACCTGTTGCTCATTAATGTCGTCATAAAGTGTCTCGCGCTACTCTTGTGACGTATCAGATTGTAACTTCCTCGAGGCGAGTTGTTTGTTTGTGTAGAAATGCTGTAATTAAACATCAGGATTTGGGATTTGGGATCTTTTCTGATTCATGTTTGTTGTCTAACCTCATAAGTGAAAATGCTTTCATGTGACAGTTTTCTGCTTCCAGGTCAGGCAGGATCCATTGCACTTTTGTGGATCAGTGCAACTTTTCCATCATATTTCTTCTTGAGTCAGACACTGAGACACCTTTGGTTCTGATGCCACGGCTTTGTGTCGGGCCTTTCTTTCATAATTCAGGAGAATAGGTGTGTGCAGATGTCTTTTCAGCAGGCGAGCGGGGAGATGGCCTGAAACAGAAGACAAATGCCACCCAGTGTGCACCGCCAGTCGGTTACACAAACACACACAAAGTCAAAATGCAAATGCCTTGAGCCCAAACCCTCCATTCTGTGAGATCTCTGGAAAGGTGCTGTCAACCGGATCTTTATCTGAGCTTTAAACAAGAATGTTTTATCTTGTGTCCATGTTGGTGGGTGAATTATCTCGATTGGGTTTTATTGTGTGGTGTAATCCATAACGAAATAGTGTCGGTACTGTGACGCCATTGATTTGTTGGCACATCCGTTGTTGGAATGTTGTAACTTTCACACAAAATGTCGATCATTCGAGGCAAGAGAAGCCCTGCGCATTCCTGAAAATCAAGCAGAAGTGCCTGTGTTCCTTTCATCCCCCTCCTTCGTCATTCTTTTGCGTTTTCCTGAGGAATTTGACCCTTCCTGACCTTGACCAGTCTTCTTTTTGGATTTCGCACACTTGGACGGATTTAAATGGTCCGTTTCTTTTATCCCCATTCCCTCCCCTTTAGCCGCAGGACAGGAGTGTGGCTTAAACCGAGTGACGCAGTCACTTAAAACTTCTTGTGTTTTGTTTTGATTCAGCTCTGGGATTTATTACGTTGAAAAGTGTGTGACTCCAGGTGGGAGGTTACATTTATTGCCATTACTGATACTTTTTTGGCGTATACCAGTGTTTGACACGCATTCAAAGTACATGATTCTTTGAGTTAATTTCTCGCTTTTGCCTTTTAAAGACATCATATTTTCTCTCCTTCGTGTGCGTGGATCATCTAATAGCTATTCTAGGTGTCATGAATTAGGCAAGAGGTGATTTGCACATGAATGAGGTGGCTTTATTTGTTCAATTAATTATTTTGGGGGTGCGGTTCTTTTCGAATGGCTGTTGAAAGGCAGAGAAATGAACATGATAAATACCTTTGCCAGGAGGTAATGATTTCGGGATTGCTCTCCGGTGGCCTATTAAATTACTTTTGAGGATGGAATGTTGGCAGTGAGCAGGAAGTTTTTATTTGCAACTCTGGCGAGAGAATGAATTTTAGTTGTTCATTTCACTGAATGTAAAAACCTTATTTGTGTCCATGTTTTAACGGTGCAATGTCATATGCCGGAAAGCTGATGTGTGGATGTCCAAAGAAATATCTTGAGGCCAAGAAAAGGGAACTTTGTGTTTTCTAAAGTAATTTAGCAGACCACATCCGTAGCTGTTTACTTGCAGGGCTATTAACCATATGCCAGCCAGGCTTTACTTAGAACTCCTGATAGCCAATGAACCACCAGCTGTCTTTCATAACATTACAAGCACTACACGTCCATGGAGATTTTTTTATTGACTGACTTTGAGAGATAAACATCAAATATTGCAGGTTGTTTCACTATTATAAACAGGGTGAGTTGGCCATCTTTGGTTGCATGCCTTTGTTAACCCATGGGCCTTTAGGCTCTTCTGGGTAGTCTGAATCTTAATCTTTTATCAAGCTGACTTGTAAAACACACCTTCCCCCCAATTACAATGACTTTTCCATCAAACCCTTTGTCTTATCTTGAAGTGTAAATGTTTGTGTTCCTGAAAATAGCCCTTTCTTCACCCATCCGGGTGTTGGTCAAGTCTTCAGACTCCGGTTGGTCTAATCACCTATCTGATGTCTATGCAAACACACAGATCCCATTCACATCTAATGACACTTAATACTAATATATATATATATTGCAATATATCTCATTAGACATGTTATTAAAATTACACTTTCATTTATTTGTAGTTTATGGGTGGTTCTGCCAAGGCCATAGTTGATATCTTGCCCCAGAATAAAAAATATAATTGAAGAATTATTTGCAACGTGACCTTTGTAACATAATTTCCACAAATTGTTATATTCTCCGTAAAAAAAACTTGTATAAAAATCTTTTGTATAATGAAAAGTAAATAGTAGTCCTTTACACGTTTCTATGTAGAGACAATTGTTTTAATTTAGTCTTCTATTAGGTAGTTCTTTTATTCTAGAGTGTAATATGACAAAATATTATTAATTAGTTAACCTGTCAATATTTTCATTATGCACATGCATTTTTATTTGGGATACAACATACAAAATGTCAAATCTGTACAAATGTAAAAACTTTATGACCCTTAGATAACCATGAAATCGAATAAAGTGTAGATTTTGACCAATAAGCACAAAGTGCTTAAAGAAATCTTACTAATACACCCAACTGCTTCATGTTTTCACACATAGGCCAGACCACACAAAACTGATTGTTTGGGCTAGTCAGACTAGCTTATTGTGTATTAAACAGGCCTCGAGCTCACGGTGAGAATCTTCATTAATAAAAGCCTCTAACAGATAGGAGAATACGGTCACACTTCCTGTGGGAGAGAATAAAGGGCGACGACTCCGTTACATAGGCCTTTATGTTTGATTGGGGGTGGATTTTGAATAATTGATCAATTATGTTTGCCTCACATGCCTTAATGCTTTAGGGTTGTGAACATGTGTCGGGTTGAGAATTTAGATTATTGGACAGTGACATACCACTTGACGGGCAGGTGAGTCTTTTTGCCCCACTGGGTGTGTGGGTTAAAAAGCTGCTATAAATAGTTCTTGTCAAGGTGGAAAGACTTCTGCCATGTTAGTTTGTTGTAGGACATTCCCGCTGTCCAGGCTGACAAGATAGGATCAGATGAGACATTAGCAAAGCCGATTGGTGTAAGTGGCGGACAGAATTTGAAGGTTAATGCTGTAATTGGTTGTGACCCATAAAGACAACAAGGAGAGTGTAAAACAAACAAAGCTGATGTCCGATTGTATTATTTTGGATCTTTGGAACAACGGTCGCCAGTGTCTTTAAAATAAAAAAGGTACTTGGCCTTTAACATCTAAGTTAAACTAAGATTCAATGCTTGTTTAAATATTGGCTTTTGAATTCAAACATCATCTTATCTACCGATCACTATTGATGGTATGTCTGTGTTACATCGCAATGGATGAATCACACACTGTGATTGGCTCTTTTAACCTCTCCCAGTCTGACTTATTAGAACAGATGCCAGACCATTTGTCAGCAGATGGTCGGATTTACTCTGAGTTTATGTCCAGCTTACCAAGCAGGCTAATTTCCACACACTGCAGTCGCTTCACTCGCATTTCACCTTACTTTGAATTGAGGGTCTTGAGATTTCAGTTGAAGGAAATTCTCTATACCATTCGAATATGAGACACGTTTGCTGCCATTGACCTCAAACTCGGTGTGTCATTTTTTTGACATGAATATGTTCCCTGAACTTTGAATATGTTCATATGCAAATGTGATAGCTCAGGACAAAGGACAACATTTAAGGTGAATAGTTTACAGCCTTCCATTAAACAGAACTATTGCAAGTTGATGTTTTTTCAAGTCTTGGGGAGTTTTATGCAGTGTTGATGGGAAATAAAAATTTTTCCTGCATTGTTAGAGAGAAAAGTGAGGGACTTTTTTCAACAGTCCAGATTGGTTTTAGTGTGACTGTTGAGGTTTCATTCGATTTCTTTCAAGTGCAAGTTGATGTTTTACCAAGAAGTGAAGGCTAACTAAGATTTTAACCATCAGTTTCAAAGAACCACAGTATGTAGCGGTTGTATGTCTGTGCTGTCGGACGGCATCCGCTGTACTTTTTTGTAGGCTTCTCATAATCTGCCCGACTGAGGATATCTGAGTGCATGGGGATTTCAACACTGTAAATTTGAAAACCATAAAGTATGTTGGTCCCTTGCCCCACCCCCTCTTGTGGTTTTTAAGTTCTCTCGCTCTACCATTTTCTTTTATTATCTTGAACAACAAAACAGACTTGAGCTGACTTGCAGTTTCATGTGTCAGTTGTATGATCCTGGTTTTCCTGGAAAATGAGTCAGCCACCGTGATCTTGATTCCGGTCTCGCTTTAAAAGAAACAACACTCCCTTGAGCAACTAGAGCTGTTTAATGTGTCAAGCGTTGCTTTAGGATAACCATGTTTGTACAATGCTTGTATTAACAATGTCTTTGAGTGTGTATGTTTTTGAAATCCTTTAAGATTGCACGTCGGCCGGGAAATGACTCCATGTATGTTATATTTGAAAATTAGCCCAGAGATTGGTCATTCAGTGTTAGCTGGAAGGAATACGCATTGTGTGTTTTAACCGGTATGTGCAACTTTTTGTGAGTCATGTTTGATTAATTTGTTTTTGACCATGAGCAGGAGTGTGAACTGTTAAAGTCCCTCAGCCCCTTTGCTGTGAATTTTTTCATCATTTTACACAATGCTGGCAAACCTGCGTCAACTTGTAAACGTATGTCTCTGAGCTCAATCGTGGCGGGATTGCAGTTCGAAATGGAAGTGTGTGTAAATGTGAATGGTTCAACAGTAGCCCGATGGGTTAGGGTGAAAGATTGATGATCGCAATTCATAGTTTTTGTCTGAAGATCATGCCTTTTATTGGTTGTATTCGTGTTGTTGTTCAATTACAATCTGACCCTGAAACTAACGGTAATATGTTAAATATTATCACTCGAAAGTTAAGAAACACTGTGCATGTTTAGATTATTGTGATGCATATATTTTGGCTGAACATTTTCTTAAAGACAGCATCATAAATAATGCGATTTATCTTTGTCAAGTATAATTAAGTTGAATTAAACGTAGTTAGCATTTGAGTCAGTAAGACTTTTCTGTGAATTATTTTAAACTGTGTTTTAGTCAATTGATTTAATTGATTTAAAGTATTATGATTAACAATTATTCTCAACTTTGACTATTACTTAGATTGTTTTATAACTTTTCTTAAGTTTTTGCTTGCTCTAAACGGAACAAAGTCATCCCTTCCAAGCAGTTTTAGGGCAAATACATAAATATTGAGATCAACTATTGTTAAAAGACTCTCTCACAGTTAAGTTGTATTGTCCAGTCCTGCTTTCAGCCACAGTCTGGGACCTGAATAGTGTTTCGAAACCTCCCTTGACGGCTCTTGAGAGGGAGAGACAAAGACAGTGAATAAAGGGAAAATAGATGGAACATAAATCAAGGCGTGCATTTACCTCCTCCTGTTTTTCTAATAGGCTTAGTCTATTAAAGGGTTTCTGGTTAAAACCTGTTCACAGTACTTTGTGAAATTAACCTGTTAACGTGATTATCAGGGTAATTGATTTGTCTCAATATCATAAAGCATTTTCACAGTCATCATGATGTGGCAGATAATGGGTGGGACAGTAACCCATTTACTTTACAGAGGTGTAATAAAGACTTTACACATTTAATAAGAAACTTCTCTACATTGCATTTACTACTTTTCTTTAGACAACATTAAAAAAGACAAAACAATATTTTATTTTGTAAAAATACCACATCCTACATATCCAGTAATAGAAGTTGTACATTCTCAGCTTATTGTAACAAAACATTTTTTTTCCTTCGTTTTATCTGTAGGTACGAGAAACAGAAACGTGGGTACCTCTTAAGAACAAAGTGTCTCATGAAGACCTGGAGTCCTCGGGCGACTCTCAGAATGGAGATTTTGGGTTTGCTGAAATCACTCCAATCGATGATGAGGATGGGATTGGCGAAGACGACAGTTATGGTTATGATGACATGTCAGGCTCTGGAGATACAGAGCCAACAGATGAAGGCTTAGAGGTAATATTCAGTTTCTGTAAAAAAAAAACTTACTAAACATAATGCACATTGATGCCTTAAATAACTTTGCAGCTTGTACATTTGAGAGTGTTGGACCGATTGTTCTTGCTGTCAAATTTTGGGGTGACCCTGTCTTTTTTTTCTCAGGATGAAGTCCTTAACGTGATTCCTGACTTTGTTCATCCTGTTCCCCCAAAACCAACTAACGATGACACGATTCTGGTCAAGAACAACGAGGTCTTGCGTCGAGTACCCAACCACGACAATTCTGAAACCAGTAATGTGCTCATGTCTCATGCTGGAGACGACAGCTTATTTAGTAACAAAGAAGTGCTTGCAGGTAAGACCATTTTCCTTACTGCTAACAAGTTACTTATTTGTAAAGTTCAGGCACAAATAAGAGATTGTAAGCATTAACTATCAATTGTTATGTTTTGTTTCTAGTGGCATGAGAAATTTTGTTATTGTAAAATTAGATGCAAACAGAGCCACAAATTTAAAGCGTCCCTTACATTTCTCTTTCTTTTTTACAGCTGTTATTGCAGGAGGAGCAGTTGGTCTTGTCTTCGCCATCCTCCTCATTGCCCTCCTTGTTCACTTCGTTCTGCGGATCAAGAAAAAGGACGAAGGAAGTTACGACCTTGGCAAAACGCCCATCTATAAGAAAGCCCCTACCACGGAAATCTACGCATGAACATACACACATTCTCTCTCTCTCTCCTTTGAACTATAAGCTCACACAGTGCCTCGCCTTGACGGGTCACCACCAACCACGGGACGACCTCACACGAATATATACTCAGACTGGACTTTTGCATTGAAATCTCATCAATCGTAAAGTCACTCGGACAGAAGCGTGCCTGTTGCCAAACTGCTCCGTTCAAAAGCTATTTCTGTCTTTTTGTTTCAGCACCCCATCTTTCGATGCTTTTTTACTTGTGTGTTCCGTTGCATCTATTATTTTCAAAACACTACGCGACGGAGCATTCACAGGTCGAAGGGTTCGGGTCAGCAACTGACAATTTCAGCCACCAATCTCGGTGTCACGATCGGTGCTACAGTGGGTTGTTTACTGTAGCCTGTTTTGTTTTGAAATGTTTTTTAATCTGTGTGCTGTAAATCCTTTTAATTTTCTTATTAAACATCTTAGGTGAAACCAAATTAAGGGCATGCGGTATATCTTTGCTACGGAGAGCAACTTTTAAAATAAACTGCGTTAAATATATTCTTGTTTCAACGCGGTGTTTGAGGATTATGTACATTCCATGTATCGTATGTAATTTCCGTGGTGGTTTTGTAAAGTTAATCGAGAGAATAGACCCACTACATTGCTGCTTGACTGTCAGCTAAGCTACTATAACAGGTACAGACATGTTGCTGTTGATTTAAATTCAGTTTGTTGCTAACAGATGTTCAACTTCCAGGGATCTGTAAATAGCCACTTGAATAAAATGTAAAACTTCGGTACGTTTAGTTATTTTTTGACAGCCTTTTATTTACCAAATATTTAAATGCCAAACAATTTTAATTCTTTTTATATCTCTTCCCGGTATTTGCTTTGGTACGAATCTGTTTGTGAAACAGACACTTTGATCTGTAGCTTTCAAATTAATGTTTTGTCCGAGAACAATGACCAATGCTAGTACTAACTTTTGTCTTTTTCAGTGTTTTTGTAGATGTTCTTAATTCTCGTTTTATTTTGTTTTATTTTTATTAATTTAACTGTCATATTTTATTGCCTGCCTTCAGGTCGGGGCTTTCCCCCTATCAGCTGTTGTACATGTGATTTTTATTTTGTTTTTTAGTTATTTTTATATATATATATACACAGTAGTGCAAAATAAATTTAAGCTGTTAGTTGTTCAGCAGATTTTTTTGTAAGAGAGTCTATTACTTTAGTCCTTTTAAGCCGAATCTATTTATATTTTGTAGAAGGATGTTCTGGTTTAGTTAAGGCCGAACGTGAATGAGCCGTGTTGCGATAATAAATCTGCTGCTCTGTTTGGTCACATCCAGATGAAATCACTGATCTAATGAAGTCAATGAATCATTGATTTCTACATGCAGGTTCTGATCTGTCGAAAATAAAGCTATTTTATGCACATAACCGTGTGAACTTCTGTCTTGACTTTCTGATGTCACTTTCATGTAAAAGCCCAGAGACAGTGAGGTGTTAAAGGGTGCTTCTCAATATCGCTCCTCTCTCCTCCATCCTTTGACTGGAAACCGAATGGAGCTCAGGCGTCCTGTAGGACATCTCAATTCTTTAATTGTACCATGAGGAGGCGAGGATCGAGGAGAGAGGATGCTTTCACAGGAATCATGATAATAATTAAGTCAATTCCTCTTATTTTGATGAAAGGAGAATAGAGAATGTAGTCATGTATATTAACCATTACAATTTAAATAATAATCCTTATTGTTCAAGAAATTGGAAAAAAGGAAGCCAGGATATATCATTTCACTTGATTATATTCCTCCTTTCTCTTGTCTTTTCCTTGCGTCCTTCCAAGTGAGGATGCACAAATAAGAAACGAGAAGCACCCAGTGTGTTGACTGAAGAGTCTTAAAAGTTCCTCTCTGTTGACCCGAAAGCACACTTCAATGACCTCAAAGGCATGAAGTAGATGATTAAACCGAATAATCTGAAAATGAAGATACATTGTAGAAAAAACATAACTGATATATGGGATTGGGATGTAACCCGAGGAAGAGGCACTGGGTTTACAAAACATGAGTCTGGAATAAAAGATGTTTCAGAGAATATTTCAATATTTAACATCACATATTAGGTTCAAATTAATTTAGAATCTTTTTATTTTGATCTTCTGTTTCTAGCTTTTATTTTCTAATCTTTATTTGCTTATTCAACATAAACTGATGATCCTGTTGTTTATAATTACTCTGTTGTTTCAGATAAAGTTCAATTATCAGATTTTGACTAATATAAAGATCTTAAATACGTAATCCAGTTGGCTCAGTGTTGAAAAGGGGAAATTCCACCCCCCAGAGAAATGACTTAATCCAGCTGTGTGTATTTCATCCAGCGTGCCGATGCCTGTCTGTGCTTCAACCAAAACAAAGAACATACCAGAAGAGAGACTGTTTTATCTTTAAGGCTGAAAAACACAAGAGTGAAATATTTAAGAGACCTCGATCATTAACTTTTGTTTTGGCTTTTACGATAAGAATCATTGACAGAATGTGTTGATCCATGCAGAATTTAAAGGAATAGTTCACCCAAAAAAAAAAATTCTCTCATGATTTATTCCATGTATAAATGCCTTTGTTCTGGTGAGCACAAAGAAAGATATTTAGAATAATGTTAGCAAATGAGATATATGCGGCACAATTGACAATCTTAGATACAGGAAAGAAATTGTATGTGATAGACAAAGAAAACTGCCTAAATATAAAAATGTTAATGTAAATGAAAAAAACATTTTAAAGAAAACAGTCAAATAGTCAAAGAAAAAGACATTTAATAAAAAGATTATTTCTAAATATCTTGTTTTTTTCTAACAGAACAAAGAATATGTTTACAACAGTCAAGTCAAATGTGTGTAAAAATCTCAGCTGCCAACATTCTTTTAAATATATTTCTATGTGCTATAAAGAAATTAAGATTTTGAAGAACTTGAGGGTGAGTCATTATTTTTTCGATGAAGCAGTTTTTTTGAATCACTTTAAAAGGCAAGTTCACCCAAAAATAAAAATTCAGTTATGAATTACTTTCCCTCAAGTTGTTCGAAACCTGTATATATTTCTTTGTTTGAATACAGAGAAAGGTTTCTGGACGAGTTCTTGTAACCAAAAAGTTCTTGGATACCCCTGATTACCGCAATAGGAAAAATAAAGAATGGTAGCAGATGATGATTTTTGCCTAGAATCCTTCATTCATCAAAATATCTCATTTTTCAACAAAAAATTAACGTTCCTACTTTGGTTGTGAATAGGGTTACACAGCTTTGAAACAACTCAAATGAGAGTAAATGATAAGTTTTTATATTTGGGGAACTTTCCTTTCCTGTCCAAATGTTTTCTTTTATCCAGAAAGCTTATAATGTGAATTTATACAGATATTAGGGTGGATGTTGTATTATAGGGAAAAACATGCTTATGTAATAATCTATGATTATGTAACATTATACATGTTTTTCATGCGTGTTGGACACATGCCTCACGTTTTTCATACCCAGACTTTGAATGAAACAAAGGCCCTTAGCAACACTTCCCCTAATGACATTTGGGAAAACACACACATACAGGTACGTGGAAATTCCCACATTTCTTTTCATATCCAGTGATGTGGGAGTGCATTAACATGACATTGAGAGGCAAACTTTCCACAACCAATCTCTTTATCTGTTTAAACACCTTTGATTTTGTGTTATGGGTGTCTGTAATACTCAAGGAAGTGTGTTTGTGTGTTTGCCTCATAGCATGAGGAACATTTGAACAAATAACGCATTTGCATGTGTATCAGGATGAGAAGTTCGTAGAACATTCGGTGAAATGTTTAAACCTGCAGGGATGACGCCATCTTGCTGAAAGATGAATGCCACCTTTTTACAGGTTTGTTTACACAAGGGGCGGAGCTATAGAAACAGAAAAACAAATATGTGCCCTGAATGCTCTTGGTCAACCAGTCGACATATGCATTTCGTTTTCTCATGTATAGTAAAGTCATACTTTATTTGTACCGTGTTGGGGTTATGATGTTGTTTATTTGGTTTGTGAGTGCAGACGTACATGCTGGGTACACACAGTAACCTTTGTAGGGTTTTTGACATATGATTATTATTATAAATTCTTAATTATATCAACAACAGAAGGGAAAAACAAAGACGTGAGAAACGTGCGGTGTTGAATTAAAGTAGTGGTTTGACTTGATAAACCATTGACTAATGTCATTATGATCATGACTGGTTTCTAACTCCTTTACAGTAGTTTTATAAACCCATACTTGTGACTCATGCAAATTAAATATTCACCTGCTGAAGATGTCACATAATGAGATTTAAAACTTAATCTAACAGAAAAAGAAGTGGATAATAATTAATTGTGTAAATGAGGAACTCCACCAGACGGTAGGCAAATAAGAAAGGCAAATAGAGATAAGTATAACCGGTTTCATAACACAAGCGGGATAGTATATCAAATGCATTTTACTGCAGATAAAACCCCAGTGTTTCTGATAAGTAAATCATGCATGTGTTTTTCTTAAGAACTACCCAATAGGAAACTGACATCTTTAGATGGATTTTACTACATAAAAATACACATTATAGAAACTTATCACAAACCTGTATAACTTTCTTCTGTATCACAGAAAATAAGATATTTTGAAGAATGAGGTAATAGCACAACATTGTTCCCCAATCAACACATAATCACATAGAGTTCCTAAAATGTAATATATACAGATATATACAGGTTATAAACAACCTAAGGGTGAATAAATGGTGATATTTTTGGAATACCTGTCCCTTTAACAGTGTTGAACATTACAGCTTAGTCAAACAAAACTACTGAAAATCAAACCAAATCAAGAACTGGCTATTGGAGGACTAGTGTTTAAATACAGATAAGATGATAACTAGATTTGTAATGTAAAACTCTGGGCTGCATTCAATTTAGCTTTAAGAAGTAGATGGATTGAAGTTAGTATATGCTGCCACCTAATGACCATCAAAAGCAAGGACAGGAGCTTAAAGAGGTATTCTTTCTATAGTTAAAACAAAAATAAAAAATAGTTGTTTTTAAGAGAGAATTTTCATAACATTTAAATAGAAAAAATGACAACTGTAGCCATAGATACAGTTTCCAAAAATGTTACATTCTGTCATGAATGAGTTGTTCCAAACTGTTTAGATATCTCAGTTTTGTTTAATATAAAGAAAGATATTTGGAAGAATGTCAAAAGGTGACTTCCATAGTACAAATACCGATTGTATTTTTATTCTGGTGAACTCAAAAGAAGATATTTTGTGGGGGGCAGTAGATAAGATCATTGAACATTTGAATCCTTCTCTTACCATAGTCAATGATACCCCCAAAACAAGCTGCTAACATTCTTCCAAATATGTTTATTTGTGTTCAGCTGTTGAATTGGTACAACTTGAGGGACAACTTGAGTCATTCCTGATAGAATTTTTGTTTTTTTCACTGACTTTCCATTTAAATGAAAAGTGGTAAACATTAAACATGAAAAGCCTGTCAAGAGGGAAATGATGTAGAAATCCACACTCCTACTGTATTAAAAAAGTGTTTATGTGCTTAGAAAATGTCTTTCTGTAGTAACTAGTTGTTCCCTAAAGGGGGAAGTGCTGCATTTCGGCCTTCTATCTTGTTTGCAACTGAAGCTAGATTCCTGTTCTTGTATTATTCTATGTAAGAGCCGATAATTTGCAAATGCAAATCAGGTTAAACAGTTCATGACAAATACTGTCAACAGGCTTTACATGCTTTAGAAAGAAGCATCCAAACTGACAACCTGTACTTAAAATACCTGTTCATTTCATCCCAAGGCTGTGTCAAATATTGCCATTCAGGCTCATTTAAACAAACTGTCAGAATTGGAAAAGTTCTAGATAAGCCAAAAGTATTATGCATACAAAAGCATATACAATGTTTTAGAACACATCAAGAAAGCTTCCTTCTTCAGACCTCTAGTGATGAAGAAGTTTGTGTACAAAAAGCCAAAGCTGACATTTGTGCTAAAGTGAAGATTTTGGATTTGATTCCATCAGTTTTGACAAGAGATGACAGAGGCAGACCACGACTAGGCCAAAGGCCGGGCTTCCCTTCACCAACAAGAGCTCTTTTTATTTCATTTGTCCAGAGAAATGTCTGTGGTTTTACAACATCCAACACCTTGACAGCACATTTCTCCACACAAAGGTACCAGCACAGCATGGCTTTCAGGAGAGTGGGTGGGTGGGTGTCGTTGACATACATTGACAGTAAAGAAATATTCCCGGTGTTCCGTGCTACTGGGTTATGGGGCAAACCGCAGAGCACGCTAACTTGCCATCCTTCTCGAAACATCCGGAGGGAACACATCTTGGCCAGAAAATGTGCTGCGTTCACTGTTGCGAGTGCCAGTTCGCTGGCCGGCGCTGAGGTTTTCACCCCTCGATGAGCATGTTTGTGTGTGTGCCCCGAATTTCACCTGCCCGATCCAATATGCGAGTGTTCACTCCTCAAGGCTGCTTAGAAACCATTTCTCTATCATGCAAACACTCTCTGGCTTTTTACTGTTTGCCTGCGGAGGTGGATTTTTTATGTTCGGCTTCAGTATTTGCGGCGGGATGGTGCTGGAGGGATTGGAATGATTCGTGGGTGTCTAACATAGCGTTACCAATAGGCCATATATTTGACTTGAGGAAATAAACTTCTACCACGGAATAACAGTATGTATGGCTGAGATTTAGAACCGAGGGCAATGCCAATTCCACAACCCACTTCGAAATGATAACATGGCATCTGAACGACAAAATAATCCACCTTAGTCATCAATAAAAATGCTTGAAATTAATTTCTGCCATTGTTTACATAACTATGCATCCACAACCAAGTGATCGGGTACCACCATTATCAGTAACGAACGTTCTTCAAAATATCTTAGTTTTTTCAATGGAAGTCATAGATTTTAAATGAAAAGAGTGCGAACTATCACTTTAATCTATCACTTTAAACATATTTCCACAGCAGGTTGTTCGAATTTCTTATTTTCATCTTGTAGATCTGTTCCTGATTCATTGAGCTACTAAAAACTTAACTCTGCCATGTGATAAAGATGTACACTATAAACTGTATATACAATAAACTTTATAATTCCATAAACACTGTTGTTTGTCAGTGTTGAATTAAATATTGTTTAATTACATTTGCCTATCAATAGTTCATTTGCATATCAATTCATATTAATGCAACTTTAATTTGCATATCAAATCCAGCTTCTTCAGGACCCTAACCAAAGCTTCATGACCTAATGCAAAAGCCTTTGGTTTTATGTACTCAATGAGTCATGGCCTAAAAAGAAATATCGCAGTCCAATAAATCCGGACAGCATGACATCAGAGAGTAATTAAGCTCCGTTTGCGTTGGAATTCCGATTCTGCGCTCAGGTTTGCGCACAATTCAGCAGCACCTGCACATATCTGTGTGTGCGTACTTTATTTTCACTGGACCACATTCAACCTCAGAGAGAGAGAGAGAGACAGAGAGAGAGAGAGAGAGAGAGAGAGTGAGAGAGAGAGAGAGAGAGAGGGGGGGGCAATAGAGAGAGAGAGAGGGGGGGGCAATAGAGAGAGAGAGAGAGAGAGAGAGAGAGTGAGAGAGAGTGAGTGAGTGTGAGAGAGAGAAAGAGAAAGAGAGAGAGAGAGAGAGTGAGTGAGAGAGAGAGAGAGAGAGAGGGGGGGGGGCAATAGATAGAGAGAGAGAGAGAGAGGGGGGGGGGGGCAATAGAGAGAGAGAGAGAGAGGGGAGGGGGGGGGCAATAGAGAGAGAGAGAGAGAGAGAGAGAGAGAGAGAGAGAGAGAGAGAGAGAGAGAGAGAGAGAGAGAGAGATATTAGAGAGAGTGAGTGAGAGAGAGAGAGAGAGAGGGGGGGGGGGCAATAGAGAGAGAGAGAGAGAGAGAGAGACAGAGTGAGTGAGTGAGTGAGAGAGAGAGAGAGAGAGAGAGAGAGAGAGAGAGGGAGGGAGAGAGAGAGAGAGAGAGAGAGAGAGAGAGAGAGAGAGAGAGAGAGAGAGAGAGAGAGAGAGAGAGAGAGAGAACATTACGACATCCTTCCCTCTTGGAGAAAGTGGGATTTAAACAAGTCCCGTCCAAGACACCCAGCAGAACTTGGACTTCAGGGAGAGCCACTGCGCTTTTCTGAACGTTACATGAAGCCCACTTTTGGATCACTATGGTTCTGAAGATCGAGTGTCATAGGATTGCTTTGGACAGATTAATTGACCAAACGTTTCCAAATCCCACTTTTGACCTCTCCAAAGTTTTACCGCTCCATGGTAGCTCACCAAGAGCTCCTGGTCATTTCTCCATCTCCAGATCCCAGAGGAAGATCAGAGGATGAAAGTTCAGACTCTTTTATTGGGCTGCTTGACTCTTTTACATCTGGACTTCATCTCGAATGCGCTCTCACTCACCGGAGTGGCGGCGGCGCAGCGCACCGGTCACCGACAACCCGGAGCGGACAAACCGAACCCGAGCGTTTTACGCGTAACCGGGACGCGCAACATCACGACGCCCGTGGAAAACGCGAGGATATCTCGCATCAGGGCCGGGCCACCTCTCATCAAAAGCGGTACCGACCCAGTGGTCGTGCCTGTAAGCCTAGGGCGCAGGGAGGCTGTGCGCTCTTGGGTACCAAAGGATGCGGCGCGCCTCGCATCCAGCGCCGCATCTTCCTCCTCCATCCATCACCAAGCTGGACACAATAAAGGAGTTTCAAATCACAAAGTGCCGTCCGCGTTAAGGGCAGCTCAGCCCAAAAGCGAGGTGCTGAAAAGCCCAGGGCCGGTTCCGATGAGAGCGAAAGGAATGATGAAGCTGGATGAGAATGAGACACCCAAACATCCTCTGGTCACACCGCATGATTACATGCTGTCCCTGTACTGGTCTCTGACCAGCGGAGAGGTCAATACCAGTGTCCTGAACGAGGCTGGCATGGCCAATACCATCACCAGCTTTGTGGACAGAGGGCAAGGTGGGTACCTGTTTATCTTTACTGTCAGATTTAACTTATTCACATAGTTTTTCATATTTTATCTTATATGTTGTTAATGTCATCTGCCGAAGAGAAAAGTGTAAGATAAATACCAAAATAATTTAATAACACAATTGTGTCTACTACATTCATGTGTGATATTTATGTTATTTGTTTTTAGAGTTTCACTTTAGTATTATTCTTACATGTGAAAATTAATAATATTAAAGAAAGACATGTTGTGTCCAAACCACTGTGTAAAAGTGAAATATTTTAGATTTTGGCCGGTCACTTCTTTCCCTCATTTTTCCAGCACTTCTGCAACTGAACAATCTCACCGTGTTGACAAACAAACTTCAAACATACATAAATCTTACATGTAATGGGTAAATAAGCACAAAGTCATAAAATGACAGGTATAATGATTGTTCATGAATTAAGGTGGAGTAGAGAAGGTTGACACTACTTTAAATGTTACGTCATCGAACTCGTTTTAAGTATGTTGAATCTCCCTTTTTGTTTATACGAAAGGAAAGTCAGATGAAACACATTTGGGAAATGTGGCTTAGGCATGACAACCCACATTCGGCGTTTCCATCCCAAACAATATCCGCTTTAGCTCTTTATCCCATTTCTAAACACGCTGTTCGTAAAGTTAAAAAGTACAATTTGTATGTGTTATGCACATCATACTTCTAGAATTGACATTCACACAGACGCACAAACACAGAAACACACACACACACACACACAGCTAATCAATTGCACTCTCTTTGCCCTCTACGTGCGGTTCAAACGTTTTCAGGCCGTGTTAGTGAAAGCCACATGTCACGGTGGTAGGCCCACTGGTAAATAGCTGCAGGTTGATAATAATGCTGTGTTTACAGTGTGTTGTGGTCTCTAGGCCCAAGTCGTCTGGTTTTAATCGACCTTTGAAAGCAAACTGTTCTTGGATAAAATGAATCCTTTGATTTTACAATCCACTGCTTTCATATTGTATTGCATGCGGAGAGGACACACACTTGTGTGTGCACGCACACACACACACACACACATGTGCATATACACACACCAAATGTGTGATCATTGATTGTGGAAAAATGTAGTTTAGGTTTTTTAGAAAACTGTGAAGAAATTGTAAGAAGGATACAACACTGGCAGTACTATTACTTACAAAAAGTTTTAACCCTGTATACTTCATTTTACCTGAAATAGGAATGCAGTCTTTCAGTTGGTTTTCTTTTCAAAAATATATTAAAGAATTATACAGAAAAGACAAAGAATATATGAAAGTTGGCCAAAAAGTATACGGAAGTACAATTGTGTAATCTATTGTTTCTAACTAAAAATAGTTTCATTTATAAGTACCTATTTACTAGTTTTTCATTTGTAGCTAAATGGAAGGTTACTACAAAGTGTATTCTGTGAACAATAATGAAATACAAAATACTGAAGTATTTAACTTATGTAAAATTGCTTTACAAACAAAATGCAGATGTCAAGTAGTTTTGTCCTTACAGTTTACTACGGTTATACTTAAGGAATACTTTGAAGTATGCATTTATGGACAAAAAGTGGGCAAAATTCTCTTGAAAATTGTTGAAACTTAATTGCGACTCCAACTAAACCCTTTTATTCAGTGTATACTTTTTCTTTACCGCATCAGACTCTGCGTCAATTGGAATACACATTTTTTTCTTTGAGGGGGAAGATAATGTAAATGCATACTTAGTATACCAGATTCAGATACCCTGCTTTTTACATAAAAATCCATGGCGATACCATAGCCCATTATAAGTTAAATCAAAATAAGTTTAAATGTATTGTAATATACTTTGATACATTTAGCATTTCAGTACTGTTCTTGTTGACCTTTAACCTTGATCTTTTCAGACGACCGTGTGACCATGCTGAGACGTCAGAGATACGTCTTTAACATCAGCTCTATGGAAAAAGAGGGACTGTTGGGCGCTGAGCTGCGCATTCTCCGAAAAAAACACATGGACTCCAGGAAAGCCACGTTCAACAATGGCGGGATTTCTCTGAGATTATACACCTGTGCGTCAGGTAAGCAACGGCCCACCCTGGTCCAGTCTCGTACTATCGATCAACACGATGCGCCCTACTGGGAAGTGTTTGACATTTGGAAACTGTACAAGAACTTCAGAAACACACCTCAACTTTGCTTCGAGCTGGAGGCGGTGGATCAAGGCCGACCGCTTGACTTGACAGTACTCGGCCTGGGTCGGATGAGCAGACAAACTAAAGAAAAGGCCTTTTTTGTGGTGTTCGGACGTACGAAAAAGCGTGGTCTCTTTTACAACGAGATCAAAGCCCGATCGGGTCACGACAACAAGACGGTGTATGAGTACCTCTTCACCCAACGCAGAATGAGGCGCGCGCCGTTGCCCCGTGGTAAAAAATTACCCAAGAACCCCAAACAACGCTGTAACCGAAAGCAACTGCACGTCAACTTCAAGGACATGGGATGGGACGACTGGATCATCGCGCCTCTGGAGTACGAGGCTTTCCACTGCGATGGGGTTTGCGACTTTCCCATCCGTTCCCATCTGGAGCCCACCAATCACGCCATCATCCAGACCCTCATGAACTCCATGGATCCTCGGTCCACGCCTCCCACCTGCTGCGTCCCGACCAGACTGAGTCCCATCAGCATTCTATACATCGACTCGGCCAATAACGTGGTGTACAAGCAGTATGAGGACATGGTGGTGGAGAGCTGTGGCTGCAGGTAGCGCTTGAGACGTTTGCAAACACAGATGTAAGAGAGACAGGAACTCTTTTAGACTCCTTGTTGGTGTCTCTAACTTTTTGATCTTTCACACGTTCATCATCCAGAGATTGATAGAGGGCATTGGAGTGGCTTTTTTTCTGTTGCCTTCTTTTGTTTTGAAATATAACCTATGAACAACCATACGAGCAGATGTCTATTACTGCTCATAGAACGAATACAAACAAACACTGTTGCTTTGAGTTTTTTTATTTCATTGTTGACACAAACTTGTCTTTATGTATGGACATTTCTAAAAAAAAAACATGTTGATAGAAAATGACAGAAATATATCACTTTAATTTTTATTATTTCTTATTGAAATGGACATCTTATATTGGTTTGATGTGTGACGGCTTGTGAAGAGTCAAAGATTGGCCGTGTTTTTTTGCTGCCATCAGCATCATGTTCCGGCAAATAAGGAGTAGTTGGTCACATGACATTTATGGCTCAGATGATTGGGCTGGAGAATCGACCACAATTCATCTCTTGAGATTGGAAACAGTGTTTTTTATGTTTTCCAAGCTACATGGACTCCTGTGAAGCCGTGTTCAAAAAAGCGCAGCCTCTTTAACAACGACATGAAGCTGCTTGGCAGAAGCAAATTTTTGAAAAATTAACATGTTTTGGTGAAATGTTCATCTGTTATAATGAAATGTGTTGTTACTGTCTATATTGGGTTAAACCGCAGCTCAATTCTAAGTAAATGAAATGGTGTTATTGGTTGCTTTCAGTGGATTAGATGTAAGAGTTGTGAACAATAGTTTTTGTTATTGTGATGTAAACGTTTTATAATATTTTTAAAATAAATGCAAAAGATTGAAAAGATATCCATAAAATAATTTTAAAAGTGAAAGAAACTCAAGCACAGATTTTAAGATGATGTCATTACTGTCGGTTAACGTTTTTGTAAATAATGTTTAAAATGAGTGTCATAATTAAAGTTTCAATTCTTGTAAGATCTTTATCATAATGTTTAAATTCTCTAAATAAATAAAATGTCACAATTATTTTTGGATGAAAATTCTTTTATCATTTCTCAAAGTCAAACCTATATGATACTCTTTCTTTGGCATCCAAAGTAGAAATGTTCAAGAATTTTTTTATCCAAAGAAAAAGAACCTTTAATACCTTCCATGATATAGACATAAAAGCACTGGAACATTTCTCAAAATATCTTATTTTGCATAACGCACAAGAGAGAGTCATATACTGGTCTTGCATAACAGGATAAATAAATAAGTCATTCTAGATTTTATGCTGTATGTATGTCTTATAAGAATTACTATTATAATGAAATAACAACTCCAATACGAGCTGTTCATGTTTTCAGAAAAAAAATTTTTTTGGCAATGTTCACGCAACACAAAACGTACCCATGTGTGCTTTCAGTGTTGATGACAGCGAAATCACTTCTTTAATTCACAATCTATATTTGCTTAATCCCAATATTGCACAGGCATACACTGGCCAATACAACCCAACTCAATTCGATTACGTAGCATGAACTCCACGCAGTGTCTTTTTTCATAACATTAAGCCGTTTAAGTAGAAACATGAATTGTTTGCAGGTTCGGGTTTCTGTTGTCACTGTATGTGGCCCTGGATCATGGCAATGTGTCAAACTAGATAAGATTGTACAGGATCACACAGTCTCATGAAGATATGTTTTGTTTCCTCACGTAAGTAGAGCCACCTGTTGGTCTGTGTCCGACGGGCCGCTTTAAACCATAGGTCTAATTGAATACAACTTTAATTGCCCACCTATTAGCCTGTTCAGATTTCACAATGATACTTTTGCGAAAGTTGACGAAAACATGTCTGTATTAGCGTTGGCCGTCGCGCTCGACGCTCTGGAGTTTCTTCGTGCTCTGGGTTTTATAGGTTTCCCGTGGATTTGTGCTAAGAGCGTGTTTCCTAGAGCCTAATCTTGCCCCTTCCCTCCATCTCTACATTTCTGTCTGTCAGGCCTAACATTTTTGTTGGCTTGTTATCAGCTCTGGCACTGAAACCTTGAGCGATGTTTAACATTTTTCAAACGCAATCTTATATTTCCCTGACAGATGTCTGTAGGTCATATAGCGGGCTGATATGTATTGGAAAAAGAAACGAAAGATGTAAGAACATTGGCGAAGCAGGGATCGGGGGAAAAAAATCTTTCAGATGGGAAAAAGGATAAAGTTTAATGAGGTTATAAAACACGAGAGGAAATTTAACACCAAACATTTCACCGCTTGTGAACTTCACATTCTAAAGAGTTATATTGTATTTGAGTCAATGTGGCTACTATTCATTCAAACACTAGGAAACACATTCTTTAAGATATTTTCTAAGCAAATTCATGACCCGAATTACTTCCAGGCTCTTTGCTGTGTTACTAGAAAAAAATGTTTATTAGTTGCCCAATTCTCTAACGGATATGTTTAGAGGACCTGAGTGAAAACACACAAGCAAATCCACAAAAATTACAAATAATTGATCTTTTGCTCATCCTCTCGTCATTCTAAACCTGTTTGACATTCTTTCTTCTGCAGAACAGAAAAGAAGTTATGTTGAAGAATGTTGGTAACCAAACATCACTGTCCCTCATTGACTTGACAAAATAAATTTCTCAGAATTTCTTCTTTTTTGCTTCAGAAAGTCCCAAAGGTTTTCAATGATTGTGAATAAAAAATGAAATAAGTTTCCTTTTTGGGTGAGATATTCATAGTCAATGGGTAAGACCGGTCACTACTATTTTTCACCACTAAAAATAGTGTCATTCAGTCAGAAAAATCATGACGTTAATGAATAATCCTTCCAGTCTTTCTATTCAGGGAAATGCATCGTCCAAACATAAGACCACACCGAATTCCATTGTGTGAGCACAAAAACACTGTGACATTTTTCTAAATATCTTTTTCTGAGTTCTGTATCTGAAAGTCATGAAGGGTGTTATTGACATAAGGGTTCATAAATGATGACAGAATTAGTATTTAAGTCGAACTTTCCCTTCAAGTCTACTGCAGTTGGCACAAATCCATCTGCCACTTTGTATAAGCAGATGCCAACAATCATGCATGAAACCGTGGAAAAAAAATCTGTGATTTAAACATGCAATAAAAATGAGTTTTATATTTAGAATTTGAGTTTAGTATTCCATCGGTTACCACCTCACATCCAAAGTATAATCAGGTCCTGAAAACCACAGCAATATTTTTGTTCTATTTCTGTCCGATGTGGTGCCCACCTGCAATACTACTCTGGCGTTTCTAAACGTCACTAAAACTGCCTTTCATCCTAACATTTACTGGCCACCCTGTGGGAATATTTATTTTGTCCTTACCGTCATGTTTTATTGTGTTTATTGTAGTATGCCAGGCGTGCGTTCTCCTCACATCGGACTAAAACGGGAACTGAGGAGGCGGAATTTACGTTTGAGCATATAGCTTGTTGAAAGACGAATGCAGTAATGTATAGCACATTGTAAGAGGGCAGACGAGAATATTTCTGGGCCGGATCTGCCCTGTAGTGGTTAAAAGTTGTTGAGGTGGCAAATCATGCTTTGTGCAATAAAAGTTATTTATTATTGTTCGATTGCACATTTAACTGGGGCTCGAGAATAGAAGCGAAGTGGATTTTCAAGAAAACAGGTTCCGCTGGGAATAACATGGCTCGGTATAAGCTGTCAAATGAAATCGAGTGGTGCTTGTATTGGGATTTCTAGAGAATACAGGTATGTTTTGTTATAACTTTTATTGCGTTTGGCCAAAGTATGAAACCTAAACCGGGTGGGTAAACACACAGTAATGCCATTTAAAACAATGCTGAACCCTTTGAACCACCTGACGCTCATGTACACAGTGATGTCATTTCCTGTGTAAGACACACCACAGGTCGCATTTGGTGATGAACATTATAACGTTGTGCTTTAAAATGTTGCCAGAAAATAGGTAAATAACTCACAATGTCATGTTTAAAGGCTTCCAGAGGAAGGTTTTATTGCACCGAGGTTGCACTTTCACAGCTCAGGAGTGTTCAGTTGTGTTTCATTCAAGTATTAACTTATTCTCAGAGGTATCTTCTAAAATAATACAAATAAAGTTAGAAACATGTATCACTTGCTATAATACTTTAAGAATGTGGAAGTGTAAAATGAATGTAAGTAAAATAATCTAGATTCGTGTCAATTTGATATCAAATGTTTTTTTGTTTTTTTTGAGATCTTCATTACAATTGAGATTTTATTGTAGACAAATCTTACTCATTTTGTGATGTTGTTAAGATCTCTTTTTAACTCTTTTCAGTGTTTCTTTTTCTCACCAAAAGATGCAGTAGACCTATAGGGACAGCTGGCCACACTTTTGTGTGCAAGACTTTCTTTTTTATCTGCAGGACACAATAAAATATCTTTAAGAATGTTGGTAACTAAACAATAACAGTCCCCACTGACTTTACAAACACAAAACAATGCAATTGGTACTGCCATTGTCTGGTGCCAACATTCTACAAAATATCTTCTTTTGTTATTTTCCGGAGAAATAAAGTCATAAAGCTTTGAAGTGCTGAGAAGTGCTGTCGTTTCATTTTGGGGTTAGCATCTGCCCTCTATTTGGTCTCATTGGTGTTAAGGGAAAAAAAACAAGATGTGATTTCTCTTTCTTGTCATTCCAAGAATTAAACATTTAAAACTAAGAATTATATTTGATTCATTATTGACTAAAAATATTTGTTAAACAATGACATTCCTTTTTGGGTGAAACTCATGTAAATCAATGAATTTAACTGTACTTGTAATACATTTCTTTGCTCTATGCTGTTGTGATTAAGGACTAATATTAGGGTGAAACAGGTCTAATTCATCTTTTTAAAACTGTACAGGGTGTAGGCGCAAAAGTTAGGATCTGTTATGTCCTTTGGGAGGCTTCCAGGTGTAATTTCATGGATAAACTAATAGACAAATAGAGATTAGCATGAGCGTTGGACAAAAACATAGAGGATCTTCTGTTTGCCGAATTCAGCCGAGATTGATGGATTATAACGGCGCCCTTGCACAATTTTGATTTGCCATTAGCCAGAGGTCATTATTCAGGTCTTCAGAAAATGCTCAGGTGTTGAAAAATAATATTTGCCGGACGGTTTTGGGTCTGGTTGGTAAGTGGGCCTCCACAGACCGCGTCTTTATACCTGAACATCCTTCTCCTACCTTGCTGGCCGGCATCTGTGCAAACAGCTGTAATCAGAGCTTACGGTAAGCACAGGCAATTCCCACCGAGAAATTTCCAGGGCTTACACAAACATCTTCCTAACTTCTCCTGTTATGATTGGCCATCATATTCAAGCTCCAGTCACACACAGGTACACTTGCGTTTGTGGTGTCTGTGACGCACGAGCCCGGTACCCGCGGCACACGCTTACACACGCGACAACGTTATATCTTTTCAACACTCAAACACATGAACAAAAAGAGCTTTGATGAGAGACGCTTTACACACAGGCACTGGTGATGCCCTTGGGGATCTTAAAAATCCAAATGATTTTCATTGTTTTTATTAAATTGTACAGATTTTTGTAACGACAATTTGAGAAAATGACTAAACAAATAATACAATTTTAAGCAAATTACCACACTGTAAAAATACTTCATATGGCTTGGTATATATTACAAAAATTACCAGATATACTTTTAAACAGCATATAAAAGAAAAAATATATTTATATATTTTTCTACTGGTCTCTAAGATATTTTCTTGACAAATCTCACAAATATCTCCATTTGAGTTTCAGAAGAGATTGACAATGTCACAAACTGAACCCAGATTGCAAGATTGCCTGATCAAAAGTCAAAATATAATTTTTGATCAAATGTGCCCAGATCCACATTAACAGCTTTACATTGTATGTTATTTTACACCTCTACAGCCTTAAAATGATAGAAGAAGACAGTAGTATTTTGAAGAATGTTGACAAAACCAACACAAGTCAATGATTTTTTACATTAAAAAAATATCTTCTTTAGTGTTCTGCTGCAGAAAGAAACCAATACATATTTAAAATATGAGGAGAGCACGTGAATTACAAAATTTTCATTTTGAGGTGAACTATCCCTTTATTGAATTACAACAACTGTTTCATTTCTTTGTATCATCCTTAATGTAATTTTAGGCAAAACAAAAGTTAATACTTAAATTTGACACACCTGAAGACTTAGCACTAATCGTATCCTCTGGGTTTATATTAAACAAAAGGCTATATAATACAGACTTCAGCGTTTTATGTTCCGCTCTCATCGCAACCTATAGAGGATTTTTCAAGAGCCGTGAGCGTTCACAGCGACAGCTTCAATGCTTGGCCTTTCGGGATATTTTCCCGTCCTCCTGTAATGCTGTATCAGAAACAGGTGGGATACTGCATCCTTCTCCCATGAATGAGTAGAGTTAGGGATCTTGTTAAGTGTGTGTTTATCTGTTTCATCTGAAACCAGCCTTGAACTGCCATTTCCAGGGGGAACAAATCATGTAAGAACCGACTTTTGTCCATCGTGGTTTTGTGCAACGTGGCTTCAAATAACATGCTGACAGTTTCTGCATCTGGCGCCGAATGTTAACTTCACTCATAGCGGAGCTGGGCCCCAAACTACATGCACACACACAGACGAACGCGCACACACACATGCATACACACACACATACACACACACACACACGCAAGCACACACAAGCACGCACATGCACACAACTACAGATTCTGCTGACATTCTCACCCATTACCCGTCATTAAGAAAACAGACCTCTCTCTCTCTGTAAGGTGCTAGGCAAACACACCAGCCCTGAAATATGAAAATATAGGCAATCCCCAAAGCAATTTACTTCAGTATTGCTTTGCTCAGAGAGAGAGGAGTCTAGTGGAGGTCTCTTTAAGGTCTCAAATCTTTCTCATTGACAGGTTTGTCCAGAGAAAAGGAACTTGACAGGACAGATCAACCACAAGAGATTCAAATGTGTCAAAACCTCCTCAAGATATCAAGACATCAAAGACAAACATTACCGGGATAGTTCACTCAAAATGATCCTTAGTTTGATCAACACAGAGAAATATATTTTGAAGAATGCTAATAAGCCAACATTTCTTTAACGCACCCTGTACCAAAAAGTACTATAATACATTTTTGGTCTGTTGAACACAAAATGAGATATTTTAAAACATGCACCGCAGAAAAAAGTGCTGGGGTCCAAGAACAGTTTTGTTATAAGCATTCTTATAAATATATTTCTCTGTGTTTATCCAAACAGAGAAAAATACAGGTTTGAAACAACTAGTGAGTGAGAAATAAATGACATCATTTACATTTTTGGGCTTGAAAGATTATGAATTACATCATTAAATTCTTAGACAAAAACATTCTTTAGCTTTGCTCTTAACAATATTATTGTTTGTGTCTATTTATAACCTCCAAAGTATTTTAAAAGACCAAAATTGAGGACAGTCAACAGTTTAACGCAACATGACTTCATTAAGTCACGCTCCTGAGATCAACCTCGCAGGAATAAAACTGTTCAATTGGGCTTGTCATGGAGAATCTAAACCTCAGAATATTTCACAGTGAACTCTTTTTGCTCTTTCCAAAGTGAACCGTGAGGAACATTAATCCCTACAACTGTTCTTTATAGACTTGTTGATAAATAATGATTATTAAATTAATGTGTTTGTTCAAACTGTAGTACTTTTAAAATGAAGAACAATAGTCAACATCATTTCTTTGAGGATTTAAACCACAATACTGGTGGAGAAACCCTGCCTGCGGTTCAGTTTACATTTTTGGGGTAAATAACAGTCTCACGCTGTTGGGAATGTGGAAATCAAAGTTGGTACTAATAATATTGTAGAAAACAATACGTAATACATCTATTTTTAACCATTTGGCTGTCATTTCCTCACTATCTTGTCATGTCAAACCTGTAAGTTCCTTTCTTCCACAGAATATGAAAAAGATTTTGAAAACAGTTAGTAACTGAAAAGCACTGGCACCTCTTTCTTTCTATTGCATGTACACAAAACCAATGAAACTGAATGGGTTAGCATCATTCTTCAAATTATCTTTGATATAGCAGAATAAAGAAAGTCATGCATGTTTATAATGACAAGGTGGTGTTTAAATGATAACATAATTTCCAATATTTGTAAACTTTTGTAAGCAACTTTCTCTCTCCATCATTTGGATTCAGACATGTATAGTAAAATATGGACATTAA
Organism: Triplophysa yarkandensis; assembly: GCA_033220385.1. Lineage (NCBI taxonomy): Eukaryota > Metazoa > Chordata > Actinopteri > Cypriniformes > Nemacheilidae > Triplophysa > Triplophysa yarkandensis. The sequence goes on along the minus strand of CM065670.1, from coordinate 3,104,645 downwards.
GGAGATACTCTCCTAAAAATAAGGGTTCCACGTTTTTCAGTCCTAATGGAATCTTTCTGTAGCACTGGAAAAACATCTTCAGACTATTTCTTGTTACACCGCAACTCCAACTGTTTTTCATTTGGAGATTCTGAGCTGTCCTGACGTTAACTGCGGCCTAACACGCCATCAAAGGTATCCGTGCGACATCCTCAGTGTGGATCACAGGAGAAACATCATGTAATGAACTGACTCATGGACTCATTTCGTCAGATAGTCGTCCAACTTAAGTGGCTCAAGCCTTTTACCTGAAAACACTTTTCCTCACTTGAAGGTTTGCGGTCACCCATCACGCAAATGCTCTCTTTCTACAGCCAAACAAACACACAGATTCTCCAAGACACTCTAATCAGAACAAACAACAGCAGACACAGATGTGCAGTAGTGGAAAAGAAATCAAAGTTTTAGCCAGATTTATGGTTTAAACAACAGAATCTATTGTATGCATATGAATATTAACTTTGACTGAATAATGGGGGCAAGCATTTAACATTTATACATACTTTGAAAATGTATTCTTCATTTTTTAAAGGTTTTGCGTTTTGGTCAGGGTTGTTGGTCATTTTGCGTTTTGGTCAGGGTTGCCAGATCTAAATGACAAAACTTGTTTAATGGAATCAAATTGATCCAATCCCCTAACAAAGCTCGAATCTGCTTCAAAAATACAAAATAAAAATATTTTGTTACGCATTGGACACCATTTTTTAAACCACCATATTGACACAATAATCAAAGAATTGGCAACCCTGCCATGCTTTTTTAAACAGTATTAAAGATTATCTTTGCTTCTTTCTCATTGCTTTTATTCACTATTAAAACACTATTATATATTTCGTTTTTTAGTATTGAGATGAAACAAGTAAAAGAAAAGTAGGATATTTATATGACTGCATTTTTGTCTTCAAAAATAATTTTAGGCATTTAAGTAAACTGTAAAACTGTACAAAATATTTCTTGTGGCTTAGTAAATATCTAATAATAAAGTTATTTTAATTTAAAAGTAACAGTAAATAGATTTTTATACTGGAAAATATTATGATATTTCATTTATAATCCAAAAGTTTATTTCTCTAAAATGTACATATTTTGAGAAATGTCATAAAAGAGTATTTATTTAACAAATATATATTTTAATATACTCCTTTAGCCCTTTGGAGAATTCTACAAATATTTCTTAATTAATCAGATTTATATTAACTAAATGTAAACAGTATATATAATTGATTTCAATGCATAAAAATTTAATTTCACGTAAAAACAGTCAAATTAATCTTAGTTAAACACAACTTATTTTCAAAAAGTTTATAAGGTCAAGGAAACGTTTAACCCAAGTGATCCGAAAATTTTAACATTACATTAATAAATACAATTTTGTCATATTTACATATTTTAACACATTTTCCATGCAACCATTAAAATAAGCATTTTGCTTTTTCGGTCACATATTTTTTTGGCCACAATGGAAGGTCTAGTGAGACATGTCTGACCCTAAACTCATGCCACCAGATGAGTCAAATGTAATGAGTAATGTTTTGAAAGCACCTCAGAGCAACAGTGTTTACACTCTGGAGGATGTCATTCATCGAAAGGCTTACAATCGTCTATGCACACAAACTGAGAGAGGAAAACTAATTTACCTTTAAAAAATACAACTTCCCTTAAAGAAGCAAAAATGTTCTTTGAAAATCAAAGACGATGACAAGTTGTCCCCGTAAGGCAAATACAAACTGGATTCATCTGAAAACCTCACTGTGATTGGATTAGTCACAATGTACAAAAGCGATAATCACATTCACTGTTTCTTCTTTCAACTCTACCATCAATCTTCTGTAATAAAACCACAAAAAAGGCCAGACAAAATAACAAAAACATCTGCTTTCATCAAACACACCATAACACAAACCGCCCGTTACAGCCGACACAAGCACTGACTCTAATTCATCATTATATATACATGATGTACTTTGATTATAGATTGTATTATACTCAGAAGGTCACATCGGCATTGGAAGACGTCCTGGTGCGAGGTCACGATTGGTTTCTCCTACACATGGCCCATCCAATCCCTCCACAAAGAGACCTTGGCCAACGGCCAGCAAGTCTCTCCTGGACCTCTCAGCTTCACCAATAAAAACCAGATGGAAACTTGTACAACAAAGTGTAGATAGAGAGACAAGTGTTGAGACCCAGTTCAGAAAAGACGCTATATTCCAGGTGTTCTAAAGCTATGATAGTTTTGTGCGATCTATTATTCACTGAAATTCTTGTCTTCTGTCGTAATCTTCAAATTTGCCTTCTTTAAAAACACATTTTACATGCATTCTGCCAGGTTTATGTCTCATATAGTCAATTAGCTGATGCTTTCATCCAAACACAGGCCCATGACCAACATGCGCTGAATATACAGATGTGTGTTGATTTCAACATGCTTTATAACCAAAGTCATTTATAGCAAATATGTTCTTGTTAATTTGGCTTACAATATAATTATTGGCTTATTCATAAAATCTGTTGTATTTTAGTTAGCGAGCACACTTTTTCAATATCTGTCATCGTCTGCAAGAGTTGTTTAATACCCCCTACACTCAAAGATATTTGACCCTGTTTTAATGTGAAACATTTTTCTCTCCTAACAGTATTGCCTTGTGTGACTTTGTAATTCGTTATATCACTTTTTTGCCTATTGTCATTGCTATTTATCACTTCATTATGTACTTGAACCTTTGTAAGTGGCTTTGGATAAAAGCATCTGCTGAATGCCTGAATGTAAATATACTTGAGAAGAGGTAGGCATAATCTGGCGTATCAATATATTGTATAAAAATAATACAAAATGTTACTTTTATTCTAAATGCAAAGAGGTTAATGCCGGTTTAAATGCAATTATAGGTTTAAAAATGTTAACCAAGGTACATAAAACATAAACTAGACATCTTTGGTAAACGTCCATGTATGCAAGTAGGTGTATGTAGTCCTAAATCCAGTGAAGGGGCAGTCATTTGACCTAGTGGGGGCATTTTTTGTTTCCAATGAGGGAAACAAATTATAAATCAAACCAAATTATGTTTATCTGAAAAATTTAACGTGTGTGAGGGTTTTGTGTAGTAGTGGGGTGAAGGGAAACACTATTCATTTTCTATAGTATGAAACACATTACGCCAATGGAAAGTCCCTATAAAATATGAAAACCCAACAGTGTGTGTGAGAGAGAGAGATAGAGAGCGTATATGTGTAGGTGCGCTACTGAAGTAAACCTGGAGTGTCACAAATATAAATGATGTTTTTGTTTGGCAGGCTATGAATCCTTGTGGTGTAACAGTGCTATGAAGAGAGAGAGAGAGAGAGAGAGAGAGAGAGAGAGAGAGAGAGAGAGAGAGAGAGAGAGAGAGAGAGAGAGAGAGAGAGAGAGAGAGAGAGAGAGAGAGAGAGTTGATGGAGAGTCGGACTGAAAGAAAGGAGCTCTTTCACATATTCTTTGACTGCTAAGTAGTAAAGAGAGAACAGAGCAGTGGTGCTGACTGAGATCACCTGAAATACACAACACTGACCAGAGATCTGTCCTGTGAACTCACCATAACCCCTGGAACCCTCTGCAAAAAACCTTTTACAACCTGAAATGTGTCCATTTGACCCTAAAACAACCCAACAATTCAAAACTTTCCAGGACTGACAAAAGCAAAGCCAGACTATTGAAAAGATCCATCCATATATTCAGGACAACTTATTCTGAGCCAGCAAAATAACTTTTTTACATTTAGCCATTTAGCAGATGCTTCATCCAAAGCGACTGAAAGCTTTTAAAATTTGAGCCAACATTAAATGCAACCATAAAGAATTTTCGAAAAGGCAATAATACACAAAGTCTACAAATCTGTTTGCAAGTACTTTTCCTCTGGTAAAAAAGAAAAACACATTTACAACACTCTACACCAGAGTTTCTCAAAGTCTACATTCAAAGGTCCAATGCATTCACATGAATGTCACAGTACCAAATTTTAAGTAGTCGGTACCAATACCGGCAAATTCCATGGTTCTTGGTACCAAATGCAACTTTAACACCGCTAAGTTTTAATAATAAAGCTCTTTATTGATATAAATGTATTATGAATTGTTGTATGCTTGCTGGAGTCTTTTTTGTTTGTGTAGATCCTCCTCTTACAGTCTGGTGCTGTTATAAACAAGAATAATGTAAACACACAATAAATTTGACTGAACATATATTCATATGTAATATTAGAACAAACTTGAGCTATTGCACTACATCTACACAAAATTACTCAAATGAAGGTAACTGTATGTTTAAATAATTAAAGGCAACAGATAAACTTTATAGACCTAGAGTTATTAAGCCTGATTGATAACACCACACAGAACACATTGACAGTCATACATGTATTTTTGATGGCAGATGGGTTTCGGATATATACAATTAATAAAATTGTATATGTTTGTTTTATCCCAATATGGTTATTTAAGAACACTTAAATAGATTAGCATTAGCAAACAAACAGGTGTCTATTATCTATCATTTAACTTTAATAACAAAATTCATAACTCAACCGATAACTGAATTTGAAACATACCGCTTGAACTCGATCATTAGATCCGGATGTCTCCTCCTTTCATCAAAAATATTTCTGCATTTGGGTACGAGCATCCTGAGATCTGCACCTCTGCCCTACTCTACTAAGTCTATGAATGGTTTCTGTCTAACAAGCTGTCAAACAGCACATCAGTTCCCAGTTCACCTGGTACGGCGCTGCTACACGGTCGTATAAAAATCCGGTGCCAGGTAAAATCAATCTAGCAGGTCTTGTCTCCCTCCGGGTCCGGAATTTAAGAAGCATACATTTGAATAAATGGATGGATGCTTGTAACCAAAAAGCTCTTGGATCTATTGGCAACCATTCTAGAAAAAATTACAATGACATTACAAGGACATTTAAAAGTGACCCAGGATGGTTTGCTGTCCTACATTCTTCAAAATATCTATCAAAGAAATGCATGTAGATTTGAAACAACTTAAAGGTGAGTCAATGACAAGAGAATTTAAATTTTTTAGTAAACTATCCTTTTAACTAAAAAATCATCCCCTTAAGATCCAAATTCCCTCAGTCCAGGAATTAGAAACATTGGCATACTTCTCTGTCTGCAAGAGGGAGAGAGAAAAAACCCTTCATTTTTCCTTCTCTCTCCAAAAAACAGTTCCAGCTGTACTCGCTTTAGCTCCCGCCTAATCAGCTTTAAGCTAATTATGAACTTATATCAAATTCTATAAACAAACACGGCCTTCAAATCACTTTCTTTACCAAGTGCCATCATGCTTTGTAGGTTGAGACGGAGGGTACAGCCACCTGCCCCCCATGCAAATCAAACCATTGAAATCAAGAAGTTTCCTTCCTTACTTTTCTAAAACTCAAGTGACATTTGTGCAAATATGACAACGATTATTGTTAATGTAAAGTTAACTCATATAATATTATCAGTGTTTCTGAGTAAAAAGTTGATGATGAAGATGAAAATAATAATGTAACGCAAACCTTATGTTCAACGTCCTCCTGTAATCTATTGCAGATCCTACAACTGACATCCACCAAAGAACACAGGAATGTGGAGTCGAAACAGTAAAATAAACTATCTTAGCATTGGTTTTCACTTGTCCTTTAGAGTCATTTATACAGCTCAAGTAAGAATCACTGTTTTGGGACTGCCAGTAAAGTAAGAAATGACTTAAAGCACTTGGCATTCCGTCTGGTTTAAATGATGTGGATTACCCACTATGTCTCAATTATCATCTTTCTTAACAATTAGCAGTACATAACGGTTCTCAAAAATCGTAACTCCTTAAAAAATATGTTAAAGGATAATTTCAATCAGAAATAATATTTTCTTTAAGTACAAAAAATTAACCAAGAACTACAAAGAAATTAAAGCTTTCCAGCATTCTGTTTCAAGAGACAGTCGTTACCAAAAGATTAGCTTAAACATTGTCTAAGTAGAAACAAATCTATTGCATGATGTCAGAGACCACAGTCTTCACTTTTTTTGACTTTATAAAAGACACATCTGGAACAACATGAAATAACAACAAAATCTTTTCTATACAAAAATCACTCCTTGCACACCTGCACATCTTTTCCGAGAACAATCATTGGCGCCCATCGGTTCTTGCTCAACCATTAAACGCCGATAGCGAAAAGTAATGGAATGTCTCATACTCAGACTTGAGGAAGCCATCGCTCACGATGTGTGCACGTTTGCGAGGAAACGGGCCTGAAATCCACCACAAGCTGTCATACGTGATTTTGCGCCGGTCTAAAAGGAAGTCTTTGAATTTTAATCTAATTCTGCTGTCAAACATAATTTGCAAGGCAGCAGACAATGAAAGGTAAACGAAGCGGGGCTCTTGCAAAAGATCACGTAATTAATTCAAGACTTCACATTTTCGCCACATAAACAACTTGTCAAGATAGCAGCTGATGTGAATTTCTGCTAAATCACAATGCGCTCAGCATTTGGAAAAGAAAAATCCAAGCTGAACAGAAACAAAGAAACAAATCAGTCCATTTATATTACTTATGTAACTATAGAAAAATATGTAAATTACTGATTCTGACAACAGTTAAAGACTGTCTGTAACACAAAATGCTATAATCATATGTTAAATTATACTTTATCATCAAACTTTTTATTGTCTCCTGTCAGATATTAAAACACTATCACGACTTTTGAAAATATAAGAATAATGTACGTTTTGCAAAGTGGTTGATGAAAGCTTAAATGTACTTTACGAATATTCTTCACAACCAAACCTTCATGCAGCCTCCGTCCACACTCCTCGCCAACACGAAATCGAAACGCTATAAAACACTATTTGTCCCTGTCATGATGTCATAGTCCCTTTACTCATTTTAACTTATCAGCTCCACTTTTAATGACTCAGCTGAGGCTGAGAACGCTTGCCTCAGGCCAATAAATTCAAACAGAGGAGTTTAGAGGTATTTTGATTACCTTTTCTGACCGGTTTCCTTCCCTCTTACTTAGCAGAGCAGCTCGCAATATCACCAACCGCTTCGGGCTTCAGGGAGGTCATGTACCTCTGAATGCATCTGACCAGAAACTTTATAACGGTGGTGACCTCGGAATCAACCTAATCGTGGAGAAAAAATAAAATGGAAGAGAGCTGTTTCTTCATAGAGCAACACCAGCCATTAAGAATCTATCGCTATCTATTAGAAGCATAACTTTGATTAAATTTCCGCAAAACTTTGCTCAATGCCCTTTGTTTCAAAGAAGAAAAAGTCATTACAAGACTACAGTCATCTATAAAAACAAACACTTAAATCCTTACAAAGATAAATTAGTTAAATAAAATGCAACACATTAAATATTTCAATATTACATATTGAAACCAAGAAACTTTTTACGGCAATTCTGTAGATTTGAAGAATGTTAGTAAACACACAACAGTGGAACCAATTTAGTTTTATTGTATGGAAACCCAACCAATGCAAGGAAATATGTCCCAATTACCATCGTTCTTTAAAATATCCTCTTCTGCTTTTTGCAGAAGATAGAACGTCGTATAAGTTTAAAATGACTTTAAATATTTACATAAATTTGGGTGAACAATCAATTAAAAATATATTTTACATGTGTAAGGGAACAGAGCATTTTTAATGTAGAGACAGTGAATGAATCCTAGCAACTACTTAGAATTTCCTTACCAACATGAAAAGTTACATGACTTAACAATGTAGAAATTGAGTTCTGGAATTTGTTGGTTTGGGCTGTGCTGAACACTTGGCAAATTTTCCCAGTAGTAAGCAACCGTCTTCAGAAAGACATTTAGTTTCTGGAGACGGTTTCTCGTCATAATTTCTGGACAAACAAGGCAAAGAAAACAAAACGTCTAAACCACAATTTATTGCCGCTGCAATTTTAAAGGCTCTCTCTGTTCTGGGCAGAAGTTTTCACACAGTTTGTGCTTTTGGATGGCAGGATGTTAAGGTGCTCGCTGTCATGCACTTGTGAGTAGCGAGTTGTGCTGCTGTTTTATTTACAAGCTATTTGCCTCTCAAATCCAGTCTGACATCATTCTCCATAGCTAAGCTTTACTGTACCAATGGGTTGTTTACATAGTGTGAAATTTTATTGCGAAAAGTGTTATTTGTGAGCGTGAAGTCTCCAAGGGGTTTATGCAGGTTTAAGTGGACGTTTTAGAAGCCTAGTAAGCTTACTATGGATGCAACATTTTAAAACAGCATGTGTGTATCACAAAAATATAATACTGCTGCCTTCTAGTAAGGCACATGTTTTTTTGTTTGTTTTTTTGCTGTATACCATCTGAAAAAAACATGGAAACACATGATTTTTAACAAACACAATCCAAATTCAGTCCATATGTCGTTTGAAATCAGATTCAGATCAGATTTCCAAAGTTTTCCTCATACGGGACACAGTACAACTTCAACATCAAGTATGCAATATTGTTTGGAAGTTGCCTTTTAAGTGGACACATTTGTCATAATTCCTCTTCATATGTAATTATATTAACTTAGCACAGGCTACTCTAAACAACCCCTAAAAAAGTCAATTTGATTTCTGTGTCAATAAATATAAAGATTTATTTCAGCCCTATTCTAAAGAATTACTGCAACTTTCTTTTCTATAATGGAAGGGAATCCCATGATGCACTTGATGTAGAAAAATCATTTAGCCAATATCCAAATAGTTTACAATAGGGGTGTTCAAAATCGATCTGAGGCTCTGTGGTTATGATATGATTGAAAATGGTAGGCCGGGCTGCTCGCAGTTTTGGACTAAAGTTTATGTGCGAGTCGCCTGAAGGTTTAAGGGAGCTTTTAAATAACTCTACATATTGTTAGTAGCCTTTTAAGGGGGGTCTGTGCTCTTGATTTTGTGTTAAATGACCATTCAGGATATGAAACGAGGATCTGGTGCTTAAAGGGGGTATCGAGTAGCTCTCCGTTACAGCCCCTAAACTGGCCAGGTTGATGCCCCCCTCTGGAACAGCATTGTCCCACGCTAGCGTAACATTAGCGTTGCATTTGGGAGTTGTTTTCTGCCACTGTAAAGAGTCAGATGGGACACTCAATGAAAAACAGGCAGCGGTAATAAAACAGCAACTAAACAAGGAGCCACTGAGCAGCACACGCCTCCTACAGCGCTACAGGGCCAGAGTGCAACTCTGATGCCCACAGCCAAACCACAGCATGTCTTCAAACTGTAAACAGATGCGTGTAAATGTATACTACGTTTAAAGGGTTGCGAGTGGGCATTGGTTTGTGAGTATTTATTCATTACTTGGCAACAATAGTGCCATTTCATGGTATGGAAGTACTCCCTGTACCTGTTAACGTAGATTTCTTTTGACTAGTTTGTCCCACTTTACTCTTATAAGTGAATTGAAATAAAAAATATTTAGTTGGCATTATGCATAAATGTTGTAATTTCTTTGTTAAATAAAACAAAAATGTTAATTTCCTTTTTTTTTCTTTCTACGTTTTGGAATTATTTAGGTGGTGATACAAAAAGGACAACACAACATTAAACTTACTGTATATCATGTTATATGGACTTAAAATATTGAAAACAATGCATCAAAAGCAAATGTTAATTGTAAGAAAAGCATGCACTAACTATATTTGTATCTGTTTTAAGTATGTACTTATTCTCTGTTGTTAATATGAAGGTCTATTTTTTTCTGACCAACACATGTGCAAAAGTATGCACATGTGTTGACATTTTTTGGCAAGCCTTTCTTAATTCTTCTCAAAGCTGAACTTTAGTTTATATTCTCAAAACACCAGTGTAAAACATGCATACATTATTAGTGCATCATTAATAAATTACTTAAAAAGTAAAGAATGGATATCATTTTTGGCCGCTGCTGCATGTATGAATGCAAAACGTGAAGACTTGATCACATTTGCCAGATCTCTCTTTTGACAATGATGTTAAAGCAGCTCTTGGTTTTGTGCCGTTCCTTAAAGATGTACAGTGTTAGCACAGAGAAGTACCATTGTTACTTCATAAACCGCAGTATTCATCGGATCTGCTTCAAACAACGTTTGTTGAAATAACTGTATGTTATTTTGCTGGAAGGCATGGTTGCCGTGGTATATTTTTGTAAGACATGCTGGCATTACTGAAAAATCCAAAACCACAGTTTCCTCTACTAAAATGATTGTTTCTACTGTAAAACCCATATAAATTAACATGGGGTGTCTTTCAAACAGTGAGACACATTCAGGATATTGTTTAGTTTTCCTCCCGTTTTTTAAGAACGCTGACTAAGTTACCACAGTTTTATTGCAGAAACTATCATGACTACAGCGTTTTGGCGAAAACTTTGTTGCCTTAGTAACAAAAGCTATTTGATTTGCTGTGAAAAAACCCTTGATGACAAATAACATACGCCCCTTCTTTAAGATATACAAATCGTATTTCAAGACATTATTAGCCTATGTGCCGCAGGTCAAATGATTTATAGTTATTTCCAGGGCTGATAAATTGTTGAGCGTTTCATTAGTCACACGCCTCTCAACAGCACCTAACTTACACCTAGTGCATTAAATGTGCTTACACAAATAGGCCTGTTATGCTTCGCAATTAGCACTGAGTGAGTGTTGCACGGCTTCGGGCACCGCGTCAGATCTGGCGGTCTCTCTGAGCCCCTTAAACCCTGCGCAGTTATTATTGTGTTACAGAATACATGAAAGATATGAGGTCAGCGTTGCGTGTTGTGTACGGGGCCCCGAAGCAGCTGCCAAGCCAAACACGAGCGGCCCTGCCACCGTTTCGTCCAAGCTAAGTGACGCGGACAAACACGTCCCAGTCTGTGCCAGCGAGGATTTTAGCATCTCGACTTTCACCACCAAAGTCTGTTAATTGATTCTCTATAGAGTAATTGTGTGATATACAATTTCGAGGCAAAAGTAATTGGTCGTGTTGGAGCGGCTGTTGGCATCCCGTCATACATTCTGGGAAAACGTGTGTTCGGAGAGTAAAAGTGAGAGAAAAGCATTTTACACGTTAAAAAATAGCCCCAATCATCATTTCGAAAATGAGCTTGCAGCCTCAAGACGCAGAGGATTGTGCAACTGGAAAACGTTAAAGACACTCTTGGCTGTTTAGATGTCATTCTTGAATGAGTACTTAACCTTATTTGTTTAAACATCTGTTACATAAAAGTGCCCGATTTCATCGTTTTTAAGACGTCTGTTTGTAATTGCAGCTGCAAGGTGCAGAAATATTGGACGGCTGTCAAATTACCATCAATTTTTGCATTAACTATAATACTCATATCAAGGCCGCAGATTGTTTTCAGACACACAAGGAGTTCATTAGTTGTGTTGACCAGTTCTGTGATGGCAGGTTATTGTCTTTCAGATGTGTTTGGACCCTGGTCTTTATAATGAAAAGTGCTTTTGACGTTATTTCACCTAAGCATGACAAGCCACAAGCCAGGAAACTATGAAAAAAAACTATTTCTCTCTTTCTCGCTCATTCACTTTTTATCCTTGTACTAAAGAGCTGCAAGCAGAAAGCCAAGGCAACATGCTTACCATGGTTACTGTTGCTGTAGTTAATCCATGAGATATTCTATAATATATGAATTTTAACTTGCATATCAAAAACATCTGCTGTGTAAGCAAAAAGGTAGACGCAAATCCAGGTTCACACCCAGGTCAATGACTTATGATTTCACACAGTATTTATGAATGAAGGTACTGTTAATGAATAAGTTACTGTATATATATATATATATATATATATATATATATATATAGTAAATAGTGTGTGGGTCACACTTAAATGTGGCATAACTCAATGCCACATAGCTTAGAGTTCATACCCTTATGTAGCCACTTGGGAAACTGCATGGACCTGAATGACCTTTGCAGTCATGCGAAACCCATAGTGCTCCAAGATTCAACACGGCATGTTGTGAGTAACTCTAGTGTCAATACTGCCCTTGCCAAACATCCTCACCATAACCCTGGCCAACCTTAAACGGCATGCCGAGTTCCGAGATTTGACTTGTAAGTAAGTGTTGGAATTGTTTGCCAATATTTTGCTGTTTGTGATACCCCGGGGCGATTGTTTGGAGAGCTGTAAACTAATGCAAATTTAATTTCAAGTCAACGAATTAAAAAAGAATTAGGGCCTGTGCTAACCCTTCTTCACCTTGCACCAGCATGTACATTGCTTTCAATTCTTGACCTTGCCCAATTTCGTTTTTAGTGCGAAATATTTGAGATAGCTATGGTGTTGCTCAAGCCTGAAAAAACAGAACCATGTTTTTCCTGAATGCTGTTGCTAGCCTGCTTATGTTAAATTGGTTGGAAAATGGATGGACAGATGGATTGAAACCAGGATGTCAATCCATGGGAACCACTTTCCCCTATGTCTTCAGTAGCATATATTATTACTCTGTTATGATAATTCTGTCATCATTTAATCATCCTCTTAACATTTTACACCTGTATGACTGTCTTAGTTGGTAACTGAACTTATTAGTCTCTAGTATGGACTCATTAGGTGAATGGGTGCAGTTGCTGTTGGGTAACTGGCATCCTTTAAAATATATTCTTTTTTGTTCTTTAAAAATAAAGAGAGTCTTGGTTGAAATAACGAGAGGGTGCTTGGAGCATGGTGAACTTCCATAAATTGATTGACCTTGATAAATTGATTGAAATGCTGTTAAAAATACATTTTCGTTCTTAGTTATAATGTAATTCTGTGGGAAATAACATAAGTAAGTTGAATATAAATCAATAAAAGTGTTACTCGGTGTGAATCAACTGGCTGAAGGGAGGTGTTGAAAAGAATTTGTGGTCATATAAACCTTTATATTGATTTCAAGATTAATCGAATATAACATTATGTTTACAAAGGCTAATTGTGCAATGTGGATAATAATTTCACACAATTTAAAAACACAATTTAAGTCATGTTTTCTACCCCAGAACCTATGTCAGCTCAGTTTAAGGATAATAATATCATTAAACTGGGCTGACATATGTGATGAATTTAATATTTCGTCAATATTTGTTTGTCACATTCGGATGAATGTTTTAACTGATTTCGAATGAGTTTACCCAGCTGTAGTTTGTAATGCTAATTTGTTAGCACAACTGTCAAGAACAAGATGTTCAGCTCTGATACTTGTTTGATTGTTTACATCAGAGCTTACAAAAAAAGTCAATTCAGAAGCCTTTACAGCATGAAATCTGCAACCTCTGAACTAAGGAAACCTTCGTTAATAGTTAGACCTCCATCCCGCTACGCTAAGTTGTACCCCCAGACCCCACTTTATGGTGGGGGTTTATTTGTCTAAAGCTAAACTTTACACACAGGGCAGCTAATTAAGCTTGGGTTTGTTGTTTCACCTACATCTGCGTCACTTGAATGAAATCTAACGATATGTGCTGACCCCTCAACTTTAACACGTGCTGAGCTCTTTATTTTTATGTTACTGACAACCCGACATAACCACTCAAGGAATTTTATTTTATTTACACTCAGACAAATAAAATCAATATCTCAGAAAACAAAATTACATGATGTGGGATATTTGAGGCTGAATGTGCCTTACAGATATTGAGATCCTTGCATTAAAAGGCATTGAATGAATTGCCAAAATACCTAGACCAAGACAACATTTGTAAAAACGTGATGTTCCCTTAAAGCGGACCAGGCTGTGGCAACAGCCTCTTCATGCTTTTATGACTCGTAACCGACTGTGGACTCTATATATTTACATATTTCAAAGTTCCTGTGTGGTCTCCAAACATTATAGGACAAATGATGCGTTTCTAGGACATTCAGGAGACTTGCATGGAACGTATACTTCGTATGTACCATTAATGTTTTCATTGATCAATATGTATTATTCTATCATCTATATAGGCCTTTGAAAAAGAGTGAAATAAAATATACTCTTTGGCAAAGTGAAGCATTTAATCTTATGTATTGACATGTGCTGTGCCTGATTGGTCAGTATTTTCTTTGCCTTGTTTCCAAGCCATGTCACCAGTCTGTCCTTCGTGCCAAACCGACCTACCGACGGAAACCTACAACACACACACTTGACACACTTCAACTCTCACTCACACACACACCCCACACCCACGAAATGCCGTGCATGGACCGACACCCCTTATTTATAGCTCTATTTCCCAAGGTTTTTCTCACAGGAACGGGAGCGGAGTAGGAATCGAATGTTTCCTCTCCTGTCTTCATCAATCACTCTTTATTAATCTAAACATGCTGGAGAAAGAAGCCCTCGCTTCATGTGAGGAAAAAGGCCTATTTTGTTTTCTGAAATAGAAAATGTTCTCATTGAATTGAGGCAGGGTTTAAATGAACCCTCTTAAGGCGTAGATGGGTTAGGAGAGGTTAACATATTAGGAGTGCTGGGAGAGAAATGTGAATCCAGGTGAACAAGATACAATTACAAAATGAAATGAAAAATACTAAGGGTTTCCAATTTAAATACAACCCATCACTATTTAGCCTATAAATATCCTGGTAATGTATAGTTATCTTTTATAAGCAAGTTATAATTTTTTTTGCGTTTAATTAAACTGGAAAAAGAAATCCCATATTTTAAAGGACCTGAGACATCTCAGAATCTATGCTACTGCATAGCTACACCCTAGCAACCACCGTAAAATCTCTACAATACATACGCTTCATAATATAAAAGGGCATTTGCCCACTGGTATTCAAATCAGTGACACCACGAAAAAGTACATTTTAAGGGGATAGTTAACCCAACAATTTAAATTCTGTCATGTACTAGTTACTCTTTAGTTAAAGTTTTTTATAAATTCCTTGTTTGATTTAACACAGAGAAAGGTATTTAGACAAACTCTTGTAAACTAAAAAGATTTTTGATTCTTTGAAAGTAGATATAATGAAAATGGTTTCCAAAGGTGCTCCAGATCCTTTTGTTGTCTTACTCCCTTCAAAATCTTAGTTTGTGATGTTATGTTTGTCAGAAAAAAGAAATGTTTCCAGGTACGGAACAACTAGATGATAAATATAAATTACAACAAGATTTTTATTTTTGTGTGAACTAGCCTTTTCAATGGGCTTATGCGTTTGTTGACATGAAATCATCAAACGAATAGTAGTCGTCACCAAAATCACCCTTAATCTGTGTGCCAAGTATAAAGACCCATATCTGTTACGATCAACATCACCTGTCCCAACTCCTTGTTTTTCCAGGGGTGGTGATATAGGGATGAACAACATTTGGACAATTTCTCAAGCGGCTGGCCTTAATACTACCACATTGTCCTTCATTTCTCACCTCCTCTCTTGCGGTTTCCTGAAGGCGTAAATTCGCGAGAGTGAAAGCTAGACAAATATTCCACTGCTAATAACACTGATATTCTCCTTCCTGTGTTTGGAGAGCAGAAACAGAGTGACTTGTGACATTAGTTAGTTAGAACTCTAGAGCTTCGAGGAAGAACCTCTCACCTTGCAAAAACAGATGTCCGGAAAACGACGCAAAAGACAACCAAAACATTACCTCATCTACACCCTGCTGTGAAAACATCCCCACTTCAAAGTGTTTTGGGTCCTTAACGTGTGTTACTTCCAAAGAGAGGGGGGCTTTCACGTGATATTTTTCTTAATCGTTTATGCAGAATCAAATTTGAGGAAGACTCAAATTGATGAACAGTATATGGACACGGTCATTTACAATCCTGTTAAGATTTGGGAGCTGTAAAGTAAAGGTGAAGGTCATGGCACTCACTGTAGTGAAGTGAAGTGACATGACGGGTTGCCAAGTATGGTGTTCCATACTTGGAATTTGTGCTCTGCATTTAACCCATGCCAGTGTACACACACAGTAAGTGAACACACACACACACACACACACACACACACACACACACACACACACACACACACACACACACACACACACACACACACACACACACACACACACACACACACACACACACACTGTGAACACAAACCCGGAGCAGTGGACAGCCATCCTGCGGCGCCCAGGGAGCAGTGGGGATGGTGCCTTGCTCAAAGAACTCACCTCAGTCATGGTATTCCCGCTGGTTCCAGCAACCTTCGGATCACGAGTCCAAGACTCGAGCCACCAGAATCTGAATCACATCTCGCAGACGTATATTTGACGTCTTTGTTTTCCTTTGGTAGACATCATTTTCCTCATCTGCAATAGTGTACATGTCTGAGACATCAGCTGTTAGATGCCATTTAGAGGTCTAGAAGATGACTTCAGAATGGTTGTACAACAGCTTTTTTTAAGATGTTAAGCAGATATTGATTTGGTTTACATGACGAATACAATCATTGTTAAGTACGTAAAAGGGTGTTTCTCTTAGCATGAAAAGGTCTTTCAATTCACCTTCCGTTGGAATGGCTGGTCTGGTGGTTAGAGAGTTGGACTTGTAAGTGCCCTTGAGCAAGTGATCTTACCCCTGTTTACTTTGCAGTCATGATAATACTGTAAATTGCTTTGGATAAAAGCATTTCCCAAATGCATAAATGTACATGTAGATCTTAATACAATAACATTTAAGACACTTGGTTCCACCATAACTCGAATAATATCAAAGCAACTTAAAATATTAGAACAGAACTCACAATATAATAGTAACACCTCTCTTCATAAAACTACATTGGCTTCCTGTAGCAGCCCGCATTGAATTTAAATGTCTTCTCATTGCCTACAAGACCACCACCGGTTCAGCACCCACTTACCTTAACTCACTAATGCAAAGATATAGGCCCTCAAGATCTCTGCGCTCCGCAAATGAGCTGAGACTTGTGGTACCAGCTCACAAGGGTAAGAAATCTCTCTGATGGTGGAACGATCTGCCTCTGGCTTCACGCTTGTCAGACTCGGTCATCTTTTCCGGCTACACCTAACTCACTAGGAGTACCTTCTTTTCTAACCTACTCACTCTATCTAAAAAAAAAAAAACTTTTTGTAACTTCTCTCTCTGTGTAACTTGGTAACATTGTTGTAGCACTTGTTCACCTATTGTTATATCGGCTATTTACCGCTTCATTGTCTCCTCGACTATTGTAAGTCGCTTTGGATAAAAGCGTCTGCTAAATGACTAAATGTAAATGTAAATATTGTTTGTTTTGAACTCACAATCTTGTTTTTTTAACATTGGCTAACAGAAATCGTATTATAAACACATTTGCAGATCTTTACATTTCTTACATTTACATTTAGATTCTTTACATTTACTTGAGTTCATTTTTGTGGTAACTAGTACTTTTGGAGTATAGTTAAAGATAGTTACTTTTACTTCTACATTAGATGGTGTGTCGCCCCCCCATACTAAATTTTAATTAATATTATACATATAAAAGAATCATTTGTTAATGCGACTTGATCTCATTTATATACTGTATACATGTTAATTATAAATTACTTAATACTTGTCTGTAGATAATTACCAGTTTGTTGATGGTTCAATTTATAATAATCATAATTAATATTATTATTAATATTATAAAATATCATACACATAATATCATCAGCACAGAAGTAACTAGTAACAGCTTCTTGAGTATTTTTCGGATACTTTTTTTGCTTCAATTAAGATTGTTATTTTTATTTTTTCTTGATTAAATATTATAATAAGTACTTGTAAATTTACTTAATTATTTCATAATTAATAAATTAAACTTACATGATGTGATTTTGTCAGATACACAATTGCTGTTTTAAACACAGTTTTTCCCGCCGTTTTTTACTCACGTGACGTACCTCTTGAAACAAACGTCGAGGCTTTTTTATTTAACTATGAAATGCATAAGGATTTCAATGTTTATAATAAATAACAATTTTTTATTATTAATTTGAATATTTTATATACTAACACAAACGATTATTATAATAAATTCAAACTCCCGCATGTGAATCTAAGACCGGAACTACATCACAGATCTGTTTTCCACACGGACGGTTTTAAAGGCGGGACGGATTCTTTTGACATTGCAGGAGAGTGGGAGGGACGACAACAAACTGTTACACAACGTGTTACATGTGTAACAATTACAGATTCACGCTTTATAGTCACAATATTCCACCATTGTGACTTTGAGCTGAATCATGTATCGTCGAGCCCTGCAGTCGGCTGTCAGACATGTTTTAAATGCTTCAGCTTCGAGCACTGTCCTCGGAAAGGTAACTTTTATAAACACACAAAGCTGTGAAATAACACAAAGTTGCTTTTATTGATCATTCTTAATGTCAAAGCTTACTATGAGATTTCATTAACAGCATTACTTTAAATGTGTGTTTATACATGCTGTTGTTAGATTGATTTAGGTTTGCAAAATGATGACAACTGTACTTTTTCATGATCTGTACATTTGAAGGTTGTGTGATTATATTTGTTTGGTTCGAGGGTTGTATGCATGCAATGACGTCATATGCTAAGTTCAGCATCATTGCTACATGCTAAGTTTATGAATTGATAACAAGTATATCTGTTTAATTGTCATATTGGTTTTTTTAATTAAACTTGCTTAATTGTGATGTGACACACACCCAAGGATGGTGACCCATACTCAGAATTTGTGCTCTGCATTTCATACATACAAAGTACACACATACAGTAGTGAACACACACCAACCGTAAACACACACGCCCACCGTGAACACACACCAACTGTGAACTCGCACCAACTGTGAACTCGCACCAACCGTGAACTCACACGCCCACAGTGAACTCACACGCCCACAGTGAACTCACACGCCCACAGTGAACTCACACGCCCACAGTGAACACACACGCCCACCGTGAACACACACGCCCACCGTGAACACACACGCCCACCGTGAACACACACGCCCACCGTGAACACACACGCCCACCGTGAACACACACGCCCACCGTGAACACACGCACAGCAGTGGACACACACGCCCACCGTGGGCACACACGCCCACCGTGAACACACACACAGCAGTGAACACACACCAACCGTGAACACACGGACAGCAGTGGACACACACCCACCGTGAACACACACACAGCAGTGAACACACACCAACCGTGAACACACACAGACGCACAGACACTTTTTAAAGTAAACAAAGAAGACATCAACAAATTGAAAATGCACAGACACCATTAAACTGAACAGAGATAACGTCCCCGAATTCAATAATGTATTAACTTTTAACATTAAGCATTATGACACGGTTTTACTAATTATTGTTGTTAAGCTGCTTTGATGCAATGTATTTTGTCTAAAGTGCTATATAAGTAATGGTGACATTGACATTGACACACACCAACCTTGAAATACACACACACACACACACACACAGACAACAACCGTGAACACACTCACAGCAGTGAACACACACCCAGAGCAGTGGGCATCCAGTTATGCTGCGGCACCCCGGGATTCAGTGCCTTGGTCTAGGGCATCTAGGTCATGATATTGCCGGCCCGAGACTTGAACCCACAACCCTAGGGTTAGGAGTCAAACTCTCAAACCATTAGTCCATGACGTCCCATTACTTAAACTAAATAGTGATGTATTTGTTTCTGTTTTTGGTTCCTAGGATGTATATCAGGTCAGGGCTTTGGTGGCTTGCCAGGTCACAACGGGTGTCTGGAGTCAATGCAGAGCTCTTCACAGTACAAGCAAGGTGTGTGCAGCTCCTTCTTTTCTCTTTTACTCTTGACAATCTAGTTTTTAACAAAATAATACATTTTTTTAAAAAGATGTATAATATGCTTGATATATATTGTGTTTTTATTAATTTCTACTTATTACAGTCAGGATTCACGGTCTTGCATACTTTGCACACACACTATTACTTGCATATCCTTTAATGCACATCTTCAACCAAGTTAAATGAGCATCCTACTTGCACACATCACATACTTATCTGTATACGTTTAACTGTACATTATTGTTATCGTTTTATTAATTTGACATATGACAATAACAAAGTCTCACACTGTGACATGCTTGTATCTCGAGTGCAGTTAACATCATGTGTCTGTATTATGTGTTAACTTTGCTCTGAATGCCTGTGTGTGTATGTCAATGTTCATAATGTTGTTGTGTTACTAAATACTGCTTCCAGCTGTGTGCTGTCAAAGAGACCCCACAGGCCACAGAGGAAGAGGTGGGGGCCTTCACTCGATTGATTGAGGCTATGGGCTTCACTGGGCCACTCAAATACAACAAATGGGTAAGATCTTTTTAATATGTACAACTCAAAGGGATTGTTCACCCAAAAAGAAAATCTGTCATTTACTTACCTTTTCATGTTTCTGCTCTGATGAACACTGAGAAAGAAATTTGGAGAATTTCTTGTAACCAAATAGTTTTGGTACAACTAGAAAGTGAGTAATTCCTGATACTTTTTATATTTTTTGGTGAACTATACCTTTAAATGTTGTGTTGAGTTTATTTGGTTGTCTAGTCATCCACATTTAAACACCATCTGTTATAAAATTGAAAACAGTTTACCAATGATAACAGCCTGTCAAAAACATGTCTGCTATAAACATTTACTTGAAAATAGAAAGGAATGATCTCTTGTTAGAAAATAAATAAATATGCCATTTCAACGTTATTGGTAATTGCGATTCTGTTGATTCTGATACGTTTTTAATCTTTGCTGTAAAAATTATTTCAGCTCGACTGTCTGCCGGTTTGGTGTTTTTGTGACTTTCTAAAAACCAAGCTTACCTTTCATGCTGTCATCAGCATTACCACTGTTAAAATTTTCATGTCCTTAATTTTCATTCATGTGTCAGTTGCACTAACTAGACAAGACTGAAAACATGAATACTGTAGGGTCTTGAAACAGTTTGTGTTTATGATGCTTTTTGAGCACCAACGTCTTATTTCTCTTGCAGAAAATTAAGATAGCCGCCTTGCGTATGTACACATGCTGCGTGGAAAGAATCAACTATGATGATTTTTTTGAAAGTAAGTATCTTCCTCCAGGTTTTTATAAAGGAATTCAACAAAAGTCTGTTTTCTTCCCTTTTTCTAGTAATTGTGTTAAAGCTTTGGAAGCCTTATGTCATGCTCGTTTAATATTTTAGTTAAACTCCTCACTTCAGCTGAAACGTCGAAATGAGTGTAAAGGGACCTTTTCAGCACTGCCTGAAGTATTTATGTGGCAATTTACAGCTATGTTATGTTGTTTTCTTTAGCTGAGGAAAAAAACAGGTGTAAACCCAATAGCGGTTTTGGAATCTGAGCCCAAGTTTGCATAGGTTTGGCAACATGTTGCTGTACCCTTTTAATGTCTTCCACTTCTCCCCTCTCTCTCTTTTCCCAGAGTGCTCTCTGCCCGACACGCTTAACTCCTGGTTCCTGGTGGCACAGCTCCATGTTTGGTGAGTTTTTGGGCACCCTTTTAACTTGAACAACGACGTTGTTCCATGCCATTTTTTAAGATGTTCAGTTGCTGCCAGGATCTGTCAGCCCAAATCCTTGATGCTTTTAAAGCGTTGAGTTGATAAAAAATAATCTGATGGATGAATTTGAAATTTTCCTTTGACTAGTTGTTTTGAAGTGGGGGGGGGGCACAAAGATTAAAAGATCTATCTGTTTGTGAAAGGGAAGGAAACTGTATGCCACGGACCCATTCATACTGAACAACGGCACAAATAGAAATAGTCATTTTGACTGATGGTTAACTTTTTTTATTGGTGGTATTGCTTGTGTAATAAATGAATATGCACAGGTTTATGAAAAGATGTAATGTCATCATAGAAAGATGGATGATTAATGGTGGAGGTTTGAGTTCCAATTCTCTGTACACTGTTGTGTAAAGATACTTTCAGTTTGTGCAAGCAGCCGAGCGTGTGCACAGTGCCTAACTGTGTATTTTGTTAAGTGACTGGGAAATCTCAGCCCGGCCTCTGTGAAGCTCACCAATAGTTCGTGCATGGATACACACTTACTGGATTTAAAACAAGTTTTGCTTCATTTATAGTCTTTTACATTTATATGTTAGAAGCATTTAAAATGTGCTGTCTATATCCGATATCCCCTATATCCACCAATACAGTTCATACTGCACTTTATCTTCTCATCAAACTCCAGGCTTCGAGGCTTTGGAATTTAAAATGTTCAATCTTAGTGGCTCAAAAACAAAAAACTGTCCTGAATTACTCACCCTTGAGTTGTTCCATACCTGTATACATTGCTTGTCTGGTTCAACAATGTTAGCAATTCTGTGAAACCATTGAATACCATAGTAGAAAAAAATACAGTTCCATTTTATTAAATTAAAAAATAAAAGGAGATATTGCAAACTATTTCTGAAGCACCTATGACTACCATTTAAATTTTTACCACTATGGTTGTCAACATTTTTCAAAAATATAACTTTGTGTTTAGCAGAACAAAGAACTTCGGTTATATAGGTTTAGAATTTAAGGGGACTAATTCACAGCAGAATTTTTGTGTGAACTATCCCCCACTGAACTATAGCATAACGTGCAGTTGATTATAAGCAAAAATAATCTTGACCTGTGTTGTTTAAAAGCATTAAAAACATTTTATCTTTAACAGACTATGACGCTGATGTTCTGGAAGCTTTAAAAGCAGAAATGTCAAGCGCGTATTTTAAGTGAATTATTTAGTGTTTGTTATTTTATCTGCTCTTGGAAATGACTTTTCTTGGTGGATGTAGTTCTGTTACCAGCGTGGCAAGTGTGTTTCATGTAAACAGTGCTTAACGGCTAATACATCACTTTCGGGGGATTCTTCTGGGGATAGCAGGCGGACGTAACCTGACGTTTTAAGGTGGTCGTGACATGAATAATTGGTTCAGGGTCGGTCGATCCCACCAGCCTCATGCTAACATATAGAGTTTAAGTGTTATGATTATACTTTAGTTAAAAGAAGTTCTAAAGTTATTAAAGAATAATATCTGGTTGGTTTTTTAGATTCTGAACAGAAATATCTGTTAATTTTTAAAATCTGTAAAGATTATTTTTAGGGATATTCGACCCTACAACCAAACGGCCGCCCGCACATGCTGTCTATACAACTTATTCAACCGAATACATGCATGATGAATATTCCTTCATATGAACGTGTCAGCTGGTGGACATTACTATAGCACGGATCTCTGAAGTTTCCTGGTCACGCAGGTCTTGACAGAGCGTAGCGTAACACAAGCACTTCTTTCCGAAACCGCTTTAATGCTGCCTGGCTGCTTTTGGCTGTCTTGAGTCAGCACTCTGCTTTGCTCCTGTAGGATGTGTTTGGTCCGGATCCGACAGGAAGGCAGGGCTGGGAAGTACATGTGCCGTTACATCGTCCACTCCATGTGGGAGGATGTGGAACAAAGAAGCAAAATTATGGGGGTGAGTCAAGTTCTTTTTACCATTATCATTTTATGTTAGCCATCATGAACTAAAATTGTCCGCCCAAAGACAGGTGGGTTGCAACTGGGCGGTTATTCATACAATATTTGACCGTTTGAGGTGATCAACGTTGACTAATAATTGTAAATGTCAGTTTTAAGGGGCGTTGCAATAAACTCCTATTTACAAAATATCAATAACTGTCTATTGATGTGTGTTCATAAATAATTTGGATCAGCATCTGGGTGAGATTTGACCATATATTGAATCCGTTTAACATGGTTACAGTTGCTCTCTTCTGTATCCATCAATTGTGTTCATCTTTACCCATAAAAACAATCAAACACCAAAGTAAAACATAGAGACACAAAAGAAAACACACAATAAAGAAATCCAAAGACTATGGGTTTTCCAAATATATCAAAGTGTCTTTCATTTGTGCGTCAGTTTTAATTTATAGTAATATTGTGACACAATTATAACTGTACACCAAGTTTTTTTTTCGTATTGAAATCAAATTGTGAACTAAGCGTATCAGTACATCCCTAAAAAAGTTTGATTTTATAATAGTAATATTGCATAGTAAAATTCTATGCTTACTTACTAATACATTGCAAGAAATTAGGTTGTTACTGAAAATATTTGGACTTTTTCCTTGTTAAACGGTTAGTAGAACATGTTCATGGTTAACATGATGAACTACACCTGTGTGAACTTTATGCAACCGCTGAAATTGATTTCATATTGGCTGTTTTGGCCCCATACAGGCTAGATATCTGCATAAGGCGAACATTAATCCACAAGTGTTGTGAATCAAGTACTAGATGCTTTATTTTTATAGGAACACCCTGCGACAGATATGTGCTCCGCCAGATGTTTAGCCAAGCCGTTAGCATATGAAACCTTCTGGATGATGTTGTTTGGATATGTCAAAAAATGGGGAAATAATAAAGGGTATGCTGTGAAATACAGTCTCACACACACACACACACAAACACACACACACACAGTCGGTCGGATGTAAAGACTACGCTCTACAGACTGTGGAGGCATTTGGAGCTGAGCGCTGTCCAGCGAAGTAGCAAAAGGTGTTTAAATCTGCACAAGGTCAGTTAAGACGACATGCTCCTGCTGCGCTCGAGTGTGTGTAAATGTGTGCGTGTGTCTGTGCGAAAGCCAACACAAGGCGCCTTGGGGGAACCGCTGTCAGAAAGGGTGGGAACGATCTTCAGCCCAGCTGTGAAAACAGAAATCTCTCTCACTTTCCCCACACTTCTGTTTGTTGACATGCCTGCGTCTCCTCTTGCCTCCATCTCAATCTTAATAATAGGACCGAATTAGTATTTCTTTGAAGGGCAAGCATAACTCGGTCCAAGGGTACGCGTGTGGAGTATTAACATATAGCGCGCTGCCCTTATAAAGCGGCCCAGGTCGTGTATTGCATAACCCCGTGAACTAGTTAACATGAACCAGATCAAACCGGTGACGGCTAATCAGTCACTTCGGGCTCATGCCAGCGCTTGAGACAGCTGGACGCAAGCCAACCATTGACGGATTCCGTTCGACCGTCGGATAGAATATTAGCAGTTTTGAGTGGGAGAGCGGTTTATTTATCCGAGGGTTTTTTAACTTGAACTTCAGGATAGAGACAGCTTTGTTTAGGGAGACTTCAATAGAAAAACCTCAGATTTGACTAGTATGCAATAACAGCCTTTAGTCCCGTCATACAAGTTGTCTCTTTGCGGTTTTGTTGCAAATTGCACTGTGCGGTTTTGAGCTTTCCATACGTCGAACGTTTCATTTTTTGCAGGGTGTTGTTCGTTCAATCAGACCGGTTGATATATTAGCGTATCGTCTTAAAATGGGGTTGAAAAAGCTGTTAACACTTGTGTAGTCCAGTTTGTGCATATGTGTGTTTTAATGAAATCGGCGCCTGTGCCACGTTGTGCCATGACTTTTTCCATAATGTCACTTTCTCTCTCGCAGAGCTCATAAATCAAAAATCACTATTTTCTCGTGAAGGCTTTTATTATAATCCTGTCGTTTTTCAGGTGCTTGTTTGGGCACTAACATTTTATGAGCTTATTATCAATTTAACATTCAAGTGGCAGTCACTACATTAATTATAAAGGCCAAGGCATATTAAAGTTGTCTCCTGTTGTACAAGCCAGGGGTGTCAGACTCATTTTCGGTCAAAAATCGCCTCATTCGTGCGTTTTTTTATCATATTATTTTGCTACAATATGGTGTATCCAATCTAGATAGATTTTATCTGTTCTGTTGGTTAATACTTGTAATCAAGATGCCTTTTTTATAAGAAAGCAATTACCTTAATAAAGACTTAATAAAATACCTAAAAATAATAAAAGGCTTAAACCTTTATGAAAAATAATATTTCTGTCATCTTTTACTTACCCTCTTGTCATCACCTGTATGAGTTTTTTTTTAAAGAAGTTTTAAGAAGAAAGTTGGTTACCAAAGAGCAGTAGCACCCAATGACTTCTTTGTATGACCACCAAACCAAATCAAGTGAATGATTTTTACCTACATTGTTCAAAATATATTTTTGTGTTCTTTTTTTTTTGAGTGACCTAAAACATCTCTAGTCATCCACTCTGTCAATCTCTTCTAATCAAAACCCCTTCACATGTTTAATGAAACATAACGTGTTTGAAATGGAAAAGATGTTTCAGTATTAACTTGTCACGCCACCTGCTTCCGTCACGTGTGCACAGTTTCTGTGTGTCGCCAAGATGGGATTTTGAATGAGATTTGAGTCGAGGTGGGCAGTGGGCGTTTTGGTCACTGGTGTGTTTGGGACAGAGACATTTGACCCTTCAGTCCTGGCATCTGCCATGGAGTGGTGGCACTGTTGTTAAGTGACATCATTTTCCATCACAGTATTACCGTTTTTTAGGTGTCTCCTGCAGAGGAGGTTGGCAGCATTACACACATTAGAAACAAGTCAACAAAACTCAGGTCATCGACAAGTTCCTTTGGTTATAGAATTTTTTAACATTATATATGACTTTCAAGTTGATAAAAACAGGATTTATTTGTTTGGAAGAAACAGCACAAGAACAGTTTTCATAGAAGATACATTTATGTGTTTTTGAAAAGCAAATATGATTCTCAAAGCAAAACACAAGCTGTTTAAATTCATTTGAACGCATGTGATGTTCTTCACCTGTGGTTACTCTGCAAGGACACCTGTGCATGAACTTGAAGGGAAATGACATCATTAAGCCACAAAAAATTACCTGCTGGATAAGTCATGGCAAAGTTGGCTGGAAAATTGAAGGGGGTTCTGGAAAAAGCTGTGCAGGTTTCATTGCACCTATACAGTTTTCATTTGCAGCGACTTTCATGTTTACCAGTTGAAATAATGCCTTCCTTTCTCCTAATTTTGAGAATAAATATATTCGCACCGGTCCCTCACAGGCAGACCAAGGTTCTTAACCCCGTGGTGACGTATATTTGTGAGTTATGTTTTAAAGATGAAGTGTGTAATGTTTTTTAATGTTAACATGATTTGTAGCCTCCTATTTCATCTTGATATGAAGAGACAAGTATTTGTCAAGTCTGTTTGTCTGACCAGTGGAAAAAAAGGGAGTGAAAACTGTAATCGTTTTGCAATTTGTGACAAGAGTGTGGAAATTAGTAGCTTCATCTTTACTTGAAGGGATAGTTTTTTCCGAAATTAATATTCTCTCGTAATTTACTGGCCAAGTTTTTCAGAACACAAAAGTAGATAATTTGTAGAATGTCGATTACCGACAGCAGCAATACCTGTTTATTTCTACTGTATGTAACTAATGCAAGTGAATAGTTGGCAGTTTCCAACATTTTTCAAAATAATGTTCCTTTATGTTCTGCATAATGAAAGTGAAACGGGTTTCAAAAATATGTATATAAACATATATTTCCAAGAATGTTGGTAACTGAACAGCAGTGGTACTCATTTACTTCTTTTTTTATGGGCGCAATACCAATGTGTACTTCTGTACTTCTTACCAACATTCTTTAAAATATCATATTTTAAAGAAAGAAAGCCATACAAGATAAGTGGTGTCAAAGCGTTCCAAGAATTTTCATTTTTGTCAACAAAATAAAGTAACAGCGGTATCACACAGAGGCAGTAACATTAAAGATTATTTTTGTGTCTCTAATCGGTCCTTTGCAGACTGGCACACATGCTTCACTTTGACCTGTTGTGTAAGTCTGCTTTCACAGTTCAGAAGTGAGGAGGTATTTCCTTTTGTGTCCCCCACTGAAAACTATATTTTTGAAGCTGCAAAAAATCGTGTGCAAATGGACTGTAATCAGCATGGCTGACATGTCCGTTACCGCTCTGCTTTGTAGGATCAAGATCAAGTTGCACTGAAAATGGAAGCCCCACATTACTCGCTCAATCCACAGTATGGTTAAGATACTTGGCCGTATTTTGCTAAAATACTTGTCATTTATGCCGTCTAAGACCAGCCCCCATTACAGTCTATCTGATCCTGAGTTTTTCTAACCTTTAGTAATGACTGTGAAGTGAGTTATGGTGCAAATTTGCCGGTAAAGGGCAAAGATTTTGCCTCTCCGGCAAGTTTTGGTTCTATGTTATGAGACGGGAGGAGGGAAAAGAAACGAAGATGGATGAATGAGATAGGAGATCAGGGCAAATGGAGAGAAACATGCAAATGAAAATTCTGTCATAATTTACTTACCCTCTTGACATTTTAAAAATGTATTATATCTTCACCAGAAGAACACATTTCAAAGAAAGTCTGTAACCTAATAGTGGCGCCATACATTAATTTCTATGGTTTTTGCTTAAAACCAATGCAAGGTAAGGGAGGGATTTCCCAACTTAAATCTGCATTTGCGTTATGCAAAGAAGGAAATTCGTGCAGGTTTAAACTGACAAGAATTGGAGAAAATGATGATTTTTGGGATAACTTTTACTTTATTTTCAATCACATTGTGTTTGCAAATTTTTTTTGGTTTAAGTAGCTATTCACTGAAGTCTAAAATTAAGCTCAGTTTTGTGGTACGATGCATGTGCTGAACAAAAGGCAGAAACAGACAGAGAAAGAGTGTGCAGAAAAGACGAGAGTAGGGCTGAGGACTTAAAACCCAGCCAGATGAGATTGATTATGTGCAGGTCTGTGTAATTATGCACAGGTGCTTCTCTGCCCCATGCGTTCACGAACACACACACGGTGACCCGACACAGTCCGGGCATGCAGAAAAGCCGACATACAAGACTTAAGAATAAACACTTTTGTTTTGAAAATCTCCCCACCCAAATCTCCTAAGGGCTGGTGTCTGTGGCCGATATGCGTGCGCATGTTTAGATTCACAAGGATCAGAGCACCTGGACAGGCTTTCGCTTCAGATCCATCTCTGCTTTTGTTTTCTGGGATTAGAGTGTGATGGTGTTCTCCACATGTTGGGTATTTACTGGAAGGACAATTTTAGCTCTTCAATGAGTGATTGAACAGCATTGTTTATGATTTCAAGAAAGGCCAATTAATTTTGACATTAATAAAACTTATTAACAGTTGATGAAATTGATCAAAAATATATATATTTTTTTTAGATTGATGCCGTTCACAGAAAAGAGAGTATGAAGGCGATGACTGAGACATTCTATGCTGCTATTTTTGGTTATGATGAGGTAAGTGGTTAGAGGGATAGCTCACCCAAAAGTAAAAATTCTGCATGATTACTCGCTCTCTAATTGTTCCAAACCTGTACAAATTTGAACACATATAAACATATTTGGACGAATGCTTGCAACCAATCAGTGCTTGAACCCCACTGACTACAATAGTAGGAAAAATGTCAATGGTTGTCAAAAGTACAACTGAACTTTTTCCTGTCCTACATTCTTCAAAATATCTTTTTTAATATTTATAAAAACAAAAAATAGAAAGTATGGGAATGATTCAGAGTAAAATCTCTGAGAATTTTCTGAGTTTGTGACTTCAGTCTTTTATCTTTTAGGGAATTCTGTCGGATGATTGCGTCTTGGCCGCAGCGCTCTGGAGGAACCTGTTCAACAAACAGTGTGAAGACCCCAGACAGCTCGAACTGATGGTCGAATATGTTCGCAAACAGGTCAGTGTGAGATGTTATGTGAAGAGAGAGTTGCCCTATCCTGTGCAAACACAGAGGAGTGTGGGTATTTACAGAACACCGCCTATCACTCACCTTCTAAGCTATTAAAAGTTTAACATGATTATTTTGACACATACGATGTGACTTCTTGACACAAAACTTAAGGTCATTCAAACAATGAACGAATGCCAGATCTTTCTCGTAATCCGCGACTTTGTTAAATTTCCCGGTTGTTTTATATTATATTTAAGGAGGATCATGGCGGTGAATCTTTGAGTCTTTCTGTATGTACACACCTAGCCCTGCGGCCAGGCTGGCGTGACAACACAAGCGGTAAACACAAACAGGAACTGTTGATCCACCAGTGTCACGCCACTTTGTGTCAATAGTTTGAGCTGCAGTTACAACAGGCTTTTCTGCCGAGACTTGAGCTCTCCACCCACATGAGTGCATGAGCTCTTCGTCTTAGACAAAAAGAATCATTTTTTCATTTACATGATTCTAGATTTGATTCTTGACATTTCACAAGTAAGTGTGTACAAAGGTGAACGTTACAATTTCCCATACTTTGGGTTACAAACGTGGTGTTTCATCCAAAGTTTGCATTTTGGTTTTAAGAAATTACACCTGGGTTACCAAAGGGCCAAACCATTGTCCCATTTTCTTGAGTTACATGACCCGTTTTTCTATCGCGAACCAACATGCACTATTATTTTCCCCTACCCAACATGTACAACATCCATTCCACTCCATCGCCGTTCCAAGCATGAGCTCATTACAGGTGCTGGCAGAAGTTTTTTACGAAGCCGAGTGTTTGCTCGAGGTGTGTTACATGCGATTACGTGGGTGCCTTGTAGGCATCAAAAAAATAAAAACAACAAATAAGCGTCAGCGGCCGGCCACAGGCATCAGGGGCCAGTTCTGCTTGGGATGGAGGACCAGAAGAGGGTAAAAAGAAAAGAAAACAGACGCAGGTGCAGATCACGCTGTATGGCAGCGACCGATGACAGAGTGCAGAGTGAGACCGTCGTCATGGCTACAATGGCCTTCAGTGATGAAGTCACGCTGCCGTGTGCTGTTTCTTGACTTCATCGTTAGTCAACGCTAATCACTCCTGACAAATATGCGCTAGCTATGACATCATCGCCCGTGTGTTTGGTTTAGCGTTTTTTATGAGTTGGGATATGGACACAACATGTGCCAAACGAGAGCTGAAACATGCTAAGTGCCATTATATGAACAAATCATTTACGTAATGAAACAAGTCGTGACGCAAAACATACTTGACGAGTTGTTTTAAGGGTAGATGTAGTGGCCATGTCATCATGGGGAAAAACTAGCCATGAACTTACTTTTTATATTGTCTAGTTTAGAATGTCTGAAGTTTGTGTAATGTAATGCTTGATGCAACATTTTAGTATGTCGAGTTTTATTTTATTAATTTGTATCACTTCTAGTAGTCTGAGCCTATAAGATGTTAAAAGTTGGGGTGGATAATGCTTTTGGTAAATCTGTTAAACTTAACAGGAGTGGATCTCAAGCTTTAGACATGAAGTGAAAAAATCCAAAATTCCAAATTCTTTCTGAATGACTTTCTTTTGAAGAACTTTCATAAGAAGATATTTTAGGGAAAGTTGATAACCAAACAGCAGTGGCAGCCATTCTTTTGTTTGTGCAAAAAAACAGTGTAGGTTGTATGGGTGGGTGCTGTACAGTTACAGGCATTCTTCAAAATATTTACTTTTGTGTAATGCAAAAGAAAGTGATATTAGTTATGAAAAATGAGTGAACAAAAATTATTAGAAGTATTGCTTTTAATGTTCAAAAGTGTATTGCCCTTCCCACTCACAATGATTACGACATGAAATATTCTAGGGCTCAACAAATAAGTGATTTAGTTTTTTAGTTGAATTAGCTTGTTTTAATTATTATTGTAAATCATTAAAAGTCATTTTGAGGCTTGGGTGAGAAACATTGTTGTAAAAGGTGGCAAATCACATTGCGTTGTGGAATGAATCTTGGTTATAATGAGACATTTTTGTGTTTTCGATATTTGCATCCTGTTTTTTTATAATGCATACTGAGCAGTATCCAGAATAAAAGAGAGTACAGTATATGAACCCACATTATACATTATAAACTTATTAAATACTTCTACAGTCTTGGGTCATATAGTTCATGACTTTTCTTATTGGGTAAGTCTTTAAAATGCGAACCTGTTGTTTAGTGACTCTTCTTGAATCATACAAGATGTTCTTGACTCCACAGATGCAGTTTATTGATGCCATGGATGGCGAGGACCTTCTTTTAACAGGAGAAGTTAAATGGCGCCCCCTGATGGAGGAAAATGCACAGAGTATCCTGAAAGTCGCCACCCCAACCTACAATGACACCGGCCTCTGAAAGCCATGTCGAAGAAACTACGATACAAGAGCTTCCAATCAGGACAGGATCTGCACATCCGGAAGTAGCGCCCACCTGATTCGCAACACCCCTTTCCTCTCTATAACTATCTCTCTCCACTTTTTCCCCCCTTCGGGTTAGTCCACTTCCCACAGCATCACAGGAAAACATGTGGACACGAACACACACAGACGTTCTTTCACATGTGCATCGAGAGTATTAAGGACTCCTTTTCTAAACCCGTAGAATATTCTTGTATTTATGTGTTTTACATAGTGCTATGTTAATATTTATCACAGGATTCCCTATTACTGTACCTCTCAAGGCTTTGCTACAGACTGTTGTTTTTTATTTTACTCTCAGTGTGTTCGGGGAAAGTGTTTCGAGTGTGTCAGTGTGCTTTTGACAGAGTCAACCAATAAAAGCCCTATGGAGGAATGACCTTTTCTTACCTCATGAAAAACATTGGCTTTGTGTATTTCATAGCAACCTTAGCAACACTGGATGAAATGTGTTTGTTTGAATTTGCTATTTAGTGCAATGTATACTTTTGCTGTTAGTGTGTTAAAATAACATGACATTTTACATACTAATATGAAAGAGGAAGCACAACATTGTTTTCTAACATGAGATGGATGTGATTAAAATCAGATTTACATTTATTACTCAAGCCAATTCTTTAATCTAAAGCACAATCTAGCAGTAATGTTATAAGAAAATGTTGACATTTTATTATTTAGTACCAGAATTAAATTCAAGCAGTTTATTATGTTTTATCCCAGCTGAAATGCCTTTCCCTACACTCTTTTACTCTGATAAAAATATTTTCAGCCTTGAAGTTAATGAAAAATACTGTTTAAATGTGACGTAAATGTAAAAACAAGTAATTTAATTAATTTAAATATTCCTATTTTTACTTTTGTTAATTACAAAAACTTGAAAAAAATACTCAATTTCATTCATAATTTTCCACTAAAAATTTTATTTCAATTCACTAAATTTACTTAATTGTTTTTTTATGTTTACTTGGCAATATAAATATTTGTACGGTGCATATACTTATATCATGTATTACTGTTCACATATTAGTATTTATTTTTATAAGGAATGTGTCCAAATGCACTCAAACTAAAGAAAAATCTGCTGTAAAGAACAAAGACGGTTACTACATATTTCAATTAAATAAACGCATTTAATTCCTGTAAGTTTAAAGCCCCTGTTATAGTTTCTACACAACAGGGGGCGCTAAAAGAACCATACCATTACAACCATTCTTCAAGTTTAAACTTTTAAAAGTTTTTAAGCTGCTTGTGGCTTCTTCTTATGCTAAGAACATTTGAAAACTAGTTTTGTAATTCACTTAATCTTTATTATATAAAGATGCTCTTTATACTTATAGTCTCCTCCATACCCTACTTATATCATGTTTCTGTTGGATCATCCATAAAAGTGAAACTGTGTTTGTCCTTGTCTCTGTTTACACATCTTTGGGAGTGTTGACAGGTAAATGTTCATTCAGTGTCATGTGCTTGTTACAGTATGTTGACTTGACAGTCTTGGGTTTTTTCCAAATCCCACACCAGAGACCAAATGTTTCTAAATGTCACCATTGTTCAAGTTAGGGCAGTTTGCTCCATTTCTAGGGTAAAATATTTTGATCTAAAATATATAGAATTGAAATGTGCCAGCATATTCATTAACATATAAACATATAAACATTTTCTTACAAAGCAACGTTTATTTACCAAAGTTTAAAATGGTCGATTCTACGTCTTATTATTTACTGAGAAACATCGTTTTCTAAAATTTCTTAGATTGACAGATACCTACATCTCATATCTACATTTGTTAACTGAAGATGTATTCTTTTTTAAGAATAAAAAGAAAAGAGAACGATAGGAATAAAGATGAAAATTATAATCATAACAATGTTTTTAATCCAGCAGCTTTTTAAGGTGTCATCATAAGAAGCTTTTAAAGTATATTCTGCTCTCTTATTGGCTGATATTTCTTCAATATTGATTCATAGTCATTTTTTTGAAAAACTATTTTCATTGAATAAAGTTTTTATAAAAAATGTGATAAATTATATTTTTATATATTAAACAAAATTTAGTCATAGATCTTTTAATTTTTTTACGCAACATTTTTGTTAAAAATAAGAAATATTTCACTCATGTTTCCCCAAACTTTTGACCGGTAGGTCATCAGTTATATATGAATATAAGCCATACACTGATACAACATTTACAATTATTTTTTATGAAACAATTTATAATAATAAAAACATTTAAAGCTTCGAGATTTGTTAAATACACATAATTTATATTTTTAAGTGAAATAAGTTAATTTGATTAACCCAAATATTTCTAGTAGAATTCTCCAAAACTAACAGGTGTATATTAAAAATATGTATTTGTTAAATAACTTATATAATACTTGTTCATTTTTGAGAAATTAACTGTTGGACTTTTAATCATTTATTTTAACATATCTCACTCACCTTTTTAAAATATTGTATTAAGTTTATATAACCGGTTATTTATGGTGATATTTACTAAGCCATGTTAATCAATTTTCACAGTGTTGAACCTTAAAAATGTTCAGTGTTTGTTGCTTTTATTTCTGTTTTTAAATCACACTGTAGATGGATTTAAACTGATTTGCAAGTTGGCTCCTACTTTCTGTTTACTTCCAAGGCTAAACCAAGACTGACTCAAGTTTCTGTCCTATCTACTGGCATTGGGACGTTTGTAGACACAATCATAAAACAGATGAGTCAGGGTCATCATGTGCACGATGATGTTACTCATCTTCTCTGAAGTTTACTTCCTGCTCACATGATGTGCCCGTAACCTTTCTATTTCCCCAAGGGTCATTTTATCTTTTGTTTGTCGCTAAGATCAGCTTCAGTGTTTGTTAAAAGTGATTAAGTGCTAATTGTGAGTCTTGGTCTTGAATCAGACACCTTTGATTCCTTCTAGCCTTTGTGCCTTTTGATGACTGTGTGGATAAACATGCTTTTGCTGTCTGATGTGTGCGGCTCATCACAATATATGCAGTTGAGCGAGATTGTTCTCTATGGTGACATTTTTGAGTTTGGGTTACAGAATTAATCTTAGCTGGTACAAAACTTCTCGTTTCCATGTAAGGAAGTGGTTTTAAATTATTTGAGACGCTCCCTTTAGTATTTGTTTTTCTAGACTCTTAACCACATTGGTCGCCTTGCATGGTTGGTCATAAAACAGCTTTTCCTTGGTATAGTTAATGTTGTGTGCCATTGCTGTTTGTCTTTCTTCCGATTTTTAAAACGTGTTGTTTATTTTTATGACTAACAAGTTTGATTTCCAGGGAACACACTGATGAAAATGTGAAACTTGAACGTGTTGATTACATCATGAGTAAATGTAAATTTAATGTCAGAATGCGAGGCTAGGCCTAAATCATGGATATTAATGAGATCACGAATTGTAATGTTTGACTACTTCATTTACATATATGCATTTGTAAGACGCATACATCTGAACAAACAGACAGTACTTGCAAATATTTAAACAGCGCATTATAAGTATTTGTGTTTCAAGGAAATCTAACCCATGATTCAGAAAGTGGATTTTTCCATTTAAAGTCATTTAAACCAAATTAAAAAAAAATTTTGATTGACTTGTAACTTAACAACCGTCATTTTTGAGTTTGATTACCAATTATTGATTCATAAATCATTTTAAATTAAAAGTTAAAACAGGAGATTAATTTTTGAAGAATACCGGTTGACCTTAAATGTTTTGTAGTTATTACTTAATTGTTTCAGTGTTAATTCCACATAATGTAAGTAAATTGTTTTAACATAAGTTTTCTCTAAATCTCATGGGAATTGTGTAAAAACATACACGTGGAATCAATGCACATGATAAAATGAAGTAATTCCAACCACTCTTTTTTCCAGTAACCATAGATCACAGTACCCATTTTGTTCACCGAAAAGCATCAAGCAGTGTTCAGGATGTGTACCTGTCACTTTGGATTAAAGCATCTATCTAAATAAATAAAAGATTCCAGGGTCTTTTCATTTGTTTGGCGAATATTGATAGAATTATTCTTTACACTTAGGAATCCTTTGTTATTTAAATTGCAGCATTTAAACAAAAAGAGAAATGCTCAGCCATTGAGAATGTTTATATAACACATAAAATACATTTGACCCAACAACCCGGCATGTTTTAAAAACTAATGTTTGGGTTTGTTGCCCTTTGACCTAACACTGTGATTCGTCACTAGCCATTGCCATCCAGGTCATTAACATAACATAATGTCAGTGCCCTTAGCAGGAATAATGCAAGCTCTGTCTTGCTTTTTAGTTAAAATTCCTAGACGGACAGGTTAAGGGCGCAACGTGTGAAGCGGTGGATCTGCATGATGCCACATGATGCTGCATCTGCACGTTCCTCATTAGTCACGATTGATTGCTTTAGGTGTGTTTTTGGACTATGGAAAGAGAGGATTTGCGCTCTTAAGCGTCTGCCGCAGAAGTCAGTACCTGACGGTTGATGCTCAAGTTACACCCAGAGATCTCTGGGTGTCTCGGCCTACATTCGGCTGCGATGTGATTGGCTGCTGCCGATTTGAATCGAAGTAAAAGGTTTCATTGTTATACAACCGTTTAATGCCACCTCTTTTCTGTGCCCAAACTACACTGTCTTCAAATGTCCATGATTTTTTCTTAAGAATTTTTACCCGTAGATAATCTGTTGCTTGGCATAGTGGTTGATTATTGGTTACCACACATACCACAGATGCTGAATGCGTAGCTTGATTACACAGCAAATAAATACAGAACAATGCGATGACCAGAAAGTAAAATTCCAGAGAGCTTTCTTATTACATCCCTAAACAAGAAACGGATTGTTGTTCTCTGTAATTTAACAATAAAATGTGTGAAATCGTTCTGTGTTTCTCATAAATACATTTATTAATCAAAATGACACAAATTAACTGTAGATAGAGACACAAAAATAAACATGTTTTCCAGTATCATAGTTTTGTCCTTCCTTTATTATGCAATTGTTTATTTACCAGTCATTGAAGATGTTGAGCAAGATCCCTGTCTTCAGGTATCTAAAGGTTATCTGTTGGGATGATTAAATTCATCACTTCCTGTGAAGACTGCAGTCGTGAAGGACTTTGATTCTGTTTTATGGTGAATTACTCGCCTTTCCTCAAGTAATGAGTTTCAACAGAAGCAAAGGTCTCGCTCAGCTCAAGTCATTCTTCACGACAAATTGTCTGTTACAAATGACATATAATATACAAAAATCAATGTTATAATGTGAAAAACATGGTCTTATACAATGTATGGTCTGCATATTAAACTCGTGTTTTAATCAAAATATGTCATAAATATTGTGTTACAATTATTGTTTAATATGTACTGTACGCTGTGCTATACATAATGATGTTAAAAACAGTTTTTTGGCACAACACTTAAGATATTAAGAGGTTTTGTGAACAAATTTGAATGTTAATTCACTTCTTAATATTTTTCAACCATAGTGGTTGCGCAGTACAGTTCATACAATTGAAATATCAGACCCAAGAAGATTAAATACTCCAAAAGACACTTTTAAAGAAGACTTTGCCTTGACTGTGGAAACTGTAAATAACGTTAAACTTGAGGACCTTTGTATCTCTCTCAGTTTATTATTTAGAGGCCGCGATCCTCTCCAGACGTGATCGTACTTGCCCTTGCTGTGGGGTATTTTCTGCTCTATAACTTTAAAACGTCAGATGGGACATTCAAACGACAAATGTTATTAGTGTTTATGTTCAATTACTATCATTAGCAGTCATGATGAATTACATCAAATTCAGCAGACCTTATAGCAGCAGAAAAATAATAGATATTAGAAGATCATTAGGCAAAACTCATACAGTAAGTTCTTGCTCATAAAAATATCCTTAAAGCATCTTTAATGTAGCGATATCACAGCGTGTTTTGGATGGTTGTCAGGGTAAGGCATTTGTGGTTGCTAAGGTGTTGAATATAGTATATGTCTTGTTTTAAAACCACAGCATGCTGTGTAAGTCTACAGACTCATGATTAATCATACAATGCTACTGACTGATGTGGAATGAAATATAAACTCTTGAGATCTATTTTCCTATTGATTCGGCTGAAGCAAATTTTCGTGTGAAACAGACGTACACGTCAGGACAAACCAGCTTTGTCAGTTCTTCAGAGGTGATGTAAAAGATGTTAAACTGTATGACCGGGTGCATATTAGGGATACAGTCATGTTGAAGCATAACTGAGTCTTAGTTTGTCCACAAAGAGCTGAAAACAAATGATGGCGAGCAATTAATGTAGATAATGTTTCACTTATACAACAAATGTGATTTTCGCATGATGTCACTTGTTTTTACAATTCACTACTGGCATTGTTGTTAAGATGAGTGTGTTTAAAGTTTTACAGGACATGAAAACACATTAACCAGTTGGGATGTTAGCTTTTAGAATATTAACTTACCTGTATATTCCTAGAAGTTTGCATATATTAGTGGGGGGAAACGCATAGTTCACTTTTTTTTAAGGTTATGAATCATCCACAAATGTCATTTAGAATGAGGTTGTTAGTCTCCAAATATGACCCTGCACTCTTCACAATGCCACGGAAGAACCTGTTTCATAAATGTTCTTTATGGCAAATATGGTTACAAAAATTACAAAAAGGTAAGAAAGTGATGGTACTTTAAATTGATAGTTGAGCCAAGTTTTTTGTTCCAATTCTTCATTAATTATTCTCTAGTTGTTCCAAACCTGTATAACTTTATTTGTTTGGTGGAACACAGAGAGAGATATTTGGATGAATGCTTGTGACAAAACAGGTCTTAGATCACATTGACTATAATAGAATAGGTATTCAAATGTGACCAGGACTACATTCTTTAAATATCAAATTTTGTGTTCAACAGAACAAAATAAATCTATTTTTCTCTGTTCCTCAAAACTAAAAAATGAATACAGATTTGGAAACATCAAATGATTCCTTTTTTTAGGTGAACTGTCCCTTTAAAAGAACCTTTGTCAATAGATATTTTTTTTAACCCAAAATAGTTCTTCCATGACATCGCTATAAAGAATCTTTTTACCTTTATGTTT
The DNA here is from genome assembly GCA_033220385.1 of Triplophysa yarkandensis. Classification (NCBI taxonomy): domain Eukaryota; kingdom Metazoa; phylum Chordata; class Actinopteri; order Cypriniformes; family Nemacheilidae; genus Triplophysa; species Triplophysa yarkandensis. The sequence continues at coordinate 3,065,531 of CM065670.1, read as the reverse complement.
TAAGTGTGCACCACCAAATATACCCTTTAAACCTGCAATATAAACTAAATTCCCATCCGTCCATACATCTTATCCCAGCATTGTTTCGACAGGACGTGTGTCAAAACAGGAACCAGAGATATCTGTTTATCTTTATGATTTCTATCCATTGTTCTAGACTCTGTATCACAGTGTTAAATGCATCACTGGATTTCAACCCGTTCCAAATGTGGGACCTTCAAGAATCCCTACAGACATTGAAAACAACCAAAGGGCGACTGTTAATCTGCCCGTGGTTTATTGTGTAGCTTACACCCTGTTTAGCAGTACAAAAGGCCAACATTTGTCTCCCTGTACAATTTGTTTTATTCATGAAGTCAAATTCTAATTTTGCCCTTCATTATGAAAGCATGGGCACATAGTGTTGTGCATTGTCACACATGATCATTATTCATTCTTATGATAAAACCATTTTTGAGAGTTGGGATTTCTCGACCCATCTGTGTCCACGCTGTGCATATTAGACATCTGCAAGAAGTGATGGCAGGAGCAGATAGAAAATATTTAACATCAACGTCCACCCCATCCATTGATTTGTTTGCTTTATACTTTACATTTATTTAAGAGTTGTCGGTTTTAAGAGATGTCTGTCGAGCATCTGTTTAGACTTTTGCAAGTTTCACAATATTTCTGTTAATACTTTTAATGCTTGAAATCAGATTCTAAAAATATCAATTCAGTGCTTTGAACAAGGAAACGGTTGCATTTGCATTCATGTCATGGAAAAGCTATGAATCAGCTGGCCGTGCTTCAGGGTGGCGTCTACCTTGCAGAGAGAAACACAGGAAGACCCAAAAATATCCCA